>OW799222.2:12294760-13554343 GCA_941918905.2 Xestia sexstrigata
ACCGACTACGCCCAAATGCCACTTAATCAGTACATCATTCTAAATCCTCCCCCCACATAGTAATTTTTCATTGGTAATTTAAAAAAATATTTAACACCATAATACGCTCCAAGACAGGCATCGCCGATGTTGGCGATAACTCTGCGAGGTTAAAATGGGACTGGACGTGTCACATTTCCAGAATGGATCAGGACAGATGGGCCAGAATCGTCACACAGTGGTTGCCTGAAGACGGTCGTCGTCACCGAGGCAGGCCCAAGAAACGCTGCCGTGACGATTTAGACTCGTTCCTGACTGATTGGCCAGAAGAGGCAACCACCGGGAGAGATGGAAAGAAACGGAGGAGGCCTTTGCCCAGCAGTGGAAGTTGGGAAAGAATAGGCTATTAAAAAAAAAAAAAAAAAAGCAGCTGTTTCCTACAAAACTGAAATATCTACAAGGTCAAAATGTATGGAACAGCTGATTTAAAAAATAAATACGATGAAAAATTCGTTTATTGCCCGTGGGTTGGTACTGGGATTGGTACATAAGATCAACAATCATAATCTCAACATTCAAAACACTCAACAACTGCAGCAATTTTACTAAGAGTCACAGACCTGCAAAATGGTTTGGTTGCGACAGCTTCTTCAAGATTTATTTTATACTAGCTGTTGCCCGCGGCTTCGCCCGCGTGATTTACGGTAACTCCCACTGGATCATACTAAAGGGAAAAATAATGTCCTACATGTTAATCCAGGTTATAAACTATCGTTGTCAAATATCATAATCATCACAATTATTATCATCACAATTACCATCACTATCACAACCACCATCACTATCACAACCATCATCACTATCACAACCACCATCACAATCATTATCACAACCAGCATCATTATTTCAATCATTATCATAAACACCATCACTATCACAATCACCATCACAATCCCCATCACAATCACCATCACAATCACCATAACAATCACATTCACCGTCACAATCACCATCATCATTATCACAATCATTATCACCTTAAAGAGTACCATTATCATCGTGATTACAATCATCATCATCACAATCTTTATCCTCGTTATCACCACAATCATTATCATCATATTCACAATCATCATCATCATTATCACAATCACCATCATTATCACAATTACCATCACTATCACTATCACAATCACAATCACCATCACAATCACCATCACAATCACCATCACCATCACCATCACAATCACCATCACAATCACCATCACAATCACTATTACAATCACCATCATCATTATCACAATCATTATCATCTTAAAGACAACCATTATCATCGTGATCACAATCATCATCATCACAATCTTTATCCTCGTTATCACCACAATCATTATCATCATATTCACAATCATCATCATCATTTTCACAATCACCATCATTATCACAATCATTATCACAATTACTATCACTATCACAATCACAACCACCATCACAATCACCATCACCATCACCATCCTCGTTATCACAATCTTCATCATCATTATCACAATCACCACCATTGTCATAATCACCATCACAATCACAATCACCATCACAATCACCATCACAATCACAATCACAATCACCATCACAGTCACAATCACCATCACAATCACCATCATCGTTATCACACTCATTATCATCGTAATCACAATCATCATCATCACTATCACAATCATCATCATCATTATCACAATCATCAGCATCGTAATCGTAATCATTGTAATGACAATCATCATCATAACAATCATCATCATCATTATCACAATAAATCAACAATAACCCTGAATAGAAGTCGAATCCGCCATCTTCTGGATCTCAAAATAAATGCCATTTTCGTAATCAGCACCCCTGATAATCTCGGTATCGACACCCATATTGATTTTTAGACATTTCAACCCCATCGCACCCCAACAGGGAATGATGGTATTTCAGGTCCGCCACATTAAATCTTAAAATCGTTGTTTTTGTAATACACCCGACCCGATATACCATACAAACAATACCCATGTTGATTTTCAGACTTTGTTACCCCATTTCGCCTTTACGGGTTGAATTCTGAAAAAACCTGAAACCCGTTTCTACTCATTTATCAATAGGAGCACTCCTGTGCAGTTTCGAATAAAATAGTCTAAGTATCTTATTTCCCCATATAAACTTTGGAGCCCTGTTTCACCCCCTTAGGGGCTGAATTTTGAAAAATCCATTCTTAGTGCACCCCTAGACCACAATCATAAGGAACCTACTTGCCATATTTGGAATCTGTAGACCCAGTGGTTTGGGCTGTGCGTTTATACTCGTATGTGAGTCAGTCAGTTTCTTCTTTTATATATTTAGATTTCGCAATTCGGTGTGTAAAGTAAAAATTAACCAATGTTGATTCCGAAACTTATTTGGCTATTTTCGACCATTTATGAACAACAACTTACGATACAAAAACATTGAAATTAGGTGCTAAAACTAACCAAATCTGCAAAATAAAAATTATTAAAAAAAAATACCCGAAAAATTTATCTTAGAATCTCGCTAGGCTTAGCATTCAATTCACTGTTGGAGGCAAATGATGGTTTAGCGTTACTATTATTTTTTACATTAGTATTCTATACCTATGACATAGGTGCTATTACAAACATCAATGACATTGCATATCTGGATGTCCATATTTGGATCCATACAGCTGAGACAGCCTATTCACGTGCTGGCTGTTAAGTAATCTAAGGCCATAGGACAATCCAATTGATGCTTTGGGTGGCTAAACTGCGGAAATATTCTGCAGCTGTGTCAATGGGTCATTCAAGGAATTTTCCAGGTGTACACACATAAATGCCGGAAGGTCACCATTTATTCCCTTAGACTCGGACATCATGTGGGCCAAAGATGGGTTTCGTGCCATAAATACTGCTAAAAGCAGTATTTATGGCATGAAACCCATCGTTGGCATCTTTGGCATGAACTAAGAAATTACTTAAATTTAGAATTTAAGACTGGGCACAATCAATCAGGTACAGTTTCAGGACGTCTTGTTGCCAGTGTGAAAAGTCACCTACTACGATCCTATAACCCAGTTGACCAATGACAGCCGGGACCAACGTCTTAACGTGCTTTCCAAGGCACGGAGGAAACTCGGTATGTCATGGGTGGTCACCAATCCGTGGACAAACCTAGGCTATCGTCGCTTAACCTAAAGACCGACCCGAGCTGCTGGTATTATTTAGTCACGAGCTTGCCAGTATGTATTATCTTATTAAACAGTATACTGGTTGTCGTAGTAATAGGAAGAAGAAGATCAAGGGAAGGAGGGATGGATTGTGTGAGAAATGAAATGAAAGGAGTAAGTGATAGCGTGACGGTTGACAGGGGAGAACGGAAGAAAAAAAAACGTGTTGCGCCGACCCCCCAAGTAACATGGGACAAGAGCAGAAATATGATGATACTGGTTTTCGTAGTCGCACTTTCGTGGTCGAAGTTCAGTGTTAAGTGGCAGCGAATAAATTATGTTAAAAGCTGTTTTCCTCTCATTTTCACTTAAAAACATGTTAGCTGCTTAAGAGGCCCGTAAAGCTTTTAAATAAATATTCATAAGATTTTGTTTTCGTGATCCCTTTTCTTAACCGTTGAAAAAGGAAATTGCTTTCTGGTCCTTAGTCGCATAATACGACCTTTTTATTAAAATCGTCCAAGAAAAAGGTCTTTTGTTGATAGAATTTCTTTGTACCAACAGCCAGTTATGTTCGAGCTATATTTCTGTTATGTGACCTCTTTGAGTTTGTTCTTAAAAATAGTTCTGTTTCAGTCTCAATCTAAATAGTATTTATGGTCTACTAGCTTTTGCCCGCGGGTTTGCTCACGTTTATATAGAATTTGACAATCAATTCGGACTGTACTCTGCTTGTAAAATAATTCAATCATGATTCAGAAGACGTGTGGCGCCATCTATTATCATAAGAACGTTATTGTTGTTTTCCTCGGGAACAGTTGTTTTTTTTTTTTTTTGGGGTACCCTATGTCCGTTTCTGTATAACACTGCTGACAACGTATATGCAAAATTTCAGGATGACCGGTTTAGTGGTTTAGGCGTGAAAAGGTAACAAACGAACTTACTACTACCCACCAACTTACTTAGTTATTAGGATTCGGATAAGGATAGGATAACTAGCCTATGAAATAATATCATAACATGATATTATGTTAGCATAGGTATTTGTCGAATTTTTAAAATATATACAGTGCCCGTTCGTACTGGCACTTCTTTTTTTTTTTTTTGTTTTTCTTTCACTCGAAAGTTTTTGCCAAGAGGGCGCTGTCGTTTAACATTTGTGAAAATGTTGATTTGTATTGAAAGATTAAAATGGCGGCGATAGTTCCAATTTTAGCCACGCGCCAAAAGTTCCTTGTACAGCTATAGAAAACATAATAGGTTCACTGTATTACAATACTGCTGTTTATATGAACTGTCAAAATGTCAAATTTAATTATTATTAATGCTAATTCACTCTACCACTAAACCAATGAAAACGGTATCAAATTATACAATTACCCCTAATGGCTTTATATTTTTAGCCAAAACCAATATTGTTTCAGGCCCTAATGCTTGAAATACAATAGTATTAAGGAAACAAGTTATTGTTTGCACCCTTTTTGTTCTATAGTAATAAATTTTCAAGATATCATGGCACTTTTATTGCTATTGAGTCAACTAAGGCGAAGATACTCAAAGTTTGTTTCAAGGTTTCTTGGACCGTACTAACACACATACTATTTAGGATTCCGTACTCGAAGGACTCTATTAATAAGCCTCCGGTATCCGTCCGTCCATCCGCCTATCTGTCTGTCAGCGGGCTGTATCTCATGATCCGTAATAGATAGAGGCTGTTGCCGCTATAACAAAAAAAAAATAAAAAAAAATTGAAAGGGGCTTCCCTACTAAGATGGTACAGAACCATTTATGCGCACTGCTCACACTTGGCTGCTTTGTAGGTATTATAGCTAAATAATAACTCATTTTGTGTGGGATTGAATGGCTAATAATAACAATCAACTAGGCATTAAAATATCCCAAAGTTAGCAATTAAATGAAACCAGAAATTAAGTTGTAGATTTTGAGAATCTCGCGCGCCTACGCCTTCTGACGAACCCCTAGGGCCTATTTGGTTTACCTACTACAGCCCACTCACTCTCATTGAGAGCAGGTCGATGTCCCAGCAGTGGGACCGTTGTAGGCTGAACTCGGTCAGCACCATCTATATCACGTTCATGAGCCGTTAGTGTTATCATTGTTGCAGAATGAAATGTTGTCCCAGACAGCGTGGAGATCTGTTGACCGCATTCAATTTTTAAATTAAAAAAATAAGACTTTTCCGTGCCTGGCATAATCACCAATGATACGTAACCAATTTGGTTTCAGTCCACCCATGTCTTCTGAGAGTGCCATACTGTGTCTTAAGCACACCGTCAGATACAATACGGACCGTAGGACTCCCGTATACGCGTGTTTCCTCGACTTATCCAAGGCTTTTGACCTGGTTGCGTATGATATCCTGTGGGGTAAGCTCGCGAGTATTAATCTGCCACGTGAATATGTGGCTATCTTTAGGTATTGGTATACGCATCAGGTCAACAGTGTCAGGTGGATGGAGGCAGTGTCGGAGCCGTATCGGTTGGAGTGTGGGGTGAGGCAGGGCAGCCTGACCTCGCCCACCCTTTTCAACCTCTACATTAATGCACTCATCGTCGCGCTCAGCAGTGAGCATGTCGGTTGTCATGTTGACGGTGTATGGCGTCAACAATTTAAGCTATGCTGACGACATGGTCCTGTTGAGCGCGTCGGTCTGTGGTCTGAGGAGGTTGCTACGAATATGTGAGGGTTACGCGGGTGAGCATGGTCTAAAATATAATGTCTCAAAAAGTCAATGCATGGTCTTTGCGGCAGGTGGTGCTAAGTGCCCTGTAACGGTTTATCTGAGTGGTTTACCTCTGGATAGAGTGGATCAATTTAAGTATCTTGGGCATTTGGTCACGTCTGATCTCAGGGATCATGCGGACATCGATCGAGAGCGGAGGGCTTTGTCGAAAAGAGCAAACATGCTCGCCCGCAGGTTTGCACGTTGTTCAAATCTAGTTAAAATCACCCTGTTCAAGGCGTACTGCACCTCTCTATACACGTGCAGTCTGTGGGCTCACTACACACAATCTAGCTACAACGCTCTCCGCGTCCAGTATAACAATGCGTTCAAGGCAGTGTTGGGGCTGCCTCGTTTCTACAGTGCTTCGGGCATGTTTGCGGAAGCGCGCACCGATTGTTTCCACGCCACCATGCGCAAGCGGTGCGCATCCTTGGTGCGAGCCAGCTCCAACACTGTCCTGGCGATGATTGCGGGGAGACTTGACTGTCCCTATATGAGGCACTGCTGTAATTGGCGTGTTGTTAAGGCCTAATATTCACATATAATTATATAATGCATACCATTGTAATTCCACATTTTGTATATGTTAATTTATTTTTACATTTATTTTTTATCCTGAATTGATTGTGTATTTTTACTTTTGACAGTTAATTTAATCTAGTTTCATTCAATAATGTTTCTAATGTAATTCCAATATTTCAATTATTTATGTGTTTGTATTTGTGTCTATATATTCTTGTTGTTAAACAATGTTTCGACTGTAATTTTAATGTCATTCTGCAATTTCAATTATATGTGTTTGTATTTTTGTTTAAATATGGGTCTCGGACCTGAAATAAATGATTTTATTTATTTATTTATAATCACTATCTGATTAAAGGCTCTTTTCTGAAATTTGAAGATATCAAAAACATCCGATAGCCTTGACCCAGAGAAACATGTTTCGCTTCAGAACCCCATCCCTGCAAAACCAGACTTAAATCCAACAACATAAGATTAGTACTATTGCCTTAGCTAGGTTAGAAAAAACTAAAATATTTTGGAGCCTGATTAAAATCTTTCCGGGATAGCCCAGCCCATTTAGTTGTTTTAGTTGAGAACCCCAGCCCAAAGTCTGCAAACTCAGACTTATAAATCCAACAACATGATAGGAATAATCAGACTGCCCCTCGTTTATTTGCGGCCACCAATGTTAGTATTGCCTAAACTAGCTAACTTTGAACCATAAAACTTTTAGGGTTAACATAGCCCCCAGAGGTCAATGTTTCACTTGAGAACTTCCCTGCAAAGTCAGGCTTCAATCCACCAACAGAGAAGTAATCAGACTGGCCATCGTTCAGTCGCGGCCACCAATGTTAGTATTGCATAAGCTAGAGGCCTACCATGATCTAATTAAAAACGAATCAAAAGCAAGACATTTCAGTTTAGGTTCCTAAACTGCATCGCTCAAACTCAACCTGCCCAAATGTCCTTTCTTTGGTATTGTTCGTCGTTTCGTTGAGCTCCTTGAGTTATAAGTCGAGCTACACGATAACGGACAAATGCTTGCACTGACTGGACAGGTCCACTCAAATCTGTGTGGTTCTTTCTTCAAAAGACCATCTCAGACACTAATCTGCATAGTCCTCATCTGAATTGAACAAGATTATGTCTGGACTTCAAAAGAGACTATGACCTCTGAGTTTGGTTCGGCTGTTTCTTCTCAGAGTAGTCAGGTACGAAACACCGGCCCCATCTAGTTTTAAAAAAATGACGTGTAAAAGTGTTTGTAAGAACCTACTTGCAAAAATAAACATCATTTCATTTCATTTCGTACCATGACGTCCAATACGCTCAGCGGCATTTGGATCGTTAAAAGTGAATGAAAGATCGCAATTTGTGGCTGAACCGCGTTTATGGTGTGTCATCTACCCTATTGAATCGTTAAACTGACGTCATGGTACGAATTAGAAGAACAGTTTAGTTTAGGTCCTAAAATGGATCGCGTTAAGAGCTCGTGGTAGGCCTGGATTAGAAAACGGTAGAATATTTTGAGCCTTCTTCTTTATCGTGTGGTTAGTGCCTAACCCTGTGTTAGAGTTTTTATGCCGCCCACGGGCATCGAGAAATATCTCAGGCATGCTGTTTTCCTCACGATGTTTTCCTTCACCGAAGCGGTCATAATTATACAATACGCACATGAGTCCGAAAAATCAGAGGTCTTGGGTTCGAACTCGAGACCTATGACTTGGCAGTCCGACGGTCAAACCACTAGATTATAACTGCTTTTTGATTTTGAGCCTTAAAACTCCGGGATGAACTAACCCCCTGAGCCCAATATTTCACTTGAGAACCCCGACAAATCCAACACAAACATTAGAGTAGTAATTAGACTGGCATCATTTATTCGCGACCAGCCATTGTTAGTATTGTCTGTGCTCGTCTATAATGACTTCCTTAATCAACGCCACTACGCAGGTAAAGATAAGGTGCACACTTGCGATTGTTTAGACTTTATAATTTAAAAAAGTTATATGTCTACGGAGCTTAGATAAAACAAGCCGTGTACCCAAGGGGGTTTTTCATCATAACCTTGATTCTGTAATTAACCTCTTTACTGGATTTGTATTTGAAAATGCTTCTTAGTGGTTCGTGATTATAAGGAATTCTTGTGCAAAATTTCTTGACACAACCTAGTTAGTAGTAGTGTTAGTAGTAGTGGTTTAGGTTGTGTATTTTGAGTGAATGAATTTAAATTATTTATTGTGTAGAGGACACCAGCGGTGGCCCAGTACAGTATGGTGACGGCCCAGACTTACGAGCAGTAAGTCATCGTCGAAGGCGCCTTATTTTATGTAATTTATTTCATCACCACTGCTCTTAAAATGGTGAGGAAACAAAAAAAAAATCGAAGTCATGTGACATTTACCAACCTACACTGGGCCCTCGTGGTGGATTATAGCCCACTTCCTCTCACAGCGTGGAGGCCTGTTTGCCAGCAGTGGGAACACTTTAGGCTGATAATGATTGTGTAGAAGATATTTAGGGTAGAGCTATGTTTTTCGCAGGATACTGGTAGTAGCAGGACGCGAGTTGCCGACAGTCGAAACTGTCAATCTACATAATTATATTGCGTACAAATGACCAGAAATTATCTGTTACAGGTTAATAATAATGAAAAGGTTTCGAATGAGATATATTTTGAACTTCTCATGTATTCTAGGATCAAATGGAGTAATGTGGATTATCGCTACATTTAAGTATCTCTTAATAAATAAATTGTAGTTTGGTATAAGAATTTAAAGTTTATCGCTCTAGAACTTTAGCGAGTTCCAAATTCCCGAGAATTTAGCTGGCTTTTACTTTTTAAAGCCCGTCCAATTCTCAAGGTAAGCTTAACTTTTAGAACACTATTAATTTTATTACCAACCAAGAACGGAAAATGAACGTTAAAATGCTTGAATCATTCAACTACAATTTTGGACATAATTCAATGTTGCAAAGCTGGAACATTTTCAGCAAGGCGACATTTCCTTTGTTGCATTCAATAAATTAATGAACATTTTCAGCTCAGTCAGCTATTTTTCGTTCGAAGTGTTTTGTGAACAAATACATATTATTATAATGGGATTAAAGTAATTCATGTCTTGCAATTGTATAATTCCAGATAGATAGGTCAATACAAAGAGATTCATCTCAAAAATGGAATGTAATGTTGCCATAACATCTCTAAAAAGCATCCAGAAAGTGAACTCTACCGGAGACTTATTCACAACTGTCCAGTAAGAAGCGAGATTTTAAATTTGGAATCTCCTACTGTCCAGTAAGTAAGTATGTAATTTACTTACTGAACAGTAGGTCATCCTCCTCTTGGTTTGTATAATGCTTTTTTTTTTCACTAAATTATTATAATGTTGTCTTGCTAACTGTACCTAACGTTGATAAAGTTTAAAGTTCCACACAAAAAGAAACGTGGGACGAGTTGCAGAGCGAAAATATTATTTATTTTATTTTCATCAGCTCGTCCCAAATGGGCCGTGGGCATGTAGGACGAGTTGATGAATTACTCACCTCAACCAGTAAGAAAGCCATCCTGGCTACTATATTGGATTACTATTTTATTCGTCTTGTCCCGTATATCGCTCGTAAACATTTGAAAGTCTTCATTACTGACCTGTTACCAATATTGTAAAGTATGAGAGATTGCCCAAAAGGTGGACCGTTGTCCTTATGATGACCGTGGGAATCTGCGGGATGCAAGAAGCCGACACAAGAGGTTCCCTATCCATTTGAATACAATTTTAAGACCTGATATAACTTGGCATACTTTTGTTTCTCCGCATTAAAACGCATAACAGCTTACGCATAATTTTTTTAAGCATAATTTATCCAATCATAATAATGATTAAGCATAACATTTTTAGGCGATTCGTTTCTGTCACTAACTTTTGTAGCACAACTTAATTAATTTTTGATTCAAAATAAATACGTAAAAATAACTCAAATTTGATACTGGTATTTCTGTTAATTGTATGCCTAAATACTATTATGCTAATAGTCATTATGCCTAATAACATTATGCGAATACAATTTATGCCAAAACAAATTAGCCTTCAAGATGATTATGCCAAGATAAACAATATATGCAAAAAAAAAAATGGCAAAGTATTATAATGGCAAAACAAATTATGCCAAAACAGTAATGCCAAAGTATATTAGGAAAAAGAACATCTTAGTATACAAAGATTATAAAGATGTAAAGTTTATACATTTTGGATGTAGGAGGTAAATTTCATAAATACTGATCCGATTGCGAAAAAACGTTCCCGTGAATTCCGACCATAACACGAGTGAAGCCGCGGGCAAAAGCTAGCATTACATAAATTACTAGTACCAAAGTGGCCAATCTACACTAATATTATAAAGAGGTCAAATTAAAATTGTAAGTTTGTATGTAGGGGTAATCACAGGAACTACTCAATGATTCAAATCTAAAAAATTGTTACTGGTTGAAAACTACATTTTTCATGGGTGCTAAAAATTATATTTATATCATGCATATTAGCCGAGCTATCAAAGAAAGAAAGAAAGAAAAAACATTTATAAGGCCGCACAGGACAAAACACAAATTAAAATGGTTAAATTAACAGTACAGCTAATAAAAAAAAAACACCTAACAATCACAATTTTGCGGACGAAGTCGCGGTCGAAGTGATAGTGCACAATAACCACTCATAAACGCAATTGCGCGCCCCACCTAAGCCTGTGTGTAGTCGCGTGCTAACCATAGTCTATTAACTTCCGCCAAAAACGACACAATCGCATGGCAGCCATATACACCTGGATAACGACTCACTGTACTGACCGCTATATCTATCAACTTTATAATGAGTTTTGAATGTTAGTTCGTATATAGACGCTCGTATTTTTCTCTTGTGTCTGCGAAGTTCCTTTGACTTATTTATATTATGTATTAGATATTTCTGTTCTCTGTTTTGAGGAGCCCGTGGTTAAATAATAACAGCCGCTCGGGTCGATCTTTAGGTTAAGCCGTGCTTGCCTAGGTTGGTACGGGATGGGTGACCACCCATTACATACCGGGTTTCGCCTCGGAAAACACGTTAAGCCGTTGGTCATCTGTAGATCTTTGATAGTCGTTACAGGTAGTCAGTGGCCCAAAAAAGCCTGACAACCAGTCTTACCAAGGGGTATCGTATTACCCAGTACTAACTGGGTTGTGGCAAAGGCTAGGCACATAATTGGATGTTTACGTTCTCATTTACAAACGCCAGTAGAAAATACACTGATGTGAACAAAGCCGGACACAGCTAGGTACCAATTATATGCGATTAATTATTATAAAAATAATACTTCCCTGCGTGGGTTCCTCGGTCATATTGAAGATGTTATTGTATAGTACCCAACGGCAACTTTATTTTTATTTTAACTTTATAGCTTTTACTTTTGATTTTGCTTTACCCCGGATTCCTTTATGTGGTATATTGGAAACTCTTTAGACAGCTGTGTGATGTGTCTATGCTAACTCGCTGTTTTAATTATATTTTTTAACAAAACAGACACAGAATGGAGGTCAGCAGGTCAGCAACCGGGCCAGCAACAGCTACAACACATAAAAAAACGTAAATCCAGGCATGGTAATACACTGAAGATACAATTTCAACCCATACAACAAACAGCCGACTACTTAGACCCAAAACCTAGCAAATGGACACTACAACATAAATTCATTATACAAGAAGAGAAGCCGATGAAACTGTAGCGCAGTACGCCGTAGAGTTGAAGAAACTTACCACTAACTGTGAATTCAATTGCCAACACTGTCAGAAAAATACATCAGAAAGCTTTTTATCTTTAAGGGATTAAGGGGATTGAAAGATAGCGATGCACGTACAAAAATCTTACAAGACCGAACAGTATAAAAAATCAAATCACTGACACAGATTGCGATATCTATTAAAATGGGTAAGGCAGAAAACGCATCAATGATTACTAATGAACAACCAAGTACCAGTAGTGACCATATCAACAAAACCACCCCCTACAAGAGACCGGCAGGACCAGGACCAAGTCCAAGACATATTACACCTAAAGATCTAAAAGGGAAATGCTTCCGCTGTGATGCTGCGAATCACGAATCTAGCAAATGTGGCGCTATAAACGTTACATGCCATAAATGCAATAAAGTCGGTCACCTAGCCCGTGTTTGCCATCACCGCCACTCTGATGCGAGTCTTAACAAGAATAAACCGAATACGAACCTATTAGAAGACTCAATGACAAGTGACCATAATGTCTGAATAATATTAATATCATATCTGGAGAAGTATCTGAAAAATATATGATAACGGTACATATTGAACACGTTAAGATTAAGATGGAATTTGACACTGGAGCTACACTAACTTCAATGTCATTATGAATTAAAAACTAAACATTGGAAAAAGAATTTTCAAGACAAACTTAAAACTCAGAACTTATACTGGAAAAGTAATCAAACCAACAGGCGTGGCATACGTTCAATGCCGATGCCAAGGAAAAGAATTTCACGGAAAACTGTACGTTATCAACAACAACGTTGACCCAATTTTTGGCCGCACCTGGATGAAAGAACTCGAGACACTTAACTTAGCACACATAAAAGCCCTACAACCTACTGAAAATATAGAATTAGATCAGCTTCTGGAGCTCTAGAAGACATCAGTCTTCAGAAACGACCTTGGCGAAATACCCAACTACAGAGGACACCTAAACCTGAAATAGAACACGGGGGCCACGTGGTGGCCCCCGACGCCCAGGGCGTCTCCCGCGGCGGCCGGGACGTGAGGTTCTCTCCCTCTCACGTTCCGCCACCTCCTTCTCTAGCATTACTGCTTCGCAGAAGGAAGTGACGGCGTCCCATTCCGTCTCGCTCCAGACCATGGCTTGCACCAGGGCCGGACGCGAGAGGTCGCTGCCGCCAATCGCCGCTTCGAGGACACGGCGGTGCTCCGCCCACGCGGGGCACACCTCCACCGTGTGCTCCACCGTGTCCTCCGGTGGAAACAACGAAACGCCCGGGGCGTTTCCTCCCGCCCGATTCGGTGCAGATAAACTAAAAGGAAGTAACCTTCGATTAAACAAAGACAAATGACTTTTTTTATAAACAAGTAAAAATTACTTTGGAAACACTATCGACAAAGAAGGTCTACACAAAAACAGGGACAAGATAAACGCAATAATTAAAACAGAACACCCAACCAATACAGCAGAGTTAAGAACATTTCTTGGAATGGCAAATTTTTACAACAAATTCATACCAAACCAGCTAGCATCGATCACGAACCCACTAAACAACTTACTAAAGAAAGAATTAAGCTTCCTATGGTCAGCAGAGTGTGAACAAGCTTTTATAAAAATTAAGAAAGAAATTGTAAGTAAAAGAGTACTGAATACATTTTGACTCTAAGAAGCCGTCAGTGCTTTCAACAGACGCATCGCCAGTGGGACTCGGGGCAGTACTGTCACATAGACTTCCAGATGGATCAGAAATACTTATAGCATTCGCTTCGAGAACGCTATCTGGTAGCGAGAAGAATTACAGTCAAATTGACAAGGAAGCTACAGCGATACACTGGGGATTGAAAAAGTTTTTCTACTATTGTTATGGTCGGAAATTCATCCTTGTTACAGACCATAAACCACTGACAGTAATTTTCCACTCACATCAAACGCTACCAGCAATGAGTACGATGAGGCTGTTTCACTACACTCACTTCTTATCTGGTTTTGACTACAACATTGGATACAGAACTTCGGCGAACAACTCAAATGCAGATTATTTATCCAGGTTCCCAGTAGAAAATACCAAGACCAACAGAATTGACCAGAATTACAGTTTTCAATTTCAGCAAATGATGACAAGAAATGACGCAGACTGTACATTTTTGCTACACGCATTACAAACTGGCCAATCACTAAAAACACTCGGTTACAAGGACAATAAATTTACTTTGAATTATGGTGGGAGGATCACGAGTCTTAATTCCAAAAGCACTACGCGAACAAGTGCTAGACGAACTACACCTCGGTCACCCAGGCATTGTAAAGATAAAGCTATTGGCTCGCAGTTATACTGGAAAGGAATTAACAACGAGATTGAGACCAAAGTCAAGTCATGTAGAACCTGTAGATTGCAACAAAATTAACCAGAGAAAACACCACTGCATCATTCGGAACAGCCAAATGGCCCCTGGCAAAGACTTCATATTGATTTCGTTGGACCTGTACACGGACACCAACTTTTAATTATCGTAGATGCTTTCTCAAAATGGACTGAAATTATACCAACCAAGTCAACTACAAGCTCTTGGTGCATACAAAAATTGAAAGAACTATTTTGCACCTTTGGGACACCTCACGTCTTGGTTTCAGACAATGGTCGACAGTTCGTTTCGGAAGAGTTCGAAAAATACTTAAAAGATTGTATGATCATTCATAAGACCTCCGCTCCATACCACCCTGAACCAATGGGCAAGCTGAGCGCTTTGTGCAGACAGTCAAGAGAATCTTAAGAAGCGTAGAGGGAGAAGGAGGTAACTTAGTAGAGAAGTTAGTGACAGTGAAAACTCGTCTCCGACGGACGCCAAATACTAATGGTCTAACTACGTACCAGCTAATGTTTGGCAGAGAAATACTAACGGTACTACATGCTATGTTTTTAAGAAATGAAAAGGAGACAGCACCAACGCTTCACAGCGTTGGTGCTGTCGTTCGTACAGGCTCGTGACTACAGGAGTGCCACGCAGCAGTGGCAGTTTGGAAGCATCATAAAACGTTTGCGCACGTTTGCACTAAGAAGTTCGCACCGACAACGGTGATGTCGGGCGCTGACACCTCGACTGGCTTTGGGTGCACCCTTTTTTTTTTTTTTTTTCGGGTGGTAAATCTTCAAATGACTTCTCCCGCTCTGGGCGGAGCAGGAGGGAGTGTCAGACTTTTACTGACTAAAACCCATCCATGTTCCTTCATCGCCCTTTGTGTTCCGGGGTCACGGTATCTCTTTCGAACAGTCCCGCAACCCCGGCAGGCATCGGTCCTTGCGGACCCCTTCCTATTGCTGACTCTCTTTGAGGCGCGCGTGGAACACGAACGCGCCGTCGACACGGCCTGTCGTCATGAGACGGACGGACGGCGAGCTAGCCCATAGCCCTCCGTCCACAGGCTCGCGCCTACGGTTGCCGGGGGCCACGTGGTGGCCCCCGACGCCCGGGGCGTCTCCCGCGGCGGCCGGGACGCTGTGAGGTTCTCTCCCTCTCACGTTCCGCCACCTCTTTCTCTAGCATTATTGCTTCGCAGAAGGAGGTGACGGCGTCCCATTCCGTCTCGCTCCGGACCATGGCTTGCACCAGGGCCGGACGCGAGAGGTCGCCGCCGCCAATCGCCGCTTCGAGGACACGGCGGTGCTCCGCCCACGCGGGGCACACCTCCACCGTGTGCTCTACCGTGTCCTCCGGTCGATCCTCGCAGTGGAAACACCCGGGCGTTTCCTCCCGCCCGATTCGGTTCAGGAACCTCCCGAAAACACCGTGTCCGGTGAGGACCTGCGTCAGGCGGAAGGCGAGGACGCCGTGGCGTCTCTCCAGCCACTCCTCAACGAGGGGACTTATCGCCACTATCGTGGCGTGCCCTGCACGGGGTTGCGACAGTCGCTCTCTCCATGTCGCCATGAGATCCCGCCGGAAGTCTGCTGAGCGACAATTTGTCGCGGCAGCGGAAGTTTCCCCCCGGCGAAGCGCCTCCGCGCGCCATTCATGCAGGCGCGCGAGGACTATCGCCTCCAGATCCCATGGCGTTTGGGTGCACCCTTGATCCGCAGCAGCTAGGAAGGGAGAGATGTGGTATTTTGGAAACTCTTTAGACAGCTGTCTCATGCTAACTCGCTAGAGGCCATATATAATAAAATGTCATGTAAACTGTCTTGTCACAATTAATAAATGATTTTACGAATTAACAAGATTTGTTACTTTAGAATAATGTACAACCTTACTGCTTTCAACTGAAATATGAGGTGGCATAAAATTCTTGATACTCTATGTAAATAGGTGGTAAATTAGATATTTAGTTCAACATAAACTAAATATCGAATTTAAACGTAAAAAGGGTTCAGAAAAGTAAGATATCTTAAAACAAAACGAGGGGAAAATTCTGAAGAATGTACTTAGTATCAAATTGAATTCTGATAAAATCTAGGAGGCTCTATGGACGGACAATTTATAACTTTTAGATCCTTTTGATACCCAAATGACCCAGATTCAAATGAAAGAATTTCAAAATAGCTACCTACATAATTCAACGGATTACATGACAGCAATAAAATTGTAAATTATTGTCTAGTTGTAGGTGTAGTGCAAGCGCGACAGCTGATCAAGAGGTCCTGGGTTAGATTGATTGATCGGGTATAGTGGTAATAGGCTTTCTCATCAGTTTTTTTAAAGGCAGCCTTAATGAAGTTTTTTTTAGGTTATTACTGGTAGGAAGGAGGTAATACGATACCCCTTGGTCAGATTGGTTGTTATATGTACTTTCGGGCCTCTGACTTCCTGTAACGACTGTCAAAGATCTACGATTGACAGCCGGGACCAACGTCTTAACGTGCTTTTCGAGGCACGGAGAAAACTCTCTCAAATATGTAATTGGTGGTCCCATCCACGGACCCATCCACGGACCCATCCACGGACCCATCCACGGACCATCCTAGGCAAGTGCGACTTAACCTGAAGATTGACCCGAGCGGCTATTATTATTTATAAGCATCATACGATATTTAATCATATTTATTTATTTGATACACCAAAAATAACTCACTGGATGCGAGACGCACGGGACCGGTCAATGTGGCGACACTTGGGGGAGGCCTATGTCCAGCAGTGGACGTCTTTCGATTGAAAATATGATGATGTTGATGAATAAAAATAATATAAAAGTGCTGGTATGGGTATTACTGGTATACGCAGCACTCATATTCACATTCTAAGCCCATATTTTCCCATCTACAATTCTATTAGGCACGTTTGAGTCACACAATCGATGCGTATTTCGTAAATCTTGATTCGCATTTCATATGTAAATAACCGTCGGGAGCGGCTTGGTTAGACGTCACGCCTCTTTATTTCTGTCACTTTGTTATTATTGGCAATCGAGTTTAAAACGTATGAGAATTAGATTTATTTTGTGGCAATCTGAGGGAATGGGTCTGTAAGGAAATTGCGCTGAAAAGAAACATCGGGTTTCAGATAAAGAAAGTATGTACCTGACTTCACCTATTTTTATACTACCTCGTATCTTCCAAACGGCTCGATGTGGATTTCACAGTTAGGTAAGGTATCGTTATATTCGTCTTAAAAACCAAAGTATCCTT
This sequence comes from Xestia sexstrigata, assembly GCA_941918905.2. Taxonomy (NCBI): domain Eukaryota; kingdom Metazoa; phylum Arthropoda; class Insecta; order Lepidoptera; family Noctuidae; genus Xestia; species Xestia sexstrigata. The sequence continues at coordinate 12,312,575 of OW799222.2, forward strand.
AGCTAAAACAAAATGGCGGATTTTTGGCGTACAAATAAAACTATCGAGTAGGGCATCAAGCTATAGGAAAGTAAGAGGTGGTTTAAATTTAGTTAGGAATAATACTCATAAAAATATTATTGCAGTCGGGTTTTTGATTTTTAAAATTATGTAACTTGTTCTATTTGTTTTGCGATTTGCTGTGTCATTGTATGTAGGTACGTAGCGTACGGATTTCATACAAAAACTCATTGAGCTATTAATATAATAGCTCAAAGCAAAAACTACGTAATGTTAATCATAGATGATCATGAGTGATCGTCCTGACGCATATTCTGTGATGAAAAAAAAGGAACAAAAAACTTCTCTAAATGAAGCGTGGAGCTATGTGTCGTGATCGCCATCTGCTGCCATCGCCCACGAATGTTTTGGATTAACTGATTATGTAGCAACCTGAGCTCTAAATAAAATTGCTAAATAGATTTGTTGATATTGTTCTGATATGTTAATTACGGGGTGTGGTTGTGGAGCTGTGTCTCAAATTAAGCTTCACCTTCTATCCTGTCCTCTTAGCCCAAAACCATGCCGACCTGATGAGCTTTGCGCTGCCAATATTTAAATGTCTTTGGCTGCCACCGACGACGCGGTGGAAGTGGCTTAGTTCTGTAGGGCTATTACGTATCCCTGTTGACAGCTCGTAATGATAGTAACTGGGCACAGTGTCCATCACTTAACTGTCAAAACGTTAGTTTCGTATTATGTATGACCAGTCGCGATCAAATATGACGTCATTGGTTGTTATCGTGGCTGATAGTCACCGTAACTCATTTTGACAGACGCTTTCGTATCGATACCTAAATTATTTAGATTATGTAAGCATAGTGGACGACAAATTAATGACAACTGAGTTTGAAGTGGCTTTCGTGAAAGACGTTACACCGTAACCGGGCTGTTAGTCACCGTAAAGTGATATCCACTCAGTGCGAAACGTAATACCAATAATATGACATTCTCGGTTGTCATCAAAGTTCGGTGTACAACCGAAGCTTGATAGTCACTGGATATCAGAAAGATGCGTAATAGGCCTACTGGTCTAACAATTGTCGTGCCAGCGACACGAAAAAGAAGAAGAACATCATATAAAGCTGAAGTTGACTACCCCTCCTCTACAATATGGATCTGTATGCTGCATGCTTTTTTTGCTCCCGTTTTAACCTTTGGGTACAACCCTAAAAACTTTGATAGGCAACACTAAAAAGTTGGCCTAAAGTAGTCTTCGTAATGAACTCTCAAGTAAAAGTTATTGTGTTAAGCTCTTAGCTCGAGCAAGCAAACCACTAGATACTGTTCATTTTAAGTTAGATTGGTTGACATAGGTATTGGTCTAAGGCAGTCTATGCTCTACTTCAGTCTCTCATGTCTTGGTAAACAGTTACTTATTTCTTTAAAATATATATATTTTGTTTTGTGTTACATTCGAAAGGCGAAAACCAGCAGAATGCAATAAAAATTCAAGCTCTTCGAATTGTAATTGAAAGCATGTCACGCTTTAGGACCGCATTATTAAATCCTGTCTTTTTCCATGCAACACGAACAATGTTGGTGTTTGTATCCGTAAAATCCTAAAAAATATATCTTACTTACTTTTATTACTTGAAATTAATATTGACTAAAAAGCTTTTTGTTTCATGTTCCGGAAACGGCTTTGTTTTTGTTTTACATTTTCCAATATACTTGTACGGTTTACGTACAGGCTAGTAAGTCGCTGACGCCGCGACCTACTTTCGTTAATTCATTTTATATACTTTTATTATAACTAAATGTTAGTTGACCATTACCTACCTTAGCGATAGTACCACGGATTAGCAACCAACATAACTTGTGTAACTTTACAATAAACTTGGGATCGTGAAGTCTGTGGTTTTCGTCAACTCACCTCACTGCAACTTGACCACTCTGAGCCGTACACTGAAAGTACCTACTGAAGTAAGCACTTGACAACCCGATAGGAAATAACCCAATACAAAATCATTCCAATCCAAAAATCTGCAATCACGAAAACAATGAGGTAACTTTATAAGAGTATATCGTTTATATTGGCGTGACAATTACGATTAAACGCGTTAATTACGCGCACGGCCCATTTCATCCCGCTGCATTCGCTTCCATCGCGCCTGCGGTATTACGTAGATAACGCGCGAACTTTGCAAGGATCGCGAAGCCAGTCGAACGGTAGCTGCGAAACGCGGTAGTCTACTCCCGCCTTTATTTTCCTACTCGACTGATGGTTCACATTTTCGCGCGCGGGAAATTCAAATAAAGAATGAGTTGGTTGTGGTAACAGTGTTCTGTTTAAAAATAACTTGTTTTTTTTTTTCTTAAAATAGCAAAGAGTTTTGTTTAGTACTGGTTATTGTTTTTGATAGTGGTGTGAATGTGAGTTTATTTTGTCATCGGTAAAACTAATACGAAGTTTGAAGAGTGTTGCTGTTTTGATTTGAGAGGAGCAGAACAAACGGTGAGTTTTAGATTTTACTTTATACAACGTCATTAAGTAACTTTTTTGTAAATTAATATGTGGCGAGAACTTGGAATGTGTTTCAATCAATATTTTATTAAAATACTTACTTGAGGACATTTTTTTTTCGGCAAATTATTTAGGTAGATACACTACAAAAATCTATCATTATTTAAGTGAAATATTAAGAATTTGGATACCTAAGTGCGTTTTTAATTATTTTCAGTGTCTAGCTATAAGTACCAACAATCACATCCTAATTCGTTGTAATACAAACTCACCCAATTAGGTGCTACCATAACTATTACCTACATACAGTACCTACTTACATACCAAATAATCGTCCACCAATTTTCACGTACGCCTTCAATCCAAAAATATAATTATCTAATGGCAATCAATCGCACTATTAAAAAGGCGGCAAGTACCTACTTATGATATGACGTCACGTCGTAAAGGATAATGGCCACTTGTCTGTCACTTCCGGCGGATCCAAGGTCAAGTTCCAAAACACACAGATTATAATATACGACGTGATGATTTGTATCTTAATTTTTAAGTTTAGATGTCGACGTGTTTTAATTTATGATTGGGATACTTGTGTAGTTTCATCTATACTTCATAAAATTATGATAAAGAATTAAAGTGTATAGGATGTAAATGGTAATATTCGGAACTCCTGATGCGATTCCAAAATGATTATAAAAATATTACAAAATCCGATTCAAATAGGGATTTGAATCGGATTTTGTTAACAATTTCAAGGGTTTTAGTTTTTTTACACGGAACCCTAATTCATTTTATAAAATAAATGTAGCCTTAGTTAGTCCTTATAGCATCAGCTATCTGCCAGCCACGTCAAAATCGGTCCAGCCGTTTCGGAGATTAGCCGGAACAATTGACAGACAATTTTTTTGTTATATGTACCGTATGTACCTTTATGCAATCAGTAAAAAGCTGTTATTTTCTAATTACAAACAGACATTACAATTTAATTTATTTGTTTAGATGTAGTTGAGTTGACCATAAACACAAAGTTAAATTTAAAAAGCTAAAACGACAGGAAACTACGTAACAACACTTTTGGTAATAGGAAACTAAATGGCGTTGTTTATCTCACAAAGAAGTAGATTTCTTCGGCTGTAGATTTAAGTCTCATTTATTTTTATTACTTAATCGAATTCTTACTGTTATTCTGAGGAAAAGACGGATATTGATTTAATTTATCTTTTTCTTTTCGGTCCGGTATTTTGCCATTGTCGCGTGCCAAGCCATATTGGGTTCTAATACAGCTTAACTAAGTTTGTATACAGGGTGTAAATTACCTCATCAAACTAAGTAACTTTACGCAAAAATTATTGCTGGGAAACGACATTTTTTTTTGGGGTGAAAAATCATGTTTTGTGGTAGAACTCAATTTAACGCAATCAAAACATTGTGCTGATGGATGGATTGAATAGTACGGGGGTTGTGGAGGTGTTTAAAGTAAAAATCTTACAATAAAAACTTGTATTAAAAAAAAAAAACAGATCTCGTGCTCTACACGACCTTCGGGTACATTGAAAATGCACTTAAGGCGACGCATTGTTCTACAACCGGGCACGCGCGCCCCGGGACTGAGCGGGGCGAGGATTGCTAGCTTATAACTAAAGGACGTAAACGACAAAATGGTTTTTGTTATTTAATTTAGTTGGAAACGATAATTTGTGAAATTCCTTCTACCTTTTTAAAGAGTATGTATAGACTCATCTACGGAGAAAGTTAAGAGGCTTAAATCGGTCCCGTTTGCCCATAACATGTAAATCTCTTTTAAAAAGAGGTATGTTTGATATTTTTTTCTCTGTTACAAAAGTTACCTAATCATGTATTGAAAACTAACAAAATAAAGTTTTTAACATGAATTATCAGGTCACCAACATATATTTTCATTCGTTTTGTAATTACCTACTGACAAAAATTAAGATCTTTGACTTGACTCCAAAATTTCCAATGCGTCCTCTTAAGCAGGCTTTCATTTTGTACGATGCCTAATCTCTATTAGATTAGACGTAATAGATTAAGTATCGTCTTTGAAGTAATAGAGCTCAAATGCACGATGTAAAAATCCGTAAGGTAAAAATAATCATTATTTTGCAAACAAACAATAGAATGGATCTTACTTCTGGGTAACTTTGCTTAAAAAACACAGGCTAACAATTTCACTAGGACCGTGTGGTTCGTTTTGTCTCAAATATATGTTTTTGTGTCTTTATGGACAAAACGCGTTTAGCAAGTACTATTTAGTTTATGACCGGAACCAAACAATCCCACCCAAAATCATCATCATCTTGTTTGGATCCTTTCGGGAGCCAAACAATTATTATACAATTTGTGAGTCTCTACTGTGTCGGGATATATTATTCAGAGAGCAACAATTATTGTCTTGCACCACTTTCATTGCTTATAATATTGGTTTGGCTTCTTTTTTTATAGTCACTTTAGCTACAATGTTATTTTTCTAAATCGCAGATGCATTTACTTGAAGGAACTTTCTACTCCACGTATCTGGTATAAGTTTGTATTCTTCACTAAATTATCTTGTAACAAATGAAAAAAACAGTCAATACAGTTCTCGTCTATACACATATATATATATATATATATACATTTTTCATGCCAACTCAATATATAAATTTGTCCAAAGCCATAAAATAATATGCTATAAAGAAATATAAAAATCCTGTATGTTCATTCTAAACATTTCGATTTGTCAAAGAAAATAATTTCTGTTAAATTCATATTAAATAAAATTTAAAAATTATTTTGATTCTTATTTGGACCATTTAAATGAAAAAAATAAAAAACCAACAGTTGCATAAATAGGTAACTAATATCGTATCTCTCCATTTTTTCATTTACCTACGTTTATTAACTAGGAGCCTGTATTGTCCCACTGCGGGGCAGAGGCCTCCCTATCCTTTTTCCAGCACTCTCGGTCTATTGCCTTTTATTGCCATTCCTTCTCCCACAAAAATAATTTTAAAGAATTAATTTAAATTAACATCATTATAAAATTAAATTAAAATACGTATTTACAAATAAATACAATATATATATATACACAATATATTTATATACCTCTATATAGCCTCTGTCAATACGCGTCTTTTGAGACCTGAAACATTCATTTTGCCCTAAAACTCACGACACCATGGCGATGTCACACTCTGAGCGAAAAACGGGGCTATACTGAAGCGATCGAAAAAACATTTTCAATGTTAAAAACTTGTCAAAAGGTTGTAACTTTGACCCCCAATATCTCCGTAACTAGAAGGTTCCAAGATATGGTGTAGAACAAAAAAAATATCGCAATAACGGAGAGAACAAGTGCCTTTCGGCTTAGTTAAGAGGTTTTTTACACCCTTTATAAATGCAACTTTGGTGTCTTATATTACTTTCTCTATAACAGTTGAATTTGAGCTATAGGTAATTATCTTCCATCATTACCAACACGCTCTTTTCCTTGGTGGTGTATTATGGCCACGCACTTTCTGAGGAAGGAGGCTTCCATTTTCCTCCTCATTATTTATTACCAAATCAAACATTCTGTAAATTCTGAGCTACACAATCATACAGGCTGTTGTATCAAGAAGGCAGAGGAAGTATCAGTCGCTTTCAAAGCTTTTCGAATTTAAACAATGACTTTCAACGTCACTGAATAATCTTTTCGTTATATTGTCTGCAGCTTGTTTAAAAATGTCTGTTTTTATGTTAGCTCCCATATTTATTATTTATTTAATACTTCAAGTACAAAGTACAGAAACGGACTTAATGCCATAGGCATTTTCCATACATTTTTACTTTTTCGCGTTATGGCTGATAAAATGGCTCTTTGTCTATACAGCCAGAAAACCTTTCTTAACCCCGGAGAAATACAAAAGGAAAACCTAACTCTTTACACCGCCTATGTATACCTCTCAACTAACTTTGCAAGGCAACGGTTACTGACCGCCAGCAGAACCAAGTTATACAATTCTCGCCCTTAAAAACAATGCTAAGTTCTCAATCCTTCCATAAATATTGTACCTTGTAGTGAAATTGAAAAAAACTTCTGCCCTATAACTTCTTTGGGTTTGTTTATACCTGCTTGTTTTGTTTTTAAACTAAGGTTAAATGAAAAAAAAAGTGTGCGTATATGTAACACAACTTCTGTAAGCTATGGTGTTGACATTTTTTTTTTCACGACTGCATCACTGGTGATCGTAACTGCTGAAGAAGGTCTCTTGGTTTGATTCCTGAGTTAGGCCTAATGTGTAACTGATGTTTTAATTCGATGGTAGCAATATACAATATCAATATCTCTGCCCATTCGTTCGGGGAATATTAGCGTGTTGTTATGTTTTTTTGAGTTGTCTATGAATTTATAAATATAATTTTATTTAAATATGCTCACATTTGTCAGCTCTTTCTAAGAAAAAGTGTCACATTAATATTAAAAAGATTTTGTAATACCTATCTAATGTCGTATTCAATCTTTGCAGTTTTTCTGGGAATGATATTCTTGGAGTACCTCCTAAGTTGTTAAAAGATTTACGCGAAGAATTTGTATTTATTTGTCACTTTGACATTTATTATTTAAAAGCTTAGTAGTACCTACGTAATGGGAATCTCTGTCGCAAGATTACTTAGATTAAAGCTTCGGAGGCCGTTGATTTTGCTATTGGACGATTTCACTGCCAGGGACCGGATCACCGGATAATCATAGATTACCTTCATAATGCTTTGTCGTATTACTTACCTACTGTTTCGAGCTTTTTGCCCCGAGGTAAGCTCTTTGTTTATTCCATCAGAGTTCAAACAAACAAAATAAAAAGAAAATAGCAACTTATATGTGGCATTGCATGCTTTCACCAGTAATCCGTTTCATGAAAACTACCAGGATCAATATAGTCGGCAACTATGTTGCGATTATAAAGTTGTTTCTTATGCGCATAATATGTGTGCAACATACAAATTAATACAATATGCTCTAAGACTAGCTTAGGGTCTAGCTAAAGAGATTTATTATAGATACTGTTGATACTATCAGAAGAAATGAAAAGAAAAATCTCAGTCTCGTATCTCAGTGAGGCCTACCTATCAGGTACAACTAAATTCTTAGCTTTAAGATGCAAGATCGTGTTTTTTTTCTAAGGTTTCGTATCCGAATGGCTAAAACGGAATCCTTATAGACTGGCCCGGTCTGTCTTACATGTAGTTTTTGAGATACCACAGTGGCAGTGTTTCGTCAAACTATAGCAGTAACTTTGTTTTTCAATAACATACTATGAAAAATATTTTTTTTTATTTCGGCAAAGCAATATGCGTCTTTCCGGCGTAAATATTTTTGACTATTCAAATTGTGTTTATAAATAGAATATCATAGATAAACATGATTATTTAAAACTAATATTTACTTTTTTAAACAAATTAACATTTATTTGTGTTCTGAATTCAAATATATATAAAAAAACACATGTTTTTATATATAAGGCTGTTTAACAGGTTCATACCTTTGCCTCTCCTTCAACCTGGCGAAAGCAAAGCATGAAAAAAAAAAGAAAATTAAAATCATAGTTATATTGATTCACGACAAAAGTAATTTTCGTTTTTTATCTTATTTCTTCAAAAGTGTATTGAAAAATGTCGTTTGAAACACGTGGACATTTGTTATTGCAGTTCTCGGCTCAAAAACACCGTTTTAATTCCGCCTCGAATGCAATAACAAACTTTCTCCACTTGTATCAAAATGTACTATAGTTTTGCTGTTGAGTGTACATTTACACGTGAACGTAAAAATATTTATTGGTGCTACGGAACCCTGTGCGTGCGAGCCCGACACACTTGGCCAGTTTGTTTTTGGAAGTCTAGTAAAAAGCCCTTTTGTTATTGACGCTCAAAAAAGCGGAACTTTACTAAAGTTAAAGTTAAACTTTACGGAAGTTACGAGAGCAGTGGTGGCCCAGTGGTGGCGGCCCCGACTTACGAATAGTAAGTCGTGGGTTCGAACCCAGACAGGCGCATTACTTTTTGTAATTTATTTCATCACCACTGCACTCAAAACGGTGAAGGAAAACATCGTGAGGAAACCGGCATGTCCTAGAACCGAAAAATTCGAAGACATGTGACATCTACCAACCCACACTGGGCCCGCGTGGTGGATTATAGCCCATTCCCTCCCATAGAGAGGAGGCCTGTGTCCCAGCAGTGGGAACATTAATAGGCTGATGATGATGATGATGATGACTGCATATACACGATAACAATCGAGTACGTAAAATCACATCTCTGCGTCGAGATGTCACTGCCCTTAGTTGGAAATCGTGCTACGAATAACACTTTTCAAAACATACAAGTTTGTTAGTATATCCAATCGAGCGTAGCATGAGTGTTATTTGACTTTCATGTTATTTTGACAACGAATAGAATACATTTTGTCGTATCTCGTTATTTTTTACGATTCTTGATTTTTGTGACTTTTTGATTTGATACTTCGTTATTGACAACTTATTTTGTCTTTGTGGAATATATCATTGATTTTGACTTGATGTGATGAAACGAAACATCAAAATATAGAATAATAAATGGTGATTGACTGCCTTGTTAGCTTAGTGGTCGCAAGTACGATTGCTAAGCTTGAGATTCTGGGTTCGATTTCCAAGTAGGACAATATTTTCCATCAAGAATTTCTCTGTAACAGTCACGGAGTCTGGATTTGCATCCGGTTGATGGCAACAGGTTCGCCCCCTATAACATGGGACTTAAACATAACTGTCGAAATGTGGGTGTACTAGAGTAGGTAGAGTAGAGTAGAGACTCCATTTTCCGCACTTAGACTCTCATTGGGTCCGTTGTGCGTAGGTGTCCTGGCTAAGTTAGCCAGCCTAGCTCCGCCCAGAAACACAGAAGTTTCCTGGGAGCTTCACAGGCTTCGCGGAGCGACCTCACCGTCCCGAGGATTTGTTTGCGTTGGGTAGCCACGGCCTCGCATTCCAGGACGACGTGCAGCGACGAGCAGCCCCTGCAGAGTGGGCTGTCCGTGGCGCCTATGTTAAAGCGATGTTTGTTTAGGGGGCAATGACCCGTTATTGTCCTTATTATTATTCTGAGGTTATTTCTACTTATGTGGGTTGTACTATTAGGGATACCTCTGCCTAACCCTTCGGGGATTACAGGCGTTATTTTATGTTAAATGAATGAGTAAGGTTTACCTATAGAGGATTTAGCAGCGTATAGGTTTATATTTTGTAAAATTATCAACATGCCCCTCTGCCTCATTTTAACGTGGTACTAGGGGTAGAAAAAGTAGCATATCCTATAGTTGGTGCCAGTTAAGATGAGAATAGCGGTCATTACCCCTTCCCTAATATCTCTTCGTACGAACCAAAACAAATAAACCATATTGTACGGTTTTTATTACAAAAAATGTTGAAGATTTTTGGTTTTCAAAGTTAAGAAGTTTAATAAATGTATTTGGGTCAATGACTGCTATTCTCATCTTAACTGGCACCATAGGTTTTTCTCAAAGATTAAGTTCCTACCCATTAAATAGGTACGTCCTATTTAAGTGTTTTTCTGAGAAACCTAAGTAAGCAAGATTCTAACCAGATGCGGTAGATTTATCGAAAGTACTTATTCGTTTTCAAGGACAGAGAAAACATTGACTAGATTGCTTTTGAGGAAATTCGCCTCAGGCTTGTAATTGACGTAATCTTTCTCTGAACGTGATCAAGAAATCAAGATCAAGTTCACAGTCACGGACATACGAGTAAGATGGATTACCTAACCCTTTTGACATTGACAGTGGATGACAATATTTAAGTACCTATTTCGAGCAATGTTTGTTTGTCTAAAGTTTTTTTAAATATTTTTTCACGGTTTTGTCGCTTAGTGACTTTGCTAGGTGTCACCCTGTTCTGTTAGACATGTTTTACATTTCATAATATTCCAACATATTTTAGTCGCCGAAATTTCAAAGGCACCTCATTTTTAAGAAAACAAACAGTATTAGGTCAAGAGAGGGTGAAATAAGGCCATTATAGATGATGTTTATGACCCAATTATCAACCCATTTGATTGATATTTTACTTGGAAATAGAAGAAGGATAGAGAATATAAAGACAAGACCATCAATGATAATGATAATGAGGTTCTCCTTAGGCACTTGGATTATTTAGAAGGCAGTACTCCTCGATACGCCTCGCATTGTGAGGAGGTTCCTGCATGTCTCTGGAGCCCTAACCACCAGTAGCGATCCGACACTGACGGATCACTATTTTTTATAAACTTTAAGTGTTTTTTATGTTGTTTTAGAAAATATTTATGAAAGATGTATTATAGAGAATTAAATGAATAAAGAACCCATAAATCTATATTTAACACAATTTTACGTTTTACCAAAATTGTCTAGAAATTGTAAATTACTGTAGCACTAATATCAGACTTATATCATTCAAGTTTCAGTATCCAGTTACTTGTAAGCTATTTTATGTGAAAGCCAGAGTTCCTGAAACTGTCGCGCTCTCGACACTCATTGTTAGTGGAGTAATATCCTGGAAAGTATATCCTTTGTGAAAAATGTTCTTTAGACATCAAGAACAAGAAAGGAGCTAAATACTAAAAGTCCTGAAAGCAAAGCAAAGATTCTAATTTGTTGGACAGATATGTCCAACAAATTAGAATCTTTGCTTTAATACTCGTGTTTATTTCTATTTAAAATGTTGTTTCAAAGATTTCTTTGTTATTCGCAAAGTTAGATGGATGGATGGATATTTTATGATGGATGTTGTAATAAAACTTTTACATTTACTTACATACAAAGTCTGTAGGTACGGTGAAAATATTATTAACAAGACAGAGCGTTAAATATTAGTAAGTATACTAGACTTGACCCGTGACTTCGCCCGCAAAAATTGTAATAGCTCGGCTAATGCATGATATAAATATAATTTATAGCCTATTGCACCCACGAATAATTTAGCTTTCTGTCAGTAAAATAATTTTTAGAAGTAGATCATTTGTTCCGGAGATTACCTCTATTCACAAACTTTTGCCTTTTTATAATTTTAGTATGAAGTATGGAATAAAACAATGTTTAATGCATATAATAAAATTATTGTGCCTACAGTCCTTTCTCTACAGTTTAGGTACATCGCTGTCAAGTCACAGTGCTAAATGTAGGTATAATACTTCATGGTGGTAGATACTGCCATAGACTGGACATAGATTGATTAAACTTCATACTAAACAAAAACTGGCCAAGTTCGAGTCGGGCACGCACACGAAGGGTTCCGTACACATGCATTTATCACACACACATTATCTATACAACATTAGACAAAACGGCATAAAATCATGTTTGGGAGCCCCCCTTAAATATTTATTTTATTCTGTTTTAAAAAAAAAATACACGAAATACATCATCTGTGAAAATTTCAACTGTCTAGCTATCACGGTTCATGAGATACAGCCTGGTGACAGACAGACGGACAGACGGACCGTCTTAGTAATAGGGTCCCACTTTAACCCTAAAAATTGGAGCCGTTAGCCAGTGTGACCTTGGCCTTGACCTTCACCGTATTAAGGTCGTTCGTAAAAGTGTCCACGCTGAAAAAGTGAGAAGAGTGAGTTGACACATACCGCATGAAACGACGTCAACAATTTTCAGTATGAATAAGCAAGACCAACCAAATGTCATTGTCAAACAAAACCATGATCATTTTGTTTATTTATTTATGTCCACACAAAATACTTAACAGGACACAAATAGAGTAACAAAGGTACTGCTTATTTCACAAGTTTCTTTCAGCAGACCTGCGAGAGAAAAGTTGAATTAGAAATGTAGACACCAGTGGCGAAGGATCTATACAACTCGATTCCTACCGGATTCCCTTTGAAAAATGGCACAGTCAGTAATCTTAACACAAATAACATAATCACATTAAAGAAACGTACTCCGGCTTACCTCGTCCAAAAATTAACCCTTCGCTACTGTTAGACACCGTCTGTAGAAAATCATCATCATTGCTTCGACGCTGTAATATGAATCTAACGATCTTTTTACTACACCTTCTATACTACCTATAGGTACAGTCGTGGTATTTTCCGCCTGATCTGTTAATTTTTGTTTCCCTTAAATCATGCGGAGGAGGCGCCGAGCCACGCCCCCTTAAAATTTAGTCCAATTAAGAAAGCGTTAACTTTGGCGCGCAAAATAACAATAACTCTCGTTTGGCGTGCGTCGTCAGTGCGCTCGGCCGATCGGTATCTTTTCATTCATTATTTCTATACAAAGTCAACGTGGCGGGGCTAGAGAGCGTTTCTATGTTATAAGTGCAAGCAAAAATTAGCTTAGTGTGAAAAATGAAAATGAAAAAGCGTTTATTCGTGGTGACATCGTATTAATACATAAAATGTTACTTCTGCCAAACTGTAACATGTTGATCAGGCGGGCGTGTCATCGATAGTACATACATGCCTTTGTAAAAATATTCTTCGCGTGGATACCTACTTAATTTTTCAGCAACGATAGTTGAACATACCAGTTGAATACAGTAGGTAAGTATAAAATATCCCGACACAAATGCAGAAACGTTTACAGTCTTACTGCAAGTGTATATGTATCTATGTGTATGTAGCGTCTCTTAACCTTTTGTTGAAGTCGGGGAGACAAGCAGCTAAGCATATAAGCTACTCATTTCAGTTCCAGAGTAAAGCTCTGGATTCCTATTGGATATTTTATTCGTTGATATGTAATGTTAGTACGAGTTGTAAGTTTTGATCACAAAATTGAGACGGAAACTGATGATGTTAATAGTTGAATCGGATTTTGTAAACAATTTCAAGGGTTTTAATTTTTTGCACGAAACCCGGATTTTGTTCCAAAATAAAAGTTAAAATAACTTTTATTTTGAAAGTTACTCCTTATATCATCAGTTATCTGTTAGTAAAAGATCCACCAAAGGAGGTCCAGCCATTTTTGACATTACCCGTCATCATCATCATCATCAGCCTATTAATGTTCCCACTGCTGGGACACGGCCTCCTCTCTATGAGAGGGAATGGGCTATAATCCACCACGCGGGCCTTTGGGGATTGGAAGATGTCACATGTCTTCGAATTCTTTGGTTCTAGGACATGCCGGTTTCCTCACGATGTTTGACATTACCCGGAATAAACAAATATACAGACAGACAGAGATAAGTACCGTATATAATATTCTTTCTTAAGCATTCACCAAAAAAGCTGTTATTTCCAAATAACAAAAAGGAATCAATTTTATATATTCAATTTTATTTGTATGAGACTTAGATCAAATGTGGATGTTCTATGAATTTAATTAATGAGCCACTTGCCACTATTCGTATTTTAGTAATATTCGTACTCGTGAATGTATAAAAGCGCAAAATTGGAAAGTAGTGAAAGTGACTTATCAATTAAAGTCCTCGACTCCCACACCTCTGCCTTACCCGGTATCCCCTGATGATAGGCGTAATGTTAAATATTTGTCTAACAATTAATGTAAACATGAGGACATCCAAATTACTCCTACCCAAGGTGCATAACTAATCTTAAAACTCATATACCATCGTAAAAAAACGAATAAAACGTGCAATAATAAAACAAATAGCAAAAACTGCAAAGTAATGAAATTTATTACTATTACAGTGGATAGCAGCCGGCTTACGTCAGTTTTATATCTACCCTTTTCACTTATAGAGGTAGATAGGTACCTATCGAATCTCCATGGAGAGAGAACTGCTGCATATGGAGATTGTGAGTATATTGTGAACGTGAAGGTTCTACATTTGTTTATGGCACGTAATAAAACCTCACCTTTTTTTTCGAATAGAAGAAAATTTGGACTAGTGAAAAGGCTGAAAAGAAAGCAACAGTTACATAATATAACATCACGCCTGTTATCACCGAAAGAGTAAATAATAATAATAATAAATAATAAATATCGCTGGACATTACACACAGGGCCATCTAGTGCCACACTAAGCAACGGGGCTTGTGTCGTGGACACCAGATAGTTGATATACTACATAGATACTTTTTGTTTGTAAATACATACTTATTATACATATAAACATCCATGACTCCGAAACAAATGTCCATGCTCATCACACAAACATTTGCTTCTACCGGGATTCGAACCCAGGACCATCATCAAATGACTTCTCCCGCTCTGGGCGGAGCAGGAGGGAGTGTCAGACTTTTACTGACTAAAACCCATCCATGTTCCTTCATCGCCCTTTGTGTTCCGGGGCCACGGTATCTCTTTCGAACAGTCCCGCAACCCCGGCAGGCATCGGTCCTTGCGGACCCCTTCCATTTTGCTGACTCTCTTTGAGGCGCGCGTGGAACACGAACGCGCCGTCGACACGGCCTGTCGTCATGGGACGGACGGACGGCGAGCTAGCCCATAGCCCACCGTCCACAGGCCCGCGCCTACGGTGGCCGGGGGCCACGTGGTGGCCCCCGACGCCCGGGGCGTCTCCCGCGGCTGCCGGGACGCTGTGAGGTTCTCTCCCTCTCACGTTCCGCCACCTCCTTCTCTAGCATTACTGCTTCGCAGAAGGAGGTGACGGCGTCCCATTCCGTCTCGCTCCGGACCATGGCTTGCACCAGGGCCGGACGCGAGAGGTCGCCGCCGCCAATCGCCGCTTCGAGGACACGGCGGTGCTCCGCCCACGCGGGGCACACCTCCACCGTGTGCTCCACCGTGTCCTCCGGTCGATCCTCGCAGTGGAAACACCAACCCAGGACCCTAAGAACGTAAGGCAGCCTCAGTACCGCTGCGCCATTCGGGTCGTCAAGCAGACGTCGTCGACGTTGTCGTCGTGAGGCAGAGTTCTTTATTCTACACCCACATTTCACCAAGTATGTTTTTAAGTCCCATGTAATAGGAGCGAAGCCCGTTGCGATCAACCGGGCCTAAATTCAAACTCCGTGGCTGCTACTGAGAAATTCCTGATTGAAAAAACCAATAACACTTTGCACGACCTAGGAATCGAACCCAGGACCTCATGCTCAGCAGTTGTGCTTGCGACCACTACACCAACGAGTCTGAGGAATATTTTAAAACAGATTAATTTATTTGAAGAAATTGCTAATCATGCACATCATCATTTGCCTAGCCTTTTCCAACTATATTGGTGACAACTTCCAGTCTAACCTAACGCAGCTGAATACCAGTATTTTACATGGAACGACTGCCTATCTGACCTCCACAACCCAGTTATTATTGATATTCATGTGGGGGCACGGGATTGCCCCCGCCAAGACAAGCCAAGCGAGCATAGCCGTTTCGTTACCACAAGAACTATTGTATAACAGAAAAGTAATGAACAGTGGATACATTTTTCACCTTACGCCCATGTGAATTTAGCGAAATGGCCAAGCCACATATTTTGACTAAGGTGTAGTGTTTGTAAAGTTAGACGTTGTAGAGTTAGGGCGTGTAGAGTTAGAAGCTTGGCTCTACATGAGATCTGATAACTTTTTGACAGTGTGAGTTTTATGGTCTCGTCTTGGCAACATTTTACATAAAAATGTTTTTGGTGGGATATCTTTATTTGCATTCCATAATATCAGAAGATCTTACAGTGGGCTTAAAGCTGAGGTACAACTACGGACCCTGTAGGACACAGCAAAACGGATAAAATTTAATAAACAACAACACTTAAAACATAAAACTTATTTGATAAGATTACATAAAAAAATATTTTGTAACAATAAAATAATATCTATCTATGAATGTTAGAGTGTGAGTTCTGTTACTGGGTAATACGAAACCCCTTGCTAATCAACGAATAGTAACTGGTTTCCAATCAGTAAGTTATACAATGTATGGGTTATACAAAGGATGTGATTACTTCCCTTTGTTGCCGAATCATACCAATAATATAACACAACATATCATGGGAATTCCCCATCGTCTCGGAAATAACCGAATCCATTGAATAAAACAATTATCATGCTTTATTAAATTACTCTGGAACTCCGACCCCTTGTGTTTAGTCAACATTAACGATTTTCTGTTACTATCGTCTCTGTTAAATGGAATAAGGATTACATCGTTAAGTAATCGCTGTCGCTGCAATATTAAAATGGATTCAATGTTTTACAATCCTCTTTGTATTACCGAATACTACCGAGGATTGTAAAACATTGAACTCATGTTAATATTATACACATCAACCAACTTATCTGTGCAGGCGAATAAACACAGAACTAAAATAAATATACCAAGTTTGACATTTCGATGATTAAGGGTTAGGGCCTAACCGTTAAGCAGAGGTGTTCCTAATAGTACACCAACATTGCACCAACATTTCACCAGTTATGTTTTTAAGTCAATGTATTAGGGGCGAGCCTATTGCGATCAACCGGGTCCAAATCCAGACTTCGTAGCTGCTACTGAAAAAAATCCTCATAGAAAAACTCAATAACACTTTGCCCGACCCGGGAATCGAACCCAGGACCTCATGCTCAGCAGTTGCGCTTGCTAATACACAACTTTCTTCTTTCTGAATAACTTTCTTACTAAATAAAAGAGACATCAACGACTTCGTCTAAAAATATTTCGCTGAAACTTTGTCCTTGATATAAAACACTTAGCTTTTCATCGCCAAGTCGCTTGGTGGATACCTCAGGTGCTCTTCATCATAAATATTTTCGTGGCATACTTTGACTAACAAGACATCTGACGGTTCGGTAATAAAATTCCACTTAAAACAGGGACGAACTTAGGACCAGGTGTATAATAAACGGGGTACCCGTTGGGGATATAGAAAATATGTTTTTATTGCCTTAACTTTCTTTGCTATAAAATTGAGGTGTAAGTTTTCAAGGTGAATAGATTGAGTTGTGTTAAAATATTGGTGACTTGGTGTTCAGAATTTTATAAAACTGCTTTCTTTTTTGACTGGAAACATTTTTCGACCTGTATTGTGAAGACTTGGACACATGTGTTAGTTTTTTAGTTATAACGCAAGCGTTTTATGCAAGTTGCTTCAAGAAGCTGCCACCATAATATGCCAGTAAGATTTAATTCCATTTATGCATAGGGGGCAAGCTTATTGCACAAATCCAGACTTTGGTCTGCAATTAAGAAAGTCCTGGTGAAAAAATAGTTTGCCTCAAATTATGAGACTAGATCAACAAGAATCAACTTCTCTATTTAGAAAACTTTAGTATAAAGGGAGTAAAAAACCTCTTAACGAAGCCGAAAGGCACTTGTTCTCCCCGTCATTGCGATCATTTTTTTGTTCTACGATACCTGGAAAACTTCTTGTTACGGAGATATTGGGGGTCAAAGTTCCAACATTCCCTGATTCCCGTTCTATTGAATCCATCCATCAGCACAATGTTTTAAGGGCGTTACATTGAGTTCTACCACAAAACATGATTGTTCACCCCAAAAAAAAAAAGTCGTTTACCAGCAATAATTTTTGCGTAAAGTTACTTAGTTTGATGTACAGAATGCTTGGTTGACGGCTTCGTGATGAGGTTGTTTACACCCTGTATGTTTCGCCTAAGTTGGTAAAAATATTTCAAGGTAAAAGAATAATGGGATCCTGTACATTATTCTAGTACAGCCCTGTATAAGTGAGAGTAGATATAAAAATGGTAATTTCCATCCATGAAACGCTCATTAGGACGGGTTTCCAAACCGAATTATGTTAATTAGGGTGTCCCCACGTCTGTGAACAGTGCGACAAAACTTTTAAGATGACATCCTTGGTTTGTTTTGTTTAGATTGAAGGACGTGAACCAAATGTGATTAGGAAGTTAGGAAGGAAGTTTCTTTTAACTTTGTTTTGAAGATATTTTTTGTTTTTAAAGAGAAATTGTTTTGTTGTTGTGTTTGGCCTTCTCTCGAGCGGTAATAAGAAACGGAATAGTTTTAGTAGTTTCGTTCACTTATTGCTTCGAAACCACCAACATTTGGTGATAGTCTGTGTGTTTTGTCATAATTATAAAGAGCGTAAAAAGACCCTTAACGAAGCCAAAAGGCACTTGTTCTCCCCGTCATTGCAAGTTTTTTTTTTGTTCTAGACCATACCTGGGAGCCTTTTTGTACGGAGGAGGTCAAAGTTCCGACTTTTTCACAAGTTTTAAATAAAATACGAGTTTTTAATGTTTTAAAGGAGATGTTTAGTTTTGGGCCACCACTATGCATAGCACTACTACATAGATAAATAGGAAAAAAATAGGGGAATTTCATAAAAATACTAACAAATTAATTTGAAGAAGGGTACAAGTACAGGCGTACAAAAATTATCATTTGAAAAGTTTTTTAATAAGACCTATTTTTAGGACAGCCATAACAGTCGTGTGACATGACGTTTGACTACTTTGACAGTTTTAAGAAGTGACGTCTATGAGTCTGTCTTTGCTTTGAGTTTGGTTGGGATATGTTCAATCAAATGTCATTGTCAAAATGTCATTTTTCGCATACCGCTGCTCTGATCCACCATGTTTAATTTTATGTTGTGTTGCTCTCCTTGACCAAGTTAATTTGAATATACATTGAAACGAAGTGAAATTAACAATAAAAAACGGTTACTGTATTATATAGCGATATTTATATATAGTATACATAGTGCTAGCCCACGCCCCATACATTTCTGGAACATCTCCTTTAATTGAAATGCAAATTAGGCTGATAATCATCACTTTTTGAACGTCAAAAGTTTACAAGAGACAGTCTCCCAAAACGCCCACCCTTCACCACTTCCTAGTGTTTTAGCTCGGACGAAGTAGTGGAGGAACAAACTCTCCAGCAACACATACAACATTAGTTTTAGTATATGCGACACCCGAAACACGTGTCTAGTATAAATTTGTATGTAAAGAATCTATGTACAAAATTTAAAAACTGTGTCATGAAAAATCACAAAGTTATAAGCTTGTTTATTTTTAATTTTTTTTTTAATTTATTTATTTAGGTTAGCCAACAATTGTTTACACAGAACATTTTCGAAATAATACTTGCATAATAGTACATTTATAAGTGCAACAATTACTTATAGGCTAACACAACATGCACCAATTATGGTTATCTATAATACAATATTACAAAGCCAAAAAGATACTAACAATTTGAAGCTATTAAAGATTTTGATAATTTGCAATAATGACAACAATACAATTAAAATCAAGCACATCACAATTATTTAGAAATGGATTTATAACATAAACATAAACATTAATAATTCAAAGAAATAAAATTAACAGATTAAATCAAGGAATAAATAAAAAAAATAAAAAAATTAAAATTAAAAACAAAATAAAATTAAAATAATAATAAAAATCACATCAATTATTTCAAATACAAATAAAATTCATCACAAATAAAATTGATCATAAAATTATACATACCCAATCTCAAAAAATAAACATTTGTGGTAAAACTATTGGTTGTCAGAATAGTGCTCGATAAGTGCTTTGTAAAATTGACCCATGCTGTCATGGTGTATATCAGTAAGATCACTGCAACTGTTTAGGACTTTACACAAGCGTGAAATTGGCGAGTTGGCACCCAGAACAGTTCTGCGCAAGGGAGGGTACAGTGGTGTAATAGGATTACGCGGATATCGGGCTGGGGCACGGAAATTTAGGAGACTCAGTATGTTTGGGCAGTCGATTTGGTTTCTAAGCAACTTATAGAGAAACAGAGCATCATTAATTTCACTCCGGGTTGATAACGAGCGCATTTTAAATTAATTGTGACGGGTATTATAGGAGAGGAGTTGTTTACCTTTTCCTATAGAAAATGCAAGGTGCCACAAAAACCGTTTTTGAACTCTTTCCAAAAGTAACTTATTTGTGGCGTAATGTGGTCTCCATACAACACTGCAATACTCTAGGACGCTTCGTACAAGGCTATAATACAGCATCTTTTTAGTATTAACTTGTTTAAAGTCCCTGGTGTTTCTTATCACAAATCCTAGCATTTTAGACGCTTTCTTAATAATGTTCTCGATGTGGGGCACAAAGGTTAGTTTTTTATCAAATAGTACTCCCAGATCCCTAATTGCATCCACTTCTTGAATTTTTTGTTACTTATAAAGTACTCCGAGTATGTTCGATGAGACTTTCTTGTAAATGACAAATGATAACATTTTTTTAAGTTTAGTTCCATTCTGTTAGTTTAACACCACTCAACAACTCTGTTCAGATCTTCTTGTAAAAGCGCGATATCACTCGGTGATTCGATTCTACGAGCAAACTTTAAGTCATCAGCGTAAAGAAAACAATCGGAAAAGTAAAAGCAGTGGGGAAGGTCTTTAATATAAATGATGAACAATATGGGAGCAAGGTGTGACCCCTGTGGGGCACCGGAAGTCATGCAATAATTGCTGGAAGATCGAAAGCCGATAACAACAACATAAAATTCACGCTGTGACAGATAAGATTGTAGCCATTTCAGCAAGAGACCAGTGATACCATAGGTTGCTAGTTTATGAATCAGTATGTTATGGGGAATTTTATCGAAGGCCTTACTGAAATCGGTGTATAATACATCAAATTGCTTATTTGAGTCCATAGATTCAATTAGGGACTCCGAGAAAGCCAGTAAGTTTGTGGCAGTAGACCTCGAGGCAACAAAGACGTGTTGGTGATCACTGAGGTAAAGTCTGAAATGGCGTTGGATGTAAGGACAGATCAACGATTCAAAAATCTTCGCAAACGTGGAGAGAACCGCGACAGGACGGTAGTTGGAAATTGTGTCTTTTTTGTCCGACTTGTATAAAGGAACAACTTTGGCCTTTTTCCACTCAGATGGGAATGTTCCAGTGGCTAGCGATACCTTATATATTATTAATAACGGGGTAACCTTGTTCTGTTACCTGGTTGTCTGTAAAAATACGTGGTCACCACGCGGCGAGCGCCCTGCGCCTCCCGCGCTGTGCGCCCGCGCCTAATGCCGCTATGACCTGTGTTGTGCGCGTATGATAGCGAATAGGTACTTAGTGTCGCTCGGTGTCCAACTTCGATCTTTTTTTAAATATTTTTGGGACAACTGTTACAATATAACATGGTATAAAATTATTGGAATCGATTCAGTTGCTTATTCTAAACACAAACAACAAATCAAACACAAACTCAATTTTTTCAAGTATCTAGGTTACATTGTTTGTTTAGTATTATTTTTTCTATTATTTCAGCTATATAATTGTAAACTAAGTACTTATATTGATTATTTCTTAAATTAAAGCTGTGTGTTTTCTGTGTTTGTGCTTACACCATAGATTAGATACTATTTATAAATCTATTCGTGAGGACTTGTAATTGGCTTTCTGGTGACTATGGTTTCCTTTCTTTTTGTCTGTTTTTATTAGCTGTAATTTCTACATTACTAAATAAATAAATAAATAAAAAAACTATATTCAGGTTTCGCATTTACTAAAAATAATGTTGTATAAACATGTATAAACATGAGTCTCACGAAAATTAGTTCAAACATGATAAAATATAAAACTTTGCCCCTTCTAGTTACCAGAGAACCTATTCAAGAAGCTTTTGACTATCCTCCTTACATAATCCTACATAGTGGATGCTAAAAAGAAATTGAATTTCTTTATACAGAATTTCACAAGGTTCACCGTCAAGCTAAGTGAATTAGGAGCAGAATGCTACAGGGTTCCGTGTGAAAGCTTAAAGCAAGCGCTAAACTATTTACCACGACTGCATTTCTAAAGAGAAACGTAGTACGTAGTACGTAGTAAACTAGCGAAATTAAATGGAATAAAAAAGTTTACTTAACTCCTGGTTTTACAAATGGGAAGTTGTGGTAGGTACGGTCGAACAAGCTATTTGGTTTACATTTTACAATGTAATTTGTTGGTTAAACTGTAAACCAAATAGCTTGTTCGACTGTACATAGTAACTTCGTTGGAAGAGTAGTCTTTATTTAAATATTCTTTAATGTGTTGAGCGCTCATTAGCATAATTAATTTGTAAGATGACTAATACGAACACAATTTAATTTTATTTCTAAGTAATTCGATTTTTGTTTTCTGGATTTTATTATTAGCACTATTGAAGTGTCTGAACAACGAACGAAGAAACGAAGAACAACGAAGAACGTAACGAAGAACGAACGAACGAAACGAACGAACGAAGAACGTGAATGAAGTCGCGGGTGTATAGCCGACGATACATACATGTACACAAAAAAAAAAAACAAAAAATTTGTCAAGCCGTTTTGGAGGAGTTCGATACAACACTGTGACACGAGATTTTTATATATTAGAAGATTATAAAGAGGAATGTTTGTAAGTTGGCATGTAGGGGGTTATCCTTGAAACGTTCCCGAGGATTAACATAACGGGAGTGAAGCTGCGAAAAAAAGCTAGTTAAGAATATAACCGTTACCGTTGTAGGTTGTGCCTTCACCAAGTTAAGCAAATACTGAAAAAAAAACCTGCGGGGCCTTTGTCTTGGGGACTGTCGATAGAAGTGAAAACTAAGTAACTTGTGAATTACTATTATTATTATATTATTATTTCTATTAGATTATTATTTTTGGATTATTTTTGGTTTGTAAAGAAGTGTTTAAACCTTCCCTGGACTACGAAAAACATTTTAAAACCAAAATCAGCTTAATCGGCCCAGCCGTTCTCAAGTTTTAGCGAGCACAAACGAACGATGACGCGAGTTCAATGATTTTTGTTCACCCAAAAGTGCTCAACGCGCTAGAAGTTTTCACTTCAAAAAGCAAACATTTACGCAGGTCTACCCAAAAAGTTGTGAAAGTAAATAAAAGAGCTTTAATCAACAAAGTAAATCCTCCTCAATTTAAAAGTATAATTATGTGCGAACCAACCCGTATTCTCCACCTTTTAATAGTTTCGCCACCACCCACAAATTAGAAAATAGATAAGTTTAAACGACAGTTCGGAACTCTTCGGGGCCGCTCGGGATGAATCGTGGTCCACCATCCAACTTAGGCTTGACAGCACAAACTAGAAAATCTACAGAAGGTAGACTCAACATTTTCCTAGTCTTTTCCCAACTAAGGTAGAGTCGGCTTCCAGTCTAAACGGATGCAGCTGAATACCAGTATTTTACATGGGGCGACTGCCTATCTGTTCTCCATCCCTTGGTAAGACTGACTGTCAGACTTCCGGCCACTGACCAAGGGTGACAGTTGGGGCGGCCGGCTGTTGTTATTTAGCCACGAGCTCCTATATGGCCAGTATGATACAACGAGTGCAAACACGCTTGTGACTGTCATTTGTTTGAAATGAGGGATTTTCTTTTTAAACTCTTCCCTAGTTACTGCAGGGAACGGAACGTCGCATCATTTTACTTGGATGTATTGGTTATATTCGGAAGCTTAAGCAAACGAACGGTCAACGAGCCTATGTGACGTGACGCAATGTTTTTTTTTCCAACCGTTTTGGCTTTGGCACCTAGTAACGTAGTGATTTCAACGCCATCTACAGAGTTCTTGGAAACTATGTTTTTTTATTAATACACAAAAAGAAAACCTCTCATTGCCACCGGCTCCATACAGAGAGCAAATAGCACGCACACATAGACACGCTTTACGTACATCGAGTGCAAGCGCGACTTCGCTTCGCGACTGTCATATTATTTTATTTCTAGGGTAACCCACGATTCTTTTTTTTTAATTATAAAATCATTAAAATTATCAATACAACCCTCTAAGTTCATTTAATCCGATTAAATGATTATAACTTGGTAAAGCCATATTAAAATGCCGTTAAAAATGTTTCCTATATGGGTTATGTATCAGAAATGAATGAATTTGAATTTTGGTATTTGTTACAGCCGCGAATCATATTTTGTTTAACATAAAGCCTGTCACTGACAAATTGCAAAAAAAAACGTAAGAAAATTTGCATTTATTAGTCTATCTTGTTGCTTTCACCTTTAGGTCGCTGTAAGTACGCGTCTATGTGTGCGTGCGCCTATTTTAGCTCGTTATAACGTGGAGCTAACTTTCTGTAAGTACTATTCAATGTCGAGAATCCGCGACGGGAGCTTCCAATTTCGTCTTAAAGTAGACTATTTTTAGATCCATAATATGATACTCTAGGACTAATATTTTACGCCTTTGTGAGTTTATCGTGTAATTTGTTCAGCTGTATATAATGGAGAGAAACCTGGCTGTAATTATGATGAGTTGGTAGCTAAATTGTTTAATCTTGTTAGTTCTGACTACCTATATATCACAATTTTCTAGACAAAGCTTTGCCTAATATTAAGTCCTGAAACTTCTATAAACTGGTAATATTCAGTTTGATACGTTAATTTTCTTACACAAATAAAGTTATTGCAAAAGTTTTGATGCCATAAAGACAAAGTCTAATTAAAACAAAAAAGGCCTCCAATGTCAGGTAAAAGTGTTATTGAGATTCTCCATCAGGAATTTCTCAGTGGCAGCCACGGAGTTAAGATTTGTGCTTGATTGATGGCAACAGGCTCACCCCCTATTACATGGGACTTAAACATAACTGGCGAAATGTGGGTGTACTATTAGGTACACCTCTGCCTAATCCTTCGGGGATTACAGGCGTGATGTTATGTTATGTGACACAGGCAGAATAAAAATTAAATTATGTAATTTTGGCAAGCACATAGGTGACTATCTCAGAAAACAAACATATTAACGTAGACAAAGACAGGTGCAGCTTTCCTGCATTTTGTCTCGCTTAGTTATTTATTATTATTTTTACTTTATACACCTTCGCGACCCCCGTACTATACAATCCATCCGTCAGCATAATGTTTTGAGTGCGTTAAATTGAGTCCTGCCGAAAAACATGATTTTTCACCCCAAAAAAAGTAATTTCACAGCAATTTTTTTTGCATAGAGTTACTTAGTTTAATGTACAGAATGCTTGGTTGACGGCTTCGTGAAGAGTCTGTTTACACCCTGGATTTGAGGCACAGTGCGTATTGGAATTTGCATAGTCAGTGTTTTACACACTGACCATGTAAATTCACGAGCAATTTTCGCGAGAAATAACGATTGTAACTTGGAGATAAGATCTTTTTCCTAATGTAAGTTCCAGAATATTATACTATGTTTGTAACAACATGAAATTTTAATCAGAACAGTAGGAGAAAAACACTTTAAAAAAAAGTTGTTAATACATATTGGTGTTCGTGACTGTACAGGCATTTAGATAGTTTTTGGAGGCTTATGTATGAAAAAATTGTAATTATGTAGGTATGTTTGACTAGAGAAACGTAACTTACTGTTAACTTTGTACGGTAATACTGTTTTATAGAATGTAAGGTCTTATCCTTTGTGATGCCTACTATCAAGGGATGTTATACAAGTGTAATATTTTATTTAAAAAAATTATAGATTCATTAAAATGTTTGATTTCAAAACCACAACGCAGAATCTCATGCAACGAAAACAATAATATCATTTACGAGTAGATACATAGTCTACAAAAGGATCTTGAACAAGTCATAAAGGGAGAACAATTTGGAAGTAGCTTTTCTTGTCAGCACTTTTACCGAAGTGTACCCCGTGTTTTTAAAGCATTAGTGGTTATAATTATGATGATTTAATTAACTTTTACTGAAAATTTGGAACTGTAACTTTATGATGCGTATTGTTAAAAAAATCTGGATATGCTCCCGGTTGATGGCAATAGGCTCACCCCCTATTACATGGGACTTAAACATAACTGGCGAAATAATGGTGTACTGTTATAGGTACACGTCTGCCTAAGCCTGCGGAGATTACACGCGTTATGTTATGTGTAAAAATGCCATGAAAAATGAGAGTGCAAAAAACACAAAAACGGCACACAACAGAAAGAATATCTTTTTTTTTAAGTTTTTATTGTAATAAAAGGTACATTTTGCATACAAGGTAGTATATATCCTACACGAAAAAATACTTAAACAAATGATAAAAGTATGTTTTCCTGCAAAAATACTTACTTGAACTTCGCTTCAAAAACAATTGAGCATCAGTCGTACACATTAAACGAGTGTGAACCCGTCTGTTAGTAGTAAAGGTCACAGGCGAAACCTTGTCAGAATGTTGTCATTTTAGAAGCAATTCTCTGTCTGTTTGAGTTCTGTATTCGTTTTAACAGTTTTATCATTTATGTGATTTGTTGATGATTGTTTTTCTTTTATATTCCGATGTTAGGATATTACTATTACCAGTGTTTTCATTTTTTGTCGTATTGTCGTCGCTACCTTATATAATACCTATCTTTAACGAATGGTTTATTTCGAACCTGACCCGAAATCCTAACCCGGTTGCGGGTTAGGTTAGGAACTTTAAAAAAATAAGAAAAATATACATTCCGAACGTACTAACCTGACCCGACGTATTGTTCCTATCCTAACCCGAAATTGCGATATAGATAGGTTTTTCGTGTATTCCGTGTATTTTACGAGAAGCTTTAAACCTACTTAAGGCCCTTCTAACCCTAAAATTAGCAACTCTATTTGTGGTGGTTCAAACTTCGTTTGAAATACTTTTAGAATAAAGTTCTAATTAGCTTGCACGCTTGCACTACAAAGCGGTTGTTACGTCAGTCACTGCGGCCGAATAGTGCGAAATAAGTGTTTTTTTGCGATTTCCAAAAAATCTATTGATTGGACTAAAAAAGTAAAACACATAAGACCTGCTTTATGTTAGTTCAGTTAGTATGCGAAGTTTCATGATCTAATTTCAAGTACTTTTTGAATACCAGCGGTTTATTGTTCGATTTGGAGGTAACTTTGGAATTTTTCTATCGAGAAAAGTTTATGGAATCGTGTTTTCGTCACACATAGGACTTAGCATTAATCCTCAACTTTAGTATATATTTATTTCAAAATTAATGCTGCAGTATTTTAGGAGTACCGGAGGATCATGCTAAGCCATTTGAGGGATACAGAGCCCTTAAGAGCTAACAAGCTAATGATTAACACCAGGAATGTTTTCCACTAATGATCTTTAACTGTGTGATTCTGAGTCGTAGTTTTATGTACTCGTACCTACGAGTATTTGTTTTAATTTCATAAAATGTGTTCTACTGTAGAAGAAGAGACATTGAAAAAACTGTTAAAAGATTTCATTAAATCTTCACGATATCAGACCCTCTACAAACTAACTTACTACTAACTTATTTAGAGCTTTACTTAGGTAGCGGAAGGTACGGATTACAGTTTCTGTTAGACGATTTACTGCTAAAGCTTCTGTAATTTTACGGGCTTAGTAGATATTAACGTGGCCCGATTCTGATGAGCAGTAAATCTTGCAAGTTTTATTTCGATAAATTAGTTCCCGAAGGGTTAGGCAGAGGTGTACCTAATAGTGCACCCACATTTCGCCTTTTATATTTAAGTCCCATGTAATAGGGTTCGAGCCTATTGCCATCAACCTAGCACAAATCCAGACTCCGCGGCTGCTACTGAAAAAATCCTGATGGAAAAACCCAATAACACTTTCCCCGACTTGGGAATCGAACCCAGGTCCTCATTGCTGAGCATGTGGCTTATTAGTCGCCTTCTTTACATTAAAGAGTTCATTAGTTTTTTTTTTAATAAACCGCTTTCTATTTGTATTGTTTTAAATTCCTCGTATTATTTGAGAAAAGTACTATACAAGCCTTGGCCACAACTAGGCATTGATGGACTTACGTATGTGTGCCTCGGCCCATCATTTACACGTTCGTCCATAAATGCCTCTGTTGCTGGCCGCTGCAGTAATGTACTATGCTGACGTTATGTACATAGAT
This sequence comes from Xestia sexstrigata, assembly GCA_941918905.2. Classification (NCBI taxonomy): domain Eukaryota; kingdom Metazoa; phylum Arthropoda; class Insecta; order Lepidoptera; family Noctuidae; genus Xestia; species Xestia sexstrigata. The sequence goes on from OW799222.2 coordinate 12,340,835, forward strand.
ACTCATCAAAAATAAAAAATAATTTAAACATTCCATCGCGCCTGTCATCCCTGATGGGTTAGACGGAGGTCTACCCTTTAGCACCTACACCTACATTTTGCCAGTTATGTTGAACTTCCAGGTAATAGGGGGCGAGCCTATTTGCCATCAACCGGCCACAAATCCAGACCTCCCTCTAGTAGCATTTTTTGTCAGCATTTAGTTTGGCCACAATACCTCTGGTTAGTTGGAAAATGCATTACAATTGGCGGGAGTTTGCGGGTTGGGCCCAAAACTGATGGCCTACATGGATTTGCCTACGAAGGCCAACTTGCGATGGGGCCAACGTGCATTGCCTACGAAGGCCCGAGGAAAACGTGTTATTGGTAGGCCCAACGACACATACTACATTTAGGAAAGCGGTTGTATGTTGGTTGGTTCTATGGCTGGTTTCAGAGCGACGCGTCTCGCCAGTGCCGTACTGTCGCTGTACATAAAACTTATCAGCTTCAGAATAAAGTTGGTGTTAGCGATGTGTTTTGAAAAACCAACCTTATTTTGAAGCCGATAAGGTTCATGTGCAGCGACGTGCATGCGGTTGGCGCTGGCGAGACGCGTCGCTCAGCCGCACAGTCAACCCAGACGACGACATACAAAAGTCACCCTTACAGTATTGTCTCTCTTTTGCACTTTGACGTGATAAATACATGAGAGGACGTTGTGTCGTCTGCGTTGACCTACTTTCTGTCAATTAATTATCTAAAATTTAATGAAATACAAATAATGTTAATTGAATAATTATATTCGTAAATAGAAAAAAACACGGGTCAAATATTTTTTGATAATCTAACTGACAAACTAATTAGATTTTTTTTTGTCGTCTCGCCTATATTAGGTTATTGACAAAATCAAGACAATTTTTACACGTTTTGTGAAAATCATGACTAAATACAGTTCAAATTTTTCTTTTTCTGCCATCTTCTTCCAGGTCAGTAGCCAATTCCGACTCACTTTCTGCTTTTTTACATTTTTGACGCGCATCTAAGAGGTTATCTAAAAATAAAATTGACATAGTGAGCACAAGGTTGGTTTAGTTTGTTCTTATTCAGGTAAGTACCTACCTAGGTATAAGTTTTATAAAATGACGCTCATTTTTTCTCGAGTTTACATTTTCCTATAAGCTTGGTTACTCAGTTTATCACTGACTATCTCATGACTTTGCGGCGCTAAAATGTGAACTTCACGCTGAAGATAGGTAGGTAGGTAGGCACTTACCTAAGTACTTGATTTCTAAGGTCATAAGGTTGTAGGTAGTTAGATACCACATAGGAAAACCTTACTTAATTACCCGTTTCGTAAAATAAACGTTTTACTGGACACAATATTGCCCACATTATCATATTTGGAGCCTCGTTACTGTTAAGGCATTTGTTGAACTTATTTGCGGTTTTGTAAAGAGGCCACATGCAATGAGTCTTCCGTGGCTTCATAGATTCTTCACGCACCACACCGAGTTCCCCATCGTATCCATCATCGTCGTAAAACTCCACAACTTTATACATTTAACACTTTCACAAACACTAATGGTTAACTATTAACTAAACTAAAACACACCCTGCCTATCAGGCTAATATCTTTGTTGATGCTACAAAACAAACACTCCGCAGCCGCAGGCGCACAACAAATGAATAACAAAATGGCGCGACACGTGTTCGCCCCCCGCGCACTCCGCTACCACCCCGTAGGAGTAGCAGTAACAGACCCATTGAAGGGTTTTTAAGTAACTTAAATCCCTACAAAAATCACCCAACAGTAGGAATAGTAACAGCAGGCCCGTCGTTGGCTATCCGTTGGGCAAATAGTGCATGTTTATGACAGTGGGCCTATTTTAAGTTTAGGTTGGCGGAATAACTAACCGTCTGCCAATACATTCCCAACTGTTGGGGTATGGAAGCCAACGGCAAAAGGCATGACGACAGTATCAAAAAATTGCAAATCTATTTAGTCCGTCAGTTAGAGTATTGGAAATTAATGGACAAGTATTGTTTGTTTTTGTAAATCAATGAATATTGACAAAGATAAAACGCATCAAAACTCGGGAGTGGGGGCTCGTGACGTCAGAACTAGCTAAAAATTATACCTAGGCGTGACGTATTGAGAATTTACAAAGCGTCATATCTTCGTCAATTTTGGTTTACGTAACAAAAAAAAACATGGGTCAAATATTTTTTGATAATCTAACTGTTAGTTAACAATTAATTAGTAACTATTAGTTTTTTTTGTCGTCTCGCCTATTGATACTAGCGCGTGGCTGCTACTGAGAAATTCGATTTGCAGTTGCGACCATCATGACAACGAGGCAGTCAAAATAAATTTAAAGTTTACGAATATTTCAAAGTTATTTAAGCTCACCCTAATGGTAAACATGACAGCAACCACACTTTTTAAGTAGTAATGGCAGTGTCGTCCAAAACCTAATACGAGTTTAAATTAACTATTGGGTTAAGCCACTTTATTGCTGTAATGGAGTTACTTTCAACAAGTATCTTTCAATGTACAGACGCTAGTGCCTCAAGCTACCCGAAACTGTAAAATTTTCCCAATCAACCTTGAACCTGATGCCTTGTAGCGATAAAGTTGAAAATCTATCTAAAAGACATATGACAGATTGTAGTATGATGTGATGTGCTGGGGTCTGTACTACCGCGTTCACTGAAGGTCAAAACGTTTTTACCCTTATGCATTGAGTTATAGGGTTGAAAGTTGGTCGACCATCAGTAAACGCGGTAGTATGTTTTAGAGTGGAGAAAAGTAGGTTTAAGCTAAAATAGTTCTCAGGTGCAGAGCTCCAAATTTCCTGCTTTCACTATTGGCGGCAGGAAATTAACTTTCATCTAGCACATACAGGTCTCCCAAAGTGATAATGCGCATAGAAATCTTCGTCACTGTTCGGCAACGGTCGTATTCCCCGAGCGTCGGAAGACGATATGTATATAGAGTGGTTAAGTGCATTTTCTTCATGCATAATTTAGTAGAATTATGTGTTTTGTGCTAAAAGAGCCAATATATAAAGACGACTGACGGACCTTTGACTGACCGGCGACCGCCGCCGACAGCCCGAATTGTTTTCGATTGTGTACACATGATATTGACTCCTATTTCTTTCGAACAAGGTGCAAAGTGCAAGTGCATTGTTTAGATCTGCATGCGCATTATTAATTTGGGAATACTGTACTTCTATTTGACAGTTCCTGTATGTAGTCCTATACAAAGTGGTAATGAAGATGTCTCTAAACAAGTGATGAAAGTCTTGACACGTAATTTGATAAGTTTAAGTAGAACAACTGTCCACGGAATCACTATTTTTAAAACGTTGCTACATTAATCTATTTTCTACCTTTTCATCAAAATATTAAACTTATTTCCATATTCCAGTGTATTTGAAAATATATAAATTACAAAAAAAAAAGTGAAATCATAAAAATCCTTTACGCGCTACGTCCGTGCTACGGCCTACGAAGCTACGCGCTACGCCAAACAAATGAGACAAACGATAATAATACGAAATTAATTATTTCCCTCCATTATTTATTACAATAATAACTTTTATTTGTTACATATATAAAGACCTTCAATTTGCGTCTAGGTAATACTCGTACATCGTACACAGGCGGTGCTCAAAGTGAATAAATTCATTTTATAGTGACAGTTGCCTCGGAGCGAGAATACTACAACAGTCTAATGCCAATATTGATGTAATTTAAAGATATTCTGTAGAGTAAATTGAATTGAAAATTTCGATATATTATGCTTATTTTTTCTGGTGGCCCAAAAAATCTGACAACCAGTCTTACCAGGTGTATTACCCAGTATGAACTGGGTTGTGGAGGTCAGATATGCAGTCGGTCCATGTACAATACTGGTATTCAGCTGCATCCGGTAAGACTGGAAGCCGACCCCAAAATAGTTGGGAAAAAGGCTATAGGCTTGATGATGCTTCTTTTTTCTGATTCATACTTTTTTTTGAAAGCACAGTCGTATTTCGTTTTTAATGTGACTGTACTCTGTGACAGCCGTGAAACAAAAGACAATGCATCAAAATCAAAAAAATTACGAGTCGACGTAACTAGGGTACTTTAATTCTTTTGTTGTTGTTCTAGTAGATGCAGCTGTACCTAACTCTTCGGGGATTACAGGTGTAATATGATGTGAATCCATCCTTGCAGACCATAACAACAACAACAACAACATAACCATTTGCCCCTTTTGGGTTAGCTTCCATCGTCGACCTCATCTCTGTCCCCAGGAGAAGATTGAGTTCAAGAGTAGGCCCATAATATGAAAAAAATTACTTCAAACTCTGAGACAAAAATTGTGTAAAAAGACAATCTGCGATCATCGATTCATTTGCAAAATGGACTATGGAATTGTTCTTCATTAAAAAGCAACCAGCTCGACAAAACTTCAGATTTCGGAAAAGTTTTTAATGAACGAGCTAGTAACTTTCAGCTGCCTGCCTGCTGGAGGAGCCCGTGGTAAAATGATAACAGCCGCTCGGGTCGATCTTTAGGTTAAGCCGTGCTTGCCTAGGTTGGTATGTGAATGGGTGACCACCCATTACATACCGGGTTTCCTCCGTGCCTCGGAAAGCACGTTAAGCTGTTGGTCCCGGCTGTCATTTGCAGATCTTTGACAGTCGTTACAGGTAGTCAGTGGCCCAAAAAAGTCTGACAACCAGTCTTACCAAGGGGTATCGTATTACCTAGTACTAACTGGGTTGTGGAGGTTACATAGGCAGTCGCTCCATGTAAAATACGGGTATTCAGCTGCATCCGGTTAGACTGGAAGCCGACCTCAACATAGTTGGGAATAGGCTAGGCAGATGATGATGATGATATAAACCACAGCACAGCCGTAAATTAATATGACCAGACATTTCAAACACGCTGTATAGTGGTATAAAATCTAAACCACATCTAGTTGCGCGCGTTCCGTGTATTTTTACATTTTGGCTGGGTTCAATTTTTTACCGATTATCCTACACTTTTAGAATATTTTGTACCTATGTTTGTAATTACATGGAGCGACTGCCTATCTGACATCCTCAACCCAGTTAATACTGGGTAATACGATACCCCTTGGTAAGATTGGTTGTTAGGCTTCTCTGCCACTGACTATCTGTAACGACTGTCAAAGATCTACAAATGACAGCCCGGACTAACGGCCCGATGCACGGTGGAAACTCGGTATGTTATGGGTGGTCACCCATCCACAGACCAAACTAGGCAAGTGCGGCTTAACCTAAAGATTGATTCAAGCGGTTGTTATTATTTTGCCTCTTCTACCCTGCGGAATTATACAAATACTAAAATAACACTTCATAAATAGTTTGATTTATACATTTCTGTCAAGATCAAATCGAATAGTCTTTGTGACAGACGTACGAAGTGATATTAAAAAGGATCCATATTATATTTCCTTCTAAGGTTGGCATCCTAAAAACCGTAGCGTTTTCCTAATATTCTTAGAACTTTTCAGGCGTCTACCCAGAGTCACTTAGCTAAACCGCCCATGTCTTCATTAGCAAGATCCAGCTGATTCTTAAACCATGATAAGTCAACTTTTACTGGAACGGTTAGACGTCAGACCTTCGTTGCCAAGTTTGGGAAAGTAATGCAATATCATCGGCAGTTAGACCCTTGTTTGTCCGGAAGTATTTCAAGGTCTTTGCTCCCTTTTTTGTTTTGGTGTATTGCAGAGCTATTTTTGTTTGTGGACGTGTTAGCACATTTGAGAAAAGTTTCGGATTGGCGTGGAATGAACGAAAATTGCCATTGAAAGAAAGAAAAAGTATTTATTAGACTCGCACAGGACAAAACCAAAAAAAATGTTGTTACAATAAAACAAAATTATATAAATAATACACTTATTTATATAATTTTGTTTTATTGTAAATTTAACTTTTTTTTATAAGAAAGAAATTGGTCCTGTACGAGACCAAAAGGTCCTATCTCAGCATGGTGCTGGTGTTGATGTAGAACGGTATTTTGAGATAGATGTATTTTGAAGGCTGCTTTGGTCTGCCTGGTTAGTCTAAAGTCGCAAGCGTAGCTGCTGAGCATGAGGTCTTGGGTTGGATTCCCAGATTGGGCAAAGTGTTATTGGGTTTTTTCCATCAAAGCTGAAAGTAGGATAGACCTTTGGAAAGAGACCGTAACCCGGCTTTGTATGACTGAGATATACTTATAACGTATATCAATAGCCGAGCTTTACGTTTTTTTTAAACTCTACACCAAGTGTTATTTTTTTCATTCAGGTAAGAACTGTAGAAGATATATGGTGAAATATATTGGGTTTGTCTCCACCGTATCAGTGATCACCCAAAATTTAATTAAGAACAGATTTTAAGCTTAGAAACTGCAGTATGGTTTATTTAGTATTTTCATATACCACCGCACAAGTTGGGGGTGATAGAAAAAACTAATTTTAAACAAAGTTGTGGTACGTGGCTCGCTCGTGTTTAAAACTAGCGATCATCGTGCGGGCGCTTGACGGAAACTTTTTAATTATTTCTTTATTATCGCGGAATATTTAATTAATTGTGATTCTGTTGTGTCCAGCTTTTTTTGTACGTGGTGTGATTTAATGTACTACGTTTGTGACCCCTGAAATGTAACTTAATTTTCACTGTTTAGGTATCTACCGACATTATTTGTGTTTCAATTACTGTGTACAATAAAGTATATTTAATTCTAACGTTTTAAATAAAAACAGCTGCAAGGCTTTACCTTTATGGTTAACATCGCTTACTGAGGTCAGTGCAGGGATGGGTGACCATTATTTACATACATAACCCTGCGTCTCTCGAAAGCAAGCTAACCCGAAGGTCCTAGCTGCCATTCTAACATCACAAAACCTTACGTTTGTAATCCCCACCAGCATGTCGCCAGTTATGTTAAAGTTCCATGCAAAAGGGGACGCCTATGCCATAAACCGGGCGCAAAATCCGGACTCCGTGGCTGCTACTGATAAATTCCTGATAGAAAAATCCAATAACATTTAGCCCGACCCAGGAATCGAACCCAATGATGCAGTCAAGATAAAATAAGAGGCATTATATACAGAAAGAAAGTATGCTACTTATCTGATCTGCTGCATTTTATATAAAATCGTTTAATTTTTAAACCGTGTCGAAGATTGCCTCCACTCTTACACTCTGGAACTATTACCCGTAGGTACCTACTTCTATGTTTTCAATACTACGTTATTCCCCATTCACTGGGTAACACAGGTTCCTGTTCTCGGTTATCTCTGGTTGCCGGCACAGCATACCGCTTGGCATACTGACTATTAACATCCAGCCACGTTTATCAAGCCGTTGCTTTTTACGACACCTGTTGAAAGAAATGGGCTGTTTCATACTACTTTCATATCCAAATGAGCAACATTTTGGTAGACTAAATTGTATAGCGCAGGCATGATATCGTAGGGCACGCCACAATAGTGGCGGTAAGTCCCCTCTTTGAGGAGTGGCTTGAGAGACGCCACGGCGTCCTCACCTTCCGCTTGACGCAGGTCCTCACCGGACACGGTTGTTTCGGGAGGTTCCTGCACCGAATCGGGCGGGAGGAAACGCCCGGGTGTTTCCATTGCGAGGATCGACCGGAGGACACGGTGGAGCACACGGTGGAGGCGTGCCCCGCGTGGGCGGAGCACCGCCGTGTCCTCGAAGCGGCGATTGGCGGCGGCGACCTCTCGCGTCCGGCCCTGGTGCAAGCCATGGTCCGGAGCGAGACGGAATGGGACGCCGTCACCTCCTTCTGCGAAGCAGTAATGCTAGAGAAGGAGGTGGCGGAACGTGAGAGGGAGAGAACCTCACAGCGTCCCGGCCGCCGCGGGAGACGCCCCGGGCGTCGGGGGCCACCACGTGGCCCCCGGCCACCGTAGGCGCGGGCTTGTGGACGGTGGGCTATGGGCTAGCTCGCCGTCCGTCCGTCTCATGACGACAGGCCGTGTCGACGGCGCGTTCGTGTTCCACTCGCGCCTCAAAGAGAGTCAGCAAAAAGGGGTCCGCAAGGACCGATGCCTGCCGGGGTTGCGGGACTGTTCGAAAGAGATACCGTGGCCCCGGAACACAAAGGGCGATGAAGGAACATGGATGGGTTTTAGTCAGTAAAAGTCTGACACTCCCTCCTGCTCCGCCCAGAGCGGGAGAAGTCATTGGATGAGTTCCCTCCCAAAAAAAAAAAAAAAAAAAGAAAGCATGATATCGTGAATTTATGGTCAGTGAATACCCGGAGTTTAGAATTTAGTTTCGTTTCACAGCACTACGTTTAGACACTGTCCTGGTAAAGGCAAAGTTTCAAATGGATGGTTTTTTGTGAGGGAACCAAAACCTTACAGAATGTAGACAACCTCATCACGAAGCCGTCAACCAAGCATTCTGTACATCAAAATTTACGCAAAAATTATTGCTGCGAAACGACTTTTTTTTTTGGGGTTAAAAATCATGTTTTGTGGTAGTACTCAATATGTAGTACATAACAATGAATAGTGTGGAGGTCGTGGAGGTGTTTAAAGTAAAAATTTTACATTAAAATGTTTTATTAAAAAAAAATTGTCAAAAAGTTGGAACTTTGACCCCCAATATCTCCGTAACTAAAAGGTTCCCAGGTATGGTGTAGAACAAAAAATATATTGCAATGGAGAACAAGGAGACCAAGTGCCTTTCGGTTTCGTTAAGAGGTTTTTCACCCCTTATAATGAAGATTTGATTCTACATCGCTATTTAGGCCACAAATGAAGAACTAAAAAAACCCACACGACCACCACCAGACACAACACCCGTCTGATCTGAGTATCCTCCCTTTTCTATGGGCGATGAAGAAGATTACACCCTGTTCTTTATACCCATAGGTATACAACCATTATAACAACATTAACATGAACAAACTTCAATAAACAACTGTCTGTCAACGCAGTAGAGTTGACACTTCGTTGTAAATCAGTGCAGGCGTGATAAATTACTATAGTTTGTGCCCACAGCTCCGCTCGCTTGAACTTTATAGTTTAGTTTTAGTTTCGTTACACAACTCACGGAAATAAGGCCCTAGCTTATAAACTGCTACAGGATGTAGTGGAGACATGTTCTGGACAGAGTTTTAGTTTTACAAATGTGGGTGTTCTACGTGTTAGAATACTGCTATCTTTAATATTATGTGCTCGACTATCAGTATGTGCAGACACATACATGAGTTTTTGATGATTTTCACAAAATTACTGTAGGCTCTCTACTAACACTATTATTACTACTAACATTGCATCACGCCTGTAATCCCCGAAGGGCTAGGCAGACGTATACCTAATAGTACATCTACATTAGTTAATAGGGGGCGAGCCTATTGCCATCAAGCGGGCACCAATCCATGACTCCTTGGTTGCAACTGAAAAATTCTTGATGGTAAAACCCAATAACACTTTCCCAGACTCGGGAATCGAACCCAGAACCTGATAGTTAGCAGTCGTACGTGCGCTCAGTAGACTAGCGAAGCAGACATCTCAATTCAATAAACCTAAAAATCTATGCAGAACCTAAAAATACTTACTACCTAAATAAATAGTCGGTATAAACATTCATGACCTACAAAATTCCCAATCTGAAATTGCCAACATTCGTCTCGTTTCGATAATAGTAAATATTCGATCGTGAACGAAGCCCATTGAGTTGACTTGATGTCCAATTTCAGATCTCAGATAGATAATATTGTTCGAAGATATACATATGTACCTACAGTATATGGTACAAGTACATACATATTATGTCAGATCAAAGGAAAGGAGATGAAATAAAAGAATGCTGTTCCTCGAAATACGAAGCACAGATATGTATCGACTATAGTGCTGAATATATGAGTTATCGATATTTTTTACAGATAGTTTTAAAAATTAAAATAATGTTTTATAGTATTATTTATAATAATTTTATTATCCTTAACATGGAGCGACTGCCTATCTTAACCCCCAACCCAGTTAGTACTGGGTAATACGATACCCCTTGGTAAGTCTGGTTGTCAGATGTACAGGCCACTGACTAGCTGTAACGACTGTCAAAGATCTACAAATTACAACCCGGACCAACGGCCTAACGTGCTTTCCGAGGCACGGAGGAAACTCGGTATGTATGGGTGATGGTCACTCTAGCGGCTGTTAATTTTAAGACACGAGCTCCTCCCCTCTACTTTCTAAATTCATTACTGTTTACTAGACACCACTGCACTCTCTAATCATGCCCTGAAGACACAGGATTGCGATTCAAATCCTATCTAGTAGGAGGCTGCATCACTGTTATAATTATCTTCAACATATAGTCGTATGTAGGTAAAGTGCGATCGATACGGCGTCAAACGTCATACAGTGGCAGATGCGTTGATTTCAGAGGCTATCGCGTAATCTGTTGTGCAGTACGAGAACGAAAAAATATTGTTTTGAACGTTTGTGAAAATATAATTGACTACGCTTAGAAGTAGTTTAAAAAAATACATAAGCCTTACACAATATTGACAGCTAAAAACTAAAAATTTGATTGATTACGTAGGTACTGATAGGTTCCAATTAGTGGCTGATTTTTTGAAACAAACAAAAACCATCATCATTACACTCCAAAATAGCGAGGAACGTCTGTCATTCTATTGTTTCGAAGCGTTAACTTGACAATACATCTTCCGATACATTTTTAACCCTATCAATTGCATCTCTATCTGTTGTTTCGAAGCGTTAACTTGACAATACATCTTCCGATACATTTTTAACCCTATCAATTGCATCTCTATCTGTTGTTTCGAAGCGTTAACTTGACAATACATCTTCCGATACATTTTTAACCCTATCAATTGCATCTCTATCTGTTGTTTCGAAGCGTTAACTTGACAATACATCTTCCGATACATTTTTAACTCTATCAATTGCATCTCTATCTGTTGTTTCGAAGCGTTAACTTGACAATACATCTTCCGATACATTTTTAACCCTATCAATTGCATCTCTATCTGTTGTTTCGAAGCGTTAACTTGACAATACATCTTCCGATACATTTTTAACCCTATCAATTGCATCTCTATCTGTTGTTTCGAAGCGTTAACTTGACAATACATCTTCCGGTACATTTTTAACCCTATAAATTTATCATCTTCGTGATATAGTTTCATACCACACAAATGATTCCACCGACAACAGATCTGCCTGTTTAAAGAAGTACCTCGATTTCCCACTAACTCAACATACCTCAACAGACATAACGCAATCAATTTATCCGATTTGCATTGTTTGAAGCCGTTACAGTAATACGCGATATTCCCTTTGTTCTAGATATAGGAACATAACTAGAGATCGACAATATAGCTAAACCATACAATTCATTGTCATAATCTCTGAATCCAAAGAGCTTAGCCTAGTATTGTACGAGTATGTATTACGTGTATCTGGCTACTACATACATATTTTATGTACATTTAAACTTTAATCGGATTATAGTATTACCAAGTTGGTCGTAGTAAAAGATTGGGGAATTACAAATTTAAGGTGCAGGTTTTGTAGCAATAATCAAGTAAGAAATAAAATAAAATATCTCGACTTGGTGCACAAGATTTTCAGCTTATGGAGTGTAAGCTCGTCATTGTATCGATAGTCCTTACGGCCAATGGCTTGATGGCCAAGAGCCTCGACGAACATCTTATGAGGCTCTCCTTAGGCGGTTGGATCAAGGGCCGGATTCAGAAGGCTCGATATGGCTCGCATTGTGAGGAGGTTTCTGTCTCTGGAGCCCTAACCACCACCGGTTGCTTGGACCCTACTCCTGATACCGACGGAAACCATTTTTTTAAATTTTCAAATGCTTTTTTTTATGTTTGTGATAAAAAAATAAAAAAATGTGTATAAAGATGAATAAATGATGTAAGAATATTGCCATAAAACGCGCTCGTAAAGAAGATGATTTATAAATATTGCTAGATTAGAGTGATATTGAGAGGGCGGTTGATCCTTACTTACAATAGGTACTTCGTACTAATATTATAAAATGTTAATGTAACTCTGTATGTTTATTTTCATTTCACGCCTTAACTGCTGAATGGATTTGGGTTCAATTTGGCACACGGATAGTTACGGACATGGCATAAGTACTTTTATCCAGGTAGTACCTTTCCAAGGTATAATTTCAGAAATATGAAATATTGATTATGAAATACATTGGCATAAGGCTAAGAATTTGACGAAGACCTTAACTTAGAAAATTAACTGCTTAAAATATTTTTAATAGCTTGTAGAACTGAAAATTATGATTCAATTTTACAACCAACTCATTTGTTTTAAAGTACACTTTACTGTGCTTGTGGCATAACTATGCAAATATTTTAAAATACCTTCTGGAAAAGCGGGTAATATATTTTCCAGTCGTAAAACTGTGGAAAGGCGGGTCTTTTTTTATTTTTATTTTTTTCGGCTTTGGTGACTTCTCCCGCTCTGGGCGGAGCAGGAGGGAGTGTCAGACTTTTACTGACTAAAACCCATCCATGTTCCTTCATCGCCCTTTGTGTTCCGGCGTCACGGTATCTCTTTCGAACAGTCCCGCAACCCCGGCAGGCATCGGTCCTTGAGTACCCCTTCCTATTGCTGACTCTCTTTGAGGCGCGCGTGGAACACGAACGCGCCGTAGACACGGCCTGTCGTCATGAGACGGACGGACGGCGAGCTAGCCCATAGCTCTCAGTTAAAAAAAAAAAAAGTTAAAATTATGATTCCATTTTACAACCAACTCATTTGTTTTAAAGTACACTTTACTGTGCTGGTGACATAACTATGCAAATATTTTAAAATACCTTCTGAAAAAGCGAGTAATATATTTTCCAGTCGTAAAACTGGAAAGACGGGTCTTGAAATAATACAGATAGAAACCGAAGGTGTATTTTTTTAGTTGACTGTTTTGTTGGTCTGTGGTTCACACCCTTTGCCTACATCTTCAATCAAAATCAAAGCCGTGATGAGGGTTTTTTCTGTCTTTTTTAAATCGTGTGGTTAGTGCCTGGTGCCAGAGTTTTATGCCGCCCATGGACCTCTGACTTGGCTTTAAAATTTACATGTCGTCAAGAAACATCTCTCAGGCATGCGGGTTTTCTCACGGTGTTTTTCTTCACCGAATAAACAAGTGATAATTTTACTATACGCACATGAATCCGAAAAATCAGAGGTGCTTGTCCGACGGTACCCCGCTAGGTTATCACTGCTATTCTCTGTTATAACCATGGAAACGGAAAGCTTTACTTTACAAGCCCGTTTTCTATTCCACTGAGTATCACCTCTGCCTTTGCAAGTTTGTGAAATTCTTAGAAGTTCAGAGTGCACCCACACGGAAAGTCTTTTGTTGTCAACCCTTTGAGAACTGGTGTAAAGCAATCGCTGTTAGAGGTGTCCGTTACAGTATTTTGTTTGAATTAATGCATATGGCTTTTAGAAAGATAGATAGACAGAATATGCGGGCAGTAAACGAATAGCCTAAACCGTTGAAGCTGAAAATGATTTGGATTGTCTACAACACAGATATACATATACCTAGATAACGCAAGAGCACTTACTTCGTGTGGGTAGCTTAAGCAATTAATGCTTAACGTGGCTACTCTCTTAGCAAGCTATTAATTTATTTAAAACAACAACGTTACAACTCAAGAACTTCATTCTAGACACTTAAAGAGCAAAACGTAGTCTATTTTGAATAGTAACTAAATAGTGCGAATGACGTCATAGATAGTCAAGATATAGCACGCTTGCTTTTCATACGGATTGTGATGCTAGCGTTATCTAGGTATATCTTTATCTGTGGTCTACGTCTTTAAAAGTCGTTAGGATCTGTATTACCAAATTCAGCGAGAAACTACACACATCAAAAATGTCTAGGGATCAAGCATTTTTATGCGGATTTCTTGAGATTGAGATGTGGCTTTGTAATAAATTTATGATTTTATAAATTTATATGGATCCTTTTTGGTGCATTTCATAATTTGAATCAGGAACTCTCAATCAAATTCGAGTAAAAGATGAAAATAAGCTGTCAATATTTTCCCTATAAAAACATACAACGCATTGAAGACATTATTAGTGCTACTGTTTCCCTACTACTGATTAAAACCAACGTTATTATGGAGCGGCGACGTCATTTAAGCAGGGAAGAAATGCTCAGAGCCGTGGGAATGATAGAAGCTGGTTCCCGGCAACGTACTGTAGCTTTAGCTCTGAATACAAGTCAGAGTGTTATCAGTCGACTTTGGACACGTTACCGAAGCACTGGTACCGTGGCTGAGCGCCATGGAGGACGGTATCGCTGCACCACACGGAGACAAGACCGATACATTCAAATCTTAACTCGAAGAGCTCCAACAATAACCGCCATGATGTTAGCCGTGAGGCTTCATCACTCTTCAGGGAACTTAATTAGCGACCAAACAGTCAGAAACCGCTTGCATGAAGTGAACCTTCATTCCCGAAGACCGCTACGGGTACCACCTATAGCAATGCACAATCGTAGGATTCGATATCAATGGGCTCTTGAACACAGAAATTGGGCAGAAGAACAATGGCGTTTCGTGTGCTTTTCTGATGAGTCTCGTTTTGGTATGAGACCGGATACAAGACGTATACGACACTGGAGAACCCCTGGACGCCAACAGCGATTAAAATCCTGCCAGGAAGTCCATCCTTATAGTGGTGGAACCATCATGGTATGGGCGGGTATTTGGATCGGCGGAAGAACTGAGTTGATTTGGATCAGAGGCAACCTCAACGCTCAAATTTATGCTGAGACGATTGTATCAGACGTCATCGTTCCTCTACAAGTGCAAATCGGTCCCTTATTTCAGTTAATGCATGATAATGCACGACCGCACACCGCAAGAGTTGTAAGACAGACTCTCGCCGCAGCTAACATCAATGTCCTGCCCTGGCCTGCTCAGTCGCCAGACTTGAACCCGATTGAGCATGCATGGGATATGCTACAGAGAAGAGCTCTGCCGAATATGGAGGGTATCCAGTCGCAAGAAGACCTTTTTTTGTTGTTGCAACGAACATGGGCGGCCATTCCACAGCGTGATTTGGATGAACTCATTTTGAGTATGCCAAACCGATGTTCTTGTGTTGTTAGTGTTCGCGGTAGAAACACGGATTATTAATTGTTTAAGTTACCCAATAAAATTTTAAAGAAAACTGTTATTTCAGTCTTTTTTTCGAACTTTAATGTTAGTGGTTCAAATGTCAAAAATCCCTTTATTAGGAAAATGGCAAATTTCTTTATTAATGCAAAGGTGACTTGGTTTATCGTTACTGTGACAAACGAAAACACTTTATTTGATGAATCCTTAAAGAAAATTTTAATTAATATCAATCAGGAGAAAAGTTATTGCAAAAATATATGTTGATCCCTAGATACTTTTGATGTGTGTATATTTGAATAAGATTATACAAAAACAATAGTCCCATATTTCTAATCTTTATTTCGATTTCTAATCCAGACAAGTGTCATTGAGCAAAAGTGTAATAAACTTAAATATTTTTGCGTTGAGCCTTTGTTCGCTTGTAAGATACAATCAAATGCAGGACCATTGTATCAATTTTATATAGACAGCACCTTAACGTCGTAGCAGTAAGAGCGGTTATCGTTGTTCAAGTTTTGCTATTGACATCAGTTGTATCTACTGTCCTACACCGATACAATGTCTTGAAACATAATACTCATAGAACACTATAGAATAAAAACAGTACATCTCTCCCTACCCCTTCCGAGCTTACAAGCGTAAAGATAAAGATTCAAGAACAAATATCACACGGTCATAAAAAAAAAATATACAAAAATATAAAATTTTTATGAATGAACAAAACACTAATACCAACCTAACAAACGAAATGAATCCTCGTAAAAGTTTGAATCACAATACACGTTTCATCAGTGTTTGTATGTTGACAACAAAAGTACCATGATTTACGAGTTACAGTCTCATTAGGTTTTATATCAATTGCTATGTCCCCAGTGATATATAATGTGTTAGTATAAATCATTTGTGGTCTAGATTCTGTTATGGCCTTACTATCGTTGGTAGTCTATTATTTGTTTGGCTTTCTCCTATTCTTCTTCGTCATGAATAGTTTATTCTGTTTAATATACAGATTACTTGCTACATCTAACTTGGCAGAATATAAATCAGACGGTATTGTCCCGCCCACTGCATTCATGTTCATCCAAACATTATATCTATGAATGGAAGGAGACTGTGAGAAAGATTCTTGAAGATATTATATCCTTTTAAACCAGTTTTTTTTATTAACGTAATCGGTTTTAAAAACTGTTTAACAAAAGTAAATCTTTTATTATTTAAAAATCTCGTGTCACAGTGTTTGTTATCGAACTTGACCGATTTTATGTTTTTTTTTGTGTATTTTTTTGGTAGGTCTGAGAAAAGGGTATTGGGGTAAGGGTATTAAGGGTAAAGGGTGGTTGTAGGCTATTTTTTATACCCCTAGGTGTATTTTTTATTCCCACCGCGCGAGTGAAACAGCGGGGCGCAGCTAGTAAATATATATTATTACATAAGCAAAAGTACCTCTGTCATCTGCCTAGCCTTTTCATAACTAAGTTAAAGTCGGCTTCCATTCTAACCGGATGCAACTGAACACCAGTATTTTACATGGAGCGACTGCCTCTCTGACCTCCACAACCCAAATTCATGCAAAGAATAGTTTGAATAATTAATAAATTGAATTGATGATAGAGTTGGTATTACTGCATGTTACATATTACACTGCATTCTGCGTATAACATCTTTCTGCATATTACATGGTTTAAATTGCAATTTATCTCATTGATCCATTATAACTTGAACACTTAACATCAAAATAAAGTACGTACCTACCGTCTTAGTCCATTCAGTTAAAAAGTAGGCTAAGTGCTTCCAAAGACTTTTATATATTTTTATCGCTTAGTGCTTCAGAAAATAACCTAGGCTTCATTAAACTAACTTTTTCTTCGTTTAAACTGTCTTAGCTGTACTTAAACTTTTCTTAAGAGTTCAGCAACGTACAAAGGTAGTAGAATTGGGAAAGTGCTTGGGTAAATAACCGTAAAAAATCTCTGGTCGGAGTCTGATCTGAAATTTTCGTATTTGCGGTTGTTCCGAGTATACTTTGTAAAGTTAAATGTCTAAAATGGTTTAGAAAATGGGATTTTATTCGATTAAAGATTTGGTTACGGATAAGATTAAAGTGGACAAAATTAAATTTACTCAAACCCGGGTGTCAGAATTACTACTGATAGTAACAAAATACTAAAACACCAGCACTTCAGGTATTTACCCTATAAACTCAATATTTTACCCGAGTGGTTATTTTATCCATCGCCCATCCTTAGACAACACAAATAAACACAGTTCAACTATAAACGCAAACTTAACTGCGACGTTTCGATCTAAACAAACAATAGAATCACATTCCATTCTACGATTGGATGTCCGTAGCATATTCGTAGCAGCATCGGTGCGTAACGCGACGTGATCGTAGCGGGGCGCGTAGCACAGTGCTACGAGGCTACGTGAAAGTGCTACGACGATACGAGAAATAATCTCGGGTTTTCTCCCGCTAAATTAACAGGATGGATTTTGTTATAAATGTTGCGGGTTGATTATGTGATTTAAAATTAAGGTTTAGATTAATGTTGTAGATTTGGATAATTTATGTAAAGGATATTTAGAGCTTACATTACCACATTGTTTTATAAACGTGAACAAGCAAAATAATGTAATGTCTGAGGATCGTAGCGGGTCGCTTTCTGTAAATTCTGCCTTCCCTTGGAAAAAAGCGTGAGCTTATGTATGTTTGTATATTACCACAGTCAGTCTATATCAATACTTTGCAGTCAGTAAATGCAAGCGTTTTTGCAGAGCAGTCGTGCGGAGCTCGTCCCAAACTATAATTCTGTGGATAAACTAGTGATAGCGCGTTTCTTAAGACCTGCAAGGGCGACACCCTTGCAGGTCTTTAAATGCGCTTTAATTCAGCAATATAAAGAACATCTTTATTGAATGTAATCCATATAAACTTCAAATTAACCTATTTCAAAGTTACATAAGGTGCCACAACGGTACTACACACGTTCAATACTTTGCAGCAAGCCTCGTAATTTTATTGGCGGCGGCGACCTCTCGCGTTCAGCCCTGGTGCAAGCCATGGTCCGGAGCGAGACGGAATGGGACGCCGTCACCTCCTTCTGCGAAGCAGTAATGCTAGAGAAGGAGGTGGCGGAACGTGAGAGGGAGAGAACCTCACAGCGTCCCGGCCGCCGCGGGAGACGCCCCGGGCGTCGGGGGCCACCACGTGGCCCCCGGCCACCGTAGGCGCGGGCCTGTGGACGGTGGGCTATGGGCTAGCTCGCCGTCCGTCCGTCTCATGACGACAGGCCGTGTCGACGGCGCGTTCGTGTTCCACGCGCGCCTCAAAGAGAGTCAGCAAAAAGGAAGGGGTCCGCAAGGACCGATGCCTGCCGGGGTTGCGGGACTATTCGAAAGAGATACCGTGGCCCCGGAACACAAAGGGCGATGAAGGAACATGGATGGGTTTTAGTCAGTAAAAGTCTGACACTCCCTCCTGCTCCGCCCAGAGCGGGAGAAGTCATTTGATGATTTCCCATCCGAAAAAAAAAAAAAAAAAAAAAAAAAAAAAAGCCTCGTAATTTTGTGTGGAGTTAATTACACATTGACAAGATTTGCCCGATACAAAAATGTGTTGCGCCGACCCCAAATAACTTGGGACAAAGGCAGGAAGGTGCTGATGACTAACTTTGCCCACAGCTTAGTCTACGTGAAGGTCTTAAACTATCTCATGGGAGCGTCTTACTGGATTAAAAAATCATCATCATCTGCCTAGCCTTTTCCCAAGTTTTATTGGGGTCGGCTTCCAGCCTAACCAGATGCAGCTGAATACCAGTATTTTACATAGAGCGACTGCCTATCTGACCTCCACAACCCAGTTAGTACTGGGTAATACGATACCACTTGGTA
This sequence comes from Xestia sexstrigata, assembly GCA_941918905.2. NCBI lineage: Eukaryota > Metazoa > Arthropoda > Insecta > Lepidoptera > Noctuidae > Xestia > Xestia sexstrigata. The sequence goes on from OW799222.2 coordinate 12,359,899, forward strand.
AGACTGGTTGTCAGACTTTTTGGGCCACTGACTACCTGTAACGACTGTCTAAGATCACAAATGACAGCCGGGACCAACTGCTTAACGTGCTTTCCGAGGCACGGAGGAAACTCGGTATGTAATGTAAATCCACAGACCAACCTAGGCAAGCACGGCTTAACCTAAAGATCGACCCGAGCGGCTGATATTATTTAGCCACGAACTCCTCCGAGCTCTTACTGGATTCAAAAATATCTTATGTATTTAACTCATGCTGGTGTACCTTTATGCCACAGACAGAGTAATGGACGGACATAATTACTTTCGCATTTATGATAAATGATCATGAATTATGTCAAAATTGAACCCAAAGCTAGCATAGAAGCTGTACTCAAACGTATCATTAAGTTGTAAGCTAATATTAAAAATGTAAATGTGCTCGTTTGTTACCTTTTCACGCCTAAACTGCCTGAACCGATCATCCTGAAATAAAAAATCACACAAATTATCAAAACAAAATCTATCAAATTATCATCTATTTCAGATGTACAAAGACAGGATACCTTTCATCCCAAAAAGTAATGATTCCAAGAAAAACAACAAAAACGTTTTTATGATAATAGATGGCGCCACGTGTTTTTTCCAGACATGATTGAATTATGTTATTTTATTTAGAATTGTGAACCAGAATTTATTTTATTTATTTATTAAAACTTTATGCACAGGTTAAAAAAAAAACTATACAAAGGCGGACTTAATGCCTTGGGCATTTTCTACCAGTCTACCATAGGGTGATGCAGAGATAATACACAGTAGGTGCAATAACAGAAAAAAGACTAGAAAATATTTATAAATTTTTTTGACAGTCAGAATTGACTGTCAAATTCTAAATTAATGCGAGTGGAGCCGTTGGCAATAGATAGTTAAGTTATAATGAAGATATATCATGTTATCTAAAGCATGACACATCGGTTTGCGAGTACATATATACTAGTATATAACGTTACATGAAGGACGAGGTGCCAAGTCTTGGTACAAAGCAAAGTGATTAGTGTTGGATGTTCAATAGGAGTTGAATATTGTAATAACAGTCTGTAACTGGGGCAGGGTAATGAACCATTCAATTACAAGATTTGTATGAAAAATATTTGTATCGAAGACCAGTTTTAATTGAAACAATTTAAATAAATACAAATGAACTGCCTCGTTGGTGTAGTGGTTGTAAGCGCAACTGCCGAGCATGAGGTCCTGGGTTCGTTTTCCGGGTCGGGCAACATGTTATTGGGTTTTTCCATCAGGAATTTCTTAGTAGCAGCTAAGGAGTCTGGATTTGTGCCCGGTTGATGGCGGCAGGCTAGCCCACTATTATAACTGGCGAAATGTGGGTTTGGGTATAACTCTGCCTCACCTTTCGAGGATTACAGGCGTGTGTTATGTTTTATTGAAAAAAAATCCCTTCGGCAAACCGCAGGAGGAGGTAGATTTCAAAGGTTCCACCCATATTTTTTTCAATCCCTTGTTAAAATCCTCCCTTACGAGATTAAGCACAGAAAAAAAAAAAATTATAAGGTAAACAATATGCTTTCAAAAAAAAATTTTCTACGGTAAAAATCTTTACCGTTTCGGAGATATAATTTTTTTGTCAACCCCCTCCCCAAGTCAGGGGTTGCTTAAAAAAAGGACTCTAGGTGCAAGATCAATAGGTACATTTTTTCTGACGAAATCTACCTAAAATTCCCAACAGTTTCGTATACAACTCTCTTATAAGTTGCCAGCAAGATACGCAATTACACCTAAAAGAAGTGAAAACGTCGTGCAGCAACCTGAACTTAATGATCTGAACGCGACACGCTGTGAGTAATTAGAGGTAATTCAATGTTGATTCTTTTTCTGTTCGAAAAAGGTTTTATATCTCTACTAGTAGAAAACTAAAGTAACTATTTAACGGTGTAAGAATGAGAGTAGAAAAAAATACATATTTCTCCTTCATTCATTTTTACAGTTTCATTCCAAAATTTGTTTTTTTACTTGTTGAGCCATGTTGATGACATGATAACTTATTAACTTCTAGTTACAATGTAAAAATTAATTCATGAAAAGAATTTGTGTGTACAACTAAAAAGGGTAAAATCAAAAACTTCCTGCATTACAATAACCGACTTTCAAAAAAACACTAAAAATATCTAAAACAACATTAATTTCGGAAGTCGGTGGCATAAAAGTCAATGAAACAAACAAAGTCACCGACTTCCGAAAGTAAAGTTATGTTAGACGTTTTTAGTGTTTTTTTGAAGTCGTTTTTTTTTAACTATTTATGTTGGTGTCGGCATCCAGTCTAACTTGGTGCAGCTGAGACCAGTATTTTACATGGAGCGACTGTCTATCTGTCCTCCAAAACCCAGTAACTGGGTAATATGATACGTCAAAGCATATATATGTAACAATACATTACCAGCATAAACTGAGCTCTAATTGTTCGGAAAGCCTACACAATGCGATATCAGCTTATACTGGGTGTTAACAGACTCTTCACGAAGCCGTCAATCAAGCATTCTGTACATCCAACTAAGTAACTTTACGCAATTTTTTTTGCTGGGAAATTACTTTTTTTTGGGGTGAACAAATCACGTTTTTTGGTAGGACTCAATGTAACTTAAAACATTGTTCTGATGGATTGATTGAACAGTACGGGGGTCAAGAAGGTGTTTAAAGTAAAAATCTTACATTAAATTTATTAAAAAAAAAAAGTGAAAATGTTGGAACTTTGACCCCCAATATCTCCGTAACTAGAAGGTTCCCAGGTATGATCTAAACAAAAAAAAATATCGCAATGACGGGGAGAACAAGTGCCTTGCGGCTTCGTTAAGAGTCTTTTTACACCCTTTATTGGAACTCAGAACATTAGCCTGGTGTCTTCATGTTTGCCGGAGGGCTTTAATGACTGGCTTGCCGTGCATCTATAGCTATAAAAACAAATATTGGAATAGCAATAGGCTCGCCCCTATTACATGGGACTTACACTTATCATTCTGGCGAAACTTGGGTGTACTATTAGGTCCACTTCTGCCTAACCGATTGCAGGGGTGCTGTTATGGTATGTTATGTAGAATGAGGCTAAAATCAAAACTAATACCGCCAATTATCATTGTAATCAATTTCACTAAACATAACATAACAACAACGACAACAACAACAACAGCCCATAACGTCCACTGCTGGACATAAGCCTCTCCCATGATGGAAGGAATTTTCCGTAATCTCCACGCTTGGCAGGCGGATTGGAGATCGCAGTGATGAAAGACTAACAGAAAACGCTGCTGCCCATTCTCTGGTCTACGGAGGCGCAAGGTGTTCTGCCTCAGACATTAGTCGCCTTATACGACACCCGTGAGTGTAATGGGTTGGTTCTATTCTACTCTGCCGGATACCACACGGCTGTGCCGGATACCACACGGCTGCGCCGGATACCACACGGCTGAACACAACATAAATAAAAAAAAACCGGCTTTTATCCCTGGAGAGTTAGGCAGAGGTGTACATAATAGAACACCCACATTCATCAGAAAGTATGTTTAAGTCCCACGTAATAGGGGAGAGCCTATTGCCATCAATAGGGCATAAATCCAAACTTCGTGAGTGCCACTGAGTAATTCCCGATGGAAAACCCAATAGCACTTTGCCCGGTCAGGGAATCGAACTAGACCAACACACGAAGTAATTTCTCAAATATTTACCAACAAGGCCTCTTTGTAGAACTCTTCAATAGGCAAAAGATCGTTGTAGCTTTGGACCACATTCTCTTTTCAAATACGTATCCGTTATCATGTCACTGGCCGAAACAAAATGGATTCATACGAGCATGCCAGTAAAACAAAAGAAAACCACATATATAAGTCGATTACGGATCAACCCATTCGAAATGTGGTTTTATTTTGTGGTATCGAAAAAGGTTTCAACACCGCAGACAGGCAGACCAGTTTCAATTTCTACTAGTATAACTAGCTGTACAGCCGTGAAACACAGAATGTTATCTCTTTTTTTCTGTTCAGATTAAGGTTTTTTTTTTATTTTTGTTGTGTGTACTTGTGGCAAGTGTCAAATAAAAACGTGACTGTTCTCGTTTTCTTCTTTAGTAAATTGCACAGGAAATTGGACAGGTGCGAAGTAGATAAGTATAGATAAAGCACGCTTTACTTAGAATTTGAAGAATACGGCTCATTCATGAAACATTAGGCAATTAATATTTATCTGAAGACGCGAGTCGCGCGCGATGAAAATAGAATTTTGTTGATCAGAAAGGCATTTCTGATCAATAAAATTTTATTTTCATCTCAAGGACATTATTATTATGTAATCCAGAGATCAAATATTGACTTCGTTATAATTATGTAAAATATTCCATTTATTTGCTGGCCGGATTTCGCTTACATTGATCTGTATATTATTTTAACCATGTCAATGACAATTATGTAAGTACGTACCGACGAATGTGAAAAAGTCTTAATATTTTAAAATCAAAACATTTATTTCAAGTAGGCCAAATCAGGCAGTTTTAAACTGTCAAAAACAAAGACAACAACAAAATCTAGCTACAGTCCCAGTCACAAGACATAAAAACTATGAAAGTACTGTAGTTGCCCATTCCAAAGCGTAGATCTCTATGGAGAAGAATGGGCAGGAAACTCCATGGACACTCTTTTAAATCAGCATTATTTATTTATTATAATATTTACCGACTGACCAGATAACGGCTTTGTTTTTTGTAGTTGTAAAAAGTCCTGCTGACTAAATTATTTAGTTTGATTACCTGGCTGGACCATGAAGTAAGTTCAAATAAATATTCGTTTATTAGGTTTTTCTTTGGTTGAAGTACTTACTAACATGCCTCGTTAATAAAATGGATGCAATCTCGGTTGCCTGTTTAGAAGTCCTACATTAAGTTCAAAACATGCAAAATATGTTTTAGTTATTTATTTATTTAGTACATGGAGGACTTACAGTTAACAAAAACAGAAAAAAAGCAAACCATAGTCACCAGAAAGCCAATGATTTTCCTTTGACTGACATTGCTTTGTAATTTAGACACACTAAACCGCGATTAATCCGGCTGTCATTAAATGCGGCTTAAGCCTTTAGAGGTCAAAGGGCACACATGTCGGTATGTCATTATTATCGATCCAATAACCAAATACATCTAACATATAAAAATCTCGTGTCACAGTGCTTGTTTCGAACTCCTCCGAAACGGCTCGACCGATTTTTATTATTATTTTTGAGTACATTTAGTAAGTTTTAGAGTAAGTCGTAGGCTATTTTGTAGTCTCACACATACAAATCAACATCAAAATATCCACGTGAACGAAGTCGCGGGCAACAGCTAGTAACATATAATTATACACTTACTAATAAATCTGTGTTTTCGTACACGTTATCTGTAAAAATTTGACCTCTCATTGTACTAAAACTCTGTACATTGAAGTGTCAACTCATACTGGACACGTGTCAGCTTATGTGACGTAGTATGTACTTACAACAAATCCAACTAATATCAGTCTGCAAAGTTTGAAACCACACCGCGATAATAGGCCATTGCAAAATAAACTTTATTGCATTTAATTTGTGGTTTCGTTTTCAACAGCTGTCGCCACACAGTAGCATTGAGCCGTACAAGCCGTGGGTGTGACAAAGAGTTTTCAGCATGCAATAATATCGAAAATATATATAATTATAAAAATAACCATATGGATCCAGACCACGCGACTCGACGCCGCGCTGAACATTTAGTTAATTATAAAATTTTCGCAAGATTTGAATTTAATAGAAAACACAGTACTTATTTTTATTAAATCGTATAGTACACAGGATATGGTTATGTGTGGAATAGCAAATCGGGTAAATGGCCTCCACGGCTTTGCTGGCACATATGTACGTACTCTTGTCAACATTTTCGTTTTTTTTTTTTTGGTTGCCAACACTTTACCGCAAAAATGTCCACATCTCCATCCACGTTCATACTCAAACTTTCATAACGACTATTTTCCTTATTCCTTAAAAAACCTTTCCATCAGAAATGAACTCAAAAGTTTTGACAATGTTCAAGCACTAAACTCAGACTTCACTGTTTATAACTCACCACTTCTCCAAAATCTTGTTTCTACTTTCAGCCAAAGAGTTCTTTAGTTCAACTTTTCACATCAACAGAAACATTCAATTCTTTTAAAAACAAAAGAGCTTTTGAACAAAAGTTAAGTGTGTTCTTGAAGAGACATTCCCTGTTTTGCATGGAATGATATTATTTAGACTTATTATTGCTCATTTTTCAGTCCGTACGGGTAAGTGCAAAATGCTGTCAACTCAAATAAGGTTTTTGTTCATATTTTGGTTAACAATGCAGATTTATTTCAGTACGTGGATTGTGTTTGTAATAAACCGTTGTTTCGAGTTGATAAGGGTGTCGCCAGGCTGTGAACGGACGTGTCAATTCATAATTTATGTGCGTGAGTTTATTTAAAAAGCAGTGATTTGTCGAAAATCCGGGACGTTGTTTTTTTGAAAATTGTGTATTTTTAGTTATATATTTTTCTTCTTTTTCTCATGTTTTGCACTTGTCTACGAAACGTTATAAAGAGATAAGGATGGATCTTGTGAGGAATGATTTATATTTTCAACTTTACACCTATGTTTATAAGATAAATACTTTGATTTTGACTTTGAATGATCATATCATTCAAAATCAAAATCAAAGTATTTATCCATGAAAAGGAGTGTTTGACAGCATGACGGTTGACAGGGGGGAATGAACAAAAAGAAAGTGTCATGTGGACGTTTCGCAGCTCAGAAAGATGACGATTAAAGGTTTATTCAGCATCACCTAAATATTATGTAGATTAATCAATTTATTATTTCGCCTTGACGTGGAGTTGCGGACACCAGCCCGTTATACAATACAATACAATGTAGATTAATCAAGGCGACCTTCCCATTCAGCCAAAACCCTAGTAATATTTCAAGTAAATGTAGCGAAGATTCAAAATCCATATTCCAAAGTCACGACCTCAAATGACCTAGCATATTGTTATACTAAAACAAAGAAAACTGGTAAAATACAATAAGAATCTGAAACTAATAATGTAGGTATAAAAATTTTCGATGCCTGTACTAGGATAATCCTGTACCACAGGCTGCAGGAGCTCTAACAGTATGCTATATATACAATATGTCCTACATTGTATATACAGCAGTAGTTTTTTTGACATAATGACAAACAGTCATGAACTACAGTAAAAGCGTACAGCACCACACTATGATATTCAAATAACTGATATATTGGCCTGAATACCATGTTTGTAAGGCTATTCGGACGTCGCCGCTTCGCACGGCGATGCTTAGGTCATTAACCAGCTTATCTGGCGTTGCAGTCATGCATATAGTACCTAGTTATGCGACCCGTTCTCGATTAGCAGTCGCAGTTTGACTGGGAGTTAATTGTTTGGATTCTGGTGCGATGGAATAGTTATAGTTGGTTTTGGTTGTATCTATGTACTAAACTCGTCTCATTCTTGTTGTGTTTGCCAGCATGGTGGTTGAGCATTAGGTCGTAAGTTTGTACGGTTTTAAACCGTGTTTTATCCGGCAGAGTAGAATAGAACCAACCCATTACACTCACGGGTGTCGTATAAAGCGACTAATGTCTGAGGCAGAACACCTTGCGCCTCCGTAGACCAGAGAATGGGCAGCAGCGTTTTCTGTTAGTCTTTCATCACTGCGATCTCCAATCCGCCTGCCAAACGTGGAGATTACGGTAAATTCCTCCCATCATGGGAGAGGCTTATGTCCAGCAGTGGACGTTATGGGCTGTTGTTGTTGTTGTTCGGTTATAATAGACTACAAAGTTAAAGGCCCATAAAACTAAGTTTTATGGGCCTTTCCCAAGGATTCAAGCAGTGTTTATTAGGTTGATAGAAATATGTTAATCCTATGTATATACCTTTCTATTGCGTTACGGTATTAGGTTTTTATTGGCCTACCAGCTCTATGGTAGGCCACTAGCATATATGAACAGAAGCACGTTATATCCCAGAAGAATTTTCCAAAGTCAAACCAAAATTATGTCAGTTATCGAGAGCTACACTGTTACCGAGTGCTAAGAATATGTTTTATGCTAAAACAATATACTTAGTAGGTAGCGTAGAAGTTTAATGAAGTCGTAAAGTTCTTATCAAGCCACTCCATCTACAAATTAGTTATTTAAACATTAATCAGATCCATTATCAAGCATACGTAGTGTTCAAATCTCAAGTGAATACGATTCCATCTTTGATTTGTACACTTTAATTAATGTTAGAGCAATCCGTGATTATTTGTGGGGCAATAAATAGCCCAAATAGCGTTAATTCCCAATTAATTGTCTGGTTGGCGCTTAATTTGTGTTAAATGTGGCGTTTAATTAGGCTACCTCCAATATTCTACCTGGTCTAGGTATTTAATTAAGAATTATGGATGCTTTTAGGTATTCACAAAGGGTTCTGGTAGTTCAGGGTAATACCTAATAGGAGTATCTACAAATTTTAGTACCTACCCTGGAGTCTGGATTTGTGTCCGGTAGATGGCAAAAGGCTTGCCCCTTTTTACGTGGGAGTTAAACATAATTGACGAAATGTGAGTGTAATATTTGGTACACCTCGACCTTACCCCTTCGGGGATAACAGGTATCATGTTATACGTTATAATTACATACTAATGCTTTTTAGTTCAATATTTTTTTTTAAACATAACCAGCGAAGTATGGTTACTAAAGGCCTGACAGTCTAACCCATTGGGAGTTATGTGGTGTTATTTTATGTTTTCTTGAATAAAAACTATTTTCTTTTTAAATTAGGACTGTTTATAGTGTGTATACCGCTAAAAATACCGGCCTGTCTAAGATTAAATCTTTTTTATTTTTTATTCTTTGTAAACATAAAGGGGTTTTTATCCATACGGATATGCTAACCCCATCGTACCTTATTACCTATTTACATGCAGAATATTTACTTACTATGTACCTATGGTACCTATTAGAAAGAGAATCATCGACTAGATATCTTCACCAAGCCACACAATAACAACAATTGATGTAGGGTTTGCTAAAATGATTTGGATCAGCCCAACGTCCAGAATGTTTAATTTAAACTCGCTAATCAATGATTCCCTTTCATTATTATTCTTAACCTAAGATTAAAATATAAATTACTAGCGGACGTCATGCGGTTTCACCCGCGTAGTCACCGTTCCCGTGGGAGTACGGGGATAAAATATAGCCTATGTAGCTATCCATTGCTATATTTTACACATAGGCTATATTTTATCCCCGTACTCCCACGGGATAATGTAGCTATCCATTGCTAAAATAATTTTTCAAATCAGTCTAGTAGTTTTTAAGTTTATTCGTTACATACAAAAATACAAATCTTTCCTCTTTTATAATATTAGTGTAGATATGGAATACTTGTAATATTTTTTGATAAAATACTTTTTGACTTTAAGACCTCTTTGATCGAATTCAAAGAAATATTCTGGAAAGTTAAAAGTTGACAGAATCAGTATTTTAATAAGATCAAAAGCGTTCACTTTTCGCTTTTTGCAGCTCAAAGTAAGGTAATGAACGCTGACGAGGCGTAAGAAAAGATTTTAGGCAAAAAATAAATCCACTTGAAGCAAAGTAATGGAGCCGCTTTTTTGTATCATGATTTATGTTAATAAAAAGATAAGATAATACACTATTTGTTTTCGTTAGGGGTAAATCAAAAGACAAGAGCCAAAGATTTATAAAGAGAGAGATTAACGTTCTTGTTTCGTTTAAACTTTGGCGAATTTTACCAACTCGATCGTTGAACTCGATCACATTTAAAGCATGTTTAATAGCTGTCAATGTCATAATTGCTATGGATGAACAAAACTGTCATGTCATTTGATAAACAAAAAACCCAAGATATACAATCAGCGTCTCAAAACCGTCTGTTCATTTCTTTTCTTAACGTAGATTTACACCCGTATTAACAAGTCGAAGTAATCACTTGAGTATAAGTAATAAATAACTCAACGATTTAAATTTTGTAGTTTATTAAAATAATGCATGAAGTAAGTACTGTCAAAAGATAGAATTCTTAGCTTTGCTTTTTTTGACGGTTTTTACTTCGTACAAATTCTTGTCTATTGCATAAAAATTACCTAAGTAATTGCTTAAACTCAAGTAGTTACTTTAACTTCAGTGTCGAATTGTAGATACCAGGGTTAGACCAATGGAAATCATGTACGTTATCGTCCACCGTTAAAAAAGATAATCAATGTACTTACTGAAATTCCAAGGTCTTCTTATAGTAAAGATTTCTGAGTAGTGTCTCTCCATAATCAGTCTAAATGAAATACAATATCACACGTATATCATCAGTCGATAACATAGTATCTTGAGCTATGATGACAGGCAGGCGGACGGAACACTGAGCGCGAACAATAAGCCTTTTGTTCTAGCTATCTATGTACGGAACTATGACAGAGAATAGTTAGGGGTGGATTATTAACCGACTTGTTTTTTTGCTGCCGTAAGAATAAGATAGCTTGAGCACGCATTTTCCTTCGTGTATTTATGTATTTTAGAAACAAGTTTGTTATTGTGTTTTGAAGGAGTATTTTTACTAATTCGATTTTTGATTGAACTGCCTTGTTGGTCGCAAGTGTCACTGCTAGGTTCTATAGTTTCGATTCTCAGCCCGCGTAGCATGATGCCTGACCACCGTAGACACGAAAGAGAATCGAAAAATCTTTTGTTCATCTGTCATTTTGTCGATTCAATGACAGATGAACAAAAGATTGGTCGATTTTCTTTCGTTTCTACGGTGGTCAGGCATAGTAAGTACATTTTGATAAAAGCGGGGAAACTTTGTTATTGCATTAGAGGCGGAATACGCACCCGAGCTGTAGGCGAGGGTGTTTTTGAGCCGAGAACTACAGTAAAAAATCAAACGATGTTTTTCGACACACTTTCGAAGAAGACTATTAGAACGAAAACTATTTGTGACCTGAATTATTAGAAAACCATGATTTAATTAGCTTTTTTTTCAGTGCTTTGCTTTCGCCAGGTTGAAGGAGAAGAAAAGGTATAAAGCCTAAACAGCCTAATATGAATGATGGAAAATTAAAATAATTTTGAATTTAGAGCTTAAATAAACGTTAATTTTTTTATAAAAGTTAATAATTGTTTTAGATAATCATGCTTTTCTATGATATTCTATTTATAAATATTATATAAAGCTCGATTACCACTCACTGACTCACTGACAGAATTGTTCTCCCAGATGGTAGATGGAGAGGTGGGTATATTTTGACAGATTCGTAAACAAGTAACTCCCGCGAGTATGGGAGTGCGGAGAGCGAGTAAGTGCCAAACCTCCCCTTTTAACCCCTCTTCCTCCCCCCCCCCCCCCTATCAGATATCGGAAACTAAGAGACCCGTATTTTTTTATGGATTCGTATAGAGGAGGCTCGGAAAAGTAAAAACCAGTTTTCAAAAGTTGACCTTCTTGTCCCCCTTCTCCTCCCTTTAGGCGGATCTCGGAAGTTGAGAGACTAGCCTAGAGTTTGTCAAAATCATTTGTATACCCTCCCCTCCCCAACCTCCCCTAAAATTGAAAGGGCTGTAACTTCATAACGATTAGAGATAGTCATTGGGTGTTTAAACAAAAACTATAGTAGGCGTCGAAACCTGTCCGGTGATAGGAAGGTCCGTAGCGTAACGAAGGTTGAGTGGGTGAAGCATAACTCATTAGGATTTTCAGGTATTGTTTTTTTTTTTTTTTTTTAATTACTCTTTAGAGTTTTTTAGGGGTTCTTAAGGGTTTTCAAAGTATTTAAAAGATTTTATAAAATTTACAAAATCTTTTAAGGACTTTAATGGATTTTCCAATTCGTTTAAGGATTCTTATGGATTCTCAAAATTTTATATGGGTAAGGACTACTTCTCAAGAACACGACGACACGCGAGCTGCGCGCAGCTCGCGCACCCACGCAAATACTGGTTCTATTTTTAAACACAATTTAAATATTCAAAAATATTTACGTAATAAAGACGCATATTGCTTTGCCGAAATTAAAAAAAAAACATTCTCCTCCGACTAAAGGCATTGAACCGATTTGAACTTCGTATACGTATAGTTATCTGTGGAAACTTTTATTTCCGCACGCGTGCTGATAAATGAAAAAACGCACGTGTGTGAAATACATTGCATGTTGAACCTCATCGTAGTGCGATAAGAACCCGTTTTCGAGGAAGCGTATTGTCCTTTTTACATTAGAAATTGCCCAGTAGCAGCCACGGTGTCAGCATTTGTGTCCGGTTGATGACAAAAGGCTCGCCGCTTTACACTTCTACTTAACTTGCAAAATGTGGATCTACTATTATGTACACTTCTCCCTCACCCTTCGGTGTTTGTGTGATGAGCATGGACATTTGTTTCCGAGTCATGGATGTTTATATGTATAATAAGTATGTATTTACAAACAAAAAGTATCTATGTAGTATATCAACTACCTGGTGTCCACGACACAAGCCTCGTTGCTTAATGTGGCGCTAGATGGCGCTGTGTGTAATGTCCAGCGATATTTATATTTATTTTCATTTTATTTTTATTAAAGATGTTATGTTATTTGACATAAAATATCACCTAACTTTCCAAGGAACATTATTCATGATGGATTTCATGTTTCTCTATTTTCCATTTGTTAGCCAGATTGTGTAGATTTTTGTAAAAAAAACTTGCGTATGTATCCAAAGTTGATCTAGTCGATACCTACAAGAAGTGAAACTTTTGTTGTTTCTTCTTAAAACACGCATCTCATTAGAAGTTTGTTCAAAACAGTGGTATATTTTGCCGAATTTTACGGAAAAAACTTATTTATGGAAGGAAATGGCTGCTTTGAGGTAAAACCTTGGTGTAGTATTAAATATTGGGTTTGTTTGAAAGCTTCAATTCTCATGTATCGGCACGTGTGATCTTTGAAAGTTGATGGATGTGTACGCCGTACGGGGTGCTTTTCATGTGGTTTAATAAATGAGAGTTTGAGTCGTGTGGCGCATAAAGATAATCCATGTTGACTTTATGCTTAAGAGCTACCAAACAGATCAATGAATCAACTAGTTACGAACCAGCAGTTTCGAAGGCGGCCGAAGGAGAATTAACAGTATGAATTCTTCTTATGTATCAAGTTAACAAAAAAATGTGATGTGAATGTGGGATTGCCTCGTTGATCCAGTGGTCGCAAACGCGATTGCTGAGCATAAGGTCCTCGGTTCCATTCCCGGGTCGTGTAAAATGTTTTTTTTATTGTTTCATCAGGAATTTCTCAGTAGCAGCTACGGGGTCTGAATCTGCGGCAATAGGCTCGCCCCCTAATTATATGGGACTTAATCATAACTGGCGAAATGGGAGTTTACTATTAGGTATACCTCTGCTTAACTCTTTGGGAATTACAGGCATGGTGTTATGATTAGGGTACCTATAGTTTTAAGCCCTGTTGTCACACTAACGACGTGCAGCTACCAACAGTTTATGTTACGTTTTTTTTTTTTTTTCTGTTGGGAAATCATCAAATGACTTTTCCCGCTCTGGGCGGAGCAGGAGGGAGTGTCAGACTCTTTCGAACAGTCCCGCAACCCCGGCAGGCATCGTTCCTGGCGGACCCCTTCCTTTTTGCTGACTCTCTTTGAGGCGCGCGTGGAACAGGAACTCGCCGTCGACACGGCCTGTCGTCATGAGACGGACGGACGGCGAGCTAGCCCATAGCCCACCGTCCACAGGCCCGTGCTTACGGTGGCCGGAGGCCGCGTGGTGGCCCCCGACGCCCGGGGCGTCTCCCGCAGCGGCCGGGACGCTGTGAGGTTCTCTCCCTCTCACGTTCTGCCACCTCCTTCTCAAGCATTACTGCTTCGCAAAAGGAGGTGACGGCGTCCCATTCCGTCTCGCTCCGGACCATGGCTTGCACCAGGGCCGGACGCGAGAGGTCGCCGCCGCCAATCGCCGCTACGAGGACACGGCGGTGCTCCGCCCACGCGGGGCACACCTCCACCGTGTCCTCGGTCGATCCTCGCAGTGGATTATGTAACGTCCTCAGTTTTTATTAATATTTCTTTTGTTATTTCTCTTTGTGATTTAAAAGTGTTTTCTCTGTGTTTTTGTTATAATTGTTTTGCACGTGGTTCTGTGAAAATACAAATGGTTTTTTCTTTTTTTCTTCCTTTGCTTTAAGTAGTTCTAAAGTGGGAAAAAACGTTTCTGTAGCTTGCCCTCTACAACTGACAACTACTTCTAAATTCTTTTATTTAGGTTATGTAATTAAAATGTCTTTCTCAAATACCCATATTTATCTTTATTCGTTCGCCCCCACCGCTACTCATAGTAGAATATTAACTCTGAGTTAATATGTAACAAATATCTGCCCACAAATCAGTATTCCGTACCCATTTCAGACCTAGTGTAAATATAATGTTTGCCAGTAAGTAACGTAATATAACGCCTGTATGCCGAGAAAGGGTAGACAGATGTTGTTCATTTACATTTCGGCAGTTATGTTTTTGATGTGATAACGTCTTATAAATCGATGAACACCGGCTGCGCGCACGAAAAAGTGACACACTGTTCCGCGCGCCCGTCGATCAACGCCCAGCCCCAAACCCTTGTACCTAGAAAACTGGTTCCCTTTATAATGTAGACAAGGAAAAAGGAAGGATTTTTCGAAATTCAACCCCTAAGGGAGTTAAATAGGGGATGAAAGTTTGTATGAAAGTCGGTCAGTTTTAAAGTTCTTATTATAGGATCTTACAATTTTGTGTTTAGGCTGACGATTGAAAATTAATTTATACGTGTCTCAGCGATTCTGATAATTCCACCCCCAAAGAGTTAAAAAAGGGGGTGAAGTTGTGTATGGAAAGTCCTTAATTTTCGATGTAAAAATCACAAAATTTATTATTTAGGCGTATGGTTGGAAGCCAACGCAACGGTGTTGTTAGAATTTCAATCCTTAAGGGGGTGAAAGGGGGATGAAATTTTGTTTTTTTTTAGTTAAAATCACTAATATCATGTAAAATGACGTTATCACGTAAAATTATCGTCCGCAAATTGACTTTACAGACAACCATTTTTTATGTGTAAATGGGGGCGAGCGTTCTTACTTTATAGTTGGTACTATAAAGTAAGAACGCTCGCCCCCATTTAACGTCATAAAAAGTTTATTTTATTACGTATAACAACATAGTGTACACTTTAGTTACATATTTACAATATTTTCCCTAAAATTAGCAAGCCTGAAACATTTAAAAATCTTTCTACCTCCAAGTACTAACAAATAAGATCCTAAGTTGCTACTTAAAATCTTCAAGTCATAATTAATCAGGAATGGCTCAGTCTAGAACACAATCGTGAGTGTTAGTATAAATACGTGATAAAGCACGCAACGCGCGAACACTGTATGACATCTGACATTTCGGAAGACCTTACTCTACACGAACGCCTCTCTCGGCGAATTCATGCGTGATAGCCCCCCATTCAATCAAGATTCCAAAGACACATGGCGCCATCTATTATCATAAGAACGTTATTGTTGTTTTCCTCAGAAACAGTTTTTTTTTTTCGGGATGAAAGGTTATGTCCGTTTCTGTACACTCTGGTGTACAGAAACAGACATAACCTTTCATCCTGAAAATTTGCATATACGTTGTCTGCAACGTATATGCAAAATTTCAGGATGATAAGTTCAGGCGGGAAAAGGTAACCAACAAACAAACTTACGTTCGCATTTCTAACATTAGGAAGGATTCAGCTGCGTCTGGATAGACTGGATGGGAATAAGAATAGATGAATACCAAAGAAACGATGGATGGATTGTGGGAAGGATGATATGGCAAGAAAGGAGGTGACTGATGAGATGAAGAGTAATAGAGAAGTATGGATGGAAGAAGACATGCTGCGCCGACCACAAATGAATTGGGATCAGGGTTGGAGAATGGCGATCTGGGATGAATTAGACTGGTAGCCGATACCGACATAGTTGGGTAGTGTTTGCTAGGTAGATGATGGAAAAGGGGGTAAGCCATTGACATTATACTCAAGCACGAGTCTACACTCCTGGCTGCTGCTAAGATTTTCCAAAAAGAATAGCCTAATAACACATTGCTCGAACCGGGAATTGAATTCAGGGCTCCACTCTCAGTTAGGCAGTCGTGCGTATGACCACTAGACAAACGAGGTTTCAGTATATTTGTAAGTACAACTACATAACATAACATCACGACTGTAATATCCAAAGGGGAGAGGTGAACGTTATAGTACACCCACATTTCGCCAGTTATATTTAAGTCCCATGTAATATGAAAATGGGGAGAGCTTATTGCCATCAACCGCGCGCAGACACATGCTGTGGGTGCCACTGAGAAATTCCTGATGAAAAAACCCTATCACAGTTTGCTCGAACTGAAAATCAAACCCAGGACCTCATGTTCGGCAGTCGCGCGTGGGATCACTAGAACAACGAGGCAGTCAGCAACAACAAACAACAACAACCACTTAACCACAACACACTCACAACCACTACTACAACACAACACACACAACAATTACAACAACACAAAACATACACAACTACAACACAACGGTACAACTAGAAGGTAATCCTCTACCTATTACTACATAATCTCAGAAACTTAGTGTTAGTTCCAAAAGTATCGTTTAACCCGATAAGGGTTCCACTTAACTCGTAATGGCTTCTTTCATCCTTGGTCCACAGCATTGTATTCAAGATAATGTCTAGTATGACTCACTAATCGTAAAATTTTACCTTCTTACATACAATTTGATGACCAGAACTACGCATTAGGATTAGGGTAGTCTGCTCTAGGGATTTTTATTTAATCGCATTATTAACTCTAGTTAGATGAATATGTTTGTTTAATTCTCAGCATTTTTATAAGTTCGTTAAAATGCAGATAATCACGTCAAATTAACAATATTGGTCGAGACGCTCGGGTCATGGGGTCCGAGTGCGCGTCTCCTTTTTAAGGAAATCTCTTACTGACTGGTCGACACTTCGGGGCTGGCTTTTTCTTTGGCCAAAGAATTAGCATTGCCATTCAACGTGGCAATGCTGCCAGTCTTCTGGGTACGTTTCCGAGTGACAGCGATGCGGAGGAGTACTTTGACGCTTATTGACGTCGTTGTATATATGGAGGCTCTTACTTTTAGTTTTTATTTTTGTAATAATATATAGCCACAAATATGTAATTTAAACAATAAAATAAACGTAACAATATTGTGTTTGCATTACTAATGTATAAGTGTTCATATTCATTTCTGCTTAGCCTTTTCCTAACTATGTTGGGGTCGACTCTCACCGGAGGTGGCTGAATACCCGTATTTTACATAGAGCGACTGCCTATTTTTTACCCGACAAAAAAAAGTTGGCCAACAAAGCCAAGTTGGTTATATGATACGACCTTTTAAAGGAGGCGCCGCTAACACGTGCTCTCCGCACGCTCAACCTCATAGCGAGTGAGACAGACTTATTCTGTTGTTCTCTGAGTGAATTCACAAGGAATGCTTTGTTTGTAATTAGCTATAGGTATTAGTTATAAGTAACAATTAAGTTAAATTAAGTATTAATTAAGGCGCATTTACCGCATTGGTTAGCTGTAATGGTAGATGTATGTTTTTAAATAAATAAATAAATGATTTTTAAAGGGTTATAATTTAGAAATCCAGAAATGCACAGGGATAAAATGGTTTAGACCATTTTTATCCCTGTGCATTTCTGGATTTCTGTTTGAATTATTTTCATGTTTCGTCCTTTTTATACCTTTTTTTTACGTAGTCGGGTTTATAGTTTTTTAACTTATTTTTATTAATTTAACAATTAAAGTACACACTAATATAGAAAAGAAGAAAGGAATAGAAAATAGTCCAAAGGTTTTGCTTATTTCTAAAGAAATCTGTTCCAGCATACGTGTGAAAGGAAATACTAAAAACAGAGATGTTCACATAATATTACAGTGATTCGCCTAGTTGACACTTCCCGTGAACCCAAGGGCTGGCTTTTACCTTGGTCAGAGGCTAAGTATTGCCATACAACGTGGCAACGCCGCCAGTCTCTTGGGCACATTACCAGCTGATAGCGTTGAGGAGGAGTTTTTTAATGCCCTTTTATAGTTTGTTGTCAGTTTATTGATTTTAGTTGATTCATAATTAAATATGAACCTTATGTAACGGCAATTAGCCTCGTTACCAACACAAGTGTTATCTTTTCACCATAATACAAGTAGTATGAAGTGTTCTGGCATCGGACAAAAAAATTACAAGAACCTTGGTAACTTCAAGTCTTGCGTTTTTGTTGTTTTTTACTCAGAGCGCCTATAACAGAAAAATTTAAAGGAAGTTGTTTGTTTTGGTATGAACACGTAGTGAGGAGGGAGACATAAAACGCATGTGACTGTAAGAGTGATAAACATGTATGTGGATGGAAAAGCCAAAAATGAATGGAGTCTGTGAGGAAAGATATGAAAGAAAAAGAAGTAAATGATGCCGTGACGTCAGACAGTGGAGAATGGAAGAAAAAAACGTGTTGCTCTGACCCCAAATAGATCATGAGACAAGGGCGCCAACAGCAAAGGTATCGACACCCAATCTTCCTCATTAATAAAGCTTATACAGCATAAAATATTATCAACAACGTTTCAAGATCACGTCAAGGTCGTAATGATTACCCAATTTACACGAAAGCTGGTTTCAATTACATGTATGTTTTGATTTATCGCCATTGCTATGTACGGAACCTGTCCCATGTGAGATCGTTAATTCCCGCCCATATTTGGAACCGGTCCCTAATGTTGCCGATACGATATTATTTATTAGAGATATTATGCTCTGGGGTATTAGCGTTCAATGAACTGAGACAAAATAGATAAGCATATAGGAAATAGCTAAAAATAGTGAAGTTTTGAAAACGAATTGATGAAAATCCAAGAACGTGGTTTCCAAAAATCATTATGCTGCAAATATCTTCCTGAAATCTCTATGTGCAAACTTTGTTTTGTCTTTAAAAGGAAGAAAAGAAAGTTGTAATAATACAAAAAGCTATTATAACTTATACTCTCACTAACGGGATATATTCCGTGATTATTCATTATGTTGAGATATTTCGGCGCTGTTGCATGCGCCATGATCGCGGGATAACATCATCATCAAGCTTAAAACAGTCTTTGAGCTACAATAATGTATTTGTGTAATTTATCTGAACAATAAAGAATAACAAGAAAAAACTATTTTAAGAAAATATCGTGAGAAACCCTATCATCATAATAACTACTGCCTTCATTATTCCGCCAATTTATTTCAAATTATGCCCTCCAAAAACTTAATTACAATGCTGAACCCTTTATTGGCATAACAAACAATGTGCTTACTAACTACATAAAACAAAGAACACAATAATTTTGGAATCGTTTCGTCGTTTTCAAATTGTTGGTCATTCATTCTAATCTTGTTGTTCAAACAATAATTAAACAGACAAAGGCTTGCTTGTAATCGTAATGTATAAATCAATATTATAACAATTATAATTTGATTTGAGATTGTTATATTTTTGTTGGATTTGGGTGACCGAATCAGGCTTAAGGTGTAAAAATACCCTTAACGAAGCCGAAAAGCAAAATTTGTTCTCCTCGTCATTGCGATCATTTTTAGGGTTCCGTACATCAAAACGAAAAATCACTTTGTTATCCGTTCGTCCGTCCGTCTGTATGTCAAGACCGTTTATTTCGGGAACGCGTAGATCTATCGAGTTGAAATTAAAACCATATACTAAAGTTTACGATCCCTTGAAGCTGTGAAAAAATCAACCTTCTAAGTTAACGTAAAAAAATATACGGTCCCGCAAAAAACGAGTACTTCAAATCTCTCAAGGGAATCAAAATCCGGACGGAATCCTGGTAGTAACTACACGCGTGATTTTTGTTTTACAATGCCTTTAGTAGTCGTTTTTGTCAGGTATGCCTAAGTTGGTGCCAATTAATATAAGAATAGCGGTCATTGACCCACCTACATTTATTAAACTTCTTAACTTTGAAAACCAAAAATAAGCCTGTTTAAGTTTGGAATCGTCATCTATCGTGATCTTCAACATTTTTTTGTAATGTAAACGATCCATGGTTTATTTTTTTTGGTTCGTACGAAGAGATATTAGGGAAAGGGCAATGACCGCTATTCTTATCTTAACTGGCACCAACTATAATTAGCCCATAACCTTCCCTGCTGGGATACAGCTGGAGTCATCTCTAAGAGAGGGAGTGAGCCATAAGCCATCACCTGGACCAATGCAAGTTGTTTTCGCCAGTTAATATTTGAACCAGTTACTAGAAAGCTGGTTGAGATCCAACGGAAACTCATAACATAACATCACACCTGTAATCGCCGAACGGTTAGGCAGAAGTATCAGTAATAGTACCCCCTCATTTCGCCAGTTATGTTTGTATGTCCCATGTAATATGGGGCGAGCCTATTGCCATCAACCGGCCACCAATCCAGACTCCGTGGTTGCTAAGTAGCAACCACGGAGTCTGGATTGGTGGCCGGAATTTCTAAGTAGAAATTCATGATGGAAATACCCAATAACACTTTGCCCGACCTTGGAATCGAGCCCAGGACCTAATGATCAGCAGTCACGCTTGCGATCACTAGACTAACGAGGCAGTCATCGGAAATTTGTTATGGAAAAACCCATGAACACTTTACCCAATCAGGGTATCGAAAGTAAATACTAACTCTCGACAGACGACTTTGTAACCTCTACCTCAACAACACAGTCAAGGCCAGATACACAAAACTTTGTACCCTCAAATCATTAATTTGCTTCCAAAAGCATAAGTTCATTAATTATCATAAACGCAAATGATAAATTATTAAGAGGCAACGTCAAAAGTTCCAGTAATTGCGTATTATGAATGAAAATAGTTGACTACTAGCTCTTGAAGTTTCGCGAAAGTTAATTGTAACTAGATAGAACAGAGTTAGTTATGATAATTATAGTTAATTAAAATTAGTTTATAGTTGGTTTTGGAGATTGTTTAGACTGGTAATTATGTTTTGAACATATTTGCGCATCAAATGATACACTGCAGTAGACTGCAGCTGTTCCATTCATTCTGACAAAGTCGTCACTTTTGTTGAACTTTCAACACATAGGGTTCAGGCTCATATACTGAATAGAGGTTTGAATAATGTTTTACTGAGGATTCAGTCTTTCTTTAATTTTATAAAAAGGGTTTTAATCAGGGCAGAGTTTGTACAAAAAAAAAAAGATTTATAGAGAACTGGAATTCTAATTCTTGTACTCTTGGGTGCCTAAAGAGTTTCTTCAAGCATTTAAAATATTTTTATAATTCCGCAATAAAATATATAAAAGAAAAAAAAGAAAAAGGGTTATTTTAGAAAAAAAAAACGTTTTAAAACGCTTGAAATTTTATTGTTAACAAAATCCGATTTAACGACGAAGGTCTCGGGCAATAGCTAGGTCACAGATAATATAATACTGCTAGGTGTTGTAATAAATCAAAGTATGACATCATATCACAGTCACAGATCGTCACAACTTAGGACCCATTAATGTTAATATTTATCCGTGGTGCTAGGCAACTGGGCCTATCCCAGTTGTAAACGTCCCTTTGTGCCTATTGGCCTTGTTTCGTTCTGTCTCCTGCTGAAATGGAGGGAAGAGGAAATTACGGTTTTTTCCTACTCCTCCACTATACTTTTCTGATTAATTTCGTTGCGGGATCCAAGACAGTTAAATTCATTCTCTGGGACTTCGTCGAGCTTCATTGTCTCGGCGCTTTTCTGGTGGTCGCCACTGTTGATTCTGGCTTTCAGGAGTTACAGTGGTTTGGGAACAGTGTGGCGGGCTTGTCCCAATAAAAAAAAAAAGTCACAGATCGTATTTTATATATCTTTGACCGAACTGTTTGCAAATGTCAAAACGTCTTGATTGATAGACGGAACCATAGACAATCGATGTCATCCCAGACAAAATTTTGTCCAGTTGCGGTAATATTTCGACCAGTATGACATTGAGATTATTCGCTGTTGTCAAGATCAAGGACGGGTCCTTGAAACTAAAGCTTCGATTTAACTTCGACTGGTTTTATGATTTTAGCGTAATTTTTCTAAAAGATACTATTGACATCATCTGCCTAGCCTTTTCCCAACTATTTTGGGGTCGGCTTCCAGTCTAACCGGACGCAGCTGAATACCAGTATTTTACATGGAGCGACTGCCTATCTGACCTCCATAACAAAGTTCATACTGGGTAATACGATACCGCTTGGTAAGACTGGTTGTCAGACTTTTTGGGCCACTGACTACCTGCCTGTAACGACTGTCAAAGATCTACAAATGACAGCCGGGACCAATAGCTTAACGTGCTTTCCGAGGCACGGAGGAAACCCGGTATGTAAGGGTTGTCACCCATCCACAGACCAACCTAGGCAAGCACGGCTTAACCTAAAGATCGACCCGAGTGGCTGTTATTATTGAGCCACGAGCTCCTCTATTGTGTGATACTATTTTTAGTTTTCGACTTAAAAGGTGACATAAATATTAACGCGCTTAACGTGCTTTTCGATGCTCGGCGAAAACTCAGAATGTACTGGATGGTCACCCATCCACGGACTGACCTTGGCAAGCGCTGCTTGACCTGGAAGACCGATCCGTGCTGGTGCCGGTTTTGTTATTTAGCAAAGAGCTCTTCGAATCGTTGAAACGAGTTAAAATCCGTTCGAATTTAATGTATGTACATGTAACGTGTAATGTGCAAACAAACTTACTAGTAGTAACTTAACTGAACTAATTCCTTGCTATCCTACTCTTTGATACAAAACTAAGAGGAAATTATTAGTTATTTATGAATTATTAGTTATTTATGAATTATTAGTTATTTATGAATTATTAGTTATTTATGAATTATGAGTTATTTATGAATTATGAGTTATTTATGAATTATTAGTTATTTATGCAAAGCCTGTTGTATACAGGGTGTAAAAGACCTCATCACGAAGCCGTCAACCAAGCATTCTGTACATCAAACTAAGTAACTTTACGCAAAAATTATTGCTGGGAAACGACTTTTTTTTTGGGGTGAAAAATCATGTTTTGTGGTAGAACTCAATGTATCGCACTCAAAACATTGTGCTGATGGATGGATTGAATAGTACGGGGGTCGTGGAGGTATTTAAAGTAAAAATCTTACATTAAAAACTTGTATTTAAAAAAAACTTGGAACTTTGACCCCTAATATCTCCGTAACTTGAAGGTTCCCAGGTATGGTGTAGAACAAAAAAAATATCGCAATGACGAGAAGAACAAGTGCCTTTCGGCTTTGTTAAGAGGTGTTTTAATACCTAATTATGTACAGTTGCATACAAGACTTTATCTACATCCATGATATGAATCCTCCATAAAAGGTTCTGGAACCATGGGGTGTTGTAGTGTTGTAAGAAGTCTATGTAAATTCATGGAAAGTTTGCTGAGTTTGCTGAGTATTTAATACAAACAAACTATCTATAGGTAATCATATAATTATTTAATTTTTGAATTGTACAATTATTAAAATGCACAAAGCTTGTATCACTCATTTTTGTAAACAACAAAGTAAATAATGCAATACTAATATCGAACAAAAATGGCGGGATACGACGTGAATTCGAATTAACCATATTTATTTTTTATTACGGCGCTGTGGCAGTGAATCGCACGTTCACGACAATGTTCTTTTTTTGAAATGAGTTACATAATGAAATTTAGTACAACATTATAACACCCGTTTGGATGATATTATGGTTACTATGACACTGGTTGTTTTAATGTTGGCAATAAGCTAACTGTTTCAGATACTTTTATAGAGTATTTATAGCATGTGTGTAGATAAATAGTACATTACGATATTAGTGCGTTAAGATGGTTATAACATGCGAGGCGGAATTTCAGCCCGAGCCGAAGGCGAGGGCGTAATTGAGCCGAGCATGTTATAACCAATACGCACGTATATCGTACGACGTTTTTAACACATTTGCGAGGAAACAGAAAAAGATATTCACAATACAAGTACAAAGAAAAGAAAATTTGAGAAAAATGGCGCGAGGATTAATTTCTGCCGTGGCTGCGTGAAAATGTTGGCAAAGACGCTAGAGCATGCAGCCAAGTTTTTAAATTACCGAATAAACTGTTTTATTTTTATTTTAAATAAACTCAATCTGTGAATGCACACTGTTGCTTTCCCGCCATTTTAACAGCGCGCTAGCGCTGCCTACTGACTGGCCGCGCGGCAATTAGTTCGAAATTTGAATAGCAACAGCGCGCTGCACGCTGCTCACTAGCTGGAGTCGTGCGGCGGCGATCAGTTCCATATTTGAAATGGCAAATAATACTGTTATGGAATTTGTATGGACTATAACTTAACTATTTGCTTTGGTAACACACGCGTTTTTTATGACCCGCTTTACATATTTAAAACCGGTGGAATTACATCAGCTTTACGAGCAAGGGTGTTAAAATACTTTTATTATATTAAACAATTTCTTAAAAGCATGTTCATTCTGCTACCACTGCTAATTTAGGAGTTAGTTCAAAGCTTTACTTCGTTTGGTTTGCTTTGCCAACACGTTCTTCGTCTAACCGAGAAAACAAAGATATAGGTACATACATACATTCATGCCTAGACATGTAGAGGTCATGACCTTTCCTAGCTGAGATTTAATTCTAAAAGAGTGTGTGCAATATCCGTAGTAATCCAATCGAGAAGCCTTTCTACCACGAAAATGGTGGCGTAGGGTAAATGAAATTGTGTAGAAATTAGACTTTACTGACTTTTGGGAAATTGAAACGAATTGTGTTACTAGTATTATATTACCTCCCTCCTATACTTTATGGTTATGACTACCTCGTTGGTCTAGTGGTTGCAAGCACGACTGCTGACCATGAGGTCCTGGGTTCGATTCCCATATCGGGCAAAGTGTTATTCGGTTTTTTCATCATGAATTTCTCAGTAGCAGCCACGGAGTCTGGATTTATGCCTGGTTGATGGCAATAGGCTCGCCTCCTATTACATGAGGGTGTACAATGTGGGTGTTCTAATAGATACACCTCTGCCGAACCCTTTGGGGGTTACAAGCGTGATGGCATGTTATGTAATGCTATTTAATACTTTTAGCTACTATTGTTACAAAACGTTCAAACAAACTTATTGGTAATGAAAGAGAAATCAGTGTTTTTTATATCAGAAAATTTTGATTTAATCTACAAAATCGGACGTTCTCATAGCCTGTATGCTAATAATATATAAGCTACATGACTGTAAAGTTTCAATAAAATATGTTTACCAGTTTTTGCGTGAAAGAGTAACAATCATCCATCCAACCTCATAAATTTTCGCATTTATAATAGTAGTAACATTTAAGAGAGATCAGTGTTTCTTATCTCGACTAACCTTAAAGAAAAAGACGGTCTCAGAAATAAAGCTAGTATTGTACACTGTAAACGTAAAGGGATCGATCTCTTGCTACGGCGTAGCAGTCGTAAGCACTACGAGTGCTTTGCTACGCGGATTCTACGAAACTCGCCAGTACTCGTAGAAAATATATAATTATGCTGTATTTTTTTAGTGACGTCATTTTACACAGTTGTAAACAAACTTACATATTATTTTAATATAAAAAAAAACTTATAATATAACTTTTTGATAGTATTAAAATCTAAACATGAAACTTCTATATATTGTAATAGAAAATAGACGTGTTCAATTATTACAGAATAATTTAACGTAGAACATTATTTATTTATAGTAGAAATTCATATTTTTGCACGTTGTTTACATCTAAAAATTGAAACATTTTGTTTCAACTGACAGCAGACAGCAAAGTGAGTGAAATGTAAATAATTATATTTACACTTCAATAATTCAGATACAACATTAATTCATATTAGAAGTTCTCATTAGCTTTCTAAATTACATTACGCCTTGAGTTCATTGCCCCAGCGGTCCCCAACTTCTTACAAACTAATAAATTCACGCTTTATCTACCGGATTACCTCCTAAGCCTTAAAATAAAATAATCTGGAGTTAAAATGACCTAAAACCTTCATAAAAAATAATCTCTTACGTCTAGACGAGGATAAACTATATTAAAAAAAAGAAAAAGGACGAAAGAGGTTGTAATACTTTTCTACAAAAAAAACAAATATGCGAAAGTTCGAGTTCTAAGTTCAAAACCTAAAATGATCTCATCATTTCTGCCTATATTCAACGGGGGAAAATGTCGGATGAAAAGACGCTGATGGATATATGGTTGATGGATGTAAAAAACTGTCATAAGAAGAGGTTATACACTATCGGGTCGGCATTCAACACATCAGGGCGGCAATATCGAATATAATACTCGCGCAATAGCTGTTGCTCGCGACCTTCATCCGCGTGAAATAATGATATTCCCTATTTATTCAAAATCCGATTCATTATTTCATTCAAATCATCGCTAACCGCTCGCGAACATGTCCAAAGATGTTCGTCAGCTGCACACGCAGGTGTGAACGGCCCTTTAGTAAACGAGCCCTTCGTAAAGTGAGATAGCAGTATAATAATGAGAAGGAAGGAAACGGATATAAAATATACTTAGGAAGTCTTGGCAAACCCGGAATAGTCGTAAACCTTTTGGTAAATTACTGTCAGCAAATTGTAACAAGGGTTTAAGTGGATCGGCATTTTGTGAACTAACTGTTGGGATGATATGTCGAGGAAGTTAATACAAATAAATAATTATGTATTTTTTCCTAAGGCCTAATCCAATAAATAGTTCGTGGCTGTGGATAGTTTTCTCCGTTCCTCAGGAAGCACGTTAAGCTGGAGGTCCCGGCTGTCAATTGTAGATCTTTGACAGTCGTTACTGGTAGTCAGTAGTTGCTATACCAGCGCTTGGACTTTTAATGTTTAAAAATTGGTGTTAATGTTTTTAATGTTACAGCACCATGCTGAGACAGGGCCTTTCGGTCTTGTCGCATTATGTAGCCACGAGCTCCTCCTCCGTAAATGATGTAATGCAAATGGAATGACACAGCACCAGAAGGAATGACTGTAATGTACCGACAAAGCAACAAAAAGTATAATCTTGCAACCTCGCACTCTATTCCTTTTTAACAAGTCGTCAAATAAGATCAAATCAAATTATACTAAAGGTCGGAACTCGTATTAAACTCTACGGATATAGCACGAAATTGAAGTTATTTACATAATGGGCCATAAAGTCAAGTTTGTTACCTCATTTTAGGAAGAAGATAATTTATATCAACAATTCGAGTGAGCTATTTATCATACGTGATAAAGCATGTTACTCATTGAAAGAATAACTGACAAAATGAAGAATGACTATCATGGCTCGGGCACCGGACAGTCACGATTAATGAAATGTAAGCAGCATAATTCAAAAACGATATTCTGCTACTGTATCGACTAACGTTTTACGTTTTCTTTGGAAGCCACACGACACCTGTATTACGAAATATGTCTTATCTCAAAGTGGAAACCACATACTCACAAGAAAATCGCTTTTGAATTTTGTATATTCTTAAATATACATTTCATTGCTTGTGACTGTCCGGTGCCCAAGTCATGATAGCCATTCTTCATTTTCGGTTATTTATTGACGACGACTTTGACTTTGGACGACAACTTACGCAAGCGTGTCGCAACTTGCGACTCGCAACACGTGTGGACTCGCGGCATGAGCGTATGACTTTCAATTTGGAGTCGTTCCCTACTGATTGGCCAAAAAAGGCCGAAAGAGTTAGAAAGGAATGGGGGAGGCCTTTTAGGACGGAATAAACTAATAAAAAAAAATGAATTAGCGATTGGAATAAAACTAAACGCGCATACACTAAACTCATTAATTTTGTGTCACTGAACTTGTTTATCACATTTACTACATATTTTACAATAGTATGATTAGAAGAGGAAAACTACCAATTTAAACATCAGAAAACCCTGAAATTCTTGTAAGCCTGTCAAAACAACACGAGCGATGACTGTGTGGAAAAGGTTTTTGACAGTTGCGTTTTGTTTTTGCAACAAGTCGTTTTCGCTTGTTACTCGCCTGTCAGAAACTGATATTAAACATTGAAAAGCTTTTGGAGTATAATAGATATAACAGAGTTTTGTGTTAATAGTTTGAGGGAATTAAAGACATGCATTTATCGAAATTGTGGTTGGCGCTTGTCTTTGCGATCTGAGTCGTAAGTTTGATTTCCGCAAGGAGTTCAAAAGGAAACGCAAGTTAACTTGCAAGTATTAGAAGTATTTGGTCATGAATATGATACTGATTATCCCGTTACTTTCCGTTAACTTGGTAAATATTCAAGGATGTCGGTTGGCAAAGTTAATATATATACTACCTAGATTATACAAGAAGGAAATAGTCATACATAATCGATATGGATATGTGGGTAGGCATAACCGCATAACACATAGACAAGATTCCCAAACAATACATAAGTCCGTATGAAAACGATGGCAAACAAGGCCTGTTCCTATTTATATTCAAATCCACCTCCCAAAAGATACAAATACATCTGTGTTTGTGGAAACCTTTCCTACACAACTTACCAAACAATTATCGTTTGCACTTTTGATTGCAATGACGTATTTATTCCATGGGTACCTACTGTCATGAACAGACCGATAAACACATCGGTTTTTATTTTATTAACAACCAATATCATGTTCAAGTGGTCACAAGCGCGAATGTAGAGCATGAGGTAGTAGGTTCGATACTTAGCTTGAGCAAAGTGTTATTGGATTTTTCCATCAGGATTTCTCGTAAGCAGCCACGGAGAAAGTCTATTTAAAACGTTTCACATAATTAGCTTAAGTAAAGTCAAAGTAACAAGCCCTACTTTTACTAAGCTTTAATCCTGAAATGCCTTATAATAAATATCTCAGTACGTAAATAAATGATTGGCAATGACTGAACAACCATTAAGCAGTTTCTTAATAACATATTAAGTCTTATAACTTCGCCTATACATAGTAAGAACATGAACATAAAATTTTACTAGCCTGAATCTTACAGAACCTAACTACCTACAGAATCTTTACAAAGCTGTGAAATATGTAAAAGGTCCACTCCAAACAAGTCTATAAAAATCACTGTTTAGAATATTCTGCCTAGCTCCTTTCCTTTCCGACTACTAAAAGTTCCAAACTCGTCGTCAAATTTTCTCAACAGACAGACTCAATTCAAATTCCTAAAAGATTTAACTTTCTTAAAAGAAAAATTTAGTTCCATTGGACTAGACCTTAACCTTTCGAAGTGCGAAATTTACCTTCCTGAAACCACTGACAGACAGACTACCATTTCTAAATTTAACTCGTTGGCACCAAATATCAAAATTACCGAAAAAAATCTCTTCACCTTCTAGGGTCACCAATATTCGACGAATCTTTTCCATCGTTCATTGAAGAAAAAATCCAAAATTTTAATGATGTTTCGGAGAGACTTTTCAAAATTAACATTCATTCGGCCTTCACACTTATTCGATACTGTTGTTTTGGACCAAAATTCACGTATAGCCTTCGCTCCTCTCATCTTTGGAGGCATCCACAGCTTTTAGATTATAGCGGTGTTGTCGAGTGTGTTGGGTAGGCAGAAGTATAAATGAAAGTCACTGCCTAGGTACTCACGGTTCTATTGAATAAGTTCACACGCACAACACAAAACAGTAGAAGGAGAATAGAGAAGACAATAGAGCACAGTCACAATAATTGTCACAAACACGTTTAACAGTTTATGGAACAGTAAACACAAGATAACAGGCGAAACACGGGAATAGCGCGATTTCAAGAGGTGTCAAAAGAAATCATGCGCACGCGTCGTTGTGTGGTTAGTGCCGACTGAAGGTCACGGAGAGGGCAGTCAACGATCGCGCGCTGCTCCCACCTCACTCGCTCGGTACACGTCACGATGACGTAGCTCGGCCGCGGTGCGATTCCAATATACGGTGTCCCGACATCATCCGACATTATATTGATGTTGTCAATATAGATGCCGGTGATGTGTAATAAGTGATTATTATAAATACATGTAAATAAATCTGTTTGTATGTAAATGTTTTGTGTTGTGTTATATATAATACAAATAAGTAAACTATATATTAGGTGTATACCCTACAAGATAAAGTCGACCAAATCATTAGGAACACTCTTACTTCAATACTTAATGTGGCCCTGGACGACCGAGCTTGGCAGCAAGCCACACTTCCCATTCGCTTGGGTGGTCTCGGCGTCCGCAAAATTTCAAGTATAAGTTTACCAGCCTTCCTCTCCTCGGTCTACGGTACCGAAAAATTAACCAGGGATATTTTATCTTTCTCACTGGTTGATGTTGAGGTGCCGTACTTGACCGATGCGTTGAACGCTTGGAAAATGGCTTGTCCCAATACGAATTTGCCCGACAACCTGACCTCCCAGAGACAGTGGGACGTGCCGCTCTGCAGTATTGAACGGAATACCCTTTTACACACGTCAATCAATACTGTGGAGCGTGCCCGTCTGCTGGCTGTGGGGGAATGGGAGTCGGGTTTGTGGCTTCAGGCACTTCCGTCATTCACCATCGGCACTATGATGGATGACGCATCGTTCCGGGTCGCTACGAGTCTACGCTTAGGTGCACCTTGTGTTGCTCCGCATCGGTGTCACTGCGGTGAAGCTGTCGACAGCCTCGGACACCATGGCCTGTCCTGCTACAGGAGCGCAGGTCGCATTGCACGGCACGCCAGCATTAACGACATTATTCGTCGAGCTCTTTCCATCGCCGGCGTACCAGCGGTTTTAGAACCAAACGGCTTGGTGCGTGACGATGGCAAGAGACCGGACGGCATGACGTTGGTGCCTTGGAACGTGGGTAGGCCTTTGGTGTGGGACGCAACCTGTGTCGACACCCTTGCGCCTTCTCACGTTGCAAGCACGGCGGGCTGTGCAGGCGCTGCTGCTGCGGCTGCTGAGATCCTCAAACGGCGCAAATACTGTAACCTTATTGGTAACTACAGCTTTGAGCCGTTTGGGGTCGAGACGCTCGGGTCATGGGGTCCGAGTGCGCGTCTCCTTTTTAAGGAAATCTCTTACCGACTGGTCGACACTTCGCGTGACCAGAGGGCTGGCTTTTTCTTTGGCCAAAGATTTAGCATTGCCATTCAACGTGGCAATGCTGCCAGTCTTCTGGGTACGTTTCCGAGTGACAGCGATGCGGAGGAGTACTTTGACGCTTATTGACGTCGTTGTATATATGGAGGTTCTTACTTTTAGTTTTTATTTTTGTAATTATATATAGCCACAAATGTGTAATTTAAACAATAAAGAGTATTATTTTATAAACTTTTAAATAAATACATTCAAATTGTATATATTATACTCAATAGTGATTCAAATAATTAGAAACTCCGTAACTGTGTAATCGTCCTTATTACGAACATTAAGAAGACGCTGTGACATCATGGTAGTGTTATGGATCGACCACGTCACAATACTTTTCTGACTACCCTAAGGTATAAGGTATTTACATCATAGAATATGCTATTTTCTTTAATTGCTAAAAAATATTTGCATCAATAACTTAAAAAACGAAGAAATTGAATGTAAAAAGTCTTTGATAAATGATGTTTATTTTGCAAGAAGGTTTTTACAAACACTTTTACACGTCATTTTTTAAAACTAGATGAGTCTCATGTTTCGTACCTGACTACTCTGAGAAGAAACAGCCGAAACAAACTCAGAACCTGAGCCGGAACAAAATAATTTCTTTTGTACTGTTATATGTTGTTTTTCTGTTTGTAATTTAATCGTAACACTTTACTTAAACTCCGTAGATATTTCTAGAATATCGTTAGCAATTTCCACGCAATCGCATTTCGATCGGATGGCAATGCCGGCTATGACATTTAATTGAATCCCGGTGGAAATGGATGAGCCATTTGCTTACGACAGGGCTCCTTATGTATCATATGCAAGGGTTTCTGTTACAAGAGTCGTTATGTGGTGGTATTAGTGTCAATGAAATCCAGACGGTTTGAGAGCTGTGGATATGATATTGATTCTGTGTCATATTCGAAGTATGCAGTCAGTCTGATGTGTGTGTGGGTGTGTGTTGTGAGAGTGTGTGTGTGTGTGTGTGTGATGTGTGTGTGTCATCAGCATATAACTGTCCGAATGCTGGGCAAAGGCCCCTTCTCATATAGAGAAGGCTCGAGCATTAATCACCTCGCTTGTTAATTACTTACGGAAAAACGATGCTTGCGAAAAAAGTCTTTACATTCAAGATAATTCTTTATTTCACCAAAAGCCATCATAATTATAACAAGAACCAAAAACTAAGAGCATATAAGGCTTATAGCTAGGACACAATAATTTTAATTCCCTGACTCCTAAACTAGGTGTATGTAACTAGATGAACCCTCTTTGCGATTTTGCGAGACTTCCTTCACCGATGTCTGTGATGTCCAAGATAAACTTAGATAGTACATATGAATTGAAAAAATCACAATGGTAGTTGCCTGGATTTGAACCCACAACCTCATGCATGAGAGGCGAGGCCTTAACCTCTGGCCGTCACGACACTTTTGATATGTCGTATTCCCTTTTCGGATTTATTGAGTTTTTCCATATGTTCGATAACTGGAATTGGGCAGGACCACTATTTTTGTGAGTTGAACATAACTAACGTAAAGCGTGTGTGCACTGGGTGCAAAAGTGTACCTAACCCTTTGAGGTTTACAGTCGTGATGTTATGTTTACGTTTTATAAACTACTAGCACTTTGCCCGCGACTTCGTCCGCAAAAATTGTGATAGCTCAGCAAATTTGCATGATATCAAAATAATTTATAGCTTTAAATGTTACTTGGTAAAGATGTAGCTTTCTACTGATGAAAGAAATTTTAAAATCGGTTAAGTAGTTCTTGAGTTAGTTTAGTTCAAAAGGCATCATTCTGTTTAAATTTCATTCCATTAGTTAAGCTTAGATGCGATGTGCAACCCGCGCCGTGTGTGTTTTTTGTAATATTTTTTTTTTAACTTACTAACTACCTCACAATTTGCTATAAACTGTGTTAACCTTAGATTTCAATGATTATTTGCTTTAGTACTCATTATGATAGCTTATAAGTGTCTCAACATCCGGACAAACCTATAGAGGTTTTTGTGATGTTTCTCTGTTTATATTTTGTTTTGTTCTTTAGTTAATCAACAATAAAAATAAAAAAAAAGTTAAATCGTAACAAACACGCAAACAAACAAAAAATCATCTTCCCTCTTTAGAATATTAGTGTCTACACTAATATTCTAAAGAGGAAATATCTTCTGTGAATCAGATTTTGTTAACAATTTCATGAGTTTACATTTTTTTACACGCAACCACGCAATCTTTATAAAAGATTATTTATATATAACTAAATCCTTTTTTTTATAAAAGTAGCCTTAGTTACTCCTTGTAACATCAGCTGTCTGCCAGTAAAATTCCCGACATAAGCAGTCCAGCCGTTCCGGAAATTAGTCGGAAAAAACAGACAGACAGAGAGACAAAAATAAAATAAAATGTTATATTGCTATAAGTACCGTCATTCACTCAAAGGCTGTTTCAATTTTATTTATTTGTGTAGATAACAGCATTTTATAGCAATTCTCAAAACTTAAAAGCAGTAGTTAGTTCAACAATACTCAAAACATTTTATTTTGAACAATCATCTCTTTCACGTCACAAGCAGAGTCTTAGCCTAACATTACTGAGTAAATTCAAGTGAGATGAAGTAAATTGTTATTTACCAAGACGTAGAGTTAATGGAATACTAACATAAGAAGACTACGACCGTAACATCTACACATATTTTGTAGAAGTATTTAGTAAATAGAAAGTATACACATAACACGCCTATAATCGCCGGAGGGCTAAGCAGAGTCCTTATAGTACACCCACATTTCACCTGTTGAGTTTTGGAAAATGAATGATATGGAATGTCAATTTTGAAATCAGTTTAAATGTAATCATCTACCTAGCCTTTTTATGTTGGTGTCGGCTTCCAGTTTTACCAGACGCAGCTGACTGCCAATTTTTTGACACATTATCAAAATACCATCAGTAATCCAATAGCTTTTTGAGAAATAAGGAATCTGTATAAAGCACACAACAATGATGTTAAGATTAGAAAAAAACAACAAGCGCTGCATATCAATAAATATAGCATATATATTCATCTATACGGCACCAAAGAGGTAGCACAGCGAAAAGGGCGGTGACCTTTCATGAAATACGTGTAGTCTCTGTGTATTCACTACTCTGTGACCAGGTTTAAGTAGATTGTGTGAAAACTGTTACTGTTATTAGTCCGTCTGTGTACACAGGAGAACGGGATCGTTAATTTTATTACCAGCTGATCCCGCGTGGAGTTCGGTCGCACGGGATCATAAGAAGTATCCTATGTCTTAATCCAGCCAAATTTCCATCCAAATCCATTTGCTGCTTTTTGCGTGAAAGAGTAACATCAATACATTCATCCTCACAAACTTGCGCATTTAAAAGTAAAATGTAAGATAATACAAACTTGGGAGAGGGGGAAACGACTTCTGTGTAGCAGTTTCAGAATGTTTGTCAAAGGTAAGCGTCCACCTGTCCGCATCGTACGCATCGGACGCATCGCATCAAATGGATCGAAGTATTCGAGCGATCCGTACGGTGCGGATCAGTGACTTTCTATACAAAGAATACTACGATCCGTTTGATGCGATGCGTCCCATGCGTACGATGCCGACAGGTGGACGCTTACCGTAAGTGACTCTAGAATGAAGTTTAATATTTTTTTATTTTATTTGTTTCAGGTAAATACGTTGCCAATCCATGAAAGAAGAGAAATGGGTATTAGGTACACTGGGATAACTGTAAGGGAGGGGGTGCTTCACTCATGTTGGGCGAACATTTTGAAAAGGTTGTGTTTAAAAAAAATAGTCGAGTTTTTTTTTTAATTGTAACACTCGTGTGTGAATCATCGATATTTCGGCATAGTTGGGCGGTTAAATCGGATTTAATTTGTTAGTAATATGCTTAAGCTCGAAATATGCCTGCCGAGTTATTTGCCCGAATATGATTAAGCGATGAAGAAAATGCCGACGCACGACGGCACGACGAGGACACAAGCCGAAATTATTGTTTATTTAATTAGCTAGTGCTTCGGATTGTCTTTGGTATTCAACAAATAGGTACTGCCATATATCCCTTAGCTATGGCCTAAGCGTAGGCACGTTGATGGACTAAAAATAACAGTTTACTGTGTTTTGTTTGTCGTGTAAATTCGTTATTTTGTGCCGATGCTAACAATAAACCCACAACCCACTAGGCTAGGCTTTTATTTGCGTCTAGTTTACATAGAAATAGCTGTTAGGTACGGGCCATGGATCGTAGATAAATTCGCATGAATACGGTCGTACCCAGGGAAGACGACTGACCATTTGTATAATTTCACGTAGAAAATTGTCAATTTCTACATCTATGCACACACAAACACACACACATACATAATTATGTTTAGATAACAAGTAATATAGAAGTATAGAAGAAGAAGACATGCTGCGGCGATCCTAAATAAATTGGGATAAGGAGAATGACTACAATGATGATTACATATATATATATTTTTTTTCATTGTCTATTGTTTATTATAAAATAATAATAATAATAATTTTATTCAGTTCAAGTGCATACATTACATAAAAACTATCGTAAGTGAGCTTATATAAACAGAGATTCGACAAGACATCTGTGTCTGAACTAGATAAATGAATATCTGTATCTCAGACAACAGCGCTCTTCCTTAAAATAATACATTTATTTATTTATAAGCTTGAGGTTCAAATTGGCTTTGATTATGTATTACATTAGGTTTTATCATCTAGGAGCAAATAAAATAAAAAATAAATAAAAGTAAAAATAAAAAATTTAAATAAAAAATCAAATAAAAATATCGGAGAGTGTAGTGGTGACCTCCTTTTATGATGATGTAGAAATATTTATATGCTGAAGCCTTTTTCTGAACAAATAAACAATAGGCTAGTTTCCACCATCATCAATAAATTGCAAATCTATTTAGTCCGTCAGTTAAGAGTATTGGAAAATAATGGACATGTATATTTGGTTTTTGTAAATCAATAAATATTGACAAAGATAAAACACATCAAAACTCGGGAGTGGGGGGCTCATGACGTCAGAACGCATCAAAAATTATACCACGGCGTGACGTATTGAGAATTTTAAAAGCGTCGTATCTTCGTCAATTTTGGTGTACGTAACAAAAGAAAAAATACGGGTCAAATATTTTTTAATATATTTATTTCAATAATGATTTATTCACAATAATCTTCTGACGGACTAATTAGATTTTTTTCAGTACACAAGCCTATTCTTAATAGCCGGTTAGATTCTAGATTCATGCCCAGTTGATAGCAATAGGCTTACCCCCTACTACATGAGACACAACCGGTGCTCTCACTAACGCTTCGGGAATTAAAGTTTTTTTTTTTTTTTCATCAATCCTGACGCACCCCACTTCAGTAATTACCGAAGTTTTAAGCAGAGATGTAACAGTACACCCACATTCCACCAGTTATGTTTAAGTCCCATGTAATAGGGGGCAAGCTTATTGTCATCAATCGGGCACAGATCACAGTTGATTCACAGGAAATTAATTACCTAACTAAGTAATTACCTATGTTGTTACTCTCAGACAAGGAAGTTGTCACTACCTATCCTCTTAGCGTAATCCCTTCCTTTTTACAACATCCTTATGGAATTCGTAATAGAATCAATAATCCCAAGTCTTTGTAGTATGCCGAAGTTAGAAGTAGTATTCGTGAGTCAAAATAAGTTTCGTCTTTGTGCAGTTTTTACTTGTCCATAAAGTTTTAATACGAGTACATAAACATGAAAATCTTCGAGATCAAAATTTTTGTATGACAACATTTATACCCGATATAAAACTCGTAAATGTATTTGTTTCCAACCGTCCAATAATAGGATAAAGTTCCGAATGTGGGCCATTTCCGAAGTCTTAGTTCATAAGCTTTGCTCCAATATTTTGTTGCCCCTCGCAGCCGACGAAGTCTGCAATTTCCGCAATTTCAGTTCAATTTCAGGAATTTCAGTTTGAGCTAACTTTTGCAGTTAGTTGAGAGATTTAGTTTACGGTAGTAGGGGTTTAGTTTGGTGGCAAACTGTCGCAGTATGATGTAATGTAAACAAATTGAAAGAACATCACGACTGTAATCCCAAAAAGGATTAGGCAAAGGTGTACCCAGTGGTGACACACAATTCGCCAGTTATGTTTAGATTCCATGTAATAGGGGCGAACGGGGCACGAGTCCAGACTCTGTTGCAACTGATGTATAAACCCAATAACACTTTGCCAGACCAGGGAATCAAACCCAGGACCCCATACTCAGCAGAAGCGCTAGAAATTGAGTGCAGTAAAGTTGATAAAAAAAAAATTGTGCACTTGACCTACACATTTTAGGAAGGACTCAGAATTACCAATCCCTATGTACACGTCTTCACCATAATGACATTATACAGACACATAAAATAGGTAACAAACCAATAATGACAACCCTTTCGCATCGAGTGGCAAATTGGGATCTCTCAAAGACCCAGAAGTGCTCTCGATGGTCATCCAAATGGTAGGGTTGAGGGGTCAAGTGGGGCCGTCTGTCACATTAAATAGGTGCCATTAAATGCATCATTATTGGCCCAGAGGACAGTCATTATCAGAATGAGGATATAATAAAGTATCTCTGGATAGAATTATCTTACTACTACGAGTATAGGCGAGACGACAAAGAAAAACGAATTAGTCCGTCAGTTAGATTATCGGAAAATATTTGACCCGTGTTTTTTCTTTTGTTACGTAAACCAAAATTGACGCTTTTAAAATTCTCAATACGTCACGCCTAGGTAAATTTTTTCCTAGTTCTGACGTCACGAGCCCCCACTCCCGAGTTTTGATGCGTTTTATCTTTGTCAATATTCATTGATTTACAAAAACAAAAAATACGTGTTCATTAATTTACAATACTATAACTGACGGACTAAATAGATTTGCAATTTTTTGATACTGTCGTCATGCCTATCATAAATGTGAAAGTTTGACTGCCTCGTTGGTCGACTGGTAGCTAGCGCGACTGCTGACCATGAGTTCCTGGGTTAGATTCCCGTTTCGGACAAAATTTTAAGCGGTTTTTCCGTCAAGAATTTCTCAAAAGCAGCCACGGAATCTGAATATTAGTCTGGATGATGACAATCGTCTTGTCCCCAATTTTATGCGACTTAAACATAACTGGCGAAATGGGGTTGTACTATTAGGTACAGTTCTGCCTTACCCTTTTACCGGCAAGTTATGTAATTTTAAGAGGGAATCAAATTCATCATCATCATTTCAGCCCAGAATCACCCACTGTTGGGATAGACTTTTCCTTTACCCGGTTCCTTGCGTCACTCAAAAGTGTTTTCCACAAGTTTGAAGATATAGTCAACCCAACGAGTTTTGATTTGTGTCCAAAATATCACAATAAGCAAATATCGCATTTTAGAAAGATTTATTTTTATTTTGGCCAATATCTTAATCCTATAGAACAAAAATAATTAATAATGTTCATTAGTTTCTATACTAAGCTCCGTATTTTAGATAATATAAGTTATAACTACTTTACCATCTGTCTACATATTTCCAATAATCATTAATACTTTGCAAACAACCCTTTTCACAAACGTATCCACTTTGATTAAAACTTTCTTAACTTGTACAAATGATGTTTAAACTGAAAACTGAACTTCAAACAAAATACTCAACATAACAAGCTTACAAACAGAATAAATTGACAGAAGCCTTCTAAAAGAACTACATATTTAAAAAGCACTTTCTTGAACTCCACTTACTTAGGAAACGGGTAACAATGAAGTCAAAAGGTTTCCTAATGAGTTCTTCAGATATATTGAAGAGGATATAAATAAGAGAAACAACTCTGTTTCTTTAACATTTTCGTAATATTCTCGGTTTATTTTAAAGATTGACTTCCACGAAAGTTTCAGCTGTTATGAAAGTAATGTTTATAAAAAAAGGTTGTTTGTTAATGTTATTTTCACTGAGCGGTTTAAAAGCAACATATTTTGTAAACACAATCAAATTAAGATGTCTTTATCTTCCGAGTAAACTTCCAGCTAATTGCTTTTGACAGGCTAGTATATCATTTTAACTGCCCCGTTCATCTAGTGGTCGCAAGTGTGACTGCTGAGCATAATGTCCTGGGTTCGATTCCCAGGTCGGGCAAAGTGTTATTGGGTTTTTCCGTCAGAAGTTTCTCAGTAGCAGCCACGGAGACTGGATTTGTGCCCGGTTGATAACAATAGGCTCGCCCCCTATTACATAGGACTTAAACGTAACTGGCGAAATCAGGGTGTACTATTAGGTACACCTCTGCCTAACCCTTCGGGGAATACAAGGCGTGATGTTATGTTATGTTATATTTTTACAGGCAGGTAGCCTACACGAACAACGACACTCAGCTATACTCATAAAATCAAATTAGCGCACAATACAAAACTTTCTACTTTATCTCTACGACTTGTTACAAAACTTTAATACGAATAACGTAGGCGTAGGTACGAAGTACCTCCTTGCTAAGTATCCACTTTGTAGGAAACATCTTCAAAAATAAGTGCGTGCTTACAACTTATATGGGAACGAAAACACTTGACAAATTGAATATTACTGTTTCTTTCATATCTGTACAAAATATGGCGGATCCTGAAAGAAAGAAAGTACTTTTACCCAAAAGTTACGTACGTTACGTATTCAAAATAAGAACTTTGCACAAAGAGGCAATATTTTACCCAATAGGCGTATGAACGTGCAGTGTTTTGAGAATTATTTTATCTCGGTTTTTCGAGAAGTTTGTAGTGCCATGTACGTAATTGATTTCAATTATTAAGATAACCAGCAAATTCCGGGATACTGCTAAAGAACACATACAGCATCACCACGATTTAAATTACTAAGGGTGCTTAAAACAGGACTCAGAATGGTAGAAAAAAGGAGAAGCCTATAGCCAACAGTGGGTGATTCCGGGCTGAAATCATAATGATAAAAATAGGGCTCCGTTGGTTATACCCCTTGCGTACAGAACCCTGAAAACAGCCGAGTGGCCTCGATAAATATTAGATACGTGTTTTTTGTTTTATCAAATTAATAAAAATAGACGAAGATAAACGGTCCAAGATCATGAGTGATAATCATCAAAGTGCTTGTGACGTCACATTTGAGTAAAAAATGTACTCAAATGTGAGGTCACACGAATTTTCGACGCACTGTATCGTCTTCATTTTTTGTTTACGTAAAAAAAAAGATGTCTCCAATATTTTTTGGAAATCTATCTGACGGACTAATTAGATTTTTTTTGTCATCTACCCTATTAAAAGAAAGACATTCCACTACTAGCTCAGTCACTATTTCCTTAGAAACACGAAACCCTATTAAGGACACTCAACTTTTAATTAAGAACAATGTGTCCTTCACCATTCAATTAGCAAAAAGAATTTCTTCGATCATCGAGACTATAAAACTGTAGTTTATTTGTCTATCTCCATCTTGTTTAGATTCCTTGAATATTTGTGGTAATAGATACTGTCCCAGTAGATGGAAGGCGATAAGGTTTTATTATCAATTATTATCATGGGTCGAAGAATGTTGTTAAAAACTTTATAGCACTCGCATTTACTCAGTTATGTTTGGGACAAAAATTTCCATAAATTGGACTGTTACTTACAGAATCAAACGCGCATTGGTGATCCCTGCAAAATACATAAACACACATAAATAAATAAATACATTAAAGCGTCTAAAGGCCAACATTAAAAAGTTGCAATCATAAGGTTTCCTCCACAAGTCACATCACCATTTAGCCTAGCCGTTTTTCCGAGCAACCATCTACTGTGCTAAAAATATGCTTCGCCTCGATACAGGAGAAATGAAAATAATTGTTTTTGATTGCTCTTCGAATTGTTTTCATAGGCCTTGTGCTTGTCGCAAAAAATGTAATCCCAAATGCTAGATAGCTGTGTTTTCAATTTAAAAATATTTTGAATCAACGTTACGTTTCGTGTAACGGCTTCTGGCTCTGAAACTATGAGCGGTAAAGGTTTAACTTAAAATGGTACTACAGAGAAGATGGTTTGTGCCAATAGGCATGACGACAGTATCAAAAATTGCAAATCTATTTAGTCCGTCAGTTAGAGAATTGGAAATTAATGGACACGTATTTTTTGTTTTTGTAAATGAATGAATAATGACAAAGATAAAACGCATCAAAACTCGGGAGCGGGGCTCGTGACGTCAGATTTAGCTAAAAATTATACCAAGGCATGACGTATTAAGAATTTTAAAAGCGTCATATCTTCGTCAATTTTGGTTTACGTAACAAAAGAAAAAACACGGTTCAAATATTTTTTGATAATCTAACTGACGGACTAATTAGATATTTTTTGTCGTCTCGCCTATTCTATACAAATTATTTATCTATCTTCATCTTCCCGACTTTGGTCTAAATTACTCGGGGTCGGCGCAACACGTTTGTTGTTCCATGCTACTCCTTTTTCTTTCGTATCATTCCTCACCCAATCCTTCCATCGTGCCTTCTCACCATGCCCATACCAGTCGATTCCCTTTCAACTTTTTTGTAACTGTCGCAACTTTTAAGATTCCTCTAATATACTCGTTCCTAACCTTATCCATTTTTGTCTTTTGAATCCGTTTACGGTCGAACAAGCTATTTGGATTACAGTTTAACCCACAAATTACATTGTGAAATGTAAACCAAATAGCTTGTTCGACCGTACATCAAAACAAATACCTTAAATGCGAGTGAAACCGCGGGCAATAACGAGCTGTGGGTGTACTGGAAGCGTGAGTGTACTGGAAGCGTGGGAAATACTTAAAAGTGTAGGGTGTGTTTGTCAGGTGACACATACTCGTACTTGTAATATTTGTGGCAAGTGCTCTCTGCGATATGAGGCCATTATTATATCTGAGTGTTGTTATACGGTTCGTAACAGCATTTTTATTGTAAAGGAAGATAAGAAAGTAATGCAGTTGAAGCGACAAATCCAAATTTACAAAAAAATCTGCAGCGACATCTTTGACGTAAGTTGAGAACTAAAAATCCTGCATCGCGCATTAAAAATTATTCGGGAGATAAGCATAGAAACAAAAACACGACCGACCCTGTCAGACAGTACCACCAAAGAAAAAGAAAAATTAAAAGAAAGCGATTTATGAAAATATTGATTAGTACTATGTAGTAGTAAATCACAATCATTGCAACCTTGAAGTGCATCATAGTGTTTTGTAAATACTAGTTGTTCCACCCAGTTGATAGCTAGAACTGTAAAATAATCAAATGACCCAATTAATCATGAACTGTCCCGTTCTTAGAGTTATTTTGGGGCAATATTATTTCGTTGCGAGTTTTAGTGAGATTAGGTTAATCAATCTCTCGTGATGCATTCCGTTCGTTTTCGAGGTTGTTTCTTTATGAGATTACAAAGATGTAAAAGAATAAAGGCAAAGCATTTGATTAGGAAAGGGAAACAATTAGTGTGGGGCGCCAGTCTGTAACGTTACATTTTCCTGGTAGGACCCAGAAAACTGTAAGGTCACACTGAGCACTCACCTACCTAACTTTCAGTCTGGAGGGGAGCACTGTTAAAAGAAATAGTCAAGGGGACGAGTTATAAGAATTTATTATTAAGAAATAACCCAGTTCTACTGATGGAAGACGAAGCCTGATGTACCTCGACCAGTTTTACTGATCTCCAAGCTTTTGGTATTTTCAGCAACCCAATGTGAAGTAAGTAAAACCCGTACGTATGTCTAGTTCTGCTTTTTCAGCCCCCAGGCAAGACTGCACCCAGCCATGCAGGCAAAAGGATTAAAATTAAAAATTCCGCATCAATACGAAACTTTGCTCGCATAGCAACTGTTTGTAATAGGCGAGACGACAAAAGAAATCTAATTAGTCCGTCACATATATTATTAAAAAATATTTGACACGTGTTTTTTCATTTGTTACGTAAACCACAATTGACGAAGATTTATGACGCTTTTAAAATTCTCAATACGTCAAACCTAGGTATAATTTTTAGCTAGTTCTGACGTCACGAGCCCCCCCCCACTCCCAAGTTATGTTGCATTTTATCTTTGTCAATATTCATTGATTTACAAAAACAAAAAATACGTGTCCATTAATTTCCAATACTCTAACTGACGGACTAAACAGATTTGTCTGAATGACAATTTTTTGATGCTGTCATCACGCCTATTGTTTGAAAATGTTTTCGTGAATATCGACTACTACAGTGTATATCACACACTGTATCACGCTTGTAATCCTCGAAGGGTTTTAGGCAGAGGTGTGCCTAATACTAGTCTAGTAGCCAGTTATGTTTATATGTGGTCACGAATCGGCTTATCCAGTAACTGAGCAAGTATTACGTGTTTATTTTCGAGGAATCTGCTCAAGCGAGCATTATCTTTTTGCAAGGAATTCTGTAATGGTTACCGAGAGAAACCACAGATGCTGCAGGCTTTAGCCGCATTTTGAAATCCAAACATTTGCCTTTGCTTACATTTTCAACATTCTAGAGAAGCTGCGGTCTTGTAACTGCAAATTGCGATGAGAAAAAAATCTCTACTTGAGTTTGTTGACTAAGCTGAATTCTCTTCTACGTGAGTGGATACTTCCAACAGCCATTAAGCTTCACATCAAGTCTTGTGGTTGTATTTGAAAGATATTTAAAAATGCAATATTATTACTTGGACTAATGGTCGCAAGTCTTACAAGCATGACTGTCGAGTTTGAAGTTCTGGGTTCGATCGGGTAATCTGTAATTGGGTTTTCCTATTAGGATTTTCTCAGCACGTAGGTTTTGTGCCCGGTTGATGGCAATAGGCTCGCCCATGCATGGGACTTAACTTACATTTTCTTTTAATATGTGTTTTGTCTGTGCAATAGCTTGGATTTATCTGCTATATACATTTTTGTCTGAAAAACACTAGATGCCTATTTTTAAAGACTAATTCTTGGTGTTGAGTTGAAAAAGATTATTTTTGAATCAATTTATCAACAAGTGCATTTCATTTCAAAGACTGTTTGTTAGAATCAGTCATCATTTTGAGTTTTAGAAGAGCAAACAACATCAGAATTTTGATAAATATTGAATTCATATCGATTGAAAATTAACTTTAGATAGCACAATATCACGCCTGTTTTCCCCGAACGGATAAGCAGAAGTGTAG
Organism: Xestia sexstrigata; assembly: GCA_941918905.2. Taxonomy (NCBI): domain Eukaryota; kingdom Metazoa; phylum Arthropoda; class Insecta; order Lepidoptera; family Noctuidae; genus Xestia; species Xestia sexstrigata. Next base: position 12,404,365 of record OW799222.2, read on the forward strand.
CATAGTACGACGTTCACGCAGTCTCAGATCTTCTATTCTACATTTATTGTAATAGGGGGCGAGCCTATTGCCATCAACCGTGCACAAATCAAGACTCCGTGGCTGCTACTGAAAAATATCTGATGGGAAACCCCAATAACACTTTGCCCAATCTGGGAATCGAACCCAGGACCTAATGCTTAACAGTCGTGCATGCGACCACTTGACCAACGAGACAATTGAGAATTCCGAACGAGAAAAACCCAAAAACACTTTGACCGACCTGGAAATCGAACTTAATACCGCATGCTCAGTATTACGTAGCCCATTAGACAACTAAACCAAAATTTTCTGGTTTTGGTGCTGCTGTTTTTTTTCAAGCCGGTGGACCAAAAAATACAGTGTGGTCAACGGAAACAATTTTTGATTATTTTTAACCGACGAAAAAAAAAGGAGGACGTTCTCAATTCGACGCGTATATTTTATTCATAGACCACGCATAAATTCTTACCGAGTAGTCCGATTTTGATATTTATATATTTTTTATTGGAAAGGATTCAAAGTTGGTTCCTTATAAATATTGTCATGATCTGATCATGGACTTAAGAGATATAGAACGGAACTCTTCAATAACAACAATATGAATCACTTGTGTTCGATACAAATAAATAATAATAAATAAAATAACACACAGCAACTCTGTCGTGATTGCTGCAATCGCTTGGATGTTTATTGTTTACACTACACCATAACATAACAGTTCGCCTGTATGGTCTGAGCCGCTGAGTGGGTACGCAGATGTGTAGGTACAGTACACCGACATTTCGACAGTTCGGTACCTATGTTAAGTTCCATTTTATTGAGGAGTAGCCTATTAACATGGATTATTAACAATAAATGGATAGCAAATATTTGTATAAGATAAATTACAACTGAAAGAGGCAAAAAAAAAAAACAAAAAAAAAACAACTTCAAAAGCAAAAATCCTTACCAATGAGAAGCACTATTATAAGAAAATGGTTCGGGAAGCGATTGAGATCAAGAAGTATCATAATTTCAATCGCGAAGACGGCTTTAGCCTCTTTTCCGCTTGGATCCGTGGAGGTGTTTAAAGTAAAAAAATAACATTAAAAACTTGAATTAAAAAAAAAAAACTTGTCAAAAAGTTGGAACTTTGACCCCCAATATCTCAGTAACTAGAAGGTTCCCAGGTATGGTGTAAAAAAATGATCGCAATGACGGGGAAAACAAGTGCCTTTCGACTTAGATAAGTGGTCACCCTATAAATGAAGCATATTTAAAAATAACTTTATAGAAGTTCTAGTAACAATTACATTAAATACACTGGTGGGGCTGAGAACAACTGTAGATAACTCAAACTCAGAGCTTTTATTTCGAAGTAACTGTTGCTTGCTACAATTTTAAGGGTTTTAATGTACGGAACCCGAATCCTTTTTCTAAAACAAAAGTAGTCATTTTTATTGGCAGATATCGTTAGGTGTTACTCACCTTACGATATCAGCTATCTGCCAATAAAAATTTGCCAGAATAGTTTTTTCTTATGAATAGTGAGGGTCCTGAAACTTTTCCGGGCCACTGTAAACTTAGTGAATAATAACGATTGTATTCACATTTTTCGTAGTAGGCTTACCTTTGTATAATAACCATCCTTTTTGTATAAGTTAAACAAACACATAATTGGGATAACTTATAAAGTGCTTCTATTTCACTTTTCCATGTACAACAATTGTTGTGTAACAATTTGTGTTCGACTTAGGTTTGACATCGTCTACAATTCATTTTATTCAATACTAACCACCCTATCCGGCTTCGCACGAGTGCAATTTATTAGTGAAGAAATGCACTTAGCATTTTTCTATATCAAAATGTTCTTTCATACAAACCTTGTTCTGACAACAACGTACATCGAAGATAGAAGATTTCTGAAAGATTTTTAATTGATAATTATTAATAAAATCCGAAATACATTAGAAAAGATTGTAAAATGGAATAATGCGTTCCGAATTTTACTTTAAACTCAATTTACTTAAATAGTTTAAATGTAGACAGGCATGCATTTTACGATCTCGAATAAATATAACCCATTATAGAAACGTCAGTGTTTCAAACATAGATATAGATGTTTATTGCCCGTGGTAAGTGTTACCACGGGTAAAAAAAACCCCTAATTAACATTGGTCGACATTGGCCCTGAATCGAAGGGTTTAGAAGTCTGGGGAGAGGCCTTTGCCCAGCAGTAGGATGACATATGCTAACAGTAACCGTAGTGTGTAAGTAACCGATTTCAAACCCAAGTAAATACGTATAAATTGGCATAATATTTACATTTAGGTAAAATCTGCGCCATGTCATTTTGCAGACTATTCTAACAGCAAGCAGGTTTACAAAATCGGTCATTAATTCCAAAGTCCACACAAAGTTCAAACACCTTTCTACAAAAAAAAAATAACACTTGCCCAAATACCAGAATATTCGTCCCATGCAATAAAACTACACTCTTACTCACAGTCATCAATACTCGCTTCCTATTCGCCCACTCCATTTTAAATCGAGAGTTGAATCGAGTACGTTTATTTACACAAGGGAATAAATACATGGGAATACTTCAAAGCTGGTAAATATTGACGGCGGCGCATGCGACGACAAACGGTCGTAATTAGTCGGGCGAAACGGTTCGTTTTGAAATCTTTGTGGGAAATGGTTATATGTGAATATTTTTGAATATTATAAGATGGACTTTTGAGTATAGAGATTTGTCCTTTCAGTTTCCAAAGGAAAATAGAAATAAAGTACAAAAAAAATACTTAAGTAATATCTACTTAGTATCATCATTATACAGAGTGTAACATTTTAAACGCACCACCTCTCGTGTGTTGTCTCAGACCATGAAACTGAACAACTTTTGTTCTATTACTTTTCGAAATTCATAAATTCACCACTCATGTTGGATCAGCTGTTTGCGACAATACTTATAGAAAGCCTTTTTTTTGTGAATTTCAACAATTCGTAGAACAATTAGTTGTTCAGTTTCATGTTTCGAGACCCCCACGCGAGAGGTCTTGCGTTTATTATGTTACACCTTGTATATATTTGGGGTCGACACGTCTGCTTCTTCAATGCTTCTGTATCTGTATTAGTCATCTCAGTAGATCATCTGTGAAAGATGTTTCGAGAAAGAAAGGAGGTGACTCCTTTCTAGAAATATTTTCATATCAATACACTCCTGTAACTAATTAACTTTGTCCTAACTACTCGGGGCATAGCTCACACGAAAAAAACGACTTCCAAACTTATGGCACTAGCTAGACCCCAATTACTTATTTACCAAAAAAAACTATTGTCTATACCTCACAGTCCCCAAATGAGGACTCAAATAAATGTACTCTTTGTCTTCACGATATAGTGGGTTTATTGTAAAAAATATAGTCGCTATTTCAGTTCTGAAAATCGGCTCACTCCCACGTATTTCAGCGTACAAAGGAATGTCTCTTTTGGTTCTTTTTAAAGATAATTTGATTTAGAAATATCACTATGAATAGGATTGCCGAATTTTCCTGCGGCTTTTCGCTTTTGCTGGAGTATTCAATTATGTGTGGAAGTCAGTCGAAATAGGATTTGGTATTTTTCTAGTGTCGGTATTGTGTTGTTTATTTTTTGTTGAAAAAAAATGCTGAGAGATCATTTGGAAATAGTAATTTGATCACAACTTCTTCGGTACCTACTGTCTTTTGACATTTATGTCTTGTTTTTTCCAAGCAAGAACTGTATCAATAATTCCTCACAACTTATATGTGAGACTCGTAGAAAATAGAGCAAGATCCCAGGGCGGCCAGACATTTATTATTTTCTCATTAACAAAATTTGTGGCTTCGAGGAGTGTAAGGGTGTGGGTACTGTGAACATATACATACCTGTTAATTTGTGCCGACGGCTTCCAAGCATACATACTCGATGCAATACATTTTATTTATGAGAAAATAAGTCATGTCTGGCGGCCCTGGGATCTTGTACGAAATGTATATAGAATCCAAATCAACACATTCCAGACCAAAATAAAACTCAGATTGTTTTAAATTTATTAAAAGTATTATCAAAAGTTTTCAAATCGAAACTCATGTCTAGCATCGAAAAACCTCCATATTTTATACAAGACGCCTCCAGTTTGTAATAAAACAAAATCTGAATAATATCTTAACGTCTAAGAATTCGCTTGCAATTTGCGAGGGACAGTTTTGACAATTTATGTCTTCTCTTTGAAAAATGCAATAATAATGATGAGGAACCATTCGTCATTGTCAGAATGGTTCACACTTGAAATATTTCAGGAAATAAGTGATTATCTGTAGGTACATCATGCACGATAATTTTTTACTGTCTTCCTTCTAAATATGAAGGCTCTCAAAATCAAATTAAAGAGCATATTCTTGCTACACATGCATTGGTAGACAAAGTGGACTCGCTGACTCTCAGCAACACTCAGTGTACTTGTCAGAGGGAATCCAGCAATGATGCCCTCCAGCTTGAGGCAACGGAGGACCCGTCCCTAGCTGTTAGTACTCAGAACTGTATTTCCACCCAAGATTACCTGACTTAGGTAATTTTGTCTCACCAAATAGTCTTGGTTCTAATCTTTCAGTTATGTTCTCTGATAGTATAGGTAGAGGGTTAGGGAAATTAATCAGTAATAACCTGAGTTATTGTACCCAAAATTATTGCATGCCAGGGTCAACCTACAAACAGATTATGGCATCAGTAACAAAGACTGTTTGTGATCCTAGTACCACCATTACTATATGTGTTGGTAATAGTTCCAAGATTAAAAAGGAAGACATCACTGACTGTGTTTCAGAGTTGTTGAAGTTAAATTGTAATAAAATAATATTGTGTGCTTTTCCATTTTTTGAAAATTTGGGTAATAGAAAAAACAACTATATACATATGTTAAATAACCATGTACATTTTTTAGTAGGTCACTATAGTGACAGACTTATATATCTGGATATCAACACTATTGTTGGTAAACTGAAGTCGACACGGGGTAAGGTGTATCTACCTATTAGATGTAGACACAAAATAGCTCGGCTATTAGCTTATAATATTCACACAGACATAAATAGTATGTATAAGTTTAGTTCTATTATTAACACTGCGACTATTAGTAGTAATACTAATGTACAGGTGACTTTAAATGAATATAGCATTAATGCTATAAATGTTTACAAACATTGTACTGAGGAGGATCCATGTGTCACCGTGGAGAATTCTCAATTAGGGTCTATTAGTATTAGTTGTAGGGTCTTGTTGTCTGAGGAAGGCACGGGAGTCTCCGGCCTCACTCCAAATATTAATTTAAACTAGAAAATGAGACAACAGGAGGTACGATTAACAATATTGTTAATCCTACCAACGTATCTTCTTGCACTCAATTAGTTAGCAAAAAAGGGCCTCAGCAGAACACTTTAAAATTATTCCACCAAAATATCCAAGGCATTTCTTCCAAATTATTAGAAATTGAATTGTTTTTAGAAAATAGTAAGTTTGACATTATTTGTTTTACTGAACATTGGCTAAAGGATTACCAAATGCTTATCAATTATGAGAACTATATGGTGGGTAGCTGCTTTAACCGTAAAACTATGCTTCGTGGAGGTTCCCTAATATTAATAAAAAATTGTTTTAAATATAAGCAACGTAATGACATAGTAGGTCTCTCGGTTGAACATTGCGTTGAACTGTCCTGTGTTGAGCTAGATAAGCATGTAATTGTGTGTGTGTACAGACCCCCAAACTATCAAAACTTTTCCTTATTTGAATCAATAATGGAAGATGTGATGGCAAAACTTGCAGCCAGTAATAAATCTATAATTATTTGTGGTGATTTTAATATCAATATTTTAGAAGAATGCTCAAATAGCAGTCGCTTATTAAATCTTTTTAAGTCATTTGACTTGACCAACACTTTTAAAGAACCTACTAGAGTCACTCCATCTTCTGCTACTTGTATAGATAATATTTTCTGCGATTGTGATTACTTAGATAAAGCAATAGTAAATTGTCTGCCTTCTGACCATAGCGGACAAACTGTAACCTTTAGGTGTAATACACCCCCATTGCAAAAAGTTCAAATTAAATTTAGACCTATAACTTCTAGCAGATTAAATAGGTATAATATTTCGCTACAGAACAAGTTAAGTGTTATGAGCCTTGATGATATTAATATAGATCAATTGTATGATCGTTTCTTTTCAATAGTTCACACGGAATTCAATAAAACTTTTGAAAAGAAGACAAAAAGTATTTGCCCTAAATTCATATTTAGTGATTGGGCAACTAGAGGTATCAGAAAAAGTAGGGAAAGACTATTTGAGCTTTATGGCCTTAAGCCTTTTATAAACACTGAAACTTTTAACAAGTATGTTGCTAAGTATTCAAAAATTTTTAGAAATACGTGCAAGGTTGCTAAAGCACTGCACATTAGCAACAAGATCAAAACAGCAGAAAATAAAATAAAGACAGTTTGGAAAGTTATAAATAACGAGACTAACAGGAAGAAACAACATAACACTAGCTACACATTAGATACAGCGTGTGGTCCTAAAAGCTCAAATCAGGAAGTAGCTCAAGAATTTGTAAATTTCTTTACCGATATACCACTAAAAACAACGGAGGCTCTTATTTCCTCACCTGAACTCTCAATTGGCTTATTAAAGGCGAATGTGTCTGGCTGCCTGGCTGAATTTAAATTTAAACACATTAACCCTATGATAGTTATTAAAACTTTCCGGCAAATAAAAATCAAACTAACCGAAGATCTATGGGGAATGTCTGTCAAAGTTTGTACATCCATACTTGAGACTATAGCCCCTTACTTAGCTTTAATTTTTAATTTATGTGTAGACCAAGGAGTTTTCCCTGATTTAATGAAATACAGTAAAGTCATACCTCTTTTCAAATCCGGAGACAGTAAAGATACTAATAATTATAGACCTGTATCCGTGTTACCAGTTTTTAGCAAGGTTTTCGAAAAAGTAATGCTTAATCAAATGCTCTATCATTTTAACACCAACAGAATCTTACATGATCAACAGTATGGCTTCACCAAGGGACGTTGTACAACTGACGCCGGTGTAACCTTATTAAAGCACATATTTACTGCGTGGGAAGAGTCTCAAGACGCCATAGGAATTTTTTGTGACCTCTCCAAAGCGTTTGATTGCGTAAATCACGACACATTACTTTTGAAACTTGAGCATTACGGACTGGGTAAACTTGCACTTAGTTTGGTAAAATCTTATTTGAATGATAGACAACAACATGTTCAAATAAATGGTGTTAATTCACAGGGTTTAAAAGTAAAAATGGGGGTTTCACAAGGCTCAATATTGGGTCCTTTTCTCTTTCTAGTATATATAAATGATCTTCCCTATTTACTGAAAAACCAACCGCAAAATATGGTGTTATTTGCTGATGACACTTCCCTAATTTTTAAGATAAATAGGCGGGCCCAAAATCTAGATGACGTGAATAATGCCCTACTTCAGGTCCAAAATTGGTTCACAGCAAACAATTTGGTATTAAATGAAAAAAAAACCAAATGCATAAGATTTGCTTTACCGAATGTTAAAAGTAGTGACTGTGATATAATATTGAATAAAGAGAAACTTGAATTCGTAGATAAAACGGTTTTCCTGGGGATTACGCTTGATTCAAGGCTACAATAGGGTTCTCATTTGACTTCTCTTGCGGGGCGGCTAAGTTCAGCAGCCTATGCCATTAGAAAAATCCGTCAGTATACTGATGTAGATACCGCTAGACTGGTTTATTTTAGTTACTTTCATAGTATAATGTCTTATGGCATTTTACTGTGGGGACGGGCTGCAGATATTGAGTCTATATTTATTCTGCAGAAAAGAGCCATCAGGGCCATATATAATCTTCGTAAGCGCGATTCTCTAAGGGAACTGTTTAAGGATATTGGCATCATGACGGTACATTGTCATTACATCTACGAAAACATAATGTACGTCAGAAAAAATCTACACCTTTTTGGTAAAAGGGGTGACAGACATAATTACAGTACTAGAAATAGGGACCAACTAGTTCAGCCAGGTTTCCGACTCGCTAAAGTAGACTCATCTTTCATGGGGTACTGTTTGAGATGCTATAATAAAATTCCACAAAGTATTCTTGAACTGAATGAGACGAAATTTAAAACATGCATTAAACGCACACTATGTAAGCAAGCATATTACAAGTTGAGCGATTATATCGCTGATAAAAATGCTTGGCTCAATGCTGGTCCTGCTCCACAAGGACAGGGGCGCATAAATTGATAGCATTAAAATGTATTGTTGGAGCTGCTGAAGATTGTACAACTATCTTTGCATTGTATAGATTCAATCTCCTTAGTATTATATAAATGCATAGCCCATATTGTGTGAGTACTATGTACTAGAAAGCTATCATTCACTGGAAACCTACGTCTTTTCTTGACTTGAATGTGCCCTGGCGGTTTAGAGTATGTCATGCTCACTCAAATGTCTCGCTGATGGTGGCGCATGTGTCGGATCATTTAGTTCCCTTCAAAATGGTTGAGTTGAATGGTGCTGATCCATGCGTCATGTCCGTGAACGGGCGCTGTCAGTTGTGACTGGTCATCTCTTAGTTGCCATGGCTTATTTGAATGAATTATTTTGAATTGTATTTTTTTTTTGTTTGTGTGTTTTTGCTGTGGACACTTTTAACGTGCACATCTTGCTACATTGTTCTCACATAATATACCATCTCAACATGAATGATGTAACCAAGATTTTGTAACAATATTCTGATTTAAAAGAGTGTCCATGGAGTTTCTTGCCCGTTCTTCTCCATAGAGATCTACGCTAGGGAATGGGCAACTACAGTACTTTCACAGTTTTTATGTCTTGTGACTGGGACTGTAGCTACATTTAATTTTCATCTTTGTTTCGACAATTCAAAAGTGCCTGTAACTGGCTTACTTGAAATAAATGCTTTGATTTTGATTTTGATTTTGATTTTGATTTTCCACCTAAATACTGTGCAGATTTAACTAAGGAAGAAATTTGGTGTTCTACTAAGTTTCTTTCTTAGTTAAATCTGCACAGTAATAATAATTAGTTTTTGCTACATAAACTAGCAAAACTAATTATTTTTATACTTTAATCGTATGCCCTGACTGTCAACGAGCGGCTCAAATCACTAAGGCCCGTTTTCTATAACTTACTTACGTATATTTTCTATAACTTACTTACGTCAGTCAATATGCCACGTCTCGCAGCTATCGATGTTTCTCTAAACAAAGTTAGCTTGAAATATCTCCTATCCGCGTCACCTACCTGTCACTTGATTCATAGAAAATTCAAAGAAAGATTTTCTGTGACGTTTAGTTTTTAACCGTCTGTAAGCAAAATGTCAAACAGACAGAGATAGTAACCTACTAAAACCGAACAGTAAGTTATTGAAAAATGGCCGTAAGCGGATCGGTCTAAAATTTGGCATAAATGTAACTATTATGAAGTCGCGACCTGATAATAGTAACATTCGGGACGCCTACGTGATAACAGTTCGGTATGTCAGATTTTAGCTAAGAAAAGATTTAAGCAATTTCCACCCCTAAGCTGGTAAAATTAAATACAAATATGTATGAAAATCCGTCACTGCGCGAAGCTGATTCGGGTTGGCTAGCTTATAAGTCTAGATGGACTTTTCACACAGTATTTCATAAGCCTGAAGAAAGATAATCCCGGTGATAAATATTTACTATGTGGCTAAATATATCTATGTGGCCCTCCAAATGAGCATGCAAGCGCGTTTGCTGAGGTTGAGATTCTGGGTTCGATTTCCAGGCCAGGCAAAGCGTCATTAGGAATTTCTCAGTTGCAGCCACGTAGTCTGGATTTATGCTCAGAATGATGTAGTAAATACGTGGAAATTTTTTTCACGGCAATGTTCCCTTCCAGCCTGTATATTTTAATCCAATAAATACTTCTAATACAGCGTAGTACCTGGCAATAAACTCAGCTTGGTGGTCGTAACGAACAGCCACAGTTATCGGTACTAACAAGCTACTAACGAGGTCTCTGCTCTAGCATATAACTTAGGAAAGTATATAATGTTTCTGTTTTACGAGACAGATGTAGGTCTCTATCTATTTCTTTGATATTTTATTGAGATATGTAACAAATTGGGGCAGACAATCATGTCAATAGACAAGCTCCCTATTACGAGTACATTGGACTCCAACATGATTATAGAAATGTGTGTGACGTAAATATTGTATCGTTGTTCATGAAGCTGTCAAACTAAAATCGGGCTCGGCAGGCCATTTCTGCCGAATGCACAGCTGTGATCCCGCATATCGCTAAGTTGGAGCTCTGTGACAGCTAGACGGCGGGGTCACGGCACATCGAAGAGAAGAGTGCGGGACGTCGTAGATAGCTTTCTCGTTAATTGGAGAGAAGAGGTGCAGCATCGAGAAAAGTGGAAGGAATGGGAGGCCTTTGCCCAGGAGTGGGACAGTAAAGGCTAACAAAAAAAAAGTCATAGATCATCATCATCCTATAATGTTCCCACTGCTGGGACACGGCCTCCTCTCAATGAGAAGGAATAGGCCACCACGCGGGCCCAGTGCGGATTGGTAGACGTCACTTGTCTTCGAATTTTTGGTTCTAGAACATGCCGGTTTCCTCACGATGTTTTCCTTCACCGTTTTGAGAAAGTGGCATTGAAATTACACAAAGTAATGCGCCTGTCTGAGTTCGAACCCACGACTTACTGTTAGTAAGTCAGGGCCGCCACCAATGGGCCACCGCTGCTCTCAAATTAAAATTATTAAAATAAATTTGCCCTGTACGAGACCAAAAGACCCCCCCTATCGCAGACTACCCTATTCGGGGATACTGTGCTGCCCAAGTAACAGGGCCGAACCCACTGTCAAACACTGGTAAACTGACGAGATTAACCCCAGGCTGCTAATTTTAATCAAGTAATTCCCAAACATTATCTAATTATCCCAGAATGTTATAAAACTAATCTTATTTTCATTAAAATTAAGGTTATCTCGACTAAAGTTTAAAGTAGGTACTTTCTTTTAAAATATTCATAATCTAAATTATCCCAATTAGGGTCTACGATTTTAGGTACTAAATAAACTTTTGTGGGTTCAGGAATCAATGACCATTCATTTGCTTAAAAAATAAGGTGTTACCAGACTGATGAACAAATTGTGGTTTAGGCACAATTCGTTTTTTGCCTTTTTAGGGCATGCAATAGGCATAACGACAGTATCAAAAAATTGCAAATCTATTTAGTCCGTCAGTTAGAGTATTGGAAATTAATGGACACGTATTTTTCGTTTTTGTAAATCAATGAACATTGATAAAGATAAATCGCATCAAAACTCGGGAGTGGGGGCTCGTGACGTCAGAACTAGCTAAAAATTATACCTAGGCGTGACGTATTGAGAATTTTAAAAGCGTCATATCTTCGTCAATTTTGATTTACGTAACAAAAGAAAAAACACGGGTCAAATATTTTCTGATAATCTAACTGACGGACTAATTAGTTTTTTTTTGTCGTCTCGCCTATTAATGCGTATATAGTTAATTAATTGTTAATAAGATTCGAAAGCTAATTTAAAATTGAATAATCATAACTAATATTATACGAGTAAATGCGAAAGTAAGTTTGTTTGTTTGTTACCTTTTCACGACTAAACCACTGAACCGATCATCCTGAAATTTTGCATAATTATACGTTGTCAGGTCTACAGAAACGAACATAATACCTTTCATCCCGAAAAAAAGTACTGTTCTCGAGGAAAACAACAAAAAATTATATTATTATAATAGATGGCGCCACGTGTATTTCGAATCATGATTTAATTATATTATAACAACCCGAATTGATTGTCAAATTCTAAATAAACACGAGCGAAGCCGCGGGCTAGTCCTAAAAATAATTGTGTTCATTGAAATGTTTAATAAAAACCTTAATCATATAATAATCGTTCTTTTTAGAAAAGCGAAATAATAGCGTGTATTAATAGCGTAATAGTTGCATAACTAATACATTTTATGTACGCGACCTTCAACACGAGAGCCCACAAAATACACTCTCTATGGTAATAGAACTATTACAATATTTATTCAAGAAAATGTTTCCTCGCATCACAATGCACACAAGTACTAAAGTAAGAACAAATAACATTGGCCCATACAAATATTTGTCTACATTTGGTGCGGGCTTCCATCCGTATGCACCAATAGTGAGTTCAAACTTGAACTACTCATGTCTAATTGTCTACTTGTAACAAATTTTTAATACTTGCTATCCACAATTATCATCTGCCTAGCTTTTTCCTAAAATTTAAAACTTTATTAAAAAATAATTATTCTCAAGGTTTTTGTTTTTATTTCTATATTTTCTTTTTTTATTTAATATTGTTTAGTTTTTTTTATAATTCCCTTATATTTTTACTAGAACAAGCCACTATGTGAGGGTTGACAGCTGAATACCAGTATTTAACATGGAGCAATTAAGTAACACCGATACCCTTTTTGGAAAGACTGCTTGTATAAACATAGGGCTGCTGTGTGTTTTCCCGTAACGACTGACTAAGATCTACAAAAGAGAGGCTTTTCGAGGTACGGAGGGGTCTGGCTATGTTAGGTATGGCGACCCATCCACGAACCGAACTCAGCCAGCATTGCTTAACCCTGAAAATCGCTCCATGCTGCTGTAATTATTTAACAACGAGGCCCTCAACATTTGGTATCCATCATCGGTTACAAATATTTAGCAACTTGGTAAGCCTCCGACTAAAACAGATGGTTCGTAGCACTTCGTAGATTCGTAGCACGACCTTCGTAGGCCTCGTAGCAAATTGACAGATTACTGACTACGGAATTACGCATCTGTCAAACTTAGCTTGAATGTTATTACCCGTCTGCAACAGTCGGAACCCATTAAATAATCTAGACTAAAATCATTACATCCAAAATCCAAAGTCGGGACCCCGACTGTTGCAGTCAATATGTCCTGTTTCCTGAACTTGTTTTTTTCTTTTCAGTTTTTATTTAAAGATAATAGTTATTCTTTACGCAGTCGGGTTTTTTAATTTTTAAATTTTTTTATTTTATTTTAAAGTTAGTGTAGGTAAGTATTTATTGTAAAGATTTGTAATATTGTAATGATATATTGTATTTCTATTGTCATATACTCGTATGTAACGTAATATGTTGTCTTAATCTTTATTTACTTTAATAATAGACGCAAATGATCAAATAAATAAATCTATTTTAGAAACTGTGTAATCACAACAAATAAAAAACCTCTGATAGTCTTTAAATCTTTTTTAATGCAAAAAAAAAAAGAATTTGTTTCGTCTGAGTAAACAACATCATGCTTACTGAATTTTTTATTATCAAATATGTTTACGTATGTTCTTCATTAAAAGCCAAAAAGTTTCCAAGAATTTTATGATGAGACAGCTATTGAACCAGAAATTCCAATTTTCAATTTAAATGATACTATTAATCTGCTTGCTCGTGCAATATTTGGAAAGAGTTATTTGTAAAAAGACTTTTTTATTAATCGTAATAAGAATGAAAATAAATAAGTTTGGACTTGTGCCCGGTTGGATGGCAATCTATACAGATAAATAATATTGAAGTGTTGGTTTGTATTTCGAAATAATGCTTTTATGAAAATAAAATAAAAATATCTGTCGGTCAGTTTGTTCCGGCTAATCTCCGATACGCCTGGACTGATTTTGACGGGACTTTTACTGGTAGGAGTCACTTAAGCTACTTTTATTTTAGAAAATGGGCTCCGTTCAAAAAAGTTAAAACTCTTAAAAAAAACTGATTCTAATAGGGAAGGTAGGTAATATTTTTACAATAATTTGACTCGAACGAAGCTCGCAGCCAACAGCTAGTTAAAAATAAATACATGGTACTGGTCTTTAAGCTAGTGCGACTACCGATCGTAGCGTGTTAAGTGCAAACCGTTGGATTTATATCTTAGTAAAAGACCCGAGTTCAGACTCCTAGAAATTCAGCATAGCCAGCTATCTAAAATTGGGTCTTTTATTGTGATAAGCCCGGTGCTATCGCAAACGATATTTTTTGGTACGTGCTGGAGTTGTAGACTAATAGGTTTTTTTCGGATAGACGGGGTAAGATGTAAATGCCTTCGTCTATAGAACGTAATTTATGGGTTTTCTTACAAACAACCAGTTTTAATAATATCACCAAAAAACATGGCACAAAATGAATGAAAGTCAGTTTAAAAAGAGCAATGGAAGCCTTGTGGTGGGACGGACTGACTTTCTTGTTTGTTTTTATGTCTTCATGTATTAATTCAACTAGCAGCCAAAGCTAAGCAAGCAATCCAAATAAAAATCCTTAATCCCCCTTCTCCCCCCTCCCTCTCCTCCTCCTCCTCCTTTTTTATTATTATGTTTTTTTTTTGTCATTTTGTATGCGCGTCATGTCCCTGCGACAAATAAATATTTTTTCTTTCTTTCTTTCTTTTAAATTACAAAAGCAATTTGCTTTAAATAAGGTTGGCAAGCGCAGTAGTTACGGGCTAAATAAATCTTTACCGAGCCCGTATTAATATTAACCAGACCATTAAAATGTAAACTAGGGGTTAAGTTTATTCAAACCGTTTGCGGAGACATTTCATTAAAATTTAAAAGAAAAGCCTTATTGTTTTTAAATGAAGTGTTTTCCCTTTTTTTAATGGCGGTTTCATAGGTACATATTTTTCGCGGTGTAAAAGAGTAGTGCTTGGCGCTATGGTGACCTAACACTCCTTTCTCGTATTATTAGGATATGGTTTATGGTAAAAGTTAAAGTCTCGAATTGTAAGAGAAATAGCTATACAGGGTGTAAAAGACCTCATCACGAAGCCGTCAACCAAGCATTCTGTACATCAAACTAAGTAACTTTACGCAAAAATTATTGCTGGGAAAACTTTTTTTTTGGAGTGAAAAATCATGTTTTGTGGCAGAACTCATTGTAACGCACTCAAAACATTGTGCTGATGGATGGATTGAATAGTACGAGGGTCGTGGAGGTGTTTAAAGTAAAAATCTTACATTAAAAACTTGTATTCAAAAAAACCTTGTCAAAAAGTTGGAACTTTGACCCCCAATATATCCGTAACTAGAAGGTTCCCAGGTATGGTGTAGAACAAAAAAATTATTGCAATGACGAGGCGAACAAGTGCCTTTCAACTTCGTCAAGAGGTGTTTTACACCCTATAGGTATATTAAATCACTACAACACTTAATTACAAGACAATGGTAATGGTAATGGTAATGGTAATGGTAATGGTTTTTGAGTACGCGATGTTTCTAATGAGATCTGAACACGAACTGGCTCACATTTTGGTGAACGAGCGAATGTGCATACTTGCGTTCGATGCAATTATGCATTTTCGCTTATTGTCCGATTTAAACTCGAACACGCGGTTTACCTACATACATAATATAAACTCACGCTTTGCGGTTAGGCAGAAACTACCTAACGTCTCTTGTTTGTAAATATCAATCTACAAACTCCGTTTGCTGTTCATATACCAGTCTACGAGCTGGTTACTTCAAATAAGAAGCTTTCAGCGACTTTAGCTGTATATTTTAGAATATAGTCCACACTTTTCTATTCCTACTAATTTTATAAAGTTGTATTTTTTGTATGTAAGGGGTAATCTCCGGAACTAAAGATCCAATTCTGAAGACTTTTCACTGATAGAAAGCTACATTATTCGTGGGTGCAATAGGCTATAAATTACATTTATATTATGCATATTAGCCGAGCTATCGCATTTTTTGCGGACCAAGTCACGGGCGAAGTGCTACTTGGCTATAAAACCTTTTAGTTCACAAATATTTGATTTGATTTGTCACCGTAATGTCACGCAGTTTGCGACTACTACGCACCTGACCTTTCTAAAGAATATTACGTGTAAGGTCAGTTTATGTCCTTCTAAGTCGTCCTGTCCCGGCGGCGCGGACGTTTCTAATCACTTCTGTAACTTAACTACCTTACATACCTTTTCTTCGTAGTAAGTTGTAATCAAAGTACTGTTTAAATAGGTAATTGTTTTTTTTAATCCGGGTTCGGTTTGTTTGTTCTCGGATGGCAACCAGAACCAGTGAGCCAAAAAAGTTCATACTTTGTACTTTGAACACTTTGAACGCTTCCTGGTACTAATATTAAAATTGAAAATGGATTGCTTTTGTCCATCCTTTGTGTTCATAATTGCCTTCAAGCAGACTTATAAAACACTTGACTTTTATTGTAAAAAAGGTAAAGGCAACTAATTCTCTCGTGATATTGGCTAAGTAGTAATAACTAATAAGTATATACGAATTGCACTCGCTGTGGTAATATAACTACCCAAACAGCAAGTTTGGAAATGGGGCCGATTGTTAAAGGAGTGTCAAAGATAAAAGATAAACTGGCATTCACTTTAACCAACTAATCTGTGCAGGCGGGAAAACATAGAACTAAAATAAATGTACCAGGTTTGACATATCGATGCAAATTTTCTTGAAAAGCAACGTCACCTTGAACTACATACTTGAAATGGTCATACTATAACATCCTATGCTTTTGCTATTGGTGTCAAAATATTATACTTGCTAAGTTTTGATCGTTGTGTGTCGTGTTTCACGTAAGGACGCCTTCAAGCTAGGTAGAGCGACAGTCTTTCGGGCTGGCTTGGAATGGCGAGCAGTTGACTTGTGTTGGCTGATGATACCGTTCCCTGCATAACTAAATAGCTCAATTCCTGACATGAAAGAAAAAATATGTATTTGGCAAATGACTTGGTACAAGAACACACGGTACAATAGGTAGGTACTTACCTAACTATCGTGAAAACACTAATAAAACAATGAAAATGTCTAAAATAATTGCCAAAATGTCCATTATTCCACCCATAACAGCTTTTATTCTATTAATATAACATAACAGCATGATTTGCTCCGTTCAGCTAGTCCCTCCAATTGATATTGATTCTTGATTCAGTCAGTTAATAACCACGCCTCGGTGTTTATTACCTTTTTATTGCAATAGTTTTTCTGTTGACATGTTGACCTCAATAGAGTGGGAAAATAACATTCTTATAGTTACCTACTGAACTTATGAACACATAACATAACATCACGCCGGTCCCCGAAGCGTTTGGCAGAGCTGTACCTAATAGTACACCCACATTTCGCCAGTTCTGTTTTAATTCCCATGTAATAGGGGGCGAGCCTATTGCCATCAACCGGGCACAAATCCAGACTCCGTGGCTGCTACTGAGAAATTCCTGTTACTACAACCTAACTGTAAGACCAACTGTATCACTAAAAATCACACTAATAAATACCTTGACTTTGACTTTGACCTGATGGAAAAACCTAATAACACTTTGCCAGACCCGGGAATCGAACCCAGGACCTCATGCTCAGGAGTCGCGTTTGCGACCACTCGACCATCGAGGTATTCAATTTGCCAAAAATCCGTTACAAACACTGAAACACAAAATAATCTTCTTAACGTTGTATAAAACGCGCCGCTCCCGCTGTTTTTACGAGTAAATATTTGAAACTACGCAACGGATTTTAATGCAGTTCAGCAATAGATAGAGTGATTTAAGAGGAAGATTTATATATACGTATGTATGTATATGCTACATTACATCCGTGCGAAGCCGGGGAGGGTCGCTAGTGTATGATAAAAGTTTAAAACTTCATCCCTAAAATACATAAAAAAGTTGTTACAGTAGACGGACACAAATTGGATTTGTCGAGTTATCCGATAAATTGAGACCGAACGGCTCAATTACTTCGAAATCGACTGCGTCCAATTTAAACAGGTCTAACCATGTGAGAAGTGACTTAAATCAATCAATTCGAAACACTTATTTACCTTTTATGTTCATTTGACGGTACATTATCTAGGAAGATAATGTAGTTAGCATAGTGAAGTCAGTCTTAGTCAGATACAAGGTGGAACGACGCACATCATCATCATCTGTCTAGCCTTTTCCCAACTATGTTCGGGTCGGCTTTCAGTCTAACCGTATGCAGCTGAATACCAGTATTTTACATGAAGCGACTGCCTGTCTGACGCACATAAACCACGTATTCAATAGGCTAGTTTCCACCATCAATAAATTGCAAATTTAGTCCGTCAGTTAGAGTATTGGAAAATAATGGACACGTATTTTTTGTTTTTGTAAATCAATGAATATTGACAAAGATAAAACGCATCAAAACTCGGGAGTGGGGGCTCGTGAAGTCAGAACGCACTAAAAATTATACCACAGCGTGACGTATTGAGAATTTTAAAAGCGTCGTATCTTCGTCAATTTTGGTTTACGTAACAAAAGAAAAAATA
Organism: Xestia sexstrigata; assembly: GCA_941918905.2. Taxonomy (NCBI): domain Eukaryota; kingdom Metazoa; phylum Arthropoda; class Insecta; order Lepidoptera; family Noctuidae; genus Xestia; species Xestia sexstrigata. The sequence continues at coordinate 12,422,784 of OW799222.2, forward strand.
CGGGTCAAATATTTTTTGATAATCTAACTGGCGGTCTAATTAGATTTTTTCAGTTGATAAGCCTATTCTGTACATCATTTTGAAACATCGGTAATTTAAAAAAAAACAGCTGTTTTCTACAAAAGTGCAATACCTATATACACACATCAAAAGTATCTAGGGATCAACATATATTTTTGCAATAACTTTTCTCCTGATTGATATTAATTAAAATTTTCTTTAAGGATTCATCAAATAAAGTGTTTTCGTTTGTCACAGTAACGATAAACCAAGTCACCTTTGCATTAATAAAGAAATTTGCCATTTTCCTAATAAAGGGATTTTTGACATTTGAACCACTAACATTAAAGTTCGAAAAAAAGACTGAAATAACAGTTTTCTTTAAAATTTTATTGGGTAACTTAAACAATTAATAATCCGTGTTTCTACCGCGAACACTAACAACACAAGAACATCGGTTTGGCATACTCAAAATGAGTTCATCCAAATCACGCTGTGGAATGGCCGCCCATGTTCGTTGCAACAACAAAAAAAGGTCTTCTTGCGACTGGATACCCTCCATATTCGGCAGAGCTCTTCTCTGTAGCATATCCCATGCATGCTCAATCGGGTTCAAGTCTGGCGACTGAGCAGGCCAGGGCAGGACATTGATGTTAGCTGCGGCGAGAGTCTGTCTTACAACTCTTGCGGTGTGCGGTCGTGCATTATCATGCATTAACTGAAATAAGGGACCGATTTGCACTTGTAGAGGAACGATGACGTCTGATACAATCGTCTCAGCATAAATTTGAGCGTTGAGGTTGCCTCTGATCCAAATCAACTCAGTTCTTCCGCCAATCCAAATACCCGCCCATACCATGATGGTTCCACCACTATAAGGATGGACTTCCTGGCAGGATTTTAATCGCTGTTGGCGTCCAGGGGTTCTCCAGTGTCGTATACGTCTTGTATCCGGTCTCATACCAAAACGAGACTCATCAGAAAAGCACACGAAACGCCATTGTTCTTCTGCCCAATTTCTGTGTTCAAGAGCCCATTGATATCGAATCCTACGATTGTGCATTGCTATAGGTGGTACCCGTAGCGGTCTTCGGGAATGAAGGTTCACTTCATGCAAGCGGTTTCTGACTGTTTGGTCGCTAATTAAGTTCCCTGAAGAGTGATGAAGCCTCACGGCTAACATCATGGCGGTTATTGTTGGAGCTCTTCGAGTTAAGATTTGAATGTATCGGTCTTGTCTCCGTGTGGTGCAGCGATACCGTCCTCCATGGCGCTCAGCCACGGTACCAGTGCTTCGGTAACGTGTCCAAAGTCGACTGATAACACTCTGACTTGTATTCAGAGCTAAAGCTACAGTACGTTGCCGGGAACCAGCTTCTATCATTCCCACGGCTCTGAGCATTTCTTCCCTGCTTAAATGACGTCGCCGCTCCATAATAACGTTGGTTTTAATCAGTAGTAGGGAAACAGTAGCACTAATAATGTCTTCAATGCGTTGTATGTTTTTATAGGGAAAATATTGACAGCTTATTTTCATCTTTTACTCGAATTTGATTGAGAGTTCCTGATTCAAATTATGAAATGCACCAAAAAGGATCCATATAAATTTATAAAATCATAAATTTATTACAAAGCCACATCTCAATCTCAAGAAATCCGCATAAAAATGCTTGATCCCTAGACATTTTTGATGTGTGTACGTCAAAAAGTATGGAATAGCAATTTTTTTTTTAAATTACCGATAAAAAATTCTCATTCTGAATGATGTACTGAATAAGTGGTAACTGTTTGTGCGTCGGTGCCCCTTCTAATCTTTATAATGTACCCACTGCTGAGACACAGCGTGGGAGTGAATGGGCCATAATCCACCACGCCGGCCCACTGCAAGTAGGTGAAGTATTGTATTTAGAGATCATCAGCCTAGCCTTTTCCCAACTATACATATTGGGTCTGGCTTCCAGTATAACCGATACAGTAGAATACCAGTACTTTTCATTGAGCGGCTGCCTATCTGACCCTCACAACTCAGTTACTGGGTAAGACTAACCAGCCTTCCTTCTGCATGGTCTAGGTCCATCATCATCATCCACAGCCCCACTTCACCCACTGCTGGGTATAGGCCTCTCTTTGTTTGTGCCAAGCTCCACGCTCTTGTACCAGCCTCATCCAGGATATGTTATGTATGTACCTATCATCTAGGTTAGTCAAGTTTATTTCTGTTAACAATTTTACTCACATGTTTACTCTACAATTACCCGATTACAACGAAAGTTATATTACTAAAGAAAACGCTGCACTAAACTATAGCCAAAAATAGATATTCTCTCGCGCCGTAGTAAGGCCAAGGTCACGTCCACGAGAAGAAAAACAAACATCCAAATAGACGATAAATCTTCATGACTTTCCTATCGACGGATCCTAGTCCAGCAAACCACAATGAAAAACAAATCAATAATGCCACTTAATTGATGCTATTTCGTTAAATTTGTGGTCTCTAAAAAGTACCACGTTGATGTTCACGTCGGCATAATTGTACACATCTAGGCGGCAAAACTGAACGTTCGGAAAAAGCCGTTCGGCTTTGCTCCTATAGTACCGAGCTAACTCTTGCTTGTTGCAGCAATGGTGGATGCTGGGGGTATTCCTCGAAGCGCACCAACTTTGAAACGAACCAAATAGGACGTACCAAATAATTACTCGAAACGCAACAACGATGAAACATAGGGAAGAGCATGAAGGGTACGTAATATTAATGATATCCATAAACGTTTTAAAATTCAACTATCTTTGTTTATTTATTTAAACTACCAGGAAAGCAGAAATGAACTGGAACTAGGTAGGTGCTTAAGCGACTTTGTGTTTGTTGAGTTGGATTTTAAAACGTCTATCGATATCATTTATTACGTGCGAATCCTTCATGCTCTTGATTATTCTTGCACTCTATGATGAAACAGGGATGTTTCATCGTTGGTGCGCTTCGAGGAATACCCCGATACTGCACAGAGTTTGCCGGTCGGCATGAGCCGTCACAACGATCACTTTAAAAACAGATAATCATCTTTTTTCCGATAATATCTACAAAAGCGTCAGCTAACAAAAGCAGTTCTAAAATTCTAAGAAGCCTTTATCGAATTCGTTAAATTATTCTTCAATACGTCCTCCCTTTTGGAATTTTAGCTGATCCTTTTGTTGTCATCAATCATAATTATTTACTTCAATCATCCGTAACTTGTTCACAGTCGAATAAATAAGATTATATCTGTATTTCACAGTCTGAATTTGTTAAAGACAGGCCAACCCACGTCTTCGAAGGAATCAATCAAGGTTTTTACACCTGCCAACTAGGCTGTCTGGCGAAATCTTGTATTAAAAGTCACGGCATAGATAATTTGTTAGGGTTTGACAGATCTCGATAAAGATGGCGGATAAAATATATTTGCGGGAAAAATGTAAATAAGATATGTTTTATGAAGGGAATTTGTTGGATAGATAGAATCAATAAACTTACTTTTATTTTGAGATGATTACGTCGCAGTAAAAATGTACCCACCTGGGTTTTATTTGCGGCCAGTAACCAAATATCATAAACCGAAATTGTACTGCAAAAATGTAGGACATAAAACTTTATTTCATTCAGTTTCATTCACTGAATGTCCACAGACTAGCAATTTTGAATATGGAATGCTTTAGTCCGAACAAGAATGTGGCCTGTATAAAAAAGTTTCGTGTTCGCTGAATAGACAGCTATTAAAAAAGTTATGCTTCAAACCTTTACTATTTAATAAATAAAATTCCGTTACAGAAGGACGTATTTTTGTTAGTTATGATAAAGGTACAGTGCCTTACCTATTTTAATTATGAAGTTTATAATTTGACTGGTTATAACTATTTAGCGATGGTTTTCATCAAAATAAAACAAAACAGAACAAACATCCTGATAGAACATGCAGGGGGTCTAAAAGGCCGCTTTAGAAGAATTGTAATATGAATCCGTTATGAATCACGTTAAAAAGTTTAAATTCTTAAAATGGACTTCATGTACATAACCATAAAGTCCATTTTAAGAATTTTTAATTTTTAACGTGATTCATATTACGATTCTTCTAGAGCGGGCATTTTAGGCCCCCTGAACTCTCTATTATCCTCTGTCCTTTTCTCTTCTCTTAGTTGATATCTTTATGTAATCAGGCAACGAGTTTGTGGATTTATAAACACGCGTTGAAGGTACTCCTCACGCAGGTACTTCTTGAATTTATGATTTTAGGAAATCAGTACTTTTTTTTCAATATTGACTTAATCACGGCTCTGAAGTGTCAACCACTATATAGTACTGTCATATGCTTTCAAGCAATTTTACCTACTGTAATTATATACCTACTCTAAAGAATTTTACTAACTGCGGTCGTTGACCTCCACACGTCCCGCGAAGTTCCATTTTTCTTACCTACGTTTTTTGCAATTTGCCAGGTCAGTGTCAGGCGTTTGACCCTTCATTGACTTTATCAAGAAATATTCATTAAATGGAATTAAATGAAGTTTGAGAGTTATATTGATGATTTTATTGATTATAATTTTGTAAATACATACGTGTTACGGTCGTGAATAATTTTTTGATGAACATAAAGCCGTCCACTGACCTGCAAATTGCAAAACCCTGGCGCTTCTACATTAAATATTTTTTTACGTGCTGATGTCCGTTTCCAGATAATACCAACTCACCTCTCTACCAAATTATTTACATCAACATCGCTGCCAAACAAACATAAAGACGGACAAACTTGTGATGTGTTGCCTCAAGGTTAATTTGGTCAACCAATTTATTACTGGTCTCACCTTCAGGATGAGGAAAACATCGTAAGGAAGTTCCTCTAATGAATTAATTGGAAAACGTGTGTAAATAGAGATCAACGATGAGTTTATCTTTTCTGTCAGTTTGTCACAAGATGGCGCCTTTGTTATGAGGTCATTCTTTAACCGTATAGTTCAGTACGTACCTACCCCATCAGGGGGGCAATTATCAAACCTCCGCTGGCTCGGTTTTTACCCCTTGAGGGGCCGACATTTAAGACATACGTCATTATTCATGTAAATATTTATTACACTGCCCATCAAATCTTATGAATGTGCATTTTAACGGCATTAAAACTTCTACATAAGAGGCCGGGGCCGATGCGTAGTTCATACAAACGTAATACCAAAATAATTTGTTAATCAAACATATTCTTAAGGTAGTGTCTTGCCGCCGCGGGAGACGCCCCGGGCGTCGGGGCCACCACGTGGCCCCCGGCCACCGTAGGCGCGGGCCTGTGGACGGTGGGCTATGGGCTAGCTCGCCGTCCGTCCGTCTCATGACAACAGGCCGTGTCGACGGCGCAGGAGTGTTCCACGCTCGCCTCAAACAGAGTCAATAATAGGAAGGGCAAGGACCGATGCCTGCCGGGGTTGCGGGACTGTTCGAAAGAGATACCGGTGACCCCGGAACACAAAGAGCGATGAAGGAACATGGATGGGTTTTAGTCAGTAAAAGTCTGACACTTCTTCCTGCTCCGCCCAGAGCGGGAGAAGTCATTTGATGATTTCCCATCCGAAATAAAAAAAAAAAAGGTAGTGTGTCTTTATTCCGATTGGATTACAGAATATCTAGGTTCCCAAATATATATTTTGAAATAAGTTTTCTATATAAATTTTAAATTCCTCATATCTCGTCTTTATATTGCTGTCCTTTCAAAATATAATATAATATATTTAGGAACATAGATATTCTGTAATCCAATCGAAATAAATACACACTACCTTACGAATAATGTTTGATTTACAAATTATTTTGTAAATCAAACGTCGTCGTCGTTGTACGTCGTCGTTTGTATGAACTACGCATCGGTCGCCGGTCTCTTAATACATATTTAGCGCTCAAGAAGTTTTTTTGAGATTCTGTAAAATAGGTATATAGCTCGCTGTTGCCGTTGCATGCTCGTTAAATAATTATAAAAAATAATAAAGAAGTGATTGTTAACAATATCCGAGGAAGCTTATTTGATTAGGATTTTGTTAACAATTTCAAGGGTTTTAATTTTTTCTGCACGGAACCTTAATCCTTTTTTAAATGAAAGTAGCCTAAGTCACTCCTTATACCATCATTATATATGTGCCCCCGTCCCTGTCTATCTGTCTCGTCGAAATTGGTCCAGCCGTTTCGAGGATTAGACTGAACCAACAGAGAGACAAAAATTTTAACAAGTACCTAGTTCTAAAACTAAAACCCGTCTACTGAATGAAGTCGGTTAAAATGTAGCCTATGTTACCCGGGCCATAATAACGGATCGATTGACACCTCATTCGTCAAAATCGGGTGAATAGTTTAGGTGCTACGGAGGAACATACGTAAATACAAACATACATAGACTGCTAAAATCATAATCCTTCCTTTTGGATTGCCGTAGTCGGGTAAAAATAGTTTTTGAAGTAAAACTTCTTTAGGCACGCTTGACATGGGCAGTAAGCTAGTGAAGTTGAGAGGGAGATATAAGTTAATGAAGAGAGAAAGAGAGAGAGTTACGTTTCGTATAATTATCTACTGTTGACGTTTAATTGTCAAACGTCAACAAAGTCGTTGCTATGACGACCAAGTCTTTTGGCAACCGACGTATTCATAAAGGAGGTACTTCTAAATCAGCCTTTCCCAAAGTGGGCGATAACGCCCCCTTGTGGGCGCTGCAGGCCTAAAGGGGGGCAGTAAGAGACCCAGAAAAAAAATGGGGGCGTTGTATAGAGGCTTAGGGGGCGATTTGTAATTTCATCTTGGAGGACTCTAGTAACGGACTAAGCTCTCGACTCTCGACTGCAACTTGTGAACATCAACTAATATATTACTTAAGAGATCGAGATCGTTAGAAGAATAGATTATGTTTGTTTTATTTTGAATAAAAGATACTCTGTCTGAATACAATAAAGTTGCGTTTCAATAATCATTCTCATTGGCAGGTGTAGCCCGTAAGAGTTAACTTGAGAACTGAGCACCGCACCGTTCTGTACTACCTACTGCGCTCAGGTCTCAAGTTAACTCTTGCGGGTTATAGTAAGTCTCCTTTAGATTTAATGTTTAATCTCCGCTAATATAGCTCATAAAAATTAATTTAATTTGAAGTTAAAGTATTTTTTAAGTAGGTGAAAAAATGGGGGCGCTAAAAAATATTTTTTTCTCAAAGTGGGCAGTAGACAAAATAAGTTTGGGAACCCCTGTTCTAAATAGTATTTAGTCGCAACATAAAGGCAGTCATGTGACAGGCCTCTTTGGAGGCCTGGACGTTTCAGAGTAAAAAAATTTCGGACTAAGTTTTACTTCAGTCGTGTGGTCTAAAGCACACTCGTTTTTTTTTTGTTATCAGTATCGTAATATACTTTCATAAGCATTCAGTAGAAAGCTGTTATTTTGAAATTACAAACAGACACTTAAATTCAGACACCAGCACATCAAGCAAAACTGACAAATTTTCCCAATCAACCTTGAACATAAAGCTTTAGCAATAGTTGAAAATCTCTTATTATCTATATCTAAAGGATTTTGACAGATTTTAGTAGCTTGATGTGTGTTCATATCTTCTACAATCAACTTATATATCTTGAAACCTTGGAAGATATGTATGTTTTCCAAGGTTTATCTTGTCACCTCGAAATACTCTCTTCCTTTACAGTATCTATCACAATCTAGACCCGTGCGTACTATGCCTTTATTTATCTCTCTTTCAGCTGTACATGTTGTTTCCACATTTCTGGCCATTGTTCGCCGCTCATGCTTTTATTAAGACTTTTTATTAGACTTCAGCTGCGTGTTTATGTGTTTTTGTGGCAAAACAAGAGTATTACTAGGTTCCTTTTATTACTTAGACTTACTTTAACAAATAAGGACTTGAGTTATTTTTGTTAATGTCTTGTTGGAGAAAATATTGACATTATTCTAACTTTGTGAAGTAAGTTTTGTTACCAGCGCTGTGACTTTTTTTTTTAATGTTACAGCACCATGTGATACCCTTTTGGACTCGTACAGGATCAATTGCGTTTCTTTTTATTTTTTTCTCAATGTTTAATTTTTATTAGTTGTACTGTTAATTTAACCATTTTATTTTGTGTGTTTTATCCTGTGCGCGCTAATAAATGCTTTTTCTTTCTGTTAACGTGAGATCCTGGATTAATGAAGTTTGAATGACTAAATTATTGGTTATTTCGATACAAAACCATGCTAGCACAGTTATTGGATTACATAGATACTATCACGGTCTGTTTCCCACAAGGTTTAAGCAGAAAGTGAAACGGACTATTACCATTAACCGGGCACTAATTTAACTGAGGAGTTCCCGATGGAAAAACCCGAAAATGCTTTGCCCAGCCTAAGTAACAAAACCATTAATCCAGGATTAAGAAGTAGCAATATATAGTATATTACAATATTGGGGTTCACAGGGCGAAAAACGATATATCTAGGGCTTATATCTGAGAAAATTTGTTTTCACTATTTCTCACCCGATCAGAGCTCGGTCACTTTTTCCGAAACATAACTCTTAATAAATCAACTTATAAACTCGTTCTTGTTCTTGAACTTATTATCTTTTCTTAAATCTGTAAGAAAATAATGCCTATGACTCCCAAGTCCCACGAGTGCCCACAACACATCCCGTAGGCGGAGGTAGTGGGTACTGTAACAAACTTACGCGTAACTTTTAAGCAAGACACATCACGTGTATGGCGGGTAGACATTAAAGTTCCATTACTTTGTTTTCTATTCATAAATTCAATTTTTTTATTATAGGTTTTTTTGCAATTTGCAGGTCAGTGTCAAACTGTAAGTTAAACAAAATATGATTCACGACCGTAACCCGTACCTATGTAGTGTAGAACAGAATTATAATCATTAAAATCATCAATACTTTTTCATGAAATAGTCATTGAATGGGATTCAATAAACTTAGAGAGTTGTATTGATGATTTTAATAGCAATGTAAAGCCACATTTGTTTTTGTAACAATCGTAGTATTTGTTTTATTATTGGTTGTTGTCAATACAACAACCAATAATAAAACAAATACTACAACAGAAACACATTTTGTGAAAATTTCAACTGTCTACCTATAAGGGATCATGAGATAGGGCTGTATCTCATGATCCCTCATTGGTAGACAGCTGACAGATAGACGAACGGTCGGACAGCGGAGGCTTAGTAATAGCTCTATTACTAAGCATATCCGAATCCGAATATAACTAGCCGAATCCTTGACACGTCATAACTAGACCGATTGCCTTACTTATTGCACAAACAACAACAACAGCCCATAACGTCCACTGCTGGACATAAGCCTCTCCCATGATGGGAGGAATTTTCCGTAATCTCCACGCTTGGCAGGCGGATTGGAGATCGCAGTGATGAAAGACTAACAGAAAACGCTGCTGCCCATTCTCTGGTCTACGGAGGCGCAAGGTGTTCTGCCTCAGACATTAGTCGCCTTATACGACACCCGTGAGTGTAATGGGTTGGTTCTATTCTACTCTGCCGGATACCACACGGCTAAGCCGAACAAACAATCTATATTTACCACTAGATATATGGCGAGTTTATGAGTTATAAAATGGAATTTCTCGTAATCGATAGATGTAACATTAATGGTATGTGTTCATGAACGACCATGATCGTGTCGAAAACTGTGAAAGAAAGACAGAAAACATGAAGACATTGGTGTATATGCCCCTTTCGGATCAGACAGGGTTTTTAACATACCTATTGTATGCAGCCCCTTCACAAAGCCGGCATCCAAGCTTTCTGTACATCAAACTAAGTAACTCTACGCAAAAATTATTGCTGCGAAACCACCAACGAAAGTAAAACCATTTATCAATATGATCCTATCACACCTAATCATCATTCTATAATCGAGTCCACAAAAAAAAATCTATTTTACAAAATCGTCACGCGCCGCGCCCCTTTTTGAGACAATAGCGAAAGCAACGGAATAATAAACAGGGTGAGGCGAGGTCGAGGGTCTAAAAATACCATGGAGACCAGACAATGAGGTACTGCAATAACTATGATAATTTTAGCCATGATTTTTGGTAAGTCATAAGGTCTTGATCACGGCCTCGGACGATGCAAAACGCGTCAAGAGATTCGCACGCGTGTCAGACTCTGAAATTGGCATCGCAGTGACTCGTACAGACCTACCATCCGTTTGGGTTTGTTCGGAAATGTAGGTTAGTTTATTTTAGTTTATTAAAATAAACTACCCAAGCAATGTGAATATTATTTAGGACCTCTGCGCGAACTTCCTCTACCGAAAAAAAGAATCACGTAAATCACAGTAATCACGGAGTTATCAGGTAACGAACATCAAAAAAAATTACTGCCGAGTTGAGAACCGCCTCCTTTTTGGAAGTCGATTAAAAAAGAATGAAACGTTTTCGAAAAGTTTTCGGAGTTTTTTGCAAATATCCAGCTTTTTTTATGACTTTTCGAAATTCAAAATGGCAACCCGACTCGTAGTGCCCTCTTAGGACCTTTTTTCATTTGTTTTCCCCGCTGTCACTGTCTCACGACGCTTGTCGCTTGATCGTGTAAATCATGGTCAAGAGGTAAGGTTGGAATGTCTGAGACTTAATAATTAAAAGGTCAGGCGACCAAAGTGGGTCATCAGGTTGATCATTTTTTGTTTTTATATCATCCGCCTACTTATTGATATCGATAGGTGTGGGGACAGATTATTTATGGAATGAGGATGGGTATAAAAATATCTCCAACGTTGTAGAACATTACGTAACATCACGCCTGTAATCCGCGGAGGGATAGGCAGAAATAACCCTAACAGTACAACCGCATAAAACTATAGTTATGTTTAAGTCCTATGAGAGCGAGCCTATTGCCATCAACTGGGCACAAAAACAATCTCCGTGTCTGCTACTGGGGAATTCTTGATGGAAAAACCCCAATAACACTTTTCAAATCAAATCATCTGTATTTGTGAACACAGGTATTGAAATAAAGGTCTTATTCAAACATTTGTCGTCCTACCAATGAAATTGGTGTACAAAAACTGTTTTTTTAGTAATAAGTCTGACCTGATTTCCAAGATTTTCCCGACCTGAGATCGAACTTAGAACCTCATGTTCAACAGTCTCGCTTGAACCTTATAGAAATGTTATTAAAATTGATTGGCTGATCATTCTGACCTTTTACCACATAGCTGCAATTGAAGCTCAATATTATCAGTAGTTTACAAGAAGCGAACTAATATTGAACCATTCTGTCTGATTTTATGTTGCACAGGCTTGACCTCGGGTATATCCAGTATAGCGACCGCTAACAACTTGCTTACTGACTTACCATTAATACCAGGCATATAAAATGATGGATGGAGATAAAGAGGAAGACAAAAGAAAAGATGAATCAATTTTGTGAGGAATTATATAAAAGAAAAAGGAGTGGATGATAACGTGACAGTTGACGGACTAGTTTGGGGGGGTGTACTGTGAACTGAAAACGTGCTGCACCGAGCCCTAGAAACATATTACAGAGGTAGGAACGCCATTCCCATGCGGCAACATGCGACATACGACGGAAACCCACGAAGAGCGATGGTCTACGTGCTCTCAAGCAAGTCCACCAAATCCCACCACACTTATTCCAGATTCCCAAGCCCTGCAAGCACTAAAACCACCCAAAAGTCGTACACAATACAAACAAATAGTTATATAATAGCCCACTGTTCATTAACACACGGAAAACGGACCAAATGAATTAGCTGTGGCCGCCATATTGGGACGCGACGGTTTTGGCGCGCCTTTTACGACGCGTGCGCATTGTCGCAATGTTGTATTGTGTGTCTAATATTAGATACAGTAGCTATTGTACTGACATAATGCCTTTGGAGGACAGTTGGTAACAGTGGTGTCCTTAGTGACTTTGACCGTGGGTTTCATGGTTTGGGAGTGATGTACTTAGATATGCATTTAGTACTTCAACCTTTTACAGTGCATACCTGGATGTAGGTAAATAAGTCATCTCTCAGCTCTTTCCCTCTGTGTATCTCTAAATCACTGAACCGATCGTTGTTTGTGAAATAGATAGGACCTAGAGAAGAAAATAGGCTAGTTTTTATTTAAGATCACAGGTGAAGTCATGGACAACAACTAGTGGGAAAATAAATTAGATTCACTCGATAACCGACAGTCTTCCAGACCCACGGGCTCCGAAGTCTAGTGACCCTAGTTCGTTTTATGTGCTGATGGCAATACATTTTAATTTTTTTCACTTGCAGATATAAAACAACTTAGATATTTGCTAACAAAGTAAAATATATTTTTCAGTTAACCAGCCAGCCATGTGAAATGGCTAGATTGCAAATTGCAAAAGAGGTTTACGAATACAAGGCAGTTGCAGTTGATTTTTAGTCTTACTTGGAGATAATTATGAATATGATGTATCGTGTGTCCTAAATTGAGTAGAAAGGTCTTTCTTCCTTTATCGTGTGGTTAGTGCCTACCTGATGTCAGAGTTTTTATCGCGAAGTACATAATATCTCTCAGGCATCCAGGGTTGGTTTCCTCACAATGTTTTCCTTCACCGAAGCAAGTGGTTAAACAATACGCACATGAATCCTACAAATTAAAGGACTGTCGAATACAGTCAAAATATGTATTCCATTTACTAATTTTAATCTCATATAAAACCATACAACACAAGAGTATCTTCCAGACTTGATTGATGACGGATAATGGCAAATCCATATCGTTTTGATAGCCAATCAATGGATATTCATACCCTATTTATCCGACGCGAGTTTACGTCAGTCGTTCCAAATTAGGGCAGTTACTGACGTGTGCTGTTTACAGATGAACTCGTTTTGTGGAACCATTTCATTTGATACTAATGTGGTCTTAGCCTGAGGAGGCCTTGAAAGGATAGTGTAGTGCAGCCTTTCCCAAAGTGGGCGAGAACGCCCCCTTGTGGGCGCTGCAGGCCTAAAGGGGGGCAGTAAGAGACCCATAAAAAAATGGGGGCGTTGTGTAGAGGCTTAGGGGGCGATTTGTAATTTCATCATGGAGGACTCTAGTAACGGACTAAGCTCTCGACTCTCGACTGCAACTTGTGAACATCAACTAATATATTACTTAAGAGATCGAGATCGTGAGAAGAATAGATTATGTTTGTTTTATTTTGAATAAAAGATACTCTGTCTGAATACATTAAAGTTGCGTTTCAATAATCATTTTCATTGGCAGGTGTAGCCCGTAAGAGTTAACTTGAGACCTGAGCACTGTTGTGTACTACCTACTGCGCTCAGGTCTCAAGTTAACTCTTGCGGGTTATAGTAAGTCTTGTTTAGAATGAATGTTTAATCTCCGCTAATATAGCTCACAAAAATTAATTTAATTTGAAGTCAAAGTATTTTTTCAATTCTCATGCTCTTAAAGTACAGCAATATAGCCCTACGAAGCGGGCCTAAAGTGGCCCTTTTAGGCCCTAGGGCGTAAAGTAAATCTCGTACTCGTGACTTGTTGAGCCACGAGTACCTCGCCGTGCTCTCCCCCGGCTGCCGCGACCTGCTGCTGCGTGATGCGCACATTTAGCTTCAAGTAAACAAATCTGACGTGATTTTTATTTCATTAAGTAATATTTAATAAATATTTTTGTACTAAATTGACTATATTTCGCACACTCAAAGTGAAAAGTACAGTAACACACGGCGCAAAAATCCCATTATAACTCGGTTCCTATTTACCACCTCGCTAAAGCTCGGTAGTAAAACTACCTCGTATATAATGGGTCATTTTAGCCCCTTGTATTACAATAAACTATTTAAGTAGGTGAAAAAATGGGGGCGCAAAAAAATACTTTTTTCTCAAAGTGGGCAGTAGACAAAATAAGATGGGAACCCCTGGTGTAGTGCATTCATTTAAAACCAATTTGGTTAGATGAGGTATAATCGACCCATCTCAGACACAATGCGAGTGTGGAGCCCCAACACAGGATATGCTGTATAGCTTCTCTCCTGACCGACGTGCACATCAAATTGCACTCTCCAGGACTTGAATGAGGCAAACGAAGAGCTACCCAGGTTGCTACGTACTGGTCGGATAAAATCTGAGTCATTGATTCGAGAAGACGAAGAAGAATTCAAAATCAAGGGCATGTAGACCCTAACGTTTTTAAAATTTTAATTACTTTACTTATTAGAATAGAATAAAAAGTTTTTATTTCAGACCGGAGTCCATAGGGTTAGTAACAATTTTACTTAAGTTCTAGTGTTAGTAGGTTACAGACAGAGATGAAAATGTACAATCACAATTCAGCATGGAGCCGCATCCACCTCCGCACGCACCATCGGGGAATCCCACCGATCTGCGAATACACTGAGAATATTATTGGTGCTGCCGCGAACACGAGTCATCGGGGATGCACATCTATTTCTAATAATGGCAACAAAACCATCAATATCTACAAAAAACCCTGACGCACTACTACGCCACGGCAGCCGCAGCAGCACTCTCAGTGCATTATTGTATTGAACGCGTAGGTCGCTGTATGTCCACTGAGTAAAGTTGACCCACAGGCTGCACGTGTAGAAGGAATGACAGCAAGCTTTGTAAAGCGTTACTTTTTTTGGATTATAATATAACATCACGCTTGAAAACCCCGAAGGTGGACCTAACAGTACACCCATATTTCGCCAATTTGTAATAGGGGGCGAGCGTATTGTCAACCGAGCACAAATTCAAACTCCGTGGCTGCTACTGAAAAATTCCTGATGGAAAAAATCAATAGCACTTTGTTCAACCCGGGAATGGATCCCAAGATCTTATGCTCAGCACTCGCGCTTACGACCACTTCACCAACGAGGCAGTCGAGTAAAAGTTAGCTAAAGTAAAAAAAGTCATTCATTACCATCTCCCTAGCCTTTTCCCAACTATTTTTGGGGTCGGCTTCCAGTCTAACCGGATGCAGCTGATTACCAGTATTTTATATGGAGCGACTGCCTATCTGACCTCCACAACCCAGTTCATACTGGGTAATACGATACCCCTTTGGTAAGACTGATTGTCAGACTTTTTGGGCCTCTGACTACGATCGTAACGACTGTCAAAGATCTACAAATGACAGCCGGGACCAACAGCTTAACGTGCTTTCCGAGACACGGAGGAAACTCGCTATGTAAGGGTGGTCACCCATCCACAGACCAACCTAGGCAAGCACGGCTTAACCTAAAGATCGACCCGAGCGGCTGTTATTATATATTAATTAAAATAATATGAAACTGGATCAGCATTAAGGCGAATTAATTAAAGTCTTATTATTTGCGAAGCTGCTCCCAATTAGTAATAAATTTCCTGTGGGGTTATGACCTTCCCATACGGCTAATCCGCATTAATATTCATATTGGTGATTAATTTTATCATATACAGAAGGAAGTCCAGAGGAACGAAGAATTTGTATAATTATGTTACAGTCAAAATCCTTATGAAGTTAAAATGCGTTTTCTGTATCAAAAATGTATGTTGTTTTAGAACGCTTTAAAGTTCTAATTACCTAGTCCTAGAATTATATGATGTTTTTCAAAGGGTCACAAAAAAAACCTAACAACCTAATAAGTTTCTAAGTAAATGTTAATTATTGTTAAAATAGTTTTCACCGGTCAAAAGTTGTTTTTGACTGATTAACAATTTTTACTGTGACATACTCGTATATACGGATAAGTTTTTCAGGTGAAAGTTCACGGAATAATCGAAACTTTAAAAAAAAAATATTTCATGACCTTAGAGGGTGGTATTGATGATTTTAATTATTATAATTTTTTAAATACAAACGTGTTACAGTCACGAATCGTATTTTAACCAACATACACCCTGACAGCAGCGGGAGAGCAGCGGTGGCCCAGTGGTGGCGGCCCCGACTTACGAACAGTAAGTCGTGGGTTCGAACCCAGACATGCGCATTACTTTGTGTAATTTATTTCATCACCGCTGCTCTCAAAACGGTGTAGGAAAACATTGTGAGCAAACCGGCATGGCCTAGAACCAAAAATTCGAAGACATGTGACGTCTACCAATCCGCACTGGGCCCGCGTGGTGGATTCTAGTCCATTCCCTCACATTGAGAGGAGGCCGTGTCCCAGTAGTGGGAAAATTATAGGCTGATGATGATGATGATGACGTTTTTACAATTACACTGACTAGTAATTGTAAAAACGTAAAAATAAATGAATTTCGCAGGCTACCCTGGCGCTTCCCCCCCTTAACAGACATTAGTTTGAAACAAATTGATTCATTTTAATTGGAAGGCGCAGGAATGAAAATCAATGATCACTTTCATGTTAACACGGTTGACTTAACTTTTAACTTCGGTAGGTCAAGCGTGAACCGTAGTAGCCAACCGTCAGCAATCCGTTCGATTCTTTTGTAAAATATTCGTATCTGCCACCCATTTTTTTTAAATGACCACATTTATCTGCTAGTTGTCGGAAGCTCTACTGCTAAGCCCGAGATCCTGGGTGCTATTCCCAGGTCGGGCAAAGTCTTACTGGGTTATTCCATTAGTAATCTCGAAGTCTGGATTTGTGCCCGTTTGGTAGTAATAAACTTAATAAGCTTGCCCCTAAAACGTAAAGCTTAAACGTAACTGGTGAAATGTGTGTGCAGAATTGTAATCCTACAACACAACAAAGTGAAAAATAACTTTAGCTTCAGAAGTCGGTGGCAAAGAAACTGAATCAAACACACAGAAGTCACCGACTTCTGAAGCTAAAGTTATTTTTCACTTTGTTGTGTTTTTGAATTCGGTTTTATTTTTTGCAAAAAAGTTTTTGTTCTACACCATACCTGGGAAACTTCTAGTTACGGAGATATTGAGGGTCAAAGTTACAACTTTTTCACGAGTTTTTTTTAAATACAAGTTTTTAATGTAAGATTTTTACTTTAAACACCTCCACGACCCCCGTACTATTCAATCCATCCACCAGCACAATGTTTTGAGTGCGTTACATTGATTTCTACCACAAAACAAGATTTTTCACCCCCAAAAAAAAAGTCGTTTCCCAGCAATAATTTTTGCGTAAAGCTACTTAGTTTGAAAATCTATTAAAGAAATTTGACAGATTGTTGTAGCTTAATGTGCTGTACATACATACATGCATACAGGCTGAAATCATAACACTCCGCCATAGTCAAATAAGGATAAAGAAATAGAATCTTAGGCAAGTAATAAAGTATACATAACATTTAATACATTTGGCATTTAGGTTATTATATGAGGTGGTTTATCTCAACGTGGCGTTTATGTTGCTTGGTTTATGAGGATACGGAGTCGTAAAGTGTATTCAATGAACGACGTGGCTTTGCAATGAGTTCAGAGGCCCCTAGCACGAACGCGCGGTGTGCATGTAACGTAAATACGTCGGTTTTTTAAATAAAAACAAATCGTTTCACAGTATAAATGTTCATGATTTAAAAAAAATATTCATAGCTATGGATGATACTGATTGTGCTTGTTACAAACAATTTAACTAAAATGCTATTAGATAATTGTATTATCAATTTTATTTTAACACCGCACGCTCGTGCTAAGCATAAGGCGATGGCCTATGAGAAAAAAATATTTAAACAGTTGTGATATTATCTTTTGTTTTACAATGACCAGTAGGAACAGTGACGGGTCAGGCATAACTCCTCTGTATTTAATGTACTGATGTAGGAAACTAACTACCATCTGAGACTGAATCATTGTACTTGGTACTGGATCTTTAAGCGCGGGTAAACTTAAAAAAACAAATGAAAAGTGTCGTAATGCTTTTGCCGTGGCGATTGTCGGCCGGCCCGAACAATCCCGAACATTACCGACTTGTTGACGCAGCATAAGATGCGTAATATGTGTTTGTTTTTTTTTTTATTGACTTTTTTTTTGTACAAAATAATTACATCCGCGACGGCTCACTTTTTTTATTTGTATTGTTACTCGCAGGTCAACCTAGGAACTTATAGTCTGCTTTATCAAACTATCCTGTGGGTGTAAAGTCTTCAGCCAGGGGCCTAAAAACTAAGTGACTGCACGCTAAAGGCAGCCCCTTTTGGGTACGAGCCTCGGCTTAGGGCGTCACTCGGGACAGCAAGGGACAGGCAGGACAGGCTGGATCGGAACAAGACGTGTTTTGCGTTGTTCAATCATCATAATACATCACAATTTAAGAGTCTTATTAACAGGGTGGAAAGTTCTTCACCCATCATCCCTAGTCGGGTGATGTGTCTGATGGACCAGCCTACGGTTATTTTCGGTTGCGCGATGTAAGGTGCGGGACAAATATTATACAAAAGGTGTCGAAGCGCGGGCGAGGTGCAAGCGCGGCGCCGCCGGTGCAGCGCAGAACAGGCGCGCTTACGGTGTCGGAAAGGCGAGGCGCGAGCGAACACAGGGATGCGTTTGGAGCATTCTAGTGCTTAAAATTCTATATCGTCACGCATTTTCGCCGTCCACTTCACTCCTGTGTACACTATCTGGCATGCCACTGCTAACTGCAGGTGCGAGCAAGTGGCGCCCGCACCGACGCCGCGCCCGCGCCCCGCCGTCTCAGTAAGTCTCGCGCCTCACCTCTTCTATACATTTTGTATGAAATTTCAGAGAAGTGTATGTCTCTTGTATTTGTCCCGCACCTAAGATTGGCATCGCGTCAGATATTACGCGTAATTTGTATGTACAGTTTGGCCGCTGAGAAAGAAGAATGCGTTCCTGACGTCTGTCAGTTGGTACATCAATTTAGCGCGAAATTATAATATTTATTGTTACTTACTTGATTTAATGATATCGTCTTAATAATATTGTTTGTTAATAAGGCAAACAGGGTAATAATAGTTAAGTTACATAGCTATAAATGATATAACATCACCAATTAATACTAATACTCGCGACCTGTCAGGAACGCATTCTCTCAGCGGCCAAACTGTAGTGTTATCGATGTTGCCGAAACTTTTTTTTTGTCTAGTCAGCCAGGAGGTTGTCGTCTGCTTAACCGGACTATCCTGCGGGTGCATTGAGTGTAAGGGCCTCCAGCAAGGGCTGCCGAAACAAAATGTTAATCCAGTATTACTGAATTCTAGAGCTGGATTGAAATAACTACTAGATCAAATGTAAATCAGATCTTCTTCATCAATGAACCGAGTTCGATTGTTTTATTCTTTGATCATACATTTTTTCATCCACCCACAGCCTGAATTCACCTACCGCTGGATATAGGCCTCTCTATTCATACTCAAACAATTCTTTATCAAATGATCGTTTCTCATTTAAGTTACAAAGTTTTGAAGTTAATTAAAACGATATCAACATCAAGGTGAAATAACCTTTTCGGGAATGATATTAATTGAATGCTATAAATAAATGAACATCGCATTATCTTTGAAAAGGTCAGATATAAGTAGCAATCGTTTTTTAATCAAATTCGTATATTTTACACTTTTTGACTTCGAACAAGATTGACATAATCTTTCCGACGCCGTCAATCCAATAAATTTTTGATCTTTTCATCATCTTTATCGCTGATAGAATCACATTACTTAGGCCCTAGGATCTGAAAAAGAAAAACTCGTTTTAGGACCTTCCTGTCAAAGAAATATTTATCTTTCTAATTAACTTAGTAATAAACTAAAAAAATGCCGTCAAAAACTCCTCAACGCTGCAAACTGGTAATGTCCCCAAGAGACTGGCGATGTAGCCATGTTGTATGGCATCGCTTAGCCTCTGACCAAGGTAAAAGCCAGCCCTTGGGCCAGGGAAAGTGTCAACTAAGCGTTTGAAATCTCCTAAGGCTATGAGCACTCGGACTCCACCCACGGTCCTACAGTTTCAACCCCCAACGGCTCGAAAATATAGTTCCTTATTGAGGTTCTCCGCAGTCGCAGCGGCAGCGCACGATTTCTTTCTAATTGCCAACAACTTTCAATATTTCGAACTCATTTATAAACAGAAGAATAGAAACTAAAAAAAAAATATTTAAAAAACCCGACTGCGTAAAAAATAACTACTTACCTAATAACTTAAAATAAAAAAATAAAAACTGAAAATAATAAAACAAGTTTAGGAGACAGGACATATTGACTGCAACAGTTGGGAAATATGGGTCCCGACTGTTGCAGTCAATATGTCCTATCTCCTGAACTTGTTTTATTCTTCTCAGTTTTTTTATTTATTTTAAGTTACAACAGTTAGAACAGTTTCATTTTTATTTACGTCCCAAGACAATAACTTCGAGAAATACAAGGAAGGCTTTACCATTTGTACAAAGAAAAACATTTTTCTACGTATTTCGTCCAACTATTCTTATGACGAGAAAGTTTATGTAAGGCCATAAACAAACAAGTAAACAGCTCACAGTAAATAAAGGATCAATAAATAGTTCATGTTGCTTTTTTTATTTTCCCCTTTTTTTAAAAACTGTACCTATAGATAGATCCATAGAAATGTGAATCCGGGATTTGACCTCATTGTTTGATTTTCACTTTAATTAGTGCTAAATAATAATTTGGACAGCAGCGGTGGCCCAGTGGTGGCGGCCCCGACTTACGAACAGTAAGTCGTGGGTTCGAACCCAGACAGGCGCATTACTTTGTGTAATTTATTTCATCACCACTGGTCTTAAAACGGTGAAGGAAAACATCGTGAGGAAACCGGCATGTCCTAGAACCAAAAATTCAAAGACATGTGACATCTACCAATCCGCACTGGGCCCGCGTGGTGGATTATAGCCCATTCCCTCTCATTGAGAGGAGGCCGTGTCCCAGCAGTGGGAACATTATAGGCTGATGATGATGATGATGAAATAATAATTTAAGACCTAAATAACTTAAGCTTAACATAAATATCATCCTTTTCCAGATTTTCCCCTATGACAGATAACAAATTAATTACTTGCCTATGAAGTCGATCGGAATTATTCGGAAAGTCTTTATTTGTCATCATTGGATAGCAACCATCACGTATCAAGAAGTAGATAGGTACCTATGTTTATGCTACTTTCTAATAAAAGCTGTGGTGTTAATAAAATACAATCTCTACAATGTAGGTGACTAGTACCAACAGAAGCTATACTTCCGGGGTTGCGGGACTGTTCGAAAGAGATACCGTGACCCCGGAACACAAAGGGCGATGAAGGAACATGGATGGGTTTTAGTCAGTAAAAGTCTGACACTCCCTCCTGCTCCGCCCAGAGCGGGAGAAGTCATTTGAAGATTTCCCATCCGAAAAAAAAAAAAAGCTATACTTCGATGGTGTACAGTCGCAGTCGCATATGACTGTCTAAGTACATTTAGCAAAATTCAAAAACAATTTTCTCTTTAACTCTTTAACGGTTCGGTATAGGTAGTAATAATAACGGCTTTCAAATAAGATAAAGATAAACAAATTATGTAGGTATCTTGACTTGGCCCGCGAGGTTGTCGACATGTGGGATGTGGACTCAGCGATCATTGTGCCGATATTCGTTTCAGCCAATGGCTTAATTGCCAAGAGCCTCGACGAATAGACGTAATCAAAACTGTAGGAGAAGATCACTTTTGTAAACAACCTCATCACGAAGCCGTCAACCAAGCATTTTGTTCATAAAATTAAGTAACTTTACGCAAAAATTATTGCTGGGAAACGACTTTTTTGTGGACTTTTTTGTGGTGAAAAATCATGTTTTGTGGTAAAACTCAATGTAACCCACTCAACATATTGTGCTGATGGATAGATTGACTAATACGGGGCTCGTGGAGAAGTTTAAAGTAAAAATCTAACATTAAAAACTAGTATTAAAAAAAAAACTTGTCAAAAAGTTGAAACTTTGACCCCCAATATCTCCGTAACTAGAAGGTTCCCAGGTATGGTCCAGAACAAAAAAATGATCGAAATGACGGGGAGAACAAGTGCCTTTCGGCTTCGTTAAGAGGTGTTTTACACCCTTTATATACTATACGTATCAGTGCTCATGATAGTACCTAGTGGATTAGCGATCAAACGACTAAGGGTAGTACCTATACAAGAGTTTACTGTCGCTCTGGCCTTATTCAAGGGGTTTGTGTTGCATACAGATGTTCTCAAAGTATCAGTCCTCTCCTCACTATTACAGCGAATAAAAGGCTTTAGTTGTGTGTGACTAACAACAACACAACTGTCACAACACAACTCACAACGAATGATATTAACAACTAAAAATAATGATATTCTTTTTAAAAATCTTACAGCTAGTGCTTGAAGTAGGTTCTTGAATATTTTTCGGTGATGGTCGGTTAGCCACAATCGAGAGACAGAGTTATCCGGAGCTCACAATGATTGAAAATCATTGAAGATATCCGCAGTGTAAGTTTTGTTCGGTTAGTGTTTTTGGAGTATAATAAATTACTTTTTAATTGGCATACCACTGTTAACACTGTTTGTGTGGTATGTTAACGTTGTGTAAAATATTTGTAAACAGTGTATAGTGATTAAAAAAAGTAAAAAAAAACAACACAATTAACAAAAGATTTAATAACCTCAAATTAACTGGTTGGAGCCTTGAACAATCTTCGGATACAAGAGACAGTATCGAAAGTCAATTAAGTAAGTAATACGATGAAAACAAAGGAATTCAAAACAACTATTAATAGTTTGAGATCCCTCAAAGAACGACCTCCACAAAAGTATTTTATATCAAATTAATTAGGTCAATAAATATATTTTTATGCAAATGGGTTGACTTAAAAATTTCAGTTCAGAATATGATTAATTAACAATTTATATATTTTTTTTAACATTTCACTGATTTGGTTAATAGACAAATTCCATACCTACCAATCGAAAGTATAAAATAAACGTTTACATATTTTATAGGCTTCATAACGTTTGCATATTCTAAAGCCAATAGAATTAATCTAATTCTGCAATGAAATTTTTTTAGTCAACCCATTTGCAATAATTATATTTATTGACATATTTAATGTGATATTTAAATACTTTTCATCCATTAACCAGCTCGGTGAGGGATCCTATACTATAACACGAAACTTGGAATTTTAGAAGCACTTACATCTAATTACATCTCAAATCGTCACAGTTTTTACAAAAGTGCAAAACCTTGCATGTTCTGCCTTTTAAAATCAATGCAGGTCAACGATTCCAAAATGGCTCCCGCTATAGTCGCTAACGGAAATCGGAAACATTTGCAATAGGAACTGCGCACATACCTAACGCTAATGGGGATTGGTGATAGCTGTTGTACACAATGGGCCATGCTGGACAAAGGTTCCTGTGAGATTTTTATTGTTACTTTTATTTGATAGTCTACTATCATAAACCTATAGGTACTGCTGAACACAGCCTGGCTTAGCTCAATAGTTTCAAAAGAATATACAGGGTGTAAAAGACCTCATCACGAAGCCGTTAACCAAGCATTCTGTACATCAAACTAAGTAACTTTACGCAAAATATATTGCTGGGAAACAACTTTTTTTTTTTGGGGTGAAAAAACATGTTTTGTGGTTAACTCAATGTAACGCACTCAAAACATTGTGCTGATGGATAGATTGAGTAGTACGGGGGTCGTGGAGGTGTTTAAAGTAAAAATCTTACAATAAAAACTTATATTAAAAAAAAAAAAAACTTGTGAAATAGTTAGAACTTTGACCCCCAATATCTCGTAACTAGAGGGTTCCCAGGTATGGTGTTGAACAAAAAAATGATCGCAAAGACGAGGAGAAGAAGTGCCTTTCGGCTTCGTCAGGAGGTGTTTTACACCCTTTATATAGGTATAGCTAGCGATGGCTAAACGCACGTAGTAGGCTGCGTTTCCACCAGAGATAACCAAGGATGAGTAGCGAGGGATGTGTGTGAAACTAACCAATAATATCGCTTCTTTTTCACAGTTTGAGCTATTCTAGCTATATGATTGGTTAGTTCCGCTCACATCCCTCGCTACGCCTTATGTTAGGAGCGCTGTATCTAGATTCCATCACGGTTAGGAATGAAATTACAATCCGTGACACGACATTCGCTGTTGTTATTCGCTTACAAAATAATTTTGCCATCCGTACGCCCATCCGTCTCCTAATAAAATCCTAGGGGATTTGGATTTCAACAATTCACAATGCAAAAAATAAACCTAGAACTTGAAACAATGGATGATGTTGTACTAGTATATGGCAGATGGCATACTATAGCTGTCATAAACATAACATCATTATCATCATCTGCCTATAGGCTTTTCCTAACTATGTTGGGGTCGGCTTCCAGTCTACTGACTGATTATCTGACCTCCACAACCCAGTTAATACGGTACCCCTTGGTAAGACTGGCTGTCAGACTTTCGGGCCAGTGACTACTTGTAACGACTGTTTAAGATCTACAAATGACAAACATAACGTTGCGAGTATTCCTAACAACCAACAATTTGTAAAAATGTCATAAAACCTTAATGTCCTCCATAAATGTAAAGAATATGTACCTAAGTATTAGTAATCACGTCTAGCCGGAATCCAACTTTTTATCTAAAGAATATCTTTAATATCCTGGAGTGGAACTGAGAATAAAGCAATTTTAACGTGAATTATACTGAAGTTACGTCAAGTCATAAATTGCCAAGATTTCAAGCGATAGTGTTCGCAAATCGCAGGTCCTTCATCAACGTTACCCTGGTTACTGTTAGATTAGTTTTCTGATCATACTTTGATTTGAAAGCTAACTGCGGACTGTAAAAATTCTCTCCGGAACTTCTACATTCCTTCTGTGAATTTGAGACTCGTAAAAATAATTAGGTCCTAAGTGTGCTCTCACTTGTAACCGGTCCATGCTTAGCTAATATAGTATAGTAATAAATAATAATAATAATAAATTTTATTAAAAGTTATTAACACTTCGCGTGACCAGAGGGCTGGCTTTTTCTTTGGCCAAAGAATTAGCATTGCCATTCAACGTGGCAATGCTGCTGTCTTCTGGGTACGTTTCCGAGTGACAGCGATGCGGAGGAGTACTTTGACGCTTATTGACGTCGTTGTACATATGGAGGATTACTTTCAGTTTTTATTTTTGTAATTATATATAGTTCTTGTTTTAATTAATTAAAGAAACAACAATTAAAAAAAAATTAAAAGTTAAAATTGGTACAATATAGTACAACATAATTCTTAGAAATATGCTTTTTTTTTTTTTTTTTTCGGATGGTAAATATTATCGATGTGTTAAAATAGAACATACAGTTTCGATTGGCTATTGATAAATAATTCAGTCAACTACTCATATATCTATCTATACCAATACTATCAACAGATAAAGTTTGTAAGTTTCGAACTAAAGGGGTTTCGAAACCGCGGGCCTGTGGACAGTGAGCTATGGGCTAGCTCGCCGTCCGTCCGACTCATAACGACAGGCCGTGTCGTCGGTGCAGGAGTGTTCCACGCGCGCCTCAAAGAGAGTTAGCAAAAGGAAGGGGTCTGCAAGGGCCGATGCCTGCCGGGGCTGCGGGACTGTTCGATAGATACCGTGGCCCCGGAACACAAAGGGCGATGAAAGAACATGGATGGGTTTTAGTCAGTAAAAGTCTGACACTCCCTCCTGCTCCGCCCAGAGCGGGTGGAGTCATTTGATGATTTCCCTATCCGAACAAAAAAGGGGGTTTCGGAACTACTATTGGTTTTCAGCGCATTTCTTACTATCTACCAAATATATACGGCTTATATGGTCATTGGATTAAAAGAAAACTCAAATTCTTGACTACTTCGTTGCCAATATTGTGGTCGCTAACGCCACTGCAGACCCTGAAGTCCAGGGTTCGATTTACATATTATAGGAAAAGTGTGATCGGGTATACCAAAGGCACTCCTCTGTCTTACCCTACGATGAATACATGCTTGATGATGTTATGTTATAACTCAAATTTTTTCCTTTATTTCCAGGCTCCAAGATGTACGGGCTCCTCCTCGAGAACATGGCGGAGTACATCCGCCAGACATACGGCGAGGAGCGATGGGAGGACATTCGGAGACAGGCGGGCGTCGAGCAACCCTCCTTCTCAGTCCATCAGGTCTACCCGGAGAACCTCATCACGCGGCTCGCGAAGAAGGCACAGGAGGTAATATTAATTTTTGTTTTGTTTTTACAAGTCGCCTTTTCCCAACCACTGCAAGAATACTAACAATGACGACCTCCAAAAAGGCGTTTGGTCAATAAAACCCGCTGCCGACGTAATCATGTCGAAACAAGCATTAATGAAATAGTACTTATAAGAATAGTTAAGATAGGATCGATCTCGACAAAAAGAGATTTTTCGGGCAGGCGTTGCCCAATTTCTGTTTTTTTCACACGGTTACCTATGTATTGTTTACCAAATCTTATATAAATGTATATTAACATGGACCATGGGACAACGTGATCAAAATCGTTATCGTTAGCAGTACTGAGACATGAGAACATAATATTTAATCTACGACATTCTTCTTATAAATAAATAAATAAAATAATAAATATATACAGGGTGTGGCGTAAGTAGTGGTCCACCGTTCAGGATTCGATGAACCAGATAATTAACTATAACAATTAAAAATTTAAACCATTTATACCCAAGGGTTCCGAAAATATTTCCTTTTTGTCTTTTATTTACGAAATTTTT
Organism: Xestia sexstrigata; assembly: GCA_941918905.2. Taxonomy (NCBI): domain Eukaryota; kingdom Metazoa; phylum Arthropoda; class Insecta; order Lepidoptera; family Noctuidae; genus Xestia; species Xestia sexstrigata. The sequence goes on from OW799222.2 coordinate 12,449,420, forward strand.
ACCTTTTATTACAAATTTGGTTGTAGTTTCAACAAAAGTCATTATTCTTTCATTTTGACTTCTGTTAATTACTGCAGAATACTAGAGCTACCATGACAAATTATGATTTTTTATGTAAATTCAGCTCTTTTGAAGAAAAAGTTGGTTCTTCTCTAATTTTAACCCAAATTTTTAACACACCATCAAGTTCAAGAGTGATTTTTGTAAAAAAACGTACCACATTGTCAGTGCCCATGTATTTAATAATATGCCTACTAAATGCCGATTTCAAAAAGATATCATTATAACAGATCCAATAATATAACAAAAAGATATTCAATTTTAATTGAAGAAAAGAAGATTTTCATTAAACTACTTTTTTAAACTATATTGCGTTAATACTATTACAAAACGTATTAAAACTTAAAAAACGGATACAATCTAACTTTTTACATTTCGAATGTGATTTGTGTTGTCTTAAGTCGCAAAACTGGCATATCAACTAGATCTGTACATCGAATACTCAAAAGACATGAACTGTACCCATACCACTATCAAAGGGTACAGTCATTGCTACCAAGAGATTATCACTTGAGAGTAACATTTTGTAGAGTAATGCTACGCAGAATAAGAGAAGACCCGCAGTTTTTTAATAAAATACTATGGAGCGACGAGTCATCCTGCAAAAAAGATGGATATTTAAATCTACACAATTTGCATAACTGGCAGCTAGAAAACCCGCATCTCATAAGGCAAGACAGATCACAGTATCAATTTAAAATAAACCTTTGAACCGGTATCATTAACGGACAGATAATCGGTCCACACGAGCTGCCAGAAACATTAAATGCAGAAAGAGATTTAAGTTTTTTGTTGACTTGCCCTTGCTTCTGGGAGGTGTCGTTCCCGAAGTCCAAGAAGACATGTGGCTGCAGAACGATGGCTGTCCCGCTCACTATGCTGTTAGAGTACGAGAGCACCTTGATACAGCGTATCCAAATAGGTGGATTGGGTGCTTAGGTCCAATATTGTGGCCACCACGCTCGCCAGATCTAAATCCCCTAGATTTATTTTATTGGGGTTGCCTAAAACAAAAAGTCTATAGCAAAGAAATCACAAGTATTGACCAATTGAGGACTAGAATCCAGGCAGCAGCTAAAGAAGTCAGCGAAAGCGGGTTTGCCCGACGACTTAAACGGTCGTTTATTCGACGTTGCAGAGCGTGTATTGCTGCGAATGGGGGCCATTTTGAACCTTTCGTTTAATTTTAATGATTGTAATCATGACAAAGATTAATAATAAATGATAAATAAAGTGATTTGTTTTTTTTTTTAATTCTTTGTTCAAATACCTGAAGTAACAAGTTAGGTCTACATAACTCCGTTATAGTAGTTTTTTTTTAAACAAATGGGCATTGACACTGTAGTGCATTTTTTAGCAAATATCGTAAGTATTAACGCAATAAAGTTTAAAAAAATAGTTTAATGAAAATCTTCTTTTCTTCAATTATAATTGAATATCTTTTTGTCAAATTATTGGATCTGTTATAATGATATCATTTTGAAATCGGCATTTAGTAGGCATATTATTAAATACATGGGCACTGACAATGTGGTACGTTTTTTTACAAGGTCGCTCTTGAACTTGATGGTGTGTTAAAAATTTAGGTTAAAATTAGAGAAGAACCAACTTTTTCTTCAAAAGAGCTGAATTTACATAAAAAAACATAATTTATCGTGGTAGCTCTAGTATTCAGCAGTAATTAACAGAAATCAAAATGAAAGATTAATGACTTTTGTTGAAACTACAACCAAATTTGTAATAAAGGGTACAAATTTTGTAAATAAAAGACAAAAAGGAAATATTTTCGGAACCCTTGGGTATAAATGGTTTAAATTTTTAATTGTTATAGTTAATTATCTGGTTCATCGAATCCTGAACGGTGGACCACTACTTACGCCACACCCTGTATATATTATAGCCTTCTTGTCTAAGCGTCTCTAAATCTCTCTTAAATCGCTTTGTTTTAATAATCAAGAGTGGCACAACTTAAAAATGCCGAGACAATGAAACTCGACGTAGAAATTATCATGACAAAACAAGCACTAAACGAAATACCTCGATGAATAATTTAGACAAGCTCAAGATAGGGACACCTTTCAGGCAGGTGTTGCCCAATTTATATTTATGTCACATAAATAATTTAACGCGGACCACACTAAAATAAACATTAACAATGTCAATGATTCCACGACCTTGGTCGCATTTTCCTGTGACGCCAAAATTCCAAGATGGCCGTCCTAAAAGTTGAATCAATCGCGAAAAATCTCTAAAATCACTAAATCATTTGAAAAACTAAAAATAATTCTTTGTAGCATTTCGTATGGTGTTGACTAATTTATTCATATTTATGTATATCGTTCGTTTATTTTTAAATGTTTACTTCTTTGATCTGTTTCGTCACTTGTTAATAGTGACAGTATTTTGTAGCTATTATTAGTTATTACGACTTCATTAAAATGGGAGTCGTAGAGGATATTAACGGTAGTTTTAAAGTGCAATTTGATCTCTTGATTGCATTCTAAGTACCTATTAAACTAACTATGGTCCAGTGTCAACGACAAGCTAATGCTCGGTTTCCTGCTTTTTTAATGAAAAAGTAAGTTCTGCAAATTCAATTCCATTAATTACCTAGTTCGTTCTGTTCAGAGAGAAAAAAGAACCTCAGAAATGAGGTTGAATTCTGGCGAAAATTATTTATCTGTTTGCCTTTCTTCAACTATGTTGGACTCGGCTTCAAGTCTAACCAGATGTACCTAACTAAATACCAATATTTCACATGGAGCGACTGCCTATTAAATTTGATCTCCATCAATCCAAACTTCACAAGTCAATTAAATAATACACATTATGCCGAATTGAAACTGAATATTTTTGCACAACATTTACATGGGTTACCAAATTCTATAACCCGAAAAGCTCTAAAAGGAAGCCAAGTATAGCAATAAGCTACCAGTAAAGTCAGCCTTAGAATTCCAGAAATACTTTTATTTCCCAGATTTCTCGCCCACATTCCTCAAATAGAGGTAAAACATGTATTTTCAATTAAATGTCACTCTTGGCCACTGGGCGCCATTTATTTCTGCATAGACATTCCGCTAGCGACCACAATCGATGAACACTGCTTTAATGGCCACAAAACGTTAACAGTGTTATAAATTGCGAGAAAATGTGTCTGAGTAAGTAGTTAAGTTTAAAGTAATTTTACAGTTTTTAATATCATGAAGTGTTTTATTAAATGCTGCTGTAAGATCTTTGTCCTTATTCTTCTCTCGTATCAGGTACAATAGTAGAATTTACAACAAGTGCACAAAACGAACCATTTTTATCTTGTTGCTGTTTTTATCTTGTATAAATAAATATTATAAAATAACAAATTCTATCCATGAACTTCTTATTGTGTTTGGCTGTATGGCTCATTTTCTTTGCCTTAATATAGATATATTTATGAGTAGATACGTTAATGCACTTGTGCACAAAATTCGATTTTGTGCAGCCTATACCCTGCACAAATAAGCACTTTCAGAGCATGAGAAGTGAAAACTATATTATTACGCCTGTGATCAACTAAGCGTTAGTTATTGGAATACGACAGTACACCCAGAATGCGCACGCTATGTTAAAGTCCCATGTAATATTCGGTAAGCATTTTACCGTCTACTGGGCACAAACCCAGACTCCGTGGTTGCTACTGAGAAATTCCTGATAGAAAAGCCCAATAACACTTAGCTAAGTGACGTCATTCTAAATCCGATATGGTAGACTCTCAAAGATGGCGCACTAGGTATTTTTTATACATTGATATGGGTATCAAATGAAATTGTTTGCTGAGATTACAATAAATTTAAATGAAATCACTCTAACTCTAAATAATGTTTTTTTAAACTATCATGTTTTATTATGTTTTAATGATTTTGTACTAATAGGTGTCATAAGACGGCAGCTTAAGCACAGTCCTAGTCTTCTCTATTCTTCATTAGTCTGATTAAAAGATTACTTCACAAAAGACTACTTAACAACTCTCAAGTAATAAAACTCGCTAAACTTCTTCCAAATTCTTTTCGAACATTAATCAAATTAAAGTTAGACGGCACATCAATGTGAATATTACAAGTAGACGTGAATTTCGTCAGTTGATCAAAATGTCAGCCGAGAATTTTATTAGCTTGTCTGAGAATTTCCTTCTGGTAGGTATTTAAATTACATATTTTAGACCTTGAACTGCCATAAAGTATCCCAATTTCTTAGTAAAAGTCAGTTTGATAAGAAGATTTAATATGGTACGAAAGACGTCTAATTGTAAGCCTAAAACTCGTTTTCACCAACACTAAATGGCATCTAATCGATTGCCTAATGCTAGAAAGTTACTGTTTTGACTGTCCCAGTTTTGTTAAAATCAGGAACAACCTTTGTTTTCTGGTCATTCACTTGCTAAAAGTGGATACTGTGACCATTTTAGAAAGCTAATGAAACAAGGATGTCGTTTCTGTCATTTGTACAAGTGTCGTAGGTACATGACATTTATTTTTAGAAAACTGCCTCGAAAAATAAGGAAAATAAAGGAGATGGACAAACCGTGCCCCGAAGTGAACAAAAATAAATGTATTACAAATAGTTAAATGAAAAAGTTAAGAATTTTGGAAAATAATTAACTTACGGTCGAACAAGCTATTTGGTTTACAGTTTAACCCACAAATTACATTGTAAAATGTAAACTAAATAGCTTGTTAGACCGTACTACGAGTATAGTGCCAGCTTTTAAAACACGACAAACAACAATTCACTTATCCTTGCTTGACTCATACATAAAGATTATAGGTAGTTCGATTACAAAAATTGATTCACAATTCAATGGTGTCCAATGACAGAATGATACTGTAATGAGAAGTCACAGTGACATTGTCTACACTAATCTACACTAATATTATAGTAATACAATAAAATAGAAGAAGTCGTCAACAGATACCAGTCCACTATTTCAACACAAGATGCAATGGCCCATTAGCTCAGTTGGTTAGAGCGTCGTGCTAATAACGCGAAGGTCGCGGGTTCGATCCCCTCATGGGCCACGATTTCTTTTTGCATTTTTCTCAATAAAAAAACCTCAACCTGTAATCAGCCTCAACCTGTAATTATTTGTTGCACTTGTAAATGTTACTCTAGTCACTAAGTCAGAAATGTACATAGTGTAAACAATTGTTGGTTAACCTAATTAAATAAATAAAATCTTTTTGATAAGTGCTCTTTTAAAGCGTAAAATACAACTATGAACTAAGTTGATTCTACGAAGAATTTAAAAGTCTTCTAATGTAGTCGACATCAGAAGACTAAAATTCTTCGTCCCACATCCCCGTCCCACGTCCCCCGTGTCCACAATATTAACCACACCACAATAAAAAAAAAACGAATGGATTCAATCAATAAAATTCTATGATAAAATAAAAACAATACAGAATAAAAAAGAAAAATACAAACCAAAATGCAAAAGGAAGTTTGGAGATGCTGGGATTTGAACCCAGGACTTTCAGCATGCGAAGCAGACACTCTACCACTGAGTTACATCCCCGGTGGTAAAGTTGTCGAAATTATGGATCACTTTCACTGACTACTTTTAAAGAGCAAATTTTGAGGTAGGTGAGCAGAAATGGTACACTGACAAAATAAATAAAACGCGCAATGCCGCCAGTATGTTGAGCACATTACCGGTTGACAGCGTCAAATCGGAATTTACTGACGCTATATTTTTTTATTGTACTGAGTTTAGGTTATTTTGTTTTATTTTTTAATGTATGTAGTTAGTTAGTAACTGTTATCGGTTAAAAGTACAATAATTACTGCAATTAAATAATAATATTAAATTGTAGCAAAAATAGAAAATGTTTGCAAATCGAAAGGTGTACCAACAGAAAATTCCGAAATAAAATACCTTAGTTCCCATGAACCAAACTAGAACAACAAATTGTGTTTTTAGTTGTTGAAAAACTCAACGAAGGCCTGTAGGAAAAGCCAAGCAACGTAATGCTCAGATATAAATACTAAAAAAAAAAAATCTTTTTTTTTGAACACACTTTATTTTTTTTCTGATGGGAAATCATTAAATGACTCCTCCCGCTCTGGGCGGAGCGGAAAGGAGTGTCAGACTTTTACTGACTAAATCCCATCCATGTTCCTTCTTAGCCCTTTGTGTTCCAGGGCCGCGGTATCTCTATCAAACAGCCCCGCAGCCCCGAACAATCCCCCAGCCCATTTACCTAAAACCTCACTGAGATCACAATTTTCTATGACATTCCTCCTGATCCTCTCAAATAATCTAAGATCTCTTTGTTTTCAGGTACTAGGCATGACTGAACGTGAATTCATGGACCAAATGGGAGTATACTTCGTCGGATTCGTCTCACAGTACGGCTATGACAGGGTTCTGTCAGTCCTTGGCAGGCACATGAGGGATTTCCTCAACGGCTTGGACAATCTTCATGAGTATTTGAAATTCAGTTACCCAAGAATGAGGGCCCCGAGTTTTATTTGTGAAAACGAGACAAGGCAGGGCTTGACTTTACATTATAGGTCTAAGAGAAGAGGATTTGTTTATTACGCTATGGGACAAATTAGAGAGGTGAGTACCTATTTGTCCTGTTTACAAGTCAAGTATGGACTTTTTTCTGATCTAATGAACCAATCCACAGTGACATTCAGTTAAATACGTCAAAATAAACCAAAATGACTTCAGAGATTTTCTTGAAATATTGTCAAAATTCGAAAAGATGTTCGAAAAATACAAAAAGTTTCTCTTGGAGGCGCCGGGTATCGATCCCGGTACCTCTCGCATGCTAAGCGAGCGCTCTACCATCTGAGCTACGCCCCCTGTTAGAAATTATACTCAAATTGTGAATCAATTTTTCTTATACAGATAAGACCATAAAATAATATTATATTAAATCTTAGAAGAAGGATAATAGGTGCAATACAGTTACTTGCACACATGATAATTATATATAAGCAATAAATTCCGAAACCAATATCAACACTTCTTACTTCGTGTAGATAACGCCATCTATCGACTAGATGGGAAAAACTGCACGGCTTTTTAGTTTTTTAAGCCACGCCACTAGGTGGCGCTTTTCTGAAGAATTTCAATTTTATTTTCAAGAATATTATACTCTGGTAAATCCAATAATGCCAATGTTTTGTTTCAGGTAGCCCGTCATTTTTATCACAAAGAGATGCGAATAGAGTTATTACGGGAAGAACTGCTATTCGATACAGTTCACGTAACTTTTCAACTAACTTTCGACAATCGGGCTTTCACGCTAGCGTCTTTAGCTATGACTAGAGAAGAAAAACATCTGCCAATCAGTGCTTCTGTATTATTTGAAATATTTCCCTTTTGTATCGTATTTGGGTAAGTATTTATCTGTTTATTTAGTTTAGGCATGAAGTAAAGCCTAGTTAGGCGTCCTGAGGCTCTTAGTTTAACCATGTAACAAAAAAAAACAGTGCATAGCTTAACAAATAAAATAAAATGTGAAGTTTATTGAGAACTAAACTGAAAATATTTTATTTGTTTCAGATCGGACATGGTAGTGAGAAGTATCGGTAATTCATTGATGGTAATATTACCAGATTTAGTAGGAAAGAAAATAACCAACTGGTTTGACCTGGTGCGACCACTCATAGCTTTCAAGTTTCAAACTGTAAGTGCATTTTAACACATTTTAATTAATTACTTTGAAGCAAACTAGCAGACAAGCAAGCGAAAGTAAGGGACCACCGCCGACAGACGCCTGTGGGCATCTGCATTGCAATACCTACCATAGACATCACGCAACTCACACAGCGCGTTGTCGATGACCTGGTAAAGATAAAACTAAATGTCTCATTAGACATTTAGTTTTATCTTTACCAGGTCATCGACAACGCGCTGTTAGACGGTTAGTTAGACGGATAGATATGGGTACAGGCAAGCGCATTCGCTTGCCTGTACCCATATCTATCCGTCTAACTAAACCATAGACTTACTATGCCGAAACGACAATGTTGCTGGGTCTGAAAAATACATGTCACGCAATCTGAACTTCCAGAGTTGTAGATAGAGTCAGCCGCAAAAAAATGTTAACACGGACGGAAGGAACCAAATCATTGTCTGCAACCGTTATTACATAATTGTGTATAAGTCACACAGTCAAAACAACTTTTGACCGGTGAAAACTATTTTAACAATACATTACTAACATTTCTTTACAAACTTATTAGGCTGTTCGGTTTTTTTTTGCGACCCTTTGGACAAACAACATGTAATTCTAGGACTAGGTACCTAATTACAACCGAGGCGTTCTAAAACAACATATTTTTATGCAGAAAACGCATTTTAACTTCATAAGGATTTTTACTGACTCCAGTCAAAAGTGGTTTTGACCGATTAACAGTTTTGACTGAATGTAAAGCTCCAAAACCTAGTAAACAATTCATTTCACCAAACCCGTTGGGAGGTTTTTTGGGACTAACTGTACAAGGATCTCTTAAGCATGGCCGAGGATAATACACTTGATCGCCCCTCTGACTCTGTCAACATTATTCGAGCTTCAAAAGACGTTTGTATCACAGTTCCTTTTTCCTATCTTTTGCCTACGTCAGATCCTGAACCGCACGAACAATATCTTCGAGCTGGTGACGGTGGAAGCTGTGATGCACGAGAAGGCTCCTGACAAACGTAACGAGTTGGTGCGCCTGTCTGATGAGACTGAGGCAGCCACTGACAAGAACCTGAGGCTTAAAGGTAAACCTATATTACCTACTACTGTATCGTACCTAAGTACTTGTGTTTTTGGAAAAACAACATTAATACCTACCCACACATATTTTGATTAAGGAGCAAGCGCCACACGAAGTTTTTTCCAACGACGATTAGATACGACAGTCATGAAAAAAGTGATCGAGGTCAAGAGCAGGCCCATATTGTAATAAAAAAAAAATAAAAAATTAACAAAAAAAAATTGAACTTGGAGGGTGATTGATAATTTTAAGATTATAACTCATTATATAGCCATATTTGTTACGGTCGCAAATCATATTTTGTTCAACAAATAGTCTGACACTGACCGGTAAATTGCAAACAACGTAAGAAAATTGGAATCGCGGACAACCCTGACGCTACATTTTTTGACTTTTGTAATAGAACGAAACACCCAGAAATCTATTTAGGTAGGTAGGTAATCTAGATTGAGGTAAAGTTGATACCCGTTTAAGCAACAATAGACTTTAATTCCTCGTGTTTTTATCAGTAATTACTTCGCGTAGATACCTATAATGGTAGGCAGGATAAAGGCTCCCAAGCAGAATTATTTAGAAAATACAGAAATAGGTTCGAACGGTTGTGTTAATTGGTAACCCATTTTCCTTTGGTATTTTATTGCGTCTGGGCCACAGATAACTAAGGTTATCTGGGGTCTGGGCTAACCTTCATTCGGGCCTATAATTCAATAGAGGTTCCTTATATAAGCAGATGTCTGAACAAATTACTAAGGTATACCGTGTGGCCTTAGTATTTCAATAGTAGACCTCAGAAACACCGGTAGGTTTTAAAGATAAAGATATTTATTTTGAAACAGTGACAAATACATCACTTAAGGTGTCAAGCGTAGTAGAAAATGTTTACTAGGGCATTAAGTCCGCCTCTGTACTCTGTGCTTGAGCTTGAAGTGTTAAATAAATAGTTCAGCCATATTAAACCAGTAGGCCCAAAGATTACAAAAGTCATTAAGTAGGTACTTATCTAAACTAAAAAGTTGTGTATTCAAATTAGGAATTAAGTAAGTTTTTTTTCCAGTTTTTAAATGTAAAAACGAATATACTTACTTGAATCATTTTAAGTATTTAAATTAAATTAAAACAATACTCAAGTCTAAATGTCGGAAAAACACGTGTTTAAAATATATCTATAAAGGGGCGCCTTCAAAACTTGACCCACGTATCAACCCATGACCTGGAAACCATTGCTCCCCAAATACTCTTCAAATTACCACTAAGATTCCGATCTGACAGTTGAACAAACCGGACTCGAACCCACATCAATCGTTGTCAAAGCTTCTTAATTGAATTTACTTCGATAGACTGAGATTTTGTAACCCAGATGCCAGATGTTACAATTTCAATAACGTGTTTTTTAAATTGGATATGGAATCTTTGAATCATATTTTTATTTATTTAAGAATGTTTTGATGGCCCAGAGGATAAGGCCTCGCCTCTCATGCATGAGGTTGTAGGTTTAAAACCCAGCAAGTAAGAAGGTACCTACCAATGTAATTTTATCAATTCATACCTATGTACTTTCTAAGTTTATTGTGGACATCACTGACATCGGTGAAGGAAACGTTGTGAGGAAACCTGGACTAATAATTTTATTGCATCATCAGCATAGCCTTTTCCCAACTTTTTTGGGGTCGGCTTCCAGTCTAACCGTATGCAGCTGAATACCAGTATTTTACATGGAGCGACTGCCTATCTGACATCCACAACCCAGTTCATACTGGGTTATACGATACACTTAATAAGACTGGTTGTCAGACTTTTTAGGCCACTGACTACCTGTATAACGACTGCAAAAGTAGGACAAATGACAGCCGGGACCTACAGCTTAACGTGCTTTCCGAGGCACGGAGGAAACTCGGTATGTAAGGGTGATGGTCACCTATCCACAGACCAACCTAGGCAAGCACGGCTTAATCTAAAGGTCAACCCGAGCGGCTGTTAATAATATAAGTAAGTCTGAAATCGCCAACCTGTTTTGAGCAAGCGTGCTGATTAATGCTTTCCGTCTGTCTTTGTGCCTTCTCGTATGAGAAGCCTCTGCTCAGCAGTGGAACAGTACCTAATAGGCTGGTATTATTAAGGCATCTTCACAGACTTGAACTACCTACTTGACTTGACTTGATGGCTTTAGTCGACGGTAATTGGTTTACCACCCTAAGTTTAATGTTACTTCCACGTCATACGCTGACAAGTCGGTTAAGACAAAATGACATTCGATCAGCCAGAAATGCAGAAATTTTAAAGCTGAGTAAATAAATACCTCATCATCATCATCATCAGCCTATAATGTTCCCACTGCTGGGACACGGCCTCCTCTCAATGAAAGCGAATGGGCTATAGTTCCCACGCGGGCCCAGTGCGGATTGGTAGATGTCACATGTCTTCGATTTTATGGTTCTAAGACATGCCGGTTTCCTCACGATGTTTTCCTTCACCGTTTTAAGAGCAGTGGTGATGAAATAAATTACACAAAGTAATGCGCCTGTCTGGGTTCCAACCCACGACTTACTGTAATAACCACATAATAAATACCTAATGGGTGTAAAATAACGTTAAAATAAAACGAAAATAGGAGGCACTTGTTTTCCCCGTAATTTTTGTGATGTATTTTTTTTGTTTTGAACCAAACCTCAGAACCTACTATTAAAAATCAAAGTTCCAACTTTTTCTGACGTTTTCTACGTTAAAACTTTATTTTAAATACCTCCATGGCCCGGGGCCCCTGTACTATTCAATGCATCCACCAGCACAATGTTTTGAGTACGTTACATTGAGTCCTACGGTACACCAAGATTTTTCACCCCAAAAAAATAACGCGTTTTCCAGCAGTAAGTAGTTATCCATCCCTAATTTTTGCGTGGAGTTACTTAGTTTGTTACACAGAATGCTTGGTTGATGGCTTCGTGACGGGTCTGTTTACAGTTACACCTTGTCACCGAAAATATAATATTTAACCTTGTCCAGGCAATGGAAAAGCTCGTGTCAATCGTATTGAGAGAGAGACCTACTTTGTCAACCTTAATCAAGTTTAAAATTACTGAGAAGGAGAACCGTTTTTATAAAAGTGTTATAGCAATTATTAGGTCGACTACCCATAGGTACTTACTGTTAGCTACACAAAAAATAACAAAACCTAAAAAGTACCAAACTCAGGTTCACGACCTCACGTCCCTTGTAATTTATTTCTTTTCATATTTCAAAGACAAGAAAACGCTAACTTGTTAACAAACAAATGAAAATTGATGTCATACATCAACAGCGAGCCAAAATTCAAGTTGTTCTAGAGTCTAAAACTACGCTGGTATCTCTAGAGACAACTTAACTTGAACCAACTGAAGTCTTTTGGCAGACTACGAAAATTCTGCAAGAGAAACTTTCAACTTTATGTTCTATGAAACACTACTCGGTATTTTTGTTCAGCTTTCATTATTTATGAGATAAAAGTGTTAGTTTTTCATTAATCTAAAGCTGACTCCTGTGATGTTCAAATAGCACTTCTTAAATGTAGGTATCTTCATTAATCTATTCAGCCTAGCTGTTTTCTTACATATTGAAAAACAAGCCTTCTTGACAACTATCATTAATATTGTACCTAACTTCATATTAAGTATCAACTTTAAACTAGTATCTATTCATTAGATCAATCATAGTTCATAATTTCATTCGTCAGCTGGGAAATTATAAAGTTAGAATTTTCTCGCGCTTTCGATCAAAACCGCAATTTCTCCTTCCACGTGGAGTGTGGCTCTGCGGACGCCACTTATAACTTAAATAGAAACTCAAAATTGGAAAATAAATTATGCGAAAATAACAAAGAACTTATTTGACATTCAACAAGTTGATTTATTATCATGACTTGAAAATAACTTCGTCCTATGGATTGGGGAAAAGTTATAAAACTCGACAGCCTAAATTCTAAATTTAGAACTTTAGGGTCTGTAGGTATTAGAGAGATTCATACAGTAGAATGGATTCTTATTGATGTCTAATGCTAATCATAATTCTGTCAAGCTGTGTATTAAGGTGTTGTAAGTGCTTAAAGTTGGCCGTGTGGTATCCGGCAGAGTAGAATAGAAGGCGTATAAGGCGACTAATGTCTGAGGCAGAACACCTTGCGCCTCCGTAGACCAGAGAATGGGCAGCATTTTCTGGTCTACGTTTACGTACAGCGTTTTCTGTTAATCTTTCATCACTGCGATCTCCACCTGCCAAGCGTGGAGATTACGGCAAATTCCTCCCATCATGGGAGAGGCTTATGTCCAGCAGTGGACGTTATGGGCTGTTGTTGTTGTTGTTGTTGTAAGTGCTTAAAGTTATCGTTAAACTACCAAAGAAAGTCACTTATGGAAACAGAGTATCATTACACATAGACGCTAATGTTACTATTAAGATAACAGACTACCGAACAGAAATTCTTAATACGTATCAGAGTCCGTGCAGAAAATTCACTCGCTAATAATCTTCAGAATCAAATGTGTAACTTAAAACAGAATAGACTAAGTAGGTACATAACAAGACCTAAAAGAATTTAGGTAGATAAGCAATAGTTTCCATAAAAATAATGATGATAAGCGACATGAAATTTTCCAGGCATGCAACCAAAGAAGCGGTTTGCGTATGACGGAAGACCTTTGCCTGACGTTATTAATTTACATCTGAAAGGTAGACGAGAAAAGCACAAAACTTGTCTGTAAACAACGTAGCCTGGGCACTAGACAATACACTGTGAAAGGACCACAAAAACTTTTTCATGAATGCAGTACATCATTCTAGACGCTTCAGCATAGTACAAAGGCCAGCTCATCATACAAGCTACCACAATCTGTCAAATTTCTTTAATATATTTATTAGGTTCAAGATTTATTGGGAAAGTTTTACTGTTGCGGGTAACTTGATGTGCTAGAGTCTGTACCTACATTCTGGCTTGTTCGTAATTAAAAAAAAACTGTTGTTTCCTACACAAGTGCACAACAATCAATACAATCAAAATGTTGTTAAAAGACGAAATAACCGACGAAAAATTTCTAGATGCTTAAGATTTAAGAATCATGTGCTGAATTCAAAATTATAGTTTGCGCCATGTTCCTTACACCTTGTATTTTAAATATGGCACGATTGGTTCCCAATGCAATTATACCTACTACTGTAAAAACAAAACTATCTTTCTAGATGAGTGTAGCACCAAATAATTTGGAATCTTTACCAAATTCACTGTATCCTTCTTTCTATAACTAGATTTATTTCGATGTTTAGAAAGCACTTCTTCTATATCACTTTATAAGTTTATTTTATCAACACTTGGGTTACTTTCGTTATGTAAACGCCGGAATGTATTTTAGATCTTAATCTATTCGACAAATATTTGTAATCTCGAAGTCATGATAGGGTTTTTCAAATTCACATCGTTCTACTTTTCGCACTGAAGTATTAGTCCTTCTACAATATCGTTTTACAAGATTTGAGTATAAACTTGTAGTACTTATGTGTTACATTTTTTCTGTAGGTACCTACTTATGTTTTTTTTATAAAAAAATTGTGTTGGTAGGTTTCACTACAATGTATTTTCTTTTCCATCTTCGTTTGCCTCATCCTCTCTTGTATTGTAAATCATCTCTTCTGTACCTAAGTCTTCGATTTTTATTCAATCACCACTATAACTTACTACACTATTTCCAATGTTTCTATTATCTTATGTACTCTTAGTTGAAAGCCTCTCTACCACTACATATATAATTATCTCTCTCCAGTCATCTACTAAAGTTTTTGATTTCATCCAGGTCAAATGATATACATGGACAACTGGCGAATGATGATGTACCTGGGCACTCCTGTGATGCCAGACTTAGCTGCTCTTGTATCTACTGGGCTTTACATCAACGATCTCTCGATGCATGACTTTAGCAGGTAATTTGTACCTACCATTAAAATGTGGGGTGCTAGGCACACCTCGGCCTAACCCTTCGGGGATTAAAAGCTTTACGTTATGTCAATACTGTAGACTTTAACTATGCAGACAAATTTAACACTTTCACTGACAGTAAAGCCGACGCAATAGAGAAACAATCTTGTATTATAAAACAATAAATATGAAAGTGTTTATACAGCTTATAATGATTAAGATCATAATAGCTCCTTTACACACGCACCTTTTTACTAATGACGTAACTTAATTACACAAAGTATCAAAAAAATGAAAACATCTAATCCTAATATTATCATCATCTGCCTAGCAGGCCCGAAGGCACCTAAGAAGCCGATTCCTGCCGGCTTCGCTTCGAGAAACAAGGCACTCTACGTAGTGTCTAGGTGTCTACAGTACTGTAGTCAAATAGTATAATATTACATACACATCTGTGGGTATCACATCAAGTGTCTAGCCTTTTCTCAACTGTTGGTTTAGGCTTCTGTAATCGAATGAAGCCAGGCACGTATACAGAGAAGGGGATACTTGGGATTTAACCAAACCTCCCTCGAAATCTGACTGAAAGTAAACGGGATCATAACCACTGCAAAGTACGTTAATTATAGTACAGTGAATACTGCGATTTTTTACACAGTTCTCTTGGTTGTTTCAATGTTTGTCCCCCGAACCAAAAGTTAGGATAGGTACGTGCTTGAATGAAGCTTAGTAAGTACCAGTATTTCACATGGAGCAGTGTTGGACTGATTCTAAAATATACATTCAATATTCCAGAGACCTAATGTTAGCCGGAACGCAGCAATCAGTGGAGTTAAAGCTAGCCCTGGACCAGGAACAGCAGAAGAGTAAAAAGCTGGAGGAATCGATGAGGAAACTGGACGAGGAGATGAAGAGGACGGACGAGTTGCTGTACCAGATGATACCGAAACAAGTGGCTGATCGACTGAGGAATGGAGAGAACCCTATAGATACGTGTGAGGTGAGTAACTTAACTGTGAGAGTATAAACTTAGAAGATGTGTAAGCTGTCAATCATCCAGCCTGTGCACACGGATGGTAAAGGCTGGTAAAAGCAGACACAATGACAGCAATAATTAAGGTAACGGACTAATGGGTAAGAACATAAGTGGACCTGTCCAGTCAGTGCAAGCATTTCTCAGTTATCGTGTAGTCGAGCTACAGTCTAGTCGTCTGTGTGGTTCTTTCTTCAAAAGACCATCTCAGACACTAATCTGCATAGTCCTCATGTGAATTGAGCAAGATTATGTCTGGACTTCAAAAGAGATTGTGACCTCTAAGTTTGTAACGGCTGTTTCTTCTCAGAGTAGTCAGGTACGAAACACCAGCCCCATCTTGTTTTAAAAAAATGACGAATAAAAGTGTTTGTAGTAGTTTAGCATTTTTCTATAGGTTAAAATGGTTGGAACTTGGAAACTAGTAGGTACTTCTCTGTACATTAACTGCATTGTATCAGGCGATATGCCTACAGCGTGTTTCTGAAATGTGTGTTGATATTTAAGGATTTGGTAGGAATATAGGTCACCATCTTGGTACACCACTCCTTGAATATGGCGACACATATGCGGTCCATAATTTCTGTGATAGGTTTAAAGAAGAAAATAATTGGAGACTTCATTATTCCTAAATCAAATCTGATTATCTGTTTAATTCTTACTAACACTGACATGGGACCGAAACGTGGTCGCTCACAATAGGCCTCATCAGAAGGCTTAAAGTCACCCAAAGGGCAATGGAGAGGGAGTTTCCTTGCGCGATCGAATCAGAAATGAAGATATCCGCAAGAGAACCAAGGTTACCGACACACGTAGGTCCTTTTCGATAATCTACGCGTGCAAAATTACAAATGTGAAAAAAATCTTTTATAACTAGCTCTTTCTACAGAAATTTGTAATTTGTGTGTGATTAGGTGTATGTAAATTATGTTTAAAATAGGTAATAAAAGAAACAAAGACAGAATTTATATAGGTGATTTATAAAAGTATTAAGTAGCATTTTCTCTTAATTTGGGTTTAGGCCACATTTGTCGACTGAAACGGCGATCCTCTAGCTGTCTCAAGCATACTGTCTATTACTATGCAGCAAGGAAAACACCTGTTTATGCGTGTTTTTTGGACCTCTCCAAGGCATTCGACCTAGTGTCCTATAACTGCCTTTGGAGGAAACTCTCCCAAGACGCAAACCTTCCTGGGGAACTGATTTGCTGTACTAAAGTACTGGTACAGTAACCAGTCCAACTATGTTAGATGGGCAGGTGCTATGTCGAGTGCGTACAGGTTGGAGTGCGGCGTGAGGCAAAGGGGGGCTTAGCTCTCCCAGGCTCTTTAACCTGTATGTCAACCGGCTGATATGTGAGCTCAGCAACACCCAAGTAGGTTGCTCCATTGACGGACAATGCATAAATAATATTAGTTACGCGGACGATATGGTGTTGCTGAGCCCATCAATCAGTGCGTTAAGAAGGCTCCTCCGAATCTGTGAAGACTATGCGGTGACTCATGGTCTCAGGTACAACTCTACCAAAAGCGAGCTCTTAGTGTTTAGGGCGCAGAACTTAATTTATGACTGTGTTCCATCAGTAACCTTGAGCGGAGTTCCGCTGAAAAGAGGCACTCGGTTTAAGTACCTGGGGCACTGGGTCACCGATAGGCTGTCGGATGATGCCAATTTAGAGAGGGAACGTAGAGCGCTGGCTGTCAGGTGTAACATGCTGGCCCGCAGGTTCGCACGGTGTACGAAAGAGGTTAAAATAACATTGTTCAGGGCATACTGCCAGTCGCTGTACACGTGCGCCCTGTGGGTCAGTTATACACAGGGCTCGTACAGTGCTCTACGAGTCCAATATAATAACGCGTTCCGGGTATTGCTGGGGTTGCCGCGCTTCTGTAGCGCGTCTGGGATGTTCGCGAACGCACGCGTTCCGGATTTCAGCTCGCTACTGCGTCAGCGAATCGCATCACTGATGCGTCGGGTGCGCGACAGCCCCAACAGCCTCGTGGCTACTGTAGCCGGCAGGATGGATGGCCAGATAATGTGTCGCTGGGTGTCGGCACACAGACCGTCATCCAGATATGTGTTATAGTTGTTTTAGTTAGTAAGTGCCAAGTTTGTTTTATTTTTGTTTCGTGTTTTTATTATGGATCTATGGTCTGAAAATAAAGATATTATTTATTTATTTATTTAAAATTTAATTTGTAAATAATTTCTCACAAACAAACCTACGCGATCGAAACTCCTGCACTGACTGGTGGGCACACCCACAACGCGTGCGCTGGATATGTCAACAAGTTGTAACTTGTACCCTCATTTGTTCATCCTAACTCGCGTGATGCGTTTAGATACCGAGTGTTTTGTTTTGCCAGGCTAGTTGAGCATTTATTAAAATAAATCATAATCCATTTGCATCACCTAAATTTTAAACATTTTCCACGCGTAGATTATCGAAAAGGACCTACGTGCGACGTAGCCCAAAGAATTGCCAAATTTAAGTGGCAGTGATCGGGGAACATTGCTCGCAGAACGGATGGCCGATGGGGCCGAAAAGTTCTGGAGTGGCGACCGCGAACCGGAACCGTTGGAAGGCCTCCCACTAGGTGGAGCGGTGACCTGGTGAAGGTTGCGGGGATCCGCTGGATGCGAGTCGCACAGGACCGGTCAATGTGGCGACACTTGGGGGAGGCCTATGTCCAGAAGTGGACGTCTTCCGGCTGAAATGATGATGATGAATGATGAACACTGACATGTGGAACACTGAGATGTTCATTTATTAGTCATCTCCTCAACTACATGTTGGTACGGTTCCATTCATCAAAATAAGCTATCTTCAAGCTTCAAACATATGTACGTTCACAGTCCTTTGAGCAAACAGTAAAACCAATATAGGAAAGATCTGAGGCTTAGCTGTGAGTCTGTGAGGCAAGAGGCGATCGATCTCTTAATCTGGACTGGGATCATTTTCAGTTAGGCTTCCGGATTTGCACCGATTATCTGCCTAGCCTTTTTCCCAACTGTGTTGGGGTCGGCTTCCATCCTAACTGGATGCTGCTGCGTATTACGCATATGCGCTGCGTATTGCGTATTGCGCGCTGCGTATACCAGTATTGACTGCCTTTCTGACCTCTACAACCTAGTTAGTACGGGGTAATACGATACCCTTGGTAAGACTGGTTGTCAGCCTTTCGGGCCACTGCAACGACTGTCAAAGATCTAGACATGACAGCCGATTTGCACCGATCAAGAACAAAAAATTCAACACCGCGGTTTTGTGCTCTATATGCTCTACTACTTGTGGGAAATTTGTACAGAAGCCAACACATCAAGCTACCCAAAAATGTCAAATTTTCCCAATCAACCTTGAACCTAATGCTTAAGCGATAAAATTGAAAATCTATTAAATCAATTTGACAGATAGTAGTAGCTTAATGTGCTGTCGTCTGTATATTACCTACAGTAAAATCCTTACATTTCTTATCTACATAATGTTATCAATATATAGAACGTAGATAAAGGGTGTAAAACACCTCTTAACGAAGCTGAAAGGCACTTGTTCTCCTTATCATTGCGATCATTTTTTTGTTCTACACCATACCTGGAAACCTTCTAGTTACGGAGATATTGGGGGTCAAAGTTCCAACTTTTTGACAAGTTTTTTTTTTTAAAACACGTATCCAATGTAAGATTTTTAAACAGCTCCACGAGCCCCGTACTATTCAATCCATCCATCAGCACAATGTTTTGAGTGCGTTACATTGAGTTGTACCACAAAACATGATTTTCACCCAAAAAAAAAAGTCGTTTCCCAGCAATCATTTTTGTGTAAAGTTACTTAGTTTGATGTACAGAATACTTGGTTGTTGCTTGGCTTCGTGATGAGGTCTTTTACACCCTGTATATACAGGATGACTTTTTTATCACTTTCCAATAGGTGAACGAAGTACAAGTAAATGGAAAAAAAAATCAAAATCGTTCTTTGTTCTAATACGAAAAGTTTCCTTGAAATTTATAGCGTTTTTTGATGATAGATATTTTTTTTTCTAAGCTGTGGAATAAAGAAAAAATAAACTATGTATGCCATAAGCGCCGCTTCTACTCCGTTCACCTAATATACCCATTTTTTTTGGAAAGTGATAAAAAAGGTATATCTACGGAATTCATAAAAACAAAAAAAAAAGTCTATCTCGCTGTGTCTGTCTGTTCCGGCTCATCTCCGCAACACGGAACCGATTTTGGCGGAATTTTACTGGCAGATAGCTGACGTTATAAGGAGTAACTTAGTTAATTTTGGAAAAAGGATTAGGGTATGTGCAAAAATAATAAAAAAAATTGTTTAAAATGGGTTGTAAAGGGTTATAGTATTTTTATAATAATTTAACGAGAACGAATGTCGCAGGGCACAGGTAGTCATCAAATAAAATCGATCCCACTCGCATGGCTTACCAATAAATAAACCAGAACTTATGGTTGTCTAAATTATATAAGGTGTCTTATGTAAAACTCTTAAGAGGTCGGATTTCGTGTAAAAATAGATACACCTTATGCCTTATATAATAATCAATTAAACTAAAATATATTATAAATGAAATTAAAACCAAACATCATTTCAGAGTTGTTTTTCCAACAATATGTTGTACGTTGGTGGCAAGTTATTATTTTTCACGCGATGTGTTGTTTCCAGTTTTCCTTCTAATATTCATTTCTAACGGGGTTACTTCGATAAGGACATGTGTGATGCGGAAGTATATAAGAAAAATGTTGTGAGGAAAGTTTTGAGTATGCGTTATGAGTATATTTTTATTTTTTATTGAAAGGAACAGCAAACAGTTACATTATAAGGACTTACAACTAGTTTTACAAAATGAAAATATGGTTATAACGTAACCCACAACACTGTCAAGACTGACAAGTAGACACAAGTTTAAAAAAAAAGAGCTAATCGCTAGGAGCATTGATACGTGTACGTGTTTGTACCTACATATAGCAATTACTTAATTAAAATTAAATGGTATACTAACAACTTTTAGAATATTTATGAATATAGAGGAAGACCAATGAAACGATGGATGGACTGTGTGAAGGAAGATATGGCTAGAAAGGTGGTGATTGCTGAGATGACGAGTAATAGAGAAGTGTGGAAGAAGAAGACATGATGCGCCGACCACTAATAAATTGGGATAAGGGGAAGAGATTGATGATTATGACGAACGGGGTTATCTTGCCATAGCATCCATAGTTTCAACATAATAATATGGTATTTAAAGACTATGAATTACGAACTACGACTATGAACTGGGTTTTGGAGGTCAGATAGGCAGTCGCTCCATGTAAAATACTGCTATTCAGCTGCATCCGGTTAGACTGGAAGCCGACCCCAATAAAAACTTGGGAAAAGGCTAGGCAGATGATAAAAGACTATGAAGATATGTAGGTATATGGATACTTACCTATCTATCTTAGCACAACCAAGTACATACATTTTAATTTATTATTAAGGAAAACTCCCTCAAAAATACAAGCTACAAACTAATTTAAACACACATACAACGTAACCGCAAACTTGTGACCCGGAAAATCAAAATCTTTGCCTAAATTACTTACGGTTCAGTTAACTGACCTCGCTCTCTGCTTGCCCTCACCCGCTGTTTCGCTAGCCATACCCAATACAAACATGAATCCGTGCCGACTGCCTCCCAGATGAGATAAACGATAAGTTTAGTTTATTATAACAACGTTAATGGAGTTTATTAATGTATGGGATTAGAAGGATTAAAGTAATGAACGTTTGTTTAACTAAGTAGCGGTTGTGGTCTTAGAATAAATTGTCGTTGGTTTCGTAAGTGCTACATAGACTATTTTTTTAAGTAAGTAGTTTGTATAAGGTGAGTAGTTAAGAGGGCCCTTCCCGGCTCGCCTATCGTCAACGCGAGCATGGTCGAAAATCTTGTTCTTTCATCCAGAGTCACAGCGGCGGTATTCTCTCAACTCCCCTGTCTTACCTAGCCCCGACCCCGCACTACTCGTCACCCGCGCACCTCATACCGACTAACGCGAGGACATTGAACGCAAAATAGTGTTCGAAAATTTATAAAACTTGTTCCAGGAAATACGTGTTTTTGAATAAGTCTTAGAAGTTTTTGAAATAAATATTTGTCATTTAGAATCTCCACTACATTTGCAAGGCTTCTATCAGGATATTTTGTTTTCTTTTACAATTTATGAGTACTTTATGAACGGCCAAAGTTGAGGTAAAATTTGTGTAAAACAGCAATTTTTGGAGGCTTATACCGAATTGGTTTCTACAAATTTTTAGTTTTTGCTTCGATAGACGCCTAGATATAGTGCACAAGATACCTATCAGTGCAAAAAAATTCAAGATATAATATGTGTAACAACGGCATAATCACGCACGAGCGTTTGTTTAAATTATCGGAAAATGTATGGCGGGTTGGCCGCTGTGGGTTGTTTAGGGTCAAAGACAATAAGATTTTTATTTGCTAAACTTATGGTTTACTACATCGTCAAAGTCGTGTTTATTGTATTTTTTTTTTGTAATTTTGTATGCGCACGCGTCACGACCCAACACCAAGTGCGGTCTGTCCAGCGACCGCACGTTCTCCATGAAGGCGAGAACAACGAACCTAGACTTTCCTTTTCTATGTGTTGTATTTCAGTATGATGTATATCTGTATCTCAATATTATCTTCCTTGTACACACAGATGTTCGACAGTGTCTCAATCCTGTTCTCCGACGTGGTGACCTTCACGGAGATCTGTTCCCGCATCACTCCCATGGAGGTGGTGTCCATGCTCAACGCCATGTACTCCATCTTTGATACGCTGACTGAGAGGAACCGGGTTTATAAGGTACGAAGAGTTCAGAAGGGATTACAGAATTTACAGAAATTAACATTTGACCATACTTCATCGTTTTTGTCAAGCTAATCAAGGTCAATACTCAATATATTATTAATGTACAACTAGGTACTTAAAGATGATTAAATCGTAGGCAACGATTCCCGCCACATTTTAGACCAGGTGATGGTTACGGGAATCCACTGTATACCGAGATGATTGTGCAGTTCCAGTTGCCATGTCGATGCTTTTTCTAACGTACTTTTTCTAACTGCTTAAAATATCAAAGTGCAGAAGCCGTTGACAAATGGACGTTAAATGAATGACAATATGATAACTCCCACAGTGCGAAAAGTTTTGTGACATATTTGTCTGATCAATTCCAGGTAGAAACAATTGGTGATGCCTATATGGTGGTATCGGGAGCCCCCGAGAAGGAAGACAACCATGCTGAGAAGGTGTGTGATATGGCGCTAGACATGGTTGATGCCATTACTGACTTGAAGGATCCTAGCACAGGTAAATAGCTCTAAATAACTCTTCATGATTTACTTGATCAGGTATATGCTGTGCATAAAGAAACTACAGTTCAAGAGAGAGAACAGTTGTACAAGAGAACAACTTACAGTAGGTATATCAGCAATAAGGTTATATCCAAAATACTAACCAATATTGAGATGTATGGTCCTCTAGAGCCTACAGACCTTTAGGGTTTATTGAAATCAGATATTGTAACTGATGTTAGATTAACCTTCAAGACAATAAAGAAGTGGTACTGCCTTTTGATACAAATTTATAAGAAAATTATTCAGCCAAAAATTTTAAACCAATCTTTAGAAACAATTATTAAGGTCATCAATTCAAATTTCAGGATCTCATCTATCAATCAGAGTAGGAGTCCACTCAGGGGCGGTGGTAGCAGGCATCGTCGGCCTCAAGATGCCTCGGTACTGCCTCTTCGGAGATTCGGTCAACACCGCTTCAAGAATGGAGTCTACTTCAGAAGCCATGAGAATACATATCTCGCAAACAACGCAAGAACTTCTGTCGCCATCTTATATGGTGACTGAGAGGGGAGAGATACAGGTTAAAGGAAAAGGTAAGGATATGAATAGTTTTCATTAGAATTTGGAAACAAAATGGAGATTAGTCGTTTCCCCAAACCAGATGTTGCTAGAATCCACTATAGTTCAAGATCTTTTTGAAAATTTTACCATTGAAATTGCGGAGAGTAATCTTTATAATTAACATTATTATACGAGTAACACGGCTTCATCTACAAGCACAGCTTACAGCTTTACTATTATAGTTAGCAAAACATACGTTCTGTTAACCATAAAAGAAATAATTAATGACGATGAAAATGTAATGTTTCTCATAAGTCAGAACAAACTGTTGCAGGTGCAATGAAAACATACTGGCTGGAAGGTCGCGAATCCAGACCATCACTAACCAAAGTTATATCACCACAACTGACTCCTGGCACAGAACTGGAATGGGAAAGAGCTGCTGATGCCAGAGACAGCATTGCAGAACATTCAGCCCAACAAATGAACAACAAAGAGGTACAAAATTCCGGAAGAATCCAGAGTGCTGACAACCATCTACCCAACGCCGTAAATTCTGCTCCAAACTCCTTGGTGAATAGTTCAGGGAATTTGATGACGGTGCAGACAGTGGCTGTGAGGAGTTCTCAAATTTCGAATGCTCCGACGACGACGATGACGTCACCGGTGGAAGAGAGACGGATGTATTCTCCTGTCACTTTCCAAGATGTGGCCAGGAGGAGTATAGCCAACTCACCTAATAGGACTGAGAAAGAACGAGGTGAGTTATACAACGTATTAAACGAAAATTGTTCAAAATCTGTGGATATTAAAAAGTTGGTCTAGTAGTTACTAGCTCGACTGCTAAGCATGAGGTCCTGGGTTCGATTCCCAGGTCGGGCAGTGTTATTGGGTCGAAATGAGGGTGTACTGTGGTACCTACACCTTTGTCTAATCCTTCGGGCAGGCCCGGACTGGCCATACGGGCAAATCGGGCAAATGCCCGACCGGCCGGATACCCGAATTAGTAAGTACGTAATGAATTGTAGCGTACAGTAGAATCACTCAGCAGAACTCGTAGGTACCGCTAGAAACTTACACATTTTTTTTAAACCAACGTGCGCCTTTCGTACTTCGAGACCTGCGAAAATAGTACATTGTAATACAAGGGGCTAAAATGACCCATTATATACGACTACGAGGTAGTTTTACTACCGAGCTTTAGCGAGGTAGTAAATAGGAACCGAGTTATAATGGGATTTTAGCGCCCTGTGTTACACTGTACTTTTCACTTTGAGTGTGAGAAAAATAGTCAATTTAGTACAAAAACATTTATTAAATATTACTTAATAAAATAAAAATCACGGCAGATTTTTTAACTTGAAGCTAAATGTGCGCATCACGCAGCAGCAGGTC
The DNA here is from genome assembly GCA_941918905.2 of Xestia sexstrigata. Classification (NCBI taxonomy): domain Eukaryota; kingdom Metazoa; phylum Arthropoda; class Insecta; order Lepidoptera; family Noctuidae; genus Xestia; species Xestia sexstrigata. The sequence continues at coordinate 12,474,511 of OW799222.2, forward strand.
GCGGCAGCCGGGGGAGAGCACGTCGAGGTACTCGTGGCTCAACAAGTCACGAGTACGAGATTTACTTTACGCCCTAGGGCCTAAAAGGGCCACTTTAGGCCCACATAGTAGGGCTATATTGGCGTACTTTAAGAGCATGAGATTATGAGAAGTGAAAAAAATTTCGAGCTCGCTGTGCTCGTTCTTGCAGACTCTTGAATCAATTGACTTTGTTTGTAAGTCGACCAAGTATCTCTTGTATAATGGGTCGAAACAATATTATTATTCAATAAATTTCTTAGCTCGCTCCGCTCGCTCTTGGAGACTTGCTTCTTTTTGTTTTTAAAATTGCCTCCATAAGTCGATTAAGTTACATTTATTTCTGAATGGACTGGATGGAAAATGGGGATGTAAAAAGGACTGAAGAAAAGCCAACTTCTCTGTAGTAGAGAGCTGAATATATTTTTAGTTCCTAGAATTTTCAACTAACTCTTCAAAATTAGTAACTTCTACTTCTATTTAATCAAGTATTTTAGATTCTTAAAAGAACTTCAGCTGCATCTGTAACTAGTAAACTTAACCGTTACAAATTCGTTTTTACTCACTCCTTTCTGCCCTCCCCCCCCCCACCTCTGGCTCAAAGCTGGCGACGCCCTTCTTCAACAGCGTCTCTATTCTTTTAGTTTCAAGTCTCTTCTTTGTCAAAGTCGAAGCCTAACTTTTCAGCCTAATATTGTAATTTACATTTTTATTCGGTTGGTTCAAGCTTTACGTTAGTAGTTTTCCTATCTCTTGAGAATGGAGGGCCGAACAGTCTCTAAAATGCCCGGGCCGATTTCGGGTCCCAGTCCGGGCCTGCCTTCGGGTAATACTGGTGTGATGTTATGAACATGATAAACGTGTTTCTTCCGTTTGTTATAGAATCAAGATCAAATTCAACCAGTGTAGTTGGAATGTGGACTGATGCTGAATCCGTGGAACCACAAAGAACAGCGACCGCCACAACCATAGACAGCCTGAACTCTTCTATCTGGTAATTACAATCACTCTCAGTTCTCCAGAAAACATTAAAGGATCAAACTGGTGCGGACAAATTTCAAACCGGTCTAGGACAATGACCAGAGCCGCGGCCGCAATACGTCCGGTTTAATCGAACCTTAAATGTTATTTGGGTACCGCCTTATCATTTTGCGTAGACTGTTTTTACTGATCATTTTCACAGTCGTCGTTGAAGTTCTAACACCACATAAGTCAAAAATAGCAACTTGACAGGAGATTGAAACAATTGCATAAATAAACTATGTAATGGTATAATACCGTTTTATAATTTATGTCCACATCAAATTAGACAGAGACGTTGCTTGTTTCTGTGATTGGCTAAAACAACAAGCTTCTTCCGATTCTCTAGCAAACGGCATCAAGAATCAAAACAGCCTAATGGATTACGTGGTGTTAGAACTTCAACGACTCAAGTCAATGATAAGACTACTATAATTGCCTGGCAGCCATTTTGTAAAATCAAGATAATCTCTAGTTACAGTTCAACGTCCCCTTGCAGAGTTGGGACTGCGCCACAACCCAAAGACCGAGACACTGACAATATGATTGACACTGTGAGTCATATTAATATAAATAACTAAATAAAACGAAATTTTTATATGGATATTGGATTATGAAGTTCGGACACCACCATTTTAACTAAATCACATTTTGGGTTGTGCATGTGCATGATAAATACAACACTTTTCGCTTTAATTACAAAGGAGAATGTCAGTTTTACAAGAGGTGGTTCAAATGTAAATCCACGATATAAAGGGTGTAAAACACCTCTTAACGAAGCCGAAAGTCACTTGTTCTCCTTGTCATTGCGATCATTTTTTTGCTCTACACCATACCTGGGAACCTTCTAGTTACGGAGATATTGGGGGTCAAAGTTCCAACTTTTTGACAAGTTTTTTTTTAAATACAAGTTTTAATGTAAGATTTTTACTTTAAACACCTCTACGACCCCCGTACTATTCAATCCATCCATCAGCACAATGTTTTGAGTGCGTTACATTGAGTTCTACAACAAAACATGATTATTCCCCCCAAAAAAAAAAAGTTGTTTCCCAGCAATAATTTTTGCGTAAAGTAACTTAGTTTGATGTACAGAATGCTTGGTTGACGGCTTCGTGATGAGGTCTTTTACACCCTGTATATTTTTTGCTGCCCTAATAAAAAAATGTTATACTCGGTGACAGCTGTCATTTAAGGTACAATATACATCTGCAACACATTTGGTCCGAAGTTGCCAATCTTCTTTGAATCATTGCTACTCTGAAATGCTTGTCACCTAAAATTGCTAAAACATTTCGGTGGTGGATCACAAAGAATTTGGTGGTGGGTTTAAAAGACCGCAAAATGTTCGCCCAGCCGAATTGGAGATCAATTAGTCAGACCGCTGAAATGTTCTAGATATCGTTAACTAGTCCCCGGCTAACGTTTGGGTGCTTCACGCTAATCCAACAGTGCGTCGCGAGAATCTCTCCCGCTCGTTCGGCACCGCCGGCTGTAGGAGATTCCTACTCCACGCTAAGACCCGAGACTGCTTCTTCGATTACTGCCAAACATAGTGGAGATGAAATAGGTAAGGAGTCTTTTCAGTAAGAGTGATACCTAGTATTTCATGCATGATAGACTAAATACAGAAGATTATAGAATGGGCACCTGTGGTGAACACTAACCTGTTTTATTAAATGTAAAATCCTCTAGGTATACATACATAGATATTTACCACACTAACGCATTAGGAATTCCCTGTAATGTTAGTTGTGTTTGTGATAAATAAATAAAAATTAAAAATTTCTCGACGGTATGTAAAGCTAAGTCAGAAGTCCATGGGTGGCATAAAAACTCTGACACCGGGTTAGGCACTAACCACACGATAAAGAAGAAGAAGATCTAGGTACACAAATTATTTTTAAACAGTTTTCTTAACTTTTTACTCCATAAATACGACATTGAAGTTCAGGTTTCTACACAAAATTTTTTTTTGGGAATATTAACATATGCACATAATTTGAAAAGGTGAAGGTTGCGGGAATCCGTTGGATGCTAGTCGCACGGGACCGGTCAATGTGGCGACACTTGGGGGAGGCCTATTTCCAGCAGTGGACGTCTTTCGGCTGAAATGATGATGATGATGAAATAAAATATAAACTGCCACTTGATAATACCCACTCACTGAATATAAAATTTAAGAAAATCTTAAGCGGTTAAGATTAAGAGCATGAAATAAACACCACCACCTACCTATTGGTGATTTGGTAGTAAAATCATATTTTTCTTCCTCAGAAACAGACACCGAATACCAAGACGCCCACAACGACATGACCCAAGTACCACACTTATGCACACAAGAATCTATTGAAAGCCATCCCAAACCTGGTAAAGTTGGTAGATTCAAGGCGCGAATAGCTCCAGGACACAACAAAACTTGTTCAGTACACAAGCAGGTACCCAGAGATTTTTCTAACAAAGAGAAACAGCAGCTGCAACAAGGGAATGTACACCCTCATGGACATCATCACACGAAGAACGTGAACCATCACCAGTGCTGTGGGGCATTCGGAAACCCTCATGTCAGACATAAAAATAATTCAAGTTGTCATCTGATTTAAAGTTTAAATAGAATTTTAATTCACCTGTTTTACCCTCTGATAAAAATGCACATTTTGTACATATAAAGTCTTCTTCCTTGGTATATTTTTGTGCAGCTAATTCTGAATCGTTTTTGTTGTTATTTGTTTGATTTTATTTTTTATGAATCTCGGAATATTTATTATTTGAAGTCATTAATTCTATAGGTTGTATTCTATCATTATATCTGTATTTATGTTCTATCTACAACTTTAATAACTGCATAATTCTCCAAATAATAACCTATGTTGTCGTTTGAGGGTAAAACGGGATTTTAGTAAACAATATCAAAAATAAGAATTGTTGATATCAGTATTTTTAACAGAATAATCTATTAACTATCTCGGCCTAATGTATCGTTTTGAAAACCAATTTACAATTTCAGTCTAGTCCAGAAACAATTTATATATTACGAAATAATACAAATAGTTGTAGAAGATGTACTTAGCTAATATGATTGTAAGTACTTAATTATTTTTCTAAGTGTCAGATAACACTTTTAATTCGTGCAATTTAAAATTTTGCTCCACCATGTTTTGGCTCAAAAATATCTTAAAAAATATATTACATGAGCTCAAAAATTGGTGGAAAATTCTTATCGTTAAAAATATTTAACTTTTTTAGTATTTAATAGATCTCAGACGAATACATCCCAAAACTAATTCCAAAGATTATTGTTACGATAGAAAAAAATCAAGATGTGAGCTTTACAAGATGACAATAGAAAATAAACATAAATACTTTAACTAAAAAAAAATATCAAAATTTTGACGTCGTTTGACGACGGTTTCGGAGTAAGAGAAAAATAGATAATTTACCATAAACGTATTAATTATAGAATATATTTTCTTGTACACGAAGCAAAGACGATATTTTTATTGTACCTTTTTATTGTAGATAGAATGTTACTTAGTAACTTCAAAAGGTCTTTTCGGATCGTCTTTTTAGAATTTAAGGGGTGCAGCAGACAAATTACCATCATTCTTTATAAGACCATGTTTTTTTTTAATAATTTTCTAATACTGGCGAAAATTATTTTTACCATTTTAAAAAACAACATTTTGTAAAAAAAGTATACGACTTGCTGTTAATAATTTGCTACAATTAAACATACCTACTATATCTTCATATTTATCTTTATAAAAATATTTTTTTTACTTTTTTCCTACTTTTTGTAAATATTACCTCTGTACTTAAATATTTCCTACTATACTTGCTGCGCCCTCACTTAGGCACAATTTATTTAATATTTGTAGTTTAATCCTGTATTAAGGAACTTACAGGAGCCACGATCAATGTAGCTTTAAGTTTTAAAAATAAATAAACGTTTTTTCTATATTGACTTATTTTGTGCCTACCTACTATGTTCTTGACGCACTTAATTAAATCAAAAGGATTTTCCCAAATAATAAAAAAAGAACGATGATAAGAAAATGGCGTTAGAATACGTTGCTTTCATAATTTTGACCAGTTTAACTTTACAGTTGGTAAACTTCTTTGAAATGGCGTTTAAAAAGTATGTGGTAGGTAGTCACATAGAATATTTTCAACAATAGTTGTATAGCTGAAATTCACCGCGTAGCTAAGTGTTGTGAGTCAATTAAATTAATATTTATCTTATCTAGTCCTTTTGAGATTATCCATGTTGTATTTTACATGTTCTTTATTTTATTTTTATAAATTGTTTATTTTTTTAATTATGACTTTTTTGAGTTATTTTAAAAATGTGAGGTTAAATAAAAGCTTTAACAATGTGACTTTTATTACTGATGGACCTACAGCTATACTATTTTTTTTACTATGTTTTGCATTAAAAAAAAACTATTCTCAGCAGCGAAAACAAGTTCTAATCTACAAAACTGTCGTACTGTATTATTATTACAAGTAAGTAATATTATCGATACAACTTAACACGTAAAGCCGTTGGTCCCGGCTGTCATTTGGTAGACCTTTGACCAATGATATTCTAATAAACATATGTTATACACCTACAAAACCACCGAAAAAAGTATTTTGCGCAGCAGCGGCACCACACTTTTCATTCGTTCTACATTTCAAATGATACAAAAGGGATAGCTCGATAAAACCAATAAGAAAAAAAGAGACAGATAGTGTTGTGCTATTTCCATAATGCAAGCGTCCTTGTCGTACTCACGACAAAAATGCAAACGCATTTTTGCCGTGCCCATCTCTTTCTTTTTTTTATCCTCCATTATCAAATACTAAGAAAATAATAATAATACTAAGAAATATGAAAGATAAATAAATAAATGAAAAATATTAATAAATCAAAGTAGGTATATTGCGTGGTTACACGTGGTATGAGATCCTTTATGTTTTATTACTTTGGTATCATAATTGGTACACTTTCTGAACACGCACGATGGCATTTTTACAATTTTTATCTAGCGTATCGCTCGTCGCCATGCGTGTTGCAGACTAAAGGCAATACGGGCCAATTGGGCCGTTTTCGAGTCTTCACGATTGCGCGCTCACAACATATCTGTTTACTACAGTATCATTGCCTTTGACAGTCTGTACAAGTACAACAGTCGTTAAGTGTGACTACTGTCAGTGGCTGAAGGTCTGACAACCATTCTTACCAGGGTTATCATAATTATTCTTATTCATTTTATTTTGCGTACCTTATGTTTAAAAAGATGTTACATTATCGTATTGTTATTATTTATAACTGGGTTGTGTTAAGTGTAGATCAGATAGGCAGTTGCTCCATGTAAAATACTGGTATTCGACTGCATCCGGTTAGACTGGAAGCCGACCCCAACATAGTTGGGAAAAGGCTAGGCTAGACGATGATTATTGATACAACTTGTATAAACCCTATTTAATCCTGCGTTTAATTCTCGAAATCAGGTATCTCACAAACCTGCCGGGGTTGCGGGACTATTCGAAAGAGATACCGTGGCCCCGGAACACAAAGGGCGATGAAGGAACATGGATGGGTTTTAGTCAGTAAAAGTCTGACACTCCCTCCTGCTCCGCCCAGAGCGGGAGCTCCGAAAAAAAAAAAAAAAAAAAAAAGGTATCTCACAAAGAAACAGATTTCATTGTCACAATGAAATGCGTTTAGTCCTTAATTAGTAAACAATCAGACACTTATAAAATTGCAGTGTCAACATATATTCATATACAATCGAAAAGCTGCGAACAAACAGATAGGAGAAAGTGTAATGAAAGTAAAACGTCGTAACTTCATGCGTCATAAAGTCACATGCGACATTTTGAACAGAACATTCAGGCAGCGCACTATTATTTTATGGCAAATATAAATTAGGTATATTTTTGTAAACAAAATAAAAATATTACTTATTTTAATTTAGTTGTCTTGTAACATCAGCGACATTTTCGTATTTTATAAATTTTATCACTCTTATTAATTTGAATTGGCAAATACTTACTTATAGTTAGCCATTTCTCATTGTTTCACCTTTTTTTTTTTCTAGGCAGCAGGTTTCAGCTTTATTTGTTAAATTATTCAGTAATATTAATTTCATTATTTATTACCTACTGCAACATTTATTTACATAATTATTACCATTGTGTACAAAAGTGTTTAAAAGTTACCATTTTTTGCCAACCTTGTGAATCTCACTTTTGTGGTACCTATTAAAATGCATCCAAAGCGTTTGTTTATTTCATTTTTCAACCCTTCAAGCAAGCTAAATAAAAAGGTCCTTGAAGTCTGAATAAGGGCTTGTAGACAAAACTGCGATGTGATGCGATGCGACGTCGCATCGTAAAGTTAGAAGTACAACTGTGTTGCGAGTGTTGCGACGTCGCTTCGCATCGCAGTTTTGTGTACAAGCCCTAAATCGGCAATTGTCACATTGTGAAATCATAGCTAAGCTGTTGCATTATTTTTATTCAAATTCAGAACAGAAACAAAGTAAGTAATTAAAAGTTATTTTTTTTATTCCAAATAAGCTAACTAGTATTAAATATAAAATACCATGTAATTAAATAACAATTATTATTACTTACCTAAAAGTAAACAAGAACAATTAAATGAGCGAACGTAACAATAGGAAAATGTAGACGGAAGCATTGTTACGTCAAATGAAATACGAAGATAAAATCTAAACGTTACTTAAAGACAATATTGTTTCCTTTAATTATTACAAAGGAAGATTAAATCAATTCTGGAGATAAGATTTTTTTTTGTTTTATAACAATATCTATATTATATAGTCAATATCAATCTTACATCTAATTTCTTTCCCTTGACGATGTCAGTACATAGGCTAATCTTTGTTCTTCAAATCCATATTAAAATAATATCTTAGTTTAGATACATCAAAAAACTACAAAAACAGTCTTAATTAGGTACCCATAAAGCACCATTTACCTTACTCAAAACTTAGCTCCGTCCCCTTCAAATGCTTTTCAGCCCACTCATCGAATCTTCGCGACAGATCATCTGACATGTAGTTCTTCCAATCCCCAATCTCCCCTTTCCTGATGAACCTCAAGTCTGTGTTCTCCAAATAACTCACTCCGAAAGACTTTTCCAAGATGGCTTCCAAGTTGACAGCACGATTCGTCTTCATATTTTGGAAAGACAGATGGTCGCATAGTTTGTCGACTTGGGTGTCACTGAGTTCCTTATTCAGAAATTGAGCAGTTCTCCTGACCACGGAAGGAAGGTCATGCTTCATCTCTTCGAACTTGATGAAGAGAACGTTCGGGTCGTGGCGGCGGTTCCAGAAACCTGCAGTTTGACTTTGGTTGTAAAAGTGAAAGGTGATGTTATAAAAAGTAACAATCTGGGCTGAAGGTGTAAACGTGATTGCAACCGAGAGAATTTATGACAGAATTAATTACCTAGGTATAAAAAAGGAAATCTTTAATAAAATTAAAACATTTTACTACTCATGACAGTGAAATCAATAGGCAATATAAAATTACAGAATTTATAATTAATTTATCTTTGATTCCAAACGACAATATAGGTGTAGGTAATCCGAATGCAAGCGTAACCGCAAATAGCAACGGCAAAACCGTTTAATCGCAAGTCGTCAATTCTAAGCGATCTAACTGGTAACATTGCCACCATAGCCATTTTATCCTCATTGTGACCAGATCAGTCAGCTTTTCGGCTGCGGTCTAATCGCGATGGAAATAGCCTACAGTGAAACAAAACTATTTCTACCCTTAATTCCCGCCGTGAACTTACCAAGTATATGGTTCCAAACAGGTCCAAAAGGCGCGCGGTCCCTCATGAAGAGGTCGCAGAACTCCTCAAAAGTTCCCTTGAGCCCGTGCACCAGAGTGCAGTAGTGGTAGTACGATACCACCATATCCTTTGGATTGCGAGACGTGTAGATCACCTGGGAAAGACCGAAAGACCAAAATTTTAGACTAAAGCATGTTAGAGATGGATGTAATCCAGCGTCACAACAGCGGTGATCTTATACCGTTGTAATCCGTGTCGCCGAAATACAATCCGCGGATGGAAACCAAGCTCTCTCCAAGGTCACTTAGGTCACCTCTGTTGGGACGCTGGCTTACTTCCTTCTGGAACATACTTTAGACACCACTCCCACCGCCGACGAGATTGCCACTTGGTATTGTCAATTTCATCGCTCAAAAAAGATATAATGCCCTCTCGCAGACACGAACAGTGATCCTTGCACGCGAACCGTTGCGCGCGGGCGTTGACTGTGACGCATCTCCATCTACATCTATCATTTGGGGTGCGTAGAGTAGAATAAACGGTTCGCGTGGGCAGGTGAGAACCCCGCCTTTATAATCAATCCCAGTTATTTTATGATTCAAAACCCATGAAACTAAAACCAGATCCTATGAGCTAGTATGTTTACCCAATCAGCGACAGGGTTTCTGACCCTCTCAAAACTATTTAGATCTAAAGAAAAAGCTGCTCAGCCTACCTTATTGGTGAGGCAAGACTCTTCAGCGTTACACATATTATTGTACAATATTAAAAAGGCAGGTACCCAATACTTTACCTTAGGCTTAGCAGAACCATCATCCTTCTCGATATCCACCGGCAGAAGATCCCAGGGCAGGTGGCTGCGGATGTAGCGAGGGAACGGCAGACGATGCTTCACAAGGTCCACTGAAGTACCCTGGACGGACTCCTTGTGCCAGGTAGAGTGACCAGCCACCATGATGCACGAGAGCTCCACTAGGGGACATCTTATCTGGGAGATGAAAAAGACTTGTGAGTAGGTAGACCAGACCTCTTGTGTAATCAACGCAAAAAATCAGGTAGAGAGGTCGTCTGGATAGATGATTATGCTAATACGTAGGTAGACCAGACCGTATGTAAACTTTATCTCATAAAATAGAAAAAAAAAAAAACTTACCTGTTGCAATGATTTAGCGCCCTCATAATCTAGGTCGTGTCCGATGAGCCACACCATTTCCTGTGCCCAGGTAGAACCTACACAAGAAAAGAAAACTCCCAGTCACGAAATTTTCGAAGTATTTTGCCCAATAGTTCAGTAGTTACAACGATCCCAACTCGGGCAGTGTTATTGATATTTACTTATAAGGAAAATCTTAATATTAATACGAGGGTATAATTATATGTCTTGCATGGGAAAACAAATTTGGTGACCCTAGTGAGTATAAAGAAGTATGATGGGTGGTCCCTACGATAAAATGTTAGTTTAACTCTGTATAACCGAGGAATAAACAAACGTAACTTTGTTACGGTTAATCAAACCAGCAATGAAACACACACTGATTCTTAAGTGAAGTTAGTAAAATTCACACTGACTCCGCTAAACTGAAATAATTATTTCATATTATTACACCCTGTAATCTGTAATCCTCGAAGAGTCAGGCATAGGTGTTCCTATAAGTACAACCACATTTCAACATAAAATTAAACAATATTAATTAAATAAAATAAAACTCACCAGTCCTAGGATAAGAGCACATCCAGACATCAGTATCCTTGACTTCCATATCCAAAATATCCTGCCCAATAGTCATATAATCAGCTGGCAGAATCACCCTTCCCGGATTTATTTCCGACATACAATCTTTTTTGTCGAACATTCTATCCAATAAATCACCTGTTTCCGGGTCCAATTTTGAAAACGTCAACACTGGCTTCGTCTTCATATTGAGAAAAAGAAAACAGTTTTTTGTGAAAAGAGGTTTGTACCAGGCTGTCTTTAAGACGTCCAGCACCTGTACTCAACGGAAGTGTTGTGTGTGCGTGGTGCATCGCGTTTCCCTCGCTTATTGCTGTTGCAGAAAGTCGTTTACTTTCTACCGATAGGAATACCAGTATTGTCTAATGCTAGTAGGACAGTTACGTACAATATTGTACTGTATGTTTAATAAGAATTGACAGCTCCGGTTGGTTCGACTTATAAACGCGGTCGAATTTTAATTGATGAGCTATTAACTATAGTTGTCGCCGCTGTTTGTTGTAGTTGTTAGCCGTGTGGTATCCGGCAGAGTAGAATAGAACCAACCCATTACAGTCACGGGTGTCGTATAAGGCGACTAATGTCTGAGGCAGAACACCTTGCGCCTCCGTAGACCAGAGAATGGGCAGCAGCGTTTTCTGTTAGTCTTTCATCACTGCGATCTCCAATCCGCCTGCCAAGCGTGGAGATTACGGCAAATTCCTCCCATCATGGGAGAGGCTTATGTCCAGCAGTGGACGTTATGGGCTGTTGTAGTGTAGTAGTTGTAGTAACTATAGTTGTTACATTTGAACACGGCAAATAATAAACCTAGATTCAATTGTTCGTCGGTATTTTACCAATCAGCAAATATCCAAGCATCAAAACACAAATGCTCGTTAAAAATGGGCAAAACTACGTTAAAAACTTAAACTAAACTAGCTGAGTAGATCCCAATTACATGGAAAGAATTAACAATATTTATAGTAGGTAATAGAAAAATACGACTATGTTATGAGTGAATTGTATATGGATTTGGTGCCAGGAACTACGATAATCCTAGTAAATAACTCTCAAGTATTTTGTTTTCCACCATGGTTACCCTAGAATTGCACTGTGCATAACTAGTCGAGCCGGTTGAGGATTTATTTGCTTTTATGCTCGTTTGAACTTACCACCTGCCAACCTGCTCAATACTATTACTAGGTGTGGGATGCAGATAAAACAAGATTTAGGTACGTTAGTGCATTACCTTCACTGAGAGGAAAAGTGAATATATATATTTAAGAAACTAATTATGTAATAGCTTATTGCACTCATTAAGGAAAGAAAATCAATATCTTTAGTAGGTACAATGGCAAGGCATGGAAATTATACCGCCAAGTTACAAACTGCTGGCTGCTAATGCACCAATAATACTTTTTTCCCGACCCGGGAATCGAACCCAGGAGCAGTCAACCATGCACGAGACCAACGAGGATAAATAAGTAGGTAGGCATGTAGGTATAGTGGGTTTTATCTGGAGTTCTCTAGCAAAAAGTCGTCTTTTTTTTTTTTCGAATGGGAAATCATCAAATGACTTCTCCCACTCTAGGCGGAGCAGGAAGGAGTGTCAGACTTTTACTGACTAAAACCCATCCATGTTCCTTCATCGCCCTTTGTGTTCCGGGGCCACGGTATCTCTTTCGAACAGTCCCGCAACCCCGGCACGTTTCGGCTGTCTAAGTCTGAAATAAATCTTTGAATATGGGCCATCAACATCTCAATCAGCACAATATACTCGTACCTAACTAGGTACCAATAGAATCCCAAAGTACTTATTTGCTTAAGGGGCTCCCCGAATTTTCGGTGTGCACCCTAGCGCCACTTTAGTAAAAAAATCAGAACTCGTTAAATACACATTTAATATAAAATCAAATCAATGCTTTAGAGTTCTAGATTATTGACGTCTATTTAATTCATTAAAATATACTTCACTGTAGTTACAGTCAGAAAAATTGCTAAAAACGGCCGTTCTTTTTCCCATTTTATATTTGTAACGACATCGAGCTATGTTCCAATGAGTTAAGCAGACGTAAATAATTTAGAAGACCAAAAGATTGATTTTGTCAATCAGATTTTATATTAATTGTGTATTTAACGAGTTCTGATTTTTTTACTAAAGTGGCGCTAGTGTGCACGCCGAAAATTCGGGGAGCCCCTTAAGGTGGATGCTCCAGGGTAGCCCGCGAAATTCAAATTTTCTTACGTTTTTTGCAATTTTCAGGCCAGTGCTAGGTTGTATGTTGATTAAAATATTATTCGCTGCTGTAAGACGTATGTAGTTATAGAATTATTCATCAGCCTTAACTAACCTAATGACTCGTACACATAAAGTCTTATCTTCTCAACAGCGTTGGACCACACTTGTTTCACGCCACGCGCAACACAATATACGACGTCGCATCGTGGTCCGACGCACTTGCGTTGTGCACAATGTGTCGTCGTATCGTGGGAATCTACGCCATCGCAACGTGCCACGAGGCACGGTACGACGTCGTTGAAACTATCTCTAGTGCGGTCCATTTTTCGAAATTTACTGCGACCGACCACACGACGAAATCGTGACACGTTGCGATGTCGTGGAACATTGCGATGTCGTAGATTCTCACGATACGACGTCGCATCGTGAGACGATGCCGCGTTGTAGCACGATGCGACGTCGTATCGTGTTTATGTGTATACGCCCTAACCCACCCATCCATCTAAATGTGCAAGTCGAAATTGCCTTCAACCGCAAATCGGTCTGGCATGGCACTACTTCCGCAATGCTCTTCCTACTCGATAACTTTCCGTATGAGCAGTTGCATTTTACGATTTGATAGCATTTACTGTATCGTTGCGCAACGGACGAACGCAGAACGCACTCGACCGTGCGCGCACGCAATGAGGTGCGTAAACGAAGCGGGGAAAGAATTCCGCTAATGAATGGGAGTCTGAATGGATTTGGTACGAGGAAGTTATTCGTATACTATACTTCGCTTTGATTTTATAAGAAAATTCATTACTTTCTTCATTAAGATTTTATATATGAGGCTAGGTACGTCAAGAGTTTTTAACATTATTTTACTCCTACGCTTAAATTCGTAAACATTTAATATGATTGATAACAATCAGTAAAGATATTTATTGATTAAAACTTGAATCGTCTTCGATTGATTTTGGTTCGGAATGTTCGAATATTTCGAAATGCGGAAATCAATACAATGTTATTGTCATGCGCGCGCAAACTGTTTATTGGACGTTCGATTTTGACAGTTCACCGTACGTCAGTCTACGTCACTTGCGTATCCGGTACCCCGTTGTCTAAGCGGTCGATCGAATAAACAAAAAATAAAAACGTCAACAAAAGTAAACAAAACAGCCGTAATCATTGATTCCTTCCGGAAAATGTCTAAAGTGACTAATGTTAATTCTAGTTTAGCATATGAGATACTATTATACCTAAACAGTTTTTATCTTGGGATGTTTTTTGTGTGTGAAGTGGCCATGGGCATTTTGAAAGCAATCAATGTTTCTTACCCTGAGAATGCGTTGCTGACCGAAGCCGGGATATTTAGTGCGCTATGTCTTGTGGAAGTTGTTCGTATATTCTTGGGAAGAAGAGGGAATTTGGCCAGTAAGAGTAAGTACTTTTCACTGACCAGCCATTTGATTGTTGGTACTTCTTTTTATAAATGTTTCCAGTTGGGTCCTCAAAAATCATACAATTAATGTATGAAAATAAGCTAATAATATTTGAATTATTGCTCACAAAATTCCTAGAGCCTTCATACATATATTTTTTACTTGTATTTAGCAACAAAACTAAACTATTTTTGTTTTCTTTGCAGAAGTGCCAGTATTTTTCTCTGTAATGCTGACAATACCATCAGCAATAGGTGTATGCTACTTCCTTATATACCAGACATACATACTCCGATTAGAGTACATTTGGTGTGCCGTCATGCTGATGTTCCATGCTTTAGAGCTGGCGTTTGCTATACTCTTCATTGTTACTGTGTGTAAACATCAGCAATATGAATAAAATGTAAGCAAAACTTTGCCAAAATGATATTAATGCCAAAATGTTTGACTGAGTTTAAGTGTATTAGTCGAGATTGAAATAGTATAACTTCAAGGAAGTAAGTAACATGTGGATTATACCTTCTGTAATTAAAAACGAACATAATTTTATTAAAATGAAAGAAGAAAATTAGGTTTACCTATCAACATTGAACACATTTATATAAAGTTTTGAGCCAATGTTAACCTTTGAGGACTTTTCTCGTAAGGAAACGATCCTGGCTGCACAATCAAGTCATGTCATCAAAGTGTATGGTCAGGACCAAAGGAATTAACACAATTTCAGGTCAATAGGTTGGGGGTTGAATAATATTTATTAAAGTAAATAACAAGGTAAGTTAAATAAAAGCTTATAAAAATATTCTAAGATTTTTATATTAGAAGGTATTATCCACATGTGTAAACTTCAAGGAAGTAAGCAAAGCAGTAAAGAAGTAAGCAACTTTCTTGAGTTTAGGAAAATATACTCTACCTATTCTGATCTCTGATTTTGTAACTTCTAATATTCACTCTATAATTGCTTTAGAAGTAGTTTTCGAGAAGTTATTAATTATTAGGGTATTTTATGACCTACTGTATGTATGGATGTGCCTCAATATACTAAAACCCTGCTTTATATGTCATACAAAATTTTATATTTTAAGTACGCACAACAACCAATCAAGCTATAAAAAACCAGTTTATGCGGATCACTCATTGTACGGGAAATCTATAGAAAGCAAGGCCATGTTATGCTGGAACTTCATAGCTTGATGTGTCGCCGTGTGTACCTTAACAGACAATGGCCGTTGACCAATTTTCAATATTATTACTTAATTACCCATGGCATAAGGGTGAAAATGGTCAACTGTTATTGCATGTGGTAGGACCTCACTACCTATGAGCCTTTTGTAGTGATTAAATCTTTACCTGCTACTTAGATAAGTATTTCAAACAATATTGTAAAAAACTACATGTTTTATTAAATTAAATAAACTTGAATGTTTGTGAGCAGGAACAACCATTGATAAAAATAATTAAGAGTATAGGACTATAGTTGCTGCTAGTTATGATGACAATAGGAGTCATTGGTGCCGATTCCCTTGTTCACAAACTAAACTAAATTTAAGTTGAATGCATCTTTTTCTTTCTATTTCATTATGAAAAGGACAGAAGATAAAATTAGTTTAATCCTGTCAAATTAGTCAGCACCTGACGTAATTTGATGTAATTTTAGTAGTCAACTTTTTAATCGCGTCTAAAAGTTGTATGGCGCTGATTAATTTGACAGAACGTAACTAAAATTTATCTTCTGTCCTTTTCTTAATGAAATAGAAAGAAAAAGATGCACTGAACTTAAATTTGGTTTAGTTTGTAAACAAGGGTTTCGGCACCAATGACTCACCTACATTTATTAAATTTCACACTTCATAACTTCAAAAATCATCATTATGCCTGTTCAAGTCTTGAGTCGGCCGGCATCTATCATGATCTTCAAAATTTCTTTCTAATGAAAAACAATACATACATGGTTCATTTATTTTGGTTTGTACGAAGAGATATTATCGAAAGGGCAATGACCGGCCCATAATCCAAAAAATGCTAATCTAGTGTAATCTAGATTCATGACAATGTTGTATTTTATTAAGATCCAGACCTTCCTATTCTAGAATATAGTTCTTAGTTTGTATGTGTAAAACACCGTTTAGAATTAGGTACCTATTTTTGTGTAAAAGTAATTTTAAAATGTTATTAAAGTTAATTAAGTATACCTATGGATGTTTTGATCTTATGAACTTTTAGATGCATTTAAATAATAAAATATTCCTCAATTAATATTCTTCTGTGCCTACTTTGACTAAGTTTAGATTCAAAAATGTTGTCTAAATTCTAATATGGCCCTAATTTAGGAACTATTACCAATCTAATCCAACATTAGCAATATTGAATAAACACCTTGTGTAACAAATCCATTTAAATGCTCAATTTTTTAGTTCTATTGAAATAAAATTAAATGCATACTCTTTCGTATTTTATTCTAATTCTACAGTAAAAACTTAAACTTATTCATTGGTAGGAGGTGTAATGTGTTCCGCAAGTTTCTGGCATTCAATCTTTGTAACCTTTAAAGCGCAGCCTTCTGGAAGATTCCTCTCTATGTACTCTAAGTATGTGTCGCAAGTAGATCCTGTGAGTCTCTGAAGATGTATGAATCGGAAGTATGTTCTGATTTCGTATTGGACTCTATGCTTCTTGTAAATGTGGACACAGCGGAGGAGGGTGTGCCTTTCTTTCTCTGCTTTTCGTAGTGCCCAACTGTAATTGAAAAATAAGAATATATGATTCTACTTGAAACTAGAAAACCATGGTAGAATCATGACCCCTCTATAGAAAAAGGGGACTAAGGTAATAAAACACTAGACTTAGGACTATATGATACTCCAGCAAGCAAAGTATTAGCAATTTAAGGATATAAATTTTCTTTTAAACAATCAAATCCTACAGGACTACAGAATAACCTCAAAACATACCTCTTAGTGACTTCAATACCCAAATGTGAGGCCGCCGCCACACAGAACCAGCTATAACTCAGCAGTACCGCGGGATCAATGCCCCTCATCTCAAGCTCTACCCGTTTATATAACTTGTCTAGTTCCACCGTTGTTATTGGTACAGGCTCGATAGGCTTCTGTATAGGAACTACTATGGCCGCCGAAAGAGGTCGAATAGCGTAGTTAGATGTTATGGCACTCCGTACCGTGGGCGCTGAACGCCATAAACACTGAAAGTTAAGCTTCGTTAATTAAATTCCATTCCTCTTTTTCTTGAGATCGGAAAAAATAAATAAACCATATTTTGTTTTTTTTTTTTTTTTCAAAACAAAACAGGACACCTTATTAGGTGTCCTGTTTTTTTAAGCTTCTAGAACATAACCAATAAACTCACTGAGAGTACTCAGTAATAGTAAAATTTGGGCAGATGGGTTCGACGTTTTTTGATACTGGTGGTGCCCTTACCCTGATCGTATTCATGTTTTTCGCCTCAGGCTTCAGTTTGAAAAGCTACTTCAAGTGATGTTTTTATTAATAGCTGTTAATTTCTGCAAGTATTTTTAATTTAACCTCATGTTTACTCGAGCTAAATATTTTGATATTGACACTGACACAGTGACACCTGACACTGTCAGTTGACAAAAACAGACAACACTTCGGCCGCGTTCCGAATTGCGCTGTAATCGATTTGATCGTCCATAAACCCCGTTCCGAATTACCGTGAGCGCGTTATCGATGTCCCTTGTATCGTCATAGATGACGTCATGACATGCGCCATCTTGCGATTACACCACTATGCCCCAAACAAATATCACCGTGAGCGCTGTCAAAAATGACGGTTGTGTTGACAGGTTGTGTTGTTTTGATATGAACTTATCGCTAATATAAACACATCCGTCATCCTTTTCATCACTGGACGAATCGTCGTTCTCTATCTCAAAATCTGAGTTATCAGTGTCGATAGAATCAACCAACTTATCTTCCATTTTCAAAAATAGGTCTTGTGGAAGGTTTTGGTTTGGGTTTATGTTCACTGTCAACGCGTTCACGAGCGTTACGAATTGATGACAGGCGACAGCTCTTAGCTGTCATAATCGTGATATCTAATTCGGAACGCCAATTTATAGATGTGAGCGCTGTGAGTGATTATTTCGTAATACGGAATGCAACCTTCGTTGAGAACACAGAGCATCTTTCGCTATGGTTGAGAAACTCAGAGGTGAATATCAAAATATGTTTAGGAATAAATTATAAACAAAAAGGTACGAAAAATAATGTAAACGTATTACGTATAAATCATTACCCTCATTTAGGTTTTTTTTAACAAAGTGAGAATCATTTTTATACTGCGTTCCAAATTACGTTGTAATCGATTAGAGCGTCCATAAACCCGTTGCGAATTACCGTGAGCGCGATATCGATGTCCCTTGAATCGTCATAGATGACGTCATGACATGCGCCAGTGTGTTCGCCATGAGTTTTAAACTCATGAACATTATTTATCGTTGCATCTATGTAATTTGTAGTTCGTGGGATTTTTTTAAAGGGTAAATCTTTGCCAGGAGCAAAATACGCTAGTATAAACACTTCTGTCATCCTTTTCATCACCGGACGAATCGTCGTTATCTATCTCAAAATCTGAGCTATCAGAGTCGATAGAGTCAACCAACAACTTCCATTTTCAAAAATAGGTCCTGTTAAAGGTTTTGGTTTGGGGTTATGTTCACTGTCAACGCGTTCACGAGCGTTCCGAATGAGGGATTTTCTTTTTAGCTCTTTCCTAGTCGCTGGGTAGATGGCGCTGAACTTAGTACGCTAATGCAAGGAATGGAACCTAAAAAAACTGATTTTGACAAAGCGCGAGAAAACTAGGTTATATTCGGAAGGTTAAGCAAACGCAAGCGTCAGTCAACGATGAACGAGCGTATGTGACGTGCGCAATGTTTTTTTTTCGAAGCGTTTTGGCTTTAGCACCAAATAACGTAGTCAGTTCAACGCCATCTATAGAGTTATTGGAAACTAAGTTTTTTTTTTAATACCTCAAAAAGAAAACTGGATGCCAGCTCTTATCTGTCATAATCGTGATATCTAAATCGGAACACAAATTATAGATGTGAGCGCTGTAAGCGATTATTTTATAATACGGAATGCAGCCAAAGATTACCACTACCACAAAGTGACAGCATCTTAATGACGTCCGACTGTCTGACAGAAAGAATGTCAACTCAATATTTTTGGTATCATTGGTGTTTTGTCGGACGTGGAAAACAAAAATTATAAAAGAAAACTAGAAAATTCTTACATTTTACTGTTTTTCTCCAAACTACAAGAACAGCGTAAGTCGCTGAAAACAAAAATCATTAGGCATGTCGCTGTCAATGTTACTGTTAAAAATGTTACATTGCAAACAGATGAATGGCAGAAGTACAAGCGCAGGGGAGGACTCAGCCGGCACTATCTCTCTCAACGAAAACTCAAGAGGAAAAATAAGCATAAAGAAGGAACAGGACGACGAAAGCGTATGCAGGGTTTGCCTCAAAGAAGGTTGCATACCAATCTATGGGAACAACACAGCACAAGACCTTTCTGAATCGTTCAACACATTTGCCGGCGTAGAAGTAAGAATAGATGACCCGTATCCTAAGTACTTATGTGAACCATGCAACACTCTTCTTCAAGGAGCAATCCTATTTAGGAAAACTGCACAACAGTCAGATGAAATTCTAAAACAGCCTCCTGAAGACATGCAAACTACTGAGAATGATGATACATTCGATTACCCTGAGGACGACGACGACAACTCTTCAGAATATGAAGAATGTAAAAGCAGTTTAAAGAGGTCATATCATTGTAAGAAATGTGAAATGTCATTTGACTCATTCAGTGACTACCATGATCACAGATTGACAGAAGAACATGAGAATAGGAAAATTGTGTGTCCTGTATGCAACAACTTATACTCAGAATTGTATTTCAAAAAGCATTTAGCATTACACAAAGAGAAAGCTTTATACATGTGTGATATTTGTGGGAAAAACTTCATAATGCAGGGACACTTCACACGTCACCGTTTAACACACTTTTACAAACTACCCTTCAAATGTTCTCTTTGTCCATATAGAGGAAGGTTCAGTGAGTCGCTGAAAATGCACATGCGCACACACACTGGTGAAAAACCATACCAATGCGCACAATGCCCTGCCAGATTTATTAGTAAAAGTAATTTAAACAAACACTCATTGAGACACAAGGGAGAACATGATTTTAAATGTGAGACTTGCGGGCGAGGCTTCTATACTAAACGAGAATTGGAGTTACACTATAAAGTAGATCATACTGGAATAAAGGACCATGTTTGTAATATTTGTGGGAAAGCATTTGGTTATAGAAAGCAGATGATGAAACATCAGCTCAAAGTACATAAGAGAGCAAAACTCAAAAGTGGCAGAATGCCTTTGTATTTGCAAGTGGAAACTATGAAAGAACGGGGCCAAGATATTTCTATTGAGAGTTGAAACAAAAGTTAATCACAGAATAATATCACTCATCATCTGCTAGCCTTTACCGAATTATGTTGGGGTTGGGTTACAGCTGAGCACCAGTACTGAAATCACTGTCAACTTTTATTGAATATCTGAAAAGAAAAACTAATATGATAATTAATTGTGTTCATTACTTAATGTAGTCATTATTTAATTGTATTATGTACTGCCATCTTATGTTAGATTTTAAGATTATAATATGCCCAGGATCTAAAATGAATTTCATAATTTAGTTGAAAATTTTGAATCAAAATATGACATTTTATAATACTTAGGAGATAATTTGTTTTTATTTTATTTTAACAACTCCATTGCTTCATTCCAGTTTTTTTATACAATTCCAAAGCTTGACAAAGGCTTTCCCCCAATTCCTTCCAGGAAATCATTTCCTGCGTCCACGCCATCTCGAATCAGTCCTCGCGGTAAGAGTCCCTGGTCATCACGGGTCTCCTTTTTATGGGCCAGCCTCAAGACGCCGTCTATGAAATATTTTCATATGAGTCGTATCTTAGAGAGACCAACAAATTCAATATGAAGGGGATTAATGGAGTACCATACCATGCCACAGGACCCAGCAAGGTGAACCTAATCCTATTGCTGCATAGGATTTATGCAGCCAAAGGGACTACAACACACGTTATTTAGGTGGCTCGTATATGATCTATCGTTCTGGAATATCGTAATGTATTGGATCCAAAGACATTCAAATAATTCTTTTATATCTCTTTGATTGAATCAAATTCAAATCGTAGCACCTTTCTGTAATGTCTGCCTATCTCCATACAAAAAAAGGCGTGAGTTTATGTGTTTGTTGTTTAGCTGGGTTCTGTTGAGTGATTTATTTCCTCTTTTTTTGTTATTACAAACATCTACCCTATTCCAACTTCTATAGGTTGGAATAGGGTAGATGTTTGTAATAAAAAAAAACTGCTTGCTTTACTTGCTTGGCAACGAGTTGTAGCCCGCTGCCGATGCTAAGGATCATGACAACAGCCGCAGCAGGCCTCGTCGGCACGGCAACTAAGCGTGTCAACAATACAATTAGATCGTAAAATTTTACGACACCTGGTAATGGCTTATTTAATACTTTATTGAGCGATAATGCACACGCTCCATCAGATAAAACCGAGTATTTTCTCATAATAAAACGATCATCGCACCTCCTTTCGCTGGCGTTTCTCTCAAAAGTACTGGCTGTTTGAGTTTGGGAGTGAAAATAAAAAGATTTGAAATTCGAATTTGTGCTTTGACAACAAAGAGATAGAAGTAAAAGCCTGAATTTTCTTATTTGAAGCTTCTGAAGGCATTTGTTGTATCATATGTGTAATTTTTACACCAAATAATGGCAAACGAGGCCGAAGAGACAATTCGCAAGCTAGCCTTGCATAAAGGAGTGGCAGGAGTCATAGTGGTAAACGGAGAAGGTATACCGATCAAGACTACCCTGGATAACCATATTTCAGTGCAATACGCGGGCCTTATGTCTTCTTTAGTCGACAAAGCGAAGGCCGTTGTAAGAGATTTAGATCCTACGAATGACCTGACGTTTCTGAGGATACGCAGTTTGAAAAGTGAAGTGATGGTGGCTCCTGATAAAGAATTTATACTGATTGTCGTTCAAAATCCGGTTGAATGACGAAGGCTTTGGCTCGTGAGCCAATTTTTTTATACTTTGGCGGTTTTTGTTTGAAATTGCGCCAATCGCATCTCTCGACATGCTTCTTATTTTATTTATTAAATTAATGGCCTTTTCATACGAGTAGTCTATTAAGCTGAGTCCAAACGAGCGTAATTTTGTGAGTCGCGTAATTTCGGTTTCATACATCATTGGGCGCATTTTACGTCGTGACGACGCGACGATGTAAAATATGTATGAAACCGAAATTACGCGACTCACAAAAGTACGCTCGTCTGGCCTCAGCCTTAAACGCTGGATTGTTATATGGATAAAAGGTTTAAAAAAAAAAAATTAATTACGAAATACTATCAAGACTAATTTTATGTTTTAATGTGTAATGTTTTATTACTTCCATCAATTTCCTATTCAACCATTGTATTATAATCAATCATTATACTTTTCTTGTTAGCGCTATGATCAATAAATTAAACCAAAAACTACACACAATAGTTTTATTACTTACAATAGAAAGATCACAACATATCACTAATTAGGAATGGAATCACGGGTGAATCACCAGTTTCCGCCACGTCCTCTCCCTCTAAATCCTCCCCTGAAACCACCACGGTTGCCGAAACCTCCACGTCCGAATCCTCCCTGGTTACCACCGAATCCTTCCTGGTTGCCGCCGAAGCCGCCTTGGTTGCCGCCGAAGCCACCTTGGTTACCGCCGAAGCCACCTTGGTTACCGCCAAATCCTGGGTTTCCTCCTCCGAAACCTCTGTTACCGCCGTAACCTCCTCTGTTACCGCCGAAACCTCCCCTGTTCCCGCCGAAGCCGCGGTTACTGCCGAGGCCCCTCCAGCTGCCGGCGAACCCTCCCCCCGTGCCGCCAGCCCCTCCCCCCGTACTGCTGACCCCCCCGAAGCCTCCCCCCATGCCGCCCCCTCCGCGGGGCCCGGTGGTCCCCCAGCCTCTGTTCCCTCTCTTGGCTCCTCCTGTGCTGTCGAGCCTGAAGGTCGGTACGTTACATTCGCGTGGGATGTTGTAGTCGCCAGCGTCGATGATGCATAGCGCCTTTAGGCAGTCGATGACCTGTGGGAAAGTAACATTTTGCTATAGACATCTATTTTGAAAGGGCTATAAAAGGTTCTTTGGCTATAATTATCGGTCTTTTTCACAATTTCTTTGTTTATTAACACTTTATGCACAAGTAAAAGCTGTACAAAGGCAGACTTAATGCCTTGGTCATTTTCTACCAGTCTACCTTAGGGTCATTTCACACCGAGACGCGACGCTGCGCGCACATTGTAATAGAGCGACTCGAAACATGACTTTATTTACTACACGACAAGATACACATTTCATTCCGATGCGTCTCGCGGCGCAGCGCGAAATCACTTCCAGTACTGTCGCGTTGCGTCTCGATGTGAACTGACGCTTAAGGTAGTGCAGAGACAACACAAAGTAGGTGCATTTCTCCTTCCAAAGAAAATTCTAAAACAGTCGGTCTTCTGCATGCTCAGTGAGTTGTTGGTTTAAAATAGCCACTATGTGGATCTTTGACGCAGCCAGAAGGTGTCAGGACAAACCTCGTAGAAGATGGCGGGAAGAGCTGGACAAAACCAGAGTGGTCCATGCTAGCTCTGGATAGACAGGTACTCGTGGGGAGATGTTTGCTTGCCCAGCAGTGCGATGAATCAGGCCAACAACAAAAGTAAGTACAGTTTAGAGGTACCTTCTGCTCAGTAGGAGAGAACTGCAGTGCGGCATCAGGTTCGCCCGCAGCCCTCTCTACAATCTTCTCTACGGCGGGTCGTAAGGCAGTCACTAGCGACGCCGCGCGAGGATTCATCTCAAAGTTCAGCCAGTTGTCTAGGCGGACTACGCCGTCAATCTGCACATAACACATGATTAATTAATAATATACGTTTGGGAAAATTATAAAGGTCAATAAAGATAGTCATAGCGGAAAAGTAAATCACTATAGGGGTGTACCTGTACTCCTATTTGCTAACAATGTTTAAAGTTAAGGAAACTTAAATCTTAGAAATTTAACAATGACAAATGTTTTTCAAGAATGAGTCTAGTAGAGTTTCAATAACGATTGCATTTAATGCGCATACTCGTGCAAATAATAAAAGTTTTTGTTTCATCGAAATTGGGCCAGAATTTCCAAAGTTACAGCGTTGTAAGTTTCACCGCTTTTTTAACTTCGCGTACTTTCGCGAGCCACTGCGATAACGTCATGTCCGATTGCGGGTGATGCGGAGTGTTTACGTTTACAAAATTTGATTTATAAACTGATGTGTGCATCTTTAACGTTTAATATCTGTCATTTTTAAAGACAGGAAAAAAAAAACATTCTTTTTCGTTGGTGTGACTCATTGACTTGTTCGCACACACTTGTTCACCATCGTTTATTTTTATTTTTTTTTGAAGGATATCAATGGTTATTCGTAGTAATATTATAAAATATGTAAGTAATCGACATGATTTATGAACCAATCTGGAAACTCTTTAATACTGAAAAAAAAAAACAAGGTTCCAGAGAGAAAGATCATGGCAAAGAATCCTCGGGAAAAACTTATTTTAAGCTTTTACCCAAAGCCTAGTTGGAGTAAAATGAATCCAACATACCCACTCCACCTTCCTGCTAGCGAACAGCAGCACATGCAGCGGCGCCACCATGGTGGTCTGCTTGCAGCTGATGGCGCGCGTGCGCACCTTCTCGCCGAACACGAACAGGGGCGAAGGGAAGCGCTGCTCCTGGTTGCTGCAGTTCACCGAGGTCTTTGCTATGAGCGCCGGTTTGCCTTCCGTTGTTAGGACCTGAGGAGAACGATCACATAATAGAAAAAAAAAAGCGTCTTTCAATTTCCTGTTCCATTTGCCTGATGAACGAAATCAGTTGTCCAAAGTAGATATACAAGTTTATGTACATGTGGTTTCTCTCATTAGTTTTGTTTTTTTTCTTGTTTTTTATTGTTATTGAGAGGACACTGGACATGTCCCAAGCACATGACCAGGTCTAGCGTCGGTTCTGAACTCGTCGGATGCCAGCGTTAAGGCACGCAGCACTCTTCACAAGGACATGCACCCAGTTCTATACTTTATTTTTATATTTAAGTTCCCTTTTTATATACACGGTTTTAGGTCGTTCTGGAACCGAAAGCCATAAACTCGATCATCGAACTCAAAACGATTGAGACTTTTTATTTTTTTCAAAAAATTAAAAAAGATATATGTATTTATAATTTTTCGTGATTTTTTATATTTATATTTGTAATTGTTAATATTTGAAACAAAAATATATATATATATATATTATAAAAAAAAAACAGTACCAATCGTTCCGAGTTCGATGATCGGCTTTCGGCTCCAGAACGACCTAAAAATAATGGTGTATTAAGCGGTTCTTTCAAGGTATATGAGAACAGGTTGCATGCCCTACTTTTCAGGGAAGCAGATGTTGTTAGTTTACTGCTTACCTTCCTCTTTCCCTGGTGCAGACACACGTTTGGGTACAGCCCCATGCACATGAGCGCTATGACGAGATCTAGATTAGGATCGGGTCCCGATGGATGCCAGCGTTGAGGAATGCAGCACTCTTCAGAAAAACCGATAGATGTTGTTAGGATATCTGAAATAAAAAAACATTTATTAAAATTAAAATATTTTATTTCACATAGGCTTAAATGGGCACTTATAAAACGTCGAGAAAAGGTGCACGGTTCGGGTTGGTCGTTTCCTATGAGAAGAAGCGGCAAGAAACTCCATGGTTACTATTTTCAAATCATTTGGTTTTACAATATTATTGTGTTACAGCATTAGTTCTTAAGTATAGGGGGCAGTAATGTTTAACATCAACCTATGGTAATGTACTATCGTGGACACTTCTGCCTGATCCCCACTAAGATAATTTTTAAACGCTCTCTAGCCCCGCCTCGTTTGTATAGAACTTTGTATAGAAATAATGAATGAAAGACAATACTGATCGGCCGAGCGCTCTAACGACGCACGCCAAACGAGAGTTATTGTTATTTTGCGCGCCAAATTGACGCTTTACTAATAGCCGTAAACTTTAAGGGGGCGTGGCTTGGCGCCTCCGCATGATTAAAGCGAAAAAAAAAAAAAAAATGGTCAGGCGTAAAATACCACGACTGTACCTCTGGACACTCAGGAGGTGTGCTTTAAACTTGACCTTATTCAAACGATGCTCTATCTGATATCGTGTCCTGCCTGCCCTGATCCTTACACGCCACAGGAACTGATAGACTCTAGTGATAGTGCTAAACTCATAGTAAACTCCTCAATTTAAAAATCAAACATTAAACCCGCGTTCCCACTATGTCGTGAAGATTAATTTATCGTTGGTTTTTGGTTGGCAAAAGTCGTGGATGACAGTAATCGCGTCGTCCTTTAAGCGAACACTTCCATTTAAATACACAAGCCACGACACGATTATCTGTCGTCACGACAAAGTGGGAACGCGGCATGAAGAAAAATCCCGTCCCCACTCACTCTCATCTGATTGCTAACTCTGTTGAAGCTGGTATCGAGGTAAGCATCAGAAGTAGAAGGGTGTTATACTCACTGGTGAGCTGGTATTTGGCCTCGGAGGTGACCCTCATGGTAGTCTGCTGGATTCCCTTCCACTCGCACCATCTCACCTCTGCGTCTTCGCCCTTCGCGTGCTCTCTTTCCCACATCTATAAGACATTTTGACAGCTCATAAAATGTGACTTGAAGCCGTATTGTCCAATCAGGCATGATACACGGATATGCGCCTATAAATTAATGCGTATAGTCCCCGTCACGAGAAGGTTTAATTTTTGAAAATAAAGAACTTCTACCAAGTTACGTAGCGACAATTCAATCAACAACAAATAATCCCAAATTTAATCTACTCAAAGGTGTACTAAAAAACTAAAGAGCAATTTCACTTGGTCGGGTTATACACCGTTAATTTTAGTTATAAAGCGCTGTCGTCTAATGTTTTGTGGTACTGGAACGCGTCTGACTTCATGGAACATAAACATTTGGGCCGCTACTTTGAAGTAAGTTCACGCTGACGCTGTCCATGCAGTATTTTTTTATTTGTTCCAAAGGTTGCGAACCCGGATGTGTGTTTACAAAAAAATACCAATCAAATTGAGAAACTCCTCCTTTTGAAAGTCGGTTAAAAATTATAGCTTCTCGTGATGGGGACTATAGATATGTTTGCTGGGGCCATGGTATAATAGTCGCATTAAAACCATTATTGTTACAAGGTGTAAGGTACATCGACGCTAAAATGGTTACCACGTATTTCAGTACTTGATTCCGGGCGCCCCGCCCCACATAGAAATATTATAGGAAACAACTGTTTTTTTTTTTAATTACAGACTAAAATTTTCTGTGGTTCGGGGTTCAGAATGATGTACTAAATACGTGTAGGCAGTTTTACCGTCGGTGCCTTTTTCACTCCGTGAGATCGATCTATTACTTCGTAGTATAGTTAGACGCCTTTAACGATTCAGGTTTTCCATTTTACAGCAAACGCAATAACATTTCGTCAAAACATAAGCTTTTAGACGAGCCGAATGGCGCAGCGGTAGTGAGGCTGCCTAACGTTCTTAGGGTCACGGGTTCGAATCCCAGTAGGCAAATGTTTGTGTGATTAGCATGGACATTTGTTTCTGAGTCATTGATAATATATCGTGCACGCACAGGTTTCTTCGGCCCTCAAGCACATCATAAGTGAAAGCCAGCACGGCTTCGTAAGGGGTCGGTCGACCTCGACTAATCTCATTGTTTGTAGCGACTACCTCTCCGAGTGTATGTCACAAAGGTCCCAAGTCGACGTTATATATACCGACTACAGTAAGTGTTTCGATCGGATAGACCATGTAATCCTGTTGCGTAAACTTTTATCTGTGGGCATCAGGGGCGATCTTTACCGGTGGTTTAAGTCCTATGTGGAGAACAGATGTCAGACTGTAGTTCTGAATGGATACTGCTCAAAGCCTATGAACGTCCCATCAGGGGTTCCCCAAGGATCCTTGCTGGGGCCACTGTTGTTAAATATATTTATCAACGACATCTCTTCTGCATTCCGGTATTCAAAATTGTTACTATACGCTGACGACATGAAGATAATGAGACAAATTAATACCCTGGCGGATGCTCATCTATTACAGGCGGACCTTAATAGTTTTCAAGCCTATTGTCTTAATAATAAGTTGGATTTGAATGTCTCCAAGTGTTATGTTTGCTCCTTTACACGGAAACCTATTCAGATCGTCCATAACTACACGCTTTTTGATACTGCACTAAATAGGGTCAACACTATCAGGGACCTGGGAGTTACCTTTGACGCTAAGCTTCTATTTGATGCGCACATAGACAATGTAGTTAAGAAAGCATCAAAAGCGCTTGGTTTCATTCTCCGGGTGTCCTCGGAGTTCAAAAACATTAAGACTATTAAAATATTATACTGTTCCTTTGTCTGTAGTCATTTGGAGTATGCTTCTCAGGTCTGGAACCCTAATTATAATGTCTACATAAATCGTGTTGAGAGTATACAGAAAAGGTTTCTAAGGCACATTCAATATCGGTCTAAAACGTTTTCAACGAATTATACCTACCGTTGCAAAAAATTTCACATCCTTCCGCTATACGAAAGGCGAAAAATATCAGATCTTGTGTTTCTTTTTAAGATCGCCAATGGAACAACTGGTGTTACCGAGTTGCTGCACAAAATCGGGCTGCGAGTGCCGTCTGTGCTCTTACGTAGACCTCATTTATTACACACCACAGTGGTAGCCACAACGTACAGACGAAACTCGTACATTGTGAGAGCGAGTCGTATGTACAACGCAACCTGCCAGGAAGCTGAGATCGACATATTCAATACTGGCACCGCTAAATTGAAGAAAATTTTATCTAATAGCTTCTTCGAGCGAATTTAGTAACTGTTTTTTGTGGTGTTATATACATTTATAGTCTTATCTTTTGTGATGTCATATTATTTATATACCTACTTACTACATGTGGAAACCTGTAATTGGCCATATTTTGTCTAAACTACTACTCACTATCTGTTTAGCTGTAAGTTTTCCCAAAAATGAAATAAATAAATAATAAGTATGTTACAAATTTACAAAAAAAAAGTACCAACTACTCCACGACACAAGCATAGTTGCTTAGTGTGGCACTAGATGGCGGTGTGTAATGTGCAGCGATATTTATTTATTTTTAGTGAGACTTACTTGAAAAGCATTGAGCATAGCCACATGGTCGGACGCCCGCTCTCCGGCCAGCGCTCGCTGATGGTTGCTGATCCTGCGCCGCCCCTCCACCACGAAGATCTCGGGGAACGTCGTGGAGTTAGCCGCCATAGTCGTCAGCGCGTCCCCTACGCCCAGCACGAAGCCTAACACCATCATCTTGCCCAGACGGGGCTCTGTGGACAAAAATGGTAGATGTTAAACTCGATGACATTGTGACTATGTAGACTAAGCAGTTTGAAAAAAAAAAATTACTATAAGGGATGGTGCACACAAATGTTTGGGCTGGTCTGATTCGGCAGCCATCGCCGGACTCTATATCTATCTATATGGCAATACCATATACCATGCATGAAATTGTGTTAAAATTATAAATAGTGAGTTAACGACTGGACATTGTATTGTAGTACCTCGTAAGTCTTTCCACTACTCTTTGTTTGACAAGTTTATACGGCTACAGATCACCGCCGCCGCGCCAAATATTTTATTGGGCCGGACCAAAAAATCCCCAATTCTGACCAGGAAAATCTTAGCAACAGTCCAGAATTCGGAAGTTGATCATTAATTTAATGGTAAGTGGTTCTGTCTAAGCGTTGTTACCACTTCAGGGTATCGCACATTTCAGTATGCATAACTTTTTTTATTTTTTATTTCGAAACGGAATGTACTAAAAATACTATAAAAATAATGACAAAAAGTGAAAACAAGACCAAAATCGGCAAAACAATACAAAAGTTTTAACCAATAAAACTTTTGTTTTTATCTCTTTCTAGATAAACAGAATTTAGTATGAATTTTGTACGTCGATATGTCGAATGACGTCATGAAAGGTATCGGATCTCTCTGTCTAATCAGCAGTTTCAAATGCTTATAACTTAGTAATGCTTTATTATATGCTATTTCTGAAGTTAATGCGCTGAGTGATTAAAAAAATCATACATAAAGGGTGTAAAACGTCTCTTAACGAAGCTGAAAGGCACCCCGTCATTGCGATATTTTTTTTGTTCTAGACCATACCTGGGAACCTTCTAGTTACGGAGATCATTATCATCATCAGCCTATAATGTTCCCACTGCTGGGACACGGCCTCCTCTCTATGAGAGGAAAACGCGGGCCAAGTGCGGATTGGTAGATGTCACATGTCTTCGAATTTTTGGTTCTAGGACATGCCGGTTTCCTCACGATGTTTTCCTTCACCGGTTTGAGAGCAGTGGTGATGAAATAAATTACACAAAGTAATGCGCCACAAAGTTTCGGAGATATTGGGGGTCAAAGTTCCAACTTTTTGATAAGTTTTTTTTTAAATACAAGCTTTTAATGTAAGACTTTGATTTTAAACACCTCCACAAACCCCGCACTAATGAATCCATCCATCAGCACAATGTTTTGAGTTCGTTACATCCACAAAACATGATTTGTCACCCCAAAAAAAAAGTCATTTCCAGGCAATCATTTTGTGTAAAATTAATTAGTTTGATGTACAGAATGCTTGGTTGACGGCTTCGTGACGAGTCTGTTTACACCCTGTATACCCTATTATAACGTACGTAAAATACTTCATTTAAGTTGAGGGTATACTTACATAATTTCACTCCGCGCATGATTAACACTTTGTCACAAAACCCATTTATCTCGTCTGCTCGACGTCCGTATGTCACTACAGGGATCCAGCAGAATATCAGCGTCAGGTGCATGCCTGACACATGCTGAGCTGGACTCCCATTTGGTGCAACCTTGAGACGCACACCGCACCTTGTGTATACTTGATATTTTATTTTTATTTGAAGTATGGCATGGTCGCGGGCCTGTGGACGGTGGGCTATGGGCTAGCTCGCCGTCCGTCCGTCTCATGACGACAGGCCGTGTCGACGGCGCAAGAGTGTTCCACGCGCGCCTCAAAGAGAGTCAGCAAAAAGGAAGGGGTCCGCAAGGACCGATGCCTGCCGGGGTTGCGGGACTGTTCGAAAGAGATACCGTGGCCCCGGAACACAAAGGGCGATGAAGGAACATGGATGGGTTTTAGTCAGTAAAATTCTGACACTCCCTCCTGCTCCGCCCAGAGCGGGAGAAGTCAATTGATGAAGTCCCATCCGAAAAAAAAAAAAAAAAAAAAAAAAGATATGGCATGGTGTTACTATACTTATTTCGTAAATATGTTTTTCTTTTTGTAAATTGGCACCTTGTTTTTTTATCATGTAAATTGTATAATTTAATCGTACTTCTGTGTGTAGTGCTATGTCTTTTGTGTGCACTAAATAAATGGTATATCTATCTATCTAACCTATCGGCAACTTGGCGAGTATAGTCCCGAGCGGCGTGAGCTCGTCCCGTGCGTCCAGACAGCCCAGCTCGCGCAGCAGCGCCTCGGCCTCTATGACGGCGTCCAGCGGGGGCGGCTCCGGGGCCTTCGACAGGAAGTGACCGATGCTGCCCAGGCGCAGGAGCTTGATGCTGGGGAGAAAATACTTGGTTAAATAAAGAAAAAAACCGGCTAAGTGCGAGTCAGGGTCGCCACCGTAGTTGGGGAGCCCCCTTTATTTTTTAATTAATCTTTATTTTTATTATCAGATGATGTGATGATGATAGCGGCAACAGAAATACATCATCTGTGAAAATTTCAACTGCCTAGCTATCCGGTTCATGAGATACAGCCTGGTGACAGACAGACGGACAGTTGAGTCTTAGTAATAGGGTCCCGTTTTTCCCTTTGGGTACGGAACCCTAAAAGCAACAAGAAAATGGGTCCGCGCGCTACCCTTTGGTAAGACAGATTGT
Source organism: Xestia sexstrigata (assembly GCA_941918905.2). Lineage (NCBI taxonomy): Eukaryota > Metazoa > Arthropoda > Insecta > Lepidoptera > Noctuidae > Xestia > Xestia sexstrigata. The sequence continues at coordinate 12,506,917 of OW799222.2, forward strand.
CCAACCTTCGCGTGTATCCTGATAGAACCGTCTATCGGCATCGCGAATGCGGAATCCGCGGCAAACGAAACAAGACTTCCTTTCGCAGGTCTGCTGGTAGAAAATTACTTTTGAAATAAGGAGTGCCTTTGAACTCTACAGCATGTAATGTTGTTCCCTTATGTTCTCTCTTGTATACATCCCACTTCCCACTTATATTATACGAGTAAATGAAAAAGTTTGTGAGGATGGATGAATGAATGTTTCTTACTCTTTCACGCAAAAAACTACGGAACAGATTTGGATGAAATTCGGCACACAGATAGTTTATAACTTGGATTAACATTTAGGGTCCTTTTATCCCGGTAGTACGATCCCGTGGGACAATTAACGAAGTACACACGGGCGAAGCCTCGGGCACGAGCTAGTTACTTAGAAAATAAACAGATAATCGACCAGTTTGAAGTTGTCCGAAGTGCGAGCAGGCACGCACATGTTCCGGGAAACAAGCAGGCGTTTGTTTTGTACGCCGCGGATTACACTCAAAACTGTCAAAAATCTCCGAATGACAGCGAGAATGTATGGCTTAACTTTTACGATCTTAGCAATTTACAATTCTTACTTCACTAATACAAATGCAAAAGTTTGTAAGAATGGATGTATGGATGGATGTTTGTAACACTTCCACGCAAAAACTACTGAACGGACAGTTACCGAACTCCACGCGGGCGAAGCCACGGGCATAAGCTAGTCAAAATGGTATGCGTACCTGAGAGCCAGCTCGTGTAGTGGTGTACGGAACATCTCGGCAGTTTGATGTTCTTCCAGTCTGTCGTACCGCGCGCGGGAGCACAGCGTGAAGCACACGCCCGGACGGACACGACCCGCACGCCCTTTACGCTACAAAGGAATTAAGATAAAAAAAAACAGATGCTTGAATAGTACAGTCGCAGTTTTTACATATCTTCTAAATATCAATAATAATAATAATAACCGCGCCTTCAAACGGTTGGGTCATGCCGGTTTTGATGTATTCTTTCGGCATACTCAAATGGACTCAGACGGAACTTGATGCCCTGGATAGGAGGGTACGCACACTGCTGACCGCAAATCGAATGCATCACCCACGGTCGTCGGTGATGAGACTGTATATCCCGCGAAAGTGCGGGGGTCGTGGCTTCTTAAATGCTAAGACCCTACACAACCGTGAGGTATGCAGTCTCAGGGAATACTTCTTGGAAGCCGACGGGGAGATGCACCGAGATGTGGTCTCAGTGGACAAGGGCCTCACCCCGCTCTCCCTGGCTAACGAGAACTGGCGCAAGCCTAAAGTATTAGACACTAATGACCGCAAGGAAGAATGGCAGGGCAAGGAGCTTCACGGACGCTTTTACGCCCTACATGGCCCCGATGTAGACTTCTTAGCGTCAGTATCCTGGCTGCGCTTTAGTGACCTCTTCGGGGAAACCGAAGGTTTTGTCTGTGCAATAATGGACGAAGTTATGATGACGAATAACTACCGGAAATTCATTGTGAAAGATGGCACGGTTGACATACTACTCTGTCAAGAAAGTACCGGGAAAAGATCAATAATACACAAAATGTCTGTTATTCATCCAAATTTATTTTATCACCTTCAAAGTATGCTCCTTTAGAAACGATACACTTGCGCCAACGAATAATCCATTCATCAAAACATTTTTTAAACGCTGCTTCCGGAATTGAGTTCAGTTCTCGCCGCGAATTCTCCTTTATGTCTTCTATCGATTGAAAACGGGTGCCACGAAGTGGTAATTTGAGTTTAGGAAAAAGAAAAAAGTCAGCAGGAGCCATATCTGGTGAATATGGTGGTTGCTGGATGGTATTTGTTGAGTGTTTGGTCAAAAATTCGTTCACAATGATAGCCTTGTGCGAAGGCCCATTGTCCTGGTGCAAAATCCAAGAATTTTCTTTCCACAAATCTGGCCTTTTTCGTCGAATTTGCTCTCTTAAACGCCGCATAACGCTCAAATAATATTCTTTATTTACCGTTAGACCTTCCGGTAAGAATTCAGAGTGCACAACACCGCGATAGTCAAAGAAAACAGTCAACATGACTTTGACTTTTGATCGACTTTGGCGTGGTTTTTTCGGTTTCGGTTCAGTTGGAAGGCTCCACTCCGAAGCTTGTTGACTAGTTTGCATGTCAAACTCGTAAACCCACGTCTCGTCACCAGTAACAATGCGTTTCATGAATGTTGGGTCCGAACTGACTCGTTCTAGCATGTCCTCAGCGACTTTCATGCGATTGAGTTTTTGGAGAAAATTCAGATCTTTTGGGACTAGCCGAGCAGCAACATGTTTCATACCCAAATGATTAGTTAAAATGGTACGGATCGACTCGTGAGATACAGAAAGTTCGGCGGCTATCTCTCTCAGAGTTGAATGGGGATTTTCAGTCACTATTTTCTTCACTTTTGCGATGTTAACTTCAGTTGCAGACGTTGACGGCCTACCAGAGCGAGGCAAATCTTCCATCACATCTCGACCGCTTTTGAACGCTTTGAACCACTCATAAGCACGAGTTTTTGATAAAGTCGATTCACCGTAAGCCTTCTGTAACATTTTCAGTGACTCCGAACACGAAATTCCATTGGCGATGCAAAATTTAAGACAAACTCTTTGTTCGATATTTTTGTCCATTATGAAATTCGCAATACACACTATATATGATATTACTAAAACCAGCACTGTATTTAATATAAATAACAGATGCAACTCAAACTCCGCGCCAAAATAGAAAACAGTTGTGCCAATCTAACAACTACAAAAAAACAAAAATTTGAATTTGGAACCATAAACAAATCATCCATTCCCGATACTTTTTTGACTGAATGTATGTCGGGCATGCCACCGTCCGGGAGAATCGATCCGACACATCATTTCTGGGTGTTCTAGTCTGGCTAACGGAGAGTACTTGCATAGACACAACCTCGTTGCCAGGATTATCCACCAGCAACTTGCTTTGAAATACAACCTTGTGGAATCAGAAGTGCCATACTATAGGTATGCACCCGACCCAGTTCTCGATAATGGTAATATCACGTTGTATTGGGATCGACCTATCACCACTGACAGGACTGTTGCTGCCAATAGGCCTGACATAGTGGTGATAGATCGATTGGAGCGTCGCACAATGATTGTTGATATAACGGTCCTGCATGATGAGAACCTCGTGAAAGCAGAGAAATATAAACAATTCAAATATCTAGATCTGGCTCCCGAGGTTGTTGACATGTGGGACGTGAATACAGCAGTCATTGTGCCGATAGTCGTGTCGGCCAATGGCTTAATAGCTAAGAGCCTCGACCAACATCTTAGGAGGCTCTCGCTTGGCAGCTGGATCAAGGGCTTGATTCAGAAAGCAGTACTTCTGGACACGGCACGTATTGTTAGGAGGTTCCTCTCTCAAGAGCCCTGACCACCGGCAGCTCGGACCCTGTTCCCAGCGCTGGTGGGCTACTATTTTTTATATTTTTAAATGTTTTTTTATAGTGTTTTGTATAAAAATATTTAAAAATGTTAAAAATATGTAATATAATGAATAAAGGATAATAATAATAATGGTGGACTACTATTTTTTATATTTTTAAATGTTTTTTTTTTATAGTGTTTTGTATAGAAATATTTAAAAATGTTAAAAACATGTAAAAAATTGAATAAAGAATATAATAATATATTTATTTGCGTAAAACATGGTATAAAAAGGTCTTACAGTATAAAATAGAACAGACATGTTTTGCCAAGATTAAATTAAAACACAATTAAAACACAATTTCCTTACCATAACCGGCATGACGACAGTATCAAAAAATTTAAAATCTATTTAGTCCGTCAGTTAGAGTATTGGAAATTAATGGACACGTATTTTTTGTTTTTGTGAATCAATGAAAATTGACAAAGATAAAACGCATCAAAACTCGGGAGTGGGGGCTCGTGACGTAAAAAACTAGCTAAAAATTATACCTAGGAGTGACGTATTGAGAATTTTAAAAGCGTCATATCTTCGTCAATTTTGGTTTGCGTAACAAAAGAAAAAACACGGGTCAAATATTTTTTGATAATCTAACTGACGGACTAATTAGTTTTTTTTTGTCGTCTCGCCTACACTACACTACACTACAACAGCCCATAACGTCCACTGCTGGACATAAGCCTCTCCCATGTTGGGAGGAATTTGCTGTAATCTCCACGCTTGGCAGGCGGATTGGAGATCGCAGTGATGAAAGACTAACAGAAAACGCTGCTGCCCATTCTCTGGTCTACGGAGGCGCAAGGTGTTCTGCCTCAGACATTAGTCGCCTTATACGATACCCGTGACTGTAATGACGACGTCTCGCCTATTAATATTATATTACAAATCGATTCGTTGAATCAAAACAGCCACACGAGGCAAATCAATATTGCATTCGACTGTGTTATTTGATACATAATGGGAGTAAAAGTTTCCTTAACGAAGCCGAAAGGCACTTGTTCTCCCTATCTTTGCGATATTTTTTAAATCTGGACCATTGGGAACCTTCTACTAACAGAAGGTTTCCAATGGTCCAGGATATTTGGGGTCAAAGTTAATTTCTTTTTACAAGATCTTTTTTTTAAAATCCACCACTGTACTATTTAATCCGTCCATCAGCACAATGTTATGAGTGCGTTACAATATTCAGCCCTACCGTAAAACGAGATTTTTCATCCCCGAAAAAAAAATGTCGTTCCCAGCAATAATTTTTGCGTAGAGTTACTTAGTTTGATGTACAGAATGCTTGGATTACGGCTTCGTAAAGGGTCAGTTTACAACTTGTATACACGATGGGTGCCTGAGGATGGACGGCGCCGTCCAAATCGTCACGATGATTTAGACGTGACGACGACGTGACGTATTTAGACGTGCATCACGAGGGCTGGTGGCGATGGGGGAGGTCTTTGCCCAGCAGTGGGACATACAAGGCACTCAAAAAATACATGCGTGGCATTCTCAGTGCTGATAGACTCCGCTCCCACCCGGCAAAAATAATATACTTCAAATTTGGACTTTTTGAATTGCTCTTTAGATGCGATGTTACCGCCGTCAGACTGCTCGGTTGCCAATGTTAAGTATATCTAAAGAGCAATTCATAAAGCCTATATTTGAATTATATTCTTTTTGACGGGTGGGAGCGGAGTCGTTTATGCGAACTAAGACCTATAATAACTTGTGAATTGTATCGTCGAGCTATTAGATTAATATTTGTTGAATTATTTTTGGTTTGGAAAGAAGTGTTTTTTTCTTCTCACTGTTTAAACCTTTCAACATTTCAAAACCAAAATCAGCTAAATCGGCCCAGCCGTACTCGAGTTTTAGCGAGCACAAACGAACAATGACGCGAGTTCCATGATTTTTGTTCATCCAAAAGTGGTCAACGCACCAGCCCGCGTAGAATTATTACAGTATTCATCTGTCATTGAATCGACAAATTGACAGATAAACAAAAGATTTGTTGATTCTCTTTCGTTTCTACATGCTATGCATGGTCATGCTAAGCGGGCTGAAGTTATCACTTCAAAAAAAAAATACCCGTGTCGAAGATTTCAAAACGAGGTTTTATATCGTACCTGTTCCAGGTTAGTCCTGCTAGCCCACACAGTGGCGTACGACGTCATGTTGTTATGTGAGGTGAACAGCTTCATCTTGGCCTTGCACGAGTCGATCACGAACACCACGTCGTTGATCGTGATCGATGTCTCTGCTATGTTCGTTGCCAGGATCACCTGAGGAATAGGACGGCAATATTTATTCTTATTCTTCTTAGCGTGTCGATGGCAATCTAAATTGTGTTGGCCCAGAACTGAGCCACTAGTTTGGCGCTTTCGTTACAACAGATTTTTTATCAAATGACGCAATATTCAAGTTGCCAATCTTATTCAAATACGAGTGAAAATCTAAGACGTTGTCAAACAATCTTCAATTTATATCTACTGAAGATGTTCAAACATTATTATTGTGTCTTTAGGACTCTTTAGGTCTGAATTCAATGTTTATGATGTTGTTTTGTATTTATCGTTATCATTATTTTTATCTGTAAGTCTTCGTGTTTTACGATTAAAGGATTTTACTATATTGTTGTTGTTACCGCAATGACTAATTCATATAATGGGGACTTTACAGAAATGTTGACTTCTAAAGTTCCTTGACCGAAGATTCAATAAATCATCAACCCCATTTTCTTTGTAAAAGTGGACGTCCATTAACGTTCGATAACGTCAGGCGTCACTGTCATTTTATAACTTAATGGGATTATCGAACATTTCGAAGTTTTAAAATCAGGAGTTCGTTTTGATCGATCAGGAAAGAATGAAAAAAAAAAGGATAGTCTGTATTAAAACGTAGCAAAATTTTCTCAAAGATTACTCCATAAAGAGGTCAAAATTATATTATATGTACCTTTTTGATACAAAAAATACTGGTATTCAAAAGTGAAATAGTCGGTTCCAATAACCAGTCATACCAAAGAGATGACGTGTTACCCAGAACTGGGCTGTGGCGGTCAGATATCTGGTGGCTCAATACCTGGAGTTCAGTGGCATCTGTGTTAAATATCATTTGAATTTGGAGCCGTTCCTTCTGTTTTTTTTTATGTAAATGACAGTTCTCTCTACAATTGTTTTAATAGAAATGACAGTTTTCTCTGCTCAGTGACATGCTGTAGCATGTCACTGAGCAAAGAAAACTGAGCGTATTTTTTATCAATTTAAGTATTTCTCAGTTGTTTTTATTTAAAATAACAGGTTGATTACAGGTAATGATTAGTCAGGAAGCCAACCTCAGCATAGTTCGGAAAAGTCTAGGTAAATGATAAAGATAAGAACACACTCGTTACTTTGGCTCAGATAATACACCTTTAAAATAATACTAAGAAATGGAAACTGTTTCAAGTAATCAAGGTAAATTCGTAGTCTGCTGAATATAGCAAAATATTCTTGAAACGTTTTGTTATACAGTCTGAAAGAAGTCCTTACACATGTGCAGTCGTGAGCATGACATATGACGACGTAATTGTATGGACTGATAGAATACTTGGTATAGTAAGTGGATTGTATTATCTTATTCTATTCTGTATCTTGTAGCACTTGCCTTTCCTTGTTTAAATCTTACTACGTAGTTTCAACGATAGTAGCTGATAATGCACTTAACGCTAAGTTGTTTAAAGAAAAATTGTTTGTATGTCATTTGCTTGTTTGTTCAAAACTTCGTAGATTTTGAGACGATTGTTATAAGTAATGAAATTTCAAGTTGTTTGCCATTACTTTGTACCTATACCTGACAGATTCTTCTATTGGATAGTATTTTTCTAACAGTATTGAAAGAACACAGCTGAATATTGAATTCGGTACATATTTAGGTACCTACATTAGTAGGTAGTAAGCAAAAGCAAATTGTAGTTCCTATTTGAGTTTGTAATTAGAAGCGGAAAGCATTTTAAACTTTGCCTCGGTTAGAACAGCAACAAAATATTTAATGTAGGTAAATGAAGCGTTTTTGGCAAAGGTGAGTTGAAACAAAATTCGAGCTTCTGACAGAGGCTTGTTGGAAACTACCGATTATAGCTATGGAAAAATGTTTTAGTTTAGAATATAACACCACACTCAACATTGTGTATTAAATCGTTCATAAAAGAAATATAATATGATAAATTTTGTATTCAGCTACTGGCTAGACTGGAAGCCGACCCCATATCATTGGGAAGAGGTGGTGTCTCATAAAAGAAATTGATGATTTTCAACTTCGACTTGAGATACATTTTCGTACGACAATATATCAGAATTACGAACTATATTAAATAACCAACAACACGTAATACTATAGTGCAGTGGAGCAGTTAATACCATATCGATTTAGAATTACAAGCTTCAGATCAGATGGTCCATTCAGCTGCGCCAGATATAAGTTTCAATCAAGAGAAAATAAAAGAATTATGTCAGAATGTAGGTAACAGATTCACTGCTATTTTATTTAGTACAAAAAATATATGCTATGGTTTATTTATAAACGATGATAAAGTGAAGTAAAGATTATCGTCATATTTTCGCTTCTAAGTGTAAAAAAAACTCTAAATCAAAATATTTTATTTAATACTAGCTTTTGCTAACAGCTTTGCTCCCGTTACGTGTCTTTGACACTCGGGTATAATGTAGTTACCTGTTTATGAAAGAATTTTCAGAATCAGATCAGGAGTTTTGAAGATTACTCCCTACATACAAACCACTGCACTACATACAAACTACCTGCTGACCACAAATTACATTGAAATAAATGCATGATTTAGTGACACTACATGAACTCTGTAGAATAACAAATCAAAGAACGACATCCATCCAATCAATACAAACACACTCAAACATCGTCTCGCTCTTCAAGATCCGGTAGTAACATTAAGATGTTAGACATAACCATGAAAACCCATTTATCTATTTAGGAGTTCGGTCAACAAACCAATAAAATATCATTTGGTCCTTAGTCAAAAAAATACGACAGTAAAACTGTGACTAACTTTATAGGCAACAATTCGACACAATATCATACTGAATTCCTATTTTTACCATCACATACCGATACCCGGTTGGTCCCTGCTGTCATTCGTAGATATTTGAGAGTCGTTAAAGATACTGTTTTAATCTTTCACGGTTTAAATTACATTGACACTTACGGGATATCTTCCGTAATTTTCAATTATTGTGAGCTCCCGAGAATTCGACGCTGTTGCAAACGCCATGATCGCGGGACGACTGGAGAATGCGGGTGGATGCTAAATAAATTATTAGGTGCAGACAAATCTGTCTAACATCTTTCTTAGTGATATGTAAGTGATACTGGATAAATCTAGATAGATACCCTATTCTCAATATTAGTTTTAAGTTATCTTGCTGCGCTCTAACAGGGTCATGTACACACTAGTATAAGCTTAACGTGTAAAATTGGTTGTGTACATTGTGCATTAAATTAAATAAATAAAAAAAATAGTCTTTTGCTACGCGCGAAAAAACAAAATACCACAAAAAAATAAATATCGGGATCGGAAACTCACATTTACATAAAATCATCGAAGATATCCCGTATGTGACAATGTAGGTTTGAGTGACGACCAGTCTTGCCAGGTACCGTGTTATCCAGTAACTGGCTTTTGAAGGACATAGTCGATCCACTAGATGACACTTAGCACTCTGTTGAAGATTTTTTAATGAACTAGCTTATGCCCGCGGTTTCGCCCGAGTGAGGGTTGGTAACTGTCCCACGGAATCATACTACCGTGATAAAAGTATCCTATATGTAAATCCAGGTTATAAACTACCTATGTACCTAATTTCATCCAAAACCGTTAATTTTTTTTCGCGTGAAAGAGTAATCCCTTGCTGGACCAGACATTACTTTTAGATGACACACACCTATGTTTGGAATAAAAGAAAGTAAAGTAATAAAACACTACTGTATTGTCCCAACGGTACTTAAGTAAAATGAGCTTGAACTGATGGTGTGGAAATAATTATTACAAGTTATGAACAAACAACATGACACGCAGGACACAATATTAAGTGCCCCATCGTTAGTGGAATAGCACCACATTCACAGTCCAGAGCAGAGTCATTAATGAATCACCACCTGAGCTACACCCTTGCTGCGGCCAGCCTGGGTCCGGAGTCTATTTTATTAAAGACCTCCAGGTCACTTCTGATTTTTCGAATTCATGTGCAATTACTAGATTCGGTGGAATGAAACAAGCTTTAGAGATATTTCTCGGCATCTAAAGCAAAGTCAGAGGCCCATGGGCAGCACAAAAACCCTGACAATAGGTTAGGCCTTCACACTCATCACAAGAAAAAAAAACGTGTTACTCAGTAGAGGAGTGGAGGTCAGATAAGCAGACGCTCAATGAAAAATACTAGTATTCACCTTGAGAAGATGACTTACCTTAGTCATACCGGGAGGCGGTGTCACAAACACTTTCCTTTGATCCTCCCTGGGTATCTGACTGTGGAGCGGCAGTATGACGTATTGTGAAGTGTCGCCAAACACAGAGTGTTGTGACAGATGCTTGGCTAAAGCGAAGATGAGGTTCCAACCGGGGAGGAAGATCAGGACGGCGCCATCGCCCTTGAGGTCGCGGATGTATTGGAGGAGACTTTCGATCAGCTCAAAGCTCAGCTGTAACAAAGATCAGGTCAATGATGGTTACAAAACAAGTATTTAAACATTGGCCAAAAGCCATGACGACAGAATCAAAAAATTGCAAATCTATTTAGTCCGTCAGTTAGAGTATTAGAAAATAATGGATACGTATTTTTTGTTTTTGTAAATCAATGAATATTGACAAAGATAAAACAGGGGGGCTCGTGACGTCACTAACGCACTAAAAATTATACCACGGAGTGACGTATTGAGAATTTTAAAAGCGTCGTATCTTCGTCAATTTTGATTTACGTAACATAAGAAAAAATACGGAATAAATATTTTTTGATAATAGATTTTTTCAGTCGAAAAGTATATTTATTGATGAACTTTTCCATTGTTAATTTCTCAGTAGCAATCCAGAGACTGGATTTGTGACAGGTTAATGGCAATAGGCTCATCCCCTATTACATGGGACTTTATCATAACTGGCAAAATGTGGGTGTACCTACTAGACTTTCACCTCTACTTAGTTCTTCGGAAAATACGTACGAGCGTAATGTTATGTAAAATTGAAAAAGGTTTTTTACATTATTACACTTACCCCGAATACTGATACGTCACTCAAATTTTAAGTAGCACTTATATTTAACAGAGACGTTTGGCCATATGAAATTTAAAGTTTAGGAGCTGCTCAAATGTTAAGCAGCCCTTAAATTTTGAGTGACGTTTCAGTATTCGGGGGTTATAATGTCACTTACGGGATATCTTACATAAAAAAATGTGAAAGCTTAAAACAGTGTTTAAATTATTATTATTAAAGCACTATGTAGAGTAACAAAAATGCAGTGGTATCAATTACTGTGTGCAGTTTTTTTCACAAGTCTACAATATATATCACTGATGTCACCGTTAATTAACTCTTAATCGGTCGCGCCTAAAAAGTCGTGACATCCCGATCATATGTATCAATCAAATACGAAATCCATACAAAATCACGATTATGCTCGATACTTGATCATAGGACTCGTGTTTTATGAAGCTAACGGGAACTTAAGTGCTCAAAAGGATGCGCTGGGGTGTGTAACACCCCACGCGACCAATTAAGGGTAAGGTATTAACTTACATCTTTCTCCGATAGCCTTATCATAGCTTCAGTGGTTGTCGGTAAATAGTTGCTGCCAAGTTTGCAGTTCTTGTTGAGGTCCTCTTCTTGTTCGTCGACCGCACCTGGATTTTCAAGACGAAGTGTTGAAATTATATTCAGAAACTAGTGTTTACAGTCACGAGAACTTATAAGGACTTAGCAATTTTTGAAAGTGTTTTCTTTCTACTGATTGACGATTGTCATTTAATTTTGTTACTGAAATAGTATTTTAGGGGCCATATTATTTGAATAAGACATAATCAAAGTCGCTTTGGAATTTAAGTAACTGTATAATTTACTAGCGACCCGTCGCAGCTTCGCACAGGTGCAATGTAGCATATACATATAAACCTTCTTCTTGAATCACTCTATCTATTGCTGGAAACTGCATTAAATTTAAAAGATCTAAGCGTACAAACAGCGGGTGCGACTTTGTCTTATACTATGTAAAGATATGCCATATTGGTGAAAAACTCAAAAGTCATTTATTCAAATTAGGCTGATAATCAGCACTTTTTGAACTTCAAAGTTAACAAGAGACAGTCCCCCTAAACTCGAGCCCTCCGCGCCACTTGAATGTGATTGTGGGTCTGTGCTTACTACTTTTTTGAACTGAAAACTTTTTTAGGCGCGTTATGCAGTTTTCGGGTGAACAAAAATCATGGAACCCGCGTGACCTTCACGTACGCTTTCGTAGCACTTGTAGCCGATCCGCTACAGCGTAGCACCACTTAGGCACTTAGGTGCGCGGGCCACAGCCCGTAGCAGTGCTACGACTGGGGCGTGCACTGAGGGGGGTAGGGGGAGAGCGGGAGGGTCTCGACGATACAGTTCACAAGTTACTTAGTTTTCACTTCTATCGGCAGTCCCCAAAGACTGCCCCACATGTTTTTTTTATTACTATACTTACATCCTGCCGGTCCTTTAGGCAGACCGAAAACAAGCAAAGAGCACTTTAGAATGTCAGAAGAACATCCACAAGATGGACAATGCTCAAAAAAAATGCTCTGCTTCAATGTAATCGTGCCAGGGAAATTCAAAACTATTAACGTTTTTTGCAAATTGCGGTGCTGTTTAAAATAGCTATAAAATTAAATTGGATGGGAATCGTCATGTTTTCACGAAATAGTCTTATTTATTTTGTTTTATTTGCGAGAGGTATATTGATGCTTTAAATTGTAAAAGTATAAATAATATTACTTCATTATCTCGACTTGATTGGCAGTATTGTTCACGAGGTTGTCGGTATGTGGAATGTGAACTATCATTGTGCGATTGTCGTAACGACTAATGGCCTTATGGCTAAGGCTACGTCTTGCGTGAGCGATCTAGACGCGAACGCGAAGCGGCGCGGCGCGGCGCGAAAACACCGCATTACATTGAATTCGCGTGTCACTGCATAAGAATCGCTTCATAATCGCGTTCGCTTTGAACCGCCTACGTAGGACGGAGCGTAAGAGCCTCGACGAACATCTTTCGTGGCTCTCCTTAGGCGGTTGGATCAAGGGCATTCAGAAGGAAGTACTCCTCGACACGCCTCGCATTGTGTTCCTGTCTCTGGAACCCTAACCACCGGTAGCTTGGACCCTGCTCCCGATGCCGGCGAACCACTATTTTTTTAAAGTTAGGCTTTATTTAAATATTTGGCTCACCAACAATTGAATACACTGCTTCAAATATACAAGATACATGCAATAGTCACAGACTAGAGGCTTTTATCTTAAACATGTAAAAAATAAGATGAACGAATGAATAAAGGAATACTAATAATATTTTATCATGATTGCCGCAAATTTAACTTTCATCAACATACAACTTGAAACAATACCGCAAGTTGCTAAAAACGTAGGTAGTATTGAATTACGGGAGCTACCTTTGACAAATCCGCTCTTGATAGAATATGCGCAATCTCTAATCTCAATAAGACAGTGCAGTACCTTCATCCTCATCGTCCTCGTCCTCGCCGCGCGCGTTGTTCTTCTTCCCGCTGGCCTTGCGCTTGCGCAGCTCGGGCGGCGGCATGAACTTCGTCAACTCCACGCAGTCCTCCAGGAAGTACTGCGTCACTGGGAACGTGCGGCCTGGGACCTGGGGGAGTGTTATGGATTTATTTTTACATACATACATAAACTCCCGCCTTTTTCCCATGGAGCTGGGCCTTTACTGAATTATACATTACACCTTTTGCCTGCAGTTCCATCCGCATGAAGGGCGACAATAGGGAATATGCATAAATTTTCTTATTTTTATGTCGATACTGATTGTTAAAGTACTATAAAAATAATGACAAAAAGCGAAAACAAGACATAAATCGGCCAAACAACACAAAGTTATAAACATTTAATCTTATGTTTCTACCTCTTTCTAGATAAACGGAATTTAGTATGGATTTTGTACGTCGATGCAGCGAATGACGTCATTTGCTGTATCGAATCTCTCTGTCTAATCAGCAGTTTCAAATGCTTATAACTTAGTATTTTTTAATAGATATTAAAAAAAAAAACACTTTGCTGTTTCTGATGTTAAAACGCTTTGATTAGAGTGATCAAAAAAAATTATGCATATACCCTATTGACCCACAGAAACGCACAACTGGGATTAAAAGTGTCTTACGTCTTAATACCCAGGTCATAGTCTACCTGTCTGAGGAATTTCTTCAAAATCCGTTAAGGTATGATTTTTTTGCACGGAACCCTTAGTCGTCCTCTAAAACCTGAAACCTCTAAAAGCTCTCTAAGTTACTCCTTATAACATCAGCTATTTGTCAGTAAATATCCCGTCCCGGTCTAGCCGTATCGTAAATTTTCCGGAACAAACAGACAGACAATTTTTTTTTTTTTTTGTTACAAATACTTATAATATGTACTTTCATAAGCATTAAAAATAAAGATGTTATTTTGAAACAACACTTCAATTTTATTTATTTGTCTAGAACTAGATGGATGAAAGACTTACCTCAATAACAGGACAGTTTCCAAAGTAGTTGGTGAAGAGCGTGGTATCAACGGTTGCCGACATGAGAATGATGCGTAGGTCGGGGTATGTGTGAGCCATGTCACGGAGTAAGATCAAAGTGAAGTCCGTGTCCGCGTCGCGTTCGTGTACCTGTGGATAGATTGAGATGTGATATACTTTTTCCATGAAAGACGTCAAAACCGGACAAAAACAATACATCAAGCGATAAAGAAAGAAATAAAGTTGCTCGTTAGTTAGCTGAAACTGATGAGTTTGGTAGTTTGGCGCAGCCGTGAGACACAATAGGTTTTTTTTTTCTTTACATTTCAGTATTTTTTTTATTTCTTTTGTTTCATTATTGTGTTTGTGGGCCAAGTGTGAGGAGCTCGTGGCTAAATAATAAAAGTCGCTCGGGTCGATCTTTTGGTTAAGCCGTACTTGCCTAAGTTAGTCTGTGGATGGGTGACCACTCACTACATACCGAGTTTCCTTCGTGAAAGCAAGTTAAGCTGTTAGTGCCGGCTGTCATATGTAGATCTTTGACAGTCGTTACAGGTAGTCAGAGGCCCAAAAAGTCTGACAACCAGTCTCACCAAGGGGTATCGTATTACCCAGTACTAACTGGGTTGTGGAGGTCAGATAGGCAGTCGCTCCATGTAAAGTACTGGTATTCAGCTGCATCCGGTTAGACTGGATGCCGACCCCAACATAGTTGGGAAAAGGCTCGGCAGTTGATGTGTTTGTGGGCCAAATAAATATGTTTTATTTCTTCTTCTTTCTTATAAAACGACTCCAGTATAAATGTGGTGCTTTTCCACAAATGATGGGAGACTAAATATAGTATCCTGCGTGTTCTGGTGTTTGCACGGTAGTTTGGTAGCCTGGGTTCGATTCCCAGGTCGGGAAAAGCGTAATTGTAATTTATCCATCAGAAATTTCTCAGTAGCAGCCACGGAGTGGAAATGTGCACGGTTGATGGCAATAGGCTCGCCCCCTATTACATGGGACTTAAACATAACTGGCGAAATGGGGGTGTACTATTAGGTACACCCTGTGCCTAACCCTTCGGGGATTACAGGCGTAATGTTATGTCATTATTTCGCCTGAAGTTGTATTTCTTCAGGGACTGTCCTTACACACACGAGGTAACATCCACGACATCCACCATACCTCATCCACCAGCACGTGCGAGACGCCGCGCAGTCCGCCCTCCAGTTTCCTCAGCAGGACTCCCACCGTACAGAACATTATGGAGCCGTATGGACGCGGCAGCATCGACTCGAAACGGACTGAGTAACTGTGGATCAAAGAGACAATGTTAGATTTACCAAAATAAAAGGGAGAATTCTTACAGATTGAAACGTTCACTGTGCCATATTAATATATTTGCAAAAATAAGTTGCCGAAGCACAAATCTTTTGCGGTAGTCAAGTTTATAATTGCTTTACCGGCCTACAGTTAAATATCATTTACACATCATAAAACCTTAACGTCTATTTTTACTTTACAATTTATTTATAGCCCTTTAGCAATTGTTTTTATATATAAGTTTGTTTTTGTTCTGTGTGCCCTTTGGCAAGGGCCTCCAACACTTTCCAATCTTCTCTCTCCCGCGCCATTCTACTCCAAGTTTTTCCAGCTGTTTTAACCACATCATCTTCCCATCTTTTGAATGGTTTCCTTCCTTTCTTTCCCTCTCTTGGGTAAGAGACTCTTCTCCTCTAATGTCCAGCCCATTTCCACTTTAGTGTTCTTAATTTCAACACCACATCTTGGGTCTTTGTAGCTTTCCTAATTTTGCTGTGGTTGATTTTATCTACTATAGTAAAGATTGGTGTGAGTTAAATATCAGCCTCAGTGAAGTCTCAATTTACTGGGACTCAAATAGTACTACAACAAGTATGTATATATAAGCCGTTCTATTTTTTCTTGGGACTTAATTCGCCGAGCGGTCTGTATTAAATCAATCGGTGTACTTGTTCTGTCGACTGGTGCGACTTATAATTTTTTGGTCTGGTGACCACGTCAATCGCGGTGTTTGTAGTAATTTTGGTTTCTTTATCGTGTGGTTAAGGTGGATGCACAAGGGTGCCCACAAAATTCAGTGCTAGGTTGTATGTTGATTAAAATATTGTTCGCGACTGTAAAACGTATGTAGTTACAGAATTATAATCATCAAAATCATCAATACAGCCCTCCAAGTTCATAAAGGTCAAGGAACAACTTTTTCAAGGTCAAAGTCATTCCTCGACCTTTATGAACTTTTGAGGGTTGTAATTGATGATTACAATTCTGTAACTCGAAACAAACAAATTTTTAATCAATATACAACAAAGCACTGGCCTGCAAATTGCAAAAAACGTAAATTTGAATTTCGCGAGCTACCCTGACGCTTTCACCTTAATGCCTAACCTGGTGTCAGAGTTTTTATGCCGTCCATGGGCCTCTGACTTAGCTTCACATGCCGTCAAGAAATATCTCTCAGGCATGCTGGTTTCCCCACGATGTTATCCTTCACCGAAGCGTGATAATTATACAATACGCACATGAATCCAAAAAATCAGAGGTGTCTTGTCTGACTTTGACTTTTGATGTGATAGGTGTGTTCACTGATCAGTAAACTAAGGCAATGAAACAGTAGCAGGGTGTGCTTTTAGAGCTTTGTCATAAACTATGCTATTCTGATTCTCCTATCCTGCCCTCCTAGCCCACAATCATGTAGCTGAAGTGACAAGTGGAAGTGGTTGAAGTTCTGTGCTAACAAATTATAAAAAATTGACGTCCCAACAACACGAAGAAGAAGAAGAAGACAATAATCAACATACCCAATGCTATTAGCCAGCTCCTCACAGCGCTCGCTGGCGACTCGTTCCGCGACGCTGACGGCTGAGATACGTCGCGGCTGTGTCACGCAGATGTTGGCCCAGGCGCCCTGACCGCTGGCTATGTAGTCGTCTAGGATGAACTGGCACACCTAAAGGAAAATATTGACAACTTTAATACAAGCTAAAACCTGGGAATCATTTGAAATGTTTCGGAAATAGGACCAAAAATATAAATATTGTTACGTCGTACCCGTACCTACATTTACGGTAGTAGTTACCAGGTTGGTAGGTGGTAGGTAGGTAGTACTAGGTAGGTTAGGACGAGTCTCGAATGATGTAGGTAAATTCGCAAACTACCTATAAAAGAACATCAGGAATTGTCATTGTAATTTCGACCGTACACCGAGAGCATTAGCCACCAATTAGTACTTTAGTACCTACTTCTTTCCTTTGTACAAGTTGTGGAAGTTTCTCGAAGGACAATGACCCACTATGGAATTGTCTAGAAGATTCAAGGAGTCGTGGATCTTTCTGAACGTTCGGTCGCCATATAAATAGTCGACGTGTTTGCGGGAGCAGGCAGTCTGATTTTAGCTACACAACGAAGCGAATCGAAGTGAACTAGAAGTGCGATATCTAAGCGAATAGTAATCAGTAGTGTATTTGTGTTTGAGATTTAAAGTGTTTTGTGTTTTATAAAGTTGTTTATTGTTTAATCGGTAGTAATTAATTTATCCCATACCCAGCTCGTAACAATATCATCGCTTTCTTGGTAGTAGTGGGAAATGATGTTGGTATGTCTTTCTTATGTCGTCCCCATATTTCAAACGCGGTTTAAATTGAAAAAAAAAATATACCAAAGAATTCGAGTCCTATTCCTTTGATTGGGATATCTATCGGATTGGACAAGTTTTTTCACCATTTATTATAGTGTCCACCAATCCAATGTATCATATTTATTTATTCGATTATCCCCTCACAGAAACGCCAAACATAGCAATAACACCAATGACATTCTACGGATTCCGTAAATCTGAAATAGTTTTTATTTTATTTATTGGTATTCAGTACACATTGACGTATTTCCGGACATTTCCGAGCTTTAGTTCTCTATAACCCCACCCTCCTCGCTACTCGATTGATGAGCAAAAGGCTATAAATAGGCAGGCCACGTAATTTTCCGTCTTACCTTCTCTGAACATTTGACATCTTAAATAAACAATCCTATTACTAAAAAATAAAATATCGTCTCGACTGGATTTTGTTTCACAAGTATGTGCATAAGTACCCTAAAATAAAAACTAAGTACCCTACAGGTGTAGAGACGCCAGCACACAAAGCTGCAACAATCTGTCAAATTTCTTTAATAGATTTTCAACTTTATATCGCTAAAGCATTAGGTTCAAGGTCGATTGAGAAAATTTGACAGTTTCGGGTAGCTTGATGGGTCCTGGCGTCTGCAGTATGGAACTGGTTTCTGTACCTGTGTAGTTTTACCGCATCCAGTGTTACCCCTGATGATAACAACAGGGTTCTCGTTGATAGCGTCCATGATTTGCGCCTTCATCGAGTACACCGGCAACTGCTCCCTTTCGCGGAGACTCTCCTAAAATATAAAAATAAAAATAACATTAATCCTATAATTATTGAGAAACATTGTATTCTCTGGTTTTTTAAAGATCTATAAGCACACATTTTTTCTTATTTTCATTCCGTAAGATGCGCGTCGGCTTAAATCTTACAAAAGCCGTGTGCTGTGTCTCTTAAAGTTGTTCTGGTTAACGTATTTGTTAAAAAGCTTCGTTTATCTCGACAATGTGGAACAGTCTTTAAACTTGTAAGTACAGTCGTGGTCTTTTCCGCCTGATCAGTTATTTTTTTTTTCGCTTAAATCAAGTGGAGGCGTCGAGCCACGCCCCCTTAAAGTTTAGGCAAATTAGGAAAGCGTCAACTTTGGCGCGCAAAATAACAATAACTATCGTTTGGAGAGCGTCGTCAGTGCGCTCGGCCGATCGGTATCTTTTCATTCATTATTTCTATACAAAGTCAACGGGGCGGGGCTAGAGAGCGTTTCTGTTGTAACTGCAAAAATTAGCTTATTGGTGATCAGGCGGGAGTGTCCTCGATAGTACATGGGAATATGATGAAATAGGACCTAACACATACGAAGATGAACAAACCTGGAATAGTGTACTATTTTGACACATATCTCTGTGATGCTTTTCGAGGTCTGTACTGATGTCTTCAAGACTTGTGGTGGCTAGTGGGCCTTCGTCTGCAAACATCATATTATTCATGAGACATAGTTATGTAGTGAAAAGAACTAATGGATAAGAGTCATCCAGATTTAGTCTATAGATATTGATTGATTGGCTCTTGTGATACAGGAACTCTTAGTACAAGAGCCAGAGCTACACTGATATCACTTGTCAATAAAGATTTCATGTATTTTTATGTATTTAGGTATGGCTTTATTATGTTCAATATGTAAATTGTCAAGCAAACGATAATGATGTTTTTTTTTAACATTTTACATATTTTTTGACAGTCCCATATACCTCAATCTACCGGGAAATAGCGTTGCTGTGTTCCGGTTTTAAGGGGAATATGAGCTAATAATAATAATAATAATAATAATCTTTATTTCAAAAAGCCAAATACAATTTGTCCATCTCAATCAAAAACATAAAACGCCATTTTATGAAGCACAACACTATGCATTATTTGAGACAGAGTGAACGACTGTGTCTGTGCTAGTATAAACTGTGTTACAGACACAGGCGCCTTCCTCTTACAGTTCGTTGACAATTTGCTGCACTTTGTAGGAGTTTTTTAAGCATAAAAGCTGTTTGTTATGAGTAGTAGTAGGTACATAACACGTATTAAGATTTATGTAAGCAAGGAATGGGTGTGTGTGGTGTAGGTGTATGTGTGGTGTGGGTGTATGTGTGGTGTGGGTGTATGTGTGGTGTAGGTGTATGTGAGGGTGTGTGTGTGTTTCGTTTGTGTCACAGTATCTAGAATGAAGGAGCAAATTAAATCTGTTTTTAGATGTGTTAGTAGGATTTTTTAGCAAAGAGTTGTTCAGTCTCATCGTACGTTAACTTTTGAAGAAAACTACTAACTACAGTTTTACATTTAAATTTAGGTAAAGAGTATACGTTGCAGATTTCGTTTATTGTGTTATAAATGTGCCTGCTAAGACACGGGTAGCTTCGTCTCGCCAGAGCAGTTTTGGTGGTGAGAGGTGGACATACAGGGTCTTTACGTCGTTTATTTTGCTCTAGTAACCTTTGGTCATAGGTCAATGAGGAGTGTACACGTAAAGTAACGTTAAGTGCACAGAGTTGTCGGACAGTGAGTACAGATATGTCCTTATAAAGTTGGGTTGTCGGGTACCGGTAAGGTTTGTGGAGCATGACTTTCAAGACAGCTCTTTGTGCCCTCTCAAGACGAAGTAAATACGTCTTATGTGTACCTCCCCAGACAGATATGCAATACGTTAAAAGTGACTGAGCTAAGGCAAAATAGATAGTTTTTAACAATCGGTCGGCAACTACTCTTCTCAGTTTTTTCATAGGAAACATTAGCTTACGAACACGCGTAACTGTCACACTGATTTGCTTTTGCCAACTCAATGTGTTATCAATGTGCACGCCCAAGTATTTTACACAAGAGCTTCTATGTATACTAGGGCAACTGCAAGGGGTCAGCGTAGGGTGACAACTATGGGCTTTAACGTCTGGCATACTAGGTTGTGTAGCAGTGTTCGCTGAGAAAGGGACATAGTGAGTTTTAGAGACATTTAGCGTAAGTAAATTTAATGAGAGCCAATCCATGACTATGCCAAGAGGATTTTCGGCTGCGTGGTGAGCAGATTCCCAAGTTTCTCCACTTATGACAAGCGCAGTATCGTCTGCATAGACGAGTATCTTGCAGTGTGGGATTGACAGCTGGCACAATCTGTTTACAAATAGCAGAAAAAGGGTGGGCCCTAGCACGCTGCCTTGTGGTACGCCAAAGGTTAGATTCACATCATCACTGATGAAGTTGTCTACCTTAACTCGTTGGTTACGGTTTGTGAGATAGTCACGGAAGAGGTTCAGAGCGATATCTCTTATTCCTAAGCTTTCCAAACCATGTAGAAGGATGGGAGTAGAAACCGTGTCGAAAGCTTTGGCTAAATCAAGAAAAATACCTATAGTTTTAGTCCTAGAATCAAGATTCTTAACAATTTGGCTTGTCAGTTCAAGAACAGCATCTTCTGTTGATACGCCTCTCCTAAAACCATATTGGTTTAGCGAAATTATGTTGTTGCATTCAAGATAACTAAGCAATCTTTTGTTCAGAACCTTTTCCATAATTTTGGACAGTGTGGTGAGTACAGATATAGGCCTATAGTTCTCGACACGGTCTCCATCCCCACCCTTAAATACTGGTGTTACTAACGCCTTCTTAAAAGTGTCGGGGAAAATACCTTTTAATATACATAAATTACAGATATGCGTTATTGCGGGAACAAGTGCATGTCTGGCAGACTTGATAACTGAGGCTGGTATTCCATCGTGACCAACTGCACAATTGTGCTTTAACTCTATGATTATATTTTCTATTTCTGAGAAATTGGTTTCAAGTAATACGAATGAGTTACCTTGGGGATTTATTAAGCTGTCAAATTCAAAGTTTGGGCGAGTTACACGCTGACCCTGCGCTGCCTGCCTAGCAAGATCCGCTCCAACGTTTGCAAAATACTTATTTATAGCATTGACAGAGGACTTTGGATCGCTGCACATATTAAGGAGTTCTCCTGACTTCCTTATGGGTGAGGTGTTCTTATAGCTGATGGTTTTTATGATATCCCAAGTCGCTTTGGGGTTACCATTGGCCTTCAAGAGATCTTTTTGGTCAGAATTGCTTTTAATAGTTTTCAGTAAATTGTTCAAGTAGTTTCGGTATCTAGAATATATTAATTTAGACGTAAGGTCTTTAGGATTTTGCATTGCTTTTTTATGGAGTTGATCCCGATTTCGCACGCACCTCAGGAGGCCAGAGGTCATCCATGGTTTAATAGTCTGCTTCCTATTAGGGACTTTTTTTAGAGTACTGTGTTGATTAATTGCGTCTGTTATAATGGAGATGAGTTGTTCCGCACTTTCATTTGGATCTGTGTTAGTTAAAACATCTGAGAAATCGGAGTTCTCTAAGCAGCTAATAATTCCTGGAAAGTTTAAATGCCGTATCATACTTTTAGGTTTTGTAGCATTAAGAGGGTTTCGTTCAGTGCAAAACAGAATAGGTGCATGATCAGTAAAATATGAGTCCAGAACCAAAGTTGTGGAGGGTCTATCTGTTCTTAAAAAGACATGATCCAGGCAGTTTTCAATGCGAGTGGGGAAAATGTGGGCAGGTAGGAGCCCGTGAAAAGCCATTGTATTTAAATATTCTTCAGAGTTTGGGTCTTTGTTGTCTGGTCGAATATTTATGTTTAAATTTCCTATCACTACTACAGTTGTTATTGAAGCCAGGGATTCTAAGACATTGTTTAAAGAGTTAAGAATTTTTTTTATATTTCTAACTGAAGGTGAACGGTAAATTGCAACAATAGCTGTATCTAGACCTAGCCTCAAAATAAGACAGTTAGCGTCTTGGAATACCGGTTCAAGTAGTTTATGGGTCACATCAGAGCTTACATAAACTACCACCCCATCATTTTGGTTGTTAAATGAGGATCTAGCCGAGGTAAAGCCAGTTAATACAGGAACATCTGTCACTTTACTCAACCAGCACTCAGAGAGTACTACTATGTCACAATTAACATCAATAGAATGTATTAGGACATTGAGACCATCAAAGTTACAATTTAGGCTTCGGATGTTAACATGCAGTATATTCAAAGTTGGTTGGGTAGTGTTTATATGCTTCAAACATTGGTCTGGCAAACTCACATACGACCGTGAGATATTAAATGATTCTACAGAATCAATAAATTTATTTATGTTGTCCTTATCGAATTTTTAATTTTTAAAGTTAATGACCAGTTTATGCTCGTGCTGGAGAGTGTCATTTGTGTAAGTCGTTTAAGTACTTTAGTGAAGAGTCTGGAATTTTGTGTGTTTAGTCTATTTAAAATATGTGTGTGAGTGTTTTGAGTGTGTAACTGTAATTGTGTTAAGTTGTGATTAATAACAAATTTTGTTTTATACGAGAAATTAAAAAAAAATACTTTTGTTTACTAGGTGAAAAATATCATAACCCAGTGAAGTACTGTTTAAGACAGCTTCTACAAGAACAGGTTTTGGATATGAATAACAAATACTTATCAAATATACTATACTATTTAGATACACCATACCAGTCACTAGCGAAAAGATTGGACTGAACTTAAAATAAAAATAGGGTAGAATGAATAACCTGTGAGAAATGACAATGAGGTAGTTTGTACAGGATAGTCATTTTTTAGCTAGGAGTTTTAGATCTATTGCGGATTCAATTCGAATTTGAGGCTCACCTTCGGCTTTACGTAGGAATATGAAACCACGTGAAGTCCAGCAGTACGCGTAACCATTTTCCTTTGCAGACTGTCGAGCTGCGTAGAACAGTTTCTGCGCGTTAGGTGTTAGAGCTTCTGATATGTAAACAGGTTTGGCAGGTCCAGGTATACTGAGGTGTCCAGTATTTAATTTTTCTTCATTTGGTTTCTTCTTGTTGTAATTCTTGACTCCTTGCATTATTTTGTCTTTTTTTAGGACACTGTTCAGCTAAACTATGATGGGTTTACTGCCTTCTTTGTGGGTTTGGATTCTATAGATGTCTTTTATGTCACAGTCTTGGATATCTACATCAACAGCTTTCGATAAGGTTTTCACAATCAAACTAGCATCTTCTTTCGACTCAAATTTCCGGTCATCTCGCAAGCAGATGGGTACATTTCGTATCTCTAAGCTAGCCGACCTGCCTTTACGCTCTAGAAGTTCAATCCTTTCTTCCAATTTTTGAATGGTCTTCTTATCTTCTGCTCCATCTTCTTGCAGGTTTTGAAGTGTTTTTAAAATTAAGTCATATTTATCTGACATAAATTGCAAACTTTCCTTAAGTTCTTCATTTTTCTGCTTGAGTTCAAGGAAGCTTTGGTCTACTTTAGATGATAAGGACGAGATCAACCCTTTGAGTCCCTTGATGTCATCATCGCCATGTCTACGCTTATTTCTGACACTGGCATTTCTGCTACCGCTTCTCTCAGATGCAGTATCTGATTCACATATATCAGGCGCACATACCACAGAGAGCGTGGAGCCGAGCTCAGGGGCGGCCACGGGGGCGGGTGAGGTAGGCGGCGGGGAGCGCTGGAGAGGCATGTTTATGTTCTTCACTCAGTGTAGAAGTACCAGGCGTCCAATACTTATGAAGAGCGAAGAACGCGGCAACGGCGCGGCTCGTCACAGAGCCGCGATGACGTTCTCGTGATGCGTAGCCAGTATGAGTGTGACTCACTGTGACGCAGGCGCAGCGTCGCTCAGGCGTCGATCACCGTCTCAGGTGTTGCTGTCCTTTTTTCACACGGACTCCGCGTTCAACTCAAACACCGCGGAAGTATGACCTCCTGGTACTTTATGATTTTATTTAAAATGTATTTTTACGAGAATTATAAATATTAATTTAAAAAATTAAAAGCGCTCACGTCTATTCGCTTTCGCGGTCTGGGAGGAAGGGGGAAGCTGGTGTCACAGACATTACAGATCAGAGATTGATTACAGTCAATTAAGCAATTTCAGTTTTGACACTGTGATGGTATCGTCATCATGTTTGGTTTTGATTTTGGAGAAATGGTGAGCACAAAAATCACGCATTATAAAATTCATTAATATGTTTACTTTTATGAGTATTTTATGTTTCTAATTTATTTATTTATTTGGTAAACTGATTGGGATATCAAGTTTTTTTAACATTTACTATAGTGTCCACCAGTCAAGTGTATCATATTAATTTTATTTATTCGATTATCCTCTCACAGGAACGCCACACATAGCTATCACACCAATGGAGCGCATGAAAATTAAACTGACGCTGCTGTTTCAAATGGCAGTGTGCACCAACCAACAGGTTTCTTTGCCGTCAGATAAAACAAAGAAACTCACCAATGTTACAGCCAGTCCAAGCATTCCAGTTGGCTTGAGGGGGCGACCAGGAGACCACGCCCCCAGGTGTAGGCCTCGCCTCTCGCATGGCCTTCACTCGGTCCACTTGCAGCAGCGTTAGGCCTCCGGGATTGCCTTCGTCGCTAGAGTAGGTCGCAGACGGATCGATTTCTACTGGCTCGATTTCTAGCTCTGTAAAAAGTGGTGTTTTATATGGTGTGGTCTTATACTCTATGTAGTAATTTTATGTTTGATAATGTTCAAGTTGTGGTAAAAACATAGGACAGACAGCAAGATACTATTATTATCATAGATTTATCCTTTTGAACGCCAGAGGGTAAACTCATCGGCGTTTCCTCCCACGCCAAGCTGATAATCAGCACATTTTGAACACCAAAGTTTACAAGAGACAGTCCCTCAAAACGCCCACCCTTCACCACTTCCTAGTGTTTTAGCTGGGAAGATTTTTCGTAGCATCATTTTCAGAAAAGCGACTAATAAATACACATACCTTGCAGCGTGGTTTGTAGTTGTTGTTCCAGTTCAGGGCTGATAGCTACAGGGTATGGCTTCATGATGCCTTCCGAAGTTCTGTTAACAAACCAATAGGCCTAAATTGTCAAATAATTTCTCAAAATTCAAAATGTGTAAGTATCCAGTCTCCAGGATCGTTCTGAGAGTTTTGTAAAAGAGAAAACCACTTTGCCCAACCAGGGAATCAAACTCCGGACCCCACTCTCAACAGTTCTACTTGTCACTTGTCACGTCTAGAGTAACAAGAAAGTAAAAAAATCAAGTTGTAAAAGGAATCTTTTAATTTACACTAGATCGTTATTTTTACGGTCATTTTCAATAACTTACTAACAGGTATATCGGTCATTTAATCTGTTTGACATTTAGCTTACGGACCATTAGAAACAAAACGTCACAAGCCTGCTTTGATTTTTCTATGAAACAAGTGACAGCTAGGTGACGCGGATAGGATATTTCAAGCTAACTTTATTTATAGAAACACCTATAGCCACGATACGTAGGCATTTAACTAACAGTTATAGGTAAGTTATAGAAAACGGCCGTTAGTCTGCATCATCCCATAGCTAGACGCCTATGCCCATGACTTCCAGTCATTTTGATCGGGGTCTAATATGGACCACTAGTCGTTGGATTTGTCCTGCTCTTCCCGATATCTTCTACGAGGTCTGCCACGAAGCCGATTACTTTTTCATGCAAAAACTAATCAACGGATTTTATTAGCCGCAGGCTAAGCTACTAAGAAACAATATCTTTACCTGTCTCTCTTCAAAGTCCCGCTGAAGGGCTCAATCACACCGAGATGGTACAGCTGCCTCACAATGGACAGCGCACAAGATTTGCTCGCCGTCTGCTTGTTCGACGCGGTCTCACGGCCGGTCACGTTACGGCCCAATTGGCGAACGAATATCGACATTTCACAGCAGAAACTCCTGGAATTTTAGTTAATGTAATAATTTATTTTAAAAAAGTGTAAGATATCGATGTTTTGATAGGAAAATACGTCTACAGGTCGATCAGATCCTTCGAAAAAGTTCCAAAACTTACTCTAACCTTCTTCATATCTAGGGCATGCGAAAGCCCGTTTCGTATGCTCACCTCAATAGGGGAACATTCTAAGATTCTTTTAGAATCTTCTACAAGGTTCCATAGTGGAACATTCTGGACTCGAACGTAATATAAAATGTTCTCGACTCGAAAAACAGTCGACATAACAATTTGGAGCAACTTTTTAAATGCCCCCTTCACGACCTCGTACGTTGCCACTTGCGTCAAACGACAACTTAATACCATACCCTGACCCGTCAGTGGCGACAACGACTTGTCGTATTCGCCGGTCGCACCGCTATGAAATCATAGCTGCCACGCTTTAGCTTAAGTTTGAGCGAAACCGCTGTAACGCGTCTTAGGTATGTGCGCGGCGAGACGGAGGGGCAGTGCAGGCCGACGGATATCTCCGTCGGCCTGCACTGCCCCTCCTAATGTTACACACTAATGCTGTTGGCAACTCGCAAGTACCAGCCAGGCAACCTAGGAGGTTGTCGTCTGCTTAACTGAACTATCCTGTGGGTGCGTCTAGGAGCATAAAACTTAAAAACTAAGCAACTATTATAAGCATCGGGGGAGAACAGCAAGGGAGCAGGTTGGATCGGAACAAGTGTAGGTTGTGGCCAAGGGGTAAGCATTTTATTTTTGATGGCCAACCTGCAGTTATAAAATTTTATTGATAACTCATGCTTTACATGCAGGAAGGCTTATAATTATGCCCCAACACTCGGGCGAGGCATGCATGTTTTAGGACTGGCTGTGGTGGGTCCTTAGCTAACATTAAATAATCCTATTTTGAAATTAGCCATGCATAGCTATTATTACCACGTTAATTGCCACATCACGCGACGTCGCGTAAAGGCGCCCGTCAGTGTAATGCAATGGCCGTTCACGCGACGTCGCGTGATGGTGCCTTACCGGACGCAGCGTATTGGGTTCTGCTGGAATTTATTTTGGGCACTAGAGAACACATCCAATGTTTTTTTTTTTTTTTTTGGCCATCTAGGCGAGTTCAGTATTTTGGCTTGGCAATGAACGTGTTAAGATGACCAAATAGCTGTGGACTAGGAAGTGGAAGCCTTTACCAAGCAACGGGACACAAATGGCTAATAATAATGAAATTAGCAAAAATCATAATAAACTTACCACATTGTTGACTAGAAGTCACGGAATTGTTACAATCTGGAAGTGTAGCCAAGTAGTCAGTTTTAAAGAGCTCAAACACACCTGCATTGGGAACAAAATCCAAGACTATCATATTGCTTCGAAATATATTCTAATTGAAGGGTTTAGTAGTAATCAACAGATGAAAACAGTATTCTGGTAACTTATTTAGTAAACATACCACTGAATACTTGATAATGTTTTTACAACTGCAATTTTTTAGCCTCGTATTCATGATGAAAAAAAATGGGGCACATAGTTACAGCAACATAATTTTGTGTTACATACAATATGTTGCAGATACAGACATAATGCATGCATGCAGTCTTGGCAGCAACGCACACAACCATGTTTCTGCAACAATGATGTGCAACTATTCTTTATCATGAATGGGAAGCTAATAAAATCATTCTTACTATTTGTTAAAATAATAATAACCAATCAGAAAAACAAAAATGACAACAACACAACATTTTTGTTTCTCTCATTGTTTAATAATATTTTTACATGGTAATCATTCGTCTTGGATTCGTTCTGTGTGTTTCAAATATCTTAGCTCTTGAAACCAACTTGGTCAGTCACGAAGCCACCTTTGCCTTTCAGCTAGCAAAGGCAGCTTCAATCAGTTTTTTTGTGAAGTTATTTATATTTTGCTGGCAACACTCATCTTCAAGTTTACTTATGTGGTCGAGTGAACAAGGAAAAGAGATAAAAGAGTTTGCAGAAGAGCGAGCTTTTGTGTCAAAATTAAGAAAATGTCTCGCAAAGCCCTCTTATTTTCTCGCATTTACATTAACTAAATGAGAATTCAATACCTCATGCCAATTCCTGATTGTCTTATTGGGTTTGCAGAATTTGTCTGCAATTGGTCGAATTTGACAAACTGCAGTTTGTCAAATCGCAAGTGCCATCGTTCACTCGCACAAACGCAAAACTCAGGGGTCTACACTACACAGCAGCTAAGCTCGAATTTACTAGGCATAGCCGAGCGGCATAATTGAATGTGTATGTCGATATAAGTCCGGGAGAAAGAAGCACAGCTCTGCCAGCCCGAAAATGATTCAGTACCTAACGATAGATCCCAAACGAACTTTCCGATCGGTAAGTGAATATGCCGGCCGAGCCGAATATCTGTGTAGCACTCCTCATTTACAGACGCCAGCACATCAAGTCACTACAATCTGTCTAATTTCTTTAATAGATTTTCAACTTTATTGCTAAAACATTAGGTTCAAGGTTGATTGGGACAATTTGTCAGTTTCGGGTAGCTTGATGTGCTGGTGTCTGTACTACAGAGTTCAATGAGAGACAACCACTTTCACCCTTATGCCGTGCAATAAGGTTGATAAGTGGTCGGACGTCAGTGAGGGCGGTAGTACCTATCTCATTTCAAGAACTTGAATATATCATAAGAACGCTGACTAAGAAGCATCAAGCAATCTGTGCTTCTTAGAAAACCCAGTAAAGAACAGTAGCGGTTGACCACTTTTCAGCCTCAGTACTCGTGGTGTAAAGTGGTCAACCAGTGCTGTCCGCGGTAGTACCTAATCAAAACTAGATCACAAGTATTGCCAGCAGTAAAAAAAAAACTTGACAACACTTCCAGGTTGTCTATATTTAATCTGTAGCCAATGATTTTTCATTTGTACAATATGAATAATCAGTGGCTTGTAAAAGCATTCAATTATAGGTCTAAAACAGTAATATGGCACATCAGATAGGTGAGGTTCACATAATCTAACTCATGCATAAGCATAATCAATAGGGATGATTCTGTTTAATCCGTCAGTTAGATTATCGAAAAATATTGGATACGTGTTTTTTGTTTTATCAAATTAAGAAAAATTGACGAAGATAAAACGTGTCAAAGATCATGGGTGGGGGCTTGTGACGTCACTTTCCGGTGAAAAATGTACTCAAATGTGACGTCACACAAGTTTTCGACGCACTGAATAGTCTTCATTTTTTGTTTACGTGAAAAAAGAAAAAAATTGTGTCCAATATTTTTTGGAAATCTATCTTATGGATTAATATTTTTTTTTGGCATCTACCCTATTCGCTCATCTATGTTACTTATGCTGGGACACTAGTGCAACTGTACTCTCCCTCTCACCCAGAGGGCGCCTAGGTTGGCCTCTCTGTGTGAGGAAGGGTTACTCAAGATTGAACCCTGGTTTAAAGCCATTAGTGATTAGTGGAAAACAGGTTTAATCATCGTAACCTCCATGGCATTTACTATAGAGGTTGAAAAGAAGTCCGATTTTTTTGTGTTGTTTCTGTAATTTATACCTAGAGGCCACCTACCATCTATTAGTATTATTTTAATTTTCTGCAGTGTGAGAAATCTATTTATCACATACATTTATTTATCACAGTATCTATACTGTGGGACATACAAATGTCAAATAATTATGGCTTTGATCAGTGACGTGCCTAGGGTCCAACAATACGCCAAGTCTATAAGACAAGCTGACTGTTCAGAAACTTTAACATGCAGAGTAGTAGATTATAAGGGCAAACCAAGCTTTTAGGCTTGTATAAAAGTCCCACTACTAGCTCACATCTCTTTCGTACACTGAAGTAAAATAATACCACTATAACAGGTGGTAGTATAGACCCTGATAGATAGTTCCTTTAACTCGGATGTGCCATATTGGTGTCGATTCTGTTGTGCACAAACTAAACTTAATTTAGGCTATTGCATCTTTTTCTCTCTAATAAAACGAGAAAGAGACGGACGTCATTTAGAGCTGTCAAATTTAGTTGGAACTAATATTTCCGTACAAATGAAGGGTGCACGTAAAAACATGTCGACTAAAAACACGGTGAAGCGCAAGGCATAAACTAGTTTGACATCTCTAACTTAGTTCATAGCTATAGCCGTCCTCTTAAACCCTATTAATTCAAAAATGCTACTATTCATTGAATGATTTTTTTAATGATGACTTCAAAATGGATTTTCATGATGGATGGACTTTTACTACCTTTACTTATTTATTGAATTATGCTTTTTATTTTATTGTTATTTTGTATTTGATTCTTAATATATTTTTAACATGATTGTATTCGGATTATTATTTTAATGACATGATGTATTTGACTTTGACTTTAATTTTATTTTATTGACATTTTGTTCTGATTATTAGCTTTGACATGATTGTATTTTGATCATTATTTTTTAGTGACACGATTTAACTATAGTTAACTATAATTCTCGATTAACTATAATTCTAATTTATTCGTTTTTTTTTTTTTTTATTCTCTATTTTAAATTTTACCTAGGAATGAATGAACTTACAAATTTTTAATTAATGAAGATTTATTTTTTTAAATGCTACTTCCTCTAATATTATAAATTGTTGTGCCCGACAGGGTCCATGTGAACTTTATTTTAATAATAAGATCTTGTAAAACCCGTGTGATGCAAAAGACTTGAATTGAATTGAATTGAATTTTCTCGCACTGCCTTTTAGTAAAAGATAGCAATAGCCTAAATTAAGTTTAGTGTGTGCACAACAGAATCGACACCATTATCGTCCAATTAAGGGTTTAAACAATATGAGGCATTAATGAAAGTAGTTTGTTTTTTAATCCAAAGCTTTTTAGATTTAGCAAAAGAAGCTTTGGGTATTAATTTCAATGGTTTATTAGTGGTGGGTTAGTCTACTATGCAATACATTTAATGCCTCATATTATAAACTCCTGAATCAATAAATAATAGTTTTTTTTTTTTTTTTTAATGTTTGCGTGGGAGTTAATTGTTAGAAGTGCATAATATGAAAGAAGAATGAGTGGTTGACTTATAATAGAGGTCAGACAATTATAATATTGAACTAGCTGTTGCCCACGTGAAATTGATATAAAATTATTACTTCCCTGATCGGAATTTGTAAAAAAAATCAGGGTATTTTTTTTAACATGGAACTCTAATTATTTTTCTAAAATAAAAGTAGCCTCAGTTACTTCTTATAACATCAGCTATCTGCCAGTAAAAGTCCCGTCAAAATCAGTCCAGTCATTATGGAGATTAGCCAGAACAAACAACAAAAATGAATATATATACATTCAGTCAAAAAAGTATCGGGAATGGATGATTTGTTTATGGTTCCAAATTTTTTTTTGTTTTTTTTTGTTGTTGTTAGATTAGCACAACTGTTTTCCATTTTGGCGCGGAGTTTGAGTTACATCTGTTAATTAGATTAAATACAGTGCTGATTTTAGTTATATCATATCTAGTGTGTATTGCGAATTTCTTAATGGACAAAAATATCGGACAAAAAGTTTGTCTTAAATTTTGCATCGCCAATGGAATTTCGAGTTCGGAGTCTCTGAAAATGTTACAGAAGGCTTAC
Organism: Xestia sexstrigata; assembly: GCA_941918905.2. NCBI lineage: Eukaryota > Metazoa > Arthropoda > Insecta > Lepidoptera > Noctuidae > Xestia > Xestia sexstrigata. The sequence goes on from OW799222.2 coordinate 12,539,229, forward strand.
AGTGAATCGACTTTATCAAAAACACGCGCTTATGAGTGGTACAAAGCGTTCAAAAGCGGTCAAGGTGTGATGGAAGATTTGCCTCGTTCTGGTAGGCCATCAACGTCTGCAACTGAAGTTAACATCGCAAAAGTGAAGGAAATAGTGACTGACAATCTTGCCGGAAGGTCAAACGGTAAATAAAAAATATTATTCGGATGTTATGCAGCGTTTAAGAGAGCAAATTAGATAAAAGGGCCAGATTTGTGGAAAGAAAATTCTTGGATTTTGCACCACCATAATGCGCCTTCGCATAGTTGTGAACGATTTTTTGACCAAAACTCAACAAATACCATCGAGCAACCACCTTATTCACCAGATATGGCTCCAGCCGACTTCTTTATTTTTCCTAAACTCAAATTACCACTTCGTGGAACCCGTTTTCATTCAGTAGAAGACATAAAGGAGAATTCGCGGCGAGAACTGAACTCAATTCTGAAATAAGCATTTAAAAAATATTTTTATGATTGAATTATTAGTTGGCGCAAGTGTGTCGGTTCTGAAGGAGCATACTTTGAAGGTGATAAAATAAATTTGGATAAATAACTAATATTTTGTGTTTTATTGATCTTTTCCCGGTACTTTCTTGACAGAGTAGTATATCAAAAAATGTTAAAGTACAGTATATACTTTCATATGTATTCAGTAAAAAGCTGTTATTTTAAAATTACAAACAGATACTTCAATCACAATCATTTCTTGTTTCATAATCTACTATACAAATAAATGTATTTGTATAGTATATTATGAAACAAGAAATGATTGTGTTAGCAAATAAATGATTTGGTTTGATCATCTATGAGTTATGACATATTCTTTAGACGTTAACCTTCAGTTACTATCTCTCATGCATTTAAATATAACTAGCAAAACTTGATCTTAAGGGCAAATAAGTTGCAGAATACTATCATAAATGTGAAACTGACAAGATGTTGAATACAAACCGAGTATGATCCGGACCAACAGCCTTGTATACATACTCCCCACTAATCTTGTTAATCTGTAAGAACTGATGAAGCTTTGATTTGGCATTCTCCATATTCCAATTGCCATGGAGACTGGCGTTGATATCCAAGTCTTCTGCCTCTTCTACATTCTTTTGCTGTTGCATGCGGTCCATGTACGTGAATGTCGAAGGCCTGTCCTCTCCCTGGCTTTGGCCGCCGTAAGCTTGGTATGCTTGACCCATCATTTGGGGTCCCATACCTTCCTAGAATTGGAATTAGGTTTAAAGTATAGATAATTACACTTTTCCGCCACAATTACTGCAATAATTTCAAAAGAATTCTTAGAACTGTAGCATTTGCAAGTCCAGAATAATGAATTAAACAAAGAATATTTTATGAGAATTGGCTGCTGTTTGGCTCAACTACAATGCTCAACTCAACTACAATAGTATTGTGCTGTGGTTGTAGTTGATTCAGAAGAAAAAGTCTTATGCGGTATATGGTCTTAATTAAAAGTGCGAGTTTAATACTTACAAGAATATACATTTCTTATGTGGAGGAAACAATCAGGAGCAATGAGAAATGTTTAAAAGAGATAAATTTATTTGAGCATTTTCCATTGGAAAAGAATTTCTAGAATAAATGCGAAGAATAACCAACAAACACTGTCATTAGGGTTCACGAGTCTGTGCGTGACACCAAGGTATGGAACACTCAGCTGAAGACAGTGCACCCATGAAACATGCGCTCAAAGTGTGTGACCTTTGAAACACTGTCACATGCTGGTGTATTACTTTGGTATTCATTTACTGTTCAAAAAGGGTGAAGTGTTTATCAGTAAACTGCTTAAATTTCTGTAAACATTTGGATACACAACCTGTTTTACATACACTATTTAATAATATCTAGAAATCTTATGTGGTGTAGTAGATTTACAAACAAACATTTACTTTGATCGGATAAGACACAACAACAAAACACCAACCTGAAACACAGATCTTTGTTGTTGCTGATTCGGTTCCTGTTCCTGCTGCTGTATATCCCCATTCCCATTTCCTTGCCCCGTCTCTTCCCCTTCAGCCTTCACAGCTCTTGTCTCTACAGAGACCTCAGACTCGGCAACCTGTCCAGTTCTCACTAGGTAGTTGACAAAGTCTTTTGAGGCATTCATCTGGGCCTCTTTCTTAGTCGTGGAGTTTCCAGCACCGACATAGGCAATAGAATCGACGCGAACTTCGCACAGGAACCGCTGCCGATGACGCGGCCCTGAAAGGTTTAGGTTATATTATAATGGAGAATAAATGTTATTGGAGGATAATTTTAGTTTTATTTGGAATTTGTTAAGAATAACACGTAATTGAAAATATTGAATTGTATCTTATGCTGGTTGAGGTCTGGTGGGTACGCTGCAAGGGTTCAAATTATGATTTGAAACTTAATTTTCATTTAAATTTGGGCACAAAATGTATGTTTATTAGTCCACTAATAGCCAAGCAATTGAAAATTGATAATCATTGGTTTATATTAAATATCCAGTAATTTTATATACCTGTTGCCCGAATACTATAAACCGGCGTAAGTCCCTTCTTGGAGCACCAAGAATAGAGAAACGATTTCCCATCCATTCTGGATTATTCCAGATGCACGTCTATGATAAATAAAATGATTAACTTAATGTATATCTCAAAAGATGCCAACTTTGGTTCAATAATCACAGCCAAACATGAAGCGAAACCTTTAAAAAATTATTATAAAACGCTTGCCCGCTTGGCTTATCGTTGTCTACTTGTCTTGTCAAAATTGTACAATAGGGCTGGGACAACGATATCGGTAATGAATGAATGATAACAAAATATTATAGTTTGTTCACTATGTTTTAATTTTCTGAACGAAAAGATATAATTTAGATTGAAATAAAAAAAAACGTATTATTATGATTTTATGTTATTGCTTTAATCATTTTAAATGTGTCATTCGCAGCTATGAGTAAATTCCTGTTTTACTAAAACTTGTTAACAAGTTAAAACTTGTTAACAAGTTTTATTATAACAGGAATTTATTTTTAATCTTTTTTTTTTGTTTGATTGATGTACATGGAAAAATCTTTAACGTTCCATGAGGTTCCAAATGCCATCATACCCTATGTGCTACTTGTACATGCTTAGAGAAAGCAAATACATACATATTTTAACAGCTGGTTCATAAAAGTATCGCTAGGTGTCGATGACTATCGAGTGAAAAATATCGAAATATCGATTTATCGTCAGTTTTCGCATGATTATTCATACATATTCCCAAAGCATTCAAAATTCGTAAAAAATAATAGACATGAAGAAAAGAGTATTTTTAATTAATTGTAGCAACCCAGAGACCTACGAATCGACCAATAAGAGCGTCCCGCGGTCGCGTGCAGCTCCGATACAACGAATGATATCGCTTCCTCTTTTTCCCGCGTGGCGGTTGCAAGCGTGTGGCCGATGCGCGCGGCGCGCGGCGTCGCCAGTCCGCTGCTTACGCGCAAGGCACATGCATGTGCTTATTTCAACCTCCCGCGCAAGACGTAACGTGAAGCCACGCGCCGATATTGTCCGCGAAATACCTAGATTCCGAACTATTTTTTCTGTAAAAGTGTAAACTAACTAATAAACTGTTAATCTTAACTCTAATCAGAGACTTGTTTCCGTTTCCCCTGAAACCTCTTCTCATATGTGGCGCCCAACGTGTTTTTCGTGTGACAATAGCAGGGAGTGCATAGTGTCTACATAGTGAACGTTTTGCAGTGACGAACAAAATGCCAGTGACAAGGAGCAGAGCGGCTAGTTTGACTCGGAGAGATGATGCAAACGACGCATTACCCGTCCTCTCGCGATCAAACACGCCGCCAGCGGCGTCCGTCAGCGGCGTCCGCCAGCCAAGATGGCGACGACGCGTTCTCTTCACCGCGTGCCGATGCAAACGCTACGTTCTCTAATGAAAACGTGGCGATGATTATCGCTTCTCTCCAGCGCTCTCAAACAGAAGCGTTCAGGGAGTTGCTCACCTCGGTGTCGCGGGCGAATGCATCCACCCCGGAATCACTCGCGCTATCAGGGCACAACACCCTAGCCCGCTGCAGAGCAACCTTCTCCGGCCGACCGAAAGAGTCGGTTGAAGCATTTATAGACGCGATTGAGGCATATAGCGACTGCGCGCAAGTTACGGACTCAAACATATTACGCGGTTTAGCCTACTTATTCAAGGACGAAGCGGCCACGTGGTGGCAAGGCATAAAATACTCTGTGTCGTCATGGCTAGAAGCCAAGGATAGCTTGATAAGTGCCTTTGGTGACCGCCGACCGCCTCATCGAATATATATTGAAATATTTTCTACGCCGCAAGACAAAGAAAACACCGACATATTCGTGGCGCGCGTTCGCGCCCTTTTCGCACGCTTGCCCAAGGGTGATATAACAGAATCGGCACAGATGGATATGACGTACGGTCTCCTGCACAGCAGAATAAAGATGAGGTTACGCAGAGAAGAATGTCATGACTTCCATGATTTACTCCGCCACGCACGGAATGTAGAAGACTCGTTCGACGAAAAAACCGTCATGACACACATGACGAGTGAGCGGCGAACACAACCGCCGTCAACATCAACGCCGTCTTCACAATCCGCCTCGCGTGATAACGTGGGCGCTCGTAATAACAGCCGCGCCACAGAGCGCGACAGCGCGCACGCCGGCGCCGCCCGCGCCGCTGCGCAGAGCCCGTCCGCGCCTGTTCCAGCCGCGCCCCCCGCGCCATGCCCACCGAAGCAGGACTCCACAAGGAGACAACGGCCTACCTGTGCCTACTGCAAGAAGTTCGGCCACGTCAAGGAGCCATGCCGTAAGTTACAGGCGTCGCAGAGTCCAGGTGAGAGTGATAAACAATCTAGTGATCAAAGCTTCTATTCGATAAAATCTCGCGCGTCCGACTCTTTTAACCCTATCGATAACCATAATAATGTAATTGTGTGTGAAAGTGCTAACGGTGTTTCGTGTCCCATACAAAGGGCCAATATTGTTCCACAATCTTCTAATAATGTTCAAAAATGTTCTCGTAATATTTCATGTAATAATGTAAAGAATAATGGGCAAATCTGTTCTCGCAATATTTCTTGTAATAATGTAAAGAATAATGGGCAAATCTGTTCTCGCAATATTTCTTGTAATAATGTAAAGAATAATGGGCAAATCTGTTCTCGCAATATTTCTTGTAATAATGTAAAGAATAATGGGCAAATCTGTTCTCGCAATATTTCTTGTAAAAATGTAAAGAATAATGGGCAAATCTGTTCTCGCAATATTTCTTGTAATAATGTAAAGAATAATGGACAAATCTGTTCTCACAATATTTCATATACTAATGTAAAGAATAATGGGCAAAACTGTTCTCGATTTTTTTTTTGTAATAATGTAAATTTATGTTTAACTGATGTATGTTTGTGTAACGATCGTTCGGGACCCTCTATTGGTCGAGATTTACGACCAATTTTTAAAATTTCAATTTTAGGGTTTACCGGTACCGCGTTGATAGACACGGCTGCCAAACATTGCATTGCGGGCTACACGCTATATACTCTCCTTCTACGTCAAGGTCATCCCCTCCGCTCTTCGACACGCGAAGTTAAGCTTGCCGACGGTGTAATCCGTACGATGGATGTACTTACCACCACGTTAGACGTGTGCTTAGAAACGGCAGTTATAACGATCCCCTTTTTAATGTTTCCCGACTCGACAAATAACGAGACGTTGTTAGGTATCGATTTTATAACCGCCGCGGGAGTAGTTATAGATTTTTCCAAAGAAGTCTGGTATTTTAGTAACTTTGATACAGTAAAACATACCTTGTTCTTCGAACCTACCTCGCGTGACGTGTCCTGCGCCTCCACAGATATACTTAGGGACGATGAAGGTACTCACCTTAAACCAGCTGAGCGACAAGCGCTCGCTGCCGTTCTCACCAGGCACGCACCCGTCTTTAAAGCAGGGGGAGGTCCAACACCGTATGCGGAACACCGCATTGATACAGGTGAGCATCCTCCAATTGCTGTTCCTCCTTACCGGCTAAATCCTTCGAAAAAGGAGCTGATGAAAGCTGAAATAGGTAAGATGTTACGTGACAACATTATAGAAGAATGTGAATCGGCTTGGTGTTCACCGGCGCTGATGGTGCCGAAGTCCAATGGTGGTATCCGCTTCTGCGTCGACTACAGGCGTTTGAATGCAGTCACCAAAGCTGACACATATCCGATGCCACGCATCGACGAGTTGCTTCAGAGCACAAAACGGGACTGCTACATGAGTACGCTAGACCTTCGATCCTCATATTGGCAGGTTAAGGTTAGGGAATCTGATAGGGACAAAACAGCTTTTGTCTGTCCTCTAGGTACTTACCGATTTAAAAGAATGCCGTTTGGTCTCCGCAACGCGCCAGCCACCTTTCAGCGTCTTATCGATCGTCTCCGATCCTGCTCTGCTTTACAAGATGTAACATTATTAGCATATCTGGATGATCTGTTGATTATATCCCAGGGATACCAACAGCATCTGCAAGACCTCGAGGCAGTTTTCAAACGTCTGACCGAGTTTAACCTCCATGTAAATAGGGAGAAGTGCGCTTTTGCTAGAGAAAGCGTTAAATATCTCGGTCACATTATAACACAAAAAGGTGTTTCCACCGACCCAGGGAAGGTGAGTGCTGTACTTGAGATGAAGGTACCAGGTAATCTGAAGCACCTGAGAACCTTTTTGCAAACATGTTCATGGTTCAGAAAATTCATACCTAACTTCTCAAAAGTCGCTGAACCATTGACTCGCTTGACCAGGAAAAGTCAAGTCTGGTCTTGGGGCTCAGAGCAAAACCAAGCATTTGACGAGCTGAAACGTCTACTGACCACAGCTCCAATACTGGTGCAAGCCGATTTCAATCGTCCCTTCATTCTGCGAACTGACGCAAGTAACTACGCTTTAGGCGCTGTTTTATTACAGGGTGACGGCAATCAGGAAAGGCCGATCGAATATGCCAGCCGACTCCTCAACGCAGCTGAACGCAACTATTCAACCATAGAGCGGGAAGCACTCGCTGTAGTGTGGGCGGTGGAGCGTTTTCGGCCTTACCTAGACGGTCAACCAGTGGTGATTGGCAGTGATCATCAGCCTCTTCGCTGGTTGCTATCACTGAAATCACCAGCAGGCAGATTAGTCCGTTGGGCTCTAAAGCTCCAATCGTTTGATATCCAATTCCAATATACCCCAGGGAAGGCGAATGTCGTTGCAGACACGTTAAGTAGACCAATTTGTTCTAGCGAAACAAGCGACAGTTGCGGTGTCTGTTCTGTTATTTGCGATTTACCCGCTAAGACACCTAGTCAGCTTCGCCTAGAACAGACTTCGGATCCTGAAGTGGATAAGATTGTTAAGGAGCTAGAAGGACCCGTTCTAACCATCTAAAAGATGGTTAGAACGGGGTTACCTCATGGATCAAGGAGTTCTGTACCGTTTCAATCCAGACTCCGATAGCGAATCCCCGCAATTAGTCATACCTGCCGGCCAAGTTGCAGCTATTTTGCAGGAGTTACACGACTCTCAAACGGCTGGTCATCCAGGCATCGATCGGACTTACCAGAAAGCAGCACAGCTGTATTATTCCACAGGGATGCGGAGAATAATCACCGATTATGTCTTGGCCTGCATCCACTGCCAGCGGTATAAGGCTAACAACACCAAACCTCCAGGCCTACTCCAAACACCAGTCATGAGCCAGCGGAACGAGGTGTTGGCCATGGATTTGTTCGGCCCACTGCCGGAAGGAGACCAGGGGGAGCGGTGGATTTTTCTCATAGAAGACACTGCTACCCGATGGACAGAGCTGTTTGCTCTAAAGGAAGCGTGTACGTTACCGCAGCAGGAAAGTGTCTCCTAGAGTTATATGAGTGGAACGTTTAATTAGTGCCTTATCTGCTGTGAATGTGCCCCCACATAAAAAATGTGTGCCCCCTGTCGTTTTGGAAAAAAAACGGAAAAAACGATTCCTGCTGGGGTAACGTTTTTCCAGCAGGAAAATTCTAAACGAACGATCGGAGAGAGAAACATTGTGCATGGTCTTGTAGCTTATGTTAGTGCCACAATGTGCCCCCAAAAACAAAATGTGTGCCCCTTCAGGTTTTCGAGATATTGCGTTTCCTGCTGGAGTAACGTTTTGCAGAATCGCATATCTCTGAAACCATTGCATGTGCCCCTGTAGAATAAACATACACGAGTAGCTCTTATTGTGTGCCCCTTAGTTCCCCAATTAGATTTAAGAAAATATTTATAATTTCCAAGTTATCGCGGTTTTATGAAAACTCGAAAAAACATCGCAGCGCCTAAACGAGATAAGGTATAAGCTCGCTGAAAACTGTATTTGGTCCGTCTTGACACTAATAATAACCATACAAAGTTTCAAAACTGTTCATGCATTCGTTTTTGAATTATCGTGTCATAAGTCAAAACGATGGTGACATAACTTTGACGGCAAAATACAAGGAACCAGCTCAATCCCAGATGTGTAGGTGTAAACCAATAATGTGTGCCTTTAGTCAAAAATATATGGTGAAAATATTCAGCTTGGAATGTTTCGCATTAAGTAAATATAAACAAAAAACAAAACATGTAAAAAACGGCTGGTTATCCGACCAAATTCGAATAACTACTAAAAAGCGACGGATTCATACCTATCGATGACCTTCTTTACTTTACTCACTAACCGGTTCACACGTGTTGTGCCTGAGTACACTGAAGTAGAAAAGTAATATGTAATAAAATAAAGTTGATATTGGATTATATTCTATTAGCTGTTTCTGTGACTTTGCACATGATTATTTACATTATAAATAGTAGCATGTGCTACTCCAAGGTAAGCTATCTTCTTCATTCAAAATTTCATTAAAATACATCCAGTAATATGTGTGAACGAAAGACATAGGTACATCCAAATATTTGCCAGGTCTTTGACCCAAAATTATAGGGGATGTTTTAAAATTCATGTTCATGAAATGTGTGATGAATACCTACTACGAAAAAGAGGTAGCTCTTTTTTGTATATAAATAAAAAACCAATTAACACAACAGTAATAAAAAAAGACAAATACGTATGTATTTGTCTTTTTGTTTAAATATTAATTGATAAGCCGTAGGTTAGATAAAGTAACATTCAAGTTTATCATCAAGAAGATTCCCTTTTTTCACCTCCCCACCGCTGCATATCTCTGGCCGCGCTCCATCCGCTGACGTCGTGTCGCAAGGAGTCGCTTTGTCTAGCTTGGAGAAAGTGAGACAGCTAGTACGCACACGGTATTAGTGGGACAGAGACAGTTACCTACCTAAACGTCGCTCCATATGAATAATACGAATTGTTTTTGACTAGGAAGTGCGTTTGGATTATTACTTGGTATTGGTAAACAGTTGCAGTAGTTTACAGTTTTAGTATATAATAATGGCAGGTCGAAAAGGAACTTTCCTAAAGAATAAAGACAGTGATTAGTAAATATAAAGATAAATTCCAAGCTGCAATTCCTTCTAAAAGCAATAATGTTTATATTTACATACAACAGGAATTGCGTGAAAAAATTAATCACAATATGGCCATTATGGCCATGCAAATATCTATTATAAGAAATAAAACATATTTTTTTGATTTCGATGATTGTTTAGACCTATTTGAAGAAAACGAAGAAACTGACCCCTATATACATTTCAAATAAGCCTTGCAGAATATTCGAACATCGTACCCCAAAATTCAATTAACCGTCTCCTACCAAAAAAATTGTCTAACGAAATTCAAGACCAAATATTTTTTTAAAGTAATATAGTGTGTACATTTGCTTTCAGTAATAGCTATGTACCTGCTGATCTTAACTTTAATTAAATCAAATGTACTGGCAGGTGTACCCAGTGTGACGCGCTACTGTCATTGAATATCTCTCCCCAATCTAAACATTGCGTAAAGGTTACTTGTAAATTAAATAACTACAACAAAAATTATCCTCATGACTCACTAATTAAAAACAGACTTACTTCTGATAGAGTAAACCGAATCAAAGAAAAGTTAAAATACCAACCAAAAAAGCCAACAACTTTCCCTAAATTACCCAATTTAAGAAAATTGCGTCATGAAGCCAGAAGTGCGCTACAGTTTGACAAAAATACAATAGTGTATTTGTACGCTATGGCGCACTGCATTCCTTACGATAATTTTATTCGTAAAATCAGTCTTGTTCCCTTTTTCACATATTTTTGGACGAATGAACAAAACCAATATTACAATGAAACTTTAAAAATAGACCGAAAATACTTTCTGTTGATGCTACTGGCTCCCTATTTCAGCCAATTGAGCCACCACCTTCTAATGATTTATTAAAATATCGCACTCCTAAACATTTATTTTATATGCAGTGGTTGCCTACGCTGTGGATACCAGTGTACCAATGTGCTACATGGCCTCCGAATCCCATACAATGGAGACGTCAGCTCGTCGACGTCAGAGCCACATGGATAAATACGTGGCAAATCGGAAAAGTTTTGCCTGATGAAATAATTAGTGACCACAGTTCTGCCCTCTTAGGAGCAATAACTAAAGTGTTTTTAAAAACCGAATTCAATTATTATTTAAAACAGTGTTTTGATGTGCTTGAAGGAAATACCGTAGCAATACCCTCTGTTATGTTCGCATGGAGAAATCACATTTTATTAAAAATCTTTATAAACAATCCTGTTTTGATAAAACATCCGAAAAAGTAAAGTTCTTTTATATTCGCTGCTTGAAACATTCAACAGCTCCATTGCTATGAAGAACTTAAAACAGTTTTAAGAGACATAATCACGTTATCGCTCCATGAATTCAGGAGTGCGGACTTGAATGATTCACAGCCCAAATGTATTAAAGCTTTTGAAAACTTAAAGCTCCAAATTGTAAATCACACGAATCACGAAAATTTAGATGAGTCAAACAAACATCGAATTACTTCACAACGAAAATGATAAAGATGTTTCTTTACCTTTAATAAACTTTTATGATTTTAATTAGCCCCCAAAACTTTTGAACGCGACTGTACGGACAACAGCTTAGGTATAATACGTCCAAAAAAGATGGTCATCGATATGTATGAATCCGTCGCTTTTTAGTAGTTATTCGAATTTGGTCGGATAACCAGCCGTTATTTACATGTTTTGTTTTTTGTTTAGATTTACTTAATGCGAAACATTCCAAGCTGAATATTTTCACCATATATTTTTGACTAAAGGCACACATTATTGGTTTACACCTACACATCTGGGATTGAGCTGGTTCCTTGTATTTTGCCGTCAAAGTTATGTCACCATCGTTTTGACTTATAACAAGATAATTCAAAAACGAATGCATGAACAGTTTTGAAACTTTGTATGGTTATTATTAGTGTTAAGACGGACCAAATACAGTTTTCAGCGAGCTTATACCTTATCTCGTTTAGGCGCTGCGATGTTTTTTCGAATTTTCATAAAACCGCGATAACTTGGAAATTATAAATATTTTCTTAAATCTAATTGGGGCACTAAGGGGCACACAATACGAGCTACTCGTGTATGTTTATTCTACAGGAGCACATGCAATGGTTTCAGAGATATGCGATTCTGCAAAACGTTACTCCAGCAGGAAACGCAATATCTCGAAAACCTGAAGGGGCACACATTTTGTTTTTGGGGGCACATTGTGGCACTAACATAAGCTACAAGACCATGCACAATGTTTCTCTCTCCGATGGTTCGTTTAGAATTTTCCTGCTGGAAAAACGTTACCCCAGCAGGAATCGTTTTTTCCGTTTTTTTCCAAAACGATAGGGGGCACACATTTTTTATGTGGGGGCACATTCACAGCAGATAAGGCACTAATTAAACGTTCCACTCATATAACTCTAGGAGACACTTTCCTGCTGGGGTAACGTACACAAAGGAAGCAACAGCAGAGGCCTGTGCTCATGTTCTCATCGAAGAATATTTTATGCGGTTCGGTTTACCTCGCAGGATTATTTCAGACAACGGAGTCCAGTTTGTTTCCGCAGTGATGCGACAATGCATGTCTGTCTTAGACATCAAACAAAATTTTGTCCCGCTGTATCATCCACAAGCTAACCCTGCTGAGCGAAAAAACCGCGACCTTAAGGCAATGCTGGCCCATCTCGTGGCAGATGACCACACCTCTTGGCCAAAGAAATTACCAGTGATCCGTTTTGCTCTCAATAGCGTGAAATGTCGCACAACGGGCAAGTCACCGGCTTATTTAACCTTTGGTAGAGAGATGCGGTCACCCACAGAAGTCGTTCACGACCTTCGTGCCATCACAGCCAAAGAAAACTTTGTCCCACAAGTGACCCCTTACCTCGAAAACTTCATGCATTCACTGTCGGCTGTTCGGGAACGCGTCGAGATCCAGCAGGACAAGACGAAGCAGTACGCCGACGGTTCGCGCCGACCATCTGACGCCTTCGAGGTAGGTGATTTAGTCATGCTAAAATCTCATTTGTTAAGCAAGGGGTCTAAAGACCTCACTTCCAAGTTCTACCCTCGTCGAGATGGCCCATACCAGATCACAAAAAAGGTAAGCCCAACAACGTACACCATCGCGAGCACAGAACAACCCAATGTAGATTTAGGGAAATATCATGTTGAAGACCTTACACGTTACCGAGGTACTCGTAGCAACGACTCCTTACCAAAACCCGTTAATCCTAAACGAAAACGCGGACGTCCAGCTAATTCTGATGTTGGCTGTTTACCAGTCCAGGAGCGTGGGCGCTCTCCAGAACTGGAGGGGGAGTATGTAGCAACCCAGAGACCTACGAATCGACCAATAAGAGCGTCCCGCGGTCGCGTGCCGCTCCGATACAACGAATGATATCGCTTCCTCTTTTTCCCGCGTGGCGGTTGCAAGCGTGTGGCCGATGCGCGCGGCGCGCGGCGTCGCCAGTCCGCTGCTTACGCGCAAGGCACATGCATGTGCTTATTTCAACCTCCCGCGCAAGACGTAACGTGAAGCCACGCGCCGATATTGTCCGCGAAATACTTAGATTCCGAACTATTTTACTGTAAAAGTGTAAACTAACTAATAAACTGTTAATCTTAACTCTAATCAGAGACTTGTTTCCGTTTCCCCTGAAACCTCTTCTCATATAATTTAATTAATTTCAATCAACTTTGGAAAATTGAAACACTTAAAAAGAAAAAAAAAAAAAAAAAACAACTTAGCAAAATAAATAAAAACAATAATAATAGGGATATGCAAGAAATACAAAACTCTTTTTATTTATTAAAAATGCCTTGTATTGGCGCATAAAAACATTGTAATACACTTGTTTTTTTTAAGTTTCTAATACATCACTTATTTTACAATAAAATATATAAAAATATGTATTTATAGTTTTAAGTAGCATGTTTTTGGTGAAATGGAACGCACTATCAAAACGCGTCGTCCTCGATATCGGGGTTTCTATTGTCAATTTTCAGAACTGGCTAGTTCAACTTTTTTTTGCGTTTAGGCCCAAGGAGCACCTAGCACGCTTGCCTAGAAGAAACCGATTCACTCGAACGTTGAATATAACAATAACGTAATTTTTATAGGTCAAAGTCTGTGTCAAAAAACACTTTCATTTGAAAAGTAGGTAAAGTTTCACTAAGATTTTATAATAATATCGTTATCGCAATTTTTGCTTGATTGCACATACAATTAGTAAAATTACTTTATTAAGGCCAAAAAAATAGATGTAAGGCAGATTGTGGTAAATGACGTCACATCATGGCCGCGACAGCTACGGACGTTTCGAGTGTCATAGAAAATTGCGGGAGTTTAATATTATTTTTAAGCGACAAGCGGTAGTTGAACTTAACTTAAAATACTTTTCTTGGGTTGATAGTACTGTATTTTATTGATTTATGTGATGAAAATATTACGTGCATATTCAATATTAAAAATAAAATCACAATGAGGGTTTTCCAAATTGAAAAAGTCACAAGGTGACACTCAAGGACTGGCGTAAGGTCGAAACATCTATCAAAATACACAAGTTTCTTGTAGTTTACGATTAATTTTTATTTAATGATCTATTAAATCATTAATAAAATGCCTTAGTGTTGTGCCGCTTAAGTAACCTTTAATTAATGCGGCCGCATAAGTTACCTTTCATTAAGTTTGCCCTTGTACCACTGACTTTTGCAGTATTATGAAGCTTAATCTTTAGTTCAGCTACTTTTCTTTGTCCTTATGCCATATCTACATTGTAAAACAGTGAAAATACGATGAAATTTCGGTAAAAAGTTTCACTACATACATTCAATTCAGTAAAAGACAATTGTCTATACCAGACGCCTACATAGCGACATCTGGTGTCATTTTAAATCCAAAAAACCCTCATTAAGAGGTGAATTCAGAAGGTTGGCAACCTCACAAATATTTGTCAAATATTTACCTGTTTATATTCATTTCATTTCGCAATAATGAATTTTTTCATTAGAAAAGGCATTTGGAAAGTTTTCAATTCACAATTTCGTAAATACGTGTAAAGTAATAAGTTTATAGACAAGACAAAAGCAAATGAATGCTTTTGTTTTTTCTATTGGCTATATGCGCGTACACGAAACCAAAATTGCGTTAAAAAATTGAAATTGAAACGAATTCAATACTCTAAAATAAAAATATCGACGAAATATATTGATAGTATCGAAAAATATCGATATTTTTATAAATCGAATTCTTTTGCTCATGCCTAATTCCATTCTTCTTCATCTCATTCATGGCGAGCTTGATCTCAGCTCCGCTCCAATAAGCAATCGTATTGGTTAACATTTCTTCGTTTCTCCGCTCCGCAGCCTCGCTTCGCCTCAGTGGAACCGCAGCCTAAACAAGCCCTCCACACACCTCCACATCGGAGAGAGCTTGTATAAAACAGTCTGGCACGGGCATAACTAATTCGTCGTTCTGGCCAAAGGAAATTCCTATAAAATATCAAAATAATTCTTCTTTATTATTTATTTATTTTATGGCGCTGTGTGTATTGTCCAGCGATATATTAATTAATTTATTTATTTTTATTTTATTTAACTATTTTGGACCTTAAGTTGAAAAAAGACTGCATGTAGCGGAGATGAGAATGTTGAGGTGGATGTGTGGTGTGACAAGAATGGATAAAATAAGGAATGAGTATATTAGAGGAAGTTTGAAAGTTGCGCCAGTTACAGAAAAGTTGAAAGGGAATCGACTGTCTTGGTATGGGCATGTGATGAGGAGGGAAGAATCGCATGTGACTAAAAGAGTGTTGATGGATGGAGAGGGAGAGGAAGACCAAAGAACCGATGGATGGATTGTGTGAGGAATGATATGAATGAAAAAGGTGTAAATGATTGTTTGACGGTTGACAGGGGAGAATGGAAGAAAAAAAACGTGTTGCGCCGACCCCAAGTAACATGGGGGGCAGGAAGATGACCCAGACTGTGGAAGTGTGACGTCACAAAATGGCGGATTTTGACGTTTGGGTAAAAACAAACTAGTTTCGATAGAGGGTTTTTCTAGTTTTTGTTATTTACAGTTGTTTTAGTCTCAATTTTATTAATGTCTGCCATTGTGAGCTTGAGTGCAATCGTAGAACAATTTAAAGAAGAAATCTAAAAAACCTGCAGGTGACTCTTCTGGAGACATGGTTTTAACCGAGAGCAAAACAATACGGCATTTGCTAAATACTCGATAGTTTATTCAAAATGTAAATCAGCTCAAATAACCATAGTTACGTTTTTGTGTTTGTTTAGAAAGGCTTAATAAATTACACTGAATCAGGGTCCATAAGCCCATAATAAGAGAGGTAATAAGAGTAAGGCAAGTAAGGGTGCAATTAGGGTATCAGAGTGGACCCTGCCCGCCTTACCTTACCTTAGAGCGCTTACCACCGTGCAGTGTAATAATAATAAAAAGACAGTTAGAGCACTTATTAGATGCGCGACGAGCGCGAAAGGCGGTCGTTTCTATTGTCTTCGTGTTTTGTTGTCTCCTCGAACTCGTTTTCTGGCATTCTCAGGTAATCAGGTAATTTCGGAATTCATTAAATAAATATAAATATAAATATCGCTGGACATTAACACACAGCGCCATCCAGTGCCACACTAAGCAACGAGGCTTGTGTCGTGGACACAAGATAGTTGATATACTACATAGATACTTTTTTTTTGTTTGTAAATACATACTTATTATACATATAAACATCCATGACTCTGAAACAAATGTCCATGCTTATCACACAAACATTCGCTCGAACCGGGATTCGAACCCGGGACCCTAAGAACGTAAGGCAGCCTCGCTACTGCTGCGCCATTCGGGTCGTCATTTGGTTCCAGAACTCCTGAAAATCCGCATACTTGTGCGTTTTCCCCTTTTTTTTTCGGATGGGAAATCATCAATTCTCCCGCTCTGGGCGGAGCAGGAGGGAGTGTCAGACTTTTACTGACTAAAACCCATCCATGTTCCTTCATCGCCCTTTGTGTTTCGGGGCCACGGTATCTCTTTCGAACAGTCCCGCAACCCCGGCAGGCATCGGTCCTTGCGGACCCCTTCTTATTGCTGACTCTCTTTGAAGCGCGCGTGGAACACGAACGCGCCGTCGACACGGCCTGTCGTCATGAGACGGACGGACGGCGAGCTAGCCCATCGCCCACCATCCACAGGCCCGCGCCTAAGGTGGCCGGGGGCCACGTGGTGCCCCCCGACGCCCGGGGCGTCTCCGGCCGGGACGCTGTGTGGTTCTCTCCCTCTCACGTTCCGCCACCTCCTTCTCTAGCATTACTGCTTCGCAGAAGAAGGACGGCGTCCCATTCCGTCTCGCTCCGGACCATGGCTTGCACCAGGGCCGGACGCGAGAGGTCGCCGCCGCCAATCGCCGCTTCGAGGACACGGCGGTGCTCCGCCCACGCGGGGCACACCTCCACCGTGTGCTCCACCGTGTCCTCCGGTCGATCCTCGCAATAGAAACACCCGGGCGTTTCCTCCCGCCCGAGTTGGTGCAGGAACCTCCCGAAACAACCGTATCCGGTGAGGACCTGCGTCAGGCGGAAGGTGAGGACGCCGTGGCGTCTCTCAAGCTACTCCTCAAAGAGGGGACTTACCGCCACTATTGTGGCGTGCCCTGCACGGGGTTATAATAATAATAATATAATAATAATAACGGAAGTCTCTCATTAGGGGCCACGCCCACCCTTAATTTAGGGCCCTGATTTAGTGTAGTGTAATACCCACTTTACCCAAATGTCAAAATCCGCCATTTTGTGACGTCAGAGCTTCCACACTCTATGATGCGAGCTCCACATTCGCGCCGCGGACAACTAACTGTCAAATTCGCGCCCGTAATTTTGCCGCGGAGTTATCACGAAAAACATGTAGGTAGTTCGCGCGCTCGTTGAGAATGGACGCCGAATTAGGTACCCACTTAATTAATCCTTAATTACTTAAACCTTAATTAATTTCTGGTTTTGTGTAATATGAAAGTTGGATAGATAAATATACTAGTAGTTATCGCCTTTATTTTTAGATTTACCTTAAAAAATATGTATTTTACAGCTGGGAATAGCTGTAAAATATATATTTTCAGCTTAAGGGGATCATCTCGTACTACCTTCCCCTACCTTTTTATTGATAAGCTTTGTTTTAGGGCACTGTTGCGGCGTTTGACCTGGGGTCAGCCATTGCATTTTTCGCTTACGGTTATCGTAAACAATTTACTTTTCGTCACATGTCACAATTCGATCCAATCAGATCAGTCAAATCATGAGGCATCCATTTGCTTCAATGTTCTTGTCTAAATGTATCTTATTGATTTGATGCAAATGAGTCAATATTGTAGGGTGTTGTTAGGGTAACGTTAAAGTTAAACCATGCCGCTAATTCCTGGGTAGTTTGACTCGGATCGGCTTCCACCATCTCCTTCAATTCAGCGTTATTCACCTGTGTGGGCGGTCTACCACGTGGGTTCGTTCTTCTATTAAAGTAAAATAAATACGGTTGGAACGAATGTTTTATTTTATAATAGAATGACAAGAAAAAGAATAACGAAAAAACTGTTGCTATGGAGACTGAAGGTACAGTCCTCCTAACATCCACTCCTCTTTTAGGAACTGAGGCCAAGTGCTTCAGTTAGCTTTTCCAGCCTGGGTGCATAATACGGGCTTTGTGAAACAATCAGCCAGTTGGTCCTCAGTTGTAACTTGCTTGACCTCAAGCATGCCAGCTGCCACACACTCTCTGGCATAAGATACGTTCGTTGTATGTGCTTCGTCCGACTATGTTGTTCGTACGGCGGATTGTGTGCTAGCTTTATTGTTGACTCATTGTCAATGTAAAGAAGAGGTGGCTTTTCTGTTTTCGTGCGTTCCTCCAACATCTGTTGTAGTCATATCATTTCCCGTGCTGTCTCCGAAGTTGCTATTAGCTCCGCCTCTGTCGACGATAAAGCTATCGTCTTTTGTTTATTACTCCGCCAGCTGATTGGTCCATAATACAAACAAAGTATGCTGGACGTTGAGTGCGCTGCTGAAAAATCCGCATCGCTGCAGCAGATTTATTTATTTATTATTATTCTTAAACAAATTTATTTACATTTGTGTCGAACAATGGGCTAAATCAATAATAAATGTAACACAAAATTAAATACCTAATCATCATAAAAGTCATCAAAATTTAATAAATAATACATTCCACACTGGTCATAACATTATTTTTCGTAAATAAAAAAAAAAAAAAATAATAAAAATGTCAATATAAATTCAAGGAAATGTACGTCAATAAAATTAATTAATATGTAATGTCATGATAGAATGCTGAAATATGTTATTTAAAGTCAATAAAATATAATCAATATTAGTTCGACCTATTATCTTTGAGAAACTCTTCTATGCTGTAATAACATTTCTTCAATAACAATGACTTTAATTTTCTCTTGAATTCGTTTGGATTCATAGTTTTTAAGTTGTACAGGCAATTTATTGAACATATTTACTGATTGCACCCTTGAGGCATGTTTAGCGACGTTAAGGTGAATGCTCCAACCAGCCCGCGAAATTCAAATTTTTTCTTACGTTTTTTGCAATTTGCAGGCAAGTGCTAGGTTGTATGTTGATTAAAATATTGTTCGCGATTGTAAGACGTATGTAGTTACAGAATTATAATCATCAAAATCATCAATACAACCCTATGAACTTGGAGGGTTGTATTGATAATTTTGATGATTAACGTCGTTAAACATGCCTCAAGGATGCAATCAGTAAATATGTTCAATGAATTGCCTGTACAACTTAAAAACTCTATGAATCCAAACGAATTCAAGAGAAAATTAAAGTCATTGTTATTGAAGAAAATTTGAATTTCGCGGGCTACCCTGGAGCATCAGCCTTAAGCTTAGGCTGTATGAAATTAGGTAGATCCTTTCTTCGCGTTTTTGTTCTGATATGTCTCTGTTCTTCTGTCTCAAACTTATGGATATTTTTAATAAAATGACTAAGCAGGACCAGAATATAAAGGCATGGCACTGTGAGAATGTGCAGATTCTTAAAATGATCTCTACAAGACTCCGTTTGTTCAATACGAAGCATAGTTCTCAAGGCCCTTTTCTGTAAAACGAAAGCAGCATTAATGTTGTATTGGTAGCTGTTGCCTCAGAACTTTATGCTATACTACTCTGTCAAGAAAGTACCGGGAAAAGATCAATAATACACAAAATGTCTGTTATTCATCCAAATTTATTTTATCACCTTCAAAGTATGCTCCAAACGATACACTTGCGCCAACGAATAATCCATTCATCAAAACATTTTTTAAACGCTGCTTCCGGAATTGAGTTCAGTTCTCGCCGCGAATTCTCCTCTATGTCTTATATCGATTGAAAACGGGTGCCACGAAGTGGTAATTTGAGTTTAGGAAAAAGAAAAAAGCCTTTTTCGTCGAATTTGCTCTCTTAAACGCCGCATAACGCTCAAATAATATTCTTTATTTACCGTTAGACCTTCCGGTAAGAATTCAGAGTGCACAACACCGCGATAGTCAAAGAAAACAGTCAACATGACTTTGACTTTTGATCGACTTTGGCGTGGTTTTTTCGGTTTCGGTTCAGTTGGAAGGCGCCACTCCGAAGCTTGTTGACTAGTTTGCATGTCAAACTCGTAAACCCACGTCTCGTCACCAGTAACAATGCGTTTCATGAATGTTGGGTCCGAACTGACTCTTTTTAACATGTCCTCAGCGAATTTCATGCGATTGAGTTTTTGGAGAAAATTCAGATCTTTTGGGACTAGCCGAGCAGCAACATGTTTCATACCCAAATGATTAGTTAAAATGGTACGGATCGACTCGTGAGATACAGAAAGTTCGGCGGCTATCTCTCTCAGAGTTGAATGGGGATTTTCAGTCACTATTTTCTTCACTTTTGCGATGTTAACTTCAGTTGCAGACGTTGACGGCCTACCAGAGCGAGGCAAATCTTCCATCACATCTCGAGCGCTTTTGAACGCTTTGAACCACTCATAAGCACGAGTTTTTGATAAAGTCGATTTACCGTAAGCCTTCTGTAACATTTTCAGTGACTCCGAACACGAAATTCCATTGGCGATGCAAAATTTAAGACAAACTCTTTGTTCGATATTTTTGTCCATTATGAAATTCGCAATACACACTATATATGATATTACTAAAACCAGCACTGTATTTAATATAAATAACAGATACAACTCAAACTCCGCGCCAAAATGGAAAACAGTTGTGCCAATCTAACAACTACAAAAAAACAAAAATTTGACAATTTGAAACTCTTCAGGCGGCACACTCTGTTTGTTCCATCGCTATAACCATCGGGTTGTTTTATGTAGATTTCTTCTTTTACGTTACCGTTAAAAAATGCTGTTGACACATCAAACTGACAGAGAGATAATTTCTCTTTT
The DNA here is from genome assembly GCA_941918905.2 of Xestia sexstrigata. Taxonomy (NCBI): domain Eukaryota; kingdom Metazoa; phylum Arthropoda; class Insecta; order Lepidoptera; family Noctuidae; genus Xestia; species Xestia sexstrigata. Next base: position 12,560,218 of record OW799222.2, read on the forward strand.
ACAGCTACTGCTAATAGGGCACGGACGGTAGTAAGGCGCACAGGGCTGAATGTCTTGTCATAGACTACCCCTGGTTTTTGTGAGAATCCCTTTACTACCCATCTTTCTTTATGTCGTTCGACACTACCGTCTGGATTGGTCTTAACTTTAAATACCCACTTGCAAGGCAGTGCTTTTCTGTTCTTTGATAAAGGAACAAGATCCCATGTTTGGTTCTCATTAAGGGAATATAACTCGCTCAGCATCGCTCCTAACCACTTCTCTTTGTCTGTGCTTTCTAGAGCTTCGCGATAGGTTGAAGGTTCTCTATAGCTGTTAAACTCTTCAGTAGCAGCGAGAACAAATTCATCAAGCCTTTGTGGTTTTCTGAGAAGGCTGCGATCACGAAGTACTCGTTGTTTAGAAGAAGCTTCATTGGTAGTGACTTAATTATTGGTAACTTCATCAGTTTGATTTATTTCGATAACAGTGTAAACATTTGTATCTGGGATAGATATTTGTTCATCATCATTACCTTGTACTGATTCTTGTTCATCATTTTCTTGCATTGACTCATACTCACTTTCAACATCATCGTCAAAGAAATTTATTTCGGAGTAGTGTTTATAATTATCCTTTGATTTCGTAATTTCCGAGATTGAATTTTGTGTTTGGGTGTAGTAGAGTTTGTCAGTGAATCGAACGTCTTTGGCAATCATAATTTTATGTTTTGAAGGTACCCAAATTCTATAAGCTTCGGAAGTATCTGAATAGCCTGCAAACATCCCAGGTATAGCTTTCGATTTGAATTTATAACGTTCTTTGCCATCTTTCAGTAGTATAAAGGCTTTTATTCCAAACTGACGCAGATGGAAGATACGAGGCTCTCTTTGTACCCAATTCTCATAAGGTGTAGTAACAATACCAAAATGTGCAGATATAGTTTTGTTGACACTCCGATTGGAAAGGTAGTTTGCAGTTTGAACAGCTTCTCCCCAAAAGCTTTGAGGTGCTTTAGATTCGATCATCATGCTCCTAGCCTTTTCAAGTAGGGTACGGTTTTTGCGTTCTGCAACACCATTCTGCGTGTGGTGTGTGCTGTTATTCGTCTTGTAATACCATGCTCTTTCAGGTACTTGTCTAAACTTTGATTGCAGTATTTCAAACCATTGTCGGACTGGAGATTGATAATTTTGTCACCTGTGAAATTTTCCATTGTACATTGTACACTGCCTTGTAAAGTTTGAATTTGTCCGATACATCACTTTTTTGTTTTATACAATAGACTCTGCTGTATCTAGAGTCATCTATGAAGGTTATGAAGTATTTCCTCTCCACCGAGGCATTGAGTCATTGGACCACAGACGTCGCTGTGCACTATCTCGAGTCGTTTTATCGTGCGTGGTGTATCATTTGGTTTACTAGGCAGTCTTTTAATCTTTGCTTGAATGCATATTTCACAATTTCCAAGTTTCTCATCTGGCTTGTAATGTAAACCGATAAGTGTCTCATTCTTCAATGCCAACTTCATATCACCTTCATTCATATGACCTAAACATTTATGCCATTTATGAATTTTCATGTCTTCTGCCAAGTAACATTTATCTTTTTTATTGTATTTACACGATGCAGGATTTAAGTAGTACAGGCGCATCGAGGATAATACCTTCTTCAGGATGTGTTATTGTGGCCTTTTTATCTGTAAATAAGACAGTCCATCCAGATTCTGTGGCTTTTCCAATGGATAGTAAATTCGAGGTTAAGGTTGGCACATAGAGAGTATTTGTCAAAATAACCTCTTGAATTTTACTTTTGCCTCCAACGTTGACATCTAGCATAATAGTGACTTGGCCTTTACCAGCAATTTCAGCTGTCGCATCTTGAAAAGCTAGTTTTAGCAGTTTGAAGTAAGATTTGTCGAGATTTTCGAAATAGTTTCTGTTACAAGACATATGCGATGTACGGTAGAACAAGCTATTTGGTTTACAGTTTAACCCACAAATTACATTGTAAAATGTAAACCAAATAGCTTGTTCGACTGTACAACCGCTATCAAGAATCTATGTATTATGTTCATAACCTGAACTCTTATTTTTGGAATGCATAAAAATAGCGAGGGAAGTTTTAGGAATTTCTTCGTACGTTTCTTTCTTCTTAATCTCCAGCTTTCTGCATTCATTGATAACATGTCCTTTCTTCTTGCAAAATTTGCATGTTTTTACGAAATTCGACTCTTCATGTTCATCTTTAGTATTGTTGGAACCGTTATTAATTTGTCTGGCTTCTGATTCTTCTAAAATTTTTGCCTTAAGTTCCCCAGGTTTCGGTAACGTGTCTCTGTATTCTATACCTAGGTACCTACACGAAAATTTTCATAGTCAGCTGGTAAGCTGTATAGCATCATAACAGCGAGCAAATCCTCATGTTAATATGAATGTCCATATCCTGCAATTTGTCTACCACGTCCATGAACTTATTTAAATGCTCTCTAATATTGCCATGTTCCATTTTGGACAGTATTAACTGCTTTAAATTGAAGCTTTTCTTGCCGGTCCCTTGCTGGCATATATGGAATCAAGGTTAATCTCAATCTCATGAGCTGTTTTGCAGTTTTTTATTTGCTTTAATTCGGAAGGTGAAATCAGAAGTACTAACTCAGATTGAGCCAAAAGATCCTTCTCTTTCTTCTCTTCATCAGTTTCCTTAAGATCGGCTTCTCAGCAACACTCCACAATTTATTTTTGAGGTACGGCCCTTGCTTGAATTCGCCATGTGTCAAAATTTTCTTTATTTAAAGTCTCAATTTTAGTACTTGAGCCCGACGCCATCGTGATCAACGTATTTATAGCTTTATTTTCGCTCTGCTACCATATTAAAGCAAAATAAATATTGTTGGAACGAATGTTTTATTATAGTAGAATGACAAGAAAAAGAATAACGAAAAAATTGTTGCTGTGGAGACGGAAGGCACAGTCCTCCTAACATCTTCAAGTCGAAGTTTCCATTACGAAAGCGTTTAAACAAAAAACGCACGGTGCGTTCATTAGCAGTCTCCTCTCCAAACGCAACGTTGATATTGCGAGCCGTTTCTGCCGCGTTAGTTCCGCGTCTGAACCGTATAGTATAGTAATATAGATGTCTGAACTCGTATTCAAAAATAACTCGGATTTTCGAAGTATCCATCTTTACGTCAAAGCTGAATAAAAAAAACAATTGAAAGTCGAAAATCGATTGTTGAAAACTTTTTAAAAGAAGAACCTCATGGAGGTAACACGTGAAAAAGGTTTCACACAAAAATCTCACACCATGAAGATTTTAAGTCAAAACGAAGTAAACCTTGTAATCATCAATGCAACCCTCTAAGTTCACAAAGGTGTAGGAACAAAAAAAACAACAGAAACAGTCATTTCTACACCTTTATGAACTTGGAGGGTTGTATTGATGATTATATGGAGCATTCACTTTAAATGTATGGTTGAAAGCGAGAGCTCATGCCTAGCAGTTGCTGCAGTGCCGGATTAACCCAGTAGCAGGAGTACCAATTGCTACGGGCCCCGCGTATTCAAACCCACCCACCGTCGTTGGGGGTTCAAACCCCCGAGAAATCTCGGACAACTATAGAGAAATCAACATATTCCAGGCGAACTATTGCAATTTTCGAGCTCGCTTCGCTTGCTAATTTATCCTACACGAAAATGCGCTCTTTCTTGAGAATTGGTAAGAAGTAGCACAGAATCATGACCGTTGGAAGGAATGGAGGGAGGCCTATGCCCGCCCAGTTGTGGACAGCTGATGTTGATAGCAATTTGCGTTTACCTTTTGGCTGCCAGTCACACATACGTGACAAGCGACACAAATATGTGTCAAAATGGTAGGTGAAATTGTGGCTTGGCGTGGAGGGCACACGCGTGCGTTTATGCTCTGGCGGTCAAAAGGTTCAAATAGTTGCTTTTTCTGAGATCAAGGGGTTGTTCAAATCAAAGAACATGATGAAAAGTTTATAAATCTTTTTTTATTAAACACACATACACCACTCGTTCACATAGTGATAACGTTACATTTGAACCATTTTAAAAATCGCATAATATTGTTGAAGGAACTAAATTGTAACAAAATAAATACTTTTATTTCATAATTTTATGAAATTGTGTGTAAAATAGTTCAAGTGTTAACTTAACGATTAAATTAATTAATAATAACAAACTTCAATTATGCGTAGTTTTACAATCATGAAAGAGACATTTTTTCATAAGGATGTACGAACATAGTTTTTAATTAACTTGTATTCATCAATGGTCAAGTACAGGACAAAGAAAAAAAATTGTTGATTAATCTCGTGTTCAAAATCGACCATTATGATCCTTGGCCGATTTAACACTCGGTTATTTTCATTTGTGAAAGAAGCAGTAATGTTAAAAATAAGGAAGCATATCTTAAATGAATTGGGATGAAAACTAAAGAATCTTGTATATAATGAAAAACTGCGAAAGGGCTATAGTTTCCTGCCTTACCAATGGATTATAACATAAAATTAATATAAATCATAGCTTTATCTTATATAATAATAATAGAAAACGTAAAATACAATGTGGATAACCATTTATGTAATAATGAGCGAGCACAAAATAAAATAAAGGGTGTAATTAGATCCTTAACGAAGCCGAGACGCCCGTGTTCTGTCCGTCATTGCGAACATTTTTTTGTTCCAGACCATACCTGGGAACCTTCTGGTTACGGAGATATTGGAGGTCAAAGTTCCAACTTTTTTTTTGTTTAACCAGTTTGTCCCCAGCCGTCCCCGAAAGGGAACAGAACATTGTTATTTTAATTGTGTCTGTAATGGGGTAGATGACACACCAATCAATTGAGATACTTTTTAAGAGCTATCAAAACGCGGTTCTCTCATAGGTTTTTTATGGCAATAGCCAACTTTGACGTCACTGTTTTTTCAACTCAATGACTCGACTATTTATTGATTTCAGAGCAACTAAAATTCGAATTTGGCAATTAATTGAAAATAAATCGGGTTTTCAGGCCCAAAATAAAGTGTTTTTTTTTAGAGATTGGTGTCATGGAATTATTGGTTTTATAGAGTCATTTACCCTATTGCGAGTAACTACAGGTTAAATACATGTTTTTAATGTAAGAACTTTACTTTAAACACCTCCACGGCCCCCACACTATTAAATTCATCCATCAGCATAATGTTTTGAGTGCGTAACATTGAGTTTTACCATAAAACGTGAATTTCTCCCCAAAAATAAAAAGTCATTACCCAGGAATAATTTTTGCGTAACATTCCCTAATTTGATGTACAGAATGCTTGGTTACGAGTAAAGGCTTTGTGAAGGGTTCGTTTACACCCTGTATGTGTATGTTCTACAATATGCATAATAAAATAGTGACTATACATATGTATAATGTACTTAAACTTTATGTAACGACTATTAAACCTAAATGTTGGACTGCATTTAAAATATAATTATACAAGCTTGTTTATTATCTATATTTTTCCATGATATAAAAAGGTAAGTTTAACATTGATGCCAAAAATATTTTCTGAATTGGAGACAAATATTTATATGAATTCATTGCTTAGTTTAATTTTCTTATTGAAATAAACAGAAATATGTACATTTATAGGAAAATGCAGTCAAACTTCATGTTTTATTACATTATGGTTATATACGGGGCGTTTAATGACTATTTACCCTTTATACCTAAACAAATGACCACAAACAACCAAATAGAAAAGAAACTTGTCATGAGATTTCATCTTTATTAACGCGAATGAATTAAACGAAAAAAAATCTTACCTTTATATAAATAAGGTCGATAGTTGCAAATGCCGTGTAGCGTCTTTAAGTAGACTTTGTAAAATTATTTGGTAATGCTTCTAATGTGTGATGTTAGGAGGCGGGATTGTGGAATATATTCCTTTCTCTCTTTCGCACGAAGAGGTTATACTGAGTAATTCTTTTGACTTTTTGACCTCCATAGTCACATAATACGTGACAAGCAAGCGCGTGCCCTGTACGCCAAACGACACAAATATGTGACTTGGCGTAGAGGGCACATAATTTTTGCGTTGAAAAGGTTAAGTGGGACAATCTAGGGAAATCCGAATCCATAAGAGATACCGGGAAACTAGCTCAATTTATTCATTTATGAACAACTCGCACTGACAACAAAAAAAAAACAGAACTGATTTAAATAAAAAAGGAGTTAGTTTTCTAAGAAAGTTCCCTCCTGTTATTCCACTTAAAGAATCACTGTATAGCGTCATCTCTTTCTATCGTAACGATAGTTTATAAATAATATAATTGACCTGACTTTTGTTTGGCGTGCTAAAGAAAACAATTAATAATTTTTAGGATTTGGACTTTTTTTCTTTCTTAATTCAAAAGAAGAATTTTGAGTTACCGTTTGCCTCAACTTTTTTTTATGTGAAAAATAGGAATTTATTTTTTAAATACAATTTCTAAATTATCTTTTTGGATATACCAATCTAACACAGAATATAGGTAACAACATAAATACTTCAAAGACAATTCATTTGGAGTAAGAATATCTTTAAAAATTAGTCTTTTACATCTCTTATAATAAATATGTCTTGGCATATTCTGTATTATTCGAAAATCAACAAATTATTGTCATAATCATAAAATATTGCTTTTTTTGAATAAATCCGTTTAGGAAGTTTATTTAACGATGACACTTTTTGAGAGCCAGATGTTTAGTAGCGGTAGTTTCGTACAAGCCTAAAAGTTCGGCTTGCCTTAAAAACTACAAATCTTCATAATTTAAAGGTTTTTGTATATTTTACTTGTATTTTAGCTCGACGTCAAATCCGACTCGAAGACAAATCACTGGATGTTCCGTCTCTTTTCAACGCCTACTTGTTATATCACAGCTGCAAGTAGCATTGTCTCACTTTTTCAGTGTCATCGTATAAACGTACAAACTGTTTACAAACCACAGACATTCCTAAAACCAGAGATTAAAAAAAGAAAACAATTGACTGACTAATTTTGAAGAAAGAACTGTTACAAAAAAGGAATGTCTTTTGAACCACCAACTGTATTTTCTGAAAACTCATTCTTTTCAGATCTTCTCAATAGAGCCTTTTTCTAGATTGTTCTTGGCGTTTTTGGTAGTACATGATTCCTAGGACCACTAGGACTATAATGACGATGGCAATGCCCATCATGTAGAGAAAGGTTTTGACGCCTGACATGGCGGGCTTCGTGTCTTCGATCCTCTCGCGAGGCGCCTCGAAGGAGGCCGCTGATGGGATTATTTGGGAACGGTCTTCGTCTTTATTTTGCTGAAAAGATATTGAGTCAAAATTATAAAATGTTTTTCGTCTTATGAAGATTCGTAAGAATTCTCAAATTATTTATTCATTATTTATTTGTGAAAAATGTAAAGAGATAAGCTTTGAGACTTTCACCATCTTACCTGCCAAACTTGGTTTCTTTGCAATAACATAAACAGGAATAACAGTAACAGTTAGTTCATAAACAATAATTTACTAGCGCCTAACCGAATTCCTAGGAAGTTAATACCATTATGGCTGGAAACAGATCTTTCTTTCGCTTGCCATCTCGATCGATGTTCAAAAGTGTCAAAACGAAAAGCGTCACTGCTTACGGCACTTTTGAACATCATTTACCCATCTGCTAAATTCTTAATGATCCTGACTTATGTTTAGCAATGATAGCCTTGTGGCTTGTGAAGTGACTGACACACACCTCTGATTATTCGGATTCATGTGCGTATTGTATAATTTTATTATCATTTGCTTTGCTGAAGGAAAACATCGCGAGGAAACTAAACCAGCATACCCGAGAGATATTTCTCGACGGCATGTAAAACTAAGTCAGAGGCCCATGGGCAGCATAAAAACTCTGACACCAGGTTAGGCACTAACCACACGACACTAACGCATATTGGAAGGTTGGACCTGTATTGTGGACAACCGACTGAATCCATCTGAGCGTAGTCTTGAATCCCAACAGTGGGAAAATTGAAGGTAAGAATTTAAAGGCATAATTAGATAACTCACAGCTTCCAGCAGATCAAGCTCGAACATCTTGATAGCGATGATGTCGTGGTTGTCACTGAGGTCGCCCGTGGTTGCCGACGCGCCGAAGTAGTAGCCCGTCGGGAGCAGCACATTCTCTACCTTGAGGCACTCCTTCCACGCGTTCTTGCCTTCTAGGTCTGTAGACACTGGGGAAGGAAGACAGGCTTATTTAGTATAGTCAATTATGGTAACCATCCTTCATCAACTGTGTAGAGTGTTCCCAACTATGTTGAGGTCGGCTTTCAGTGGGACCACGAGCGGCCAAATGGCAGAATTTTATATGGAGCAATTGCTTATCTGACGTCCACAATGCAGTAGAGCAGCCAGCCGCATATATAGTTTACCGGTGAGCGTGTCGTGAGTGATGGATATGTGCGTGTCGTGGTTGTAGTTGCGGAACTTTGCCTTGCAGCCAGCGACCTGCGTGTGTGTGTATGTCGTAGTGCAGCGAGCCACATAGATAGCTTACCAGTGAGCGTGTCGTCCATGTAAGTGATGGATATATCCGTGTCGTGATTGTAGTTGCGGAACTTTGCCTCGCAGCCGGCGACCTGCGTGTGTGTGTATGTCGTAGTGCAGCGAGCTACATAGATAGCTTACCAGTGAGCGTGTCGTCCATGTAAGTGATGGATATGTGCGTGTCGTGGTTGTAGTTGCGGAACTTGGCCTCGCAGCCGGAGACCTGCGTGTGTGGGTATGTTGTAGTGCAGCGAGCCACATAGATAGCTTACCAGTGAGCGTGTCGTCCATGTAAGTGATGGATATGTGCGTGTCGTGGTTGTAGTTGCGGAACTTGGCCTCGCAGCCGGAGACCTGCGTGTGTGTGCCGTCACGATCGTGGTCGTAGTGCAGCGACCCGTTGTTTATCATCGCTGATATGTACGGGTGCTGGTGCTAGAATCATACAAGGATATGAATTAGACATACTACTTCAATGGTTTAACTGTGCTGATCCACGGGTCGGGCAAAGATATATTTAATTAGCTAATTTTCAGTAGCAGCCCAAACCGCCAGGTCTGGTTAAAGGCAATGATTATACAGTCCAGAGTTCGAATTTACATTAAATATACAAAACTCGAGTTTTATAATGCAAAAAAGTATTTGATTCACTGCAATAAACAAAACCAGAACAATATATGATATTCTTCAGGATATATGCTAGTACGATAGTGTTTTGAAAACATAATACAACAAATTTTACTCGATAAAAAAAACACGAACTTATCACTAAAAATTTCTTTTAACGAGTAAAAACCACACTAAAATACATGCGATCATTCTGGTTTTTTGGTAAATAATTCTACAAGCAACATATCGATGCCTTAGTTCACAATTGCACTAACTACAAAATTTTCAATTTTTTCTTTTTTAATGCCAAATACACTAAATTTCATGCTCTTTCGTTTCCGCGCATCGAAATACCGTTATTCCGTCTCTTTCTACCAAAAACGTGGGTCACAGTTGTATTAAATGAGTTCGTTTAATGTTCCATGAATGTGGTATTATACTAATGGTCTTTATTTTTGTAAAACCAATCAAGATATACTTTAACTGATTTTAAGTTTCTCAACTGCAGGAAATTTCAAAACACAAACGTATTATATACATTTGCAATATCTGCTCATACTTTTTAGCAGTACTACAAGAGTGTATTATGTGTTGGTAGTACAAAAGGATCAAGAAAGTTTGATGCACAAGTGTGCTAAGTACTTTTACTGGAAGGGGCTTGGCAATTTTTTAAGTGCACAAATACATTAAACCGTTTTGAGATATAGTCCGAACTGTACAAGTGTATTAAGTACTTTTACTTGAAGGGGTTGGTGATAGGGTCTGCTAGAATCAAGCCAAAACCCTACGATGTTATTATTATGAAACACGGGGAATTCTATGATTTGAAGGGATTCGAAAAAACTTTGAATTCCAATACAACAAAAATTCAAAAATGAGCCAGTACAGTGGCTGAAAATTAAGTGGCTGCGGCTGCAGAAAGAATCCCCCACTTCAATTTTTTACAAATACGATTTGACCGATCCAGATTTCAAAGAAATAGACATTTGTAAGACAAAAACAATGAAAAAAAATAAAGACATAATCATGTAGCAAACTAAAGAAACCTCTGAAAGTAGCATATAAATCACTGATTGCAGTGTCACAAACTAAAAAGAAAGATCTGATAACACTTTTATATGATGGGGTTATACCACCAGAATATGAGCACTATTACAAAGATATTCCATCCACTTCTGCGGGTATTGTTAACAATAATTGTGATGACACTGAATCGTCTGATGATGATCCAGATGAAGAGTCCATTGTTGAAGAAATTTAAGTTTTGATTCAATTTTTAATTACCAATTAATAAAAATGAATAATTATTACCTGAAAGTGGCTGAAACTGAAGACTGACTTTATTAATTTTCTTATAAAAAATCTTATTTTAATGATTCAGAAACTAATTGTTTTGTGAAATAGCTAAAGGTTGGCCTATAATTGGGCTTCAGTCCTTTTAATTTTTTTGTTGTGATTTTGGAATTTATTTTATTTGATTGTGGATAAAAACTGTTTGTGTTTTATAATAAAAATAAACATTATGAATATGGGTCACTGGTTTATTATTTTGTCTATTTAATGCAATATCCATAACTATTATTATCCTTCTTCTTGGACCTTGAACCAGCCTGGTAAAGCTGTTAAATATTTTTGAGTTTTTCACTTAATGCCGGTCAGCATAATCAATCTTAGTGCACAGATGTATTAAATGGGGGGTTTTATCTTTATTTGGCCATTTTGAAAAGGTAATGTTTAAACTAATATTACAATATTGAGATATGATGGAGTAAAAGGACTAGTCTTATGAATAGATGCATATTTTTTTTGTTATTTTACTTGGATTTTCTACTGTTCTCGTCTAAACTTTTAAAAACTTTAAAGATTTCTCCTCAATAATGTAAATTTCGTAGTTAGTGCAATTGTGAACTAAGGCATCGATATTAGCATCATAGTGTTTTATATTTTAAGTCCAATCAATAGATTTTTTGTAAATCACAAAAAAAACACTCATTTTGCACTATTCGGCCCGCAGTGACTGACGTAACAACCACTTTGTAGTGCAGACTTCGCTCCCACCCAGTAAAAAGAATATAATTCAAATATGGGCTTTATGTATTGCTCTTTAGATATACTTAACATTTGCAACCGAGCAGTCTGACGGCGGTAACGTCGCTGACAGCGACCTGTCTGCTAATTTATGTTGCCAATGTAAAGTATATCTAAAGAGCAAAACATAAAGCCCATATTTGAATTATATTCTTTTTGCTGGGTGGGAGCGGAGTCGTTTATGTGGGCTATGAGCTTTGTACTCACATTATGAGCACCATTATGGTTGCTGTAGGTGTCGACAATGATGCCGAGGCCGTGGAAGTAGTCCTGGCTGCCGAACACGGGCCCCGCGTGCATGCGCTCGCGCACGTACCATATCGCGAACCCGTCGCCGAACAGGTCCTTGCCGCGACCGTGCACTTTGAACTGGACTTGCAGCTCCCAGTTGCGGGTTACACATGGCTGGAGAAAATAAGAGTTAGGAATAAGACACAATTTTACTAAATTTAACAAATGAAAAAAAAAATGCTACACTTGTTAATATTAATATGATTTGTTTTAAGAAGTTATTTAAAGATCCGTGACTCCGTGTAAAATACTGGTATTCAGTTGCATCCGGTTAGACTAGAAGCCGACCCCAACATTGTTGAAAAAAGGCTAGGTAGATGATGTTGTCCATCAGGAAACATTGTAACTATTTTATCTATTAATATATATTATACGTTGCCTACTGCGTAGGGATATTTCCATCAAGGGCCGACACCTTCACCAGTTCTTTCCATCCGTTCGTGAATGGCTGGCCAGGACATGGTTGGAGGTTGATCACTGTGTTGCCCAATTTCTCACAGGTCATAGTAACTTTAAGAGTAAATGTTCCACATCTGACTGCGAATATGAACAATCACATTTTATGGGAGTGCAGTCTTTGGCAGAATAAACGTCGAGGTCACATCTGGAGTTAATTACAACATGGACCTTGTAGAAACTAGAACAAACCGTGCGTTCAAGCGTTTCTGCCTATTATTGGAATCAAACATAACAGCTCACAACTTAGAAGCTCCACGAAGTCTCAGAGAAAGAATTTAACTGTCTTGGATCCTGCAACGAAATTAATCAGAAAAGTATAGCGGAAGCTGCGGAGGAGTTGGAAAAACCGTAATTTCCACTTCCCTCATTATCATCAGGAGACAGAACAAAACAAGGCACAAAGGAACATTTACAACTGGGATAGGCCTAGTTGCCTAGCACCACGGATAAATATTAACATTAATGGCCATTTATGTTACTATTTATCCGTGGTGCTAGACCTTGTTCCGTTGTCTCCTGCTGATATGGAAGGAAGTGGAAATTACGGTTTTTCCTACTCCTCCGCCCAAGACAGATAAATTCTTTCTCTGGGACTTCGTGGAGCTTCATTGTCTCGGCGCTTTTCTGGTGGTCGCCACTGTTGGTTCTGGCTTTCAGGAGTAAGGTTAGGTTAGGTGGTTTGGGAATAGAGGGGCGGGCCTGTCCCATAAAAAAAAGTACGTTGCCTACTGATATGAAAGATCAATCGTTATAAACTAGAATGTAAATAAACAAACATTGTTTGAACACGAGCAGTGTTTTGGCGATCGTGCTGTATGTTGTTGCCAAATGAATAGTCGGATAGATAGTTAGTTACAACAACTGGATTTAAGACATCACGTGTGAAATTTTATTTTTGGGGTTTCCTTACGTATCAACGCAACCTATATTATTGTGAGAATAGTTCATGTTCGAGACAGAAATACTGCAGTTAGAAAGAATGACTGGGTTCGCCTGAATTTTTTTAGTATTTTATTTATCACAAACACTGCTATCATTGCAGGAAATTCCTAATTCCCAGTATTTCCGCACTGGTGAAGGTTATTTGAATGCTCCTTAATACCACTAATAAAATAATGAATGCCCATGAATGTGACATGAATGAGTGTCCATGTAAAAATGTCCTGTTATGTATTTTGTGTGTACATAAATATTCTCAAGTAAAGTCTCATCACCATTAATTTCTACCTATTTATTTGTTTGAAAAAATGATAAATATTTGTCAGTATAAAAATCAAGCGCACCGGCGACATTGGAATTAAAAGTACCAGGCGAACAGAACCTCCAAAGAGTTCTATCATTCCTGCTCGTACTTTTGGGCACGGTATTGTTCCATAGGTTCTTTCCTATTTAAAAATACTTCTACATCAAGCCCTTGACCCAACTGAACGAGACCCTCTTCAAGATTATTTGAATAAGCTGTCGTTAGGTCGAGGCCTTGACCCTGGTTATAAAAACATTGACCTTAGCATCCATTACGGTAATTAGCACTCGATCAAGGTGCAATAATGAACACGAGGTTAATAAGAAATTCGGGAAAATACTTCTTCTACACGAACCCGTCATTTAGCTACGGGGAAAAACCAGTACAATTTTAGTTTGGCAAAATAACAATATTAACTTGACGCCGATTCAAGATAATACGAACTCACCATGCGATAAGAAAACTGTATTGAAATACGAACTGATTGTGTTAGCTAAGTTATTTAGGTAAGTTTCCTTATAGAATGACCATAATAAGGGATGAATTAACAGACAGAGCCAGCAGAATAGGTAATCTAAAGTGGTAGCGGGCTGGCCATGTTTGTTTGAAGTACCTACTGATGGCTGATGGAGCAAAAGAATCCTTGAGTGGAGACCGTTTACAAACCGTACCTTAGGGAAACACCTGGGTAAGAGACGCCCAAAACCGGGAAGTGTGGCAGAAAAAACGGGAGGAGGGGCCTATACCCAGCAGTGGGTGATTCTGGGCTGATATCATGATGATACTTAGGGCATAAGGGTGAAAAACGAACCGGTTTTTCCATCGGCGGTTATGGCTCTCCAAACCGTCCATAAACCGCCACCAAAACTGCACGCTTTCTTCAACGCAGCTCTGTAGTACCTAACAGCAAGCGTGCGTGGAAGCCATACTCCTACCAGCAAGATGAACCGACGACCTTGAAAAGGTGGCTGGGTAGCTGGATGCAGAAGTCGCAATACTGGATGTAGGACCAGAGCTTGGGAAAAGACTATGTCTAGCAGTGAAATGAATCATTTAATATCATAGCTGAAGCATAAAAACAAAGAGGAATAATACATTCTAAAATTCTGCCTATGTTTAAGTTAAACAAATAAATTACGACAGCTACTGTGAGTGTGAAGTAATCAAAGACAAGTAATTTTTATGCTTATTGTGTGGACAAAGTTCAACTCAAATATAAACATTACATGCATGCTAGTCAGTCATTCTATGGACAAATGTTTTGTTTTACTTTTGTGAGACTTCTAAACAAAATACTTAAACTATTGTACTTTTAGTTCCATTTGTTGAATTTGTATATAACTAGTAATTAATTCATCATTCTATGTCTAGTCTCTTTCTAACTATATTGGGGTCAGCTTCCAGTCTAACCGAATGTAGCTGAAAGTGAATACCAGTATTTTACAAGGAGCGGGGAGCGACTGTCTATCTGACTACTACAACCCAGTCATTGGGTAACGCCCCTTACCTCTTGGTAAGACTAGTTGTCAGATATTCTGGCTTCTGACCACTTATGGACTGCTAAAGATCTACAAATGACAGCCGGGACCACCGGCATGGAGGGAAATTGATTACTATCAACATTATTGGAGTCTAAATAAGTCTGGACATAGGACAACAAGTGGACATAGGGTAACAACTGGACATAGGTCTTCCCAAGGATTGTCCGTGTCAAAATTTTGTTCCAAATACCAACAAAACGGTATAATTATGAGTTATGACATAATTAATCAATTAACATTACTGAGTACAAGAGTCACTAATCAGTGGGCTATTAATTACAAAAAGAAAAAGTTAATTTCATGTAAAACCATTCCATAACAAAAGCGAATGAAGCATGAAACATGTTTGGCATTGCTATTGAAATTAGACTCACCTGTTATTGAAATTTCAACTATATTATACCCCGGCACAAGATACAATTTTGCATTCTTAGCTCTCTGTCATAAGGTGCAGTTTTGCATATTATTGTGTAGAGTATTTGTGACCTTGTTACGGTTGGGTACTCTCATTGCAAAGTTAAACAATTTTACTGAAGGCTAGTTTTTCCTTATATAAGAACTGTAATCAGCCTTCCATGCATTTTAGTTATGATAATAAAATTTAAAAAGTTATGACAATATTGATTACTTACTTAAAAAGAAAACCATTTTTTTTTATAACTATTAACTTTTCAGATAAAATTTTATTCTATTAAAATAATAAGAATCAGCAATTTTTTTTAAGTACATCAAAAACTACATAGGTCACTCCCTATAGCTTCCTAATGTTTTAGCTGGGAAGAAGTGGCGGAACAAACTCTTTACCTACCAACACTGGTTAGGTAAGAATAAAATTGATTTTCTAACTACATACTCGTATATCACAATTTGATTTAAGTGTTGATTTAACTTTTAACATTAGATCTATGTGTGAATATCAAAATTAGATCTGCAATCAGACAAATTGCTTTTAGTTCCTACTTTAAGTCAATGACACATTTTATGACATCATATCCTTTGTTTTCTTATCAATTCACTTTAGAATCCAGTTAGATATAGTAAAGAAGTGTGACATTAGGTTAACAACCCAGTTCCACAAATGACTTTGTAATCAATGAACAAACAATACACATTAGCGTTTGGATGGCTAACAACTCCATAACCAAACTATAAAATGCAAAAGTCTGTTTGTCATTTTGTTGCATTCCTAATGTTCTTGTTATTTATTTAAAACTAGCACCCTGTCCCGGCTTCACACGGGTGGTCATTTATTTTTTATGGCAATTTTTTTACACCTTGGGGTACATTATTGAAGTTTTAGTAGGAATCCCTAATTTTTTCTAGTAATCAATATTGCTTATTTTACTTAGGGAACCAGTCCAGTAGTTTTTGAGTTTATACATTACAAACATACAAAAATACAAAACTTTCCTCTTTATAATATTAGTGTAGATAGATGTAGATAGGTATGCCAATTGCCAACAGTACATACATCAAATATTTAACAGTAAAAATGCATAGGTTAAAGTACTTATGTAGGTACCAATTACAGGTTTACACAATATTCTCATAAGTACAATAAATTGCTAATTAATTAATCCTATTTATTAATAGGATTATGTAATTGAAACTGAACCAATTCAATTGGATATAGATACAGGAATAGCTTGAAATCTGAGAAAAGAGAGTGGCATAGCTAGTTTAATAAAAAACCCTATAGAAGCTGCTGGAAGGTGTGCGTTGAAATACAGAATTCATACAGACAGTCACGCTCACAGGCTAAAGTCTATGGTACATTATATCTTACTTGAAGAGGCCTATGACTTACTACAGTATTCATAGGCAAAAGAGGTTTTTGTCCTAGTCAAAGACAATAGACCGTGTCGCATAAAGCCTACCAATGTTTATGATTTATTCATAGGTCATTCCATAATAATACAGAAACGTGAGGGGTGTAGGCACAACAAGGATAGCGTTATTTATATCTAGTAAGGATGATTTGATAGGTTTTGAAATTGATATTGATAACATGGAACTTTTGATACGGTTGTTATAGAATCATGTTACAAAGACTAACAAATACAATCCTGTGATGAAAAATATTGTCTATTTAAGATAGTTTAGGGGATTTACGTATTTAATAAAATAATATGTTATGTGAAATTAATTTAGGGATTTTTAGGCAGAATTTTGAGACATCCTTTGTACTATTATTTCGCAGACAAGTTTATGAAACAACAGCCTATTCGTAACTTTGTGACGTGGACTTCAGGTTCGAGTTTAAATATACACTCGAAAACCAGCAAGAGAATGCAAAAAAATACATTTTCCCATAAAACAAAGCATGTATGGCAATAAAATGGAAAAGCCATAAAGATAATCAACTTTTCTGGTTTATTGTAAATTTTATTATCACTTCCATGGAAGAATGTCTTAGTCACACAATTTTAAAGAAAATTCCTAATAACTGAAGTAAGTAGGAATTCTACTTCAAGGGGTTTATAACTCAAAATACATAATAATACAAATGCTAAAGGAGATCACCCAGATTGGGCTATTTCCAAAAGTTCCCTTCATTAGCGTCTTTATCGAGCATTTATTAGAGTAATCATTATTATTTATTTTAAACTTGGGTGACCTAATAAAAAATGGTAATGTCCTTATGCTCTATTTAATTATTGCGTTCATTTTAGTTGACCGACAAAATAAAATACCCCAACCTGGGTCATCTTAGATATTTTGTGATTGAATAACTTCTCGGTGAATTGACTTCCGACTCAGGTGTTTAAATAAAAATGTTTATTATGTTATGTTCTATCCAAATAACAAGTTTATTTTGGTTGGCACTTTTGAAAATAGCCCAAAAATGTATGGAGGTTGGGTGATATCCTTTACTTTCATCTGTCCATTTACTTTCTATAGGTGAGCAGATTAGTGAAATTTGCACCAGACACAGGATAATTGTTATACCGGCAATATGTTCCTTCCTAATAGACAATTTTTAACATTTAAAAGCTTAAAGCCACGGGCAGAAACTACTTTTTAATAAATGAAGTACACGAAGCAAAAAGTTTTTATCAAAATATGAAGCAATTTTACTCAGTTTCATATTTAAATATTCATATCATACAAGATTGTAATTCAACAAAACAACTGAGCAAACATAGATAGGTACCTACTCATAGTTTGTATTAGCATGTGAAAATGTTACATTGTATTCGAGATAAACAAAACTCATTAGGGAAACATGAAAATCTGCCAATTTAGCTTGGCTTATCTCTTTAAACAGATCAGAGTCGCTTCGTGGCTCTTGTGCATGTAAATAACACCTTATCATGAATTTATTCATTTCTACATGTGTTAATACTGCCCCCCTCTGCAAAAAAGCGATATCTCAAAAAAATTAAAAAGAACTGTTTTTTTTTTGCTGTTGCCAGCTCGAAACATCTCACATCAGATGGACTAATCAAAATATCTATATCTCTATTGGAACATGTATAAAACCGGCTCGATAAACATGGTGTATTTAAACGTTGGTTTCTTGAGTTATCGCGTTTTGGCATACGGGGGCACGGGGGGCCAAATATTTGTCATTTGTAAACTTACCACAGTATTCCAAATAGCTCCTGACTTCGACTGCAAGTCAGGCGTTAGTCGTACGTAGTTCGAAGTCACAATAGTGTTACCTAAGAAGTCCCAGTAAGGCACCGAATAACCACCTCCTGTAGATAATTGATTAATTTTATTGTTAACGCAAATTCGAGCTAGGATCAAAGTCACCGGGCTGGGGTCACTCACCTTGGTAAGGTTTTGTGAGAGAATGCTCTCGCCTTATGTAATCCCTTGTGTTCCATTCTGCTAGAATAGAACTAAATAGTAAAGAAATTAAGAACACTTGTACCCAATAAAGCTTTTCATAAAGCATTTTTGTAATTTTCTAGACGATGCACTATTTAATGACAAGACAAACGCCAAATCATGGCAGATGGCAGCCGCTGCCTATTGTTGCCAACGTGCGATTTTTCAGTAGTACTTTTTTTACTTTTGAATTATTTTTGTCAGCTTTTTGGTTACTGTAAGTGTAGCAATATTATTCTTATTACAAAATAAAAATCATCAAACAATGACTTATCTTTATTCCTGTAGCGAGTTTTGAAGATTTTGATCTTTACCAGCAACGGAACAACATAGTACCGTACAAAACGCAAAAACTATTTTGCGTTTTGTACGGTAATATGTTGTTCTGTTATAAGTCAAGGAGGGTTTGAGTTTTACTAAACCAATCTTTACAATCATCTTGAATAGTTACTTATTTTTTAAACTTATGACTACATTAGATAACAAGCTCGTTGCTATTTTGCAAAGTTGCAAAGCTTAATGCTAAGGCTTACAATGACGTTACGTCATTTTTAACCGACTTCAAAAAGGAGGAGGTCTTTAATTTTTTTATGTTCAACAATATATTTTTTACTCTTAGGTAGATTTATATTTCAGTCTCTGGTAACATTTATATAAATGTCAAACTCGACTTTATGTCGATAAAACAGTTTTATCCGAGAATGTGACACCCTGTGACACCAAAGTCGCTTACAAACATAACAAGAGACGGCGCTGTGCGCAACGTGTAAAATTAGTTCTTCTTGTTGACAATAGATGTCACGATAACGAAATAAAAAAATAAAATATCGTTGATTATATTTTTTTTTTAGTTTGTAGATTTTTTTTATAGAAGTCCAGTTAAATTAATTCGTCAAATTCACGAAGAGTTTCGATCGTGAAAAGCGATGATTAAAACACGACTCGTTAATCGACATGCACGGCAAATCGCATGAGCAAATTGCACCTGCGGCGAAATATTGCATGCGATCAAGCGAATAACGTGAACAAGGAGCCATGACAAATATACTGCCGTTATCGGCCAGTAATAAACTATTGGTTTCTGTAAAACGTTAATATAAGGAATACCTAAGTACCTACCTACTCTATCTTGAACCATTTAGTCACTAAAAATGATCTCTTTATGTCCTCCAATGGTTTTCCTGACACATCGATCGGCTACTTTAGAGGTACCTAACTAGGAACTTGTCTCCAATTTAAGTTCTGTTTAATATCGTCGTTTCGTATCGTCGTCGTTTCGTAAAAAACATTCCGGTCGCCGCTAGTTCTGAATTTGCTGAACATTAGGGTCGGTGACCTCTGATGCAGTTTTCAGTTTTGGTTTTGTGGTAGATACATACCGACAAACATAGTACTTACCTATATGCTATATGGTGCTGATGCAGTCAATTCTACGGCAAAAGTTGATAGAAATAAACTTTGATACAGTACCTAGGTACTGCGACAAATTAAAACTTAAGGTTACAAAATATCTAGTAATCTTGGTACGTACACTACGTAGTGTACGTATTACTTAGATATCCCAAATAACGAATAGGCAAAGGTTTTCATTTAAGGTAGGTAGTTCTAAATCCGTCCAAAAGTAGATGGCGCCATAGTGACAGTCCAAAAAATCCAAAAACAAAGTTTCACAGGTACCTAAATGTTTTACGAGCGTTCTTAATGATTTTTTTCTCAGCTAATTAATTCAATACACTTAGAAGTTATTTAATCGGATCAGCTTCAAATTTATTCGATTTGCAATCAATCTGGTTGCAATTATTTCGAACATGTTTTGAGAAAAACAGTTTTCAGCTAAAATTACAAGAAATATTGACTTTATTGCTGCATAATCTTTTTAGCGCATGGCTTTATTTGGAACTACCGCCGCCATCTTGTCTTTTTAATAAAATTTCCACACACAATTTCCAAAAAAAGTGTAAATAAAGAGCGCCCTTTTGATAATGACATTCAAAGCGTCAAAAGAACCACGCTACACTAATACGAGTAAACCATAAAAATTTCGTAATAATTCGAAGTACAAAATATCAATCAATGTCAATCAAGCACTTTTACGGTGTTGCCCTAAGAAATTGGTAGTATTTTTAAAACGTCATAACCGAAGGGTTCCGCACTTTCCCCGCAAACTGATTGATGCCCCCACTTTCACTGACTTTGCTACATAAACTTTGTTAAGGTCAAAATCGCACATGCCGCGGGTCATTGACATTTGCTTGGCAACTTTTACCATGCGGGTCTGGCTTGATTTTCGGTGGACTACACGCAAACGCGGTAAAATTAAATCTCTTGGAGATAGCTATAGATAATTTTCTTTGTATTACACAGTTCTCAAACATTTTAGGAAAAGTTTTTTGAGCATACTTACCTTACAGTTGAAAATTTGCTTAGTTTTTAAAATACTTTACCCTTTCGAGGGATAAAGATAGAACGAAATGATGCTTGAGTTCAATGACCTGCCACAGACAACAAAGCCTGCTCATATTGGTAGATAGGTAGTTTGGGCAGTGCTGTAAGCCAGTGTGACAAGACTGATAATTAAATCCTCCCAAAGAAGATTTCCAGACCAATCTAGATAAGATACCTGTAATAGAGTCAGGAACCAGACACGGGTTCGTCTCGATTCTAGAGACTGTAAATGCGTCGCCGTGTGGTTTTAGTCAATAAGGGCCTGCGCAGACCAGGGACTTTTGTCCGTAAACCTCATTGTCAACTACATAGAAGGGTGATTCTTCGAGGTGCCGAAAAATGCGGTAACACGGTGTTAATTCCTCTAACCTATTGAACATTCCGTCTTAGGACCAAACACAGATTACTCTTTACTTTTAAATGTAAAGAACTAAAACGGTTCTAAAACTGTTTATAATGTTTGTAAAAATAAACATGTAATGTCAAAAACGGGAGTAAAATCGGTGTTCTTCGCGCGTCACACTCGGTTCGCGTTCACGGCAAACTTTGATAACTTTTATATTTAATTCATAAGCATATAATGTTATACATCAAATTAATCGTGTTAAAATATGCATCATAAATAGTGAAGCACATTTATTGTATCTCTTATATTACAATACTTAGTAGACATTATGTCTCTGTCACACGATTTTGCTAGTTTCACGAGCGCGCAACAAAACTGCACCCCTCTTCCAAAAGTGCCAACTTGTCGCTACACGTTTTAGCTGCACGGGTACCCTGTAGTATCCCGGCGTCAGTGGGGGAAACATGAACGTTCTTCGCTTATAAACAATAAAAATACGAGGCAAGTTATTCTTTGAATATTTTCAGGTCGCCATGGTCAAGAAACTTTCATGCGTTTAGTTTTAAGGATAATGGTTTATATTTTTCCAAATCATTTTGATTTAGGGAATAAGATAGAGATTATTCCCAAGTACTTTGTTTGTTAATTTACATATAGCTTTAAACGTAATTCACAAAAATGAAAAATTTTCATTACTTTCGTGGTTATTTGTCCACGAAAGCCAGCTAGCGCACCTATAAAGCTAGCCTAAAAGCTATAAATATCCACTAAATAATAACTATAGATTTTTTGTGAGTCGTAGATGCATTTACTCGATTGTCGTAAAGCTCAAAAGAAAGGTGTTATGTAAGTATTTGTATAAGTATTTATGTACATGCATGTCTTTCAATTTTTTTCTTGTAACGACTCGTAGAATGTGTTTCTGTTTGTATGTTTTCGTGTAGCCAATTTAACAGTTTACCCCACCCCAAACTGGGCTGTTTTGCCAATTGTATCCCTCTTGCTTAAAAAGTTTCGTAACTTTCGTGGGCACCAACATTTCAAAAAAGAATATCCCTGTAGTTTATGCACTGATTTACATATAATAAAAATTGTATGTATTGTTTTAACAGCGTCTTAATTTTGTGTTCATCAATTTAAAGATTACTCTAAAAAAAATATTCACTATGAAAGTTACGCGGAGAATACTTTTTGAAGAACTACCCAGAAACAATGTTTGGCGTGGTCTACGGAAAAAATTCCCGCGTCTGCGCAGCTTAATTTGACAAAATCGTCCACCAACTCGAGGAGGAACTCCAGCACAAGGCGGAGGAACTTCATGAAGAATTCCACTTGTGTAAAAATGGGATTCTTCGGAAGCTTCTATTATCATTGGTTAAAACCATTTTATTATACCTACTGTCAAAGACTGAATGACAGACACAGTAGGTAGGTAATTATGATTTGAATAAACGGAGTACCTAGGTTGGTAGTAAATTGCTGATCAATTAATGTTCACGGATACTGAGCCTGGATTGGATTTGGGCACTGGATTCTAGAGAAGACTTTAAAAAATCGATTAGACTAAGAGAGAGTGGCTTGTGCTCAGAAGTGGGACATTGCGAGCAAACATGATGGGATTTTAATTCTTGACAAGCGTGGGAAAACTGAGCAGTTAGCTGGTCTGCCTACCCATAATTTCTAATCCCAGATTATCATGAATATAAAATGGCATATTTTTTCACTTTCACTAAAAAGTTTTCTAAATCATACTCGGCGTAGAATGCAGTTTCTATCTACACCTATCTTTATTTAGGTAGGGTTTCTAAAACCTACGCATTGTTACAAGTAGGTAAAACAAGATGACTGAGGAAAGACAAATATTATTGGCTTACCACTTTTTATTTTCGACCTAGGACCTTGGAAACAAGAGCAAGAATGAGAAGTAGAAATGGTCTAGCATGACTTCAATAATTTCCATTAGTTCAATATTCTAATCAAACTTTAAGTGCAAGTGCAAGACCATCGAGTCTGAAAAAAATGTTTTTGCAAAAAATTAACCGACTTACAGTCGGTGAGTTTTATTTGTTTCATTGACTATTTTGCCGCCGACTTCCGAAAGTAAAGTTATTTTCCACTTTTAAGTTTTTTTTTTGAAGTCGGTTACTTTTTACTCAAACAGATTTTAATTTTTTTTTTAGTTTTAATTTTAGTTGTGGTACCTATCACACCAATCCTTGTCAAGTATCAATTTAACATTGTAAGTAGTTAGTTATTAGCAGATCATCCACCATAGACGAAGAAGAAAAAATGCATATTATATAGGATAACTCATAAATTACCGAAGCAAAGTTAATACAATTAATACAGAATCACCGTGCCAGCTTTTTCTACCAAATGAAAAAAAAAACCCACTTAAATCAGACCAGTGATCGCGGAGAAATCACGGCGAACACACATGAAAAACTTAACTACTATTTAGGTAGTTAAGTTTTTCATGCAAGTATTGAATAATGAATGGTTAATTATTCGAATCAATACCCATTTGATTTCTACTCTACAACTCCTATTGCCATTTTTCTTTAGGATTTCCTCAATTTGATATCATTGGCATGCTCCCAGTCCCAGCCATGTCACGAAAGAGTAGACACTAACGACTAATGTAACATTTTCCTGGGCAACGTTATATTCTGCAAACAATAAGATTTCCCATGATGTGTCAATTGCCAGCCCACGCGTCGGGCCTTGCCCTTAGATTTCACATTTTAGAAAAGCAGTAGGTACACGGGTAATAAACACTTTGCTTCAAAGAATGGAACGACTAAGTATTTTTCCTCCGTAGTTCCGTTTCAAACGAAAAGACTTTAAGTAGCGTACATGTTTTTTTTTCATCTTTATAAATACAATAAGTAATATTTTGAAACTGTGCATCAGCAGGTCAACGCCTTAGAAAACAGAAAAAGGTCGCAGTTAGATTTAAAACGTGATGACCTTAAAGCTAGACCCTACAGCCATACAATGTCGTCAATGGTGTTCTGACAAACCTTGTGCTCGGAATTTTTTGCCAAAGTTGGATATGCTAGCCACTTGAGAGCACATGAAAGAGAAGCACACCATAGCTCTTGAAACCCACCCTGGAAAGCCATCGAATGCAAAGGCTTTGGCCGAAATTAGCATCATCATCATTGAAACTATCCACAAAGTGTTGCGATCAAAGGAAATAATTAAATAAAAAAGCAAATAAATACTGTGGGCAATACGCCCGTTCTGCCCACAAAATGATTCATTCGTTTGGTTTTCTAACCGCCTACAGTTTTAAACAATCATGTGATTTGAATGTTAGGAGTGCTGTGCTCTACTGGTGTTGCATTGATATCGAAATATTTGTATCAAACTTCTATGAGCCTCTCTATACATTATCGTTAAGTGATAACCTAGATAAGTGACATGCTTTCGGTCTACGTCTAGAAGTCTAGACACCGTTTGTCTTTTTGTGAACGTGACTGTCAATTGAAGATATTTAATCTTATTTTAAGTGACGACATAGATTTTGATTTGTATATTCTTAATACTTTGAGATGTTTAACGTCACATTTTGACCATGCCTTTTCATATATTCAGATCAATGAATTATGTCCTACCTCTTCGCGTGTCTGTTTTCTTGTTCAGCCTTTGATTTATTTATTCTGATATCTAGATCTCTGAACCCACTTAGTCACAACAGCTTTGGTTTTGTTTTTGTTTGAGTCTCTTGTGGTTCATCTCAAGCATCCATCGACCTAATTCCCAACTCTTTCCGGGTACTTTTACCTTCGACGCCCTAAAATGCTACGTCACAACTTTCTACATACATAGGTTAATGAAAGTGACGGATAAAACCAAAAGTGGAGGCACCCTGAAGGCCGACTGCTCGACCTACGACAATACCACACATTTAGGTCAGAGAAAGTGGAGAAAGTCTATATTTGACCGTGATCTACTCTTCATACTCTCCCTAGATATTTTTATCGTGTTCTTGACATTAACCATTCACTTTTTTACGTTTATCTACACCAATTTCAACTCTATGTTCTCAAATTTTGATGTCAGAATCGCGTGTATTGAAAGTAGGTCACAAGCAACAATGTTCTTATGATTGTGCTTTAATGGTGATTTCTTTTTGTTTTTTTTTTTTTTTAATGAGAATAACAGCTAACGGCTAACAGGTAACTCATTCAATCGAGATGGTTACACTCTCGATTGGAGCACATAATAAGGATGTCTTTAAACTGGGGAACTAGAGACCTTCAATAGCCTAACCAACAAAGACGGATTAGAATTCTCGTGCGGTCTTCGATTTCACATTTCTATATCTCCGACTGATCGTTAACCTGAGACAATACGTAGGTACATAGAAACAGAACTGCATGGGCGTTGCATTCGTCTAGAGTGTTCGAACGGGGAAAGATCGTGCGCTCGCCGAGATTTTCACCGCTTTCTATACACTTTCACTTCCGAGTCATACAGACAGACAAAACGACTATAACATGGGATCGGAACTGTGGCGGTGACTCAGTACGTGTTTACAAACTAACACTGGTGTAGAAGGAAAAAGCCGGTGATGAATGTACATGTGATGTTAGC
This sequence comes from Xestia sexstrigata, assembly GCA_941918905.2. Classification (NCBI taxonomy): domain Eukaryota; kingdom Metazoa; phylum Arthropoda; class Insecta; order Lepidoptera; family Noctuidae; genus Xestia; species Xestia sexstrigata. The sequence continues at coordinate 12,586,206 of OW799222.2, forward strand.
CGTGTGGTATCCGGCAGAGTAGAATAGAACCAACCCATTACACTCACGGGTGTCGTATAAGGCGACTAATGTCTGAGGCAGAACACCTTGCGCCTCCGTAGACCAGAGAATGGGCAGCAGCGTTTTCTGTTAGTCTTTCATCACTGCGATCTCCAATCCGCCTGCCAAGCGTGGAGATTACGGCAAATTCCTCCCATCATGGGAGAGGCTTATGTCCAGCAGTGGACGTTATAGGCTGTTGTAGTAGTAGTAGTAGAATGTTGTAACGTTACAATTTCCTGGGTAGGATCCACAAGACTGTAAAGTCACTATGAGCACTCACCTACCTAACCTTCAGTCTGGAGGGGAGCACTATTAAAAGAAATTGACAAGGGGACGAGTTATAAGAATTTATTAACAAAGATCCTAACCTAAAAGCTGGAGCTACTCAAATCACTAATGCCAGTGAAGCTGGCGGAAAATACTGAAGATGAACGCAGAATGAAATAAATAACTGAAGAACGTCTTCAGACTGTGGAGGAGGACCGAGGAACCATCAACTCTCAGGCCGTAGAGAAGGGCCGAGGGCATCCGTCTTCAGACGGTGGTGGACGGCCGAGGACCGTCAATCCTCAGGCCGTAGGAGGAGGGCCGAGGACATCTGTCTTCCGACCGTGGAGGAGGGCCGAGGAGCATCAAATCTTCATCAGGCTTGTGCAGCTCAAGCATCAAGGTTTCCAGGTGTTCTAGGTGAGGGTGCGGGACGGAGAGAGGCCGACTTAAAACTCAAGAATAAGGGGAACTGCCCTTTAAATAAACTTTTATGAAGCTTCTCTGAGGTGTTTCTGCTCTCAGCTCTGAACGTAGACTGACCATTCAACCACCAGGCTCCTGTCAACTCCAGATAATTTACATTTTAAAATTAGAAAATTATTAAAAAGAAAATCGAATTAGGTCGATGTGATTTACCTATACAACCTACAACTAGCTCCAGCAATAAATTAAAAATAAAACTAGGGTTGCCACTAACTGACATCACAAAAGTAAACAAAGATTTAATAAAGATAAAAAAACATAAAAGACATACACATTACAATGTACATGCTTAACTTAAGTGGCCGATGAAAGGAATCGTTGCTGCGTCTTAGTCTGTTTATTTGTTTTTTTTTTCATCTGTTTAGTCTTACTTCTGACGCTGTGTGAGGTCTATTGTCGTGGCGCTGAGAGTACTACAATATCTAGGTTTATTTGTTTTTGTTCTACTTGTATTGTTTTTTGTTCCATCTAAGTAGGTTGCTTTTTCGCCAAAAGTGTGTCTATTAGCTTTCATGTGAATGGCATTGTAATTAACCAATTGTTTGGTGTGTTTTTGTGACTTAGCTACTGTATAGACTTTCATAAAGTAATTGGTAAAAAAATGTGTAGGAAAACGAAGTACCTAAGTATAGCTGTTCATCTGGAAATTTATTTCAACTGGGTTGTGGAGGCCAGATAGGCAGTTGCTCCATGTAAAATACTGATATTCAGCTTCATGCGATTAGACTAGAAGCTGACTTCAACCTAATTGGGAAAAGACTAGGCAGATGATGTGAGTATACATAATTCTGTATGTGCTGTAAGCTTGTAATCAGCAAATCTTTGCCAAACATAGGAAATGAACTAATGACTACATGCACACTTACACACAAACACTCATCAACTCAGACATTCACTTACTTATTTTTACTATAATTTTAATTGTAATTGTAGTTGCTATATTATTATTTTTTACCTATATGTGTTACCAAATGGCAATAACCTTGGCTGTCAACTTTGTAGGGACACTCTCAAACCTGTTAGATTAAAAATGGAATCCATGGCTGAACGCTGACCCCTAAAATATAGGTCTAGGCCTAGTTTGGGGGTTAGGATCAGATTTGTGGAAATACACTCGTGTGCTTTCTTAATGTGATTGGCATGTAACATGTATTTTTAAGTGTCAAATAAATGTTTTTATTTTTTTTTATTTTGCCGACGTCCACGTCTAATAAGAATCCTGAAGTCTTCCAAAGACTTTAAACCCTATCATTCAAAAACATCACATCTACATTCAGCTGATGTTTATGCGCGATGATGATAATATCTTCACACCAATATTTTCTTTTCATTAAAGGTCATTAAAACCATAAATACGAGTATAACCAGTTAGAACGTGAATAATTTTGCTATCAAACCTACCTTTTTCGTGTTGTAGTTTTCACTATCTACTAAAAGCTATGTCGTTTCTGTACTGCATAAATTATTCTTTGACAATATTACAAGTACATGTGTACATGTAAGTTGTAGTGATAAAGGTAAATGTTTCTATATAAGTACAATGTACATACCTATATCATGAGGAGGGACGTATCGCATGTGTCTAAAAGAGTGATGAATTTTATTTATTTATTTAAACTTCATGTAGGTACAATAGTAGTACATCCATTGGCGAACTTAGTGCCACAAGGCATTCTCTACCAGTCAACTTAAAAATCTAAATGTTGATGGCTGGAGAGAGGAACCAAGGAAACGATGGATGGATTGTGTGAGGAATGATATGAATGAATATAAAAATGGAATGGGAGAATGGAAGAACACTCGTGTTGCGCCGACCCCAAGTAACATGGGACAAAGGTAAGGAAGACGATAATGATACCTAAATTTATCATACGTGCATTTTCCGAAACGATAGGTAGAGGTGTGTAGTATAGTTGGTGCCAGTTAAGATGAGAATAGCGGTCATTGCCCTTTCACTAATATCTCTTCGTACGAGGGCTTGCATTCGAATAGTCGAATATTCGAATTATTCGAATAATCAACTGTTTCAAATATTCGAATAGAAATTTTGCGATATTCGAATATTCGACCAATTCCTAGAAACAAAACTCAACAATCTGATGTGCACAGTCACACAAAATTCAACGTTCAAGCACGCCGTCCAAACAAGGTAACGTCGTTCGACGCGCGAGCGTTGCGAGTTTACGACAGGATTCGGCAACGATCGGGAACATAAGTAATCAGCTACTCCAGGCTCTGAAGAAAAGAATAACTGAGAGACGCTTACTAGATCTGGTGTGTACGTTAAAATATCTACACAATCCCAGAATATATTACGCAGGAATCCATCCATCTCCAGGAATCGACACGATTGCTAAAGTTATAACTGAGATTAACGTTAGATACTTTAGTCAAATACAAGACATTGATGATAATGAAGACAGATCTTTATTTGATCACCAGCAGCAGCGACAGCGACAAAATGAAGCAATTCAGGAAACTGCAATAAGCTTCAAGAAAGAACTACAAAAAAAAACGATGACACCATTTTAGCAACTTCTTCTATATCTACCGCAAATTTATCATGCAGAGAAGAGTTGGAAACGTCAATTCTAATGCAAATGGCGCTATTTGATAGAGGAGGTCCTAGACAAGTAAATTTGAGCCAAGCATACGACTTTCTGCAGTGTATACCACCAACAAGTGTAGAGTGTGAAAGGGTGTTTTCTTCCAGCAAATATATTTGCAACCATCTAAGATGTGCCCTAAACGATGATTCCATGGATGGGCTAAGTTTCCTTAGGTCTCACTTCCAGGGAAATCGTTAAAGGACAAAGGTTTATGATAAGATTAAAAACGTCCTGTATTTTTTTGTACTAATTTTAGCGTGCTACTTAGATCTGATCTGATCTCGTGATTTTTATTTTTGTTATCACCAAGATTTAATGTTAAATTATAAATATCACACATTATTAGTGTCATATTGTCAATTTAACATTAGGAAAACGATTTTACATCAAAGGTTTAATTGCTTTACTTGTTATTGTTTTGTTTGATTTTATTATATTATTACAATACTCATAACTGATTTTATAAGACTGTGTTGTGTTTGTGTCCAGGGTGGAAAAACCAAATAAGATTATTTTATTTTGATAAATATTGTTTGTTTTAAAATATTTTAAGCACTTGTTTCTACTTCCCAATTTTTGCGAATATTATATTAGAATAACATTGATAGTGTATTGATACATATTCAGTATATTATTAAGTTGACCATTAAAATTCTTCCAAAAAAAATACAAAAACGTAACTGCAAGCAGTTTTGCCTATTTCAATGTTAGCTGTTCTAATAACAGAACACAATAAGACTGCGTTAAAATAATATTATGTAAAAATAATATTATGTTGATTTAAAGAATTAAGACTATTTAGAAATTAAAGCACATGATTTCTATAAAACTTTATTTTTTTATTTAATATTCGAATAATATTCGAATTATTCGAATATACCCCAAAAAAATATCGAATATTCGAATTCCAAAATTGTCGAATATTTGCAAGCCCTCAAGCCCTTTGGTTCGTACGGTACGAACCAAATCAATAAACCATGTATCGTTTTTCATTAGAAAAAATGTTGAAGATCACGATAGATGACGATTCAAGTTTTGAACAGGCTTATTTTTGGTTTTCAAAGTTAAAAAGTTTAATAAAAGTAGGTGGGTCAATGACCGCTATTCTCATCTTAACTGGCACCAACTATAGCTTGGGTATCAATCTCTCGGTAGTTTGGTTCTCGTTGGTCTAGCTAAAGTCTGCTGCTGCTGTTCATAAGGTCCTGGGTTCGATTCTCAGCTCGGACAAAGTGTTATTGGGTTTTTCTATCAAGAATTTCTCAGTAACAGGCACGGGAGTCTGGATTTACGCTTAGATGATGGTATTAGGCTCGCTCCCTATTACATTGGACTAAAAACATAAATGACGAAATGTGATTGTACTATTAAGTACCTACACCTCTGCCTAACGCTTCGGGGATTACAGGCGTGATTTGTTATTATTCTATAATGATGTCAAAATAAGGCTTAATAATAACAGCCGCTCGGGTGGATCTTCAGGTTAAGCCACGCTTGCCTAAGTTGGTTTGTGGATGGGTGACCACCCATTACATACCGAGTTTCCTCTGTGCATCGAAAAGTACATTAAGCAGTTGGTCCCGGCTGTAATTTATAAATCTTTGATAGTCGTTACAGATAGTTGGTATCGGGTATCGTATTACCCAGTACTAACTGGGTTGTGGAGGTCAGGCAGGCAGTCGCTCCATGTAAAATACTGGTGTTCAGCGGCATCCGGTAAGGTTGGAAGCCGACCTCAACATAGCTGGGAAAAGGCTAGGCAGATGATGATGGGGGATGAAGGGTGAGCTTATAACCGTAAAATCACAAATCCAGAATTCACTCCCGAGAAATTCCTACTAGGAAAACAGATCTATTCAATAGTTTTAACAAACTAATTTAAGCACAATTTCATACCCATCCTCAATTCAACATCAACAAACCTACACCCAATAAAATCTTGATAGCACACAATAACTTTAATTTATTTATCAATAATTGAAGTCTGAAATTCAATCAGCGTTCGCGAGATCGGTCAATGACCCCGCTTCAGATGCAAACGAGTCGTTTCTTTAATATGGTATGCGTACGCGTTCTACATTCGACACTTTTCTCTTGAACTGAATTAATTGTTACATTCTTTTTTTCTGAGAATTTATTGTAAAAGAGATCGAGGTGTTTATGGCCAGGAAAATAATTGTATTTAATTATGTTATTAAAATTCTGTCAACATAATGCGCACTAACAATAATATTACTCTCCTTAAGGGCCTAACATGCCTCAAATGGCTTAGCATGATCCTCCGTTACGCCTAAAATACTGCAGCATTAATTTTGAAATAAATATATGGTAAAGTTGAGGATTAATGCGAGGTACTATGTGTGACGAAAACACGATTCCATAAACTTTTCTCGATAGAAAAATTTCCAAATTTACCTCCAAATCGAACAATAAACCGCTGGTATTTAAAAAGTACTTTAAATTAGATCATGAAACTTTGCATACTAACTGAACTGACTATAAAGCAGGTCTTATGTGTTTTATTTTTTTAGTCCAATCAATAGATTTTTTGTAAATCGCAAAAACCACTCATTTTGCACCATTCGGCCACATTGACTTACGTAACAACCGTTTTGTGTGCAAGCTGATTAGAACTTTATTATTACATATACCTTTTATTATATTTTCCAATTATACCTTTTGGGCTGAAAGTGCTGTTATTACATTGTTGCTATTTCTACTGTTGGCTATAAAATTTTAAATATACCTACTCGTATGTAGATATTTTTCGGAGATTACGAATTGAAAGGTCATAGATATCCTGTTTGCTAGGTAACGACTGCAGATAATAAGGTCTTTATCGTTTTAATACTACTCTTGTCACACTCTTTTACAAGTTCTTCTGTTACTACGAGTAAGTATCTTATCTCTATTGGTCCAGTCGGTGTAGCTGATTATTGCATTGTATCTAAGGTCGTAACTGTTAAGCGATTGAAGCGAGCGTGCGAGCCGGGCGAGTATCGTTTCACCTATTTTCATATATTTTTGGTTCAAGCTACGCTACATCAGCGATACAAACGAAACGAACGATATAAAGACGATGCCAGCGATATTATTCGTTCACCTCGCTCGCCTCGCCTATTTGCCCGCCCACTTGTTCACCCACCCCCTAGCTCGCCCGTCCGTCCGTAGTTTTCGGTGTAATGTAAACCCAACATAGTTTAGCTCGCCAAAGCTTCGAAGTGAATGAAGTCATATTAATATTTTTCAATACACTTCCTCGAAAACGGGTTCACGCACTACGATTAGTTCAACATGTAATGTATTTCACACGCGTACGATTTTTTTTATTTATCACCACGTGTGCGGATACAAAAATTTCCACAGAAAACATACTTCTACGAAGTTCAAATCGGTTCAATGCCTATATAGTCGGAGGTAAATGTTTTTTTTTTTTAAATCGGCAAAGAGATAGCGTCTTTACGGCGTAAATATAATATATTGTTATTAAATAGAATCTCATTGATAAAAATGATTATTTACAACTAATATTTACTTTTATAAACAAATTAACATTTATTTGTGTTTTAAAAAAAAACATTTTTTTATATTAGGCAGTTTAGTGGCTTTGCTTCTCCCTCAATCTGGCGAAAGCAAAGCGAGGAAAAAAAAGAAAAATAAAATCGTAGTTTCGTAATTCATGACAAAAATACATTTTCGTACCACTTGCTCAAAAAAGTGACATTCTATGCCACAAAAAGCGAACATAACAATAGTCATTTTTAATCTGTTAAAAACAGAGAAAGAAAATTGTACTGAATTTCATTCATCCTCTAGGGGGAGAATGTGATTTAAATTAAGAATACTTACCGAAATTTATACTGAACTACATCTGTGTTTACACCATTGAGTTTGTATATAAAGCATTATACATCTTTTTGAAAAAGATCATTTATTTATTTTCATTTATTATGCAGTCATGATTATTAAATAAAATTACGAAAACCGACGAGGCCGTATGAGCTTGATGCCTATGCTTTTCCGACGAAAAAATATTGGTCTAGGAATTTGCCGCGTTTTTGTTTTCTTCAATTATATAAACGTTAAGTTTATTTTAATTTATTTTTATAAATAAGTTAATGTTCTAAAATGATTATCTCATATTATTATTGTGTTAATTTTTTCGCAAATGGTACGAAAAGTAGAGTATTTTCTTCGGTGATAAAGCTGTCTTAGTCTTGGGTGAACTTAAATCCCTCAGCTCGGGAGTAAACCTCGAGTCCTTCGTCGTCACCCGCGACAGAAGACACTGCTTTATCCCCTTGGTTAATAATCTACTATTCGTTCTATTATTTTATTTCTTCGAAAGTGTATTGAAAAACGTCGTTTGCATTTGTTATTGTAGTTCTCGGCACCGAATACAAAAAAAATCCGCCTCGAATGCAATAACAATGTTTCCCCACTTATTTAAAAATGTACTAATTTTCATGATTTTATTTCATGTTAACAGTGATGTCGATTCTGTTGTGCACAAACTAAACTTATCTATGCTTAGGTGATTATGCTTCTACAGTCATAACTTTATTTTCACTCTTGATGAAATTCCTCTAAATTACAATTAAAATCCTTAAATAGTAATTTCATCCATACTTTTTAGGGCAACAACAACAAACAACAACAACAGCCCAGAACGTCCACTGCTGGACATAAGCCTCTCCCATGATGGGAGGAATTTGCCGTAATCTCCACGCTTGGCAGGCGGATTGGAGATTGGTTTCTTTTTAGGGCATTCTTGTGTAAATGCTCTTTTACATGTGTTTTCCTATAGATATTGAAATATATACTTTGGTAATATGTATGCGTCGATGATACAATATGCTATTTTTAGTTTGTTTTGTTTTGATCGTAGTGGGCGACTTTCTTGCGACATAAATGGGAAACTCAGCTCGTGGTGACGTAATACGGATCAACATAATTATTATTATAAACTTACGCTTTTCAAAACAATTCTTACAACCTCTTCTTTTGTCGTTGAAAACTATTTTTTTTTTAATTTTTTACTCGACTCCTTTTTCCAATCTTATCGTTCGTAGCGATATTTAAGTACTTATATATAGTACGAGTACGTATAGAGTAGATATTTTTTATTTTTGTTTATTGTGGTATTGGACACTTTGACAGGGTAAGGTTAAAATCTTATTAGTGGTTTTCAATTCCATATTTTGTGAACCCGGAAGGTTATCATAGGTTTCGAGTTCGAACCCAAGGCACGCACCTCTGATTTTCCTGATTCATGTGCGTTGTGTATACCTACCTATCTATCACTTGCTTCGGTGAAGGAAAACCATTGTGAGGAAACCAGCATGCCTGAGAGATATTTCTCGACGGCATGGGAAGCCAAGTCAGAGGCCCTTGGGTGGCAGGCCCTGACACCAGGCACGAGGCACCAGGCACTAACCACACAATAAAGAAGATCATAGGTTTAGGAAGCTAAAACACAATAAAGCTTTCATTCATTGCTCATGTAAGTGCATATTATACATCGCTACTTATTTCTGTTTGTAAGCTTGTGTCTCGTCACAAACAGGAAGGTAGGAAATTAGTAAATTCGGATTTCACGCCCGGCTTGAGTTTGGAGATTCTTTTTTATCTTTTATCGATCAATTGCCGATTCTCCGCCTTATTTTATTATATGAGTTTTTAATTTGAGTTTACTATCAAAACTTAAACTTTCGACTTGGAGTGCCTCATTGGTCTTGTGGTCGCAAGCTCGACTGCTGAGAATAAGGTCCTGGGTTCGATTTCCGGGTCGGGCAAAGTGTTATTGGGTTTTTCCATCAGGAATTTCTCAGTGGCAGCCACGGAGTCTGGATTTGTGCCTGGTTGATGGCAATTAGTCTGGCGAAATGTGGGTGTACTATTAGGTATAGCTCTGCCTAACCCTTCGGGATTACAGGCGTGATGTTATGCTATGTAACTTAAACTTTCAAAGGTAAATAATAAACTCAGACGCCACAAATCAGCTGAATAATCAACATTCAGCTCTTATCTTATCTAAGAAAGAAAACACATTACAGTTTGCAACCGATTATTAGATTCGATATTGTCGAGGATTTTAAAAGGATTTTATTTTAGCTGACAGCCATATTGCGGAAATGTTTATAACGTTTACGATGATTGTTTGATGATAAAGTTGCCATTAATACGTCCGATATTGGACCTCGTTGTGCGGTTCGATGAACTTGCTGATGAGTTCAAAACGTCAAATCGAACTTTTATTGTGCTTTTAAATAGCTGACGTTTCTGAAAACGATTTTCTGAATTAGATGTTGTAGAGGAGATTAGACCAAAAAGTATCGTTGGTTTGCAGAAAAGAAAAAAGTATTCTTCAATATTCTTGATGTTTCAAAATTGGAACAAGAATATACTACTTTTGAATGTTAGATTCGGGAATAGGGCATGTAATTTGATGTCAATTTGTGTTTTTGAAAAATACACACATCAAAAATGTCTAGGGATCAAGCATTTTTATGCGGATTTCTTGAGATTGAGATGTGGCTTTGTAATAAATTTATGATTTTATAAATTTATATGGATCCTTTTTGGTGCATTTCATAATTTGAATCAGGAACTCTCAATCAAATTCGAGTAAAAGATGAAAATAAGCTGTCAATATTTTCCCTATAAAAACATACAACGCATTGAAGACATTATTAGTGCTACTGTTTCCCTACTACTGATTAAAACCAACGTTATTATGGAGCGGCGACGTCATTTAAGCAGGGAAGAAATGCTCAGAGCCGTGGGAATGATAGAAGCTGGTTCCCGGCAACGTACTGTAGCTTTAGCTCTGAATACAAGTCAGAGTGTTATCAGTCGACTTTGGACACGTTACCGAAGCACTGGTACCGTGGCTGAGCGCCATGGAGGACGGTATCGCTGCCACGGAGACAAGACCGATACATTCAAATCTTAACTCGAAGAGCTCCAACAATAACCGCCATGATGTTAGCCGTGAGGCTTCATCACTCTTCAGGGAACTTAATTAGCGACCAAACAGTCAGAAACCGCTTGCATGAAGTGAACCTTCATTCCCGAAGACCGCTACGGGTACCACCTATAGCAATGCACAATCGTAGGATTCGATATCAATGGGCTCTTGAACACAGAAATTGGGCAGAAGAACAATGGCGTTTCGTGTGCTTTTCTGATGAGTCTCGTTTTGGTATGAGACCGGATACAAGACGTATACGACACTGGAGAACCCCTGGACGCCAACAGCGATTAAAATCCTGCCAGGAAGTCCATCCTTATAGTGGTGGAACCATCATGGTATGGGCGGGTATTTGGATCGGCGGAAGAACTGAGTTGATTTGGATCAGAGGCAACCTCAACGCTCAAATTTATGCTGAGACGATTGTATCAGACGTCATCGTTCCTCTACAAGTGCAAATCGGTCCCTTATTTCAGTTAATGCATGATAATGCACGACCGCACACCGCAAGAGTTGTAAGACAGACTCTCGCCGCAGCTAACATCAATGTCCTGCCCTGGCCTGCTCAGTCGCCAGACTTGAACCCGATTGAGCATGCATGGGATATGCTACAGAGAAGAGCTCTGCCGAATATGGAGGGTATCCAGTCGCAAGAAGACCTTTTTTTGTTGTTGCAACGAACATGGGCGGCCATTCCACAGCGTGATTTGGATGAACTCATTTTGAGTATGCCAAACCGATGTTCTTGTGTTGTTAGTGTTCGCGGTAGAAACACGGATTATTAATTGTTTAAGTTACCCAATAAAATTTTAAAGAAAACTGTTATTTCAGTCTTTTTTTCGAACTTTAATGTTAGTGGTTCAAATGTCAAAAATCCCTTTATTAGGAAAATGGCAAATTTCTTTATTAATGCAAAGGTGACTTGGTTTATCGTTACTGTGACAAACGAAAACACTTTATTTGATGAATCCTTAAAGAAAATTTTAATTAATATCAATCAGGAGAAAAGTTATTGCAAAAATATATGTTGATCCCTAGATACTTTTGATGTGTGTATAAACAGACACTTTTTAGCTTAGTGGTCAATCGCATTCGGTGTTTTTTTCTTCTAAATATAATATAATCAAAAGGCTCTCTTCGTATCATAGACAATGTCACCTGTAGGCTACTTCAAGGATTATCCACTATTTATTTATAACTCCATTACAATCCAGTTTCCTAGCCTGACTGCAGGATGAGGAGGATCGATAAATCAGTGTATTAGTATTAACTCGTCATCCTACGCGTATGGTGGTAGGTAGAAAGGAAATCGATTACTTTGATATTGTAGACGTTGTGCCGACAAAGTAATTATTGACTTTTGTAGATGTTAGACAGTCGTTATGAGTAGTCAAAAGCCCGAAGGAGAAATAAATTGCTGTTTTATCACTGTCTCATGAAGAAATTCACAAGAATTAACCAGAAATTCATCCCTTGGTAGCACATTAAGCCGTGTGTGATGTACTACGCAGCTTCCTTGTAGCGGAATGCATGTAGCTAACTATACACTGTCATTTACACAACGCCCTGAAATAAATGTCACTTTACATTTTCATGGCCATAGGATCCATCCATCCTGGTTTCGATTCTAGGGTCGGTAAAGTGTTAACGGGTTTTTTCATCAGGAAAATCTCAGTAGCAGCGACGGACTTTGGATTTGTGCCCTATTGATGGCAATAGGCTCAACTTCTATTGCATGGGACTAAAACAAACCTAAAACTGCCCCAACGGACTTCACATACACTCATTCGTATTCGTCACACTATAGGATATGGCAAACCTCTCCTGCCCGCCCTGCAAGACTTACTGCACTCTCCAGGACTTGAACGAGACAAACGATAGAGCTGTTCAGGTCGCTCAGACGGGTTGGAAAAACTCTTAGTCATCGATTCGAGAAGATGAAGAATATTACTTCAATCAGGATCCTGCGGTCGATGTTCGATGGTGTTCAAGCATCTAAGCTTGAAGCTGCTTTGGTTTCGTTTATCTCATTTATATCAGTGGCTAAATGAACATAGGACAACTCTCTTTGCCATTTATCCATTTTATCAAAGGTCAAGGCCACCTCCTTGAGTGCATCTTACCCTGGTCAAGTGTATATTTTTCCAGCTGTATAAGTTTCTTAACTAGACATAGGAGTTAGATATTAAGGGCCTGAAAACATCTACTAGATAAAGTCTTCTAACTACACTACATATTGTTAATGTGTCAATATTCTAATTGTATGTCACATGTAACTACTCGGTACAGTAGTAACACATGTCTTATACAACCCGCTGCTTCATGCTTGTTAAAAAAGCTGTAATTTCCTACCCATAGACAAGACAAAGCTAATGTAAGTATTTGTATTAAAAATAAGACTGTTCCAATTATTTCAGACACGGTGTGAAGATGCCATAATGATAGCTGCGCTTTTAAAGACTTTTTAAGTCCCTAAGTAGTTGTTTGCAGCTGTAACATTGTCTGAAGCAGGTGTCCTCACTTATTTTGCGTCTACAAACCACACTTTCGATTTCATTACGTTTTTTCTTCACGTAATCGTTCACCGAAGATAAATTAAACAGTAATTGTAAACGATATTTACAGCTGTTATCGCACAAGTCCAGAAAAAACGAAAAGGTAAAATATATCTTGCTCAACATTTATAGGTACTAGCTCTGAAAACCACCTCGTATGCCAAGTTATGTTGGTTTATTTTGATAATATATACATATAGCTATGTTACATAGGTTCGCGCATAGATATAAATAACTAGGCGCACAACACAGACAGGTGGTTCAGGTTATATGAACCCGCCGGCTTGGTGTGACCGCGAAATTATTTTCAAGACTACACCAACCTCGAGCGCACACAAACAGACAGCGACGCCCATCCGCACACACGTCTCTCTACTAACGTGCGAATGTAGTGGTAGTCGTGAGAAACTTGCTGTTTTATTCCAAAACAGCACATACACTAGCCACTTGCGAAAGAAAATGGACTCTAACTACGCGGTTTACTGATTAAATTCGCCGCCGCACCAAAACGTGTTTGCGTCATTTCATTGACACGATGCGTATGGTAAAGTTGCTATCTTGTTCGTAATGTCCGCGAACGGAGGTACATTCAACTTTTAGCCCAGTAAACTCTCGAAGTTCGTTCACCCACTGCTTGTCAACTGACGTAAGAGAGTGAGACGGGACAATCGACAGATAGCGGCGTCTCTGTTCCGCGGTATGTTCAAGTTTAGAAGTTTTTATTGAGCGTACAGCTGTCGAAATAGTTTACTTTTGTTTTGGTTATGCTTGCCTAGTACTTTTGACGGTTTACGTTGGCTATATCGATAGATAACGTGACTATGATGTGTTTGCGTCACGTTTCACTTGTCGATGATCGGAAATTCATACAAAGAAGGGTTTTTCAGTATGTTTCAGTGGGAAAAGGCATTGTTTATCGATAATAGGTACTGAATATGTGGCACATTAAAGTTGTTATTGTGTGGTTGGAGGAATAGGTCTTCTGATTGTCCTAATCCTATACTATTAAATGAGAGCAATATTTCTATGTATATTTCATAACATATTTATTTGTAATATCACTTTCTCGAAAACAGCTCTAACGATTTCGATGAAAGTTGCAATATGGCAGTTTGCTGAGGTGAAAAATCGATCTAGCTAGGTAAGATATCTGGGAAAATTCGTTTTCTCTATTTTCATCAGTAGAGCTCAGTAGCTCAGGTACTTTTTATCGAAAAACTAGGGTAACGTTTCATAAGTTTTGCATAAGACCCCAACTATACGTAATATCTGATGTCTTTCGAACAACAACATTTTGTCCTATGTTCTCATTGATTTAAAAACCGTTCCTTTTAAAAACAAAGACGAAATTCAGGTTACGTCGCCATAACTGAATTCACCATTACGAAATCACAGCACATGCTGATACGATCCACGAATTTTTATCAACGTAACTTCGGACATGCGCATTCAACCTTTGGACTGCATATTAAGCAATTTTTGAAAATGGAACATAATAAAGGGGCGTATACGTATTCTGCAACTTTTGTACGGCAGCTGGCAAAAATTCAACTGTCAAAAATAGAAGAATAGCATCTGCTAATGACTTCCGTTCAATGGGCTTTGTTGAAATTCTAATGTTGTCTTTAATTTTTGGCAAAACGACTGTCAAAAACTTAAAATACTTGTAATCCATCTGCAAACGTTTACGGGAGCGATAACAAAAATGAGGTGTCGTTATCTCAGGACCTTTTTTGTAAAATGCAAATTTATAAACGTTGATATTGATCAGCAAGCCAAGAAATATGAGCTGTCTTAGATGTTTTGATACATTAATTTAATTATCATACTTAACACGTTACAACTTTATTAATTTATGTTCCTTGTTTCCGTGATAAACAAGGAATTCTCAGCGTTTATAAATCTGCTTAGCTTTGCTGTTTGAATTAAGCATTTTTCTTTTTACTCTGAGGAAGTACTGATAACTATAGCTTATCAGAATATTATTTCATGGTAGCCTCTTCTCTCCGTCCCACCTGAGGGCAAAGGCCTCTCCCATACCTTACCAATCTTCCTTGTGTAAAACAAAACGAATCCTACTCCAAAATTCGATTTTCAAAAAAACTATAGGGACAAGACTCGCATTTGTTAGGTAACTCTATATTGTCTATGGGCATTTACAAACACACCAAAAAGGTTGCGTACATCACAACTAGAGGTTCACACGTTCAGAGGAATACCGAATTGAGAAATGTAGCCCACGTGAAATCATGTCTTCGAGCACTATCGTGGGTTGACCCCTCCTGTTTTCCGCATTCCTCACAAGATGGCTCGTTCTAGGGACGGAAGTGTGTAAACCCGGGGTTCATAACAATCTGGTTGTGTAAATACCTCATTGTCTATGTTTACTGGGTGGGTGTACCGGTTTTTTATTGTAAATGCGAGGTGAGGTTCATTCAAGCATTGTGGTTTGGACATATTCCATGATGTCATGTGATATTGTAGAATTTAACTCATTCGACTAAGTTATTGTGTAAAATACTGGACTGGAAGCTGACCCAGCATAGTTGGTAAAAGGTGAGACCGGTGATCATAGTCAAAGGAAATCGCAGTGTGCTTCTTAATAAAAAGGAAACCACATTGAAAAGAATTTGGCGAAACACGGTGTGAACAATGTACGGTCGAACAAGCTATTTGGTTTACAGTTTAACCCACAAATTACATTGTAAAATGTAAACCAAATAGCTTGTTCGACCGTACTCGTACATGGTTACTATGCCAAAATATTTATATTGAATAATCAATCTTTGATTGATCCTATCCAAGCCTGACATAGGCTCTGATTAATCTTGAATAATTTTGTAAAAGCTATAAAATCGAAAGGTCGTTTATTACTAAACAGCATTTACAACAAAGGAATTAAGTTTATTAACAAGTCTATTAATAATTCATTTCCAACAAAATTATCACAAGTAACAATAAGATAACGTTATAATCCTGATAAAAAACATCGTAAATGTACAACAAAAGATCTAATTTTTTAATTCACTACTGAACCATAGACAAACGTCAAACCTTCGTAATAGATTCATTCGACGTTCGAATCGTAAAAATGCCGCCATAAACTCGTAATGTCAGTTAATTAAACGTAATTTTCCGCGGAGGCGTGGATCATACTGGTGCGCTACGAACTTTTCTACACCTCTTCAATTCTCTATTTTCCTAGTACCTTGCTGGTTAATGTTGGTCTCTGCTTTCTTTTACAATCGATAGCGGTTGGCGCGACTCTGCAACCTTTTCAATTAAAAATAAGTTTTATCATGTTGGATTAGAATTCAAATTGGTATTTGTAAAAGGAGATTTATAGTTGTCGCTGCAAGAGGCGTGCAAAGTTATAAATGCGTGTCTGTAATTAAAGTTGGGTGCGATTTTGTTGTGCGTGTAGAAGAATTGACGGTAAATATAAGTCTGTTTTCTAAGCACGCTTATGACGGCTTTACACATATGGGTTTGCGGATGCTGCGGTGGCCATCCGCGTAATTGTTGGTTTTTGCGATTAAGTGTTAAAGTGCTTTCGCGCAAATAAACAGTACTTGTCTTAGAAATAATATGGGTGTGTTGAAAGAAAAATTTAGGAGTGTCGCATGTCATTTCATGTTGCGATACAGCCGTTGTAACAGCAAAGTAATGAAAATTTTCCATTTTTTAAATCAGACAGCTTTTTAATCCACGAAAATTTCCTAGGATTTACGAAGTAGTGATGCAGTAAAAACATGCCATTTGACAAACAACCTATGTTTCTCAGGTTTAGTAATAAACAAACATACCGGTATGTTTGTTACACCTTCAAACCCCTTAAAAATCCCAAATATTTCAACTCCCAGTCTTTCTCTCATTATAAACGATGATATGCTAAAGAATCCAGACGGATCCCGAAGTGACGCGGTAGGTGGCACCAAGGCACTGACATTAATGACGTAAGTGGAACCTATAAAGCAAATGCCTCCGCGACACGGAATGTCTCAAGAGAAGCGACGAAGCAATACACGGACAGACAGGTATCAATTTTGTATGAAGCATTCAATTAAAAGGGAGTAGTTTTTAAAGACAAACAAGCAAGGATCTCAAAACGGTGAAGAAAAAGGAGGGGACGTGTGGAAACCGGTATGGTCTACAACCAAAAATACGAAGAGTCGAAGATGTGAGACATCTACTAACCCGCATTGAGTCTGTAGTAGCAGTTACAGCCTAGTGGTGTGACCGTAGGACTGCCAAGTCATCATCATCATCATCATCCACCGCCCGAACTCACCCACTGCTGGGAATAGGCCTCTCTTATCTTGTGCCAATCTCCACGGTCCCGTGCCAGCCTCATTCAGGTTTTTCCCCCGACGGCAACTATGTCGTCTGCCCATCTCGCCACCGGACGACCCACAAGCTATTAGTTCTCGCAATTTTCGCATTCGAACCTAAAGACACGCAACTCTGATTTTCCGGATTCATGTGCATATTGTATAGCTATCACTTGCTTCGGTGAAGTAAAACATCATGAAGAAACAAGCCATACTTGAGAGATATTTCTCGACTGCAAGTAAAGCTCAGTCAGAGGCCCAAGGGCGGCATAAAAACTGACACCAGGTTAGGCACTGTGCACAAAGCCAGACTCTGTGGCTGCTACTGAGAAATTTCTGATGGATAAACCCAATAACACTTTGCCCGCCACAGGAGTCAAGCCCGAGACCTTTTGCTCAGCAGTCGCGCTTGCAACCACTTGACCAACAAGGCAGTCACATTTGAGAAATTGTTTTCTAAAACAAAATGGCGAGGTTAGTATAAGAAGCAGTCAGCAGAGACCGTGCGTTACACATCTATATTTTGTACATAATCTAAGTAAAGCTCATGCGAGCACCACGGTACGTATTATAACAACCTGTTGCACTAAGAAGTGGGCAGCAAGACATGTCGGGGGACTTATTATGCCCATGCGCACGTTCAAACATGCAACAATATCTGGGAAGTGATAACCATCTTGTCAACATTTAGGATTCTGGCCGTTGAACCTTTTACATAGTTTATGGTGGAAATCTAGTCACTGTTCACAGAGGATACCGTAAAATAAGGTTTTATTCCTCAAAGGGTATGCAGCAAAGGGGACAAACAAAATCAAAAGTCATTAATTCAGGCTGGGTTTTGTATGACCACTTTAAGTGTGCAGTTCAAGGTGGCGTTGCTTTGTCAAGAAAATTTGCATTGATATGCCAAACTTGGTACATTTATTTTAGTTCTGTGTTTTCCCTGCTGTACAGATAAGTTGGTTGAAGTATATCATCATTTTTAAACGTTATAAATACAGTCCCAAAACGCCTTCTCATCGCCACTTCCTAGTGTTTTAACTGGTGGGAAAAGGAGTTGCGGATCAAACTCTCAGCAATACATAGCATACAACTGTTTGTTGAGTCACTCCCAGTTAACTTACCCTGTAATACCCTGCAAACAATGGCATGGCTGCTGCTGACAATTTTGTATTATGAAATCCCAATAACACATTGCCTCAGCCGAAGATCGAATCCTGAACCCAAAATCAGCAGTACATGTGACTACTAACAAGCAGTCAAAAACAAATGTATGTCATAAAAGAGATGGCAACCTGGGAACAAACCTGGGAATAGGAGAAACGAATGAAAGAAGAGAAGAGTATAGGATAAATACATCTATATCCATGTCAATAAGGCCTATGCTTTGATAGAGAGTTGAGAGAACCCTACTTCAAAGTTTTTCTTCTTTCTTGAATTTATCCTATAGTTGGCAAGAAGCAAACAAGCTAAACCTGTACATTCTTATTGAACCTCTTGAAAATAAATTAGTATTTCTTAATTCGCTTTTATTACATGGGCTTAAAGGTCTTCCTATCCGGCTCAAGAAATACGTATTCTTAATAATAAAGCATTAAGAGAGTGCTACGCGATGTAGAACCTCGTAGGTGACATTGAAACATTAGCTGCTACGAAATTACTACGAAGCGTAGGCCCATGCAAAATCACCTGTAACTACAAATAAATATTTCAAACTTCTGATAAAACGTTCCTTACCAGAACCATTACCATCCAAGTTCCATCGTCAACTCGTTTTTGCAACAATATAAGAAATGCGATAAGCGTCATGTCACCACTTGCGCGGTCATTGAACTTTTAGCCCAGTGCTGGCAGACGCGCGAGTTAGACGGGTGCAGGAACAACTTGTTTAGAATTATGCGCTCCTGGTAGGGTTGCGACCGAAGTATTAGTGTGGAGTGCATAAAATGAAGGATATGAGTGGAAATGCTCGGCGTGTGGAGCGGCGTGCGGAGTGTTCGCTGAAATGTTTTCGATGAATATTTAGCAGACGATTTTTATCCTAACTTTTAGAAACTGCAATAACAATAAAAAATGTCACCCATCTCTTCATTAAGAACGGACACTGGGAGTGTAATGAGAGAAAAAGGAATTATGTCATGCGTGGACGAATCTATAAACACCTGCCTAAGTGAGTTGGTATTTTAAACTTGTTTTTAATTTCTTTGACATTCGCCATCCCTGAAGACGGGAGTATCGAACGCAGCATCACGCTCACACAGATAGCCGATGATAAAGTCTAACGATCGCCACTCGATTGTGTCAACTTGATATCATCTGATACATCCTGCTCCCCTGATTACTTATGTCAGTCAATACGGAGACTATGTTTCACTATGTTTGACGATTGGAATTTATTTTTGATGATCTTCTTTTCTTTGAGAATTGTGAAACAAATGAAACAAAAGAAATGTATATTATTAGGATTTAAAAGAGATTCATGTTTCGTAATGAAAAGTACTATAATGTAATCTACTGAAACCTGATTTTAATCAAGGTCAAACGTAAAAAGTTTTTTCGATTAATAACTTTTTACGTTTTCTGCTGTCCTAGTACAAAATAATCAATCAATATTGGCAATCTGTGAAGTGTTACCAATTTTCATACAAATATTGTATTCAATTGTGTATTCAAATAGTGCTGTATTGTAGTAAGCGTGTCACTATTGCGTGACAACTTTTTTTCCAACATTGTTTTAGCTTCCCATCTAAGATAATATTATAAATTGTCAACTTCCCCATTCCTGAGGCAGTAAAACGGTTCTAAACATGGTGCACTTGAAGCAGAATTATGTAGCGACAAGTAACTTAACTGGCTACAGAATTGTAATTGCCATTAATATGTAATATCTTGATCAAATAGAACATACATTCTCAGGCCATGGGGTCAAAAGCTTGCAGTGAATTTAGAAAAGGATTATTTTAACTCATTCTAGAAATAGCTCGTTAGAAATCTAATTTTAAAAAAGTTTTTTGCAAAAATATGTCAATTGAATTTGACGGATGCAACAATATTTTTGTTTTATTTAAAACCTTTTTGTTTCACCCAGCCCTAAGTAGTAAGTCCAGACTAGCGCTTGTTTGTATCATAGTAAGGTAATTACTTCTTCAATGGAAGGGATTACAAGATATATCGAGATTTACAACGTCCGGACGGCAACGCGATTGACAGAGATACATAGCGTCTTAGGTAAATTCTACTTTATTCTGCGGAAGTGTTAGGAATGAAAATGTTGCTTTGACAATTTGTTTTATGTGGTGGATTCGCCCATGTATTAAGACTAATGTACATGGTAGTACTTATTCATCTTCACATGGAGCTTTTAAAAAGAAATGAAAAAATACTAGTAACTACGGTTTTTTTCAAATTTGGATTTCGCTTGGTTTAAATACAAAAGATGTTTTTGTATCTAATAATGCGTATATTTCTTGTATTCAAACAAGAATATTAATTATTTTGTTATGAATTCTATATCTTGTTCAAGAGAAAATAAAAGTCTTCAACAGCATTTTATTCATTCAATTTTACACTACCAAGACAACATAACCTACCTGAAAATAAACACCAACTAACAACGTAAACACCGATAAACCATACCATGTAAACTTGTAATAATTTCCGATTTTCTCGCAATTTTCCCGGCGGGTTCACATTAATTGACGCGGGACGGGTTCCGTACATTTGCATCCGTAGTCATTCACCCCGGAACACTGCACGAGGTGGCCAGCATCATGAGCATTGAGCAAGGAATTAAATGAATGAATGAAAGACACGCTTTGAACGGGTGAGTCATGAATGTTCCTCGGGGACTCTACTTTGTTCTTTGAAACTGGTGCCTTAGTAGTTACCAAGGTGATGGATCATTTTTTGGACTAAAAAAGCTAAAAATATAAAGGAACTTGTTTTTCTTTCCAATCATCCGGTTTTTAGGGGGAATCAATGAGAATGATACTAAACACTTTTAAATAAATGTTTATAGTTAAATGCGTTTTCTATTGGTTGTTGCGAAGTAACTTACTAGTGACTAGATACTCCTTTTAAACCGCGTTTTATGTTGTAAAACATTCAGTTCAAATATAAATGAAAATGTAAATGCATTTGAAAATAAAATAACACACCTTGCTACAAAAATAATTAAAGCAAATAAAGTCAATTAAAGCACTAGCTTTTTTTTATTAAGCGCTTAAATCATCGCAGATGCACGCACTACACATGCTACAAAAATATGTGCGTAGCGCTACGAGTCGTAGTAGGTTCTACGAAAACAATGTTTTACTTTAGGCTACGAAAATAGCGACGATTTTCTGCGATTTTCTTAATTATATTATTTGTTGGTTTTAATATGCTTTCACATAATCTGTTCCAATAGATGGGGAAGAAGATGATCAGCATATTTTTCCTTAAAGGTACCAATCATGTTTTAACCTATGACGCGACCGAGAATTTTTGCCTATTCTAAGCCTGGTGATTTCAATATGATTTAAAGAATCTGCTTGACTAAGTACATTAAATCTATCAAAAAATCAGGAGACAAAAATGAAATGATGATGAAAATTTAAGATCGTAACAAAGAAATTTAATCTTCACTCGAAAATTAATGTGTTTTTGCCTCATACTATCAGATAGATAGTCTTGTCTACGACCTATAAAGTGTTATCACGAAACAGTCTATCGATCGTTCTAATACTAGACTAAAAGCGATGTTCTTCGAAGCACTGCGCTCCTGGTAGAGGAAAA
This sequence comes from Xestia sexstrigata, assembly GCA_941918905.2. Lineage (NCBI taxonomy): Eukaryota > Metazoa > Arthropoda > Insecta > Lepidoptera > Noctuidae > Xestia > Xestia sexstrigata. The sequence continues at coordinate 12,608,245 of OW799222.2, forward strand.
TTCGCGTGAAAATGTTGATAGAAGTGGTCTAGGTTTGTTTATTTTGTTAATTAATATGTTGTTCTTGTAGTTCTACTGACTTTTTAAATATAAAATAGAACTGTGTGTTTGTGTTTTTTGTATAAATGACGATTCCTTTAACTTTGTGGAATAAGAACTTTTTCTAAAGAACCTTTAAGGAACCTCTGGGTACTAGCACCAAAAAAAAAGATTCTGACCTACTTTTACTTTTAATTATAAGGAAGGAAAATATACAAAAAATATTTATTCAACGATGCATTTCACACAACGAATACGCGTTTTCTTTTGTTTTATTTTTTAAAATGAGAGAGCCGTTAGCAACAAATTAGTATAATCGATTGTTGACTCGACTGCACAATGACTAATGTCAATTGCCAGACAGAGGCAAGAAGTCGTTATGCTTTTATTGAAGAAACTCACACACAGACTCTTTGTACAGTATGCCAGACGTTGTCAATGGGTTCGAATTGCTCGTAATGATCACTTCATTGATATTAAGTAGTTGACGTTACGTTCAAGATATATAAAGTACTTGCAAATATTTTGATAGCAAGCAAACTCGATCTCCTACCAATTTCCTCCTCCTCTTACTTAATATACATTTATAACTTTTACTTCACAAGATAATTACTTTTAGGCACGTTTAGGGTAATGACGCCTCGACATGATAAAATGCGATATTTAATTATATGAAATATTCTTCAGATTCACATCTCTAACATTTTCAATTACCGAGATAACACACTCATTATAAAGACCACATTTACATTTAAATTTAATCGTTACAATGTCATGCATCCATGAGGAATTTCACAAAGAATGTGTCTGCTCGGTCGAAATGAATTTTAGGCGCGAATGCCCTTTTTACTTTTCTCAACGCGGAAATGCAAAGACATTTTTAAGAAATGGCCCCGTCAAGCCGGTTGGGTTATTTTAAACTGCATGTAAAAAAACTCGTACTAAAATGTATGCGCAAACGAGATCCAAGTTACCAGGCTTACATACGTTGACGGAGTTCGCCCAGTCATACGAGTAGCAACTACACCGACTCTCATTAAACATATCGCCTACGCGCTCACTCACACCACAAGTCTAATATTAATTGCAACCCCATCTCTTTCTAATTTAACATTTAAATTTAATAAGCGTCAAATCGTATGGCGATTGTGATCGCGCAGGTGTCTCAGATCAAATGATAAATTTTTATCATTAATTTGTCTGCGCTTCGATTCCGAGCAAACGTGTCATGAATTCATTGTGGCTGATTGGCTATGTCTATCTCTGTCTGTCCCAAAAACTGCCGCACACAAACAAAAAGTTCGTTCACACGTTAAAAATTTAAACAAAGAATTTGATTTTCGAAAAGCGTTTGGAACGTGTTGATTCTATTCAAAGTCGGAAGTGAGGATCGGGCTCACTAACGCAAGTGAGTTATCAACATTTCTCACGGTTAGTTTCCACCGGTGTGTGTCGAGTCCATCTTTGTTTCTCTGCTGGTGTAGCCGCGTACGTACGTTATCTGACGGCGCTGTGTGCGAGAACTGAGAGCAATGAGACGCAAGCGCTTCCTAGGTTCGTTCAACTTTTAGCCCAGTAAACTCTGGTGAGTGACTATACTTAGCTGTGCTTGTGTAGCCAGTATCTATGGTGTACAATGGGGTAGGCTGCATAGTGGCGCGCATTTAATGCCGTGTTTACACTGTCCCTTTGTTCTGGACGCTTTATACTGTCATTTGCAATTCTATGCTGTTTAAACACTATGCGGTTTGACTGTAATAATGATTTCTCAGGAGAAAATGTATCTATTATTGGAGACACATTGTAATTTGTAAATATCATACATTGACTTTAAATGAATTGCTTCCGGAGATGTTGCGCTTTGAGTGTATAAAACATTTTCTCCGAAATGCATTACTCCACATTTTCTTATCATGTTATTATTATAAGGGATCCACAGATTTTCAACACCTAATACAAATAAAATATGGAGGATTCAGCATTTGAATGGCTACCTGATCAATCGAATCTTGAGAACATTACGACTAATAGAGTCACAATAAACCAGATTGACGATTATACCGACTTATCGGTACATCTCTAATCATAATATTTCTCGTTCTTATTAGCGTAGGTCCCCGGACCACTGCTGCTACATTGTAACTTGTGGATTTTCTTTATGAAGAAAATAACTTACGAGTATGACCAGTGTAGTTCAAAACTTGACTATTCCAGACTATAATCTATCTCTGTGCCAAATATCATCCAGATCCGTTCAGCCGTTCTGGCGTGATTGAGTAACAAACTATAGTAAGTAAGAATATAATAAGAAGGCAGAAAAATAAGACGAAGAAATAATACATTTAGACATTTTCGGTGTCGGTAAAGCTTTTGTTATCCTTTGTTGAAAGCATTCCTCTTACTAACGCAAGCACACAGAACATTACGCCCGTTTATTCCGAAGGAGCAGGCAGCGGTGTTACGTGGTAAAATGGGTGATAGAAAATACCTGCCAAGCCTGATGACGTGTACGTGATGAAACAGGTGTGTTTCACTAAATATTTAAGTCTTCAGAGTTCTTTATCGTGTGGTTAGTGCCTAATCTGGTGTCAGAGTTTTTATGCCGCCCATGGGCCGCCTCTGACTTGGCTTCACATGCCGTCAAGAAATTTCTTTCGGGTATACTGGTTTCCTCACGTTTTCCTCACCGAAGCAAGTGATAATTATACAATACACACATGAATCCGAAAAATCAGAGGACCATCCATTACTGTTTAGATAGCACACTGTTAACCTAAGTGTGAGTTTATTTTATTTGGTCTTTTATTTTATTTAGTCAGGAGTCGAATACTCCTGCCATGCGCATGATTCCGATCACGCGCGCAAACGTTTTGGAAATCAAGTGATACATTGAAGTGATCGACGTTTTTGTTTTAACTAGAAATCGTAATTGATGGAAATTGTTGGCTGCGTTTAGGAGAATGGTAAAGACTGAATTATAAAGAGGATTGAATTGATTACTGAACTAATTTGATAGGCGCACAGTGGCGTGCCTAGGGGCCAACAATACGGTAAGCAAACTGTTCAGAAACCCTAACATCATGAAGAGTAGTAGGGTATAACGGCAAGCCAAGCTTTTAGGCTCGTATGAAAGTACCGCTACTGTTTGGTCCCTGTTGTCATTCGCAGATCTTTGACAGTCGTTACTTGTAGTTCGAAGCCCGAAATTCTGACAAACAGTCTTGCTGGTAGTTGTGGAAGTTAGGTAGGCAGAACTCCACGTAAAATACTGGTGTCTAGCTGGAACCGATTAGACTGGAAGTCCACCTCAACACAGTTGGGAAAAGGCTGGGCTGATGATGGTGGAGAACTCATTTGATTAGCTACCTACTTATTCATGTTTGGATTTTTATTAGGTATGATAACGTTTAATGCTCTCTTGGATAATATAGCTTTTTATTATTATTTCCTTTATTCATTCAACATACACATTATTTATATTTTTTTAAATATTTCTTAAAAATATAAAAAATAGTGGTCCGCCGGTGTCGGGAGCAGGGTCAAAGCTACCGGTGGTTAGGGCTCCAGAGACAGAAACCTCCTCACAATGCGGGCCGCGTCGAGGATTGCTGCCTTCTGAATCAGGTCCTTAATCCAACCTTATTATTATTATGTTTTAATAAGTGGGAACTACTATGTCATGATCTCAGTATGGTACTAATTATAGTTTCTGTTTACTCTATTGGGAAAATACGTTATGTTGTAATGCTATGGTATTTTAAACACTCTGTACGTGATGCACATGTTAACATTAATTAAATTATTTTAATAGAACATAAAGAAAATTAAATATTATGTATTTTATAAAATGAATAAGTACGCAATAAGTTAGGTTCGTTACGGAAAAAAATTCTTTCGTTCTTCAATTACATAAGGAATTTTATTCCACTTCTCGATTGCACAAAAACGAATAAAAAAGTTAATAAACTTATCGATTGTCACATGACACGGGTGCGCATTCGTATTCTTTACTCGAATCCTTGGAATTAGTGGCGAATGAAATAAAAAACGGCTGATCTATTCGCAGCTGCGGAAGGAATATCGAATGATCTTATTGTAATCGATTATTTATTTAAGTGTTGTTTTGTAGTATTATTTTCTATGTGTATTTACTTTACTAGTAATTTAAATCAATCTAAAAAGGAACAGTAGAATATTTTAATGTAATTATTTTGGAAATCAATTTATTGTCCTAACTTTGCAAACAATAGTGAGAATGCAGAAGCTTTTTCCAAACCACTATTTAGAAAAAAGACTGATTTAACAAAAATCTAATTCTTTACTTAGGTACTGTATATTTTTATTCAGATATCATGTCTGTCAGTAAAATAAAATGCATTTTCAATTTACTCATACTGTTTCACTACTACGAAAAACAACGCCATCTCTCGCCGAGTAGTGGAACTAAACCACTAAAAGAAATGGCCATTCCCACAGCGTCGAATCTTGGGTGCGTAATAAAGCAATTAAATTGCTAAAGTTAAGAGGAAAGCAATAATTTACTTGGTTTATTGGTTTGTCTTGATTCACATTACAAATCGTTCACCTTTATTCTGATTTTGCAAAGCAGCCAGGTTTTGGTTTGCGCGTTAAATTATTATTGGATATTGCTGAAATTCCCAGACATAAATGACAAAAATAAATAATTTTGAATATTATAATGAAAAAAAAACTTATTTATCCAATAAGATTGTAGCGTAATGCGAATAGGTAAGCATATTTTTTCCTTTTATAATAATTTTAATGTTGGCTACACAAGACTAACACAGAAGCATTATTTATTTACCTATTGAATTCTTATTCATTCATTCATTCATTCATTGTATTCGTCATCATAACAACTATTAAAAAAAACACTGCATACCAAAAAACCGACCAGTGACTTCCAATACGAATCATCGATCGCGAATAGAATCTATACTTCATGTAATTAGAATCAGAATAGGGGTGCGCTGCGCAGGTCGACGACCGAAGTTTTGGCGATGGCCGATCGAACGACACTTGAATCGAAAATCGAACGTCTAGAGTTCTAGACCAAGTTTAGACGAACTTATTTTAAAATACTGGTCCAATTTCCTGTAATATACAACCTGTATTTTAAAAACTTGTAAGTAGATAGATTAATTTGATACAAGTTAATTAAGGAAAACTTTGAATTATTACTTCCGCGGAAATTATTTTATTAGGAGGCTATTGATAAGCTTGATAATTAATTTGTTACCTATTTTTTAAAGTGACCGATTTGCATAGTTGTTAATCAAGTTAAAACATATGGGGGCTTATTCATTAATTCTGCTTTAAGTTAAGTTATGATTAACGACTGTTTAACGATACATTTTTGACGTTTATACGGCTCATAACTTTAACCGTCATTTATGAATAAAGCCCTATAAAGATAAATTCAATAAGCACGTTTTGACCCAACTAAGATTAAAAAAAAAAAGCAAAAAGTTTGGTAACCTTTTCCGACGATTTTAAGATCATAGACTAGCTAGTGCATTTCGGTTTGGATAAGAAAATAATAAAAAAAAACGAATGTCTAGTATTCGATAAAACAAGCCAAAAAAGCTTTATTCTTTGACAGTAACATAACAAAACGTGTCTGACTAGACTTGTAAACTCGTATAAATTAAATGTATAATTTTCTCGTAAAACACTCACTTACATGAGAGAAACTCATTGACCACACCTGATACAAAAAAAGTAACTATAACACACATCTTAAGTAAATACTGAAACACAAAAAACAAATGACTACTCCATTAAAATAAAACTGAAAGACATTTCGGTACAGTTTCAGTGTTGTTTGTTTTACTGGTAAGCTGTTTATACATCCTTTCTTTTTATTATTATTTAATTGTAATAAACTGTTTTATTTTCGTGACAAGAGGAAGTTTGACGGATTTCGTCAGTAAATAGCCGGCACCTGTGCAGGCCGTCTTCTCGCCGGCCAGCATGCTACCTCACATAGACCATAGACTTATAAAGAAATTTTCCCGCATATCTGATACGAATTTGGCATCAATCGAGACTCTTAATCATTTCCTCTAACTGGACACCCTGATAATTAGACTTTTCTTGTTGTTCATTACCAAAAGCAGTCGCCTCTCAGGGAGAGAAAGGGGGGGGGGGGGCTAGGACGGACGTTGAACTTCGCGAGCACGAGATAAATCTGCCACAGAGAAAGGCTTAAATCGCAATTTTCACAGCGAGAAAATTTGAACTCTAAAAACTGTTTATAGAGCTGATATTTCGATGCACACCGAAGCGGGATCATTGAGCTTTGTAGCAATTTATTTTGCTAAATCAAAACGTCGGAAGCGCTTCGTTCGTTGACATCCGAATTCCTTCTTTAAGTCAATGAACTAAGAATCTATTTTTATTATGTAGTGAAAGTGGTAAGGTCGATTGTAGTGTCTTCCTGGTACATATCATATCAATTAAGCGAATTGGTTTGCTAATTTATTAAGTAATCAGGGCACCTCACTCACGCCTCTAATAATTCGTAATTTGTAATGGCATTGAATTATTAATAAGTATTATAACACTTTCATCTTACAGGAAGGAAATAGTATTAATATAAATTATTAAAGCCTATTAATATTGATTTGTAGTAGATTTGTTCGAGTGATTGAATGGAAGTAAATTACTGTTGCTAACCGGGAAAAATACTTCTTGTTTTGTCGTCAAGGGGTTAAAAACTTACGATTTCCTAAAGCACCATTTGGTGAAAAATGATCCCTACAACTATCACGAATGAACTATTCGCCGGAACGACATTTACCTGAATTGTTTCATCTGTTTTATTGTAAGTTGGAGAAATTCACAAGCAGCAACCATGTTAATTTAAAATTCTAAAGGTAAGTACACACTTTTCATTTAAAAATCCAACATTCTTTTAGGTTCATATCGAAGATCGTGTCAGGAAAGTCAATCAATATCTACCTAGTGCTAGCCTTTTCCCAACTATGTTGGGGTAGCCTTCCAGTCTAACCGGATACAGCTGGTTACCACTATTTTACATGGAGGGACTGCCTATCTGACCTCCACAACCCAGTTATTACTGGGTAATATGAAACCCCTTAGGTTCGATTGGTTGTCAGACTTTTGGGCCCCTGAGTACCTGTAACGACTGTCAAAGATCTACAAATAACAGCTGGAATCAACGGATACAAATTTAATTTAAAAAAAATCTTTTTTGCAAAAAATTAAACCGACTTCAAAAACACTACAAAGTAAAAAATAACTTTAGCTTCAGAAATCGGCGACTTCTGTGTGTTTGATTTAGTTTCTTTGCCACTGATTCTCTTTGAGGCGCGCGTGGAACACGAACGCGTCGTCGACACGGCCTGTCGTCATGAGACGGACGGACGGCGATCTAGCCCATAGCTCTCCGTCCACAGGCCCGCGTGGTGGCCGGGGGCCACCACGCGACGCCCGGGGCGTCTCCCGCGGCGGCCGGGGCGTGAGGCTCTCTCCCTCTCACGTTCCGCCACCTCCTTATCTAGCATTACTGCTTCGCAGAAGGACGTGACGGCGTCCCATTTCGTCTCGCTCCGGACCATGGATTGAACCAGGGCCGGACGCAAGAAGTCGCCGCCGCCTGCCCAAGCGGGGCACACCTCCACAGTGTGCTCCACCGTGTCCTTCGGTCGATCCTCACAATGGAAGCACCTGCACCCGGGCGTTTTCTCCCGCCCGATTCGGTGCAGGAACCTCCCGAAACAGCCATGTCCGGTGAGGACCTGCGTCAGGCGGAAGGTGAGGACCTGCGTCAGGCGGAAGGTGAGAACGCCGTGGCGCCTCTCTAGCCACTCCTCGAAGAGGGGACTTATTGCCACTATTGTGGCGTGCCCTGCACGGGGTTGCGACAGTCGCTCTCTCCATGTCGCCATGAGATCACGCCGGAAGTCTGTCCGCTGCTCGACAATTTGCCGCGGCAGCGGTGTTTCCCCCCGGCGTAGCATCTACGTGCGCTTTTGTGCAGGCGCGCGAGGACTTTCGCCTCCAGATCCCATGGCGGCAATCCGGCAAGGAGGCTCGCCGCCTCGCAGGAGATCTTGCGGTACCCACGGGCCTTAGCCTTACGGTTAGCACCTTTTGGGGCGCTTCAGGTAGTTGGCGGCTCGCCACCTCAAGGAATGCGCCCACACAGGGGCCCCGTAAAGGGTCATGGACAGCATGACTCCCGCGTAGGGCCTCCGGCAGAAGGCGTTTGCCCCCCCCCCAGGTTGGGCCAGGAGTCGACTGAAGACAGCCCGGGTCCGTTCCAGTTTGGGGGCCAAACGTCGGAAATGCTCCACGAAGTTCAATCGGCTGTCGAGGACGAGTCCCAGGTACTTCAGCATCGACTCGACGCCGACGGATACCCCTCCTATCGTCAGTGAGGATTCCGGAGGTGGCGCATTCCGAGGCCCATGTAAGTAAATGGCCTCGGACTTGTGCAATGCCACCTCGAAAACCAGTTGCCGGATCCTCTCAACGACCATTGCAACCCCGCGTGTCATGATTTCGGCCGCCGCCTTGTGCGATCCCCCTTGTGCTAGCAACAGCGTGTCGTCTGCATAGCAAACCACGCTGACGCCGCTAGGAAGGTCGGCACGCAGCACCCAGTCGTAACCGATGTTCCACAAGGACGGCCCTAGAACCGATCCCTGCGGAACACCCCGCACGACATCTCTCGCCGGTTCCATTCTCCACTGCGACCGGGGTAGATGACGGCCCTTTCCGTCAGGTAGTCCCCGACCACACGACAAAGGTAGGTCGCACGGTGATACCGGAGTGCCTTCCTAATGCAGCTCCAGGGCTTTGGCGATGTCGAGAGACACCGCCAAGACAACCCAACCCCGGGACACTGCATCCCCCGTCGTGAGGGCTCTCACGCGTATGATGGCGTCCACCGTAGAGCACCCCTTGCGGAAACCATACTGGTGTTCTACAAGATCCGGCCCCGTCCAAAGAGCTTGCCCACCTCGTCGAGCAACACCACGGGCCGGTATGCGGACAGAGAGTCCGCACTGCGCCCCGGCTTCGGAATGAGGACCAGCTTTCCCGTCTTCCAACGAAGCGGGAACTGGCCTCTCTCCAAGCATGCGCTTAGGAGCCCCTCCAGTCGGGGCTCGAGAGCCTCCGAGGCCAGGACCCAGGCTTTGCCAGGCAAGCCGTCGGGTCCTGGGGCGGTGTTTTTGGCACTAAGCCGGCGTAGCGCTACTCGCAGGTCTACCCCAATCACTTCCGGCACCACAGGCGGTAGAGCAATAGGCGGGGGGGGGGATGTTCCGCTCGCGAAGGGAACAGAGCGCTCACCACGTCCTCCACGAGCTAAGGCCGGAGGCTCTGCGTCAGTGGGGGGGCCCAGGTGCGGAGCAGATCCCTGGCCCGCAGGACAGCCTCGCGGAGGAAAGTCTTCGCTGCTCTGTATCCCTCATAAAGCTCCGCCTCAATGGCTGCCGCATCTGGTGGGCAGATGCGGAGCCTGTGATGCCTGGCGTACAGGTGTCGCGCAGCCACCAGTACACCTGACGCCGGGCGCTTCCTGGCCGAACACGGGGCATTGCCACGTCAATGACGGAGCATTAGCACATAGAAATTGTCAACTTTGGCAATAGCTTTACGTGTTTTCTGAGAAACCAACATGTGCCAGCAATGCCAGTATAATTCAAATTCTAGAGAAAATACTGACCTTATCCGCCAATCTGAGATGCCACTTACCAACTTATCGCCGGCCGTTGAAGTTCTAACACCGCCAAAAATTGTCTTACGGTAGACAATTTTTGGCGGTTTTGACATATTGATTAACACCCACCCGCAATAACTTCAGTTTGTACGTGATCATGGCGCTTGCAACAGCGCCGAAATATCGGGAACTCTAAACAAACAGTAAGCATGATTATTATCCCGTTTTAATGATGATAAGTTTGATGCCGTTTGCTAGAATATCACAAGACGCGTTGTTTCAGTCAATCAGTAACCTGCAACGTCTCTAACTAATTTGAAGTGAACACAAATTATAAAATTTTATTATACAATTACCTATAGGTAGAAACTGGATAGCCATTACACAAAATGCCAAAAGTGGAGAGATTTGGAAGAGACCCTATACTCAGCATTGGGTGGGCAAGGGTTGAAGAAGATTAGATAGAGTTGCTATTTTTGACTTACGTGGTTTTCGAACTCCAACGACGTTATGTAAAAGCGCAAAATTCACCCATTTTAAATTCAATGACTACTGCCCTAACATTATTGTAATGGGAAACATACTAATATTAAGATTGTGAAATATAAGATATAAGGATTTACATTCTGCTTTACTTGGCTTACAGTTCCGCAAAACAACATTGAAAACAATTATTCAAGTGGTTTATGCCTATAGCACAAAGAATACTTATTATCCCAGAAATAAGATCCCGTGGGCAATATCCAAACTCCACGCGGGCGAAGCCGCGGCCATCAGCTAGTAATATTTAAAGCTGCTATTTTAAATATATAAATTAGACAATGTTTCAGAATAAAACGAAAGTAATAGAAGAATCACCCATCGCGCGACATGTCGCTGTGTGCGTTTATTTGTGTGTGTTAAGGCGCGGTTATAGGGCCAGTTACAGACGGGCTGCGTTTCAATACTGGTGGTTTACACTTACCGTTTTCCGTAAATAAGAAAAAAACTAAGGACCCATTTTATTATCGATTCGGGTCGAGAATCATTAGCATGGATTACCTCCTTGAATTTGACCAGGATGCAAAGCGACACCTTGTATTATTTATTATTTTACCCAAATCCATTCAGTCTTTTTTTTACGAGAAAAAGTAACAAACATCCTCTCAAAACTAGCTATACTATGCCCGCGACTTCACCCGCGTGGTGTCCGATAATTGTCCCACGGGATCATACTAACAGGATAAAAAGTATCCTATGTATTAATCCAGGTTATAGGTACGCTATCTGTATACAAAATTTCATCCAAATCCGTTCAGTAGTTTATCATCATCTGATTCATTCATCCTCACAAACTTCCGCATTTGTAATTTTAGTAGTATTTCACCGCTGTTGCTGATTTGCAAAGGCAGCTGAAAATCGCCGTTCTATCTTACGCTACCTTGCTTAAATCAAAACCAGTTGCTTGTAAAGTGTACCTCACTGATTGATGCACACGTGGACATTAACACAACGTGATACATCTGCATTTTAAAACACTGTTTGAAGCTATCACGGTTCATTACTATACTTAAAATGTCACATACGGGATATCTTCTGGGATTATTGTTTATTTTTGAGTTCCCGATATTTCGACGCTGTTGCAAACGCCATGAGTTAACCCGCGATCATGGCGCTTGCAACAGCGTCGAAATATTGCACACCCCAGACACATTTACCCACACTTTCTTCAGAACGCGTTGAATAGTAGCCAATTTAATTTAACTTATATAATTGCATACCCATGTAATGTACATAATTATTATCATATTTTATTTTTAATTCTTTACTCTTTTTTATGTTTGTAAACACTAATGCATGCCAAATCTTATCAGATTTCAAATTTTTGGGTCTATCGTTTTTTAAATATTCTCTGTTAATTGAGAGGTCTAGCTCTTGTGATACAGGAACTCCTAGTACAAGAGTCAGGGCTACACCGATGTAATAAGCAATCATTTGTCAATAAAGATTTATTATTATTATTATTATTAAACAATAATCACGGAAGATAAGTATCTGTATTTTGTTTGAAGAGAGAATAAGGTTGTGGAAAGGTTCTAGTGAGCAGTTCTTCGTAGTTGTTTTCCTTTTCAAATTTGGGACAAAGTTGCCACAGGCGGATGAGGCAATAGCCCAAAGAAAACGGGATGGTCGCGAATCGCGATGAAATAGACGGGTCATATTGATGATGATAATGGGATCCGGTTGAATTTATTATTAGTGTTGACTGATCAAAGTGTTTATTACATACCGTCGTCTAGCCTTTCCCCAACTATGTTGGGGTCGGCTTCCAGTCTAACCAGATGCAGTTGAACACCAGTATTTTACGTGGAGCGACTGCCTAACGTACCTCTACAACCCACTTAGTACTGGGTAATACCATACCCCTTGGTAACACTGAACACTTATTGTCAGACTTTTGGGCCACTATCTGTAACTACAGTCCAAGATCGACCGGGACCAACGGCTTAACGTGTTTTTCGAAGCCCATCCACGGACCAGCCTAGGCAAGTGCGACTTAACCTGAAGATCGAACCGATCGGCTGTCCTAATTTGAAGTCTTTAAAGAGTCTATGACATACTAAAGCTAATAAATTCCTAACATTGTTTAGTTTCCGTTTTAAACTATTCCTGGAGCGGTAAATAGTTGTCTTATTGCCGGAGATTCTCTCAGTCTGGCTATAAACCTAGATATTTTACAAAATACAGCGTCCTAATTTTATTGAGCTTTCACAAAGCTTGTTCAAGTCCCTTAATAATTTTTCATGTGCTTTCAGAATACTTTCTCCTCACGAGTATAGAAAGAAAATATATGAGGGCTTTTCAAAATGGGATAATGGCATTATGACTCTCTTTACGGAAGAATAAAGTTTGTGGCGCATAGGCATTATATTTTGCTTGATATTATTTGAACGGAGCAAATTGAAAAAGTAATTCTCTGATCTTCACTCAACGGATAACCTTATACTGTATAGCAATCAAATGCTTTCATCATCATCAACATTATCTTGGCCTTATCCCAATTAATTTATGGTCGGCGCAGCATGTCTTCTTCTTCCATACTTCTCTATTACCCGTCATTTCCTCAGATAACTCCTGTCTTGCACTATCATCCTTCCCACAGTCCATCCATCGTTTCTTTGGTCTTCATCTACTCTTATGTCTTATTCCAAAAAACTCAGATCAGGTCCATACCAAATCAAAATAAAAGTAAAAGACCTTAAAACATCAAAAAATCTATTTTTGTTGGTCTGCCCAATCAGAATCGCAAAAGTCGAGTAAATATGAATGATCTGTTTTCCAGATGATCCTATTATGCAAACGTATTCTGGTGCATTTGTTTTGCGGACGCCATGTTGCCTTGCGACGCACGACGGGCCAACGAACTATTTCTCTGCCGAATAACAACTGAATAACGCATGATAATCCTGGTGTTAATATTGATTGTTGTCCTTGTAGCTTTTCTTGCGTTGTTGTGGTGGAAGTTTAACAATTGTTAAAAAATACTGAATTATACCTATACTGCATAACTTATGTCTGTGTATACTTTTATCAATATGGATACACACCAATATACCACTTTTTTTAATATTTGAAGTGCTATCTCATATGATAACGATAATCTTACGCCGTGTCCAAAACTTATAGTATTGCGTTTTTCATTTGGCACGTTATTCGTGAAGTATTTTTTTGATGTGATAACGTCTTATAAATCGATGAACACCGGCTGCGCGCACGAACATGTGTCACACAACAGCCCAAACCCTTGGACCTAGAAAACTGAAATTTTGCACAGTGGGTCCCTTTATAATGTAGACAAGGAATAAGGAAGGATTTTTTGAAATTCAACTCCTAAGGGAGTTAAATAGGGGATGAAAGTCCGACAGTTTTAAAGTTAGGATCTTAAAATTTTGTGTTTAGGCTGACGATTTAAAATTAATTTAAATGTCTCACAGCGTTTTTGATAATTCTACCCCCAAAGGAGAAAAGGGGATGAAGTTGTGTATGAAAAGTCCAGTAAAAATCACAATATTTATCATCTAGGCGTATGGTTGCAAGCTAACGCAACGGTGTTGTTAGAATTTCAATCCTTATGGGGATGAAAAGGGAGATGAAATTTTGCTTTTTTAAAGTTAAATTCACTAATATTGTGAAAAATTACATTATCACGAAAAATTATCGTCCGTAAACCGACTTTACAGACAACAATTTTTTTTGTTCAAAGAATCAGTATTGCCATGTAATGTTGCTAGCCTTGGCACTTTTTTTAATATCCCTTGTATGTCCCACAGCTGGTCAAAGGCCTCCGCCCTCGTGATGCGCGTCTAGATCATCTCGCCACCTCTTTCTAGGCCGACCTCGGCGGTGCTGTCCATCCTTAGGCACCCATCGTGTTGAGACCTTCACCCAGCAGTTGTTAAGCATGCGGCTCATGTGACCTGCCCAATCCCATTTGAGCCTGGCAGCCGTTTTGCCCTACGTCTGTAATTCGGTTTTTGAGCGCAGCGAAGTGCTCCGTATTTTATCTGCTGTGAAGTGTTATTCTTTAAATTAGAATTTTAACTAAATAAATTCTGCTAAATGTGCTTCTGTTTGGCAGCGTCATCCCAGTGTGGGGCAAAAGGTCTGTCCGAATAAATTCCAGGACTTTCAATCATTTAAACATATACGAAGATCCTGACTTGTTTCTCGAAAAGTAGCGAGATTTATTTAAAAAAACACAAATCGTAGTTGATTTAAATACTGCATACTGAAAACGGAAGCAGTTATCAGTTGTCTTGTAAAACGTATTAATTTCCAAGAAAACAACCAATTACAATACTTCAATAAACCCATATATTAACGCTTGAAACAAATTATATTATGCAGGCTGAATATGAAATTTCCCGTGCATGTGATGTGAAATAAGTTTAAAAGTACAATATGTCAGGGACGTCGGTAAACCCAACTTGCGGTTCAAGGTGGCATACAATTATTGTAAAAACCTTTTATTGCCATTCAAAAGAAATGCAAATGGGGGATTTTTTTATTTGCAGTGGAACTTTTGTAGTCAGGAAAATCCATGGTCACATTGCTATGGGGTTGGGCCCAAAAAAATAGAATCAAGATTTTCGTGTTATTGGATTTCAATGACCAGAATAGGAAACAAATAACCATTTCTCAAGAAACACAAAAAAGTGAAAAATAACTTTAGCTTCAGAAGCCGGTGACAATAACACTAAATCAATCAAACAAAGGTCAAGCTTCGAAGTCGGTGACAAAAACACTAAATCAATCAAACAATGGTCATTTTTCACTTTTTTGTGTTTTTTTGAAGTCGGTTTTATTTTTTGCAAAAAAGTTTTTTTTATTTTTCCATTTTTAGTTATAATATCCTATCCTATCCGTTGCGGCGCAGCAACACAAAATATTTTTTTAATGAAGATCATGTGTGCTACGGTTACACATAAATTATATTCTAAGAGCAAATAAAATTCTACTTCTTCGTTTTTTAATTATTTGGTCTTTGGTTATGTTACTTACCTTTATACATTAAAATGCGTTTTATTTTTATAATAACTTTCCAGAGTTCGATAGAGCCATTAAGCTTTTAACATCTAACCGGTAGGCACAACAAATTGACCACCTTAAGAGTATACTCGTATGTACTACATTTATTATTTAGATAAACTAATACCGTGAAGCATTATACGAGTATAGGAACAGGCCACTAGTTAATAAACATACTGATTCATCTGTCATCAATGAAGCGAGTAATCAAAACTGATTGGCGAGTCCGTTGAACTGTCACGTTGCAGCCGCCATGCTTGAAACAACTCGATCTGAATGTATTTGAATGTATGAAACGCATTTACAATTAAAACTATTGAACTGTGTTTGTATCTAGTACAGTTTTATGTCCATGAAGAAATAATCTTTATGGTTTTTGACTAGAATTCGAAAGCAGAGGACAAGTAGGAATAATTTTGTAAGGACACGGCACTGAAATTCATCTCACTCTTTATGTATACCCAGGTAAAAGCCTCCATGACTTTCATCAAATGTTTGATTTTTTCACCATCGTTATTGCTGATAAAATATCCTAATTATTCCTCCTCCTCCTTATATATTATACGGCATTAGGGGGCGTCCATTAATTACGTCAGGCGTTTAAAAGGAGAGGGGGTCGAGCCAAATCTCACCCAATCTCACTAGGGCTGAGCGGGCGTCAGCAAATATCATATTTTTTTTTCCGTAAGAAACATGGCTAAATCCTAGACAATAATATAAAAAATATTCAATGAAAATAATTAAGTAAATCATGTTTTTCGACGCAGTCAAGCACAGATAAACCTATTTACACTAAAAACAGGATCAAGTGGGGGACGAATGTACTTTTTATTCCACAAGAGGAAACGAATTTCGCTGAAGAAAACGATTACATAAAATAAATTAACTGGTCACATTTTCTGATTGAGGAAAATTTTGATCACGTTGAAATGCACGTGTTATAAATGAAGCAATCTTCACTAACTTCCAAAACACAGGAGGTTGTATTTCCTCACCTCGTTCTCCTTTGTCACGTGGCTTAGAAAACGAGTCTGGACTCGTGACATTATATTTATAGATCAGATTTACTTACCTCAATTTCTATATTTAGGTCTTCAGAAAAAATATTATATGGTCTCGTTAACAAGTGCCTTTTCCTTGAATTCGGAAGGTGTTATTCGATATAATAGGTATAGGAAAAGTTACTGTTATTTTTCTGAAAAAATTATACTTAGACCGCGTTGCTTTGCCGTCCTTACATGGAGCGTTGGCCTCTGACTTCCACAACCCAGTCAGAACTGGGTAATACGATACCTTTGGGTAAGACTGGTTGTCAGACTTTCGGGCCACTGACTACCTGTAACGACTGTCAAAGATCTACAAATGACAGCCGGGACCAACAGCTTAACATGCTAGTCACTGCTCTTACCAAAGTCCTTTTTTTTACCTGACAGCAGCGAATCTCAGAAGATGAGTTACGTTTTTTTTATAATGTGCTTAAGAACGTGCGTTTTATTATTTTAAGTTATTCATTTACGAGATTCTCAGAATGATGAGAACACCCTAAAAGTGATTTGATAATGCTCTGTCAATGTATTGTTGCATTGTGACCCTTTTAATGTAAATCACTGTCGCGACATAATGCGCAACGGGCTGTCATCAAAACTTGCGAGTCTTTGACCTCTTCATTAGTTGATAGTTTGATGTAAATAGAAACCTGCATGACCCACTCAAAAATATTTAGGGGGAATCCGGGACCGTGGTCCAGGTCCCGAAAGCCCCCCGACCCAAATATGTGATGTGTTAGATTTTCTTCATTCTAATTTTCAAATATTACGTACTTACCTACACATAACATCAAGCCTGTAATCCCCGAAGGGTTAAGCAGAGCTGTACCTAATAGTATTATACCCACATTTTACCAGTAATGTTTAAGTCACATGTAATGGGGAAGCAGCCTATTGCCATCAACCGGGCACAAATCCAGACGACTCCGTGGCTGCTACTGAGAAATTCCTGAGAGAAAAATAAAATTACCATTTTTCCGACCCGGAAATCGAACCCAAGTTTATTAACACTTGTGTACATTACACAAAACCCTATATTCCATTTCTTATAAAAAAATAAAATCTTTTTCGTATTTGACTATAAAGAACCAAATAATTTGCTTTCTTGATTCGGAAGTTGGTTTTACCGCCGTCCTTGACATTATTGTCCTTTTGAATTTATTTCACGAATGGGGAAATTCTACGATTCAGGCTGCAATTAGCCAAGCAAATAGGGAAAGTCGGAAAAATAAATTTGCAATAAATAAAGGTATGGGTGACTGTGTTGTAACCCATCCACGGACCAACCTAGACATCCGCGTCTTAACCTGGAGATCAAATCGAGCGACTGTCCTAATTTTAAGTTTGTGACATACCAAAGCTATAAGTTCCTAATTAATAAATTCCTAATTAGTTTTAAACTATTCCTGGAGCGGTAAATGGTCTAGCAATAAATCTAGTTGAGTGCTTTTCTCTTTTGTTGTACTTACGTTTGTTTGATTATTGTAAATAGTGAAAATGCGTAGAGTTTTGAAGAATTGGATTGTATGACGGACAGATAAAACAACAAGTGCTATACATTTGTCAAACAAAATAAAAATATTTAATAAGTAAGTAATAATCAAATAAATTAAAGTTTCTCTGTATTTCTGTTGGTAAGTCCCTTAACACAACCCTTTCAATTTCTTAGCGGAAAATTCTGTACATCCCCATAATGAATACCCAGGAACCAGAATTCTTGATAGATTTTTCTTCACCTTGAGTTTTTTTGTAGATACTTTGTAAGTCCAAGTCGATTCGCTTGAATTTGTTTCCGATTTAAAATGTCCTCGAACTACAAGGAGACTTAAGCCACATTAAAGCCCAATGTATTCTCGAAAACCAATTAAAAAAGTCTTTTACTTTCTTTATCTGCATTTTCTGAAATGCGGATACGATATTTTTTCACAATTCAGCAAAGCCAGTCTTTTGCGGATGTACTCAGTTACAAAAGAGGTATTTCCATTTTGTTTATGGTAATAAATAGTGGTAGAGGAAACCAAGGACCTGTAATTTTTATGGCGCCATGAGGAAAACGTAAAGGGATACACATTAAATAGATTTTGACGATTGCGGTAATGTTCATGTTGTTTTATTGTCGAGTTAGGATCTTGACTCTGGATGGCTTTGCTTTGTGTAAATATTTTTTATGTGCCGAATGGTTAGATTTAAGTAATGGCTGTCTGAGGTGATTCTAGGTGTTTTTTTTTTAAGTGTGGTTTCCAGTGCTTAGAATCTTTGTTCTTCCACTTTAATTTCCTGCGATGGACAAATAAAATTTAAGGATGCATGTGAATGTTTATAACCGCTCGCTTGCTTTCGATTGCAAAAAAACCGTCGAGCTTTGCTCGTAAAATTTGACATTATACACTCGGCGCGACCGCCTCATTGTAACTTGATTTACAATCGATCCAAGTGGCGTAGCGTAATTTTGTTTACTGTTTTGTGTAGATAATAAGATAAGAAAAAAAGTAACGTTTATTATTTTGACAAAAGTTTCGTGTATAATATTTTCTAGGAGATTTAAGTCAAGGTCGAGCAAATTTTTCCGGTTTCAGTTGAATAACGTGAAATTGTGAGAAAAATTGCGCGATAGGTATATTATTTTTCATCATTTTTATATACTAGAATAGT
The DNA here is from genome assembly GCA_941918905.2 of Xestia sexstrigata. NCBI lineage: Eukaryota > Metazoa > Arthropoda > Insecta > Lepidoptera > Noctuidae > Xestia > Xestia sexstrigata. Next base: position 12,627,265 of record OW799222.2, read on the forward strand.
TATTTGTAATATTGAACGAGGAACAATAACGATTGTCGTAGAAAATCTTCTTATAAAAAATAAAAGAATCCGCCTGCCATTGTACAATTCACCACTAAAACTAGATGGACAATCATGGCCGTTTTGCACATCAACTATAAAACCTAGAACAAAAATATACCCATGTTAAGAAAGGTTTTTTGCCACATACCTCAGGAGTTTATAGACTTGTGAAAAACTTTTCATATTGTTTTTAAAGCTAATAAACTGGCCTTTCTTTAACTGGCCTTTTTTTAAAGAAAAAGATAGCGATTTCAAACTAAAATTTCTACGATATTATGCTCGTACTTATCCAGTTGCAATAATGTAATGGATAGATCTAATCCCATAGTTTATTTCTAAGGCTAAAAACGACTAAATATTGTTAGATTTATAATAAATTTAAAACTAATAATTACGACGACTTTCAGTCTAAAAACTCGCAACAACCATAAACGAGCCCCAAAAATTGCAAGATGGCGGCTGTCGAAGCTAGGGTTGCGCCTTACCAAATAATTTATTTTACATACCGGTTTAGAATAAAACTCCAAAAAATGTAAAAAAACTGTTTTAATAATATTACGGGATTTTAATAAATAAGTAATAATTTAATAAGAATTTAATAATTTTAATAAAAATAAAACATAAAAAAGTGTCTTATTTTGTGGAGCTCAGCAGCCAATATTGATATTACTTTTAATAATAAATTGTTTATTAATAAAAAAAAAAAATAATACAAATCCTTATCAATAAAAAATAATTTAAGTAAAATAAACGAACATGAAAAAGCCGCATGCTATTTGTGCCAACCCTATGCAGTGAAACTTACTTTGCTTTCTGGTAACCATTGCTACCAGAGCAGTATTTAGTGACATCAGAAGTACTTGTCACCAATATTCATATATTCCAGCACATCTACAAGATATTATATGACTATTTTACCTTTTAAGATTAAAAGTATGTCTAAACTTTATTATTTCACACATAGTTTCCCGCAGTTGTAAGGAATAACGATAAATTACCACTTTAAAATACGTAACCAAACAACGTCACTGAAGACGCGTTCGACTCTTACGATTTTATCACATTTCACATAAACTATCATTGAATAAAACACTGAAATATTATAATACAGGTTTTCTAGATCAATTTGGTACCTTAACTTTAGTAAAAACCAATAAATTAGAATACTTACGGCATTTTTTCTTGGAGCACAACAGAGCACACACTGACACCGATCACAAAAAAACACAAAATGTCGTCTATAAATTTCATTTAATAATATAAAAAAAAAATTGCGGTATTATGTTGCAAACTGGCATCGAAATGCACGATAATCTATTAGACTTTGATTTAAAGGCGTTTTGAAAGGACTTTACTGGCTTTAAAATAGAGTTTAGAGTCGTTTAATAAAAAAACAATTTTGGTAGCTATAGTTACCAAGAGCAAAGTTCGAGTTTGGATTTTGGTAGCTCTAGCTACCAAAAGCAAGTGAGCGGATAATTCGTTGATCATCATGGCATTAATTGATAACTTCGCCAAATACTGAAATTTTGGGAAAAGGGGGAAGGGGATTATTACAAAATCAAAAATCATCAACAAGCTTTCCCCGAACAAGTACCAGGCTTGGAGAAACCTCAAGGAGTTTGTACCTACATCTTGAAATAGCCCACTAAAAACTGGTTGTACAATCCGGAACCATTCTCGGTGGGCCAGCGGGGGGTCGCCATATTTCATACGGGTAACGACAGACTAGCGATAATTACTTACTCATAATTATTAGATGTGGTACAAAAAGCTCTCCATACCTGTGATACCCTGGTGGCTTATGTCTTAGATTTTTAACAAGGGTGCGTTTTTTTGCACTTTATACGATTATAAGGTTTTGTTATATAATAAAAAAATACATTAGCTTTCTAGACTTTTAAGAATTCTATAATAATTACCTTTACACTAATCAACCCTTCCAATTTCGGTGTCATGTAAAATCACAATTATTTAATTTTAATCTTTTGAGTTCCTTTTCGAAGTAAAGATCGAAGAGTTCTTCGTCAAAACTCGATGAGAGACTATACACCGGGATCAAGGATTGGGAATGACTTGAATAGCTCAAAGGGAACACCCCTTTGGTGTTGGTTGCTTCGTTATCTACTAATTAACATCAACAAGATCTTTTTCGCTTTAAACTTTAGCAGAAGCGAGCTTTTATCTTTTACTGAAGTTATTCAGTAACAACAAATCATACCATAGCAGTATTCTGATACCGAATCAGGACACTTGCGCGAACCCACTTGCGCGAAAAGACATATGCGCGCATGGATTTTTGCACGAACGCAAATTTGCGCACTTAGACACTTGCGCGAATGAACTTTTGCGCGATTGGACTTTTGCGCGAATGGACACTAGTGCGACTAGACTATTGAGCGACTTTTTTATCATGGGTGTCATTTTCATGGTTTTCGGAGCCGTTGATAACGAATTCAAAGATGGCGCCGAGGAAAATTTTTGGTTTTTCCAGCATTAAAGTCAGGAAAACCAGACTCATGAAGGAACAACAAAAAATTTTCGTCAGCGCTATCTTGGATTTTCATTTTGAACTCATTTTCGTTATCAGCGACCCCGAAAACCATGAAAACGACACCCATGATGAAAAAGTCACGCAAAAGTATAGTCGCGCAAATGTCCATTCGCGCAAGTGTTCTGGCGCGCAAAAGTTCATGCGCGCATAATTATGTCTTTTCGCACAAGTGGGTTCACGCAAGTGTCTTTCGCGCAAAAGTCCCAGATCCCTAGCAGTCCAATGCTTGGTTATGGCTTCTATTTAAAACATAACATAACATCACGCCTGTAATCTTCGAAGGTTTAGTCAGAGGTATACCTAATTTCGTACACCCAAATTTTGCCAGTTTTGTTTTAAATCCCATGTGATTGTCCCCTATTGCCATCAACCGGGTGCAGACACAGACTCGTGGGTGCTGCTGAGAAATTCCTGATAGAAGAAGTGCAGTAGCAGACCACTAGACGAAGGAGGCAGTACTCTATGTTTTAACACGCCAGTCTTATATTTTAGAGGCTTCTATTTAAAAAAAAACTAGACAAATAAAAGCTACGAAAAATTAACTGAACTTTTCAGACAGTAAATTGTAATTCAGCCAGTATAAAAGCTAGCATCACATATGCTTTAGCAGTTGGTCAACGACTCCTTCAGTTACAGTTACCGTTACAGATACATACGTTTTCAAGTTTAAAGCGCTGAACTGACTGAATTATTTTACATTATTATAGTTTGTTTGGTGTTTTCGAGAAGTAGGGATTATGAATCACTATTTTCAGCATTTAAAACATGGATCTGTTATAGGTTAGACTGTCACAGTGGATGGTCAAAAGAAAAATCAACTCGATAGCCAAACCTGGCAAACAAATTGGTAACCCTGATTAGTTCTTCTTTATCGTGTGGTTATTGTCTACCTAGGTGTAAGAGTTTTTATGCCGCCCATGAGCCTCTGATATAGCTTCACATAAAGAAATAAAAGAAATATCTCTCAGGCATACTGGTTTCCTTACGATGTTTTCCCCTGATTATTGAAAAACTAGCTGATGCCCGCGGCTTCGCCTGCCCGCAAATTTTATACTAAAACCTTCCTCTTGAATCACTCTATGTATTAAAAAAACCCACATCAAAATCCGTTGCGTAGTTTTAAAGATGTAAGCATATAGACTTTGTTTTTTAATATGTAGTGATGATATAAATAGTAGATTATTAACCAAGGGGATAAAGCAGTGTCTTTTGTCGCGGGTGACGATTTAAATCGCGAGCGTAACGAAGGACTCGAGGTTTAAAGTGTTAGAAACTAGTCCTGAGTGTAGCGAGGGATTTATTTTATTATTTATTTTATTTATGTATTAAAACTTTATGCACATAATGTACAATGACTAAGACAGCTTTATCACCGAGGAAAATACTCTACTATTCGTACCATTTGCGAAAAAATTTACTCAATAATAATATGACATAAGCATTTATTAGAAATAATGACAATTAAAAATAAATTAAAATAAACTTAACGTTTATGTATTTGAAGAAAACAAAAACGCGGCAAATTCCAAGACTAATATTTTTTTGTCGGAAAAGCAAAGGCATCAGGCTCAAACGGCCTCGTCGGTTTTCGTAATTTTATTTAATAATCATAACTGCATAATTAATGCGTACTTATTCCTTTTTCAAAAAGATGTATAATGCTTTATATACAAACTCAATGGTGTAAACACAGATGTAGTTCAGTATAAATTTCGGTAAGTATTCCAAATTTAAATCACATTCTCCCCCTAGAGGATGAATGAAATTCAATACAATTTTCTTTCCTTGTTTTTAACAGATTAAAAATGACTATTGTTATGTTCGCTTTTTGTGGCATAGAATGTCACTTTTTTGAGCAAGTGGTACAAAAAAGTTTATTTCGGATCTTTCGTAGGGGTATCGTAATAAAAATAAAAATTATTAGGTTGTGGAGGTCAGATAGAAAACCGCTCTATGTAAATAAAATACAGGTATATAAAACCGTATACGGGTGGACTGGCACTACAAAGTCTAGGCAAATAATGATTTTGGATGTTATTAAAGCTCATAACCTAGCATGGAAAGGCCAACTGGCCAAACTTTGCGACTGGCTACCGGCCAATGATCGTATTGGAATATTCAACAGCCACAAAAGAGATTAGAGATTTGGTCACCTTGGGCAGAAGGAACACTGCTTACTACCTGACTCACTGGCTAGTCTGTGACATGAGCTATTGTTCTGTAGCTTCATGCGTTAAAAATAATTTAAAAAGAGTAAACACAGCTTATCCCACTGAACCAACGAAAGCTCGAGGTTAACTGAAAATCTTTAAAAACTAAAAAATAACACCAATAAAAGCAGTATTATCGCACTACAATACTGAATAATTCTTGACCACCTAGGCTTCATAATCTCCCAGTGAGTGACGCTCCTGTTCCTGAATATGTTTTTCGGGTTGTTGACAGCGTTGATATTTTATGTAGACGCTGAATGGTTTCATTTATTTCGCTTTTTTTAAGTTGTTTTTGTGGTAAGGATGGCAGATGTTACTGAGAATGTAATGTTTGGTTGGATAAGATGATTTTCACAGCTGAACTTGAACACTAAGCTTGTTTAAAAAGTTGGATGGACTTGTTAACCAGTCTTACCAAGGGGTATCGTATTACCTAGTACTAACTGGGTTGGGGAGGTCAGATAGGCAGTCGCTCCACGTAAGGTATTGGTGTTCAGCTGCATCCGGTGGTTAGTGCCTAACCTGGTGTTAGAGTTTTAATGCCACCCATGGGCCTCTGATTTGGCTTTACATGCCGTCGAGAAATATCTCTCAGAAATACTGGTTTCCTCACGATATTTTCCAGAGAAGGTTTAACTGAATAGTGCTAGAACTGTAATTCTGCAGCCCTAAGAGTTATTTGGACACGAGACGTGTAGGTTATGCTGCTATTTTAAATGTTTTCGGTGTGTGTCTGGACAACACAAATTCGGGTGAAGAAATACGCATTTTATCAACAACTGCTTGTTCAAATAACGATCTTATTGGAATAATTGAATTATTTATGATTCTTTACATTTAAATACACGGTGATTTCCTCTTAAAGGGTAATCTTGGCAACATTTGGAAACATAAACACAAAAATAAAGCAATACACTGTGCAAATACGTAATACGATTCCGAAAATAAGTTTTGGCTGAACTGCTTTCATTAGCCGCAAAAGCTCCTCAATCGGTTATATTAATGAATCCCTCTAACTTAGACGGTTCGGCACAAAGGAATAAGTAGGGTGCAGCGTTATTTTTGTATGTTTTTATTTCAGATTTAATCTTATGCTCATTATCAGAGGACGTGAAAAAACCCAGTACACCAAGCTACCCGAAATTGTAAAATTTTCCCAATAAATTTTGAACCTAACGCTTTAGCGATAATAGTTATTTCAACTGTTGTATATTACAAAAAAAAAAAAAAAAAAATGGGGGAAAAAGGGGAATTATGGGGTAATTAAAATACGAAAGCCGAGTGTGATAATAGTATCACATGAGTGTTTTAATACCTAATTATGTACAGTTGTATACAAGACTTTATTTACATCCAATGATATGAATCCTTCATAGAAGGTTCTGAAACCATAAGGTAGTGTTGTAAGAAGTCTATGTAAATTCATGGAAAGTTTAATTGCTGAGTATTTAATACAAACAAACTATGTATAGGTATTATTATAATTATTTGCTGTAATAATTATTTGCATTTTAATTACGGCGCTGTGGTTGTGAAACGCGCGTACATGTCAATGTTCTTTTTTTTAAATGAGTTACATAAAGAAATTTAGTACAACATTATAACACCCGTTTGGATGATATTATGGTTATTATGACGCTGGTTGTTTTAATGTTGGCAATAAGCTAACTGGTTCAGATACTTTTATAGAGGATTTAGCATGGGTGTAGATAGTTGTAAATCTATTAAAGAAGTTTGACAGATTGTTGTGGCTTAATGTGGTGGCGTCTGTACACACAATTTAGCTTTTTTGTAGACTTCAGAACGAACTGTGTTAGCATTAAAAAACCATTAATACTGGCTGGATACGGATGAAAAATTTTCTTATCAGATTCTATTTTGTATTATAAATGGAGTAACTGTTCAACTCAATTATGTTACTATCATTTTAGGCTTCAATCTAAGGGTTGAATAGAGATCTATCTTCTATCTAAGGATTGATATAGATAGGTATTAAGGCGGCCTGAATACCTATCTATAAGCCGGGATTGGACTTGTTTGCTGATGAATGTAAGACGATAATGTGTAAAAGACCCGTGTAGAAGAATTATTTTATTTAGTGTTAATTGTTTATGCTGTACTAAATAAATAAATAAATAATAGACACTAGGGGTAAGTTACAGGTATATGTAGATAATGTAGCTTCCCATTAGAGAAAGAATTTTCGAAACCGGATCAGGGGTTTCGAAGATTACCCATACATCCAAACTTACAGACTTTAGTTTACTTAAAAATACCCTTCCTTCCCTTTTATATGTTTGTATCGGTCTTCGATATAAACATAGATGGGAAAAGACTAGACAGATGATGATCGTTGACCAAGGTGTTTCCAAAATTATACAATAAGCTTGTCGACTGAAAAAATCTTATTAGTCTGTCAGTTAGATTTTCAAAAAATATTTGACCCGTATTTTTTCTTTTGTTGCGTAAACCAAAATTGACAAAGATACAACGCTTTTAAAATTCTTAATACGTACGCCCCCACTCCCGAGTTTTGATGCGTTTTATCTTTGTCAATATTCATTGATTTACAAAAACAAAAAATACGTGTCGATTATTTTCCAATGCTCTAACTGACGGACTAAATAGATTTGCAATTATTGATGGTGAAAACTAGCCTATTTCTAGTATTCAAGAATTGTATAGCAAGTAACGGTAACTATAATGTTATACAACTATGAATTAAAACAAAAATTCGAAGGGCCTTTCAACAGAATAATCAGAAGTTTCGCAAGGAACTCTTATTATTCAGCCTTCTTGCTAACACATGAGAATAATCTAATCTGCACTCGTCTATAAACTTTACTTGTAAGTAATTTAAGTGCATAATGCACATTAATCCGTTAGTTTTGCGAACATTTTAAAGTTAAATTTTAACGTGTATTATCGCTTACTCGTAAATACAAAATTATAAAAAAGTTGGTGAGAGCTGGGTTTCTAATATTAGGTGGCTAAAGAAAGGGTTTAAAAACCAACATTTATGCTAAAACCATCTTGAATATTGCTGAAATGAGTGCGAACTGGTGGCACGATTTATTTCAAAACGCTGTTTAAAACAAGCCTTGTCTTCTGAGTCTATTTATTATCCTTCTTATTATGCCAGTAGAACAAATATGGAGGCTATTACTATTGTTCAAAAGCAGAATAATCTAGGACTTTGGTGCTCATAAACATTGTAGGTATTCGTGAAAAGGTGCTGATATTCCGCGAAACTTATTGTTTTTTTTAACCCACTTTCAAAAGAAAGACGTTATCAATTCGTCTGTTTTTTCTTTTCATTCAAACACTTGAGAAACATTTCTTCACCATAATTTGGATAAACATGTAAACAAACCTACTTTCTCAGACGGAGTCACGTGCGAAAGCTATATTATCACAAAGTAGGTGACATGATGCATTATGTAAGCATCATGCACTGATATACTCAAAGAAGTCAAAATCATTTGAATTTGATAATTTTCTTGCGAAAGAAACCTTCGTGAAGTCATATTTATTCAGTTTCTTGCCGGAGTCAATGTACTAGGAGATAATGGGGCCAGGGAGGTTTGGGTGAACTATACGTGAATTTGATCACGTAGCTATGCGTATGAATCATCGAGATGGGATCAAGGGACCGATATCTTGTCCTATTTATGTGTTAATCCCGATAATAAATTAAGTTACTTACAAACTTAATAAGAACATCTGCTCGGGTCGATCTTGAGGTTAAGCCGCGCTTGCCTAGGTCGGTCCGTCGATGGGTGACCACCCAATACATACCCAGTTTCTTCTTTGCCTCGGAAAGCACGATAAACCGTTGTTCTCGGCTGTCATTTTTAAACCTTTGACAGTCGTTACAGGTAGTCAGTGGCCTGGAAGTCTGACAACCAGTCTTACTAAAGGGCATCGTATTACCCAGGACTAACTGGGTAGTGGAGGTCAGATAGGCATTCACTCCATGAAAAATACTGGTTAGAAAGGAAGCTGACCCCAATTTTGAGAAAAGGCTGTCTAGGTGATGAAGCTGGAATCGCACACATAACTCTTTTTACATAACTGAGTCAGATGAAGGGTATTTTGAATTTCAGAAACTCTCAATTTCTGAAAACTAGCACTATCAAGACGTTTATTTTTAAATGACTTCCAAAAGGAGGTTTTCAATACGTCAGATTATTTTTTATGTATGTTCTGCGTTATTTTTGAACCATGTCGGCCGATTTCGAAGATTATTATTGCAAAGGGGGTAAAAAAAAAAAAAAAAAAAAAAAAAAAAAAAAGGGGTGGTCCCATATTAATTTGGTCTAGTTCTGATGAGTAGTTTTCGAGGTAGCTTCCATAATGCGTATTTAGTCTACTACGTTTATGTTGAAGATGTAATGGTACCACAACTTGTTGATCTTCAGAACTCGGTGACTTTTGTTAGTTTAATTGGTCTTTTTGCCACCGATTTTCGAATTTTAGCACTTATTTAGTTTTTTTTTTTATGTTTCTCTTTAATATTTTGTTTTCCAAGCAAAACAATTAATGCTCAACCATTTTACAATAACAGATCAGTTGTCAACATCACCATGTTTTCATGTGTTATTCATAGTTTAAAATAAACACAAAACCTTAAGCTGCGCTTGAGTTTGAGCCAATTGACTTGTAAAACACCAGGAGAAGTGTCTTGGGCTAGCAATTAATAATGTAACATGTTTTTTTTGGGTTCGTTAGATAACACAGATTTTAGTGGTACTGCATTTTGTTAGTAAACGTCTTGATTTTTTTTCATGTTTTTGATTACTTAGGCAAAGATTTTGTAGGTTTTTGAAACTTCAGTTTTTAAAAGGTTTTTCTTAACATGCTGAGAAAACTGTCGTGTGTCGGTTCTGTGTATAAGCAATACATGTTGACAATTTGATCACTTCTGTAAATCATTCTTCTGCCCCCATCCTTATCTATTTGGGGTCGGCGCAGCATGTCTTCTTCTTCCATACTGTGTCTATTACTCGTCATCTCGGCAATCACCTCAGTTCAACTATTACCTATATCCTACGCACAGTGCATGTATCATTTTTTTGGTCTTCCTCTGATATTATAGCCATCCACATTTAACCTCATTTTCCTCAAAACATTTTCCTCATTCCTCCGAATTGATCACTTCCGCAAAGTTTCACAAAATACAAGTTAATGTTTTTATTGCCTTGATATTTCACAGCAATCATCATAGAAGTTAATTTATATACGTGTAATATAAATTAAAAACAAACCTTTCGCGTTATTTTATGTTATAATTTTTTGGGAATAGTAATCATTAATAGTCTTTTAATATAGAATAGAATATAATAATTTTATTGGTGTAAAAACATGGTACATTAAGGTCTTATAAAAGGGTTGTGAACTTACATGTTTCGCCATAGAATGGCATTCAAATATTAGAACTTAACATAGAATTTGAATACGAAATCTTGTCTTTGTACCAGAGTAAGATCATAAATTAGGAAATATAATTTATAATATAATAAGAGACGAAGTTATACAAAATACTAGTCGTATTTTCCAGAAAACCATCATTATAGGTAATAAATAAACCCGCAGACAAATATTATATCAAAAGTGACAGCTTCCATTCCTATAAAAGTATAAAATTCCAATTCAGTTCGATAAATCAAAATAGGTAATACAAAATATTAAAAATATCATTTTTCATACATCTTCAAGGTTTGACAACGAAAATAAACTTTCTGAAGTATCATTAATATTATTTAAAACGATTTGTAGGCCATGTAACGCACATTTGTCTATTGTGGCCTGTTGTAGGCCATTGTGGGCCTTTGTTACTGTAATCCTTTTGTGATTAGTTAATAAAGTGTGGATTTTGAAGCGGTCTGCGTTTTGCGATTGTGGCAAGACAAGGTGCAAAAAATATGTTCGGACATGAATGACCGATGTATTTGTGTATAGGGGGTTCGAACTAAAGTTAGAATATTATTTAAATAGTTTTTGTGATGTTTGCCAGAGACATTTTTTTAATTTTCATCATATTTCGACATAAATGAAACACTTGAATGGGTGGGTAGTTACCATTCCAGTTTAATTTTTTAATTGCTTAAGTTAAGATGGGTACTTTCTTAAGCTTACATTTGCCATCGTTTTTTTTATGTATTCATAAGATTTAATTTGTTCAAACTATTTATGAAAGAAAGAGGTGCATTTGTTTCTGAAAATGAAAATTCAAGAATGAGAAACCAGGGTGTCACTTGTGTTCAGAAGAAAGTGATTTTAATTTTCTAAAACATCACGCTATATGCTATGTGTGTCGCGGCAGCGGGCCGTGTAAGGCTGGTCACTAAAGCTGCGGACATAATACAGCATAATACAAGGACAGCTCGTAATTCGCACGTCTGCACTGGCCCGCACGAGGTGACGATGCATGGTAGTACGAAAGTACGAGTGCGTGAAGAAGCTGAGCAGATTTGATCTGTTTTACACTAAATTCTCAGCAAATTAAGCGCTATTTGCTAAGAGTTTGATTGGGATTGGTAATTTCAATGGTTGTTGCAAATGACAATTAGTAAATTATGCCGGAAGGACGGCTAATGACATCTTTCAGCGATTTATAATTACTAAACTAGGTACTTTGTAAGCTAAACGATAATACCATATTCACTATTGAACTCTGGAGACAAAAATATTAATTTTCTGGCACCAAGCAAATGCAGTGTATAAGCACAGCCAGTACTTTCGCGCAACCATACACAAGAAACCTACCTCATCGATCCTTCAACCCTCAATCACCGCATTGTGGTCAAGTCGACCATATTGTCCACTTCAGAAAAAAATAAGGATTATAATCTTGTAATACATTCTCGACAATAGATTGGGACGCCGCGTGAACATGTTTTTTTTTGGTGAAAATTATGAATAAGTGGGCTTGAGTCGCTTGTAAAGGGTTAAGGAGGTATATGTAGGTTAAATGTCGATAATTTTAATAGTTTTGTATACATATTTGTATTATAGAAGGTGTAAACGAACTCTTTACGAAGTCGTCAATCAAGCATTCTGTACATCAAACTAAGTAAGTAGTAACCCTACGCAAAAATTATTGCTGGGAAAAGACTTTTTTTTTTTTGGGGGTGAAAAATCACGTTCTAGGACTCATTGTAACGCACTAAAACAGTGTGCTGATGGATGCATTGAACAGTTGAATACTATCGGGGTCATGGAGATTTTTATACAAGGTGTCTGAAAAATTGTCTGACTGATACTTAAAGAAGTTGGTCCCCCGCTGTCATCTGTATATTTTTGGCAGTCGTTACAGGTAGTCAGTGGCCCGAAAGTCTGACAACCAGTCTTACCAAGGATAAGTCTTGGCAAGGGTATTACCCGATAACTGATTTGTGCAGGTCAGATCTAGGCAGTTGCTCCATGTAAAATACTGGTACTCAGCAGCAACCGGTTGGACTGCAAGCACATATAGTTGCTAAAAGGCGATGACTGACAAGCGATTGTACACATCATTGCGACGACCCGAATGGCGTAGTGGTGGTGAGGCTGCCTTACGTTCTTAGGGTCCCGGGTTCGAGTCCCGGTTGGAGCAAATGTTTGTGTGATGAGCATGGACATTTGTTTCCGAGTCATGGATGTTTATATGTATAATAAATATGTATTTACAAACAAAAAAGTATCTATGTAGTATATCAACTATCTGGTGTCCACGACACAAGCCTCGTTACTTAATGTGACACTAGATGGCGCTGTGTGTTCATGTCCAGCGATATTTATATTTATATATATTATATTGGGGAAAACTTTTACTGTAGGTCCAACTGTAGCTCGAAAATCTGCTGTTCAGTACATTATGTATATTGTATATTGTATATTGTATAACGGGCTGGTGTCCGCAACTCCACGTCAATTACAAGTCACTAATTGCCAGTTACCCTATAGTTTTAACAACCTATTTGAAATATTTTAACTTTGGTGATTACATACGGGACCGAAACGTGGTCGCTCACAATGGGCCTCATCAGAAGGCTTAAAGTCACCCAAAGGGCAATGGAGAGGGCTATGCTCGGAGTTTCTCGGAGAAATGAAGACATCAGCAAGAGAACCAGGGTCATCGACGTAGCCCGAAGAATTGCCAAACTTAAGTGGCAGTGGGCAGGGCACATTGCTCCCAGAACGGATGGCCGATGGGGCCGAAAAGTTCTGGAGTGGCGACCGCGAATCGGAAGACGTTGCGTTGGAAGGCCTCCCACTAGGTGGACCGATGACCTGGCGAAGGTTGCGGGAATCCGCTGAATGCGAGTCGCACGGGACCGGTCAATGTGGTGACACTTGGGGGAGGCCTTTGTCCAGCAGTGGACGTCTTTCGGCTGAAATGATGATGGAAAATGATGATGAACTTTGGTGACATTCATTCTTGTGATGTCTGCAGTTTGTCCGTTTAGTAGACACTAGAATGCAACCGAAAAGAATTGGAAAACCCCGTTTTAACCAAAGCCCCCAAGTTAGTAATAATTTAGAATATGTCTTGTGTCTGGCATTTCCAATTATTCTTTTGTTATAAACTTACATAAACTGGAAAATACTTTGACTAATGTTCACAAAGGAAAAATGGTAAACATACATTTACTTAAGTATTAACATTAACATTGAAATAAATAATCCTTTCACTTTACAACGCAAGCGTACCGCATCTTCAAATTGGGCGAGTTGGGACCAAATGCGAGCCTTATAAAACATAAAGTAAATTCTCAAATTGATTTTAATTTTAAAACTACAAATTGTTCTGAATCTGTTCCATAACATCTAACCCTGTTGATACTCAACACACAAGCATCGACAAAATAATGCCATAGACATAAATCCCATCTCTACCGTACAAAAACTGCGGATATGTCGCAAAATATCCGAAAGCAAGGTGCTCACTGACCACCGGTACCTACATCACTGAAAAAAGTCGCAGCGGACATAAATGTACACAATTGCATGCGATGATGGATCACCCATGTGTTGTCCGACCAATGTCTATGGTACGGGTAGGTTAGTAGGGAAAGGGTTTTGTTTGTTTTTATTACGAAATAAAGAAGAAAAGAAAAAAAACTTTATTTGTGAATTATAAGGGGATTTAGATCGGTAAAAATTTTCGAACGAACTTCCAATCCTTATTTTCCAATATTCTTTCTTAGTGCTTATTTTTGTTGTACCTATAAAGAACTATTGAGCAAAATTTTCGTGCTTCTAGACCCAGCTATTTTATATTTATGAAGTAGATTGATGTGTGGTAAGAATTTTTTTACTACGATTTAATACTACACACATCAAAAGTATCTAGGGATCAACATATATTTTTGCAATAACTTTTCTCCTGATTGATATTAATTAAAATTTTCTTTAAGGATTCATCAAATAAAGTGTTTTCGTTTGTCACAGTAAAGATAAACCAAGTCACCTTTGCATTAATAAAGAAATTTGCCATTTTCCTAATAAAGGGATTTTTGACATTTGAACCACTAACATTAAAGTTCGAAAAAAAGACTGAAATAACAGTTTTCTTTAAAATTTTATTGGGTAACTTAAACAATTAATAATCCGTGTTTCTACCGCGAACACTAACAACACAAGAACATCGGTTTGGCATACTCAAAATGAGTTCATGCAAATCACGCTGTGGAATGGCCGCCCATGTTCGTTGCAACAACAAAAAAAGGTCTTCTTGCGACTGGATACCCTCCATATTCGGCAGAGCTCTTCTCTGTAGCATATCCCATGCATGCTCAATCGGGTTCAAGTCTGGCGACTGAGCAGGCCAGGGCAGGACATTGATGTTAGCTGCGGCGAGAGTCTGTCTTACAACTCTTGCGGTGTGCGGTCGTGCATTATCATGCATTAACTGAAATAAGGGACCGATTTGCACTTGTAGAGGAACGATGACGTCTGATACAATCGTCTCAGCATAAATTTGAGCGTTGAGGTTGCCTCTGATCCAAATCAACTCAGTTCTTCCGCCGATCCAAATACCCGCCCATACCATGATGGTTCCACCACTATAAGGATGGACTTCCTGGCAGGATTTTAATCGCTGTTGGCGTCCAGGGGTTCTCCAGTGTCGTATACGTCTTGTATCCGGTCTCATACCAAAACGAGACTCATCAGAAAAGCACACGAAACGCCATTGTTCTTCTGCCCAATTTCTGTGTTCAAGAGCCCATTGATATCGAATCCTACGATTGTGCATTGCTATAGGTGGTACCCGTAGCGGTCTTCGGGAATGAAGGTTCACTTCATGCAAGCGGTTTCTGACTGTTTGGTCGCTAATTAAGTTCCCTGAAGAGTGATGAAGCCTCACGGCTAACATCATGGCGGTTATTGTTGGAGCTCTTCGAGTTAAGATTTGAATGTATCGGTCTTGTCTCCGTGTGGTGCAGCGATACCGTCCTCCATGGCGCTCAGCCACGGTACCAGTGCTTCGGTAACGTGTCCAAAGTCGACTGATAACACTCTGACTTGTATTCAGAGCTAAAGCTACAGTACGTTGCCGGGAACCAGCTTCTATCATTCCCACGGCTCTGAGCATTTCTTCCCTGCTTAAATGACGTCGCCGCTCCATAATAACGTTGGTTTTAATCAGTAGTAGGGAAACAGTAGCACTAATAATGTCTTCAATGCGTTGTATGTTTTTATAGGGAAAATATTGACAGCTTATTTTCATCTTTTACTCGAATTTGATTGAGAGTTCCTGATTCAAATTATGAAATGCACCAAAAAGGATCCATATAAATTTATAAAATCATAAATTTATTACAAAGCCACATCTCAATCTCAAGAAATCCGCATAAAAATGCTTGATCCCTAGACATTTTTATGTGTGTATTTGTAGAATCCTGGTAATAAGAATATGCATCGATTATTTGTATTAGTTTCTTTTATTTGTATTAGACCAAAGATATTATAATTAACTGATATGTTATACACCTACAAAACCACCGAAAAAAATGTTCCGAGGGGCAGAGCCAGCTCACGCAGTGACGCAGAATAAAGGCAAAACGAGTCAATTGGCCCGTTTTCGAGTCTTCACGATTGCGCACTCACAACATATCTGTTTATTAGAATATCATTGAATTAGATCATTACCGGTACAATTCAATGTTAAAAAAAAATATGAAGCTACAATCCCAGTCACGAGGCATAATAACTTGTGAAAGTACCTACTGTAGTTGCCTATTCCAAATCGTAGATCTTTAGGGAGATGAAGGGGTAAGAAACTGTTATCATACTCTCTATTTGTCTTCTCTTTTTTAATCTTCGTTTAGAATTGCAGTTAGGTAAAAATCATAACCTCCTTTTTGTTTCGCCGTACTCGGGTAAAAATAGTGCATAAGTAGGTGTGACAATCATGACTTGATTTGGAAGACACTCTACTAACTTTCATCTATTCATGCATGAACACAACAATCAACAGTAAAACATGAATGATTAATTAATGGTACCATATGAACGAAACAGGAGAAAGTACATAACTAAATTGAAATTACAAGTTAGGCTAACTCATATTTACTTATAAGGTAAATTGACGCACAACCACGTAAATACTTACGTCAGTGGAAATCTATTGCTGGCTTAATCTATTACCTTAACGGGTACTGGCCACAGATTATAATTAGGAAAAACTGTATACCTAGTATTAGGTAGGTACCTAAATTCTTCAAACAGAGGGGAAAATCACAGATATATGATTTTTCGCGTTAACGAAGTTTCACGATTACCAACGAAAAATACCGAATCATTTTTGCAAAAGCCCTTTCCGTATCAATATAACCCAATCTCAGATTGACCAGTAGTGACTTCGCGCGTGCGCCCACGATTCGCACACTAAATACCTATTCATACTTTATTTCACTGACTTAAGGTTCAATTTCGTTCGTTGATTGATGAAATATTTCGCTAAGTGTTTTGTATTGTCATTTGTTATGTCTTCCGCACGCGTCCATCGATGCGTGTTTATCGTATGTTCGAACCGATGTCTGAATCGATATAACACATCATTGATTTATCATTCGAATGAATCCTTCCATCTTTTTTTATTCGATTTCGAGTTAAACGACGCCATTTTTCGACAGGCGAGATGTTATGTAAATTACGTGTTTACCGAGTATTTTTGGAGTTGAGGTGATATTTTGTGACATCAGGAGGTTCATTCATGAACGTTGTAAAAGTTAATTAATGTTTACAAACTTCTCGCAAGTATTATTTGAGTTTATGAGTAAACTAGGTATGTGTGGATGGCGTCTATAGCTCGGCGCTGAGAAGCAAAAGTCGTGGGATGCCACCCCATTCATCCACAAACAGATCTAAGATTACATCTCCCTTTCGTTTTCGCAGAAAATTGAACCGAATTTGTGTGCATTGTTATCGTCATAATGTTAATTACCCGAAAAATATTCAGTAGTTTTCGCTACTTCACTTCAAATGCCGCACACTGGGCAAAAAACATATTGATCATGGACAAAATTAACAATTAAAATGCCACCCAAAAATCATTATTTACGGCGCATTACATTTCAGAATTACTGTCGTTGCATAAAAAAGGTATTAAGTAGTGCAAAATTGGGTGAGCATTTTAGAATTGGCTTTCTTTTCTTCCTTGGGTGGCAAGCTAAGAGGTGGACTAAGCATTCAAGTGGCCCTTTCGAGTATTTATTTAAAGGATTACGCACATTAAGGCCACTGTAGGATATATGCTTGTCTTTTGTTAACCTTGTTTTGTTACCAGAAAGCTTCCTCTACATATTTTACTTACTCACGATATGGAGGCTCAAATATTTGGAACCGAATTTTGAATGACAATTACCATGCGTAGGTACGCATGGTAATTGTCATTCAAAATTCTATACTTGGTACTTGAGGAAAAATATGAGACAGTTTCTTTCTTGTTATTTGAGATTAACCCACGTAAAGAATATGTAAAAATTTGCAACATTTCAATTGTATAAAATTTTCTTTGTATTTTCCTTCCTTAAAAGTAACCTAAATCATGTCAATATGTAGTGCAAAGCCAAATGTCTGCGAAATTTCTACATCTTTATACAACTATGCATGTTTTACAGAAAATCCGCAGGGAACCTTAATCCTTAAAAATGGCCACTAATATTGTTAATGGAACCCCGTCCAACCTTTATTTCTTAAGTAACTAAGATTTATGATAGAAGTTGCAACAATTGTGTAGAAAATTCGAAAAAAAATTAAAGGAAACGGCGCTAACTTCTAGAAAAGATAATCCCTGAGGAATCGCAACCCTTCTGTAGCCTTTTTTGGCCATCTTGGACATTTTTTTCTTTGTCCAGATAAGTTGTTGAATGGGAGCATTGTGCGAGCGTAACGTACAGGAAGCTATGCTGTTCAATTGTTCACACTTCGATGGACAATCCGTATACATATTAATATATGAAATGAAAGTAGCAGAATTATGTTAAGAAGGGAATTTATGCAGTTTGTTTTGTTTATGTAGGGTTGTTTATGTTTTGTTTGTGTTAGTTAGGGACAATGTTTTTATATCATGTGGGATAAGGGCAATGGAGGGAGAATGATAATTATGATGATATTAGCATAATATGAGGTTATGAGCCTTTTAAATTAATGTAAGTATATATTACAGAATCAGCCGTGTGGTCCGGCAGAGTAGAATAGAACCAACCCATTACACTCACGGGTGTCGTATAAGGCGACTAATGTCTGAGGCAGAACACCTTGCGCCTCCGTAGACCAGAGAATGGGAAGCAGCGTTTTCTGTTAGTCTTTCATCACTGCGATCTCCAATCCGCCTGCCAAGCGTGGAGATTACGGCAAATTCCTCCCATCATGGGAGAGGCTTATGTGCTTAGCAATGGCTTAGCATGGGAGAGGCTTATGGGCTGTTGTTGTTGTTGTTGGTAAATATTATATTATTACATCATCAACACACTAGTAATTGACTTTGTGTTATAATTATTATTGTAATCGTACTACGCGTGCTGAACTGAGCAGGCGCCCGGTAACATTATCTCAGAAGCAATGTCTAATGTTAACTGAAAATCTATTCAGAATTATGAATTGACCATGCACAACTTATTTCACACTTATTTATATTTATTGGTTGCAGAAACCGCCTCAATTGTCAATTTTGGGGATTTAGTGATAGGAGTCAATACAGACGTTGGGTAGCAGGGGCGCAGGGGCGTTGGGTAGTCATGCAGCCCAACCAACAGTTTTCTAATGTAAGAAAGCAAACCATTTATTAGAATATTAACCAGACAGTTTAATACTCCATAAAAGTAATGAATTAAAATACTTCTGACAAAAGAACCTCAACATAATGTCAGCTATAATAGCTGCAGTTAAGATTATAATACTTTTCTTCTTTATCGTGTGGTTAGTGCCTAGCTTTTTTTTTTGTTTTCGGATTGCAAATCATCACATGACTCCTCCCGCTCTGGGCGGAGCAGGAGGGAGTGTCAGACTTTTACTGACTAAAACCCATCCATGTTCATGCCCTTTGTGTTCCGGGGCCACGGTATCTCTTTCGAACAGTCCCGCAGCCCCGGCAGAACAGTCCCGCAGCCCCGGCAGAACAGTCCCGCAGCCCCGGCAGAACAGTCCCGCCGCCCCGGCAGAACAGTCCCGCAGCCCCGGCAGTTAGTGCCTAACTTGGTGTCAGTTTTTTTTTGCCATAGACATCTGATAAGGCTTTACATGCTGTCAAGATATATCTGTCAGGCATGCTGTTTTCCTCACGATGGCGATGTTTTCCTTGACCGGAGCAAGTGATAATTAGGTATACAATAGGCACATGAATCGAAAACAAAATCCGATTCCGAATTATAATGCTAGGGGCTATGCTACGAATACATCTTTAAAGGGTCGTAATATAAACAAACCATTTATCATATCACATGCTCATTTTTACATAACGCCATGACATGACCTAAATTCATGAAAAAACACGTCTTAACAAGAAATAACCTGCTGTAAGAACAAAAAATAAACATCGGACCTACCAGGAAACCAGAAATGATCAAGAGGTAAAGTAAACAAAACAAAATCAAACGGACTAAAAAGGTTTACAAACACAAAAGTATGAATAACTCCTTGAAAACATATCCTCAGGTCGTCGGCACACTTACAATATTTTTTCTCAAACTGATTCATAAAGCGGTAATACGTATCTTTTTAAATGCAAATTAGCAAATACGCGATTTTCCGCATTCGTCTGAAGGGAACACAAAACAGTTGGGAACAGAAGTGCTGTTCAGTTTAGGCTCTTGGTTAAGTAACAGCTAGGGTTCAATCTATCAAGGTTAATGTAGGCCACTAGGCCAGTTACCATTTATTTTCTACCGAGACTACTTCATGCCTTGAGGAGCTCGTGGTTAAATAACAACATCCACTCGGGTCGATGTTCAGATTAAACCGTGCTAACCTAGGTTGGTCCGTGAGTGGGTGACCACCCATTACTTACCGAGTTTCCTCCGAGCCTCAGGAAGCACGTTTAACCGTTGGTCCCCGCTGTCATTTGTAGATCTTTGACAGTCGTTACAGGAAGTGAGTGACCCGAAAGTCTAACACCCAGTCTTACTAAGAGGTACTACTGTATTACCCAGTACTAACTAGGTTGTAGAGGTCAGATAGGTAGTCGCTCTATGTAAAATACTGGTATTCAGCTGCATTCGGTTAGATTTGAAGCCTTTACTGATATGAGATGTTGATTGATAGAATCTTTTACCCTAGTTGTACAGACATTTGACAGTTGCACATCAACCCGAAACGGTCAAATTTTCCCAACCTACCTTGAACCTAATGCTTTAGTGAAAAATTTGAAAATCTATTATAGATATTTGACAGATTGTAGCAGCTTGATGTGCTGCCAGTCTGTACTACTCGTAATGGAGATCTCAAACTAGTGCCTGTCACGAGTATGCTTGCACTCGCAGTACGTGACGTGAAGCGTGTCTATGTGTGCGTGTTTTTTCATTCATTGTGTTTCATGTCATCATATGTAGCCAACCTTCTGTATGTATCTATTTTGTGGTTGTAATATGTGCTATGTACACAAAAGAATAAACATGTTTGTTACTCTAGCAACGGGGTCAAGCGATGTGTGTGTGGGTCATTGTCTCACTAGTGTAAATTTTGGATGTTTTTCTTTGAATCGTTTTTAAGTTGTTTGATGTTTTCATTAATATTAGTTTGTATTGGTGCTACTGTAGGATGTGTACCTCTTCCTAGAGAAAAAATTAATCATTCATGTTTATTAATTTGTTTAATAATTACTGCTGGGACGCAGCCCTCCACTCTCCAATGGGGGATATCGTCTTTGAAAATGTGCCTGACGATTTTTGTTTTAAAAGAAAACAAGTAATACCTATATGGCGTAAATAAAATAAAATAACTTTAATAAGAGCAAAGAAAACAATACAATAAAATGGTGAATGTAAGTATGTGATAGAAGTATAGTCTAGTATGTTAACACTTTTCGTTTACCGTTTTGAAAGAAGGGGTGATGAAATTATTTACGCGAATAAAAGCTAGGATTCGAAATCAAGATATACGACACTCGCTATTTAACTAATGTATAAATCAGCCATAAAAGCATCGATCTAATCAAGAAATAAGACATCGTACCAAGCCCAAGTTTCATTTCTAAACTCAAATCAACACCGAAAACGAAATATTTACCATGTTATTTGTTTATTGCGGGTGGGCGTTTAACTCACGCCCACCCGCAATAACTTCAGTTTATCCGTGTTTTTATTGTATTTGGATTGCCTATCACAAGGTGGACCGATGACCTGGTGAAGCTGGATGCGAGTCGCACAGGACCTGTCAATGTGGCGACACTTGGGGGAAGCCTATGTCCAGCAGTGGACGTCTTTCGGCTGAAATGTTGATTATGATGATGATCCGTGATCATGGCGCTTGCAACAGCGCCGAAATATCGGGAACTCAAAACAAATAGTAAGCATGGTAAATATCCCGTTATCACTGTTAATGATAGTGTTAGTGACCGTGACAGTTTAAAAACTTATTTCATATTTTGTCTGATTTTTTCTTTTTAATTTTATAGTCATCATAAACTGACCTTTCGAATCTAAAACCAGTTCTTTAGCTATCCAACAAATGATAATGAATATTCATTTCATTAAATTACTATGGAAACAAAACGCTATCACACCACTCCCAACCTATAATTCTGCCTACTCTCTCAAACTAACTAGCTACCTATGTAGTTACGGCACCAGTCCTACTGCCGGCGGGTAGCGAGAAGCGAGTAGAACTATATAGCAATATAGGGATGTTACGGAGGTGGTTTAATCGAAACGGAAATCAAAGTCGGAGTTTTTAAATTTGGTTTTTCGGAATCGGAACCGGATCCGGAATCGGAGTCGAAGGCGGAGTCGGAGATGGTGGCAGAAGATAGATGTGTTAAGGGCAGGCAATAAAATAAAATAGTTCAAACATTAGTATGTCAGCCTCTTTAATTTCAATTAAAAAATAATAAACCTATATGTATAGGTATCACAAATAAAAATAATCACATTTTATAATACACACATCAACACGGTCTAGGGATTATTCATACTCAATTAAATAACTCGAAAAGTACTGGCTGCATTGGAAACTTTTATACACCGATTTGTTTGTAATTTATCTCAGACTAATTCCAAATTCAAATTTTTGAAAATTCTTTTGTTTCGGTGGCATAAAAATGTCTTGATGTATAGGAGAGGGAATTTTCATTTGTGCGAAATTTAGAAAACAATACGAATTACGTTTAGTTACAGTTTTTTTTCATTTTTAAACGAAAGATAAAGTTAAAATTGAGGTATTGTAGCCATGCAACGCCGACATTTGACGAGGGCGGAGATGTTACGAGCTGTGGGAATGCTGGAAACTGGATCTGTTCAGCGTAATGTTGCTGAGGCCATAGGGACCCATCAAAATGTAATTTCAAGATTGTGGACACGCTATCGTGCCACAGGTGAAGTAGCGGAGAGGCACCGGGGGCCAAGTCGCATCACTACCCCCAGACAAGACCGATTTTTGCAAATTAAACTTGTGAACGTTTTTTGAGCGAAAAATAGTTGATAACCTGGATTTGTGCCCGGTTGATGGCGATATATAATAAGCATAGTATAATCAGCCTACAATGTTCCCACTGCTGGGACACGGCCTCCTCTCTATGAGAGGGAATGGGCTATAATCCCCCACGCGGGCCAAGTGCTGTTTGGCAAATGTCACATGTTTTAGAATTTTTGGTTCTAGGACATGCCAGTTTGCTGACGATGTTTTCCTTCACCGTTTTAAGAGCAGTGGCGATGAAATAAATTACACAAAGTAATGCGTCTGCCTCGGTTCGAACCCTTTTTTTTTTCGGATGGGAAATCATCAAATGACTTCTCCCGCTCTGGGCGGAGCAGGAGGCAGTGTCAGACTTTTACTGACTAAAACCCATCCATGTTCCTTCATCGCACTTTGTGTTCCGGGGCCACGGTATCTCTTTCGAACAGTCCCGCAACCCTGGCAGGTCGGTTCGAACCCTCGACTTACTGCTTGTAAGTCGGGCCCGCCACCACTGGGCCACTCTGGCGATAATACTATAGACTCGACCCCTATTAAACATAACTAGCGAAATGTGCGTGTATTATTAGGTACACCTCTGCTTAAACCTTAGATGATTACAAGCCGTGAAGTTTATGTATGTAGCTTGTCGCTTCCTCGTCCGCGGTGAGGCAGACGCCTCAGTGCTACTACAGTTCAGCGAGTGAAAGGGGAACCGCGCTGGGTTCGGTGCCCGGCTGATCACAGCTTCCTTGTTCCGACTCTGTAATATATACTTCCTACGGTTAGTGTCGTGGTACTAAATATTATTTATTATTAGAAAGCTGTTGTTTGTTTAGAAAACCAAGTATAGGTTTGAAGGAAAATTGCTTTGCAGTATTTAGACAGGTTTCTTGTCTGTAAAATAATGTAAGTGGATGTATCATTTTTTTCGACTCTTTTGGAAAAACGAATGATTTTGTCAGGGTCTCATAGAAACTAGACAGTAAGTTCAGTACGGTACAGTTAGAACCTTAGACAGTAAGCACGCCAGAAAACAAAACAGTTTTGGTCAACATACTGTTTTTTTTGTCTTGAGCCTATTAATCGCCGGAAAAAGCTATAGCCATGACACAAAACCACTAAAAGTGGAGAGATTTGGAAGAGACCTACACTCAGTATTGGGTGGCCAAGTGTTGAAGAAGAACAAAAAGAATTAGTGGCCGTTTCTACTTCTTCAACTTGGACTATTAAACTGTTTTGTTCCAAGTCTGCATGCTTCAATGTTTTCATAAAGCGATAGCTGTCTAAATAATTTTCTTGACTCAGATTTCTCATGTACAGTCAACTAAAGAGTCTTACTACTATTATAACTGCGAAAGAGTTATAATCAATCTGTTTGCAATTTGATCCAAATCCGTTCAGTAGTTTCTGCGTGAAAGAATAACAAAAATCGATCCTCATAAACTTTCGCATTTTAAGAAGATTGCTAGCCTGCATAACTAACTCTTTTGTTGACTGTACCTAATTTCCCAACCTTCTTAGTACATTCGACGAGATCTCATTCATTAATAAGAAATTATTTAACAATTTAGGTTTTCGCCCGTGGTCCCGGTCATTTAGTCCCTGGAAGGGACCACAAGTATTTGTTTTGCCAGCCGTGGTTCCTTCAAGAAATACATAATATACTGCCGACTTAAATTGTACTTAGATATTTGAAATGCAGTCATTGACATTTTTATTCAATTTTATGTCATGTTTTTACATATATATAATTACATTTGTGACAGAAAGTGGGTGTATTTTTTTTTTAATCCTTTATGGGCGACATGGGCACCGGGCCGTAGGCCGACGAAGGAAGCCGGCGGAGGCCCGGCACTTCGGGGACAGAAGTCAAAGAGTGTTATTTAATATGCAAGCAAAGCGAGCGCGCGTCATAAAACCTCCGTGGTCCCTTCCAGGGAATACGAGGAGGGATCACGGAATTTTTCATTATTATAGGGACTACGAAGAAAAAAGCCCCGTGGTTCCTCCCAGGGACTACGAGAAGAGATCACGGGCGAAAAAGGAACATTTCACTTCAAATTCAAGTCAGTAAAACAATTAAAGAAATAAAAGAAAGAAAAGTATTTATTAAACTTACACAGAACATAACAGAAACAAAAATATATATTGGACAAAATTATATAAAAAGTAAACAAGAGAAAAATAAAAAACAATCAAAATGGTCCTTTGCAAGGCCAAAAGGCTCCTATCTCGGCTAGGTGCTGTGACATTTAAAAAGAAATCGCTACTAAATCTCTAATCGCTTACTCTATTAATACCTAGCTAATAACAACTAATAAACAAGATAACTATAATTGGATCGGACAGTAACTTAGTCGTACTAACTGCTGGCAGTAACAGCGCAGTGAAAGGGGAAACAAGCTAGGAGTCAGTGCCTGCTTTCCTGATTGACGTTAACTGACTTCCGACTGTCGTGTAATATCTGATGTTAATTTATAGCCTACTAGCTGATGCCCGCGGCTTCGCCCGCGTGTATGTCGGTTATTGCGACCAAAAGTAATCATGAAATTTTGATCCCGTTCCCGCAACCCTCCAACATTAATATTATTATATTTTAGCCAATGTATACAAAAACTTGACAAATTATATACTCAAACCTTCCTCGAGAACCACTTTATCTATTGATGAAAACAGCATTTGCATTTTGAGTTTATCGCGAACAGACAGACAGACGCGGCGGAGGGCTTTGTTTTATAATTAATGATAATGATAGTGATGGTGATTGAATCTATGCTTATATTTACAAATATAATATATGCGAAAGTAACTCTTTCTGCCTGTCTCTAGACAGGTAACTTTAACATTAACACGACTTAACTACTGAATAGACACATAACATCACGCCTATAATCGGTTAGGCAGAGGTGTAGGTGTGGTGGTAATTTGGGTATACTATTACACTCCTTCGACAGTTATGTTTAAGTCCCATGTAAAAGGGGTGAGCCCATTGCCATCAACCAGGCACAAATCTTAAATCCGTGGCTGCTACTGAGAAATTCTTGATGGAAAAACTCAATAAGCGCACACGACCATTGTCTAGATCAACGAGGGACTCGTCTACTACTGAATGGTATTTTTTACTTTGGTTAGGATACTTTTTATCCCAATAGGACGCCCCCGTGCAATAAGGCCTTCTCTAACGTTAGAATTGCATTATTTTCTAATTATTAAAATAGAAGAGTTTAATATTATGCACATTCATAATTTAAATAACCGAAAGTAACTAACTTCACAATTAAAAGTCCTTATTAACGCTGTCAACTGGTAATGTCCTCAAAAGACGCTTAGCCGCTGGCCTCTCCGTAAACGTTTGCTGATAATCTGCTCACATAGACTTATAGCCCATTAACAATCTACTTATCATCTTGACACAACCGACAAAACCATAAATAGTCACCAAAAACACAATTTTAGTCTAAAAACTAAACAAAAAAGGAAAAAACACGTCACTGCACAAAAATTTCTTAAAATTTTTATTTTTCGCTTCATTTCCAAACTAGTTTGAATGTTAAGATACAATTTATGTTCGCTAATAAATTGAACCGATGACCATTGGCCAATGACCATAAACTACAGGTTTATAATCTTGCAAGTATTCCCGGCATCTGCCATTACCGTCCCGGGCCACTTCCGGTCCGGCTGCCGGCTTTCTCTTCCGGGCGAGCAGAAAACTGCGAACTTCCCGGAAACGGGCTATTTTCCAGAATAATGACTTGTTTTAATCAAATATTGAATGCGAATGTTGTTCAGTTTGTGAGAACATTGATTACTTTCGATTATGGGTGGATTAAGTTTTATGTTTTGTTGGTAACGAGGTTCTAGTTAATTTGACTCGTGTCTGGATTAGTTAGTGTTTCGCGGTTTATGTCTTGCAGTTCTTAAGACAACAGCTCGAGGAGAGGAGAGGAGGAGCCCGTGGCTAAATAATATGAGCCGCATCGGGTCGTTCATTAGGTTATGCCGTGCTTGCCTAGGTTGGTCTGTGGATAGGTGACCACCCATTACATACGGAGTTTCCTCCGTGCCTCGGAAAGCACGTTAAGCCGTTGGTCCCGGCTGTCATTTGTAGATCTTTGACAGTCGTTAGGTGTCAGTGGCCCGAAAAGTCTAACAACCAGTCTTATCAAGGGGCATCGTATTACCTGGTACTAACTGGGTTGTGGAGGTCAGATAGGCAGTTGCTCCATGTCAAATACTGGTATTGCTGCATCCGGTTAGACTGGAAGCCGACCCCAACATAGTTGGGAAAAGGCTAAGCAGATGATTGATGAGTTCTATAGGACAAGAGTTGTATAGCGTTATACTATCATTTCTTTGTCAAAAATTGGAGTCGCTCATGTGTTGAAGACAGTTTGGTAGAGGAACCAACATCTTGAAGAAGTAGAAGAAAAGTAGTAACGTCACGATGAACACATCTTAAACAAAACGATATGCCACCAGCGATTATTTGAAGTCAAAATATGAATCGGACAGACAAAGGCTGGTGAAAATCTTTTGTCAATCCTGTTGAATTTTGTTTTAGAAATATGAAAGGATTTGATGAAGGTAAAATACAATAATAGTAAAGCCAAAATAATCGAGGATTCTCCAAAAAATCCTCATAATACTACATAAACATGACCATATTTTCTCCCAAACGACGACAATCCGCCACAATACATCCTCAACATTAGAAACTGACCACCTCAACTTAGTCACATAGGCATGCTATATAGCATACCTAGGTAGGTCCAGTTCAGGTCATAAACATTTTACGATCGTTCACGGCGCAGGCGCCGCTCTCATCGCGTTAAATGCACCACAATTTACTAAGTGGGACAGGATGCACTTTCTAGGTGCACCTATTCTTGTATGCACTTTGATATTTACGTTGAAGTTATTGAGGAAAGCTCAAAAAACATTTAAAGGAAGGTGTTTGAAATCAATTGGGTATGGTTTCAACAATCATCATAAATAACATCACCTACTTCATCATATTTTTTCCTGTTGTATCTAAGAAATGTTTGGAATGCTTCATATGTTTATTGTTTACAGTTTTTTGTTATCAACCGACTTCCAAAAAGAGGTTCTCAATTCGACTGTATTTTTATTTTTTTTGTGTTACCTCAGAACTTTCGACTGGGTGAACCGATTTTGATTATTCTTTTTTTGTTTGAAAGCTGGTGCTTCTCGTGTGGTCTTTTTTAAATTTTGTAAACATCTGATGCTGATCTTCGGAGATATTCAAAAATAGACGGCAAATCTGCCGTGATTGCTGCAATCGCTTGGTTGTTTATTGTTTATAGAACATCATGACGTAACATCACGCCTGTATGCTCTGAGGGGGTACGCAGATGTGTACAATACACCCAGATTTCGACAATTAGGTATGTTAAGTAGGCGCGTTCGTGTTCCGCGCGCGCCTTTTAAGAGATGTCAGCAAAAGGAAGGGGTCCGCAAGGTCCGATGCCCGCCGGGGCTGCGGGACGGTTCGAAAGAGATACTGCGGCCCTGGAATACGAAGGGCTATGGAGGAACATGGATGGGTTTTAGTCAGTAAAAGTCTGACACTACCTTCCTTCCGCTCCGCCCAGAGCGGGAGAGGGGTAATTTGATAATTTCCCATCCGAAAAAAAAAGTATGTTAAGTTCTATATATTGGGGATACGCCTATTACCATGACATGTATTGTTAACAATGTCAAATAAATTCATGGCTAATATTTGTTTGGGAACTAGTAAAAATGGAAAAAAAAAACGACAAAAAACGAATTCAATCAAACAAAGGTCTCTCAAGGAGGACTTCTGAAGCTAAAGTTATTTTTCACTTTTTTGTGTGTTTTTGAAATCTTTCACATTATTTGTACCTACTTATCCAGAAAGAAAACTATACTTACTAAAGCACAGCTTACTATCACATAATCAAATTTAGCGTTGATCTCTATGGAGAAGAACGGGCAAGAAACTCCATGGACACTCTTTTAAAATCAAAATATTGTTACAAAATCTTGGTTACATCATTACTTGGTTACATCGTTAAAACATATGATAAAATATCCTCCAGTACTAGTGTTGTTCTCGTAGGTGATCTAAACATCGACATAAGCCCAAATAATAGAAACGACCGGAGCTTAGAATATCTTTTGATTAATGCCTCTTATGGGCTCATATGGGCCAACACACCTATTTCCTACTCGAATGGAGCACTGCATTAATCACTTACTTCTTAAGTCAAACCTGCGTGCAACCACACTAGTATTGGAATCACATATTACAGACCACAAACCTATCCTCTTATCTATAGCTAACGTTGCTCCACCGCGTAAAATTTGCCAAGTTGCCACCCGTCTTAATTATGAAGCCATTATACTTGAGCTTGAAGATACAGACTTTACGGTTATATACCATATTGAAGATGTAAATGAATGTATGACCAAATTTATTAGTAAATTAGTTAAAATACCTAGACAAAAAGACAAAAGAACAATAAAACCATGGATGACTCCTGGGCTCTTGAAATGTATTAAAAATAGGGATAAAATGCATATGAAAACAAAAAAGGCTCCAAATAATCTAATTCTAAGGACCACATACACACGCTATAGGAATTTTTGCAATAACTTGCTTAGAAAATTAAAAATAGCTTACGAAAAAAGTGAGTTAGAAAAAGCTAAAAATAACCCCAAAAGCATGTGGAAAACAATAAAAAATATCACAAACACACATAAGACAAATGTCAGTTCCTCAGAGCTGCTCAAACTACGAGACGACCCTAAATCATCGGTAAACGATGTGAATCTCTTTTTTAGCAATGTAGGCAAAAATTTGGCTGCAAAAATCATGTCACAGGCACGTACAACCACCACCACCACTAATCCTTATCCTCCTACTCTGGTTTATGACCGCTCTCAAATCTCCCCATCCGACTCTCTTGTAATACTGGAGGTTGACGAAGCAGAGGTAGAGTCCGTCATACCTCAGTTGCGAGATGATTGTGCTGTGGGATGGGACGGAATATCATCTATACTGCTTAAGAAGAGCCGTCATGTACTGGTCCCACTAATAACGTACCTATGCAACCGTTGCTTCCAAACAGGTGTATTTCCGGATGCTCTCAAAAAGGCAATAATACACCCTATTCATAAGGGGGGGAGGGGACAGAAACAGTGTCAATAATTACAGGCCAATATCAGTCTTGTCAGCCCTCTCTAAAGTTCTAGAAAAGATTTTAAACAAACGTCTGAGGAGCTTTCTGGACAAACATAAAATAATTGCTGAGAATCAGTACGGATTTCGGCAAGGAGTGTCGACAGAAGATGCCGTATTGGATCTCACGCAACAGGTTGCTAGAAAATTAGATAGTAAAACAAAATGACTGGCTATCTTACTTGATCTTGCCAAAGCATTTGACACCGTTTCTGTCCCCAAACTTATCACTAAACTGGAAAAGGTCGGTGTGCGTGGAATACCACTTGAGATATGAATGAGAAACACCTTGCTGAGGAGATGACAAGGATTAACTTATGCTACTTTTAGTTTAGATAAAGAATTAGGGTATCGTGCAAAACAAATTAAAACCCTTGAAAATATTAACAAAATCCCATGCAAACAGGGAAGTAATATTTTTACAATAATTTCACGTTCACGTGGACGAAAGTCGCGGGCTACAGCTAGTTCAGTCATCATCTGCTCGCGTTTTCCCAACTATGTTGGGGTCAGCTTCCAGTCTAACCGGATGCAGCTGAATACCCGTATTTTACATAAAGCGACTCCCTATCTGACCTCCACAACGCAGTTAGGTAACACTGGCTGTCAGACTTTTTTGGACCACTGACTACTTGTAACGACTGTCAAAGATCTATACAAATGACAGCAGAGACCAACTGCTTAACGTGCTTTCCGAGGCACGGAGAAAACTCGGTGTGTAATGGGTGGTCACCCATCCACAGACCAACCTAGGCAAGCACGGCTTAACCTAAAGATCGACCCGAGCGGCTCAGTAGCGCGAGAGCTCCTTAGTAATAAAACTAAAAACTATGCCTAGCTTAGTATTAGTGCCCCCTAGGCAACCATTCCCAACCATAGTTAAAAAGTAGGACAGGATGTACCGGCTTGCACATAGCGATGTCAGCCATTACATATTCTAGGCATCAACCATACGGTGATGACTAATGTTTTAATGTATATTACAAGGACATGATACCATTATGCTAAACAGTTTCTGATGCACTTTCTTTGGCATGTTTTGTGTGTGAAGTTGGGTGTGTTTAGCATTTATGGAAGTCAAAAACTAAGCATCTGATTGCCTCGTTAGTCTGGTGGTCGAAAGTGAAGCTAATGAGCATGAGGTCCTGGGTTCGGTTCCCAGGTCGGGCAAGTGTAATTGGGTTTTTTCATCAGGTTTTTTTTAGTAACACGCAGTCTGGATCTATACCCTGTTGATGGCAACATGCTTGCCCCTCCTATTACATGAGACTTCTGCCTAACTCTTCGAGGATTACAGGCGTGATGTTACGTTATGTTCATTATTTCAATTGTCTCAGTGTTTGTCACATAAACGTTTTTCTTTCTTTCTTGATCTTTCAACACCCTGGAGCTAGAACTATATCCGTATCGGGTAATTCTCTTACCAAATAAAAGTGCTAACTGAGTATGTTTGTTCGTCACACATCATTATACCCGCGTCCTTGCTGGGAAAGCAGAGCGCTACTTTATACATTACAGTACTCAATGTCCAGTGACACGTTTATAGCCAAACATAGCAAGGAGTTATTGAGCGTAAACTTAATTTATCTACGGTTGGACAGAACTGTGGCTAACTGTGGTAAATTATATGTACTAATTTAGACTGTTGGCTTTCTAATAGATAAAGTTTAGGGCGTATATGTAGAATGCATCAGGACCGATCTTGATGATCTACATATACGCCTTAAACTATAATTAAAAACTTCGCTGTTAGTGACATCGGTGTCACTAACAGCGAAGTTCACTAACAGTCACTAAACCCTATCAAACATACCATCTTTATCAACTGTTTTGGATCAGTTTTGTCAAAATGTCACATTTAATTCAACACTTCGTAAATTTCTAGTAATTTCAATTCCAATTCAAGTTCCCCTGTGTTTTACCCTTACGTATAATAAAGGTATTACCTAAACATGCAATCATGACGTGTGATACTAATACTTGTTCCTGGGTTCTCCTACACGTCAGGCGTAGCCACAGCAACGTGTGGGGTCAATAGATCAGGCGCTGCATAATACGTTGCACCACTGTTGTTCTGTTTTCCTTACTGTAATGAAACTACTGATTATGAATTATAAAAAGAAGTTACATTGAACTGTTTTAATGTTTTGTTTCTACATTAAAATAGCAAGTTTGTTTAGTCTATCAAAATCTAGACAGTCAGTCGCTTCAATATTTAGTAGATTAAGTAAAGTAAATTAGTAGGAAACTAATTTATTATAAATACGAAAGTTTGTGAGGATGGATGGATGGATGGATGTTTGTTACTCTTCAGACAAAGCTACACAGATAGTTTATAACCTGGATTAACATATAGGAAAATTTTACTTGGTACTACGATCCCGTGGGTTAACACCACGCGGGCCAAGCCGCGGGCATAAGGTAGCAAGGACAAAATCGTGATCCCAAAAGTGGTTTATGGTAAAGTAAGCCCCAAAATTTAAGAGTTTCAACTTATCCTATCATCATTTTGCCCTCAGTTTATTAGTGGTCGGTGCATCCCTTTTTAACCGACTTCTAAAAAGGAGGAGGTTATGTATTCCACCAGCATCTTTTTTATTTTCAATATATTATCTTCTACCTGTCAATTAGAGATCACTTCCTTCCAAGTCACATCATCTTTCAGACAGCCCATCCATCCCCTAATTATTTTTTCTAACACAATTAAAACCACGCACACATTCCAAGAAACATCAAATAAGGAGAATTTGATTTGAACCATTTAAATATTTTCACACTCGTCTATATGTAAATAGTTGCCTAATCCATATTTAAGTACTTCCTTTCTTGAGCAACCATTATAATTAGCTGTTTATAATGTAAATAGGCGTATGCGTGGAATATGAATCATCATTTAAAGCCGTGTTCATTAACACTTTAGTGTGAATATGTTAATTCGCTTTATTTCTGTGACTTTGTGTCAATGTCAGGGAAACTATGGGCTCAAACCTTCTAATAATACATTTGTCACATTGTATGTCCTCTTATTTCCATGATTTAATTCTCTTTTAGATTGGCAATTAGGTTAATGGAAGGACCATTAACCTAATTGCCAATAAAGAGAACGCCAAGAAGATTGCTCGTTTTGCGTTGCCAATATTAGGCACGAAATAAATCTCATGAGTCTTTGAATTCACATTTCATATCTTTCTTCCCTTTGCTGGTCGGCACGAGAGTGAGAGGCACGAGAATAATTTCATCATTAGGTATAGCTGGCGTCTGTTAGGTACAGACGCCAGCTTTACCTAATGATGAAATTATTCACATCAAAATGCCCGAAACTGTCAAATTTTCCCAATAAACCTTGAACCTAATGCTTTAGCGATAATGTTGAAAATCTATTAAAGAAATTTGTCAGATTGTAGTAGCTTGATGTGCTGGCGTCTGTACATTTCAATCTCCTTACTAGAAATTCACCAGTGTTACCAATGGTTACCGTATTACCCAGTTACTGGATTGTTGCGGCCGGATAGACAGTCGTTCTATGTAAAATACTGGCTGC
Source organism: Xestia sexstrigata (assembly GCA_941918905.2). Classification (NCBI taxonomy): domain Eukaryota; kingdom Metazoa; phylum Arthropoda; class Insecta; order Lepidoptera; family Noctuidae; genus Xestia; species Xestia sexstrigata. The sequence goes on from OW799222.2 coordinate 12,660,939, forward strand.
TGCGTCAAGTTAGACTAAAACCGACCACAAACTAATTGGAAAAGGCAAGGCAGATGATACTCAGAATTCAGTAGCACCCAAAGTAAACCCAAGCATTGGAACTCCGGAAGCTATTACCAATCATCAGACCAATAGGTCGACAGTTAACGATAACTAGCTTATTAGAACCACGACGCAACTTCCAGGTATTCCTGGAACTGCTAATAAATATAGGTGAATTAGTATCGAGAGTCATTCTCACGAGTTATAGAATGGTGGAGAATTCTGCACACGTCGCGTATACGTGGAACATCCGTTTGATGTACTGCTGCCAACTCTTCGGGACTGAACAGGACATGGTATATCTATGAGTTAGATCTATAATAGAAATAGAAAATATACGGAGAGAATGCGAAATAGAAGGCAGTATGTGATAAGGTAGGTGAAACTTTGGAATAATAAAGGCTGACAGGAGGAGAAATAAAGTGAATATGGGTAACCAAGAATAAATGTCAATTAATGGAGAGGGAGAAGATGACCAAAAAAAGATGCATGGATTGTATGATGAATGATGGAAAAAGTAGTAAATGATAGCGTGACAATCGACAGGGGAGAATGGAAGAAAAAAGTGTTGCGCCGACCCCAAACAACAATGGAATGGGACAAGGGCAGGAAGATGATGATGAACCAAGAAAAGAAAAAGGAAAGGAGCTTGACATAAAACCAATCAAGACTAAAACGCGAAACAATAAAAAAACACAAAAAATCTAAAACAATAGAAGAAAAGCAAAACAATAGTTATAGAAACTGATGTTACAAACGTTTCAACACTCCAAAAATTCACAGCGAATGCTTGCATACAATAGCTATGAAGCCTAGTACAATCAACGAAAAATCAACTCATGTCTTAAAGCCAAACAAGTGACATCACTAAACAATAAACTAAGGCAGATACACACTCACTCGACACACCGACAGAAAAACATAAACAGACCAGCGTGGTACAATCATATATTGTGACTACATGGCTCTAGGCCAAGGTTAGGCTGCCCGGCTCACTGCTGACGTCACCCATGTACTTATGGCTGAAAACACAACTGAATACATATGAGTGTGTAATGAGGTAGAATTCTTTGGCTAGGTGCAAGTGTACCCATTTCACGTAAGCACAGGCAAAGCCATACCTTCTCTCCAGCCCGTCGTGCACAATATTGCACCCAAAAAGACTTGAATGAGGCAAACGGTAGAGCTGTTCAGGTTGCTACGTACTGGTTCGATGAAATCAGAGTCATCGAACCAGTAAACACTCAGTGAAGCAATGAAATGAGACGGGTATATTATTTGGGGTAGTCATGTTATTCTCTCTTTCGGGCCACTGACTAACTGTAACGGCTGTCAAAGTTCCACAAAAGACAGCTGGGATCAACGGGTTAACGTGTAGGACGAAGGAAACTCGGTATGTAATGGGTGGTCACCCATCCATGGGCCAACATAGGCAAGCGCGGCTTAACCTAACGATCACCTGTTATTATTAAGCTGCGAGCTCCCTAGCTTACAGAAGTATGGAAGAAGAAGACATGCTGCGCAGACACTAAAAAAAAAAAATAGCAAGCCTGCTCCTTATCAAGCTAACAATATTTTTTTTTTTGTGGCCTTTATCATTATCACGATTCTCCTGCCCTTGCAGGAGAATTTTGATGATAATAAGGGCCTCTAGCTTAAGGTCTAGTGATGATGCCATATAGTCACGTGGTTTGAGCTACGGATGACCGATGTTGCTCTCATACAATCGAAGGATGCTGCCTGTTTTATGACATTTTCCCCTAGTGTTATTGTTTAGGATGATGTTGTTATTGTTAGTAAAAGAAAGTCCATTATATTTGTGTGACAAATTTTCCTTTTACGTCAGTTGACTTCATTGAAAGCTATGAGATCACTGGCTGGAGCATCATACGTTCAAGCCTATGGCTTCAATATTCTGTGAATTCTCTAGCTCACGTGCTTTTTACGAAAGGGCGGCACAGAGGGTTTTTCAGCAACAATATTCAGCACGAAACTTGATAGGTGAGTAGGTTTCAGACAAAAGTAATGCAGGCGGGTCCCACGTTCGAATTAAAAAAAAAGGACAAGATATAATGTGAATAATGGGATGATCCGCTCCGTTGGGGGAGCAGCGGTGGCACAGTGGTGGCGACCTGGACTTACGAGCAGTAAGTTGTGGCAGGCGGCGCATTACTTTGTGTAATTTATTTCATCACCACTGCTCTCAAAACGCTAAAGGAAAACATCGTGAGGAAACCGGCATATCCTAGAACCAAAAAATCGAAGACATTTGACATATACCAACCTGCACTGGGCCCGCGTGGTGGATTGTAGGCCATTCCCTCTCATAGAGACGAGGCCTGTATCCTAGCAGAGGGGACATCATATATCCGTTGATTTTTATTTCATCTTACAGGGCCTGTACTGAAACGATTTTGATAGGCCAATCTAACGCTGTCAAAAATCTCTATGTCTCTATCTCTATCTCTCTATCTCTATCTCTCTCTCCAGTAGGATTAAGGGAAAGTAAGTGATAGGACTGTCTCCACTTTCCTCAATAGACGGTATCCGTAGCGATGTTGTAACTATTTAAAACAATTTGCAAGTCTCATGTGTTTGTGAGGAAGGGAAATACCCAAGTGCACGACTGTGCGCAAAATTGTAGAAAGTATTGATGGACGGCCATGTTTGGCTAAATACTATTAATTAATTTTCGTATTCAACCATTTAGGTCAAGGTTTGTTTATTATAACAATAATGGGGTTTGTTTTCTGCGGTTTTGCTTCTCAGAAAATGTGTTATGAAATTGTTATGGAGTTTCTGGGTTATTTTAATGCCTACTTTGCTGTTTTGTTCCTTTAAAGGAGGTTTAAATTCACTTTGGAAACTTGGTTTCTTTCGAATCGATGATAAATTTTAAATGAGTTGGTATGGCTACGCAAATCTCCCAATTTGTAAATATTGCTGACATGTCATGACATGACATGTCATTTATTGGTCGACCACTTATCTTACTTCATCCTACTTATATAAATGGATAGTTTGTGAGGATGTATAGGTTTTTGCTCCTATTCGTGAAATAAAAAAAACTGGTTAAACGGATTTGGGTGTAATTTGGCGCACAAATATTTTATTACCTGGATTAACACGTAGGATACTTTTATCCCGGTAGTATGATCCCGTAAGACAGTTAACAAATTCCACGCGGGCGAAGGCGCGGGCATAATGCTAGGTTACTCTATTTCGAACTGTCAATATGTTAAACACCCATGTTTAGAGATTTTCTGCAAATATGCATGAACATTATTGTTTTTTTTTCCAAGATGAATATGAAAATGGCCAAGTTGAACTGAGCATCCTAAAAACCAAATACCTAACGGAAACAGCAGATCAAGATGCAAAATCGTGAATATACTTTATTTATCGGAATTAAATATTTAAAAACTGAATCCTCCACGCATGGTCGTTATGCCAAATGTTATTTTATTTTATGTAGTTTGGTATACATGACACTTTAATAGGTTTTCTAACCTCTTTGCTCAGTGCCAATGGCAGAAATATTGTTTATTTTAATACTACGAGTATTTCACATGGCCAGGTGTATTGAGGATGATACTAAAACTAAGTAAAAATAGAGAGAAATGCTAAATTATGCATCCCCATAAATATCAGGAAGTAGACACTTATTGGCACTTTTTGGAATTGAAAAATGAACACATTATGATTGTGCATATAATGGGTGACCAGGACCTTATTTAATAAAACCAAAAGGTAGATAACAATCCGTCAATTTTCCATGTTTCTTTGATGGTTATATATCATCTGATGGTAATCCAGAATCATCATCTGCATGGCTATTCACCCAACATAGTGTGGAAAAGGCTAATTCCAAACTATGTTGGGGTCGTGATATGTTTGTGCGCAATGAAACGACCGTCTGGTATATAGTCTAACCGAATGCAGCTTAATACCAGTTTTTTCTAAAGAGCGACTGAATATCTGACGTCCATAACCCAGTTAGTACTGGGTAATACGATACCCCTTGCTAAGACTGGTTGTCAGACTTTGGGACCACTGACTTCCTGTAACGACTGCCCAAGATCACCAATGACTGAATTCAGTGTCACAACTTAACACAATTCCCAACTCCCAACCTAACTACTCACAGAAAATAAACATAGGCTATGTTTAACCAGACCATTACAATAATCTAGATTATGTCATAGGATTACTAGAACTTGAATAATCGCATTTCACTCGAGGTCATCATTGCGCATGCGTGTAGCTACCGGCCAATCAGCGTTTAGAAAGCGGCGCACGTTCTGCCATCATTGGCTATGCTGCCCGGTCCCTCTGCGCCCGCGCATAGCTACCGACTTTGTAGGTGCACTATGATTGTCCTAGTGCTTTCGTAGTACAAATTAACTTTAATTAATTAAAACACATTTTGGTCTTGCTCCGACGGTGTTTTGGCAAAATTCGAGCTGATATTTGAGCTGAAGGAAATTTCAAGAAAGGTGTTTCTCGCAGTCCAGATTTGCATAGCTAGTACATATGTTGTTTGTCTCAATGTGAAATGAGGATCAATGAAATCTAAAAATCAAATATTCTGTTTGTTTGCCTGCAGTGTCCTGAAATTGCACACTGGAAAACGAACTGCGTAGTACCTGAAAAAGTAGAGATGTATCAGTTAATTTTAAGACATATTTAGCTTGAATAAAGTAAAAACTTGGCTCGGCTTGCATAAGCCATCAAGAACAAGAAAGCTTATAACAAATTAAAGTGTCCTTACTGTGCAAGATTGCACCTGTGTGCAGAAGCAGTGGACCAATTGACAACGGAGAGAGCCTAAGCAATGTCTATGTGCGTTTTTTGGAGTTCTAACCGCAGATTTTAAAATGCCCACGCAAAGAGTAATGAAACCAGCATCCACCTGAACACAAATCTCACGAAACACGACACAGTAGCCACCAATGCCATTGCCAAGTCCGGCAGTAACCACACAATATTTATCTAGGACATTTCACTACTGCTGTCAACTGTGGCCCATACCAAGCAGGAGGATGCTCACAGGCTGGCAAGTTTGTTAGAAAATATCGGCTAATTCGGCCATATGCAACCAGATGCGGTTCCGGGTGCTTCATAGCTACCCTACGCGGTGCAGGTCAATGGTGCAGTGGACTAAGTCGCGTCCGCCCATCGGCACCATGCCAACTGCTAATGTATAGGGTACAGAGTAGGGGAGAAAGTTAGAGGCAGCTTGAAGAATTTAGTGTAGTTTGAGGAGATTCTGGTGTTGTGTGAAGAGTTAGAAGCTGATGAAAGGAATAAGATACTGTATAAGATTTAATGAAAGAGCAAGAATAAGTGTTTAAGTTGAGGATTATGGGATAAACAAAGAAACAATGGATGAACGATGAATTTAAGGACGAAATGGTTGGAAAGGGAACTACTGAGACGACGACAACGAAAGGTATGGAAGAAAACATGCTGCACCGAGCCCAAATAAATTGTGATAAGGAAAGGAGTGAATGATGATGATTGGATAGGTGTAGTTACACCTATAGTATGGATACGGTATGATAAATAGTGTTATGTGAAGGCCATTTGATTGTTTTTTTTTTATTTGACAATTAGGCTTTAAAGTTTTTGTTTTGAATTTTTCTTATCCTTAGTTTGAGGGAAATTCGACAATGTTTTTGTAGTTAAGTATAAAGAAACGATGGTATTGGAAATCTACTTCTACATTTTGACTAGCATAATGTTTCTAAGATGTAGGTACCATTGATGCTTTGTAGTCTTTTCTTTGTCCATAAGTGCAAGCAACTATTGTTTACCAACAACATTAAAATTGGCGAATTTCTCTGTATCAAACTACTCTACAACGTATGTGTTATCCCGATCACGCGTGTGCATAGTAAAAGTACTTTCGTTCGGGGCCGCATTGTCATTCATGCTGGTTTTATCGCAGCGACGGGCAAACTATTCTCTTCTATCACCGCCTACTTTAGAATCGACAATGTTGTCAATGTATGTACTTGATAGCTTTCAAGGTTTTGTCCTTTTAATTCATGCGGCCCTGGTACTTGATTATTTTAAGGGGATTGATTATTGATTATTTTTTTTTTTATTATTTTCTTTTTATTTTTTTGAGGGGTAGGAATTTAACGAGAAAATTAAGGCTGAAGGCAAAAATTCAATGACATTTCAGTGTTATTATATTATACGTTTCCTTCAAAACTACCAAAAGTGGTTAAAATTATCAAACGAATGTCTAAATTCTAACCCTTTTATGAGTTGACGGCTGTTACTGATCAAAGTGTCAGTGAAAGAGTATGAGCATGTGAAAGAACGTTACTGAAAGAGTACAACATGTGGAAGATACCTATTTTCCAGAACTCTAGTATGCATTCAGGCATGTTATTAATTAAAGTATGTGATGTAATAGCAAAATTTTCTTAGACCAATGAGAAAATAATGTTATTCTAATAATTTTCTCAAAAATCGTTTTATAATCAGGTACTGCAAAAGGCTACCTACTCCGTTCTCCACAACATCATCATCATCATTTCAGCCGAAAGACGTCCACTGCTGGACATAGTTCTCCCCAAGTGTCGCCACATTGACCGGTCCCATGCGACTCGCATCCAGCGGATTCCCGCAACCTTCACCAGGTCATCGGTCCACCTAGTGGGAGGCCTTCTAACGCAACGGCTTCCGGTTCACGGTCGCCACTCCAGAACTTTTCAGCCCCATCGGCCATCTGTTCTGCGAGGAATGTGCCCTACCCACTGCCACTTAAGTTTGGCAATTCTTCGGGCTACGTCGGGTTAAGCCTTCTGATGAGGCCCATTGTGAGCGACCAAGTTTCGATCCCGTATATAATCACTGGCAACACACACTGGTCATAGACTTTCGTCTTGAGACTCTGTGGTAAGTTGGACGAGAAGATACCGCGAAACTTCCCGAACGCGACCCAGCCGATCGGATTCGACGATTGACCTCTTTCTCGAAGTTAGACCTACCTAACTGGACCGTTCTCCACAGCTTTGGGAATATTATGTACAAAAAGACCACTTAGTTTTTTTTTATCTCTCCTGTTTGTACCTAATCTTGTCAAATCCTGATTAAGAATACGTGTCCTTTATTAATGTATTTATTCTATTCAGTTGCTACGTACATAAAAAATAACTCAATGAAATTTCATGAAAATCCGATTCAGAAACCGACGTGATTTTTCAGAATTGAAAATCTTTTATATTCAGTTTAATAAGTTTGCATAACATACAAGTTGAACCAATCGTATAAATGTTTAAAACAATATGTTATTTAAGGGGATATTTCAATATCCTGATTTGATGAAAGAAGGGGTTTCTCTATCTACAATTTAAATCGATCAAATGAAGTTGTTACTGTATTTAAAATTCGTGAATTTTTTATGTTTTTTCTTATTGTACAAAGCGTTTTTCCTTTTCTTTTAAACTGGCTCTTGCAAGGCTAACGCTAATAATAGCTAACTAAAATAAGAATACCACAAACTACTACAACTACAACAGCCCATAACGTCCACTGCTGGACATAAGCCTCTCCCATGATGGGAAGAATTTGCCGTAATCTCCACGCTTGGCAGGCGGATTGGAGATCGCAGTGATGAAAGACTAACAGAAAACGCTGCTGCCCATTCTCTGGTCTACGGAGGCGCAAGGTGTTCTGCCTCAGACATTAGTCGCCTTATACGACTCCCGTGAGTGTAATGGGTTGGTTCTATTCTACTCTGCCGGACACCACACGGCTAACATCACATGTACATTCATCACCGGCTTTTTCCTTCTACACCAGTGTTAGTTTGTAAACACGTACTGAGTCACCGCCACAGTTCCGATCCCATGTTATAGTCGTTAAAAAAAAGAAAGAAATTAAAAGTAAGTAAAATAAGAATATTAGATACAAAAAAAAAAATCTTATGTTTGCTAAAATTATTTCGTTTAGTTTATTTATTACATACAAACTATTTAGTAATTATGACCAGCAACATAGTGTCCGAGATGGGGGTATAATCGACCCATCTTAAACAATGCGAGTTCGAAGCACCAACACAAGATATGTCACAGCTTCTGACCTGCCTGGTTTTTCCATCAGGAATTAGCGTCAGGATGGCTATAGACTCGCTGCCTATTACTTAGGACTTAAACATAACTGGCGAAAATCGAAATGTGGATGTACCTATTAGGTGCACCTCTGCCTAACCCTTCGGGGATTGTAGGTGTTATGTTACGTTATGTTTTTACAGGTATTTTCAACATTAATTAACTAAATTAGACAAACAGAAAACGCTGTTCTATGCTACTCGTATCATTCTACGTTTATTCACAGATTTTCGGGCAGACGGGAATTTTCAATGTGTTCCGGATGTTGTAACGAATAACTTTGCAGCTTTGATTTGTTCTAGCTGTTTTCGGCAACATTATGAGAGTAGTTCAATGTCTCAAGGCTCTGAATACGATTAGTTTTTATACTGTTTTGCTTCTGGGACAAAGTAATGAATGGAAATGCGCGTCAATTTTGTAAAAAAAAAATCTTTTGAATAAATATTGGTAATGAAAAGATTATCAATTGGTTTTGGTTACTAACTGCGTTATGTTTGTAAATAGAACTAGGAAATAAACCGTTTCCTGGATCATAGATTTTTGGAATCATTGAAGGTTCAGTGGTTTTTTCATCAGATATTTCTGAATTCTGATGATAACAGTACGAAATCTGGATTAGTGCCCTTCATGGCAATATTTTCATCTCTATAACTTGCGTGAGCAGCGGTGGCCAAGTAGTAGCGGCCCCGACTTACGAACAGTAAGTCGTGGGTTCGAACCCAGACCGGCGCATTAACTTGTGTAATTTATTTCATCACCACTGCTCTTAAAACGGTGAAGGAAAACATCATGAGGAAACCGGCATGTCCTAGAACCAAAAAATCGAAGACATGTGACATCTACCAATCCACACTGGGCCCGCGTGGTGGATTATAACCCATTCCCTCTCATTGAGAGGAGGCCTGTGTCCCAGCAGTGGGAACATTAATAGGCTGATGATGATGAACTTGCGTGAAACTTACTTAGGTAGTTAGGTACATCTGCCTAACTACTCCGGGAAGTAAACGTCCCAAGAGAATTTTCGAAATATGAGAAAAGACCTAGACCAATTTTCTTGTAGTTTGCTTACTGTCCTAACGACTAACTCTAAATCTACTACACTAGCTATTTACTTTATCTATAACCTAACTTATCATCACATCTGTAATTGCCAAAGGGTTAGGCAGAGATATACCTATTTCACATTCTTAAGTACCTATTCACCACCACAGTGGTGTTAATTAAATGAGTTATGCGTGCTGTGGTGGGGGATGCGCGGTGGAGGGAGTGCGGGGCGATGCGCCGCTGCACTTCCAGTCTATTTCGAACAGCCGTAGCGACAGCACGTATAACGCAGTAATATTGGAAACAGTGTTTTATTGTACAACCCAACCCTGAACGAAGACACCACACTGATATATGGTGGTTTTACTCTAAACCCTAACTAGTGTACGAGTGAACACCACAACCACCATTGACACAACATATAAAACTGCTTCACATCCGTAACCTCACTAATCCAGGTCCAGTTGAAAATCAGCGTTGGGCACTAGTTGTCCGGCATTTTGCTCAACTGGGCCTATTTGGCCAGCCGTGAGGCACACAGTGTCACATTATTTTATTTTTTGTTTAGTTTTAAATTTTTATTCATTTATTTTGTTCCTCTTTATTGTTTTTTTTTTGTTTATTTTTTATACTGTATGCACTTGTGGCGTGTGCCAAATAAATGTATTTTCTTTCTTCTTTCTATACCTAAAAGGGGCACAAATCCAAACTCCGTGGCTGCTACTGAGAAATTCCTGATAGAAAAACCCAATAAGAATTTGCCCGACCCGACATTATATAAACTTAAATAAAATAGATTAAACAACACAAAATATATTTCTCACAATAAAAATCTAGATTTTTCATCGACTATCTGCGTTCACAATCTGGTAAAGTAATTGAACACATGCTAGTATTAATGGCGGCATGCTATACTAGGAATTCTCCACACCTCGCCCGCGAAGAATGTCACAATACTCACATAAATACATACTTCCTTTACATATTACGTTACATCACGATAACTTAGTAATGGGGTTAGCAGAAATGTGTAATTAGAGGTGGAAGGTTTAAAATTACTCGAGTAGAAAAATGTTGAGATAGAGAACCATTATTTAAATTGATACACAAATGTTAGAAAACTTAAATTTGGCGCAAAATGTCAGAACACTGTTCTGATATTTTCAGGCGTGTTCAAGTGAGTCGACATCTGCCTAGCCTTTTCCCAACTATGTTGGGGTCAGCTTCCAGTCTAACCAGATGCAACTGAATATTAGTATTTTACATGTCGTGACTGCCTATCTAACCTCTACAACCCAGTTTATATTGGGTAATACGATACCCCTTGGTAAGACTGGTTGTCAGACTTTCGGGCCACTGACTACCCGCGTTGAGCGAATATAAAACAGTTTTTTTTATAATTCAATATCTTTATCTAGTTACTACTGACACAGGTTTCTTTAACAACCAATTAAAGAAGAACCAGAGCACCACAGTTTTCGAAGGATTTATGATCCCATTCCGATACTTCATCATGAGACCTACTGGAGCAGAAACAGACCTCGTTTTTTTAGACCACTAAACTTTTGACCTCGTAAAACATAATTATAAACAGTAGATAAGTATTAAACTACCATGATATCAGATGCCCCGTTAGTAAACGATCATGATGTATGTGCTATGTGCCCATAATTACATGGTTTGGCCTCTGATGGATGATCTGAGGGGTATTACATTGAATTATTGACGTTACAAGTAGTCAGGTGATGTTTGAGGTACACAGGGTACCATAGTTACCCAACTTCATGGATTACAAGCAGAACCTCGTAAACAATTCTGCTGGCGTTGATTACATCTTCATATATCTAGATATTCTACTTACATAATTGGTCAATTAGTTGATCAACGGTAGATCAAGCCATATGGTACTTCATAATCATCTGATTCTGAGATACAGCTGAATACTGTTGAATCGAACCAAATCGATTATGTAGCACATCCCTAATGTAAGTGCGTGTGAGCAACCCTATGGTTGCCATGGTGTGTTGATTCCTAATTCAACTACTATGTACAAAGCAAATGTCGGTTTAATATTCTAATATAAAATATTAAGCTGAAGCTATTCGTTATTTTCACTTCTTCCCCTGCTTGCCGCTCCCAACTCCAACAAATACCACTATTTTACACGGAGCGACAGACTATCTGACCTCGACTTTTTTTTTTTTCTGTAGTTATTGTTTTAAAAAAAAAACAAGTTTGCTAATGTTTTAATTTATGTTATGGAAGAGTGAAGTTTCCTGACACAGGCTTTAGACGCCTAAGAGGAAACTCCAACCACTAGTTTGTAAGAAAAACTTGGCAAAAACAATAAATATTTTTTCATTTTTCATTTTTCATTTTCATTTCCACAACCCAGTTAGTACTGGGTAATTCGATACCCCTTGGCAAGTCAAATGGTACTTAAGACTAGTAAAATGTAGCTAGCTATGTTATTATGGTATCAAACTTTAACTTTTTAAAATAACTTCAAGTTCTGTGTTTTCTAAGACCAAACTTCTATGAATATTATATTTATTTTTATTTTTTTGGTGTGACACTAGATGGCGCTGTGTCGTAATATCCAGTGATATTTATTTATTTATTTATTTATATATATTTTGTGAATTTTCCAGTGTTCAGGGAATACAACTGAAAAAGGGCTAGACAAAGAGACATTTTATGAGCGGTAAAGTTAATCATGTATACGACTGACACAAGCTACTGGAAAACTCTAATTTTCAAGTCTTCGTAGAAATAATTAAACGCCCTCACCACTTAAACAAACATGCTGAACGTACAATCTAGCGACTGCTTACGTAAGATCAATTTCTAAGTTATTTCCCGCGAATTCGAAGCATTTGGTTACCCAGCCTCAGTTTGTGGTCTCCTAACAATCCTAACTCGTTGAGTAATCTTATTATGATAAATGTTATTGTATTTACTGTTCCTGCTGCCGTAACAGATTGGTTGCTTGTTGCTGGGTGATACAATGGTGTTGTTATAATAAGTTGATTGGGCTTTTCTAGTTGCTTTTGTTAAGATTCATCCGATTCATAAAATCTCTATGTAAAGTTTGAAATACGATCGAGGTGAAACGGCCATGTGAGATCCGAAGATCATCTAGTCAAGTTCAGAGCATAAATCTTATTCTTTCTTTATGATAGGGTTAGTGTCTAACCTGGTGTCAGAGTATTTATGCCACCCATGGGCCTCTGACTTGGCTTAATATGCCGTCGAGAAATATCTCGCAGGCATGCTGGTTTCCTCACGATGTTTTACTTCACCGAAGCAAGTGATAATTATACAATACGCACATGAATCCGAAAAATCAGAGGATGGATGGATTGTGTTAAAATTACTAATAAGTGATGGCTATCAAAGCGTAAGAGGAAAATATTTTCTAAAATAAATGTTAAAATTTACTAATTAGTTAGAATTAATTATGTAGGTTATTTATAGAAATCTAGATGCGCATAATTATTTTCTTGTGGTGCCAAAATATCTGTTTACATAGTCAGAAACAAATGAGTTGTAATCAGATGCTTCTCATTTTTGGTAAAATTAGCATATATTAAGTTGATAAAGTGGTTAAAATAACAATTTATTACGTTATCCAGTCATATTTTGAATGCTATCATTAATTTACGAATTTTGATTTCTTTGTTTGGGTTGTAACTTTTAATTAAATTTAACGGGGGGACTGCCTAGTTGGTCTAGTGGTTGAAAGCGTTACTGCTGAGCATGAGGTCTCAGGTTCGATTCTCAGGTCAGGCAATGCTTTTCGGTTTTATCATGAGGAAGTTTTCAACGGCGTGCAGCATCTGCGTCAGAGTCTAAATCGCCCGGTTGATGGCAATAGGGTAGTTCCCTATTTCACAGGACTTTAACACGGTCAAAATGTGGGTATGCTATAGATCTCCCCTGTCTAACCCATCGGGATTATAAGCGTCATGATAAATATGTTTGTCATATAGCTAAATTACACAGGCAATCACTATAGGTAATAATCAGCCCGTACCTATAATTCCATTCGCTCTACTTTCATTCATCTAGTTTCAAGTTTTTCACACACCATTTAGCCAAAAAGGTCAATTTAACTCCAACCACACTATTTTCCCAACAAGTATACACTTTCCAAAGTATTTTCTCATGTACAGTAAACGCTGTACACTGTCCAGGTGACCATTGTAATGTATACAGCTGACAGCCGTCTATTGTGTCCTTGGCGGAACTCCATGTCCACTCGCGTTACTTGTCCGTGTCAGCACCACTACACCGCAGACATTGTGTATTTATCTACCAACACATGTCTGTACGTTGCTTCAACAATGTTTGTTTCGTTCCTTATGTATATTGACGTAGTAATATATCTGGAAACTCGTTTCTAAGTGATCAAGCTAACTGATTTTCAAGATTTTCACATTGTTAAAAGAGTTTATAGGCGTTAAGGACGGTTCCTCTTCAGAAATTTAACAACTGACCGTTTCCGCGATAAAGCTTCGATTTGTTAACTCCTAGTTTATAAGCTCTGGCTGGGGGGCCTTAAATTCATTTGAGGTCACCACAGGACAGTCCGGTTAAGCAGTATTGCAACCTTATCGAGTTTAACTGCGAGTGGCCATACCTACAAAAAACGGCATGTACTACAATCTGTCAAATTTATTTAATAGATTTTCAACTTTATCGCTACAGCATTAGGTTTAAGGTTGATTAGGAAAATAATATGACAGTTTTGGGTAACTTGATGTGCTGGCTGTCTGTACAACGCTCGCACGCACGTACGCAGGTACTTCAGTGAATTCGGCGCATCACCCTGGGCCATCGGGCATCACATTGGCTCTTATCTGTCAATGCGACATTTTTGACAAGTAATGTCAAAAGTCACATTTTAACAACGGGAAATAACACATTTTTACAAAGAAGAAAAGTTTAAAAGAAACTTGCAAAATTGTCTGGTTGTGCCTGTAGGTTTTTTATACGAGACCTACGCGAGTGGAAATTATCTTCAAAGCGTTTCGTATTTTTGTACAAATGCGTACAACGCACTATGGTTATCGCTGGTAAACTGTCTTGTTGTCTATATTGTAGCCCTCTTGCTGGTGACTATTACCGACTGACTAGTTTGAAGCTATTGCAGTAGGTATAGTAGAGAAAAGAGAAGAAACAAAAGCCACTTCTGCATATCCTTTTGACACAACTCAGAGGAAGACACTTATTTCCCATACAAATAGAAGTCCTCACGCATATTTTTGTATTTTTTTTTTCTTAATAAGTCAATTAAAAAAAAATCGAAATACTTATAAATAACTTCGGACAAACAAGATCGCTGACCAAGCAATTATCGTCCTACGTTTGAACTACGAATGTAATTTTTTCCAAGATCCTAGTAATCATTATGGTTATAATTATAATTGAGCTGCGTTAGACGGACAATGTGTTTCCTATTCTCATTACATAAATACTATTCATTAGCCGACGAGCTGTGCGCGATAGGGTTGCCGCTGCAATATGCAGATATAGGGAATAAATTAATTAGAAAACAAAGTTTTCTTAACAATTTTTGTATTTGTACTGTATGTCAAGAAAATTTGCTTCATGATTCTTTTGGAGATTGAATGATATTGACAAGAAGACGCAGTTGACATTTGTAAAATTGTCTGTGGAAATTATAGCGTCAAAGGCATATGAACTACGTGGCACTATTAGTTCTAAATAGTTAACGTCATGGAGTCAGCCTATTGACAGGGGTAAATGGTAGAAGAAAACGTGTTGCGCCGACCCCAAGTAGAATTGGACAAGGGCATTAATCTTAATGACATCAATATTAAGACATTAGTTTATCTCATCATCATCTGATGATGAGATAAACTAATGTCTTAATATTAGATTTGACTGACATTATAAATTGTAGTGATACAAACGTCTTTTGGCGCTCAAATGACGTTGACACGGTCTTTTGGTCCAGTAAACATTTGTGAAATTGTCTATGGAAAAAGCAAGATAGCGGCTTCTACTCCGATTATGACCACGCTTCAATAGATTCTAAAATAATGCTTTTCTCTCCAATAAGAAAAATTACGTTAACATAAAATAATGTCATAATTAAGTGCAAGGAGAAAAGTGGAAAGAAGGATGACCTAGACATACAATACTCAAACAATTATAACATTGAGACACATTATTGACCAATACAAAAGTGATAGTCATTAGATAAACTGTCATCGATTTATTTGTAACATTACAGATGTTGGGGAGTCTGACAAGTCACGACACTTGGTGATATCAGATGATGTCATCAGCGGACAGGTGGATGTTGCTGACGTGATCTCTTTAGTGGCCTCTCAGGGCTTCCACGCGGGACTGTTGTGGTACCACGTACTAGGCCAATGAACTTGTGGCTGGTGAAATATGAACTACAAAATACGGAATAGACCACTCCTTTAGGTCACCACGATGAGATTGACTTGGAATCGGTAATCCAATTACAGCAGTTTCCGCGACTTCTGGATATGTCCCAGTAAACTGGTCTGAAAGATAAGTTTCATTAGTGGTAATGCTGATCAGTAGTTCACTACAAACTACAAGACAAGACAAAGTGACATTATATTAGCAATAATGATGACGGAAGAGTCGAAAAGGTATTGCATTTTTAAGCTACCAAAATTCTTGAGCATATGTCAGTCCCGTTAGTCGTTGCAAAAAGCTTTGGAAGTGATTGCCGCTTGTCTCACCAAAGAGACTGAGCTAAAGCTACGATTATCAACGTTTTTTTTTCTACTAGACATAAATAAAACCCTACTCTAGCCTCGCCAACCCTAGCTCCGCCGTCGGATGGCAGTGATTCAGTGTAGTGTTCCCTGTGTTTTTGCGAGTGGCTGGGGTGTTGCGCCCGCCACGTGCTCGCGGTCGTCGAACCCGGCACACATCTCCTAAAGGAATACTATGCGCTTGCGCCGGGTAGACGAAGTGTTGATGTCGTGAGGAGAGGGTTACTTTGTTTAGTTAGTGAGTCAGTCTATTTGGTCAGTTATCTTACTGTACTGTTAACCTGCGTCATCCCACTTTTATAAGGGATGCATACAAGGGAATTGTGGCAGAAGAAAGGTGAGGCCTTTACCTAGCAGTCGGTGATTCCAAAAATGAAATCATGAAATGACTCCTCCCGCTCTAGGCAAGCGGGAGGGATTGTCAGACTTTTACTGACTAAAACCCATTCATGTTCCTTCATCGCCCTTTAAGTTCCGGGGCCACGGTATCTCTTTCGAACAGTCTCGCAACCCCGGCAGGCATCGGCCCTTGAGGACCCCTTCCTTTTTGCTGACTCTCTTTGAGGCGCGCGTGGAACACGAACGCGCCGTCGACACGGCCTGTCGTCATGAGACGGACGGACGGCGAGCTAGCCCATAGCTCTCCATCCACAGGCCCGCGCCTACGGTGGCCGGGGGCCACCACGTGGCCCCCGACGCCCGGGGCGTCTCCCGCATGAATCTCCACCTGACTTCAAAATTTTTCGATTCAGTGCTAATCTGATCGCGTTGGTTGGACTGGTCGTTAGTTTGGTCCAGCTCGTTCCACTATCTTCTACAAGTGCTGCTGCGACACCTTCTGGTGATGATGAGAACTGATGTGATGACTGTGAGTGAGGGAGTAAATGGCAATGGATTCTGAAAGGCCAGGCACACATCTTCTGAGGAAATACTGTGCACTTGCGCTGTTGTACTGGGTCTAGGACAGGAAAGTATTGATGTCGTGAGGAAGAGTTACTTTATTTGGATGGAAGATGGTCTAGCATCATTAGTTGAATTTGAATTCGAAGTCATGTCTGCGCTGTCACTTAGGACACCGTAGAAGTGGCAAAGTTTTGGGCAAAAATCTAAAATATTATCTGTTATCGTGCCAGCGACACGTGTAAGAATATTGAGCATGTTTTTTTTCTTTTGTTGATTCTTTACGCATGATTTTTTAAGCTGTGCTATAAATTTCATCACAGTGGTTGTGACATACTTTATCATCTCTTAACAAAGACGTTATTGTCGGATCGATTAATGAATATTACTACTTTTCTATCTAAAAACGACAAAAAAAAATAAGTTCCTACTTCTGCACACTCAAAATACCAAAATAACCAAAAATACGATATAATAATTTCCTAAGCCATCAACTAGCCTCTCCACCCTACACAAAAGTAGGAAAAGCACATTCTATCCACTGTTTTTATAAATAAACCTTTCCAATAAGGCATAGTGCCCGTCAACTTCGAATTAAGAGCCACTAGGCAGACCCATAGAGCCACATTAGTGCCCTTTTTATATACTTAACGTGCATTCTATGTGCTGAAGCTATGTACATTAGAATAGTCTTGACGACTCTAATGTTAATTAAAATTAGTGATTAATTGCACTTGGTTTACTTTGAGGAGGGTGTTTCCGACGTGAATAGTTTTGACAAAAAGACTGTTTGACACTCGCTGATGGCTGTGGGACTGTTCGAAAGAGATACTGGAACACAAAGGGCAATGAAGGAACATGGATGGTTTTAGTCAGTAAAAATCAGACACTCCCTTCTGCTCCGCCCAGAGCGGGACGACTTCCCATCCAAAAAAAAAAAAATACCAAACCCTCTGTGTACCAAATCCGTTCTGTAGTTTAAGCTTGAAAGAATTACAAATATTCACGCATTCATTAATTCCCACAAACTTTCGCATTTATAATAGATTGTTTAATAAAACCATCATTCTCATCTCAACTTCAAAACACAACATTACATACCGAGTTTCCTCCATACCTCAGCAAGCACGTTAAGCTGTTGGTCCCGGCTGTCATTTATGGATCTAGATCCATAAATGACAGCCGGGACCAACAGCTTACGACTGTTACAGGTAGTCAGAGTGGCCCGAAAGTCTAACAACCAGTCTTGCCAAGGGGTATCGTATTACCCAGTACTAGCGGGGTAGCGACTCCCTCCACAGGTCAGATAAGCAGTCGCTCCATATAAAATACTGGTATTCAGCTGCATCCAATTAATTAATAAACAAATTGACATAGGTACTACGTTTTATCCAGTTATTAGCCTCCATAGTCAAAGAATTAGATTTGAGAAATTATTAGAAAATAATAACTAATTGGTATGCGAACGTGTGACTTGGGTCAATCGAGTTTCCACACGATTTTCTGCACATTCCTACGTTAAACAATGTAGGTAGAGAAAGTGATCAGTTTCTACAAATGTTTTCATATCCTTGTCAATACATAAGCGAAAATGCCAAATTTGTTACGTAACGTCCATCAAGACTCTTAATACCTTTTTAACTAAAAATACAAAAATAAAAACCAAAACCACAAACACACATTTTCCCGCGCTCAAACAAACATAAACAAACGCGCACGTGGTCGGACCATAGACATTAAACTCGCCGCGAACTTTTTATGTTCCGGTCATTCACCCGCCAGCAATTAAGGCGATATCACACGGACTGATATCAATCGTTTGTGAACGTGTGAACTGAACTGAATGTTTGAATGATGAATGTGAGTGAGGGAGTCAATGGATGCGGAAGGAGTGGCGTCATTTCGGAGAGGCCTATTTTATTGGATTGCAAAAGGCTGAGATATAGAGCTATGACCTGGTAATGTTTTGTCCGTTTCTACTGTCACTAGATAGACGACACCTTAAACAGCTCATTGTTGCAATTTCAACTCTCAGCTCAGAGTTGAATGCTGGATATTCAACAGCGCACTTTTATTTAAACATTTATTTAGGTGTACTTGCAAAAGGGGCATTGAGTTACGAGTAAAAAGTTACTTCTTGGTAAACTTGTATTATCTGTAACAAGAGTTAGCAGGTATAAAATTAATGGATTAGGATGAGTAAAAAAAATAAAGTTACTACTTTGATTTAACTGCTAAGTTAAACCTTATTATAATCGAAGTTTGCTAAGAATGAATCTGGTTAAAACTCTATTCAGATTCTGATTCAGATTCATTTATTTATTGTAAAACATAGGTACATTATAAGTTCTTATTTGGTTATACATTGAGGGCGCTATGTTTTGCCTCTAGGGGG
Organism: Xestia sexstrigata; assembly: GCA_941918905.2. NCBI lineage: Eukaryota > Metazoa > Arthropoda > Insecta > Lepidoptera > Noctuidae > Xestia > Xestia sexstrigata. The sequence continues at coordinate 12,680,231 of OW799222.2, forward strand.
TACAAAAGTATTAATGCATGCAATATCTCTTTTATATATCTAAAATTATAACACTGAGTGTAGTTGAGAAAACTAAATAATGAAATATAAAAAAAATGTCCGCAGTTATTTTAATAAATGAAAACTGTCAACACTTAATTATATAAAGAATGTTAAAGAAATTGAATGATGTCATAAATTAAAATTAAATGTCAAAAGGAAGATCAATAATTGTTACCTATGAAATGTCAGAAATTTTATAACAGCATGTCATATTCGGTGATTGAATAATAGCATTTTTCTATTAAAAGATTCTTTAATATTCTTTTAAAGTTGTGCAATTTTTTTTTTATCAGCGTCATTACAGCAAAACAATATAATTTTAGTTTTTTAGCCGAGAGTTTTCATTCGTCAGTTCTTCAGATCGCAATCGTCTTTATTAATGAAGATATTCTCATCAATCATAATTATTACCCATAGTACTTTACTATATGTATAAAGCGTGTGACGCAAAAAATACAACACACAATATGATAAATTATTTAAGCTACTTCATATATCATGTAAGTAATAATATTATGAATGAAAAATGTTTTGCTAAACAGACTTTACTCTTAGCTAACAATCATGACAGATATCCCATCATTTCAAACCATTAGTTTTAATTTCAAATAGTACTAAAAATATCTGTTTTAGTATGGGAAGCCATTAAAAATTGATTGTCATATCATACGGACAGACCAGTGTTACTAAACACGTGACAAAATCAGTAACTAAATTAAAATTGAATTTTACAGTGACATTTCTCTTTCCATAGACAAGCAGCGCCACTAAGAAATGTCAAAACATTTTGGTCATGCACTAACAAAAACCGGTCGTAAATACACTGATTAATTTGACAGATATTAATTGTCTTCTAGATTGAGTTAGCAAAAAAAATATTGATCATGAAACAGCAAAGAAGCGGCAAAACGTGTATCTAATATAGTTTTATGGATGATAATTATTTTGTGATATGAAGATATACGACTTGTAAGAAATGTTTCCGCACTGTTTTTAGGGGTCCGTACCGAGTACCGACCACACAGTAAAAGGGTGGAAAAAGTTTTATGTTTTTTTTTTCATCCATTCATTTGTTAGAACGCAGCAACGCATTGTGGCTATTTATAATAGGCTAGTTTCCACCATTCATAAATTGCGAAACTATTTAGTCCGTCAGTTAGAGTATTGGAAAATGGACACGTATATTTTGTTTTTGTAAATAAATGAATATTGACAAAGTTAGAACGCATCTAAACTCGGGAGTGGGGGGCTCGTGACGTCACAACGTGCTAAAATTATAGCACGGCGTGACGTATTGAGAATTTTATAAAGCGTCGTATCTTCGTCAATTTAGGTCTACGTAACAAAAGAAAAAATACGTATCAAATATTTTTTGAAAATCTAACTGACTAGATTAACTAATTAGATTTTTTCAGGACACAAGCCTATTATTTCTTCAGAGCTCAAGCCCTTCAAAACACAATTTGATACAACAGAAGGAATTATAGAGTAAGACGAAATCGAATTCTAAATTGACTGAATAGTTGTTTATATTCTATTTTTTAAACAGCAAAACCAACACTCTGCATTCAATCCGTTCATACTCTAATGAAGGTACGGACTGAACCCTTATTCCTCAATTCAACTCGGGCTTTGCTATTTAACATTTCCTTTCCAATTAGCTACGAGGAGTGGGTTCAACCATCTTGGCTGTCAAAATACGCGAACGATGACGGTTCGCAGCCGTCACCACTCACTGGGACGCTAGCTGTCTGGGGGTCACACCGGTCACCAACCTGCTCATGGTTGCTGGCATGATACGGGCATTAACTCCTGCCTTGGGAGAGGCCCATGTCTCGGTGAGGTTGGGCTGTGAGCATCCAAAAGACCTAGGTATCGGCAAAGACACGCAGGGGACACTGCCATATTTTTGGCTGCATAAATACCTACGTGTAAAAAAAACTAAATTTCGCAAAAAGTTTAATATACTTTTCATTCAACTCGGCTTAAAATAGGGTTCAAATTACACAACACCATAATAAACAAAAACAAGAATCGTTAAAAGAAAAATAATAATGCGACACCGTCTTGTCGTACCAGTAGACAAGGTTGAATATAATTAATACATTTGCCACACAACTGACGGAGAAATCGCGAGTATCCACGACTCGGGGGAATGAACGCTAAATTGAAATGGCCACGGAACTAAGAAACTAGGAAGAAAATGAAGAAATGTTCCATCCGACGCTTTCCTGCTTGTTCACAATGATTTGTTGGTTTTTTATCTACAATTTGCATCCATTTTTATGTGGTTTTGTATTCTGATTACAGACTTATCAATCAAGTTGTGCTATTTAGCAGAGACAAAAAATAGAGTAGGTACTCACGTTGACCATTTTTTTTTAAATTTGTTTTCCTTTTTTAAAGTTCGCTGTCGTTATGGAATCTGCGAGGAGCATAAGACAAGTAGGTATTGACGTTTAAAACTGTTAACAGGCTGTAAAATGTGCTAATGAACGATTAACACCATAGCATTTTATAGTGGTTACAATGTTAACATTTATATTTAATTTACTACAAGCTGAACAAACTAATCACTGTTGTTATGCATTTATGAACAGTAGATATGAACAAACAATGAGTAGGTATGCTACTTGTACTGAGTAATTAATAATGTTATTTTTACTTTAGAAAATGGTTCAATAATTTGATATCCACTCTAATAAAACATAATATCAATCACGTCCCTACAATAGAATTTGCGTGGGAAAACGTTCAAGCGCCATAATTTTGGTTTCCATAGACAAGACACTCATTTAAAAATAATACGAAATTCCTACATTGCCAGTATTTTCCATGTGTCACTAAACTCAAGGTGGTATTGAACCCATTATTAGGCATTAATTAAGACCAAAGGTAGACCACCTGTTAGATTAGGTACTTAGCAACTAGTACACACAAAATAGGTACCTAAGTTTAATGACCTGTAATGTTTTGTTAGCGAATGGCGCCCCTTTAATTATAGTATTTATTTTCATTATGTTTTTATTTTCGTAGGTACTTTAGGAAAATGAGTCATGGTAACACGTGGGGTGGGCTGATGTCCAGGTTACACCACGATGCGCAATTATTTTGGACTATTGACCATAAAGGCGTTGAACTCAGGGGCCTGCCTTCTGTGCCGATTCCAATCATTTTTGGTAGGAGTTGGGTGGAATTAAATTAATACAAAGTTTTGACTGCGAGAAATTCCTGGGTTTCTTATTTGATCATTTTTAGCCAAAGGTTACACTTTTATTTTTGCAAGAAGGATTTTCCTAAAGATTCATGTTATTTTTTTTAGTCATCTTTATGGACTTTTGGATGATTTTTCAATATTCTATTGAACTAATCACCTCACGAAGTTTTTTCCTGATGCACGATTTTTTTGTGGATTTCGAAGAATATGTTCTGTAAATATCCTGTAAATATCCTGCTTTATTGGTAAACCCACCTACTTAATCATAACAAAAATTCTAATTGACCTTTAATAAAAATATCCGAGAACCAACCAATGTGCAGCCCTCTCACTCTCCATAGGCAATAATGAGGTTCCTAGCAATAGACTATATAAAATGGCGGGGTTCCGGACTAGAACTAAAATAATGGTGAGCACACACGGCATGATACGGTGGCTTTAACCACTAGCTATTATTAATGAGCTCGATATTGTTAATAGATCATTAACATGTGTTTTGTAACGCAATTATTACAGAAATTATTCTGTAACTTAAAGACGGAATTTTTTGGAGACCATAGAGGAAAAGGGTTTAAGATACAAAATCATTTTTGTCAAAAAATGTCAGTCATAGATAAAACAGGTTGAAAAGAGGGGTGTGAACTAAGTCAAACAGACCTCCTAAAATTAATTATCGGTTTGGATCTAACAAACAGATAAGGAAAAGAGACAAAAATATGAACGAATGAGGAAAACGCAAATCCAAAAAGAGGATTGTCTTTCACAGACAGCATTAATAATACTGAGACATCTGAAAAAATGAGATTTTAGACATTGGGATGAAACATTTTAAAATGTGAATCTACCTAAATCATGAAAGCTATGTTAAACCTACTATTTGCATGCCCATGTGACTGTAAAATATGCAGAACCTTATTATAAAAGAACACCTCTTTAACTATTACCTACCCATGTTTGTAAAGAAATAAGTGATGTGATTTTTGTTTTGGTTAAAAAACAGACCTGCAGGGCTATTCACAACGCTTCGATTCGATTTTCGATTCGGAAAGTCGTATGTATATCTCGATCGATTTCAAAATGTCATAAAAAAAATATAGACATACGACTTTCCGAATCGAAAATCGAATCGAAGCGTTGTGAATAAGGGGCCTGGACCTTAAATGCACTTACTTACTCAAATCATGAAAAATAAGTTAAAAAAAAAAACTGAATTGCGTACAAATGTGAAAAAAAGTTTAAGCTTTTGCTTCTCAATTTAGCATCAAAAATCATTTACAAATAAGAGTCATAAAGATTCTCAAATCGTTTGTAGATTAGTCAGGTGGCAAATAAGCCAAGTGACGGGTTGACGGCCTCGTAAAGCTCGCAGGAAACCCCAAAAAACGATGTAATTTGTATGGAACAGGTTATTAATATGGCACAAGAGCCTACTTGTACACTCAACCTCAAATTGGTGGTAAAGTGCACTGCAAATTTCACCCTTACGTCTATGACAGAATGGTGCTGTCAATGTGAAATTGTGGCATAAAATGTTTGGGTGACTGTCCAAGTGTGTAGTGCTAGGCTGTAAATCAGAAAAAGAAAAGCCTGAACTACCAATGACTTAACATTTTTTATCTATCTAAGAGTTAAATGGTTTATAAGTTCTGCATAGTAACATCAATTAGCTAATGGATTTCAATTAATCCAGATAAGTAAAAATATGCGGTAAAGACCGCAAAAAATATTGAAGTAGAATCTTCTCATGTTATACAAATTCAAAATTTGTTAAGAATTGTCATCTAAAACGCTTCTACTGCACATCGTCACGGAATAATTCCACAAGCAAACGTCAAAACCGTCAATTAGGCTACTCTTCCCTTATCACGTACTCCACAGCTCCACAATTATCATTCTCCACACGTCACAAATAGTAACATTTCGTCACAACTCGCTCGATGGTCAGGGTCGCTGGCAAACAGAGTTCGTCGCCCGGTCAAATATTTTCGGTGACTATAAAAAATCTGCAACTCCTATTATGACGTCAGGGCCGGTTTGGCAAGTTTCGCAAGGACTTTTTTTGCGTTGTAATTATTTTTTTATACGTTCATCAACTTCGTTTGCATAACAATCCAATAATAGCTATTTTTTGGGGCCATAAACATGTATGAGAATCTATTTTGGTGTAACAAGTGCTTGTGAACTGAAAGATTATTTTTTATAGGAAACATTTCACGAAATTAGTTAAAAATAAAATTATTTTTCAATTTAAATCCCAGAATAATCAATTACAACATCAATTTATGGCTTTAATCGATCAATAATCAAACAAAACGTTAAAAAGCCGGCAGCGAGAAGAAGACATTGCGAAATTCGAAATACAAGATGGCGCCGGCTTTTTTTGTAGAATGCGCGCCAAAATAAACTGGCGGTCGTTCGTTGACCTCGGCGTGTTGACCCGGCGCGCGTGACGTCACGTGTGACGTGGCGGCTGTGACGTCGTCGGTGCTACGCCCACGGCCTCGCGTTGCTTGCGCTTGCGCCGATGATTTAATACAATCGTTCAAGGTTCCTTTTTGTTATAGTACGGATATTGTCCTATATTACTTCAGATAAACGTGCGTTTGTTAGATTGTTTGTTTTAATTCTTGGTACCGGTTTAGAGTTAAAAGGATATACATAACCAATCGTGTAAAAAAAACTTATAAGTAATGTAGATAGATAAAATTTATGTACATTTTAGATTTTAATTTTCATTATTATGCTCGCCTTTTATACCTTTTAAAATGGTCTTCGGTTTTTTTATTGATGAAATCCTGGTTCTGCAGGTTTGTAAATTATCTCATTTTAAATAATAAACACAAGGTCAACAGTAGGATATACAGCAGTTTCTCTAACTAATATCAAGCAAATTAGTGTCTTAATTCCAGCTCCCTTGAGCCGGGTCCAGACGTGTGTAACGCATAATGTAAGATTACGTGTAATTTAGCGTCAACAGTGTGGACGGCACACGAACTCAACGCGAATCGTCTAAGCGAATCTTTTTCAAGAGCTGTTTCGCCTTTGTGTAGTACCGTCCACACACAGAATTCGTGTTACATTTACCGACACATTACATTACGCGTTACACACGTCTGGACCCGGCTTTACGTACAACATCATAAGGATATGATTTTCTTAATGGAAGGGAAAATATCTTATACTCTTTGGAGAGGTCCTATTCTATGTCTATCATAGGTATGGTTTAATTGGTTTATGTAAAATAAATAAATCAGTACGTTTGAAGATTGACATAATATTTTGTATTAACTTACGGCATTCAAAAGTGACGTTTGATATGGTAATAAATGGTTTGTTTTTGCATTTGCTTAGTGAACGAAATGATTGAAAGCCACACAAGTAAGTCTGTTATAAGATAAGACTATAGAACTGATTAATTTCTAAAATTATAATGCAGTAGGAATTTCGATTTCGCTAGGGAATGGGCAACTACAGTACTTTCACGGTTTTTATGTCTTGTGACTGGGACTGTAGCTACATTTAATTATCATCTTTGTTTCTGACAATTCAAAGGTGGTAACTGGCCGACTTGAAAGAAATGCTTTGATTTTGATTTTGGATGGACTGTATAAAGAATCATATGGCAAGAAAGGTGTCTGATGAGATGACGAGTAATAGAGAAGTATGGAAGAAGAAGAAGTGCTGCGCCAACCACAAATTAATTGGGATCAGGGTTGGAGTTCATACTCCAACCCTGATCCCAATTCATTTGTGGTCAGCGCAGAAATTTCTACTCATCATCATTGATGAGTAGAAATTTCTTCCCGAAAGGTCATTGCCAATATTGCCATCCATTTAGGCATGATTACTACATGAGGTCTATTTTGTGTAGTAGTTCTTTACCGCCCGTTTAATGTTTCTTTATTTGACACAATCTTTCTAACATTTTAGATAAGTCAGAAGATGCTTCGAACCTGGCTCCGGCAACTTTCACAGGATGCACAGTTCAGTACCATGATTCATCATCATCTGCCTAGCCTTTTCCCAACTATGTTAGGATCGGCTTCCAGTTTAACCGGATACAGCTGACTACCGGTATTTTACCTGGATTGACTCCCTATCTGACGTCCACCCAGTTGTTACTGGGTAATACGATACCACTTGGTAAGATTGGTTGTCAGACTTTCGGGCCACTATCTGTAACGACTCATAAAGATTTATAAATAACAGCTGGGACCAAAGACTTAATGTGTTTTCCGAGGCACGGACGAAACTGGGTATGTACAACCTAGGCAAGCCCGGCTTAGTCTGCCTGTCCACTGAAGCGGAGCGAGGCTGCGTAGCGGAGCAACAGAGAAATATTAACCAATAGGATTGCATACTGGAGCGGAGCTGAGATTTTATGCGATCCTATTGGTTAATATTTCTCCGTTACTCTGCTCCGCAGCCTAGCTCCGCTTCAGTGGACAGGATCGACCCGAGCCGCTGTTAGTATTTAGCTTCAGTACCATTAAGCTTATTGAAAGCCTAATTCGCAATACTTAGTTAAAGTTATCTAGTTTGTTAAACATTAAAACTAGAACTAATGAGCACCATCAACAACCCAGAAAATAAACACTTCAAAACCGACACACATCGAAAAACAAAAGCACATACACAAACCCAAAGAGTAGCACAAAATTAACCGCAAAAAGCACAATAGAAAACTGAAAACGATTTGACGAACAATACTACGTTTAAACCTACTTTTCTTAATGGCTAAGTTCAAGGAACCACTAATAAAGACCTGGCCTAGTTTTGAGACTGTATACGTATTCACTAAACTCTAATTCTTTGAAAAGCTACTAAATGGTATTCAAATAGTCAAAATATCGTTTCGTGCGTAAAACTTGGTCTGCGGCCGTATTCTGAAGTTAATATTTTTACAACAGAAAAAACTTTTGGGAATTAATCTTACTAATATTAAAAATACGATAGTTTGGATGGATGTTTGTTACTCTTTCACGCAAAAACAACTGACCGAATTTGGATACAGATATATTTGGCACACAGATAATTTATAGCCTGGATTAACACATAGGATACTTTTTATCCCGGTAGTATGATGCTATGGGACAGTTACCTACCGAACTTCACGCGGGCGAAGCCGCGGGCATAACTTAGTCTTTTATATTTTTTATTGAATTAGGTATCATATCCAAAAGTTAGTAGGTAGTTACAGGTGGCCCAAAAAATCTGACAACCAGTCTTATCAAGGGGTATCGTATTACCCAGGACTAACTGGGTTATGGAGGTTCGGATAGGCAGTCACTCCATGTAAAATACTGGTATTCAGCTGCATCTGGTTAGATTGGAAGCCGACCCCAACATAGTTGGGAAAACGCTCGGCAGATAATGATATCCAAAAGTTTAATATTTAATGTAGGTCGCAATAAGAATAAGGATTTTAGGAATCAACATCTCGGGTGATTATCCTTAATAAAAAAAAAATGTGAAGATATCTCTGTATTATTTTTTGTGTCGTCACTATACTTACGTATGTTCTACCTGTCTGTGGTTTTATATAAAGACGTAAGTAACATGAAATACGCAAGTTCTCATTGCGTGACGTTGGTTAAGATTACCTTTTTATATGATACCAAAAGTCATCTTCCTTCCTTCTTCATCCATATCCGTTTCCTCTTTTTCCTCTGACGCAATTCTGTAAAATTTATTTGCTTATTAAAAAATCATACGTCAATTTGTATATGCGTAGGTTAGTTCTCTTGTAGGAAAATTGTTTTATGTTAAGGCAATGTGCAAAATGACGTGCAAAGGAACAATTATGTCTATTGATAGATTGATTCACATTGGTTGGCCAATTGATCAGGTCTTTACTTATTTCATCTCAGATAAGTTTGAAAGATTACTCAATTAATTTAAGTTTTTTTAATATCATCATTATACATTGTTCTAATAAAACGTTAATAGTTATTATTTCACAGAATTTACGAAAGCTATCTAAGAATGTACGGATTAGAAGCTGCTGGGCAACTAGATGTCCATTTGTTTATACATGAACTTTACAAAATCATCAGCACTAATGAGTTTACTGATAATATCAGACGAATAGTGGTTATTTCACGAATCAGTGATCTTGAATTCTTGATCATAATTCCTTAATTGCGCCTCAACAGCACACAGTAAGCAATATTCTGTTATTCGATTAAACCACAAAATAGGGTAGTCCTATAGCTCAAAGTTTAAGAAAATTATTAGTTTCTCGCATAGGGCTTTTTGTTTACCATTTTTCCAACCACCGTAAACTCCCCACATAAAAGCCATAGCCTTTAATAACTTTGACAGCTTACTCGATAAACAAAACAAACAAAATGAATGTTAATATCCTCATCAGAATAGTACGTTGGGCTCGGTGCGTCGGCGCAGCGAACGGTCGACCTACATACCGGGGCCCGACCTCCTCAAGTTTATTGCCAATCTTACAACATATACTTAGCAGCATACAGCTCTAACAGACATTTTCTTCTATCACTATTGAGGATAAGAAGTTTCGATAGGATTGCCACACGGATATTTTTAATTTAAATAACCTCTTCTTTTTTAGAAGTTGGTTAATTAAACCTGCTTGTTATTTTCCACAGCATGGCCATGGTTTGTATCCAAAGATACAAAAGATGAGAGAGCTTTGATCAAAATACTTGTTAAAATAGTGTAACTCCGGGGCCAACTATACGGAAACCCCATAAGGCAAGCATACTGTTCCGAAACCCTAACATCGTAAAGAGTAGTGGGTTATAATGGCAAGCCTTAAGGCTTCCATGAATGTACCGCCACTAATTCGTACTACCATGATATGCTCAGCCTATGTTTCCACTGGGCGCATGCCTCGTCTCCGCGTAGGCCGTAGTTCACCATTGTGAGTCTAGTGTGGTTTGATGGAAGACTATGCCATGACTATGCTATGATAATTTCACCAAAATCGCATCAAAATTATGCATCACTTTTAGACGATTAGGCTAGTTGTGATTTAACTAGAGAAAGACTTCATTCCTCACTATCATTTTATTAAACCTCAAAAGTCTGAAAATAAGTTGACTTTTTTGTGCGTGAGTGTGTGGGTGGGTATCTAAACACATCTCAAAGACTGCGAGAAAATTATTTCAAGCAACAAGTTCTAGGTCAAAGATCATAACTGTGCTTACGAAAGTTGCATGCACGTCACCAACGAAATACATTCTCTTAGCTAGGTATGTTCATTTTAACTTGGCACATCTAAATCTGCATCAACATCATCATGCTCTCGGCCTTATCCCAATTTATATAGGGTCGGCGCAGCATGTCTGCTTCTTCCATACTTCTTTATTGCTCGTCATCTCAGCAGTCACCTCCTTTCTAGCCATATCATCTTTCACACAGTCTTCTGAGTCTTCATCATCATAACAGCCGAAAGAGACTCTTAACGGACTCCGGACATAAGTTGGCCGAAGCAAGGAATACTTACTCCGGTGGGTATATCTATATACTCGTATAGGCGATTCTAGCTAAGAGTGACTGTGAAACAATGGGATAGGTACCTGGAGTTTCGTTCTGTGCAGACAAGAAAAAAAAAACAAAGCCCGGCCAGTTTTGGTCATAAGACTTCCCAAGTATCACCACATGACCCAGGTCATATGGTGATACTTGTCCTGTGTTTTTTTTGGCCCGCCACTCTATTCCTATACGCAACTCCTGAAAGCCAGAATCAACAGTGGCGACTACAAGAAAAGCGCCGAGACAGTGAAGCTCGACGAAGTCCCAGAAAAACAATTTAACTGTCTTGGATCCCGCAAAGAAATTAATCAGAAAAAAATAGCGAAGGAGTAGGAAAACATAATTGTGTGATTTCCGCACCCAACGTATTCCTTGGCCTTCTTCGAATTCTGAGCCACTTTTTACTTCATTACGTTGGTCCATCCCTCCAGTCATTATTCCAGCAATATCTCAGGTAGGTTTGGATCGAGCTCTCATTCAAATGAGATGCTAATGAACAGTTTCTAAGGAGCTGCTGACTTCTGACCTTGACTTTACAGCTTGCGATACATACCGACATAGCATTTAAATAGTAATTACTTTGAGGAACAATAAGACCTGTTTCCTAACTTTTTGTATCTTTCTTGTATGGTTAGTGCCTAATCTAATGTCAGTGATTTTACATCTGCCAACAAACTGCTTTACGGTTTGGCAGAAGTAACATTTTTTGTAATACGATGTCACCACGAATAAACGCTTTTTTTTTTTTCATTTTTATCACTTTCTGCAACTTATACAGAAAGTAATATATATAGGCCTATTCCTATGGCCCAGTGGTGTTATCGGCCGCCGACCTGCCAAGTCATAGGTCTCGTGACCTATAATTTTTCGGATCCATGTGCGTATTGTATAATTATCATTAGCTTCGTATACAGTATAAGACTACCTAATAAACTAGCCTGTATAGCTTACATAGTTTCACTGTAGGGCAAAGATCTCTCTCTCTTCTACACAATTCTGTTTTTTGCTTTTGTAGAAATCAACCTCACCCCCACAACCTCACTTCTTTCTAAGCTTATTCATTCTTCTTCATCATGTAAGAAGTTATTAGTATTTTACCAAATTTAAAACTAATGAACAAGACCTAAGACACCGTAATATAACAGGCAAATTCATTCATAAAACTTTTTCATTCATACACCACTGGGTCTTTACTACACACGCAACGACCTACGCACATACCATTGCGTCACAACATCACCCAGAGACACGACTTCCTGCTCCAACATCCTTCTATTAAATATTTTTTATCTGTTAGACTTTTGACATATTTCGTCAAAAACGTCAACTAATTCGTGCCGTTTAACCCAGTTCGTCACGGAACTCAGTGAGTCAGAGCACGGATCCTAGTTATGACGGTAGACAAACTTGTTATGTTTAGCACTTGTGAATAGAAAGCCTTGGGGAGGTCAGAATAGTGTTGGAGTTATTCATAGGTTACGGTCTAAAAATATGCTTCGACGGCCCTGAGGTGTTTAGTCAAATAGCATAACATGACATCACACCTATAAGCCCCGAAGGGTTAGGCAGAGGTATACCTAATGGTACACCCACATTTAGCCTGTTGTGTTTTAATTCCGATGTAATAGGGGGCGAGCCTATTGCCATCAATCGGGCACAAAGTCGTCGACTTATTCGTTATTTGTTCGAATTATTTCGTAACGGATTTCTTCAAATTTTCTGTTCTAGTTCTTCGCCGTTGACAGAGCAGCGATGATGAAATAGGCCTGGGCTCGAACCAACGACCTACGGATGTTAATCGGCAGCGATACTACTGTACCACCAATGCCGAGATTGACTGTTTGTGTAGTTAAGGAAAAGGTTTGCTTAATGTATTCAATTGATGACATACTTTGATATACGGAATTGGGTATGATCCTGCCAGGATTTTTAAGCGGTTAAACCTGTACCTTTATAGCGGATTTTTACGTGTATTTATTTTTAATGATTTTCTATAGGCTCTCTCATCCTTACATATTCCATTTTCAGGTATGCTGCCATAACGCGCGCTGCTGCGGTTACGCGACACCACGCAGCGAAACACGACGCCGACAACGTTGCGTGTATAGTTTTAGTCTCTTAGGGTTGAAAATATGTATTAGTATATTTTTGTTGTTAACAATTATTTTGTGTATTTTACCTATGGGCCTTAGTTGCCTGATAATAAAAGGATTATTATTATTATTATATCGTAGAAAAAAAATCACAGCAGAGCTTGAGGTCCTGGGTTCGATTCTCAGGTCGGGCAAAGACAAAGTGTTGTTGGGTTTTTCATCAAGACTTCTCCAAGTAGCAGCAACAGAGCTTGGATTTGTAACCGATTGGTAGCAGTAGGCAATCCCCTATTAAATGGGACTTAAATATAACTGGTGAAACGTGGGTGTAGGTACAATCATTGGGTCCGTCACCTCCTTCTGCGAAGCAGTAATGCTAGAGAAGGAGGTGGCGGAACGTGAGAGGGAGAGAACCTCTCAGCGTCCCGGCCGCCGCGGGAGACGCCCCGGGCGTCGGGGGCCGGCCCCCGGCCTGTGGATGGTGGGCTATGGGCTAACTCGCCGTCCGTCCGTCTCATGACGACAGGCCGTGTCGACGGCGCGTTCGTGTTCCACGCGCGCCTCAAAGAGAGTCAGCAAAAGGAAGGGGCCCGAGGCAAGGACCGATGCCTGCCGGGGTTGCGGGACTGTTCGAAAGAGATACCGTGGCCCCGGAACACAAAGGGCGATGAAGGAACATGGATGGGTTTTAGTCAGTAAAAGTCTGACAGTCCCTCCTGCTCCGCCCAGAGCGGGAGAAGTCATTTGATGATTTCCCATCCGATAAAAAAAAAAAAAGTACAATTATTGGGTACAACTAACCCCTCGGGGATTACAGGCGAGATGCTATGTTATTATCAGTTTCCCGACTTCTCTCTCATTTCTCCAGCCATCCAAACTCCATACAAAATCAAAACAAACATCAGACAGCCACGCACATACCTGCACTCGTAACGGTCGGCCCACATACAGCTTTTGAGCCTCACCGAGAACACTAACTGTCGTGTATCACTTATTCAGACCATGTTGATTTGTCGTTTGTTATGTACGACAGATGTTTGGTTTGATAACTTTGTGTTGTGTTTTGTAATTTTTATTTGGCAGATGGTGCTTCTTCTTTCTTCTATATCAACATATAAACATAAACGGGTTGACTGATTTTTATGTATATATTTTTTAGGTCTGAGAATAGGCTACTTTTTAGTCTCACACATACACATCAATATCCACGCAAACGAAGTCGCGGGTAACAGCTAGTTTACTTATAACTGCAATAATATTAAAAAACGTCCACATTAAAATTCCTAACAATTAGAAAAATAAAATCCCTTCGGCAAGCCGCAGGAGGTAGATTTCGAAGAAGAGTTTAGCATGGGAAAATAAAAACTTTTAAATTAAAAATTGTAGTTACCAATTAGCTTTCAAAAAAAAAAGAATTGACGCTAAAAATGTGTATGGTGAAATTTACGAAAAACTCAACAGTTTTTTTTTTAATATTCTGGAGAAGATTTTACCTGTGGTAGCAGCACTGCGAAGGTGCTGCTGTAGTGGTGATAGTGACTAGTGATAGTGTGAACGAACATAGACACTGAACTGTGAACAGTCAGAACAGTAAGGGTAAAGACTGGTAGTTGATTTTTATTCTTTCATAAATGACAAAGCTCAACGCGCGCGGGCAAAGGTCAACGAATTTTTGCAGCAAACCATGAACTTGAATGTATTGTGGTGTAGTATGTAATTACCTACAATATTATATGTGTGTGTGTGTGTGTGTGTCTGTAATATGAACACACATAAACCATAGTATTAAAGACAGCGGTCTCTAATACATACATACAACACCACCCAACCTCTCGACAAATACATTAAAATTATCTGGAAAAAGTAAAGCTCCCAAAAACTTTGTCCAGCTCACCCACAGAATACCATAAACCAATCTAAAACCCACCCAACAATTACCCAGCCTCGAACATGTCCGTTTACCAGCCCCGCCCTAACCACAGCCAAACATAACTTGGAGCTATCAGTAACGGATGACCTACATCGGGCTGCCTAACGAGAGAGCTCACAGTTACATCCTGATATGGTTGCTCTCAGAACTGGGATGGTGAGATAACTGTCTTGAGGCTTATTATGAAGATCCTGTTGTGCTAGAAGCGGTAATGGCTGAAAGGAAGGTGGAATTTCTTGTGTTGCAAGCTTTAAAGTGCCTGTGTTGTGTGTTTGCTTCCTTGATCAACTGCTGTACTTTGCATGGTTGTAAGGACTTAAAGGCCTATACCCCTTCAAATGGCTTAGCATGATCATCCGTTGCGCCTAAAATACTGCAGCATTAATTTTGAAATAAGAATATGGTAAAGTTGAGGATTAATGCTAAGTATTATGTGTGACGAAAACACGATTCTATGAACTTTTCTTGATAGAAAAAAATTCCAAAGTTACCTCCAAATCGAACAATAAACCGCTGGTATTCAAAAAGTACTTCAAATTAGATCATGAAACTTTGCATATTAACTGAACTAACTATAAAGCAGGTCTTATGTGTTTTACTTTTTTAGTCCAATCAATAGAATTTTTGAAAATCGCAAAAAACCACTCATTTTGCACTATTCGGCCGCAGTGACTGACGTAACAACCGCTTTATAGTGCAAGCTGATTAGAACTTTATTCTAACAGTATTTCAAACGAAGTTTGAACCACCACAAATAGAGTTATTTTATTAGAGATATTTTAGGGTTAGAAGGGTCTTAAGAAGTGAGGCTGCGTTTCCACCATAGATCCGATGGATCCGAAGCGAGTGCTGTGTGTGAAACTAACCAATAATATAACGTCTTTTTTACCATCGCCACTCGAAACGGGCATTTTATTCATCGATAACAGTGAATAAAACTCACTTACTCACTGTCACTGAGTGAATAAAAACATTTTGAATTTGGAACAAAAAAACGTGCCGACAAGAATATAACACTGAATTTCGAAAATTCCTTTAAAAGATTGACCATTGGCTTTACATACTTTCAGACGCACAGAGGAAACTCGGTATGTAATGAATTAGTTGTCACTTATCCACAGACCAACCTTGGTAAGCGTGGCTTAACCTTGAAGATCGCTCGATTGGCTGTTATTATTAACCACCCACGAGAAATGTAAATATTATATTTTTATTTATTTTCTCGCAGTCAATGGTTAAAAGTAGAGAACACAACTCGTGAAAAAAAACTTCATCTCGGTTCTTGTATCCCTCGTTCCGCTCAGGATTCTACTCTAGAATCCCTTGCTACGCTCGGGATTTACTCTAGAATCCTTCGCTGCTCTCGGGATCCAACTTAGTCCCTTGAATTAAATTCCCTATTTTTCACTTGTATAAAATCTACTATTGCAACAAATCCACAGCTTGATCTTTTCTAGCTATGTGATTGGTTAGTTCCACACACATCTCTCGCTACGCAACCCTCATCTCTGGTGGAAACACAGCCTTAGTGTCGTATTCACTCATTGGTTTGCAGTATTTAGATGCGACACGTAATGATGGATCATGTCAGTAGGTGTATTTCCTAGGTATTTTGCATCTGATAACTAACATAAATATTTAGACTTGATGTGAAGGAATTCATTTCTAATGTTCCAATATGTTGCGTGATTCTCAAAAAAATATTGATAACATTCGATTAATTGTACACAGAGAAATATAATTGAATATACACTACTGAATCCTGTTGATTTAGGTTTATCAAAAAAGGAAATTATTGAGGGGATATCCCTGAATAATTAGAAACACTTGAATTTAATTCCACAATCGTGGAAGAGGGATGACGGCTGACTAAAAAAAATATGATTCTGTTTAGTCCGTCAGTTAGATTATCGAAAAATATTGGATACGTATTTTTTGTTTCATCAAATTAATAAAAATTGACGAAGATAAAACGTGTCAACATCATCATCGTGATTATGTCAAACCCCCGCTTGTGACGTCACATTTAAGTAAAAAATGTACTCAAATGTGACGTCACACGAGTTTTCGACGCACTGTATCGTCTTAATTTTTTGTTTACGTGAAAAAAGAAAAAATATGTGTCCAATATTTTTTGGAAATCTATCAAACGGACTAATTAGATTTTTTTCGTCATCCACCCTATTGGATTTTAGGAGAAATATATCTATGGCTGCAGAGATATTGCCTGGTTGAATAACTGCCCGAAGTCTGGATTTGTTCCCGGTTGATGGCATTAACACAACTGGCGAAGTGTGAGTGTACAATAGGTAAAATAAGGTTTAAATTCAGGCGTGATGAAGAGGTATTTGTTTGTATATTTGTAAGTTTAAATGTACGGTGTAATCCTCTGTATTACTGATCCGATTCCGAAAATTCTGTCACTTATGGGAAGCTACATTATCCCCGAGTGTCTTAAGCTGTATTTAAAACTTTCTGTTTGGTTAATTTCAGTAAATAACGGAAGCGAAGCCGCGACCGAAACCTATTCTTTAATATTTTAGTCTCGAGTCCCGTCCAGCTAACTTCTATATCCGTGAACCGTAGTATTATCGGTTTACTGGAAGTGTTTGCGGATCTAAACCAACATGGCGATATATTTTCTTTAGCTGTAAGCTAATTACAGCCGAGGCGACCTCAGGACTGTATATAGATGCCTATTACATAACGATTGGGATCGATACCTAATATGTAGCAGCTATATCTGGATCCCAACGGTACTTGGGCACATGATGTGAGGTGTATCAATATTTATTGGTATAACTTAGCCTGCAGTAGCTGGCATGAATATATGGATCTGATTTACGTTTTTAGTAATGTGTTTCTCTTTAAATATTCGTCAAGACTCTTGTTTAATTCCAGAGGTTTTAGACAAGTAACAATCGTTTTATTTATTTACTAACACTACACCCGGGAATTCACCCGTAACATTGCGATAGCTGGGCTAATATGCATGATACATAAATATTATTTATAGCCCACGAATAATGTAGCTTTATACCAGTTAAAAAAATTTAGAATTGGATCATTCGTTCCGGAGATTTACAATCTTACTAACAGATTTTACCACACATAATATATTAGTATATTGAGATAGTATAGATTTTAAGAGAGGATTGACTTTTTTTTTAACCGACTACCAAGGAAGGGTCATGTTTTTGATAGCTTATGTCAGTCCAATACATTGTTCAGTTTTCAATTATTGTTACCGCTGATAGTAAGTAAGTCTTGTTGGGTGATAAGATTGGGAGTTGAGACGTGAAGATAAAAAAGGTTGGTTCTATTTAAGCAAAAATTTAAAATACAGTTCAAATCATCGAAGATTATTGATGATCTATCGCCTGCTTTTTCTCAACTTGGCTGGGGTCGGCTTCCAGTCTAAACGAATGCAGCTGAATACCAGTATTTTACATGGAGCGACTGACTATCTGACCTGACCTATCCAGTTGGTACTGGGTAATACGATACCCCTTGATAAACGACGTACGACGTAATCATCAGGCATGTGTTGCTACCCGTAGACGTTCTACGTCATAGGATCCTGCGGTTATTTTAACCGTAATCAGTTATCAGTAACATTCGTTAATTGCATAGGCCCTGTTTCCCGGTACTTTGAGCTCGGGCAGTTTAATTTAGTTAATTTGAACTTGATAACGTTTTCCTTAGTTTCAGTTTCAACTGTTACAAACCTTAAAACAGAATTAATTATGGTTGGTAACTGCCTTTTAATATAATTAGTAATGGATGGGTAAGTTGGGTTCCCGGAATTCGACCACGACCGGAGAAAAATGTTGGTGGCTACACCCATTTTATAATTAAACAATGAACAGATTAAAGTCGTAGGTCACCTTGAGAGGGAAACCCCAATAGGTGGGCTACTAAGGCTGCATAAAACTGTCATGGCCGAACGCATCAAGCAGCGATTGCATGGAAAACTGCGACCTTGGAATACACGGCACCGTTTGAGCAGTCTCAACCACTCCAGGAGGTTGACTGCTGTTACTTAAAAGAGAGAAAATAAGCGTGTTTTGGCATTAAAACAAACAAATAACACAATTAAACTAAAAACAAACTTTCTATGACAAAAGGGCTTCAGTCAGCATAATGCTAGAGGCCAACACAAACTGTATAGTTTGTTTCGCCCTCATTTAACGCTGATTTTCAGCTGCAGCCCACTGTCAATAGCTACTGCTCAGGCAATAGGCGAGACGACCAAAAAAAAAACTAATTAGACCGTCAGTTAGATTATCAGAAAATATTTGACCCGTGTTTTTTCTTTTGTTACGTAAATCAAAATTGACGAAGATATGGTGCTTTTAAAATAATTCTCAATACGTCACGTCTAGGTATAATTTTTAGCTAGTTCTGACGTCACGAGCCCCCACTCCCGAGTTTTGATGCGTTTTATCTTTGTAAATATTCATTAATTTACAAAAACAAAAAATACGTGTCCATTAATTTCCAATACTCTAACTGACGGACTAAATAGATTTGCATTTTTTTGATACAGTCGTCATGCCTATTGACAATGACATATTTATTATCATTAAAATACGTGGTCGAAAATATAAATATCGATTTAATTAAAAGACTCCGGTTGAATCGATAACAGAAACAACCCATTAGGTATCATCATCTGTCTCACAGACAGACAGACAGACAAACATCTAGACTTCAGTCAAGTATTGCCACAACGACTAACAGCCGTTTATAATTATTAGTTCATATGCCTACGCTTGTGCTATCGGTGTTTCTATAAACAAAGTTATCTTCAAATATCCTATCCGCGTCACCTACCTGTCACTTGATTCATAGAAAAATCAAAGAAAGATTTTCTGTGACGTTTTGTTTCTAACCGTCTGTAAGCAAAATTTCAAATATTAGACGGAGATAGCAACCTCATCATCATCATCATCAGCCCATTAATGTTCCCACTGCTGGGACACAGGCCTCCTCTCTATGAGAGGGAATGGGCTATAATCCACCACGCGGACCCAGTGCGGATTGGTTGATAGCAACCTACCGCAACCGAACAGTAAGTTATTGAAAATGGCCGTAAGTAACTCGCGAATTCTTGACAGACGATTCGTAATCAATTTTTCCATAACAGAAGCCACTCTCAAACATTCTTTACTTTGCCTATTCTATACAC
Source organism: Xestia sexstrigata (assembly GCA_941918905.2). Taxonomy (NCBI): domain Eukaryota; kingdom Metazoa; phylum Arthropoda; class Insecta; order Lepidoptera; family Noctuidae; genus Xestia; species Xestia sexstrigata. The sequence continues at coordinate 12,700,213 of OW799222.2, forward strand.
ATCTTTCTGCTGAAAAATGCAGTAATTTCTCATCCGACTTCTTCAAAACCCAACATTTCGATCCAGTACGACAGGGCAAATTCTTCCTTTAAATTCAGGGGCCCGTTGGGTTGTTCCAGTGACCTGTCGCCACTTTATTCAACCTGAGCCATAGGATATTTGGTAGGATATATTACGAAAATAAATCTGTTAAATCCGCCTGCAAAAATATGAACCTAAAGTTATTGATATTAAGAAACAGCGGAGAAAAAAGGCGCAGTTAAAACATAATAATATATATGCGGGCGGGGAGGGCTGCATCCTGCAACCAGACCTGGATCGTTTTCGCGGAATTAAAACTAAAAATTTTGCATAACACTGAATGTCATCGATTGCCGCAAAGTAACGACTGATTCTGTAATTTAATAAATTAGTTACTAACCGAATCGGGAGAGGATTTGCCGAAATCATCCTGTATGACTCAAAAATCCGGATAGGTACAAAACCACACAAAAAAAAAATTAACTATATATTAAACAATAGTTTCTGATAACTATTTCCCTTTATTATATAATACAATAGAGACGCACATTTATACCTAATTGATAAGTAAATTAATGATTTAATAAAACTGAAAATTAACTTTACATAGGTTACATAACGACAAAAAAGTAAATTCCAATGAAATTCATTTTATCGGAACCTTAATTGGGTTTTTGAAATTCCCATAGGTAAATATTGTTTCTGCGTAACCTACCGGGCACTTATTCAAATGAGTAAAGTGAACCCAAATCATTAAAAATTCAGGTTCCTGATGAGAAAAAAATCTTTTTATTTACAAAAACGGAGATAGATCCTTCCTATTTGTATGATTCTTGGTGTCCTCTTTATTTCTGGGCGTGGAACATCCAAGTCTCAATTTAAAAAAAAGTGTAATGGGATTTTACATAACATAATATCATACCTGTAATCCCCAAGGGTCAAGCAGAGGTGTAGCTAATCCTACACTCAAATTTCGCCAATTATGTTTAAGTCCTATATCATAATGGACGAGCCTATTGCCATCACCCAGGCGCAAATCCAAACTCCTTAGCTGGATTAAATGGCATTTATATTTCATAAACTAAACTTCACTTCCTCAATCGCCTTACACTTGCATATAACATAATAAACTCCCACGAACCACAAAACACGTGTCTCGAACAGTTACATAACCCCATTCGGACAACCTTCTCAGTTTACCACCACCTAACCTGACCTAAGCACGACATACACCACTTTACATTACCCATACTTGCCCAAGGTCCTCTTACACTGGCTCAACCACTAATGTAGTATGATCTTGCCAGTAACGGGGTACCGTTGCGTTGCGATGATATTAGCAAAGCCTTGTGACCCAGATAAATGTGTACCGTTACCGGACATTGAACCTGCACCCCAAGTGTGACATTTATGCGGAACTGAATTAAGGCAGGTCGGTTTGGCGCAGTCTATAATTCATAGACTACACGATGATGCCTGCAAAAAATATAGATAGGCATAAAGTTATGATTGGTAGTTTATGGATTGTTTGTTTGTTTGTTTGTTTTCAAAAGCGGTTTGTATCTTGTTAGAGGCCGTTTAGCGAAAATTGGACGAAGTATTATAGAAACAGTCATATGTAATTTGTGACATTACACTGTCTACAAGCTTCTCAGGAGCGCCTACGTTTGACTGAAAGAATGTGGGTCATGTGGTCAGCAGAAATTTCTGGAATTATCTAAGCGGGTCCAAAAAATGTATTATACAACACATCACTCCTGTAATCGCGAAAAGGTCTGGCAGAGGTATTCCCACATTTCACCAGCTATGTTTGAGTCCCATGTAATAAGGGGTGAGCCATCAATCAGGCACAAGTCCTGACTCTCTCATCTGGCTTGACGTCATAGATTATGTGAAAAAGGAACCCTCCTAAACGAAGTAAGGTATCTCTGAAAATCTGGAAAAGTTAAAAAGGGGACCAAAGTGGCCTTGATGAGGCATGGAGGGCTTGGGCTTCCTATTATGTAACGTATGTTGATCTCATTATAATGTGTTGTTTTTTTTTAAGCAAACCTGTAGCAATGGATCTAAAGACACCTTATGCCTCATGCCTCATCTCTAGTGCAGACAAATGCTGCAAATGCACATAATCGAGTATCAAAACAAATAAGATACCAAACCTGACTCATAAAGGAAATACTTCACATCCTCCACACCGTTATGCGACCCCAATCATAAGCATTTTTAACAGCCAAAATCAAAAAAGGCTTTATGTAATTTTAGCTTTATTCAAATTTGGGTCACCCAAACTGGATGCGTCAACGATTTTTGTCCCGTTATGTACAGTTTGACACACTGGGCTTAATGATCTAACTGTATCTGAGCCGTTTATTTCTTTGATAAATTATTATGTTATTTTTTGCACAGTGTGCTCAAAGGCTTAGTTAAGCAGGATATAATGAGGGTTTCAAATAAATTATTATGTCAGTACAGACAGTTTTTATTGTAAAGTAATAAATGATTCAAAATTATGTGTGTACTTGTAATCGTTTTATGGTTCCCAGAAATTATTTTTATTTGACGGTTTTCAATTTGTTGTAAAAGATTGTTGATATTCCCCCACTGTAAATTGCGTTTGATTTTATGTGATTGTCACAATAAACACATAAAATATAACGTTATAGCCTACACATTTTAAAGTACTTAATTAAATCCCTTGAAATCTTCTCATCCATAGACATTGTTTTAGCATTGTCCCATAAACGATTTCCTCGGGAATTTTCGCAAATGCATATATAAAACCTCTTTAAAAGCTTTCTATACAACTTTTATGTTGATCTTTTACTTTAATTATACAAAAATACATTCTGGGCGTGGTATCTCTTGTTTTAAGAACCTTTGCCGACCGGAAGCAGGAAATGTTTCAGAAATGGCAACAAATTGTCAGTTGGTTACTCATTCAAAAAATTTGTGGGAGCCTTTTACAGCTCGTGATCTTTTACCACCAAATATGCATCGTATGACTTTGAAATTGTTTAGCATTGAATAATACCCATAACTGTAACAACAGACAAAATCGCATAGACATAAAGCCATCTAAATACAACGTTATCAAGATTGTAATCTATTTGTAAGAGGTCACACAACGATTTACTCCAATAAATTGTATCTGATATTATTAATCCGATAGTACTCGTATGTATCATGTCATGACGATAATTATGACAAATGACATAGGTACACATATCAAAAAAAGTTTGTGTTCACTAGCATAAGCTGATATAATTTTTTAAATTGAACTTTATCAAGAGAAATCCTTTGTTGGTTGTTTTCTTTAAAATAGAAATACCCTGTTTGAAATAAAAAATAAAACTATTTTTTCATAATATAATCTACCGTAACAAAAAAGATTTCGTTTTTCAAAGTGATCACAAACTTTTTTTGACGTGTGTATGTATGCGATCCCCTGTTGGACATACTATATCACCTATTTAATAAATAACTATATCACCTAACTTCTCCGAAATTCTCAGTAGCAGCCACGGTCTGTATTTGTGCCCGATTGATGGTAATAGGCATGACGACAGTATCAAAAAATTGCAAATCTATTTAGTCCGTCAGTTAGAGTATTGGAAATTAATGGACACGTATTTTTTGTTTTTGTAAATCAATGAATATTGACAAAGATAAAACGCATCAAAACTCGGGAGTGGGGGCTCGTGACGTCAGAACTAGCCAAAAATTGTACCTAGGCGTGTCGTATTGAGAATTTTAAAAGCGTCATAGCTTTGTTAATTTTGATTTACGTAACAAAAGAAAAAACACGGGTCAAATATTTTTTGAGAATCTAACTGACGGACTAATTAGTTTTTTTTTTGTCGTCTCACCTATTGGCGTGCCTTCTATGGGGCTTCAACACTGGCGAAATGTGGGTGGTACTATTAGGTACACTTCTGCCTAACCCTTCGGGGATTACAGGCGTGATGCTCTGTTCCTACAACACTTCAGACCGAGGTTACTTTAGGAGGTGTGTCGCTACGCTACACTTGCTAACTACGTTCAACTTCAACGCAAGTCAAAGTAAATATTTCACGAAACGACGCGATAATAAGTATCTAGCACTTATGAAAACAGATAACAGGTAATTAGCACACTAATTAATTGATTTGAGTAATAAATATATTAATTACTAAGGTACTAGGGCATCATAGCTTGTTAGCAATGTAATTTAGGTCAACTGTTATTGTTTCAAGGGAGACTGTACCAGTTGCTGGTTGGACACAGATATTTGTTTTACTCATATACACAGATATGTAGTATTTTGTACTCATATTTTTTCGTGCGTGTATGAGTCTCGACGATGCATAAGAGGTATAAATATGAGGATTGTGGCATCCTGTAGTTTTTGCATAGGTACATTCTTAAGGGAAAACTCCACGTTTCATAATTTAAACGAATTCAGTTACATTATAACAGTATATGGAGCGACATCATATAAATAATTATATTACTCGTAGTACAATATTATAAACATTTATAAATAAATGTATGTATTACAATTAAATTATTATAATTTAATTTATAAATCCCTTTTATAAATTAAAATTACCTTAAAGTAACTAACTTAACAGTAAACTACATTAAAAATACATTTTTGCAAAAAATAAAAACCGACTTCAAAAAAAAATAACAATCGTCGGTTTTATTTTTTGCAAAAAGGTGTTTTTTTTATTTTTTCATTTTGTGTTGTAATATCCTATACAAATATTTGCTATACATTTATTTTACATTGTTAACAATACATGTCATGGTAATAGGCTTGGCTTATCCACAATAAATGGAACTTAACATACCTAAATGTATTGTAAACATCTGCATACTCTTCAGAGCATACAGGCGTGATGTTGCGTCATAATGTTGTATGAACAAGAAACATTCAAGCGATTGCAGCAATGACGACCGATGTAACGTCTATTTTTGATGAGTTCCATTGTATTTCTCCCCCATTTGTCGAGAGATTCTCAAAATTCTTTGAAAGAGTATACTCCTGAGGTGGTCCCATTTAAATTTGGTGAAGATCTGATGCGATCAGCATTGTATGGCAAAGCTTAGCCTCTGGCCAAGGTAAAACTCAGGTCTTGGGTAATATAATGAAGTAGTTCATATTGTTTGGACATGTTTATATCAAAAAACTTAACAGTCATCATTCAAGCACTCCACCATATTTTTAATCCAAATAATGATAAGATAAAATAAATTACAAAAAGTAATTAATAAAAATTAATTACATTAACATAATTTATTTAGTGTACTAGGGCCGCATAAACATACAAAAGATTCCTTCAAACAATCATCATTACAAGTAATGATAAGTCGTTATCATTTCTTAGTAAATTTCAGTTACAGTTGATTGGGCGTTATTTGATAAGATTATATGAAGTGTGTTTGTTTAGATACAAAATTAATTATGTTTTGCCATTAAGTAACTACTTTTACCAGGGCATCATGAATGTAAAGGGATAATACAATCGGGTGATTAATTTTACTAACCACTTTGTAGAAAAACAAATACTCCAATACAAATATGTGTTTGACATTCTTTGTTTCGTGAAGATTGTGCAAAAAATCATATCATTATAAGAAAATAATAATTCTACTATTTACTTTTTTACCCTTGCAGGGCTGCATTATACTGGCTTAACCCTGTAGCCACAGAGTTTAACGATTTTAATAGGAACGAAAGAAAATTCTGTTTTTTGTGCATTATAACAAACGGAAACACCTTTAAATAAATGATCAAAGCTATTAATGCCAAAAAGGCCTCAGCTCAGCATAATTTACCAGCACAAGGTATACCACTGACTATGACTCTGATTCTCAGCATCATGAACATTTGCAGTCCACGAGTGCCATACGCTCGAAAACAAAAACAAACACATGGTAAAAGTCTAAAATATCTTGTACAAAAACCAAAAAATGTGGTTAAAACTCTAACAACAAAAAAATGAAAGGTTTATATGTGCGCGTGCATTAAAACAAAAATAATTTAAATGTAATAGATATTTTATCACGTCGTTAAAGTGACGGTGCTCGTGTCTAAATTATAACAGCCGCTCGGGTCGATCTTTAGGTTATGCCGTGCTTGCCTAGGCTGGTCCGTGAATGGGTTTCCTTCGTGCCTCGGAAAGCACGTTAGGCCGTTGCTCCCGGATGTCTTTTGATTTAAATCCTGCAAAGAGAGCCTTTTACCTTTTTTCGACATAGGCCTCCTCAATCGTACGCCACTCAACTCGGTTTTCAGCAACTCTGATCCAGTTGCTACCAGCCACCCTGCCAAGATCGTCGCTTCACCGAGCCTGAGGGCCCCCCAGCTTACATTTGCCGAATCGCGGTCTCCTCTCAAGAACACGTCTAGGTCAACGGCCATTGGTTCTACGGCTAATATGACCGGCCCATTGCCACTTCAGCTTACTTATTCTGTGAGCTATGTCAAGAACTCTGGTTCTCTGTCGATTCCGGATGTGATCCCTCAGAGAGACTCCACAGCATAGTCCGTTCCATACCTCCAGGACCTCATGCTTATCAAAAGCACTTGCGCGATATGAACGAAGTCGCGAGCAAATCTAGTTGAATATGAACACAACCCAGTACAAGTGAGATATATACTAATTAGCTATGCAAGCCGAGAAAGCATCTCATTTGCTTAACAGCGTTCATTCCGGCATTATTACCAGATGGGGCACTTTTTATCGTTGCTGATTAACATATTCATTTGTTGATCTTTATCAGTGACTAATTGATAAGGTGTGTAGTATATGGATAGGTAATGGTGTGTTCTTGTGTAAATATTCTCTCGCTTTGAGGTGTCATCGGCATCGCTCCCACAAAAATGTTTTTATTTTCGATGTACCTACACTAGGTAACCTCTCATTTGGGAAGCTTCGTTAGGTCTTTTCGTCACGTATTCCACAGAGATGATGACTCAGGTCTTCAACCAGTGCGTCCTGCCAGTGATATCAGTTATAGTGGCAAATGTGGACACTCACGATACGGTTGGTCCGTAAATTCAAGGTCGCTCAGCGAGCTATGGAACGCGCTATCCTTAGAGACTCTTTGGGATTGCATCCGAAAAGTGATTCGATAGAGAACCACAGTTTTCGACAAAGTTCACAGAATAAGTAAGCTGAAGTGGCCATGGGTCGGCCATATTAGCCGTAGAACCGTTGACCGTTGGGCTAGACGTGTTCTTGCGTGGAAAGAAAACGTAAAAGAGGCAGACGTAATATAAAGCGTTTTTAAACTGTCTGACCAAGCTAAAGCAAATTAATATTACAGCATAGCCCAGCATATCTTAAGCTGGAATACAATCACGTACGTCTAATGCATGCATCGCGATCACTATCCCAAGCTATGCAAGTGCGCCGTCATCCGGATTGCATAGAAATCAAAAGCAAACACGGCAAAAACATTGCCAAGAATAAGTAGAAAGATATGCCGTGTGCACGGTAATGTGTAAAATGTAGGTAAGCTGACGAGTAATAGTATGGAACAAGACATGCTGCGCCAACCTCAAATAAATTGAGATAAGGGTAGAAGAATAATGACGATGAATGTAAAATGTTTTAAAAGAACACCCCCATGAAGTTTCTAGGCCATTCTTCTCCATTGAGAACTACGCTTTAGAATGTGCAACTACAGTACCTACTTTCACAAATGATCATGCCTTGTGATTGCGACTTTAGCTTCAACTATTTTTTTTTTAAAGTGCCAGTAGTAATTGAAATAAATCCTTTGAGTTCGAAGCTGGTTCATGTTGAATCTGCTGTTGATAAACAAGCAGCACCCCAATTATGCAACATAATTATGTCTCTATCAGTGTGTACGAGTTTGGAGGAAATTCGTAAACCATTGATCCATATGTATGAAGGGTTCATCTGCTCTACAACGTAAATATCGCAATGAACAATGGTGATTTGTTTATTTGAATAGCATTAGGATTTTGTGTGTTACGCAACTACCCCGCTGATCACACATCATATTATAAATGTTTTTTGTCCCCAGAGGTATAGGCATAATTAGGTTCTATGAAATAGTCGCGTTTTACCACAAATTCAAGTTTCCGACTAATTCCTAATGAATAAACGCAATTATAATTTAAACCTATTCAAGCCAATGAATATTACGTAAACCCAAAAAGGATAAACCATTTTAAATAAGTAATGCTAGTTTAATTATGTAAGTAATTAATTAATTCAATTCGGTATCCTTATAATTTAAATTTCCACAATTGTAATTTAATTACAGATATGGGCGAAAAAATCCTGAATTCAGGTGATACAGCACATTTCATTTTAATTGGACTACAAAAGGAATTAAATGGTTTTGTGATAATTACTTAGCTAGAAAAGGCAAATGATTTTTGTATTATATTATGTTACGTCTGGAAACAGGTAAATGAATAAATTGCCTGAAATAAATGAATTCATACTAATAATTGCAGTTTAATTACCATAAAATGTGGCAGAATAATCTTGAAATAAGTTGCTTTACAAATAAACAAAACCTTAAAAAAGCTTATAAAGCTACCAAATTTTAATAAACATTACTTAACTAAAGTTAGTAACAAACAACTTTCAAGTAACTCAAAGTACTTAGTTCCAATGCCTTCGTTGCAGAACTCGAGTCGTGAAACTCGTTAAGAAAAACATCGGGCCGCCATATTGCTTTTTCCCGCGCACGCTCGCTTGTTTTCTCGGCGGCGGCGCGGCGTAGCGCTTGGGCCCGCGTAGGCGATTCTGTTGTTTTTTGTGTTTTGTATTTCATAAGGAATCTAATTTAATTATGAAAACTATTTGTTTTCTGATACGTAGATTAGTATGATCAGAAAATAGGATATATAAAAGAAACGTTCTAATGTTATTGAGTTATGGAATTATTCATTTGTATTGTCATAATTATGAACCTTTTCATTTCATCATGGCAAACGCAAATTTTGGCTAAATAAAACAAGGGGTAGACGCCGCTGAATCCAAATATTTTCCAAAAATTCCTTTAGTTTCCAACGGGTGTATCAATGTAATACTATGGTACTATATGCTACTAGTACTATGGTACTATGGTGGAATACTATCTACTTTAATCTGCAAAAGTCCAATATTTTATGAAAATCCCTTGATATTCCGACGGTTTTGTACTTTTGCAAAAACCCAAATGCCATGCAAGAATGAACCGACCTATTGTATCGACCCGCGCCGACGAAATTCTCTGTCGGCTACGACTTTCGTTCTACGATACCGATTTATTTGGTACGCATGTGAACGTCACGTGCTGCGCATTCAAATATAATGCGTGTGTTTGTGTGCGTATATTTCGGGTGACCTCCTAACGGACTATGCGTCCCTGGTACTTTGATAGAAGAGTGTTAGTTTTTTTGTACGTATTTCTTTTTTGAATCGGTTGAAATAATGCGACGTGTTTCTGTTTCTAATGAATATCGAATAAATGACATTAGTCAGACAAATTTACACTATTTAGAACTTAGCTTTTCATCAACTTCAGCTACATATTTCACAGATACACTCTGACAATTTTAGGTAAACTTTTTCGCCAAAATTTGAAGTCGTAATTTCATTGGTTGGCATCATATTTTTTTGTCTTTTAGGAAGAGTCATCATAGGGCGAAGCTACAAAATATTTGGAACTGCTTAGTAATGTAATCGTTTGTAATCTATTAAAGCGGGAACTTTTCCCTAAATTATCCCCTACCATTGAGATTATGCGCACGTAAACTGTGACTAATAAAGTTATACACCGATAAAATTAATAGGAAGACTTTATGAATCTTAGTTAATTCAATTAAAAATAATTACTCATTATCGTCTACGTAATACAATTTATCCTATTAGATAAAAGAGCTTTAGGTATTTAATCTTAATGAATTTAAGCCACGCGTCAATAATGAGTTTTCCTGGAAAATTCTTCAGGTTTCAGTCTATCGACGGTTGCGATTTTTATGTATGAAAAACCTCTTTTTAAGGGCTATATATCCCTCAAATGGCTTAGCATGATCCTCCGTTTCTCCTAAAATACTGCAGCATTAATTTTTAAATAAATATATGTTAGAGTTAAGGATTAATGCTAAGTCCTATGTGTGACGGAAACACGATTTCATAAACATTTCTCGATAGAAAAAAAAACCAAAGTTACCTCCAAATCGAACAATAAACCGCTGGGATTCAAAAAGTACTTCAAATTAGATCATAAAACTTTGCATACTAACTGAACTAACTATAAAGCAGGTCTTATGTGTTTTACTTTTTTAGTCCAATCAATAGATTTTTTGTAAATCGCAATAAACCACTCATTTCGCACTATTCGGCCGCAGTGACTGACGTAACAACCGCCTTGTAGTGCAAGCTGATTAGAACTTTATTCTAACAGTACTTCAAACGAAGTTTGAACCACCACAAATAGAGTTGCTAATTTTAGGGTTAGAAGGGCCTTAAGATATTTAGCTAGTTTCTGAAAAGACTGATGTACTGAGTGACGAATTGACGATGTACCTACTTATAACGCAAAGGATTCACGTCAGCGTGGTCTGCTATGCAGACGACACGCTGGTGCTGGCACAAGGGGGGTCGCACGAGGCGGCGGCCGAAAAAATGACACGCGGGGTTGCGATAGTCGTCGAGAGGATCCGGCAACTGGGTCTCGAGGTGGCATTGCACAAGTCCGAGGCCATGTGCTTTCATGGGCCTCGGAATGCGCCACCTCCGGGATCCTCACTGACGGTAGGAGGGGTATCCATCGGCGTCGAGTCGATGCTGAAGTACCTGGGACTCGTCCTCGACAGCCGATGGAACTTCGTGGAGCATTTCCGACGTTTGGCCCCCAAACTGGAACGGACCGGGGCTGCCTTTAGGCGGCTCCTGCCCAACCTTGGGGGGCCAAACGCCTCCTGCCGGAGGCTCTACGCGGGAGTCGTGCGGTCCATGGCCCTTTACGGGGCCCCGGTGTGGGCGCGTTCCTTGAGGCTGCGTGCAGCCCACTACCTGAACGCGCCCCAAAAGGTGGTAGCCGTAAGGCTGGCCCGTGGGTACCGCACGATCTCCCGTGAGGCGGCGTGCCTCCTTGCCGGATTGCCGCCATGGGATCTGGAGGCGATAGTCCTCGCGCGCCTACATGAATGGCGCGCGGAGGTGCTACGCCGGGGGGAAACCCCGCTGCCGCGACAAATTGTCGCTCAGCGGACAGACTTCCGGCGTGATCTCATGGCGACATGGAGAGAGCGACTGTCGCAACCCCGTGCAGGGCACGCCACAATAGTGGCGGTAAGTCCCCTCTTTGAGGAGTGGCTTGAGAGACGCCACGGCGTCCTCACCTTCCGCCTGACGCAGGTCCTCACCGGACACGGTGTTTTCGGGAGGTTCCTGCACCGAATCGGGCGGGAGGAAACGCCCGGGTGTTTCCACTGCGAGGATCGACCGGAGGACACGGTGGAGCACACGGTGGAGGTGTGCCCCGCGTGGGCGGAGCACCGCCGTGTCCTCGAAGCGGCGATTGGCGGCGGCGACCTCTCGCGTCCGGCCTTGGTGCAAGCCATGGTCCGGAGCGAGACGGAATGGGACGCCGTCACCTCCTTCTGCGAAGCAGTAATGCTAGAGAAGGAGGTGGCGGAACGTGAGAGGGAGAGAACCTCACAGCGTCCCGGCCGCCGCGGGAGACGCCCCGGGCGTCGGGGGCCACCACGTGGCCCCCGGCCACCGTAGGCGCGGGCCTGTGGACGGTGGGCTATGGGCTAGCTCGCCGTCCGTCCGTCTCATGACGACAGGCCGTGTCGACGGCGCGTTCGTGTTCCACGCGCGCCTCAAAGAGAGTCAGCAAAAAGGAAGGGGTCCGAAAGGACCGATGCCTGCCGGGGTTGCGGGACTATTCGAAAGAGATACCGTGGCCCCGGAACACAAAGGGCGATGAAGGAACATGGATGGGTTTTAGTCAGTAAAAGTCTGACACTCCCTCCTGCTTCGCCCAGAGCGGGAGAAGTCATTTGATGATTTCCCATCCGAAAAAAAAAAAAGGGTTAGAAGGGCCCTAAGGTAATCGTTTGTCTTGACATGGACATGTTGATAGATAGAGGATGGAGAAGAAGACCAAACAAAAGATGCATGGAATGTGTGAGTAATGATGAATTTAAAGAAAAAGAAGTAAATATGGCGTGAAGGTCTACGGGCGACGGTGGTGGTGGTTGACTACTGGAAGGAGACTATGAAGCTTTATTCGCATCCGTATTAGTTAAAATAGATGAACATCCTGTCGGATATGATGCACAATACATACATGGCTTATTAATTAAAAGATTGAGGTAAAACTGATTATCACCATGCGAAATTATCATAAAACTATACGTCATAACGAAGAAGGAAAATCGCACTTATAATGTCACGCATAGTGATTAATATAACGTAACGTAACATAAGGATAAAGATGTATATTGTAATGTATTAATTCGATGATGATTTCCTAAGTGCCGTTATGATAATTTAACAGGAAGGAAATCGGAAAACCGACACTAGTTCTGTGTAGCAATTTGAGTATTTTTCGAATAAATGGGATTGTCTGTGGTAACGCCCGATTTAAATTCAGAAGGCGATTGAGTTGCCAGGTGCCCTTATATGTAAGTCCATAATATTCTAGTCCGTATCGACTTTGATGAGGGCAAACATTGTCACAGTATACAAAGCGATTCAGTATCCAGTGGCTACTGAAGGATGCACTGCAGATATTATTATGATTCTTGGCAATAATATTTACTCCTCGATTAGGCATTTTCTGCCACAGAAGTGAAACTAAAAATCGAATTTAGCGATTAATTGAAAATAAATCGGGTTTTCAGGCCCAAAATAAAGTATTTTTTTTTAGTGATTGGTGTCTTGGAATTATTGTTTTATGGGATCGTCTACTCTATTCTTTGTACTTAATTCAATATTTTGACCTTCTACTCTTTCTTATCCAACAAACAATTTTCACAAATAAAATTCCATTGCATGCTCTCTACGCATTAGTGAACGAAACAGTCTAATCGACCTACATTCTACGAGTACCAACAGATAATTTGACAGTTTATCGTTTCACCGTTTCACTCTTTTTTAAATAGCGAATGTAAACAAACGCTCACTGAGCTTTCTACTACGCTGCGACTACAATGACACACACAGATGGAACTGGCCAGTAAAAATACGCGCACACATTCGAACTCTCGAAATTCAACCTTTCTCTAGTTCATGTTACCCTGGTACCGCCGGTGGCGATATTTTTTTTTTCACCACGAGACCAAATGCCAAATTGGGCGGTCGTTGTTCCACTTTCAGAGTTCATTGTCGGATACCGTTTGCTGACCTACCTTCACATTTTGCTGGTATTTATTTTGGACAGACAGTTAGCTTTTATGCGGCATTAAAATGCTGTGCAAGATGAGATTGCCGTTACGATAAAGGCGGGTGGGTATTGATCGGTGGGGACGTGACGTGTGCTCGCGCCGTTACGTGGTACACGCTCATTCATAAACGTAATATTTCCCAATATGACGAAAACACGTTAAGACGTTGGTCCCGAATGTCATTTGTGGATCTTAGACAGTCATTACAGGTTGTCATCGGTGTGTGACAACCAGTCCTACCGAGGGGTATCGTATTACCCAGTAACTGGGTTGTGGAGGTCAGATAGACAGTCGCTCTATGCAAAATTCAGCTGCATTTGATTAGACTGGAAGCTGGCATAAACACATTTGGGAAAAAAGCAGATATTAATGACGAAAACATTGCCATAAGACGCTTTAACCAAGAACACAGCATTAGGTTTTGCTCTACAATCGTAGTCAACCGATCAATTTTGTTCAGTTAACTTACCTACATCAGCATTGCCATCCAACATGGCAGTGCTGCAAGCCTTCTGGGCACTTTTCCAATTGACAACGATGCGGACGAATTTTTTGACGCCTTCTGTCCTTTTCCCATTTCCTGTACACATTTTTATTATTATTTTAGATCCATTTGTAGTTTGTAAAATAATGTACATACTGAATTCAAAAAACTTCCACTTGCTTACACGATCTAGTCAGATATTTTGTTTGGTATGCCAAATTTTTCCAGGTTGTCTAAACATAGCCAATTTAATCAAATAATCAACACTGCTCGTGTATTTTCGTACGTCACTACAGTCTTAATTCAAACTGTCAAAACATTCGATGAACATTTCAGATTCATGTTTAGTTGGATAAATCGCGGCTTATAGAAGCACAAAAGATTTTTTGCGCAACTCTAAACCATAGACAACAATCTACGTCTTGTTAAACGTCACTCTCTGACACTCATACCGCACAAAAACTGCGGAAAATTACTTCAGCCAAAAAAACATAAGTACTATTCAAAATATCGGACGTACTACAAAAATTATGCTGACAATTTGTAGTGCACACACTTATTATATGGCATTGGTCGCGACACAATGCCAACTATTCTCGGTCGGTGTGTATTTAGGAAAATTGGGTGAAAGGTGAACGAACTGGCAGCCATTTCACCGGCCGTTGACTCATCGTCGTGCGATTACAGTGCTACTATCATTACTGGCCGAATTTGCACTCGACATTCAAAATTACATTCGAAATGAGGTTTCATACTTGATTTTCTTGGTAGAATGTGGCCAGTCTGAATAATCTATGTACGTAATTAAAAAGGTACAAGTTCAAGGAACTATGATTCTGCTCATTTCAGTAAAATTCGACTATATGACTGAAAGAACGTGAAAATAACACTTGAGATATTTTTACATTTTTGCAATCAACACAGGACGAGTCTTGGTTGGGGAAAAACTTGAGTTATTATTTTAAAATAATTTAGTTAAATAATTATATAATTTTGAACACAAAATTATTTAATTTAATAAATTAAATAATTTTGCGTCATTAAATGATGTGTATGGTGTGTGATAATGTCTCTTGTAGGCATTTTTGATTCATATACCTAGTTACTTATGATATCGCGACATGACATGACGTTAGGTTTAAGTGCGGCCGAAGTTTTTCTTACAAATACAATTAAAAATTTAATTTTCCTTCCTTTTCATATTTCCAGCTTAATATAAATTATTTACTAAGTTTATCATTTGTTGTAAGAATTTTAAGAAGTTGCTCATTCAAAATTGATTCCAGAAAGAAATAACTGCTCGTATGTCACCACGAAACTATTACTAATGGAGAAAACGTCGAAACTCGTTCAAAAACAATCACAGCTTTCCAAAACAAAAATGGTTAAAATGAAAACATCCGTTTACAGCCGTCTTTTCCAACTTCAAATTGCAAAAGAAAACTCAAACGATTATTTTCTTGTCATAGATCAATAGGCAAAACAACACAAAACAGATTAAACCTTTTTAAATCGGCCTACAAATTCACCGCGGCTAGAAGAAAAAAATAGCAATAATAAAAAGAAAAACAAATATTTTAAATTTCGAAGCATCTATTCGACCACCGTCCGATTTGCCATTGGACAAGTGCGAGACTACTTTCATCGGAACTTCGGCGCTCGTAGAAAGTTAGGGTATCGACTACTATTTGATGCGGCGAAAGCTTCGGGCTTTGTCTCGATGTACAAATTATGTTCAAAGCGTCGATGAGATACCATAATGAGGTTGCATTTTTCATCATAACCACATTAAACGCTACTACTAAACGAAGACTTTCTCAGAACGACATTTTTTTTTAAACTCCTAGAAGTTCTGAAAATACTTGAACTTGGGAATGCACAGTAATGGTGTCGATTCTGTAGTGCACAAACTAAACTTAATTTAAGCTATTGCTATCTTTTCCTCTCTAATAAAACAAGAATGAGACGGACGTAATTTAGAGCTGTCAAATTTAGTTGGAACTAATATTTATATACAAATGAAGGGTGCACGTAAAAACATGTCGACTAAAAACACGGTGAAGCGCAAGGCATAAACTAGTTTGACATCTCTAACTTAGTTCATAGCTATAGCCATCCTTTTCTCGCACTGCCTTTTAGTAAAAGATAGCAATAACCTAAATTAAGTTAAGTTTGTGCACAACAGAATCGACACCAATATGTACTTTTGCGTTTTCCAACCCAAAAGGTAAACATAACAGGATACCCAGAATAAACAGAAAATCCACATGACTGCAACTAAACCGAGTATTACACCAGGCAAGGGAAAACGCTGAAGCGATAATACTTATTTGATTAACGGAAAAGTTTGGTATGACATCATGAGAAAATCCGGTATTTAACGGCCTGAAAATGCTAACATACAGCAAGATACTCAATGCTGAACGTAAGTCAAGTCTTCGGTCTGTAATGAGACATTTACTAAATTGTAACTGCATGGCCACTTCATGATCATGACAGAAAAATAGTCTTTTCTGGGCATTAAACTTAAGGCCCTTAATTAATCTAAGTTTGAATTTTCGAATCTGGCGGATCTTTAATTTAGATTTTATGCCAAAACTTCTACATAGATTACAGGCTTGGGACACACTCTCCAACATTGACACTCAAAAAATGAACATCGCCATAATATTCACTACATGTAATGTGTGAGTCAAAACAGAAGTGTGTGTAAGCACAAATCTGGGTCGAGAGACTGGTCAACGACCAGATTGGCGACCAGCGGTGGTCGTCAGCCACTGGTGGGAAGTCTAGAAAGATCCATGTGAACTTCGGCGAACTCTCTTTGTGACTGAGAGGTGACCTGGATTTTAAATAATGGTGGTGTTCGGTATCACGCCATACTGTCATGATTGATGTTTTCTAAAGTGACAGCTGGTTTTTTCCACGGTGTGATTTTTTGGAAGAATTTGGTCCATGACTGGGGAAGGGTTTGTGAAAGATTTTCCGGAGAGGTTTCCAGAATAGGGAGAAATGAAAAGTTTGGCATTGAGACAATTATGTATAGATTGACAAAAAAATGTACCATAATAGTGTAGTTCGCAGTTACTTGTCCTATTAAGGAAGAAAGTGAAAACTGATTTTTAACCGACTTCCAAAAAGAAGAGATTATCGTCAGTTTTTTTTTGTGTATGTTCAGCGATTTCTTCGCCAATTGTGAACCGATTTCGATGATTCTTATTTTATTTCTAAATCGTTCTTTTATTTCAATTTAAGGTTTTCCTCAGCTATATTGCCATTTCCAGTTGCCAGTACGGGTTTCAGACCCCATTTTCATTCAGGTCACGTTCGGGGTTTAACTGCGATAATTTACTCATACACACATTTATTGGCTTCTATTAAAGTAAATAGTTAAGGATAGAATATATTTGTTATTACTGAAAAATCAATCACCTTTTACGTTTAATTCCTGCTATTATTTCACTTACAAGGAATACAGGTCAGTGTGGTAATATACGTCAATGAGGTTACAAAACTATAACAATAAATACTTCTTGCAGCAAAACCAAAAGGTAACGAATGACGTGAAATGGCCATCTTTAAAAAAAATACATTTATTTTCCTTATAATGGGTAAATTAAAAAAGGAATATAGGTACCTACTTCAGTATTTTTCCTTTTCCTGTGGTTAATTGTATGAAAGTTCCTGATTAATTAATACAACCAGGCTGAAACATTTTACTTACCTAATTGTTTTGTTTTACTTTTGCCAATAAAAACTAAACGATAACCCGCGCTGCTCCCAACTGGTTGGTAATGGCTCTCACAAAGAGGCGGCTTGTATCCCAGCCGGTTGATTACCTGTATATTAAAAAAAACTTAACTGGCAACATTGTAACTAAACCAATGTAAACATAACAAAAACAAAAAGTTTTTAAGTCAAAACTTTCTTGCAATAAAATGACAAGAATTTGAAAAAGGAAATCCGTATCAATATAAAAGAGACAATTTAATGATATCACATGTAAACCGGACGGAAGGCACTGCCTGGCTATACAGGCGTGGCTTTGACATCATATATATTTGGCGGGAAAGCCCGGCTATGGTTTTGGCCGTACCAAATCGGGCACAGGATAAAAATGTCGGCTGATCGATTTTGAATCTGTTGTTTTTGTTTGGTTAGTGTAATTTTGGCTGAATTAACTTTTTTCTAACATTTAGGTTGGCTTGATGTTTTGTTATTTCTATAAGTATGTTTTTTAGGTCTGTGCCTTTGCATAAAAGTAACATTACTATAGTACTAAGGACCAACTTGGCTTAATACAATGAATTTTGAGGATTGGTACATTTCTTAGGGTCTTGTGTAAAAAGCCTAGTGAAATTGTACTTCATCACCACCTGATCTAAAAGTATCAAAAACATACTATGGTTCATTCAATACAACAAACAGATTAACATGCATAACATCACGCCTGTAATCCCAGAAGGGTTAGGCAGAGTTGCACCTAATAGTACCTACATTTCGCCAGTTATGTTTAAGTCCCATGTAATAGGGGGCAACCGGACACAACTCCAGACTGGAGGCTGCTACTGGGAAATCCCTGATGGAAAAACCCAATAATACTATGCCCAACCCGGGAATCGAACCCAGGACCTCAAGCTCAGCAGTCACGATGGCGTCCACTAGACCAATGAGGCAGCCAACCATCCATTTCCAACCATCTAACTAGAACTAATAAAAAAAGTTATTAATGGCTACGCCTTCTTAAAATTTATCCTCACTAACAATGGACACTAAAAACTAAAATCATGACTAAGTACATAAGCCATGATATTAAGGAGGATGTCTATATTGTGTGGCGTTTGTTATGTTATGAAACTGCTCTTGGTACGTCATACATGGCCCATGAGTCATGACTGAGGGTTTCCCGACAGGCAGTTCATATGGTTCTGGAGCGTAGGAGATATTGTTGTGAATATGTGTTATGCGTAGGGAGAAAAACCTTTGAATCAAGGTGTGTGTCAAAGAAAAGTAAGAAAATTATGAGCTGGAAGAAGATACTGAGAATGTTTACCGTTAATATTATTCTCCTACTGTTGTCTATTTATTAAGGTATTACCTTGATTATTGACAAACTGGGTCAAACATTATTATAATCGCTATATACTTTTACACGAATTTTCTTCAACTCTGCAGAAAATTCTCAAAATTTGCTCAGAATTTGCTAACGTTCAGATATAATGCAATGATAATTATAAATCTATTGGTAAAATACGACAAGTTTTATTGATTACAAAAACGACCGCTATTATGATTTTTTCATTAATCTTCTTTTTAGCGTGTCGATGGCAATCTAAATTGTGTAGGCCCATGACTGAGCCACTAGATAGGCGCCTTCAGTAGCGTCCATCAGTTCATTAATTAAATTAACAAATATCAATACTATCAAAACTATCTCCTATTATTATATTCTGTGTACTGTAAAATTTCCTTGTGCTTTCATAATGTTCCTGTATGAAACGTTCGTTCGGACGCCATTATATATCGACAAGACAAGTCAATTATAATATCGTCACAGCCAACTCCGACTGTCAACGTCACGAATGACTTATCGAACACTACCAAACACTTACGAAAGTAAGATGTTGTTTACGTTACCGTATTGCGAAAGTTTCGGACTACTACTTCCGTTACGAGCCGCTGTAGTTCAATGACGTGGAGTCATACGGAATTATAGTTATGACTGTTGCAAGATCATTGTTGTCATCCTATTTGTATCCCAATTTATTAGGGGCCCCGGGCATCTGTTTTTCCAAAGGTCTATTAGTCTTATTTGGCACTATATACCCTGTTTCTAGCCATAGCACTTTTCGTACAATCTAAAATTCGTTTACACCACATCTTCTTTACAAAATCGTAGCCACGTAGTAGAAACTGTATGCGTTCAGTTTAAACTGTACAACAATTTCATTTAGTGTAGATTTCATCCCTCTTTCTAGGCATAATTATGATCTTTTACACAATCACTATTACGCTCTACATTACGGAAAAAACAATTGTGGAAAAGTTTGATCTTTGACCCCCTATATCTCCGTAACTAGATGGTTCCCAGACGACGGGGAAATTTATCCTTTCAGCTTCGTTAAGGGTATTTTTCACCCATTATAAGCTGTAAAAGCCCGCCACCCTACGCTCTCATGCTCCCCTTTTGTTCGGAAAAACGTTAACATAGTCTACTCAAGGTTTAGTCAAACCGTTACGGACAAATTGCAGACATGGCTGTGATCTCCGGACTCTAGCAAATACAACACTTTGAAGCTTATGCCAACGGCTTCACCCGCGTGTAGTTGGGTAATTTTCCCACGGGATCGGTTTACCGGGATAAAAAATATCCTATATGTTCCAGGTTGTTTTTGCGTGACAGAGTAACAAACATCTATCCATCCTCACAAAAGTTCATTTATAATAATAGTTAGTAGTAAGATCTGTTTAATCGGATTAAATCATTATCACTGCTCAGAAATGACTCATCGAAAACTACCAAATACTTACGAAAGTAAGATTTTGTTTACGCTACCGTGTTGCGAAAGTTATAGTCCACTCACAAATCTACAGACTACGGCTGAGTCAGACCTTTCCTTGAATCTGCAACTCAATGATGCGGAATCATCTAGTTATGTCTGTTGTAATGTATGTCAGTGATATAGGACCTTGAATATTGAGATTGTTGACAATTGACGCAGAGGTCTAATCGTGCGAATTTGAATGGTGCTTATGTTTAGTTAGCGTTTGTTGCACGTACAAATATTATGCGTGACGATATCAGATGATATTTTCATGCCTCTAGCAGATTAGCTACTTCTTCGTTACCGTGTGGTTAGTGTCTAACCTAGTGTCAGAGTTCTTAAGCCTCCCTGACTTGGCTTAACGTGCCGTCGAGAAATATGTCTTAGGCATGCTGGTTTCTTCACGATATTTCCTTCAGCGAAGCAAGTGATACCTAATTATACAATACGCACATGAATCCGAAAATCAGAGGCACGTGTCTTGGGTTCAAACAGACCTATGACTTGGCATCCCGACGGTCACACAGTAGACTATCACTGCTCATATTAGCAGATTAGCTGTGACAGAAATAAATATTCGATCCATTCAGAAAATCAACCATAAATTAAGCAATTTAGGGTTCGTTTTCTTAATCATTTTAAGCGCACATGTCTACCTAAAACTTTTCACTAGTCGGAAAAGTCAAGTCCTCAATAAGCAGGTTTTCACGTTTCAGGCTTAATGGATGAAAGTAGACAATGAGGAAAGAGTAATAAATTATCAGGAATATTTGTGGTTTTTTAATGAGATCGTTTTTCAAGATTGTAACAGCGTCATGAGCAAACTGGTAAACGTTTAAGTTCTTTGACGGATATGAGAACTCTTTCAAGAATGTCAAATAAATATTTCAGCCCGGAAATCCGGTAAATCGTTTTCAAGCGGGAAGTAAAAAATCTAAAATCAAACTCGCACAAAAAAATTGTATAGTGAACGTGGAAACGTAAAGGACGTTCTGCATTCCTACCCCCTTCGCGAAAATTAGCTCAAGTTTTTAAAAAAATCCTCCGTCGTTCACGTCTTAACTATACTGTACCTACTGTCTTATATCTATATACCTAGTATATACAGCAGCCATCTTGTTAGATGCAGATTTCGGCAGTTGCCACGCCAGTCCGTTGACCCCGACCATTGCCAATACAAGTCGTTAGCGTTCTGCATTGTCTATGGCTCGACAAACATTGGTCAGCGAAATATTAGCGGTCGATGACCTGGTAACGCATGGGTATCGGGAATCACACGTGTTGATAAGATACGCACGTGGAATTTTGTAGATTTATTTGACTGCAAGTATTTTTATTATATTTTATTTTTGGGAATTTCTTGCTGTATTTTTTAATGATTTCAACCTTGAAAATTGTAAGTAAACCCTTTTAAACTGAAAAACTCTACTTTTGTCACTTTCTTTGACTTTATTTAACATTTTCATGTTGGCAGAAAACAATAATTAGATTCTTACAAATAAGAGTTTTGTATTCCTATCTCTATATAATCAGTTGATATTTCCATCAAACTCTAAGTTTTTGAAAGATATAGAAATAAGAAGGATTAGTCCTTCGGGGTAAAATTGCGTGATGTTATCTTCCTAAGCAGAGCCTTGTTATACTCACATTATGTCAGTTATGTTTAAGTCCCATTTAATGGCTTCAACCGGCTTAAAAGGTATATGTTTAAAAATAAAACTGCACTAACGGGGAAGGCTGGTCAAAGCTGATTGTAGATGGCGCGTCCATAGCTTAGACCCAATCTGACCAATGAGGTCAAACTATTTTGAAGTATAAAATGTCATTGACAGATTTTCAACCAATGACGATGTTTGGTACATGCGATGCTAGCGCCATTAGTTCCACAGTTGCCATCCCCACTGAAAGTGATAATGGACATTCTCCTGCCCTTATTCCAATTTATTTGCGGTCGACGCATGACATGTCTTCTTCTCCATACTTGTCTATTACTCGTCATCTCATCAGACACTTCCTTTACAGCCATATCAACCTTCACACAGCCCATCCATCAAGTGGTAACTTAATAGAGTAAGTATTTGAAAATGGCACTTAAAGTTTTTTTATTTCGACATGAAACTTACTTTTTTATGATGCAATTTAGATTCACTTTTATCCTCACTGCCATCTCTCCGCCTGTCGACAGATAGATGAGGTGTATGACTCTTTAGTCACAGACGGTAGGTTATCAACCTATCACTTCCTATGTACTGGCCGATTTCAAACACCAATGCGACGAAACACAATGAATGACTATGATACAAGTCATTATTTAGCCTTCTTACTTAAAGAAAATTGGGTACGGCCAAGTGAAAATCAGGTGTTCTAGTGGTAGCGGCTAACGTAATGTGAAATCTGGCGGACACATTACTTTGTGTAGTTCATCATAACAGCTCTTGTTCGTCTTAGAATCAAAAGACGCTAGAAGAAGACATTTGACATCCGACAAGCCACAATAGTACATTGTAATACAAGGGGCTAAAATGACCCATTATATACGAGGTAGTTTTACTACCTCGCTTTAGCGAGGTAGTAAATAGGAACCGAGTTATAATGGGATTTTAGCGCCGTGTGTTACACTGTACTTTTCACTTTGAGTGTGAGAAAAATAGTCAATTTAGTACAAAAACATTTATTAAATATTACTTAGTAAAATAAAAATCAGCGCAGATTTTTTAACTTGAAGCTAAATGTGCGCATCACGCAGCAGCAGGTCGCGGCAGCCGGGGGAGAGCACGTCGAGGTACTCGTGGCTCAACAAGTCACGAGTACGAGATTTACTTTACGCCCTAGGGCCTAAAAGGGCCACTTTAGGCCCGCTTCGTAGGGCTATATTGGCGTACTTTAAGAGCATGAGCAGTGAAAAAGTGTATTTCCGCTGTCCTTATGCCCATTTTTAGTGGTGACAGCGGGAATTGATAACAATAATAAAACATTGTTCCCGTTGTTCCCATTGCAGGTAGATATCTTACTGAATACCTCCATCTCACAGAGACAAGGTATGTGTCCCAACTGTGGGGTTATTTTATTTATTTATGTACACACAAAACACCTCTAACAGAAAAAAACACACAGACAAAACAGCACAAAGGTACGTTTTAAATATTTCAAGAAAATTCAATATAAACAATTTAAATGAAAACGAATTGATTCTTGCAATGGATATACCACCAATTTCGCGTCATTTTATTAAGACAGTCAAGCACGATAATTATGACAGTACAATATAATGATTAATAATAATATAATATTTCTCGACGGCATGAAAGCCAAGTTAGAGGCTCTGGCAACTGATTAAAAAAAAAAGAAAAAAACACCACACAATTAGGCACTAACCACAGGATAAAGATGAATGATTGCCTACCTTCTAAATGTTACATTATGATGATAAAGACAGTAAAAATAAAAACAGTTTGACTTCAGAAATCTTACAACTATTATAAAGACACACTTAAAGTACTTACGGGATAATATCCGTCCGATTCCGTGTAAAAAGAAAATCACGGATATTATCCCGTAAGTACTTTAAGTGTAGTGAAAAACCGTGAAAGTCTAAAACAGTGTATTATAAAGACAGTTTGGATGGATGAATGATTGTTACTCAACCACGTCAGAACGGTTGAACGGTCTGAAAGATATTTAGCACAGAGATACATAGATTATAGTCTGGAGTAGCACATATGCCTACTTTAACACGGAGGTGTGCCCCGCGTGGGCGGAGCACCGCCGTGTCCTCGAAGCGGCGATCGGCGGCGGCGACCTCTCGCGTCCGGCCCTGGTCCAAGCCATGGTCCGGAGCGAGACGGAATGGGACGCCGTCACCTCCTTCTGTGAAGCAGTCATGCTAGAGAAGGAGGTGGCGGAACGTGAGAGGGAGAAAACCTCACATCCCGGCCGCCGCGGGAGACGCCCCGGGCGTCGGGGGCCACCACGTGGCCCCCGGCCACCGTAGGCGCGGGCCTGTGGATGGTGGGCTATGGGCTAACTCGCCGTCCGTCCGTCTCATGACGACAGGCCGTGTCGACGGCGCATTCGTGTTCCACGCGCGCCTCAAAGAGAGTCAGCAATAGAAAGGGGTCCGCAAGGACCGATGCCTGCCAGGGTTGCGGGACTGTTCGAAAGAGATACCGTGACCCCGGAACACAAAGGGCGATGAAGGAACATGGATGGGTTTTAGTCAGTAAAAGTCTGACACTCCCTCCTGCTCCGCCCAGAGCGGGATTTCATTTGATGAAAAAGTCCTACTTTTACACGCTAACAAAGTCGTTACAGCTGACCGACTTATTAATAATGACCTACTTATTTTCAGGTTAATATTAACTCCTTTTAGTTATAGATATGATTGGTGTAATATACTACTCTGTCAAGAAAGTACCGGGAAAAGATCAATAAAACACAAAATATTAGTTATTTATCCAAATTTATTTAATCACCTTCAAAGTATGCTCCTTCAGAACCGACACACTTACGCCAACTAATAATCCAATCATAAAAATATTTTTTAAATGCTTATTCCAGAATTGAGTTCAGTTCTCGCCGCGAATTCTCCTTTATGACTTCTACTGAATGAAAACGGGTGCCACGAAGTGGTAATTTGAGTTTAGGAAAAATAAAGAAGCCGGCTGGAGTCATATCTGGTGAATAAGGTGGTTGCTCGATGGTATTTGTTGAGTTTTGGTCAAAAAATCGTTCACAACTGTGCGAAGGCGCATTAACGTAGTGCAAAATCCAAGAATTTTCTTTCCACAAATCTGGCCCTTTTATCTAATTTGCTCTCTTAAACGCTGCATAACGTCCGAATAATATTTTTTATTTACCGTTTGACCTTCCGGCAAGATTGTCAGTCACTATTTCCTTCACTTTTGCGATGTTAACTTCAGTTGCAGAAGTTGATGGCCTATCAGAACGAGGCAAATCTTCCATCACACCTTGACTGCTTTTGAACGCTTTGTACCACTCATAAGCGCGTGTTTTTGTCGATAAAAAAAAAGTCGATTCACTGTAAGCCTTCTGTAACATTTTCAGAGACTCCGAACTCGAAATTCCATTGGCGATGCAAAATTTAAGACAAACTTTTTGTCCGATATTTTTGTCCATTAAGAAATTCGCAATACACACTAGATATGATATAACTAAAATCAGTACTGTATTTAATCTAATTAACAGATGTAACTCAAACTCCGCGCCAAAATGGAAAACAGTTGTGCTAATCTAACAACAACAAAAAAAAACAAAAAAAAATTGGAACCATAAACAAATCATCCATTCCCGATACTTTTTTGACTGAATGTATATCTTTGCAAAATGGGCCAAATTTTTAGTACCATTAAACAACATAAGTGTTAAAATGGAACATTCTAGACTGACTATAATCCCTTTACAGAAAATAATATGCAAAGTCATCTTTCGTCGAACTGAAATACCATTTTACTTTTGTTGTCGACAGCTAGTCAAACGAACGATTTTCAGGTGTCAGTGACCCCCGTATGTGATCGGAAGTAGTGTGATTCACGATTTTGTTTAGTTTAACCCCGATTGACAATGTTTCATCATATTTACTTCATCAAACTTGATTTCTCGTTACTCATTACCACGTAATTAAATTACATGAGGATTTGGTGCCAAAGACGAAATTGACAGGAGAAATGAACCTTTTGTTTCTCCTGAACGTCAATTCCGTATTTAAAAACATTCCAAATGTAGTCCCAATTCAGAGACAATTTATGTAAAAAATTAGGTCTGTGAACAAGAGGTTTTAGTGACAGATTGGGTCTGAAATTAGAATGCTATCGCGTTTCAGGAACGCGCGTTTTCTGTGCCGTAGATGCCAATTTTTGCGTTTTGATAGATTCAAACGCGCGTAAAACTCTGACCAAAACGTGGCAGCTGCGAGCGACTACAGTGCGTCTGTATCGCTGTATTTCTGCGCGTATACGCGAAGTAGACGCGTGTTTCACGATCGCCCCGTGTGAAAATCAAAAAATCTCGTTTGAAGCGCGTATACGCGCGTCATCTGCGCGTCGTCTGCGCGTTTAAAATACGCTGTGTGCTATGGGTCCTAGGTGCCTCGCGTGACTATGACAAATAACTCATGCCTGTAATCCCGAAGAGTTAGGCAGACGTGTACCTAAAATATTGGGCATTATTGAAGAAATAGCTGCCGAATAGAATCGGCTCGAACAGCATATATAGGTGTATATCAGTTTCAGAGACCTCTCGCTCGGCGTACGCCACGACCACGACTTCCAAAAACAAGATAAATAGATATGATACTTTTTTAATTTGTCAGAAGTTATTCACTGACGCACGTTGTTTAAACATCAAAATTTTCTCTCTTTTATATATTTACATCATTATGATCTATTTATAGGATTCTATTTATGAAAAGTTGTTATCGAACGTGTTTGTGTGTAAAAACTGAGTTTGATTTTTTAAATTCTTTATCTGCTCTAAAGGTACATACGCAGTATCATAAGATACATTTCATGCCACAAAAAATCAGGATTCTTTGTGGAAATCTCTAAACAGGACGCGTAGATTGACGGCATCTCAAAATCAAAATCAAAGCATTTATTTAAAGTAGGTCAGTTATAGGCACTTTTGAATTAGCGAAACAAAGATGAAAATTAAATGTAGCCACAATCCCAGTCTGTAACAAATCTACTTGCTCCTATTAAATAAAAGGATAAGCAGACTTGTTCAATTAAAATTTAATTAGTGAAAGATTAGAATAAGGGATAAAAAATACAGTTAAATATTAAAAACCTACCTAGCACGCACTCTAGGATTGTTTTTTTAGGTGTCGCACTTAGATGGTTATGAAGTTCAGCACTGTAGGAGAGGCGGGAACAGGCGTCAGGGTAGCTGGTCAATACCTGGGCAACTTCGAGGTTCCGTTACAGGAAACCTCTGCAGGAAGGGCGTCGTGCAGATCTCCAGGTCAGCCCTGGAGTAAGGCAGGCGAGACAAGTAGCAGCTTCAGAAGATCGGGAGTAGAGGTTCCAGATCTGTAGATAACTTTCGAAGATCGGGAGAAGAGACACCAGGCGGAATCTTAAGTTGAATCCCCTGGGTAATATAGATATGTACGAGAAACCAAACTATTTTCTTATGCAGATTCAAATTCAGATCAGATTCAATGGTAGACCTTCTCTAGCCGTTCGTCAGCTCGTTTTTCAAGTAGTCTTCGTTTTTTTTTAATTTTTCAAATATGAGTTTTCTTGTGGCCATCATCTCATCTGACAAGTGTAGTCGGCCAGAACTTATCCATGAGTGCGTAAAGAATTTTTTATATATAATTTAACTTTAAGTTATTTAGTAAACAATCGTAATAATCTCTATAATACAATAGCTAAACACATATTGATAAAAATAATTTAAATTTTATAATCCAAAAATCATCATATACTAATGTAGGAAGAGAATTAAAAAGTAATTGACAGTTTGGCAATATTTGGCTTGTCACAACATGAAAATTATGATAATATTTTATTTCAGCAATTTTTAAGTTAATGAGTCGTAATTACATCGATTTGTTGAGTGTAATAATATAAACAAATAAAAAGGATGTTATATAGTATTATAAATGATGAATATAAAGTGTAAGTATAGCATAATACTATAAGTCACAAGACATAAAAACTGTGAAAGTACTGTATTTGCCCATTTCCTTACGTAGATCTCTATGGAGAAGAACGGGCAAGTAACGCCCTGGACACTCTTTAAAATCAAAATGTTTTTTACAAAATCTTGGTTACATCATTTATGTTGAGATGGTACATTATCTAGATCTCTACTCTACGAAGACAAGTACTACGGTTTCTTCTAGGCAAGCGTGCTCCACCAAAGACCGCATCATCGCTTCACATCAGTCGAGTTGCAGCCAAACGCAAGACCAATTAGTATTAAAAAAAAAAAAGTGGACAATGTTGTGGCCAAAGTGCTAGTTTATGATTATTTGGCTGAAAGTTGTCCACTGACGCATGGGCATTAGGTAGCATGTATTATTTATGATAATCGCGCAGCAGCTAGCCGGCGCGGCGCGCGCGCAGCGGACGAAACCACAATTATTTGTCTTGGAAATTGATTTGTGTTTAGGATATGCTTTCTTGTTTGTTTTGAGAACATTTAGTTAGTATGAAAGTTACCGCCAACTTGCAAACTCCGGGCTACTATTGAGAACTTTTTAATGGAAAAACCCAATAGCACTTTTTGCCTGACCCGGGAATCGAACCCCTGACCCAACGCTCAGCATTCGCGCTTGCGACTACGAACCAACGGGGCGGGGGGCAGGGGGTGATACTACCAGTATTAGGTTAGTAGTAGCACGAGTAAAAAAAATCCCCTAGAACTACCAAGCGCTCCAGTAGTACCATGGCACGGAAAGATTTTTACCCGTGTTACTGTTAGATCTATCAATCATGGTATTCATATTTGTAATAGGTTGCGCTTCCATACCATGCTTTTGATATTAAATATGGGAATAGTGGAAGTTACTGAAAAATTGTGCTATATTTCAAAATCGGGTCATTTGACTGGCGGTTGGCGCAGTGGTTGCTGCACTGCGTGTCGCAGGTTCAATCTCTGAACGGAACAAATATTTGAATGATCTACAGGCAGTTGTTCTGGGTCTGTCTGGTGGTTTGTGTCATGTGAGTTTAAATGTTTGTAAATGTACCCACGACACAAGAGAAAAACGCCCGTCCTTCGCTAAAATCGCTAACCGATCGAAGGACACCTTAACTGGAATAGTAAATTGCTACTGAATTGAACTCTAGCCAATGACTACTTATAAGGGTTTGTCATGGATAAATACACACCACAACACACAACCACATGCACCAATTATGTGCATATTTCGCTTATGACATGTCATAAGCGAAATATGCACATAATTGGTGCATGTGATTCACACAAAAAGTTTACCCCTTTTTAAAGTTTACCCCTTTTTGTGACTCAACCAATGAAATTATAGGAAAAGTAAGTCAAAACATAGTGTTATTAGATGATAAAAGTCGGAATTTGTTGATTGCGCTTTTATTATGTTATGAGTCATTTATAAAATAAAATCCTTAGTTATTTCTCTGTAGCAGGCACCACGGAGTCTGGATATGTGCTCGGTTGATATAAGTCAGCCCTCCAAGTTCATAAAGGTGGAAAAATTACTTTTTCAAAGTCAAAGCCATTCCTGCATCTTTATGAATTTGGAGGGTTTTTATTGAATACTTTGATGATTATAATTCTGTAACTACATACGTATTACAGCCGCGAATAATATTCTAATCAACATACAACCTAGCACTGGCCTGCAAATTGCAAAAAACGTAAGAAACTTTGAATTTCGCGGGCTACCCTGGAGCATTAGCAACATGTAACATTTACTGGCGAAATGTGGTTGTAGGTACTATTAGGTACACCTCTTCCTAACCATTCAGGGATTGTTATGTTGTTATTTTCATCCCGTTTCTGAAAACCTGGTAAAATAAATATTTAAATTATCTTCATGATTCCATGATGTTCGTTATTGGTTTGCTGAAATGAGGACAGCTTATCGTAGAAGCACATAATTACTTTAAAACACATCTAAGACATTATTCTGATACAGGCGCAGTCTAGTTTGGGGAACTCTGTTTTCTAAATATTTATGTTAACATTTTACTCGTTACGATTTTGTCATAGTGCTAAGTTAGGATATGAAAATGATTTTAACAACGATTCATTAAATTTATTCTTATTCTTATCTAATTATGCTTTTATGAAATGGGAATGATTCTAGAAGATCTTTCATTAGGTATATTATCTGCTTAGCCTTTTCCCAACTATGTTGGGGTCGGCTTCAGTCTAAACTGATGCAGCTGAATACCAGTATTTTACATGGAGCTACTGCCCATCTGACCTTCCGACCTCCAAAACCCAGTCAGTACTGGGTTATACCCCTTGGTAAGACTGGTAGTCAGACTTCAGAGAAACAATTATGTATGTACCCTTTCGGGATCCGCCAACGTACGGAGAAAATACGTTCCATCCTTAATTTTTCCACCTGTTGTGTCCGTAGACAGTGCAAAAACCAAAGGCAATCAGTTTCTACTTTCCACTTATTTCAAAATCGAAGTTTGCAGTTCAGGTCATTGACCCGTGAGCGCATCCTCACTTTTGGTTATCTCTTATATATTACGTGACTGATTTTTTTAATTGTCTCCCGTTCTCACTTTGTTCTAGATGTAAACCGGTGTAAAAGGGTAGAAAATAATTTAGGATTACAAATAGATTTTTTACAATGAAAAGGTCGTTGAGAAGCGGGATTTGCTCTATTGGGTGTGATGAGTAAGAACTTACGAAGCAAAATTAATCAATCAAAATGAAACTACGTTAAAGACAATAGTATTGTTGGTGTTACATATGGCTGGTGTCCGTAACTCTACCTCCAAGTGTGCATGATGGTTAAATACATTTTTGGTAAACTACAATCTTGAATTTTCCATTGTTTCCAAAACAACAATAAAAAAGCAGCAAAATTTCCTTCACACCAGGCACAGGATCATTATTATCAATTTTAACCAAGTAAAAACCTAAAATTTTAGACTAAAATCCTGAATCCCGAATAATAAACATATTAAAACTCTTTGAACCACCTAATCCAATGCAAAAAAAACGCTCTAAACCCGAACGTTCCAAAGTCAAATTCAAATATGTGCCGCGCGCTTACGTAACGCATCATTTCGGAGTCAATAATGTCATAATTTACTTGTATTAAACCGAAATGACCGTTCCTTGAACCTTTTTTGTATTCAGAAGTGGTTTGCTACTTACCAATGGTAATCTTGGTAAAGACTTCGAGTTATAGCTATGGAAGTATTTATGTAGTCAAAGTGTTTATGGTTTTGAGTTTTCGCGAAGCAGAGACGCTTCGCGAAAACTGTTTTTATTTTTCTATAGTTTATATATAGGTAATTGGTATTTTTATAGAATTCTGTATTGGCATATGAATATAGTCTGGTTAGAAATTGAATTCATGAAACTCTAATAAGAATATTGCAAAGGAAGAAAATGGTTACACTGAAATTAAATTTAAAAATGTAATACAATTACTTTTAATTTTTGAAACAACATACATTTTATTTTTAAAGCTGATCACTGGATTTTTTTAATATTCGACAATTATACATAGGAGTGTAACAAAATGGTAAGACGATAATATGGTATGGTATGTGGCCTTTATAACAGACTTAAGTATACTACAAGCACCGATTATTTTGTGGCGTGCTACGGTTTTTCGCAGACATAACGTTGAGACCTGATGCCACTGATTAAGACTTGACCAAACATACATGCATAGATTAAATCACTACTTTTCCCCATAAAAGTAAGCAGACTTGTCCAAAACAATGTGTTTTTTCCATTTCTTATCTGCATCCATTGTGGCTGTCGGAGACCTTTTCTGTGACAGTTCGCCATGTTATGATATAACGCTCCCAGCTACTTTAAATAAAGGATGATATTCAAAACATTCAATAGAATTTTCAGAAACGGCCACCGTCAAAATATCATGCAATAAAAGTTTCGAAAGACCTCCGTTGTTTTACGAAAAAATTCGTCAAAAAGTTTTTTTTCTACCACGATCGCCGTTTAGACCACTGTTCAATAAGCGGTGTTTGTTTGAGATCCCGTTGGCACAGTGGGCCCGCAACATCGTAAATTAAACAAAAATATAATGAACGGGAACATTTGTAAAACTGTACTTTGGTTTTTTTTTGTGACAGTTCCATTGGGTTTGATGACGTTGCATTTGTTTTTGAAATGCTGGCTGTAAAACTTTTACCGGACAAATTTAAACTATAACTCCTTGGAATAAGAACTGTTTCTACTTAATGGATGGTATGTAGAGAATTGTGTTGGTCGTACATTTGTC
Organism: Xestia sexstrigata; assembly: GCA_941918905.2. NCBI lineage: Eukaryota > Metazoa > Arthropoda > Insecta > Lepidoptera > Noctuidae > Xestia > Xestia sexstrigata. The sequence continues at coordinate 12,732,624 of OW799222.2, forward strand.
ATTTGGTCAAGTCAACAGGCCATTCCGTCGGGAAGGCTTTATTGTCACAAATTGTGACAATAATTTAGTGACAATCACGTCAAAGCTGCCAAACGGTGAGTCATATAATTTCTTTTTAATATGACTGCATGCGTGTCGACATATCATCCGCCTAGCCTAGTATTTTACAAAGAGCGACTGCCTATCTGACCTTCACAACCCAGTAATAAAAAACCCTTGATAAGACTGGTTGTCAGACTTTCGGGCCTCTGATTTTTTGTAACGACTGTCAAAGATTTATAAATGGCAACCGGGACCAATGGCTTACCGAAAAGCACAAACGAAACTACCGAGTTTCATTAACGTTCATTACATACCGATGTATACTCGCACAATGGTCCACTTCAAGGACTAAGTGCGGAAACCCAAACCCCATGATAGATACCGATGTATAGGTGGGATGGGTGGTCACCCATCCACGGACTAACCTAGGCAAGCGCGGCTTAACCTAAAGTGTTTGTAAAAACCTATTTGCAAATTAAACATTATTTTTGGTCCGGTGGTCCTGTAAAATAATTTCCGACCACCATGTGTGCTAAAAGCTAATACAAAATATTCAAAATGTATTAAAGTCAATCTAGTTAAATGTATGTCCATTGATTCGAAAACGGAACAAGAAGTAGAAATTTCATAAAAGCATCGTAAATCGACCAAAATAATCTGAAAATAACCAAAATCGTAATTCTAAAAAGTTTGGTTTTACCCTTCTTTATTCAAATTAATTATAAAGTCATATAATTACATTTCAGCGGTTTTTCCCGTATTCGTTACAAATTAAAGCTAATCTCAGTGTAGCTACTATGCCAGTCATTTTTATCTAAGTTAAACAATTAATTCGCGGTTTCCATTTACCTATTATTATCTAAAGCGTACTTATTCCTGTTAACATAACCTAATTTTGAATAATTTAATATGGCCAAGTTAATTTTAGCTTAATTGTTAAATGTTACCTTGTTACTATCATGAATTGTGTCGCAATAAATTTATAAGATGTCCTTACATTATAAATTCTGTAATGTTTATCATTTCCCAAAAACGACTGGATTATTAAGAATTTCTAGCCGACGTCAAACCAATGGCAATTGTTTTCAAAGGGTTACGTAATTAAATTTTACAAGCGACTTGCAACAGGGTTGACATAGGTTTTTCGGTAGTTTATCTTTCTTTTCTTTTTAATCGCCTAACCGGGTGTCAGAGTTTTTATGCCGGCCATGGGCCCCTGACTTGCCAGCTTATTTATGATGGCTATCTGATACATTTTCGTCTTGGTCTTTACTGTTCTCATTGGTAGCATGTGCTTGCCTTGCTTTCTTGTTAACTTACTGTTACATATACTTTCCATAACTCAGTTTAGACAATTTAAATTACGCATAAAAACTCTAACAGTGTCGAATATTCGATAACATTCTTGTAAATGTAACTATATCCTACAGTAGCACTCAATACTGTACATATAACAAAGAATGACACCAGCTAGTCACAGGTTTTAACAAAAACAATCGACAATAGACGTCAGTAGCCGAGCATTGTCACACCACCGAAGAAAAACAAAGCGTTGCTTGTCTATGAATATTATAATCAAAATCCTTTCTTAAAGTAACTGTGCTTACCCTTGTAAAAGCAAGCAGGGTTAACAATTAAACCATAAATCAAAGAAAAAGGGTGTAGCTGTACCGTGGTCAAATTTTATACTGTTTAAATTAAGTTTTACAGTGCAGTATAAAACTTTCGCATTTGAAGGGTTATATTTTCTGGTAATCGTTTTTGGGATAAAGGGATTTTATTAGTCAGCCACAGAGTTCGGTTTTGGTTGAATGACTGTTAGAACTGTGTAAGGGTGTAAACTCTATTATTAAGCTTGGGAAAGTCTTGGATAATGATGGAAACGAGTATCATTATTTTATAAAATCAATAATTATGTAAGTACGTTTAATTATTGAGCCAACTTCCAAGATAATAACTCTGAAACGATCTGAGAAGCTCAATTAGTGAAAATAAAGTAGGTAAGTAAAAAGTTCGACAACCAGTCTTACCAAGGCATTACCGAGTACCTACTTACTGCATGGGTTGTGAAGTTTAGATCGTCGCTCCATGTAAAATACTGTCAGCTGCATCCCGTTAGACTGGAAGCCGACCCCAACATAGTTAGGAAAAGGCTAGGCAGCATGAATTAAATACAAAGCTGAAATTGGTCGTATTGTTCTTCTTCGGTCGATCATATTAATTACCTATTTTCTATACATTTAAAAGTGATTTCGTAAAGTTCTCTATTTATATTTACAAGATAACAGTATTATTTACACAGTACAACATTATAACAGTAATAAAAAATATAACAAATATCAAAAGGGTTACCGGGCGCCCAAAAATAAATTAGTTCTAAAAATTTCAAAGTACATTCGATGACTTGTATCAATTATCAACCTTTTCTGAGTATCTCAACATGGGTCAAAAGCACCGACAAAACAATACGGAGAAATTAGAAAGTAGTTCCATGGTATTAGCATTTCTATCAGAGTTGCTTGCATGCAACGGATGCTGAGTAATCTTCCATTCGGACCATTTTTTCCTCATATATGATCGTTGGACTATAAATCAGAGTTGAAGACTAACTCTTGGTGTGGTTAAATTGAAATCAAATGAGGTCAATGAGGTGAATTGAGGTCAAATGGTTTTCTATATTTCAGCAGTGAAAACTAATCCGAGCTAAACCGTGCGATTCTGTGAATGTTTAGGTTTGTGTTTATTGTGGATTGGTTAAAGCCTTATTTATAATTATTATGTTCTTAATAGTCATAAGTTTGTTGGTAAGGATTTCTGGGGAATCAAATCATTACTCTTAAATGCTAGTCGAATGTTTAAGTAACAAGAACTAAAAATAACAAAAGTGTTATGTTAGTAGTGTCTGAAAGACTTATACTGAAATAATGTAACTTAACCTTAGGATTCTAATAACTTCGGATTTGACTAATGAAAATTTCGTAAGACTTTTGAACTTTGACTGAAGTAATGTATTAAAATAACATGTTTGTGTATAAAGTGTTCTTTTGCGAATATATTGTGTTCAAATTCACGTGGTAACCAACCTTCAACGGACGGACTCGAGTCTGTCCACTGGGAAATTCGACCGGAAACTGGCAAACAATGTTTATCACATTTTTCATTTGCTTTGAGTTGGTATTATAATATTTGACAGAATAGTCTATTCTGTATGTTTTTCGTAAGTTAAACGTGATCGCGTGTACAATATTTCTTATGAACATGTCTTTTGTAAAAGTTCGTTCTGGAAAGTATGTTAGCAAAACCTGGTGAAATGGCGAGACACATAAATGTAATTTTAAAAATATAGACTATACAAATAAAAATATGTTATTAGATTCATTTAGTTAAATTAATCTTTTCAATGTCTTATACCAAACCTTTCAGGTTTATAATTAACTAGACGAAGCCCGCGGCTTCGCCCGCTTGTAAATTATATACTAAAACCTTCCTCTTGAATCACTCTATCTATTAAAAAATCCGCATCAAATCCGTTGCGTAGTTTTAAAGATCTAAGCATACATAGGGACAGACGCGGCGGGCGACTTTGTTTTATAATATGTAGTGATAGTGATTTTAAAAGTTTTATCTAGTACAGGATGAAATGTATACGGATTTAAAAAAAAAAACAACCCACATTCAGAATGATGTACTGAATATACATGGTTATCGTTTTAGCATCGGTGTTATTCCATCTTGTATGGAATAAAGACAGATCTTGTAATTATCCGTCAAAACATTTTTCTTCAACAGAAATTCCTTTCTCCCACACTATTTACAGTAAAATTTTCAGTAACATTGATCTCTCACATACATAATATTTTTTTTCTAAATTTGAATCGAAGGTTTAGAACTTTGCGTCTGAAAAGAAACGGAATTTCACTCAGATTTTGAATGGAGAAAGAATTTGAATACAGACGCAAATCTCGTGAAAGAATATATTAATTATAATTTTTAAATCCCAATGAGAGCTTGTCATTGCTTAGGATAAGTTTATTCAGTGTTTAGTCGAATTATGCGCAATTAACATATGATTATTTTAAAATATTTAACAAAAGAGATGTAAATAAACTGATTATTTTAAGAGAACATTATAATTAAATAACGGATGGATTGTCGCCTTTATGGTATCTGTTTTTAATATTTATTTTTTTGTGTTAAAGAAAGAATTATAGTGAAACCTCCTGAACACTGTGCATTGCTCGAAAGTTTTTTCTATTGAAATATTCAATAAAATCAACAAAACTATGACAGTGTTTGTCAGTTTAAAATAGGTTCAGACCTTGAGAACATTTTTTTGAGTTTTGTTGAGTTTTCTTCTTATTTTCGGCTTCTTTGTTTCCCGATCAAAATACTCAAGATCTCTTAAAAGTTCAAGTAAGTCAGTAAGTTTTACAAGTTTTTCTAAGTTATGGCTTTTCATTTGGCTACGCTCTGTCAGATAGTTTTTTTAAAACAATACAAGTAATGTTGTCGAAAACGTAATAGCCAAGTGTTTCCGATGATCTGATCATAGTTCCTACCTAGTTTAAAATTTGTTTTTAAGTCTCGAAATGAATGACCTAAATGTTCGTCATTCATAACAACACCTGAATGTAGCAAATGGTGTCGATTCTAATGTGTAAAAACTAAACTTAATTTAGGCTATTGCTATCTTTTACTAAAAGGCAGTGCGAGACAAGGACGGTTACAGCTATGAACTAAGTTAGAGATGTCAAACTAGTTTATGCCTTGCGCTTCACCGTGTTTTTAGTCGACATGTTTTTACGTGCACCCTTCATTTGTACGGAAATATTAGTTCCAATTAAATTTGACAGCACTAAATTACGTCCGTTTCTTTCTCGTTTTATTAGAGAGAAAAAGATAGCAATAGCCTAAATTAAGTTTAGTTTGTGCACAACAGAATCGACACCAGTGTCTAACATAAAACACTATCTGTACTTATATTATAAAGAGGTTTTTTTTTGTATGTTTGTACCGAATAAGCTCCGAAACTACTGAACCGATTTTAACCATTTTTCACCAATAGAAAGTTAAATTATCAGGAAGAAACATAAATTATAAATTATATTTATATCATGCAAATTAGCCGAGCTATCACAGTTTTTGCAGACGAAGTCGCGGGCGAAGTACTCGTACTATAGTAAGTAGTAAGTCTAAATATTAATCGATTCACAAATTACCATTTTAAAAATCTCTTACAAATAAGTAAAATGTGGTGTTTACATACGTCCGCCATTAAAGGTAAAAAACAAAAAATCATCCCTGCGGACCGCAATAAAAATAGGTAAAACGCCGCCAAAGATTGATAAAAAACGCGCTCGGTAACTAAAAAGAAGTACAAATGGTGATTTTTATTCATATTGTAATTATTGCGTTTGCATAACAATTAAACGTTTACTTATATCAGTCTTTAAACTACTGTCCTTGAATTTTAGGTGGAACGATCTATATTTTTTTTTTTTTTTTTGTCTTTTAACTTTGTTTAGTAGCATGCCTAATTGACAAAATTGGAGTAAAGGGTTCTTTGGTTATTTTCTGTTAGTGCGTGACAGTTTATTTTTTCTTTTATATTAGTACCCACATAAACATATTTTTAGTAGTAAAAAAGACAAAATACAATGCAAAAAATTGAGAGCGATGTCGTGGGGACTGGTTTTAAGAGACCTCAAAATATACATAAACTCAATAAATGTGTGAATGAAAGTTATAATGTTATGAAAGTATACTTACAATATTTCAAGATGCAAACAAATGCTAAAAATATAATAAAAGCTTTTGAAAAGGCCAGATAGGCCCTTACGGACTTTCTAATCGTAAAAATATTCTTAAAGGTTGCAATTTTAGTAATACTTCGTACTTTTTGTAACTGGCGATAAAAAACGGAAACTGCGCATGTCATAAAATACTAAAATATGAAAAAAAACCGTATCTTTCAAACTGTTCAAGTTAAAAAATGGTTTGCAGTGTAACCGTTAGGTACATACCTAAAGGTAGGTACCATAAAAATATTAAAAAATATGTGCTTACAATTTGCCCAACGTAACGGGTAGATTTTGTTTTTGGCTTCGAGCCCAAGCCCTGAAAAAGTACGTTGAGCAGTTCTATAAAGTTTTGATTTTGAATTACATAAATAAAGCTTTTCAAATCAAATCAAAATCAAATCAAAGCCAGTTATATTTAAGTCCCATGTAATAGGGGACGAGCTTAAAGCCATTAACCGGCCACAAATCCAGATTCTGTGGCTGCTACTAAGAAATTCCTGATGGAAAAACCCAATAACAATTTTCCCGACCTGGGAATCGAACACAGGACCACTCAGCATTGCATACATCGCATTGCGGTCGCGATTACGACCAGTAGACCAACGATGCGCAAAACATTTAAAAATGTAGGTAAATGTAAATCAACACATACTTTTCTTAAACCTTTAACTAAAAAGCCATAAAATAACATGTCAAAATTAAAACGCTTAAACTAGTCGAAACACGAAAAAACTCGCACAGCAAAACCTTTTTTTTGCGCAGTACAGAAAACCCAAAATAAAGAAAAGTTCTTCTTAAAAGTACGAAAAAATAAACTGTAATTCACTCGGTAGCTATGCTCTGTGTCTGTCGCAGTTGCCATCAAAGGGTAATTTGTTAATCTGTGCCAGAGCCTATTATACAATTAATAATCCGCGACCGAGGAGCTTAAAATAATCCCTGTTAAAATGGCTGACTTCATTACTATCTTAGTCCATCATCTGTTTGAGATTTCCAAAAGATTACCATTGTTTTAAAACTCTTAGAATTAGTGTGCCGAAATGGTCTTTCAGCGGTTGCTTTTATAAGATTATTGGCAACTTATTGACAAACTAGTGTATTGCTGTCGGCAGATTAAGTTTTGGAGTCTGAAAATGTTTGATATTAAAAAAAAAACACTTTTGAGTTTTAAAGTAAAAGGCTATAAGAGTAGAGGAAGACCAAAGAAACGATGGATGGACTGTGTGAAGGATGATTTGGCAAGAAAGGAGGTGACTACTGAGATGACGAGCAATAGAGAAGTAGAGAATGAAGACACGATGCGCCGACCCCAAATAAATTGCGTTAGGGGCAGGAGAGTGGTGACCAAAATCGATTCAAATCTTTAGCTTATGGTATCAAAATTGGTACATTAAGCCGTTTCGACGGAATTAATGCCCGTGGCAACTGCGGTCTGGTCTCCCCAATTAAAACTTAAAATAATTGTGTATTGTGTACAATGTAATTGTTATCATTTTAATTATGGTCTACTTTTGCCCGCGTGAGTACCCACTCAATAATATAATAAAATACAATAATATAATAACCCGGAATATTAAGAATTAATTTTATAACAGATAAGGAATTTAGTTACACGTGTAACTGTGCAACCCGCAATAAATTATTGAATATCTCTAATTTTCCTGGATTGATTTGGTTACTAAGCCGGATGCGGGATGACGTAAACTAAATTAAATTATTTTATGAAATAATGTTTTAGTTATCTACGTCAAATTATTTTTTACCTTAATTAGGAACACCAGGATGAATGAATTTGACCAACGAAATCATGACGCAGAGATGAGATATCTCAAAATGCGTGACGCACTCCATATATTCATGAATAATTTGTGTTTCAAACTTCTAATGTAATTCTAATATTATCTTCAGGCCTTATGGGCTACACATATATTTAGGCAACATTTTAAAAGAAAAAACAACTCTTGTTACAACTTAAAAAATCCTAAGACATAAAAAAGGCGTAAATTTTTCCAAAAATAAGTTTTACTCGTATTCGCAGACACATTTATCTACGGCTTACGGGGCATTGTTCCTTGCCAGCCACCCAAGAGTTCAAGATACGGGAAAACGATGCGCTCCAATTTTCCCCGTACTTTGAACTCAACAAAAACAGTGATTTTTTCGAACAAGCAAATTTGCTTGCTCTTGTTTTCATCATTGCTTCTGCCCTAGTCCTGCTTTGGTGGAATGTTTATTTTTTTGTTTTTTTATTTTCATGTTTGGTACTTGTTTTGAGGTTGTGCAAGCTTTATTTACGTTTTTAATATAAAACTATTTTATCTTGGACATTCCAGACATCGGTGAAGGAAAACATCGTGAGGAAACTTGGCCTTATAGTGAATATAGGTAAATAAGTCTGAAATCGCCAACCCGTCGTGAGCAAGCGTGGTGATCAATGCTCGTGTCTTTTCTGTTTGAAAGAGAAGAGGCCTTTGCCCAGCAGTGGGACAGTAATAGGCTGGTTATTAGTATGTATTAACACACATTAATTTATTTAAAAAAATGTAACTAAATGAAGTTATTTTTCTCAGAATACCCCACCTCTTTGACAGGTTCAGTGATTCAGAATATGTTCTTCTAATTTATCTTCAACCTTTCGTCGGTTGTGGGGTGACCTGCTTTCAAGAAGTACCCAGCAATAGGTGCGTTGGCCGCTTGAAGCCACATGCAAGCAATGTGTCGGGTTTAACGATCGCAGAAGTGCAATATCAGGTTGCTAGCCCACAGACAACCCGGCGTTTCTCTTTTCAAAAATGTCGTAAAAATTCGCCAAGAAAAAACGAGATTTTTAACATGTCCCAAATCCGGACTAGACTTAAGTTGTTTAGCCATTATTAGTAGACATGCTTAAACCCACACTTTTAACATAAAAATCGTTGGCAGATTCTCAGGCCAATGCTAGTTTCTAAATAAACATTTTCTCCCACAGATAACCTAATAGCAATTATTTAATCTGTGACCCTAGTCACATGGTGGTCTCAGTTCATTGACTTTGACATTTCTAATTTAGGCCTCGCATAGCCCACCAAAAATATGAAGACAGGTATTTTCGTACTTCTCTTCGAAAATTAGGTACTACGTAACTTGGTAGGGTTATCCGCGAAAAACGTTCTCCAACCGAGTTCACGTCTGCTTTCTTTTATTCAAATTTGTCCGTAGTGAAACCAATAATTGTATATTAAGTTAGCAGACATATAAATTATGTTCATATTATGTCGTTCTTTTTCAATTTTCATCAATAACGCTATCGATTTATGACATATTGTCAATGGGTATAGATAGCGAAACTTTTGATTAATTTGATACAATCGATTAACAAGTATTTAATGTTTAAATTTAAACTTTTAATTTGATGCATTATGAAAATACAATGCAGTTTTTAATCGATTTATTCAAATCTGTCAAAAAAAATTAAATTAAAAAACGTATATATTTTCACTCAACAGGTGTTTGAAAATTAAATAACCAAAAATCAAATTCGATGTTCAAAATTTCGAAAACACAACTTTTACTATGAAAACAATACATCGCCGCCTAGTCTTGGTGCAAAAAATCACAAGCGATTCGCGTTATTGTTCGCATTTCAGTAGCTAAGACTAACAATTGGAGCATTCAAAGGGGCTTTTTATTTTAAAACAATCCACCCAGTAGTTAAACTGACAGATTGTTAAATAATTGAGCTATAGAAATGAAATGTAACAGAAAGAAAATAGAAGAACTAAAAGACAGGTCATAAAAGAAAGGGTGAAGCAAAGAGAGGGTTAAGACGTACTGTGGTTTGTTTATATGGCGTCCTGGATACCTTTACTGTTTAATATTAATTAACAGTATTTCATTTTTTTTTTTAAGATTTGTATAATTATAATACGCGTTGGTTTAAAAAAAAAAATAATCTTCACGATATATTTTGACGTCATATAACTATGAGGAAAAATAGAAAAAAAACTTTGATTACGGAGTGTTGAGATATGACGTCAAAATATACGACGATCATTAAATAATCTGTGGTTACTTCTAAATATAAAATGATGGTTAGGTATTTATTTTTATCAGAGTTATGTGTCATTTATCTTAAATTATCTGACTAAGATTCCGCGGGAAGGAAGTTTCTGTCAACGTGGTATTTATTCAATTACCAATGACGTATAACTACGTCTTTCCGTGCGTATTGTCTTTTTATGCTGTATTCATTACGTCAACATAACAATAAAAACAGGATAGTTACAATAAATCATATCAAAAATATTGCTACAGGAGTACCTTAAAGGTAGGTTTATTTAAATAAAGGTATATACACTGAAATTTGAAAAATAAGAGTAATTCCTTTTTTAAATTTTACTTAGGTTAGTTGTGTGTGTTTTACAAAAATAACCTAATAGATTCAGAGAAATTGATGATGACGTCCTCCCCAGGAGATACCACTATGGCGTCAACTAAAAATATTTCTACAATTGACGCATTCTTCCCATTTGCTATAAAAACAATCTCTATTCCCAGAAACCAAAGAAAGTCAGCCCTTACGCTTTCTAATTTCAAAAAACTCTTAAAAAAAGGTTGTGTGCAATTTTTTGCACTTTAGTGAACACAAAGAATATTTGTATTTTTGTATTGGCAATAAAAATAGCAATTAAAAATTTGTTGTTGCCAACTATTCAAATATCCAAAATAGCTGCCTTCAAAACATTTGCACAATGCACCTATAGGGTTATAAAACTATTAAAAAACGTACAACGAATGACGCAAAAGTGCAATACTAACAGGAGATATAAAAAGTAATAAAAACATTATTTTTCGTATACAAATTATTTGCGCAAGTTTGTAACTCATTAAAAAGTTAATGGGTACTGTGAACCTTTTTTTTATTTTATCGTTATTTCTGAATATCTAAGATGTAGGCACCAACCTGTTTGTGTTTGAAAATTCACAATCATTCTTTACAGCAAAAGTTTTAATGTTCGATAGAATTCTTGATTAAAATGCAAGAAAAAACCCCTCAAATCATCAAAATTCGGTACACGGCACTTTTTATTATATTTTTCTTAGAACTTTTGCCGTTGACATTTCTCAGACATGAGTTTAGACATAAAAATATTTTGTCAACATGATACCGTGTAATTTAGCAATTTGGGATCAAAGCTAGTACTGTGGCCAAGTCCATATTTCACGACAAAAATCAAACATAAATCTTATATCAAAGAAATTTTTGTCCGAACCCATTGACTAGACTATGCTATCACGTGTTTTTAATGAACTCCATTTTTACGTATGCACAAACCAATAATGATGTCTACTATAAACTAAAACGATATTTATATTTTAGATAAGATAAACTAAAGATTACTGCAAATTATAGGAACAATAACAATTATTATAATCATTCTTAGATTAGAACCAACGTAAAATAAGTAATAAAAAAAGAAACCTATCTTTTCTATTTTTTCTTTTAGTTTACACCGAGCTGTCATTTTTGAAAAAAATATACATAATAGTTTAGTAACCAAAGAACCAATAATATAATCGGAATGTCTTGAGCAACTTGCAACTGTATTTAAATGTTGATAATAACTACTTTCTTATTTACTTAACAATTAATAAAGTCATTAAGATACTCGTTTAATGCTCAAACAACATTGAAACGAGACAGCCAATGGCTTGTGGCCATTTTAATAATACCATCAAATCGTTTAATGGTTTTTAGAAGACGTTGTCTGTGGTTTTAGAAAAATGCTGGCTTGTAATTATAAAGATTTTTTTTATTTTTTTTTATTAAACAGTCAATATTTGTGTTTCTATCAATAGATGGTGTTGTAAAAAGACCATGTTTAGTCAATACTTATTAAAAAAATAATTTGGATAAAATACTAACGCCCCTTATAATATAGGTAAAACATGATGAACCGGCAATTAAGAAACTTCAGAGAATCTAAGATGAAGTATTTGAGGGTTAATTACATTTATTAACCCTTTACTTACCCTTAAAATAAACCCAACAATAGAGTGCAACTACACAATTATTTCATTGCATTTTGCGTCTAATCTAATTGCGTCATGAAAAAAAATCAGTTAAATCATAATAGATAATCGTGACGAAAATCGATTCTTATATTCTGAAAAATCCCCGTAACATAAATTCTTCAGTAAATTACACAAACGTGTCTATATCACAATAAACATACGTAAGAAACAGAACCAAGTAAACAATAGAATTGTTTAAAAACATTTATCGGTGCATTGTTCAAAACACGAACGTGTACTAATAACCACAAATTGATGAGCCATTAAATTGTGCCATTATGATTTCACTAATGTCAAAAACCGGAACTAGGTCAGTAATATATTGGAATGAATACATTATAAATTTTATTATAGGTCAATTTTACTATGAGATAATAATTGTTATAAGAAATAGTTACGTCCTGTTTATTTGTCAAAATATATAGATAATAATTATGAACTTATAGCAAAAATTTCGAACCTCTGTGTTAAAAGGGTGATTTTAGCAAGAATGTGGAAGCATTTGCTCTTAATTTTTTTTTCAGTTACCTACCTCATTAGAATCTACAATATTACCTACTTGAATTATCTTTTTGTTTATGACGTCCAAAGACCACAGGAAAATAACACACTTATTTAATCATATTTACCCATTACCAAACTATTTTTTGCGTCACTTTACACTAAATACCAACTTAAGTCTAAACCAATGCAAAATTGTTTCTCGGACTCCGAACTGGGAACACCGGGAGACAGCAAAAAGTTTCTTCAACATAATCCTCTTTATTAGCAATGCTAATTTTCTCGTTCCTCAACTTTATAACCACCCGCATACCCTTAAAAGCGCCGAAGAGGATTAAAAATTAGTCGGTCGGAACATCAATATTGTCGTCAAAGATCAAATCTTTTGTTAAGCTCCTAGCCTATTATGTTATCTTTTAATCCGTCACCAATTTCAATCCCACTAAACATTATCGTAATCCGGTGCAAGATTTAAAAAAACTTGAATTTTAATCCCGTAAATATAGAATATATTTTACTTTTAAATAATAGTCTTTTTTTTTTATTTTAGTTGGAAAAATTACGGAATGGTAAAAACAAAAGCGGTAGCGTTTTCAAGATTATAAGGGTTTTATTTTAAACGGGATTTGCGCACGAAACCAGTGGCAACAGGAATTAAAAGATTTAACTAGTCTGATTACTAGAAACAAAAATAAAGAATTATGAAGCACTTAATAGTGCCGTACTAGAAAGAAAGATTAGATAGAACCTGAGCCAGACGTGTTAATACATCAAAAGTATGTCACTACGATCTTAAAAGGTAGTAGTGAATTATCGGCGATGGACAATATTGAGATATCACTGCACGTAACGATTTCTCTCGACACAAGTTCAAAGTCTCAGCGAGCGAACATCTCGTCAATCGAAGACGCGACAAGACAGTGTGAAAGATCGAACTTATGTCACTTCCAAGTATTATTTTTGAATTTAGAACAATTAATTCGCATCACATTTTTCCAGCCAGTTAAAAAATTCGAACCAGTTGTTTTTTTTTTTTACTTGCTTTTATGCTTTTATAAGTTCGCAATACTAAATAATATCAATACCTCATTTCACTTACGTATATTAATGGTGTAGTGATTATGAAATCATTGTAGTAAACAAGTTTCATTCATATAGTTTCCTCAATGAATTTCTCATACATGCTTTTAAAGGCTATCAAATTATTCGAGTAGGTATAATATGTCCATGCAAAACAAACAACAATATTGGGTATGTATGGAGCATGATACATACAAGTATAATATACATGTTTTGTATGTCACTAGCTTAATATAGTATCGTTTGGAAAAACCATTATCAGACTTTAGTGTTACATATATTTCAATTATGTTCATGTAATTTAATTAATTTATATAAAAAAAAACATGTTTAATCCTTGAAAAATAACCGAAAGTAATACCTAGATATAAAATATTTTTACTAAAAAAAAGAGCTTGTTAACCTTTTAGTTACAAAAAAATATGTTTGTTACGAAGATATATTTTTCGATAATATTTTATAACTACGTTTCTCGACGTCCGGGTATGTTAGATATTTTACATTAGCTACGTTTTATACTTAGGTAAATAAATTTAATTCCATTTATTTACCTAAGTATATATTTAAATGAACATACGTATAACTTGCTTGTACTAAAAACGTTAACTTGATTCAGACACATCTATTAAATTTACTTATGTCTGCAGTTTGTTAAAGAATTTAATCATATTGTTGATTAATGAAAACAATCAGACTGTTTGCATTTTAATGGATGTCAATCATCACGTACAGAAATAATGGCATTGTTATATCTTATACAAAGTAGATTCTTTCCAATTGATTTTAATTATTTTCATGCAAGCCGTAACAATATTTTACTTGACTCTATGATATTCTAATAAACAGATATGTTGTTATACACCTACAAAATCACCGAAAAAAGTGTTCCGCGAGGCAGAACCAGCTCACATACACGCAGAATAAAGGCAAAACGAGCCAATTGGCCCGTTTTAGAGTCCTCACGATTGCGCGCTCACAACATATCTGTTTAGTAGAATATCATTGACTAGACCTAATTTTTGTTAATTAAATATTAAAAAAGTAAAATTTTAAAAATATTTTTGTGACATGGCATTCTTTGTATGGTAGTTTAAATGAGAGTGTTTCCACCAGTTATCGACCATGGAACCATGGAACTTTTAGCCGCAACAGGATAAATGGTTTTAGTAAATTATTTAAACCTAAAATTTATAAATAATTAAAACTATCCAACAATAACATACATCCATCACACATCATACTTCTAAAATAATGTTTGAAAATCAATCAACTATTTGTTTGTTAAATTCGACATTCATCAGATTATAAACGGATTTAATGAATATTTAAATTGTGCATTATCTGTTACGGCATGTGCTAACTAGCAGCGTGGCATTAAAAAAATATTGCAAAAAAAATAATGTAAGGGCGGGGGCGCATCGACGCCCACCCGGCTGAAAGCTTCCAAATTCGAATCGCAAAAAAAAATGCGCGAGTGCGCACGAGAGCGCGTTATAAAAGGAAGGCACGTGGCCGCATTGCCACAGTCGTGAGACATCCACGGAAGCGAACGCACGTCACTCTATACCGCGCGCGCACCTACATCGTAAATAAGATCGATATTTTCAAGTTCAACAATAATTAAATATGGATATCAAAGTTTTGGATCCTACTGGCATCTATTGAAGATCCCAAAAATCATCAATCAAGTTGAGAATATTTGTTATTTTGAAGAAAAATCATCGAAAATGTTTGGCTTGGACCCCACCGGAGTTTATTGATTTTCGGAAGATTTTAATTTTTTTGAAGAAAAATATTCAAAAAGTCATCAAGATGTTTATCCTGGACCCTACCGGTGTCTACTGATTTGAGAGATTTATCTCAAATATTCTGAGTTACTTTTTTGGAATTGCTGCATCCTGTTCATCAAAATGTTCGTGCTCGATCCCACGGGAGTGTACTGAAGAAGTTTTTGTTTCGTGTAAAGAATATTATCTGTGCTTCAAAATGTTGGGCCTGGATCCTACCGGAGTGTACTGAAAAAAAAAACTGTTTTAGTGTTAAGTGTTCTTAGTTAACAAGCAAAATGGTCGCACTTGACCCCACTAATGTGTACTAGGTTTAATTTTTTGTTTTTATTTTCGTCTTATTGTTACTCCTTCAAAATGGCTTTGGGTCTAGATCCTACGGAAGTTTATTAGTTAGGTTAGCATGTCGCATCCCATTTCATATCAAATAATTTAATATAATTTTCATTGTAATAAAATGTCAGTAATATGTTCATCAATTCGCCACAAACTAATATCATCCAGCAGAACTGCATTTTCATCAAATAGAAAGAAGAGGAAATTGATTCATTTTAAAGTAAATTAAAGTTTGTAATTATGTAAATAGGGAACCAAAGACTGTTACTGCCTATCCGCTGATAAACTGATTGTTTATTGAGTCTGGTCGAAGACTAGGAACGTACGTTCTTTAATTTATTGAAGTTACCTTAGAGTAAGTGATTATTTATTGATTAACAGTAGGTAAGTAGAATAATTCAGTTGAAATATCTAGAGTTGGTGTGACAACTCTATGTTATCATTGATGTTATGTTTTTGATGTTCTTCGTTGTCAACCAAACTGAATGGTATTTCTTGCATTTCTATGTACCCATTGCATTTCTTTTCGACTATGGCAGTGATTTTATACTCTTGTAAAATAATAAGACTGTTAGGTGAATACTCTAGCTAATTGTTGCTGAATAAGCATTTTGAAAAATGTAGAAAATATACATTTGAAATTTTTAAAACTGTTTTTTATATTATTTATATGAAACCCTTACACACAAACACAATATTACTTCTACAATACAACTCATAATTTTTAAATAAATTATGCAACACAAATTATTTTACATACATAATTTTCTCATGAATTTTAAAATTTATCAATATGTATTTAGATTGATTTCGAACTCTCAAATCATTTTTCATTGCCAGTAACTGTTTATCGACTAACAATAGACACACCTACACATTTTACATAACGCATAAAAACTTAGTTTAAAAGTTAAAAAATGATTTTATAATAATAATGGATAAATAAAGACATTTATGTAATATATTACAAGAAGTTGGTTCAAGTTGCATCAGCCAAGCGATTGCAATGCCACCACTGCCCGATAATGTTGGTCCTCCATAATCGCCATTGAGACTGCCAGAGAATCAAAAAGCCAAAATACACTGTAATTTCCAAGCGATTTAAAAATATTTCTCTAAGTAGAAAAATCCCAAACTAAAATTACTTAAAAAAAAAAAACAATGTTCTTTAACTAACATAGAATACTGAACTCCAAACATACTCGTAACTCATCATTAAAATAATTATTTTGAAAAATAAAATAAAACAAACAATTCAGATCTAACAACAGTTGACTGCACCCTAAATAATAAAACAAGAATTTCGAAAGTGTCGAAATTCAACCTTGTCAATGACACCGTAGAAAACATTCTCGTGCAACAAAATAATAACATTACATCAGTTGGTACCAAAGAAAGGTAAGCAGTGATGGAAGATCATGTATTGATCGATCTACGAGAACTTTGATACTGCTCTGTAAACTCTAAGTACTGGGGAAAGCCTGATAACACCCTTGACTGGAGGCTTTACACACAAGGCACCCACAGGATGGTCCGGCTAAGCAGAAGACAGCCTCAACGGCTGACCTGCTATTACTGAAAAAAAAGAGGACTTAGACAAAATCAAATTAAGACAAAAATGATTTTTGAAAAATCTAAAATTATGCTGCAGTAAATTTTATGTCCAGCCCCTCTCGTATGCCTGTCGGGTTTGCGGGACTGTTCGAAAGAGATACCGTGGCTCCGGAACACATAGGGCGATGAAGGAACATGCATGGGTTTTAGTCAGTAAACACTGACACTCCCAGGAGTCATTTGATGAAAATAAAATTAAAATACCTAATACAATGTACTCGTAATTTAGGTAAAATTAAATAATATTGAAAGATATAGGAATAAAAAATAAAACAAAGACTAGAAAACATCAATAAAATTTAGTATAACCATAGCTAGTATTAACCATTAGCTAAATGGATATCTACTCACTACATAGTTCGTTTTCGTTCGACGCCTTATAAATGAAAGTAGCAATGGACAATTCGACACATCAATGGGCGTTGCAAAAGCGAACAAGACTTCGATCAGTCTACAATTAAATATTATTTTCAAACGCGACTAAACTTGCCTTACCTAATAAGTAAAAGTCGGGAAAGGCCCTTCGGGAAGGGAGACGCTTGATATATGAGATAACCAACATCTGGCAGAGATGGATCCCGAAGAAGATCGAACGCAGAAGAAACAACGTAAGAATTTGTAGGTCTTTATGGGGACAAGATATAAAGAACCCAAACCTAGATAGGTCCGACGACCTTAAAGAGGTGGCTGAGTTAGACTGGATGCAGAAAGCGGAAGCCAGGGTATTTTTCAGATATAGACTGCCATAGGGTGAGTCGAGTCTATATGACATACACATACAAGGTTGAAAGATACCTACATTATTCAGCACATCATTCCAAACCGACCCTCATTTAAAAAAAAACTGCTGTGTCCTACAAAACTGCAATACCTACACCGTGAAAATGAATGGAACAGCAATTTCTTTTTAATTTTCGATGAATTTCTATGTGGCCGGACATATAATTTTTTCATCGATAAAATTTGTTTGGAATGATGTACTGAATACGTGCCCGTTTGTGCACAAATAGAGACGCATAAAGCGTATTACCCATGACGCCAGATGTTTCAATTAATTTCCTGGAATTTACAGAATTTTACACCAAGTTACCGCCATAATATTATGAACTAAGCAATCCCCATACCTGGAGAATACACAGCAAGACCTAGGTCCTAAGTTGTCACCTTACTACTCTTTAGACTTCCTCGAAGTTCCAACTGCTCATAAATACTGATTAGTTTGAAACAATATAAAGCAATTATTAATACAATGAACGGCTCAACAGGTGTTCTGAATGCACTAGCATTTAGTGACATGTGCTGTACACATGGTAAGAATAATATTCGTATGTAATGTTGGTATTTTTGCTAATCGGTGATATAAAATAACATACTTTAATCCTCGGAATATTTTGTTACGTTTTAAGACCCAAAAAAACTAGAAAAAAGTTTCTCAAAGTCTCAAAAAGTTTTGATAAAAACTTTGGAAGTATGAGGCAAACGCCTTAAAGTTTGGCTGTTATTTTATACTAGTTTATGCCCGCGGCTTTACCACCGTGGAGTTCGGTAATTGTCTCACGGATCTCTCTATTGACCCTGGTTATAAACTATCTGTGTGCCAAAATGCATTCAAATACGTTCAGTATTTTTGCATGAAAGAATGACATCCATTCATCCATACTCAAACTATCTCATTTAAATGGTAGTAAATAAAATGAAACCAAAGGTTGTCAGGAGAAATGTTGTATGAGAGATAAAACTAAAGATTTAAGGAAGATCTAGAAATCAGAATAAACACTCTGGGTTCTCAAAGTAAAAATACCAGGATTCCATAACATACACAACACAAGCTATAGTCTGCGCCAGATAAGTAGGAATTAAAGGTCATTGCTCTTTCCTTAATTTACCCCGACAATACATTATGAATCGTTTTTTATTACTAGAAAAAGTCAAGAATCACGATAAAGGTAGTTTTGGGACAAGTTTATGTCATTATTCCTGTTTTCGGAATTATGTATTTAAATAAATGTGTGCCGGTTAATGACCTTTAATTCCTACTTATCTGGCGCAGACTATAGTCGATTGCTATAGATTCTTTTGATAGACAACCGCTGACGACCGCTTCTATATATACTATAAGCCATTCAGGAAGGTATTGACAGGGCGTATAGCCACTTAAGGTGTGCCGAACATTCATTACTATTTTATTATCGCCACCAGTAGTTATTTGAATATGCAAGTAATACAAGATTATAATTGTAGAAACACAAATATTTAGCAAATGATTTCATTTCTTAAAATTCCCTAATCAATGGACCAACTTACGGTGGCAACTTAAAATACTTATAACATAGAGATACCATCTTATCTTAAATACAAACGTAAATATACTTGAGGCTTATCTTTATTTTGTATTGAAACAATTTTACCGGACAATGCGCATAAAGTATAGAATTTAGTTAACTATATTATGGGAGGGTCTAGTTTACTAAATAAGGATAATTATTAGTAGCAGTAAGGAGTGGTAATATTATTTAAACTAAAAACTACACATAATCAGTATTTTGATATGCGTATCATGGAAATTTCCACAATGTTGAAAATTCCAGGTAGTAGTTGAAACGGCGACTTCAAACCACAGCAGGCCACTATTACGTGGAAGGAAGAAAACATCGTGAGATAAATGAAATGACTTAAGGCCCTTCTAACCCTAAAATTAGCAACTCTATTTGTGGTGGTTCAAACTTCGTTAGAAATCCTGTTAGAATAAAGTTCTAATCAGCTTGTACTACAAAGCGGTTGTTACGTCAGTCACTGCGGCCGAATAGTGCGAAATGAGTGGTTTTTGGCAAAAAATCTATTGATTGGACTAAAAAAGTAAAACACATAAGACCTGCTTTATAGTTAGTTCAGTTAGTATGTAAAGTTTCATGATCTAATTTGAAGTACTTTTTGAATACCAGCGGTTTATTGTTCGATTTGAAGGTAACTTTGGATTTTTTTTCTATCAAGTAAAGTTTATGGAATCGTGTTTCGTCACACATAGTACTTAGTATTAATCCTCAACTTTACCATATATTTATTTCAAAATTAATGCTGCAGTATTATAAGCGTAACGGAGGATCATGCTAAGCTATTTGAGGGGGTATAGACCCTTAAGGTGAAAGCGTCACGGTAGCCCGCGAAATTCAAATTTTCTAACGTTTTTTGCAATTTGCAGGCCAGTGCTAGATTGTACGTTGATTACAATATTGTTCGTGACTGTAAAACGTATGTAGTTACAGAATTATAATCATCGAAATCATCAACACAACCCTCCAAGTTCATAAAGGTCGAGGAACGATTTTTCCAAGGTCAAGTCATTCCTCGACCTTTATGAACTAATATAAAAAAAAAGACAACTTCTACTCAAATTGGGCCCTCGTGGTGGATTTTAGCCCACTCTCCGTCGCAGAAAGAAAGAAGAAGTTTGTGTCCCAGCAGTGGGAACGTTTTAGATTGATTATGAAACAGCAGACTATTATAGCGGCAAGGTATGGAAAAAGGGTTTGCTGCATATTTTAGTAAATTCATGTCATGACGTGTATCTTATTGGTTACTGTTTGATTTGTTCAAATTGTGCAACATTACTAAAAACATGTTCGGCAAGGAGGAGAATAAACTACGTATATCCAACCCTTTTCGTGGTATTAGTCAAGCTTAAGAGTATACTGACCCCTAACAACACAATATTCTATAGATTAATACTAGCCGTGTGGTATCCGGCAGAGTAGAATAGAACCAACCCATTACACTCACGGGTGTCGTATAAGGCGACTAATGTCTGAGGCAGAACACCTTGCGCCTCCGTAGACCAGAGAATGGGCAGCAGCGTTTTCTGTTGGTCTTTCATCACTGCGATCTCCAATCCGCCTGCCAAGCTTGGAGATTACGGCAAATTCCTCCCATCATGGGAGAGGCTTATGTCCAGCAGTGGACGTTATGGGCTGTTGTAGTGTAGTAATACTATAATATAATAAATCTGAACAGTTTGTTTGTTAGAATACACTATCCTCTGGAACTATTAGTCGGACAGGAATAAATAATTTTGCGTTTGATAGCCCAATTCTTGACTTAGGTTATACCTATGCCATTTAGCACCACGCGGCCACGTTACTACCCTTAAGAGCAAAGAAAACTGTCGGGTTAAACCGCGGGACACTGCTAGTATAGACATATAACAAGCATGATGCTACAAAAACACCATTGATACAAAACATATAATCCCATCAGAAATAGCAAAGATTTTTTACATATGGTATAATTAAATCGTTGCCAAGGCCACTACAACCAGTTTGGGATAATTCAATATAAATGATGACATTGTACGAGGTCATACGTATGGCGGCCCTTTGCGGCCTTTACGTGGATATTGCTAATAATAATTTGTTAAAGAATTTTAATAAAGGTTGACTTGAGTATTTTGTGTCACATGAGACGTCATATCTTGGCAATCTAATTTGTGACGGCCCAGAACTGACCCACTAGTTGGCACATTCAGTAGCGTCCATCAGTCATAATAATTTTATTTTTATTCATAGTTCTGATCTCATTTTTATCTGTCTTAACACTTATATTCATATCTTGTCTTTTCGTTTTATTTTAATTGTGATTTTTTTGTATTATGTTTCGTAAGTTAAGAAATCTCTTAAATGTAGTCTATGTATTTCATGTCTATAACCACTTATTTTAATTTTAATTTTCTTTATTCTGTTATGGTAACACTTATTTTTGCGATTGCTGGTTAACCTGTAATTGGCGACTGGGTAAGTCCAAGACTGTAAAACCTATGTATACCTAAATGCTGTACAGACAGAAGCTGTTGGTGAACCTATATTAATAAATAAATAAATCAGTTACTGTAATGAACAACACAATAAAACTGCAGGGACTATAATCAGCCATGTTCTCTACTTCAACACATACACACCGACTATCTTAAGGCTCGTACACACCACTTTTTGTTAGGGATGGTCTACACTACTGACACAGGACACGCAAGACACAATATTACGTGCCCCATCGTTTGTAGAACAGTACCACATTGACACTCCAGGGCAGAGTCATCAATGAATCTCTACCTGAGCATGAGCAGGTTTTCCTTGCTGCGGCCATCCTGGGTCCGGAATCTATTTAAAAACTTCCAGGTCAGTCCCATAATAATATGCTACTAATTATCAACCATCTGTGACATACTTCACTCTTGGCGTATCATAACCAGACTCGGTATAACAGTTCATTTGCCTAAACTTCGAGGAAGTGAGTAACATGTGGATTTTTCCACGCGCGCCTCAAAGAGAGTTAGCAAAAAGGAAGGGGTCCGCAAGGGCCGATGCTTGGCGGGGTTGCGGGACTGTTCAAAAGAGATACCGTGACCCTGGAACACAAAGGGCGATGAAGGAACATGGATGGGTTTTAGTCAGTAAAAGTCTGACACTCCCTCCTGCTCCGCCCAGCGGGAGCGGGAGCGGGAGGAGTCATTTGATGATTTACGATCCGAAAAAAAAAAAGGTATAAACAAAACAGATACGACTGACACCTACGTGTGCAGCCGTATCCAGTGTGCCAGCATGGGGCTGTCCCACCTATCACATAATACATTCAGAATGCTGTGGGAGCTAGCACGTACTCTACCGAGAATGGATGCGCACCTTTTCCGCTAATGGCATTTATATTTTAATGGCATGGAAACCATCAACCCTGGCCTCGGCAAACATCCCGGAAGCGCTACAAAAGCGTGGTAGACCCAACAGCATCCTGAACACAATATAATACTGGACACGCAAGGCGTTGTATAACAGCGTTGTTGTCGCTGCTTTCTATTCCCATAAGATATCGTATGGCACCAGGTCAAAAGCCCTTGAAAAGTCCAGAGAACATGCATTGACCGGAGTTTTCCTATCAGCATAATACTGAACAGTCTGCTTAAGACACATGATGGCAGTCTCCGTCGATAGTCCGGGTCTGAAACCGAGTATCAAGCAAACAGTCCAGTACCTTAGCTGTAAAAGTCGCCAAGGAAATAGGCCTATAGTTTGCGGGGTCTGTAACATCGCCGGTTCCGTTCTTAACTATTGACACGACTATGGTCCTCATAAGCTTATCTGGCAAGTACGAGTGCCTTATATATATATATGGTTGACGAAATGGGATTCAATGTATGAAGATTAAAATAGTTACGAATTGGGACACGTTTTCACTTGTTTTGCACGGTTTTGTTTGTTTTGCTTCTTTTGTTTAGTTGTCGAAATGGGAAAGTTACGAGATGGGACGTAGCCTATTAAAGTAAGTAACATTTAAACTTACTTTCTTAAAGTTTAGCCAAATAAACAGAAAAGAGAAATTCTCCTCTTTTTTCCTATTATTGCCATGACATCAATTATTTAGAACCTAAACTGTGAAATCATGAGGTCCTCGATTCGCATATATAGGGCTAAAAAAACACAAAAAGTCTTTGATTATTTTTTTTGTCTTTCGGAAAAATCTTTGTACTGCAAATGGAATTGTTTTTCTGAATTCAAAATACAAATGGAAATATTTAAATTATTATTGCATAAAGCTTCTTACGCGCTGATGAGTTTATTCACACGTTGTTTGGTTATTTTCGTGCATTAAAATAACCTCTACTTATGGCGGTAGTAAGGTAAAATATAGGTACGTCCGATGCAAACTGGACAGCGATTGTTGTTAACACGATATAAGCTATTCTCTTATAGTTGGTATTGTTTAGAGGGAAAAAGAAATGAGGCTTAAGGCATTAATTCCGCCTTTGTACAGTTTTTACTTGTGCATAAAGTTTTAATAAATACATAGGGTAACTGATAATGAGTGTACGATACACCAACTATCATCCCGTATGTTCATCCTAGATTCTGCTCGTGATAAGCATAATCCGAGTGTGATAATAGTATCACATGAGTGTTTTAATACCTAATTATGTACAGTTCTATACAAGACTTTATCTACATCCATGATATTAATCTTCCATAAAAGGTTCTGAAACCATAGGGTGTTGTAGTGTCGTAAGAAGTCAACACGTGGCTGTACTCATGATAATAAACAACTTTTACTATGGGACCAAACTTGAAATAGCGAAAAAAAAATCAGCTGTTCAGTACATTTTGACCAACTAGGCGAGGTCAAAATGTATTGAACAGCTGATTTTTTTCACGATTTCAGTCACCGTAAACAGGGTAAGTTTTCAATGAACAGCCAAAATTAAAAAAAAAAATTAAAAAATCTTAAATCATAAACCTAGTGGGAATCAATGCACTTGTGTGCGTGCACGCCCCGCCAAATTGATGTGTGTGCAAACTGCTACCTATTTAGGTTGTTGAACTGAATTGTGCTGTTGCAATATCCACGTCCTCCCACTAGGTGGACCGATGACCTGGTGAAGGTTGCGGGAATCCGTTGGATGCGAGTCGCACGGGACCGGTCAATGTGGCGACACTTGGGGGAGGCCTATGTCCAGCAGTGGACGTCTTTCGGCTGAAATGATGATGATGATGATGATGAATATCCACGCTCGCTTTTTAGTGGTGGACAAGAATGAAATCTTATTAAAAAAATGTTGTTTTTTTTTTCATTATATCGAAAATATTATCGATTCTAAACAATCGCTAAAAATTTGGCCGGTTATTGAAAACTAACCCTGTACAATAAATTAAATAAATAAGTAGCAACCAAGCAGACAGCCGTCCAGTAGCCTTATAGACAATGTAATCTCATCTTATCAGTCCGGAATCACCCACTCCAGGGTATAGGCCTCCCCATTTTTCTGCCACACTTCCCGATTCTGTGCGTCCCTTATCCAGGAGTTTCCCGTGACGATATCTTCAACCCAACGAGCTTTAGGACGGCCCTGGTTTCTTTGGCAACCTCCGCGTCTAGCCCGATGTCCTGCCCAGGCCCAGTGTAATATCATACTTGAAACATCGTAGATGCGTTGGCATTGCATAGACGATACTGAAATATTTCACTTGCCTGTTACTAAAAACGACTCCCAAACATTTCTAACTAGAACATAACATAACATCACGCCTGTCATCCCCACGGAGTTAGGCAGAGGTGTACACCTAATAGTACACTCAGATTTAACCAGTTATGGTTAAGTCCCATGTAATAGGGGGCAAGCCTATTGCCTTTAACAGAGCACAAATCCAGCAAGCTCCGTGACTGCTACTGAGAATTTGCTGATAGAAAAAGCCAATAACACTTTGCCCGACCCGGGAATCGAACCCGGGACCTCATGCTAAGCAGTCGTGCTTACGACCACTTGACCAACGAGGCAGTCTAACAAGAACTGCTTGATTATTACAAGGTCTACTCTTGATGAACAAAAAAAATAATATAGGGTAGTCCTATAAAACAGGATGACGATTATTAGGCTCGGGCGAGCTTATTGTCATCAACCAGGCAAGAATTTAGACACTGGACTGACACTGAAGATTCCTGATGGAAAAACCCAACACAACTTTGCTCGACCTAGGAATCGAACTCAGGACCTCGAGCTCTACTAACCTTGCGACCATTACAGATACAGAAACAATCCTGCATACAGAAACAATGACCAAAAGCAGAAACTACGTCAGAAATATTCCCCATACATAAGATAAAACTTCTCGAACTGACAATAAACTGTTGACTACATAAATATGTTGAATCTGTGAGTCGAGCACTGATCTCATTCATATTGTTATTTGAAAGTATTCATTTATGAATGCGGGAGCTATGGCACAGCTCTAATATTTTATTATATTTGTAATGAAATTGATTCTCAATAGGAATGCAAAATATTTTTACATTAAGTTGAATTTTGTTTGGCAATTGTTGGTAAGGTATAATGTGTAACACATATCAAACTCATTATGTGTTTGCCGGGGTTGCGGGACTGTTCGAAAGAGATACCGTGGCCCCGGAACATAAAGGGCGATGAAGGAACATGGATGGGTTTTAGTCAGTCTGACACTCCCTTCTGCTCCGCCCAGAGCTGGAGGAGTCATTTGATGATTTCCCACCCGAAATGAAAAAAAAAGTATACAATGTGTTTATATCGTTGCTCTTGATACATATTTGCTTACATATAAACAAAACATACGCCATCACACCCGTAAGCTCTGAAGGGTTAGGCAAAGGCGTAACTGCAGCGCACCCAAAGTTTTCCTCAATTAATGATAATACGAGCCAGCCTGATCTTTGCTGCTCTCCCCTTAATGACGCACTAAGCCGAGGCCAGAACCCTGGGTGCCCTTAGTGATGTTCATTTAATTTAAATCCATTAGTTTGTAAGCCCTGGCTGGGGGCCATAAAGTAATTTTTGGTCACCACAGGATAGTCCGGTTAAGCAGCAGTCTAGCAACCTTAGGGAGTTGCATCTGCGAGTGGTCAAAAAAAAACTATAGCGATCAACCGGGCTCATGTTTTCATTAAATTTTAATCCCTATTGTCAGTCTACTTCTTCTCCTTGTCGCTGGCACGAAAAAAAAATATATTTGTCAGGAGACCCGGCTGACGCCCAGCCCGATGTAAGTTATGGAAATTTTATATTTGTCAGAAGACCCGGCTGACGCCTAGCCCGATGTAAGCTATGAAAATTTTATATTTTTCAGGAGACCCGGCTGACGCCCAGCCCGATGTAAGTTATGGAAATTTTATATTTGTCAGGAGACCCGGCTGACGACCAGTCCGATGTAAGCTATGGAAATTTTATATTTGTCAGAAGACCCGGCTGACGCCTAGCCCGATGTAAGCTATGAAAATTTTATATTTTTCAGGAGGCCCGGCTGACGCCCAGCCCGATGTAAGTTATGGAAATGTTATATTTGTCAGGAGACCCGGCTGACGCCCAGCCCGATGTAAGCTATGGAAATAAAGCTGTCCCCCTCCCACTCACTACTTACCTCCAAGTGAGCATCTTCCTGCAGGGTCTAACCTTCCGTGGTCCACCTGGAAGTTCATCATCCAACTGAACGTTATTTAAAACAAAGCATCACACAAATTGAAAATGATATGAAATGAACATTATACTCAATGTTACTAAAGCAAATTAATTATATTATATGAAATGTAACATTGGATCACATGAAATTAGTTTTTTTTTAGAGCATATGAAAATGATATCATCAAAAAAAACCGAGTACCTATGCCATTTGCTACTCTACTCCGTTCACCTATTATACCCATTTTTTTAGGAAAGTGATAAAAAAGTCATCCTGTATAGGTACTACTTCTTTTTTTTTTTCAAAACGAGTGAGCATTTTTATCAGCAGACCGCGAGGCGCCAACCGGAGGCACGGAGACATCCATTACATAATAAGCCCAAGATAAAGTCCTTGATGGACACCAGTTACTGTATCCGCGAGTCAGTGCCGGCTATCAGACGTGGGTGTGTTTTCTCAGAATAAAGGCTGGTTTATACGAGTTACAAACATAAAACGTTCAATTTACTGAACAGTTATCAGTTCAGAGGTCAATTTAATAAATATTGACAATTAATATGAAGATGGATATACACAGAATGGTTACACCCATCAAAAATATTAAATATTTAAATTGTTAAAGCTTGTAGTAAGAGGGCTTGTCCAGGATAATTCTACCATCATCATGGCTTTTAACACTTCAGATAGCTGATGCAGTTACATGAAACTTGCAGTCTCAATAGCCTACGTTGATTGTTAAAACACTTCAATAACTACATCAGTTGCTGGTACCTACATGAACAGCTTTGTTGATCGCAAAGATTCAGTTTTAAAATCTACCAAGTACTAATACAGGGTGTAAGGCAACAGCCCCCCGCAAACTGACAGGGTGCATTCAGTTCCTTATTTGGAATCATATTCCAACGGAATAATTCTCAGGATTTTTTATCGTTTTCAGTTTTATTCCTTTATTTTAATGTAAAATTACATTATCTATACTCAGCACCCCATTTATGTAAATAATACGGCTGAAATAAAAAATCCAACAATGTATGTGGAAATACTCTAACGATCAACGCGTGAAATCAGCTGGTCACGAATTCGTCGTCGCGCTTGCCGTTCGCTACGTTCGTTTTGCCATGATAACGATACATTGCGTATGAGGAAATAAAACAAATCTAATTGATTGGATTCCCAAAACGTTCCTGAAATAATTTCTTGTACCGGTCATCTTAATATGTTACACCGAAATCACCCCATCAGTCTGCGGACGGATGTCCCTTTACACTCTGAGGCCCTACTTCCTAACGCTTCGTCCGTATATCCGGATCTATCCGTCTCTCTCACTCGCACTCATCTGCAGACGGATAGATCGGAATATACGGACGAAGCGTTAGAGAGTAGGGCCCCTGTTTAATTTGCCAGTACTCTACCATACTCTTAAAAGTCCCAGTTTAATTTTGGGTTAATCCCAAACACGGCTAAATTAGAGGAAAACCGCGCCCGAAAACCAGGAACTTATCATATAAAACGTGGAGTCAATTCTCCTTATCATTGTGCTTAAAAGTTTCAACTTCCAGGATAAACCTAAATATTCGGACTCTGATTGACGTCATAATATGATAGGAAGTAATAATCGAACGTCGATTAATTAGTTTCCTCTTTAATTAGAACATGCAATACTAGGATACGATAATATTAAGAGCATGTCTGGTCGAGGAAATGACGGCAATAGTGTCCAGACTATTGCTAAGGTAAATGATGTCCGGGTGTCGTGTATGTCATCCACAGTTTATAAAGTTCCTTAGAAAAAGGTCAGATCAGTAGTGGTCTAGTGGAACCGGCCCCAATTTACGTGTTAGGTCGTATGTTCGACCTAGTCAGCTGCGTTACTTTGTGTCATTTATTTCACCAACTGCTCTCTAAAAAATCGTGTGAAAATAAAATTGGGGAAACCGGCCATGTCCTAGAACCAAATATCCGGAGACGTCACATGTACCAACCCGCACTGGGCCCGCGTGGTTGATTTTCACTTCTTCTCATAAAGAGGAAACCTGTGTCCCAACAGTGGGTAGGTGAAGGTTACGGATTGATTATGCTATATAATTAAAAAACGTTATTTTGCTTCATTTTCTGCCTAGCCTTTTCCCAACTATGTTGGGGTCGGCGTCCAACCTAACCGGATGCAGCTGAATACCAGTTTTTACATTGAGCGACTGCCTATCTGATCTCCACAACCCAGTTAGAACTGGGTAATACGATACCCCTTGGTAAGACTGGTTGTCAGACTTTCGGCCCACTGACTCCTGTAACGACTGTCAAAGATCTACAAATGACAGCCGGGATCAACGGTTTAACGTGCTTTCCGAGGCACGGAGGAAACTCGGTATGTAATGGGTGGTCACCCATCCACAGACCAACCTAGGCAAGCTACTTTCCTTATAGATAATAATAGATTGTACTTCGGACCCAGGAAATGACAGTAATGGTGAAATAAAGGACCCACACCTGAATTATTGCTAAAGTAAATATTGTCACAACAATTATCGCCATGCCTGTAATGCCTGAAGGGATAAGCAGAGGTGTACCCAATAATATTATAATACACCCATCATCATCATTTTTGCCCCGAAAGACGTCCATTGCTCGACACGGACCTCTCCCAAAGTGGGGGGGGGTTGCTATAATCACCACGCTTGGCAGGCAGGCTGGCGATCGCAGTATACACTCATGTTTCACCTTTAATGTTAAAGTGCCATCTAATAGAGGCCAAGCCTAGTGCCATCTAATAGGGGCCAAGCCTATTGCCATCAACCGGGCCCGCATCTGGCTTATCTTTCGAGGAAAACAGACGCGAATTCATGTTTGTATTGTCATTTAATGACTTTTATGAATATGCAAAACCGGACCACTATTTTTGTTTATGAATGGTCTGGTCAGTATCGCAACCACGTCACATGTGTATAAAACCCTCAATGAATCCCTCGAGGATGTAAACAACATATTAAATCAATAAAACAACAATCAAAACAGGACTTAAAGTCATGAAAATGAGTTCAACGTTGGAGGAAAACAATTGTTTCATCTGTTGTATAATAGAATATACGTCAGGAAGGGAACTACGAGGCAGCGTCACATTGCAGTTTCAGAAGGAAGGAAGAATAACATAACATCACGCCTGTAATCCCAAAGGGTTAGCCAGAGGTGTATCTAATAGTTACACCCACATTTCCGCCATGTTATGGTTGAAGTTCCATGTAATAGGAGGCAAACCTATTGCCATCAATCGGGCACGAATCCAGACTCCGTGGCTGTTATAAAAACTCAATAACACTTTACCCGACCCGGGAATCTAACCCAGGACCTCATGATTCGCAGTCGCGCTTGCGAACACTCGACCAATGAGGCAGTCAAGGAAGGAAGTACGAATTAATTATTTAATAATTTCGCTTCTTCAATCTTAGCGATTTGCTCATATTCAGGATTCACTGAAGGTATAATAGACCGGAAATATCCTGTTTGGACTGCATTAAAACAATACATCCTTGAACGCTTTCCTTAACGAATGAGGAGCTCGTGGCTAAATAATAACAGCCGCTCGGATCGATCTTTAGGGAAAGCCGTGCTTGCCTAGGTTGGTCTGTGGATGGGTGACCACCCGTCACATACCGACGCACGATAAGCACGTTAAACCATTGGTCCCGGCTGTCCTTTAAAGATCTTTGACAGTCGTTACAGGTAGTCAGTGGCCTGAAAGTCTGACAACCAGTCTTACCAAGGGGTATCGTATTTACCTAGTACTAACTGGGTTGTGGAGGTCAGATAGGCAGTCGCTCGTACTGGTATCCAGCTGCATCTTAGACTGGAAGCCGACCTCAACATAGTTGGGAAAAGGCTAGGCAGATTATGATATCTTGAACTCTTCCATGATTGCCTTGGAACAGTCTCTGTACCAACTTAAGGAGTGGTATAAAGGGTGTAAACGGATCTTTAACGAAGCTGTCAACCAAGCATTATGCACATCAAAGTAAGTAACCCTACGCAAAAATTATTGCAGGGACCCGATTTTTTTTTTTTGGGTGAAAAATCACACCAATGTTTCGAGTAAAATGTGATTTTACTCGAAACATTGTGCTGTGGTAATTAAAGTAAAGTTATAAACTTTAAAAGTAGTTTTAAAAACAATGTGTAAACATTTGAACTTGAACTTTGACAACTTTGACTTTCCAATATCTCCGTAACTAGAAGGTTCCCAGGCATGGCCCAGAAGAAAAAAAAAATATCACAATGGAGAACAAGTGCCTTTCGGCTTCGTTAGGGATCTTTTTACAACTAAGAATGTCTTATAGATGTGTGAGGTGTGTTTGTGTGGTAGGTTGTGTTACATACCTGACATTTTACCCTAGCTGACACAACAGTCCAGCTGGTGGCTGAAATATGTACCCGATATCTGGTGATAGTACTTCCCCGAACTCCTTACCAAGGAGCTCCTCCACGTCAGTCGTACGTCAGACCACAACTTTTGTTGTGGTTGTTAATCTGTGGTCAAACTTTACCTCTACAGCGACAATGAAGTGGATGCAATAACTATGTTTTTTTAAATGATGTTTTCCCATCCAAATTTCCTATACGCACATCATACGTCAGCAAAACACATTGATAGTAAGTGAATCAACGCGTTCTACACCTAACTTGACAGTAGCTAACAAAGTTTGACTTAGCAACATCAAGATGTAAAAAAGGGTTTTATTTCAGGCACAACAATAAAGAAGTTTTTATTTTTTATAAATAAAAATAAGGGTGTAAAAAACCTCTTAACGAAGCCGAAAGACACTTATTCTCCCCGTCATTGCGATCATTTTTTTGTTCTACGCCATACCTGGGAACCTTCTAGTTACGGAGATATTGGGGGTCAAATTTCCAACTTTTTGACAAGTTTTTAACGTAAAATTTTTAACACCTCCATGCACGACCCTCACACTATTCAATCCACCTACTAGCACAATGTTTTGAGTGCGTTACATTGAGTTCTACCGTAAAACATGGTTGTTCAAACCAAAAAAAAGTGGTATCCCAGCAAAAATTTTTGCGTATAAAGTTACTTCGTTTGATGTACAGAATGCTTGGTAGACGTAAATAAGTTTTTACGACGAGGTATTTGTAAATAAGTTTTTTTTTTTTTTTTTTAATTAATATTTAAAAATGTAATCAATTTGTGAAAATATTAATAAAATAATAATAAAAAAAATATATAAAATAGAACAATTGTTTTGTTTTTATTTTTTACTATTTGTTCTACGTACTCATAGCCATAGTTAAAAAAAAAACTTTCATAATTTTTTTTTCCGCTTAGGTGAACAGAAATACAGTGCACAAATATAGGGCTTGCTACTCTGTTTGCACGGAGAGTCTCGAACTGTGCCAAAAGGACGCGACCCTCGACCTCATAAATGGTGTAAGTAAAGCCTAAATAATTTAGCAAGTTAAAAAACTCAACAACAGACTCGTGCGACGAGGTTTTGAAACGCTCATTGAAATGCGTTCTCGTGCATATAATAGGTGCTATGAGCGTCATAAGTTTAAAATTATTGAATATTTTTCTTGAGTAACGTCACGTTGAGTACTTACGTAGACGCTGCGTTCGAGCTGCGTCTTAGCAGCGTATACGTTGGAGTAACGCATATACTAGACACAAAGTTGTGTATTCTTCATTCAAAGTTGTGTATGACAATTTTAAGCTATTTTTTATTAATTTTACTTAGCAACTGAGAGCCGTCAAAAACATGAATTTAATGTTATTCAGGAAATAGGTCGCCATTACCTAAAAGTGACCTAGTTATCCATCCATGATAAGTATATTGACGAAAACACCATCAAAACATAAAAATAGGTTTATCCCCGAAAGATGTTTGGATACACTAATATTCCTTGTTGATATCGAATACAACATCATATTTGTTTGTTTGTTAGTTATACGAAAAAATACGCGTGAATCAAAAATGATGATAGCCTTATGAAGGTTTTGTACATACCTAACCATGCTTGTTTTTCGTTTAATTAAATAACATAGTTACTTGATAATGTTATTTTGCTGATGTTTTGCCGCTTTATTTTTGCCAGAAAAAACACCCAATATTTTGAGGTTTCTGACTTCCGATCCGTGTGCGCGTCATTATGACCTAATAACAAAAATAACATTACATAACAATAAAAAAATTGTCACTGCATAGACCTGCACAAATAAATAATAATTTGATGATAAAATTAATTTTCTACAATTTCTTGGAGCCGGTGAATTTTCCAACTCAGTACAGTCAGGAGTAGGTGGCCTATTGTGCAAATTAATCAAATTCATTCACCGACTGCAAAAACGGAGGTGGTTATGTATATTTGTTAACATTATTTTCGATTAAGGTATGAAAAACGTATTGATAATTAAAAATATACAATAATGATATTTATCAGTAGGAATCTATTAAAAAAAAAAAGGACTAAGGAAGTAAAACAGCAAAAGGCAGACCTCAAGCTCGCTGGATCGACGAAATACTAAAATAACAGGAAGTTACATTGGAAGCGAAGAACCCAGGGAAAATAATAGAAGCAATTGGAGGAGGCCCATACCCGTAGTAACTATGGCAGAAATTTGTCATTTTAAAAATTGTTTTCTGTTCTATATAATTTTCTTTTGTCTTGGAAATAAAAAGGATTATTATAACTATCTGTCAAATATCTGTGACCTAAAAGCTAAAATACTTTCTCGTCTGGATAATAGCAGCTAGATGTCAGTGCTTTAGTTTTATTGTAATGACGTGCTTGATGTTTGATTCAATTATAATTAGAAAGTCTACATGTACGAGTAAATGGTAATTAAATTAGTGCGGATGACATTAATCATTTCTTTCTTACTAGACAGTAGTCAATTTAGTTTGCAGTCTGAACTTTCCTAATAAAGTTCTAGATATTTCTAGAACTTTTATTCCTAGGTTCAGCATTGTTTATAACATCACGCTTGTAATCCCCAAAGGGTAAGGCAGAGGTATACCTAATAGTACCTACGCCCAAGAAGGCCTTAGTATTGTTTTTACATATGATAATATCATATCTTTATTCCCTGAAGTTTAAGATTAGGCAAAGGTGTACCTAATAGGTTGCCCATATTTCACCAGTTATGTTTAAGTCTCCCGTAATAGGAGGCGAGCCTATTGCCATCAACCAGGCACAAATCCAGACGTCGTGGCTGCGACTGAGAAATTCCTGATGGAAAAACACAATAACACTTTGCCCGACCTGGGACTCGAACCTAGGACCTCAATCTCAGCAGTCTCAATTGTTCATATCTATCAATATGAGTAAACAAATGGCATAAATAGAAATTAAGAAGTTGAGTGGTAGAAAATGTCTATGACATCATGAACTCCCCCTCTGTACTCTGTGCTTGAAGAGTTAAAAAATAAATAGGTGTGCTCTAGAAATACTACGAAATAAAAACGTCAAATGTTTTTCGAAGTCAAGCTGTTAGCATGGTTGGTTATTTTGTATCAATCTTAGATTACAATATGAGCAAAGTTAAGGGTGGTCGTAAATTTTGGTCCTTCGAGCCGGATTAAAATGTGCGCCGAAATGATGAATATAGATCTGGGAAACTCGAACGGTACTCAAAATTTGCTGTCTAACATTGACATATCGAAAGAATATCTGCTTCTTTTATTAAAGTTGGCACATGTTACGTGGCAAAGATCTATGTGGCAAAGGCACATTTTACTTCAACATCTGTACAGGCGGAAAAAGAAAGAAAGAAAAAGCATTTATTAGCTCGCACGGGACAAAACACACAAATAAAAATGGTCAAACTAACACTATAACTAATAAAATTGGACAAAGGAGAAAAAAATTAAATGAAATTTGTCCTGTACTAGGCCAAAAGGCCCCATCTCAGCATGGTGCTGTAACATTAAAAAAAACGTCACAGCGCTGGTATTCTGATAGGCACAGAACTATAA
The DNA here is from genome assembly GCA_941918905.2 of Xestia sexstrigata. Taxonomy (NCBI): domain Eukaryota; kingdom Metazoa; phylum Arthropoda; class Insecta; order Lepidoptera; family Noctuidae; genus Xestia; species Xestia sexstrigata. The sequence goes on from OW799222.2 coordinate 12,767,777, forward strand.
TAAAAGCACCTAGTTCTACATATCGATGCATTTTTGACAAGCAGCATCTTGACCCTGTACGTATTTCTAATAAATTCTCTAGTAATTTGGAGCCACAAAATTCCTGAATGAAATAAAAAAGCCTAAAGGGTTAAAAAAGGAACACCAAAAATAATTCAAAAAAGTACTCGAAAACTCCTGTTTCTGTAGAATTGACGCACTATATTAAAAAATGACAATTTATTGCCCATAAAAGTTTTCTCTTACATGTTAATGTTATTATACCATGATATACGTTGGTATTAACGTGTGGCTGGCACGTCCACTGCCTCAGGGCTACGTGCCAGAAACCCATATCAACATGTCCTATTTACCTGCATTTGCGTATAGTAAAGGTATAAGGTGCTAACATAAAATTGCCTGGAATTTGAAATAGAATTCGTAGAATAGAAACTTAAAGGGAAACTTTAGGAATAAATAAAATAATCAGTTAGAAACTCGACAAACAAATCCTACTTCCTACTAATATTGTAATCCTATAAATGCTAACGTTTGTAAGGATGTAAGATGTCTGAACTACATACTTGGTTTGGATGAAATTTGGCACACAGACCAACCTAACCTTGATCTGCTTAACCTTGATTAACATATAGGATACTTTTAATCCTCCTCCTTTAGGCTAGTAAGTAATAATATAAAGTACTTATTATAATATTTTGTATTTAAAATATTCTTAAATACAAAACATTTCAGATTATTTTGTATGCAAAACTCCGGAGGGAGAGGAATAACAATCGGTTTCAACGCGAATCGTACTTTCAACAGCTTACATTGACAAAACTTTTCGGCAGCTTAGATCAATCTCGTGGATTCTTTACAATTTTGACATCTTTATCACCTTGCCTGAAGCCTAAGATGAAGAGATACTCATTTAATACCCATGGCGAAGAACATAAGGTTCTTATTACTTGAACAACGTAGGCATAAACTTCACTGCAAACCAGCGTAGTAAACAAGCAGTAAATTCTAATAATTTCCCAATTACGTAATAACACTTTTACATCATTTAAATTTATTAAAAATGAAACATTTAAAGCAATAACATTTACAGCTAAAATTCTATCATTAATACCTAATGACTTAACGAGTGCGGTTTTGATACGTGGTTTTCAGGTTGGTTTACCTAAACTAAGTAATAAATACATAAGTTCGGAGGAAGCCACTACAAGGAGAAAAACCCAGAACTATAATAAACAATTGATTTACGTCACAATAGACGGGAATATAGGCGTGACTTAGGCTCTGTAGGTTACCTATAATCATCATCTTCCTTCCCATTCTACTTGGGCTCGGCGCAACAGTTTCAACTTCCACTCTCCCCTGTCAGACGTCACGGCATCATTTACTCCTTTCTGTTTCATGTCATTCCTCACACAATCCATCCATCTTTTCTTTGGCCTTCCTCTCCCTCTCCACCCGTCAACATTCATGTCCATCACTCACATAAGGTTACCTATAACAACCAAATTTTAATATTTTATACAAAGTTTAAAAGGACCCATAACTCGGCGCTAAAACTTGAAAAGGGTGGACTTTTCTTCAGTCGATTTTCCTCTTCAGAGCAATTTTATTGAAAAGAAATCTGATAACGTTAATTTGGAAAAATGTCTTGAAGAAATAATATCTAGTAGATACGTAACTAAGCCTATCTTCAACTACCAAAAACTAAATTTTACGACCATCCTTCAATATTCCACATTTAAAAACAATAATAACGAACTGCAACAAACACATAAAACAACATTCAATATTCAAACTAGCAAGTACAACAGACCTACAAAGTCAAAACAAAAATAGTAAAAATTGACGACTATGCGTCGCGCGCGCAGGTGGGCGCAGTTCGCGCATGCGGTGACGCTTTCTTGCGCTAACCCACTTTTAGCGCACGGTAACACCGAGACGCTTAGCTTGTAAGCTTTGTGGCAGTTAAAACTTTTTTTCCTTTTATTAGAAATTGGTGAAATAGAAAAGGTATGTTCAATAAGACCTGATTACAAGGCTCCGTATACAAACGCACGCCTGGGCAGGGAGAAACTACAGGATGCTACCTGCTATGTTCCTTACAAATTCCTTTTAATTCGTTCACGTTCATACTTCTGGTCATACACGCACGGTTACGAGTAATAATAGCTCTGGGTCTGCATTTGGGTAAAAACCATCTGCATTTGTCTATTTTTCGGGGATTCCTCTAGACTTGTAATATTGCTTAAGTTTTCCTACGGGAATTTTGCATTTAGTAGTAGTGTCTTTATTAATTGCCTTAATGTCAAATGCATGACAGGGAAGCCCAGTGATTTGTAACGGGCCTGAATAGTTTGCTTTGTCCTTTTAATTGTGATTTTCCTCAATAACAATTACCAACTTATTATATCATAAGGGGTTCTCCTGATAATTATCGTGTTGACCCAGTCTTTCATTAATAGTCACTGTGCCTGATAAAAGTTATTTGCTTTGTAAAACGTAAATTCCTTTTTAATCACTTGTAACTTTTGCTAAATTGTTTAGTAAGAAAATTGTAATAGATACCTAGTCCCACTTGAACCAAAAATCACTTCGTACATTTATGTTAAGGTTAAGCCGTGCTTGCCTAGGTTGGTCTGTGGATGGGTGACCACTCATTACATACCGAGTTTCCTCCGTGCCTCGGAAAGCACGTTAAGCAGTTGGTCCCGGCTGTCATTTGTGATCTTTGACAGTCGTTACAGGTAGTCAGTGGCCCAAAAAAGTCTGACAACCAGTCTTACCAAGGGGTATCGTATTACCCAGTACTAACTGGGTTGTGGAGGTCAGATAGGCAGTCGCTCCATGTAAAATACTGGTATTCAGCTGCATCCGGTTAGACTGGAAGCCGACCCCAATTAAACTTGGGAAAAGGCTAGGCAGATGATGATGATATTTCAAACGCTATTCTGTCTTTGTCATCTTCAAACGTTTGAGTGAGATAGAACAATTTGTTTATGATCGTTTAGCAGTAAATGAATTTAGTGATTTGATGTGCAAGAAGGCCTTAGTATTGTTTTTACATATGATAATATCATATCTTTATTCCCTGAAGTTTAAGATTAGGCAAAGGTATACCTAATAGGTTGCCCATATTTCACCAGTTATGTTTAAGTCTCCCGTAATAGGAGGCGAGCCTATTGCCATCAACCGGACGCAAATCCAGACTCCGTGGCTGCTACTGAGAAATTCCTGATGGAAAAACCAATGATGCTTTACCCGACCTGGGAATCGAACCCAGGACCTCATGCTCAGCAGTCGCGCTTGCGACCACTGGACCAACGAGGCAGTCATTGTTCTTATGATTGTAATTATTTTATATTTCAACATTTTCAATTGTCGTTCACTCATCTGTAGCCAAACACGTAATAGCTTCCACAACACTCACATTAAACTGGTTTTCAAAAACTTTTTCATCAACCAATCTTCGACTCCACAGTTTCTTCTATCCAAAAATGCATCTAAACAAAGCTAGGTGGCGCATCTTAAGTGACTACTCTCTCCTCAACGCCATCGCTGCTATTACTTGAGCGCTTACGTCAAATCTATATTAGTAAACATTCTTAGAAACGAATGATACTTGCATTCAACACGACTTTTTTGTCGCAGCGAAAGCTTACGTGCTAGAACAATCTTTTATAACTGTTTTTTTTTTCCTAATGTTAAAAGGAAATAAACAAGCAAGTCTAGTCATAGTTAGTTTTCACTGCCACCTTAGAGCGGTTTCGCACCGATCCGTACCCGTGAAAAGTCAGTCATAAGGTTATGGTATGTCTGTTTACCTTTATAAACCACAAGTACTAGTACTCTACATATGTAGGTCATTATAAAATTACCAGAAAACGTCCTGCGGAATTTCGGGGCAGGCCTAGAGCCATACACTTTGTCTTCACTTCACTTTCACGGGTTCGGATCGGACGTAGTGCGAAACCGCTCTTAGGGTATGGCCATCACAGGGCACACCACAATAGTGGCGGTAAGTCCCCTCTTTGAGGAGTGGCTTGAGAGATGCCATGGCGTCCTCACCTTCCGCCTGACGCAGGTCCTCACCGGATACGGTTGTTTCGGGAGGTTCCTGCACCGAATCAAACTCAAACTAAACTCAAACTCAAAGCATTTATTTCAATTAGACCATTACGCAACTTTTGAATGTCAAAATTACAAATAAAAAACAAAGCTACAGTCCCAGTCACATGGCATAATAACTTGAGAAAGTACTGTAGTTACCCATTCCCTAGCGTAGATCTCTATGGAGAAGAACGGGCAAGAAACTCCATGGACACTCTTTTGAATCAAAATATTGTTACAAAATCTTGGTTACATCATTAATTTTGAAATTATACATATATGTAAAAACGATGTAGAAAGACGTGCACATTAAAAGCGTCCAGAGTAGAAAAAGACAACAATTTAACAACAAACGAACTAAAATGAACCCTGGCAGCCAAGAGATGACAAGTCCCAACTGACAGCGCCCGCTCACGAACATGACGCGCGCATCGGCGCCATTCAACTCAAACATATTGAAGGGAATTAAATGACCCGACACACCCGCCACCATCAGCGAGACATTTGAGTGAGCATGACATTCTCTCAGCCACCAAGGCATATTCAAGTCAATGAAAGATAACTAAATGTAAATGGTGGCTGAACAATACAAAGTACTCACACATGTGCTATGCAATTATATAATACTAAGAACTGGAATCTACACAATGCATGTAGGTATATTTTTACAATCTTCTGCCGCTTCCACAATACATCAACATGGGAATCACTTCTTCTTCTTCTTCTTTGCGTGTCGACAGACTCAAATAATACCCGAGCAGTACAATCAATTAGTTTGCCCCTATGGTTGTGCAGCAGGACCAGCATTTAGCCAAGCATTTTTATCATCAATGTAATCCCCCAACTTATAATATGCTTGCCTACATAGTGTGCGTTTTATACAAGATTTAAATTTCGTCTCGTTCAGTTGAAGAATGTGGGGAGGTATTTTATTGTAACATTTCAAACAGTACCCCATGAAAGATGAATCTACTTTAGCAAGCCTGAAACCTGGCTGAACTAGTTGGTCCCTATTTCTAGTATTATAGTGGTGTCTGTCACCTCTTCTACTGAATAAATGCCGATTTTTCCTAATGTACATGATGTTTTCATAGATGTATTGACAAGGTACTGTCATGATATTAATTTCCTTAAACAGTTCTCTTAGAGAATCGCGTCTACGTAATTCATAAATGGCTCTGCTGGCTCTTTTCTGCAGAATAAATATAGACTCGATGTCTGCAGCCCGTCCCCATAGTAAAATACCGTATGACATAATACTATGAAAATAACTAAAATAGACCAGCCTCGCAGTATCAATATCAGTAAATTGACGGATTTTTCTAACAGCATATGCTGCTGAGCTCAGCCGTCCTGCAAGAGATGTTAAATGAGGACCCCATTGTAACCTTGGATCGAGCGTGATTCCCAAGAAAACCGTTTTATCGACAAATTCTAGTTTCTCTTGATTCAATATTATGTCACAATCACTACTTTTGACATTTGGTAGAGCAAATCTAATGCACTTAGTTTTTTCCCATTTAGTACTAAATTATTGGCGGTAAACCAATTGTGGACCTGCAGTAGGGCGTTATTTACGTCGTCAAGATTAGTGGCACGTCTGTTTATCCTAAATATTAAAGAAGTATCGTCAGCAAACAACACCATATGCGGACGGTTGTTAAATAAATGGGGTAGGTCATTAATATACACTAAAAAGAGGAAGGGACCCAATATCGAACCTTGTGGTGCACCCATTTTTACTTTTAAACCCATTGAGTTGACTCCATTTATTTGTACCTGCTGCTGTCTATCATTCAAATACGATTTTACTAAACTGAGCGCAAGTTTACCTAAACCTCAAGTTTCAAGATCAGGGTTTCGTGATTTACGCAATCAAATGCCTTCGAAAGGTCACAGAAGATTTCTATGGCATCTTGTGCCTCTTCCCAAGCAGTAAATATGTGTTTTAATAAAGTAAAAAAGAATCGGGCGGGAGGAAACGCCCGGGTGTTTCCATTGCGAGGATCGACCGGAGGACACGGTGGAGCACACGGTGGAGGTGTGCCCCGCGTGGGCGGAGCACCGCCGTGTCCTCGAAGCGGCGATTGGCGGCGGCGACCTCTCGCGTCCGGCCCTGGTGCAAGCCATGGTCCGGAGCGAGACGGAATGGGACGCCGTCACCTCCTTCTGCGAAGCAGTAATGCAGAAGGAGGTGGCGGAACGTGAGAGGGAGAGAACCTCACAGCGTCCCGGCCGCCGCGGGAGACGCCCCGGGCGTCGGGGGCCAAAACGTGGCCCCGGCCACCGTAGGCGCGGGCCTGTGGACGGTGGGCTATGGGCTAGCTCGCCGTCCGTCCGTCTCATGACGACAGGCCGTGTCGACGGCGCGTTCGTGTTCCACGCGCGCTCCTGCTCCGCCCAGAGCGGGAGAAGTCATTTGATGATTTCCAATCCGAAAAAACAAAAAAAAAAAAATAGGATATGGCCATCATGTCACAGAGGCATTTGGCATTTTTTTGTTTAGCTTATATTGTGTATAGGCAAAATTGGGTCATGGTGCATTTTCTTCCGATCACCTCCCTCCCTTAATCCAGTTTATTTGGAATCAGCGCAGCATGTCTTTTTCTTCTTTTCTTCTCTAAGTCGTCATCACAGTTGCCTTATTATCTTTTACACATTCCATCCATTGTTTCTTTTGTCTTCCACAGTTTTTTCCCGTTTTAGCAAAATCTTAGCTTTTTATTCGCACTAAATAGTAAAGCGTTTCTTTATCCTCTCATTTCAGTCCCTCCAATGGTACAACAACTTTTGAATCTATTTAAATAAACAGTGTCTGTGTAAGAGATAATATTGTGCGAGTGAGACCGCCCATTTCACACTAGTTTTAAACATGTTTGTCTTTTATTAAAGTATTTGTCGGATCCGGTCATGAGTACGGACGGGCGAATGTATCGAAAGCGCGCCAGTGGTGACATCACGCGACCTACTTACCAGTCTACCCCACCATGGCGGCTTCTACAGAGTCCTGATGTTAACAACAGGCGGCGAGGCGGACATTCTGTGTCTGATCGCAACGGAGTCAAGACATCTTGAAACTGTACCCGATTCATTGTGCCCAGTGTTAATGTGTCAAAGTGTAATGTCAAGTAATTTGTTAGACTCAGTGTATCTGTTTGAAAAGAGTAACCATGGAGTTTCTTGCTGGTTCTTCTCCATGGAAACTACCAACCCGAACCGTGCAATGTGAAATAAAATAGTGTATCGCATCCAATGTGTTTTCATAGCACGAAACCCGTGTTCTGCCCACATAAGCTCGAGCCTAGCGAAATAAAATCCTGACAAACCCGACATATTTATTATTAATTACATGTTATGATGATTGCATAGTTTAATAACATAGCTAACGTCATTCTTGTAACAGGACATCTATTTGTTTGTTATGATATATAACGTATTTTCATGACTGTGATCTTCGACATCACCATCTGCTTCATAAATAAAACCATCACCATCAAATAAAAATAATAAATAGTTAATTAACCATAAAATCACGTAATCTCGCACAATGACTGCTAAAGATTTGCGTAGACTTAAATCAAATATACTAAATATATTGTGTAAATAAATAATTTCTTCATCAAGCAATTGTAATATGAAGGAATAATCACCCTAGTTTTAAACAGTTACTGCAGAACATGGACAGCCCTTTGACTCCCATGAACAATAAATGAACAAAGAAACTACCGTTTTCGTCATGGCTTGACTTCATTAATGAAATCTGTTATTATGAGCAGACAAGTAAACGATTTTGCTCATCTTGAATTAGCTTACTTACTTATTTTTCTTTAAATATCTGCCGAATAAGGTGGGGTTGTCACAGGGACCTACTATAAGACCACAATTACATAGAGTTTTGTTGATGAAAACTTACATTAAAACCTTAAATTACGATACTGCAACGTTTACTCTTACTCTGGGTAACTGCCACGACTACGATAAGCTGTTAGGAGAAAAAGAATAACTTTAATGCTTCAAAATTTATCGTTTAAACGTCTGATGTAACCAAGATTTTGTAACAATATTTTGTTTCAAAAGAGTGTCCATGGAGTTTCTTGCCCGTTCTTCTCCATAGAGATCTACGCTAGGGAATGGGCAACTACAGTACTTTCTCAAGTTATTATGCCTTGTGACTGGGACTGTAGCTTTAATTTTCTTTTTTGTATTTTTGACATTCAAAAGTGCCGTAATGGTCTAATTGAAATAAATGCTTTGAGTTTGAGTTCTTATACTCAGAGAACTTTCTTAATTATTTATACACCTTCTTACACTGTTTTTTTTTTTACATGATTTTATATATCTCGCATTTGTAACCCTAGCGATTATTTCACTGTCAAGTACCTTAGAGTTAATCTGTGAACAGCGTTGTGGGCTGCAATATTGTCTATAAGCTTTGTATGTTGCTTTGTTTGTTTGTGTTTTGCTTTGTTTGTTTTATATTGCAGTTGTTTGTTGTTCCTTTTGAATAAAATAAAATAAAATCAACGTTAAATTAGTATGAGTTTTGTTATTTTCTAGGTAAATGACCAAAAAGCTGATTTAACCATTTGCCTGCAATAAACTAACTACGCAATACTTTCTCAGAAAGTTCAATATGTATCCATTGCTCACGACTTTTTTCTATTGGCAAAGGCTACAAGTTGGCTGCCAGAAGGGACATGCATAAATAACAAGAATGACGTTTTCCCTGGAAGTTTTCTTTTATAGGAGGAGCATTTGTTGGGTCAGAGACTGGTTTTACGAACCATCCTTGGTATTAATAACGATGGAGCTATGCATCTAGCAAAAGCCATAAAGTCTGGTTTGGAGAATCCGAAGATATAAATATTATCCGAAGTATAAATACTTCTTCCGACATTTAATATTTTCAAGACAACATGTTTTGATGAACTAGAGGAAGATGAAGAAACAAAACTGTAGGTAGTCTGTAGTCTGTGGTTTAAGCACGAGTTATACTTATTAAAACCAGTTCAAGATGATGATCCACCAAAGGTCGTAATGAGACTGACTGCACAGGAAGAAGACACAAAATCTCTCCTTTTTACAGAATCTTAACAGATCAAAAAACCATAAGCAAGTAGTACCATTTCTTCAAAACTGATTTAATGATAATTTAATGTCGTTACAGGTAATCAGTGGCCCGAAAGTCTGAAAACCAGTCTTACCAAGGGGTTACAACTCAGTTCAGTCAGTACTAACTGAGTTGCGAAGGTCAGATAGGCAGTCGCTCTATGTAAAATACTGGTATTCAGCTGCATCCGGTTTGACTGGAAGCCGACCCCAACATAGTTGAGACAAGGCTCGGCAGATGATGAGAAGATGAAGTAATGATAATTTACCAAAGCAACAGAAAAAAAAATTAATACTAAAACCTTTTTAGGCCCATAAATTACGATGTATCCTTAAAACTAATAATGTTAACCTATTCAAGCCCAAGGCTATACAAGCATTACTTAATGAACTGCTAAACACAGTGGTACATGCTGATATCTGATATATTCAAGTAACTAAAGTCACCTGTCATGTTTAGTCTGAACTATCGACAGTATTAAATAAAAAGGTTGATCATGGCGATGTAACATACTACATAGTGCCGTTTACGTCGGGGCTAGAAGTGAATTAGCGACTGGGCTAGGCCTCCTTCTTGTTAGCATTTATTGTATGAACGTAAAAGTATTTCTGACCGGCTCAAGCTGATTCGGCGTCGATAAGTCTGGTCACTCCAGATGGTTAAGAAGTTTGCCCTAGCCAGGAGTTTAGGATACAGTCTCAGCTACGAAGACATGTAACAAATTTGGAACCTATTCATATCCTATCTTCGTTCAGTAATAGTATTGATCGAAGTATCCTATACTATTAAATGAGCAATATTTGTAATCACGTTCTCTGAAATGGCTCTAACGTTTTTATTTGTAACCACGTTCTCTAAAACGGCTCTAACGATTACGATGAAAGTTGTAATATGGCTGCTTTACGGGGGCGAAGAATCGATTTAGCTAGGACTCTTAACGGGGAAAAAACGTTTTTTTATTTTTTTCCCACGGGTAGAGCTCGGTCGCCTAGGTACTAAAATAATGAATTAATTAATTTTGGTATTAAGACATATCCCACAAACTCAGACCAAAATAAAAAGGTAAAGTCGGAACTCTGCGAACAGCAAAGTGAGGCCGTCAAATTAGGTCTCGCCGTGTACACTCAGACCAAAAAAAATTAAGATGGAACTCTGCGAACAGAGAAGTGAGGCCGGGTTCGTGGTTATTGAGGCATAGTTTTATTGTGGTTTGTTGTAAATGTGTGCGTGTGAGCATGTATGAACAGAGCGAGACGTAATTTGACGGGCCTCACTTTGCTGTTCGCAGAGTTCCGTCTTTACCTCTTTATTTGGTCTGAGCCTACAAAAGTTAACCTCTAAACTTTAGTCGCCAAAAAGCGACATCACAATTTTAAAGAACTAATATACAAACTTTAGTGAAAAGCTCTATCAAGACCACTCCTGGAACTTAATAACTACCATGCACACAACTCTAAAGCTCCGTGTAAAATAAATCTCACATTAACTAAACTACTTAACTCGACCAAAATTCCGCACGTGACAAATTAAACTTCCCACATCAAAAAAATATGTAAATATACAAAACTCCTGGAGAATCTGTGGTTAGTGTAAAATAGAGGATATCAGAACATTGCGCAAGACTCGACGCGCAGTGCATAGCCGATGGGATGCATTACTATGACATGCGCGTACGCGGCGCGGTGAAAACTTGCCGCTTGTGGACCGCCACGCTAATAGCTACCGAACTATATGTATAACGTATTGACACCTTGTTTACTGTATATCTTGGCTACTGTGATCTGCGTTAAGGGCTATATATATATCCCTCAAATGGCTTAGCATACTCCTAAAATACTGCAGCATTAATTTTGAAATAAATATATGGTAAAGTTGAGGATTTAGCCGTGTGGTATCCGGCAGAGTAGAATAGAACCAACCCATTACACTCACGGGTGTCGTATATGGCGACTAATGTCTGAGGCAGAACACCTTGCGCCTCCGTAGACCAGAGAATGGGCAGCAGCGTTTTCTGTTAGTCTTTCATCACTGCGATCTCCAATCCGCCTGCCAAGCGTAGAGATTACGGCAAATTCCTCCCATCATGAGAGAGGCTTATGTCCAGCAGTGGACGTTATGGGCTGTTGTAGTAGTAGTAGTAGTAAAGTTGAGGATTAATGCTAAGTCCTATGTGTGACGAAAACACGATTCCATAAACTTTTCTCGATAGAAAAGAATTCCAAAGTTACCTCCAAATCGAACAATAAACCGCTGGATTAAAAAGTACTTGAAATTAGATCATGAAACTTTGCATACTAACTGAACTAACTTTAGAGCAGGTCTTATGTGTTTTATTTTTTAGTCCAATCAATAGATTTTTTGTAAATCGCAAAAAAACACTTATTTTTCACTATTCGGCCGCAGTGACTGACGTAACAACCACTTTGTAGTGCAAGCTGATTAGAACTTTATTTTAATAGCATTTCAAACGAAGTTTGAACCACCACAAATAGAGTTGCTAATTTTAGGGTTAGAAGGGCCTTATGAAAGTTCAAGTTAAATTGTTGTTATAAGTAAAGACAATGTAATTAAATATATTTGTGCGCCTCTGGGCAAAACATAGAGGACCTACCTATCTGTAACACCACTATTGTAATCTGACCTATGTTTACAAATAAAGCATTCTGATTCTGATTCTGAAATTATTTAGCTACTTTCTGAAAAGACTGATGTACTGAGTGACGTACCTAATTGTAACGCAAAGGATTGATAAAATCCGGCCAAGAGCGAGTTGGACTTGCGCACCGAGGGTTCCGTACATACTTTTTAAAGGAGAAACTTAACTTTGCTGTTCGATCCCTAGAAACGGCTATTGCACCAACCGCAAATAATAAGTTTGTAATAGTAAAATCGCTTTTTTTATTATTAAACTACATATTTAAGGTTTTCAGATTTTTCCCTTTACATGTGCTGTAGGGTACTTCCGGTTGACCTAGAATCGACAATGTTGTTTAAAAGCAAGGTCTCTTACAACACAAGTAAACGAAAAATTCCGAAAAATAAAAAAAGTTGAAAATTAAGGTAAGTTTTGGTACTTGCTAGTTTTTAATATCTTTTTATCGTGTTGACTCAAGGCCTTGATGTTTATTCACTTAATAGGGACTATAGACTTCAGTATCTGGTATAAATTTCAACTTGCAAGGTCCACCCGTTCCTGAGAAAATCAGTGGGGACAGACTGACAGACGGTTAAGAAAGTGATCTTACTCGTATAAGGGTTCCTTTTTTTACCTTTTGAGGTACTCCTAAAAGCACACTTTATAGATTAGAAAACTAGGAACTTAGAAATCTAGTTAGGTATAGTATATGTATACTAGTTTTCTAATAACTGGTGTACGCTCGCGTAGAAATGTGTTCAGGTTGGTTTGGTTCATAGAATAATGAGCTTGTATCTGATTGGCTCTGATGGAACTAAAATACGAATGTTGCTGTCTGTCTTGCATAGAAAATAAGAAAAGGTGGGAAGAACATTAATTAAAGCTGTCAAATTCCGTGAGACTAAAACTAATGACAGCGTTTTTTTTTTTTTTTTTTAAATAAATAGAGTTGCGTTTGGCCTGATGTGAAGCGATGATGTGGCCTAGGGTGGAGCACGCTTGCCTAAAAAAAAAACTATTTATCAAACTTTAAAGAGATCGAGATTATTATAATACTGGCTGTTGCCCATGACTTTGCTCCGCGTTAAATTATTATAAAAATGAAATTTTCCCCGTTTTTGCAACATTTTTCATTGTTGCTCCGCTCTTATTGATTGTATAGCCTTCCTCGATAAATGGGCAATCCGACACGACAAGAATTTTCCAATTCGAACCAGTAATTTCTGAGATTAGTGCATTCAACCAAACAAACTCTATAACTTCATAATATTATTATAGACTCCCTAACGCAAGGCACACTATTAGGTAAATAGAAATAGCGCGCGAATTGGCGCTAAATAGCGCGAATAAAAAAAATTGTGAGGAACTACTTTGAGGGATCACCCAGTGTAAGTAGAAACGGGCATTAGTTTCTTAGAACTCAAATCATCTGCTAAAAACACACATAACACAGATGACAACACATTTGACGACCCGAATAGCGCAGCGGTAGTGAGGCTGCCTTACGTTTTTAGGGTCCCGGTTTCGAATCCCGGTCGGAGCTAATGTTTATGTGATGAGCATGGGCATTTGTTTCCGAGTCATGGATGTTTATATGTATAATAAGTATGTATTTACAAACAAAAAGTATCTATGTAGAATATCAACTATCTGGTGTCCATGATACAAGCCTCGTTGCTTAGTGTGGCACTGGATGGCGCTGTGTGTAATGTCCAGCGATATTCATTTATAACATATGAATTAATAAACGGTTTTCATTTTCCTGTTAGTCAAAATATTTGTTGATCGTTCATGATAATTTACAATCTAGTTTCAATTACGGAAATCTGATGTAGATGATATGCCCAAATCTAACTGCGCTGATTTTATCATAAACATGATCATAGTAAGTGACTGCCTCGTTGGTCCAGTGGTCGCAAACGATTCTGGGTTCTATTCCCGCTTCGGGCCAAGGGTTATTGAGTTTTCCATCCGGAATTTTTCAGTAGCAGCCACGGAATCCCAATCTGAGCCCGGTTGATGGTAATAGGCTCGCCCCTATTGCTTGAGACTTAAACATAACTGGCGAAATGTGGGTGTACTATTAGATACAGCTCTGCCTAACCCTTTGGGGCTTGATATTATGTTCATAATCATAATTTAGTCACTATTCCACAGCTTGCAAGCGGCGTCGGGCGTGTATGCTCAGATATATGAACGTGGGCGATTGAAAGGAGTACATGTTAAGATTGTAGCTGGTGGCGTTCTTTACCCAGTTTCTGCTTACCCCCATCTGAAAAAAGCGTGAGTTTATTTATGGATGTATTCACAGCTCGTTAAAACTTTGATTTACTATCAGCGGTAATCAACATACTGATAAATGATGAAACAAAGACAACGATTACGTAAAATCATCACAATCTTGAAGTCAGTAGACTTTGCATTTTATCAGATGATGTGTACCTATATAATGACTAATCGTCATCGAGGTATTCCCTGCGATGTCGTAATATAACACAATGTACAATATTTAACGTTGGAATGGCACACGTCGGCAAAAACAACGTGGAGCAAGTATCACGTGCTCGTTGTAATTATGACTATGTTTGTTTCCTCGACTGTTAGGTGGTCTTACAAGGTAGACTAACGTGGACTTAGATTTTTATTGTCATTGCATAATAATTTAGCCGTGTAGTATCCGGCAGAGTAGAATAGAACCAACCCATTACACTCACGGGTGTCGTATAAGGCGACTAATGTCTGAGGCAGAACACCTTGCGCCTCCGTAGACCAGAGAATGGGCAGCAGCGTTTTCTGTTAGTCTTTCATCACTGCGATCTCCAATCCGCCTGCCAATCGTGGAGATTACGGCAAATTCCTCCCATCATGGGAGAGGCTTATGTCCAGCAGTGGACGTTATGGGCTGTTATTGTAGTATAGTATAGCATAATAATTAAACTGTTAAAGTAATGTCTGTATGATGAAAGATGAATTATTCTGAACTATGAGAGTCACACTCTGATTTTAATGATAACCAGAGTATGTCTCTCATAGTTCAAGATTGGTAATGACCAATCTTCAGTACCTACTAATGTTTATTTATTTATTTGGTACACCAACAGATATACATACTAAGAATTAATGTGAAACAATGAAAATAACATAAAAGTGCTGGTATATGTATGCCTATTATGAATGTTTGATGAAATGTAAAAAATATTGATAAATGAAATATTAAATGTTTTGTTAAACGAAATGAAACGTTTGATTAAACGAAAAATGTTGAATGTAATGTTTAATTAATTGTTAAATGTAATTTTTTTGGTAAGTAAGTTATAAAATGTTAAATTAAATGTGTTGTGAGGAATTAAATGTTAAGGCAAAAAAAGGATAAATAAATACATTATGGGTGTGTGTACTATTAGGTACATCTCTACTTAACCTTTCTGGGACTACAGGCGTGATGTTATATTATGTTTTTATGTATAAATACATACATACAAAATATGCCAAAACCAAGGATGCATCATTCAGATTTATTCGTATTTACGCGAATTCGTGACACATTGACGTCACACGAAGCAAATGACCATTTGTTTATTCACCCTAATGCATGTAATATTTACATATCTAAATATATTGGTTGACTGATTTTGTAAAGTGTTACATAAAATAAAAATACTGGCCGAGAAATGGAAATTAGAGATGCACCACACGATACAAAAAGAAGAAGCAAGAAGATACTTGTATTGTATTGTATTGTATAACGGGCTGGTGTCCGCAAGTCCACGTCAAAGCGCGTATTTTGCGTATGGGCTATAATCCACCACGCGGGCCCAGTGCGGATTGGTAGATGTCACATGTCTTCGAATTTTTGGTTCTAGGACATGCCGGTTTCCTCACGATGTTTTCCTTCACCGTTTTGAGAGCAGTGGTGATGAAATAAATTACACAAAGTAATGCGCCTGTCTGGGTTTGAACCCATGACTTACTGTTCGTAAGTCGGGGCCGCCACCACTGGGCCACCGCTGCTCTCAAGAGAAGATACTTTAACAATAGTTATTTTATTTAACATATTACGATTTCAAATAAAAATGGAGATCAGATACTAAATCAATTCTACAACTCCTTAATTTCGTCTAATATTTAGAGCAAGAGGTTTTGATTTTATGTTTATTCGATACCAAAAACAAATGCCTTTTTGGCCACAAGTATCCTAGAAACAAATATTCCGGAAAATCATGTTTCATAGAGAAAACTGTAGGATTTAGTAAAAAAATATTTTAGTAGGTATTTGATTCTGTTCTTATTTGATAATGTATCATCATCAGTCTACAGCAGTCAACTGTTGGACGTAGGCCCCGTCAATCTCACGCCACTCAACTCGATTCTCGGGAACTCTCATCCAGTTGCTACCAGCCAGGCTGCGGTGATCGTCGCTCCACCGAGCCTGAGGACGTCCCAAGTTACGCTTGCCGATTAGCGATCTACACCCAAGAACATTTGATTGTGTATTAGTTAAAGTAAGGATATTATCACATTACAATCCGAGGGAAATCCCGATTTCGGTCCCACGATTTATTCATAGACTACAATGTAAATTAGAATGCATACATTCACGGATGAAATTGTACATCGTCTCCCTGAGGGAATAAGATGAGAGCTAGGCATAACCAACGACCTGGGGTCCACATTTGCCCTGGATCGAAAGAACTGGAACTCCCAGGGAGAGGCCATTCCAAGACTTCTAAAGAATCGTATACATAGCCACTGGTAGTTAATAGCCACAACCAACCAACCAACCTTAGGAAATATTCACGTTTGCATAAAACATGGTAACCAACGGTGTTAAATAAAATTAGAATAGTTCAAACATGTCTATCTTAGATTAAAAAATAGCAAAATGTTACAAGGCATCAACATTTTTATCCATAACAAGGCATGACGACAGTATCAATAAATTGAAAATCTATTTAGTCCGTCAGTTAGAGTATTGAAAAATAATTGACACATGTTTTTTGTTTTAGTAAATCAATGAATATTGACAAAGATAAAACGCATCAAAACTCGGGAGTGGGGGCTCGTGACGTCAGAACTAGCTAAAAAATATACCAAGGCGTGACGTATTAAGAATTTTAAAAGCGTCATATATTCTTCAATTTTAGTTTACGTAACAAAAGAAAAAATATGTGTCCAATATTTTTTGGAAATCTTATCTTACTCAATACGTTTATTGCATTCCACAACACATCATCTGACGGACTAATTTGATTTTTTTTGTCGTCTTGCCTATTCTTTTAAACTATTGAAATTACATTAATTTATTCAATTGCGCAATTTAATTTTTTAATTTCCAATTTAATATTTTGAAAAGGCTTAATAGATAAATTATAAATAGTTTTTGTTATATTTTTGCAAGTCTTTGAAAATAATTCAGTACTAGTGTATAGGGACCTCGTCTGTTCCCAGGATGTACATCGCAGAACGATCGTCGTCTATAGACAGAATAAGAATAGAATAGAATAAGAATAATTTATTGTTTCGAAAAGTACATTTAGTTTATTGATTCCTGAAACTCACACTAGGATTCCCTGTGTCGTGAGTTCCAGGCTCATTCGTTCCGTTTACATTTTATTATTACACAAATAGTAGTATCCGCTACAACAAATTTCTAATCTAATCTAATCTACTCGTAATCTAAAAATCAAAAAAGGAATACATAAAGAAAACAGTTATGGTTACTTAAGATATGTATATTTGTATGAGTGTTGTGTGTGCGTGTGTGTGTTTGTGTGTGTGTGTGTGGGGTGAATTAAGAGTTGTGTTGGTGTTGTGATACTGTGTCTGAATGAATGTCTTACGAGTATACCTGTTGTATATGGAAGTTTGTGATTTACAGTTGTGAATATAGTTGTAAATACACACATCAAAAGTATCTAGGGATCAACATATATTTTTGCAATAACTTTTCTCCTGATTGATATTAATTAAAATTTTCTTTAAGGATTCATCAAATAAAGTGTTTTCGTTTGTCACAGTAACGATAAACCAAGTCACCTTTGCATTAATAAAGAAATTTGCCATTTTCCTAATAAAGGGATTTTTGACATTTGAACCACTAACATTAAAGTTCGAAAAAAAGACTGAAATAACAGTTTTCTTTAAAATTTTATTGGGTAACTTAAACAATTAATAATCCGTGTTTCTACCGCGAACACTAACAACACAAGAACATCGGTTTGGCATACTCAAAATGAGTTCATCCAAATCACGCTGTGGAATGGCCGCCCATGTTCGTTGCAACAACAAAAAAAGGTCTTCTTGCGACTGGATACCCTCCATATTCGGCAGAGCTCTTCTCTGTAGCATATCCCATGCATGCTCAATCGGGTTCAAGTCTGGCGACTGAGCAGGCCAGGGCAGGACATTGATGTTAGCTGCGGCGAGAGTCTGTCTTACAACTCTTGCGGTGTGCGGTCGTGCATTATCATGCATTAACTGAAATAAGGGACCGATTTGCACTTGTAGAGGAACGATGACGTCTGATACAATCGTCTCAGCATAAATTTGAGCGTTGAGGTTGCCTCTGATCCAAATCAACTCAGTTCTTCCGCCGATCCAAATACCCGCCCATACCATGATGGTTCCACCACTATAAGGATGGACTTCCTGGCAGGATTTTAATCGCTGTTGGCGTCCAGGGGTTCTCCAGTGTCGTATACGTCTTGTATCCGGTCTCATACCAAAACGAGACTCATCAGAAAAGCACACGAAACGCCATTGTTCTTCTGCCCAATTTCTGTGTTCAAGAGCCCATTGATATCGAATCCTACGATTGTGCATTGCTATAGGTGGTACCCGTAGCGGTCTTCGGGAATGAAGGTTCACTTCATGCAAGCGGTTTCTGACTGTTTGGTCGCTAATTAAGTTCCCTGAAGAGTGATGAAGCCTCACGGCTAACATCATGGCGGTTATTGTTGGAGCTCTTCGAGTTAAGATTTGAATGTATCGGTCTTGTCTCCGTGTGGTGCAGCGATACCGTCCTCCATGGCGCTCAGCCACGGTACCAGTGCTTCGGTAACGTGTCCAAAGTCGACTGATAACACTCTGACTTGTATTCAGAGCTAAAGCTACAGTACGTTGCCGGGAACCAGCTTCTATCATTCCCACGGCTCTGAGCATTTCTTCCCTGCTTAAATGACGTCGCCGCTCCATAATAACGTTGGTTTTAATCAGTAGTAGGGAAACAGTAGCACTAATAATGTCTTCAATGCGTTGTATGTTTTTATAGGGAAAATATTGACAGCTTATTTTCATCTTTTACTCGAATTTGATTGAGAGTTCCTGATTCAAATTATGAAATGCACCAAAAAGGATCCATATAAATTTATAAAATCATAAATTTATTACAAAGCCACATCTCAATCTCAAGAAATCCGCATAAAAATGCTTGATCCCTAGACATTTTTGATGTGTGTACATATATAAATGCATGTGCACCTATCATGGTGAGAAAAGTTTTTGGTCAAGTTGTGAAAAGTCATGGTTAGAAAAGCGTTTTTTAGGTTATGAGGCTTTCGGTCAAATCATAGTCCAGTTTAAGAAGCCATTTTGCTACCGTACTTTTACATTTGTTATGTGTAAGTTGCAGAATTTTGTGTCGGTCATTGAGTTTCATATAAATGTGCGGTCCCATAAAACCGTAAGACCTTCTACCGATTGTTTTATGGCATCGCACCCTTTCCCAGTGTACCCTTCGACTGAACAGTGTGCAAGTACTCAGGGAGGTTTTGTGAAATCTTAGAGTGACAGACAGGATGTAAAGCTGTCTGACTCTAAGAACTCCAACTTCGGTGTATAATGTGTTAGTGGGGTACCGGAACGGCCGTCTGTAGGCAACTTTAAGCAGAGCTCGCTGTGCTCTTTCTACCTTTATTAATAAGGTTTTGCCTGCAGCACCCCATGCTATTATACAGTAGTTAAGGACTGATTGACACAGAGAGTAGTAAATCATCTTTAGTACTGAATCGTCGGCAATCTTACCCAGTTTCTTAAAGATACGGAGCATCTTTCGCACCCTACCCCTCAAAGCACTCAGATGTGTGGACCATGACAAACGATTATCTACAAAGACTCCAAGATATTTAATCGTGTCTGTTTGTTCGATACGTGGGCAAGTACAATTATCTGGGCTAGAACAGGAGTGTAGCTGTAGACAAGCAACACTGCTAGGGGACGTGCGTTTCGAGATGGCAAAGTTTATTGCCTTCGTTTTGTCCACATTAAGCGTCAGGAGATTATGTTGCAGCCAGTTCGCAACAGCTTTAATCCCAGTTTCAACTGCTGCCTGAACGTCATCCCAATTTTCCCCATAAAATACGATTGCGGTGTCGTCAGCGTAAGTAAAAATTTTAGCTTGAGAGATTTCCATGGCGCATAGTCCGTTTATATATATAATAAATAGGGTAGGTCCCAGCACGCTTCCCTGTGGCACACCAAAATGTGATATCGTTGAGTCACTAAAATATTTTCCTAAGATGACTTTTTGGGTTCTGTCATTGAGGTATGAGGTAAACCAGTCCAAAGCAACGCCACGAACTCCCAGTAGTGACATTTTTTTAATCAGGAGTTTCCTCGAAATCGTATCAAACGCTTTGGCGAGGTCCAGGAAGATGCCAGTACATGCCTGTCCGTGATCAAGGTTGACGGATATGAAATCGGCCAAGTTGGTCACTGCATCCTCCGTGGACCTGCCAGCTCTGAAACCGTATTGATTGTCCGACAATAAGCAATTTTTTTCAAGGTATGCGAGTAGTCGCTTGTTCACAACTTTCTCAAGGATTTTTGAGAGAGCTGTCAGCAAGGAAATCGGACGATAATTTGAAGGGACTTTGGGATCACCACTTTTAAATATCGGACTTAAATTTGCAATCTTTGCGCAATCAGGTACTTTGCCCGTTGTTAGGCTTAAGTTGCACAGGAAGGCAATTGGGCCGACCAAAGCGTGTGAACACTGTTTTAGAAATTTGTTATTAATGCCATCGTAACCTGTTGCAGACGTCGTTTTAAGATGGGAAATAATTGAAAATATTTCTTCTTCATCGGTCGGAACAAGGAAGAAAGAGTTTGTACCGGGGTTGGCAGTACTGTATTGCTCATTGCTCCGTGCCAATTCGGTTTCAGTTAAGCCCAGTTCACTGAGTGTTTTTGCTGCAAGGTTGTGGCCAACAGTTGAGAAATAGTCGTTCACATTATTTAATGTGGACACAGGATTTTCGTTGTCTGTCAAAAGCTCAGTCTTTCCGGTTTTTTTGTTTTTAATATTGCAAATTTTCTTAATTTCATGCCACAGCCTTTTACAGTCGCCCTTTGTTTCCATAAGAAGTTTACGGTCATGGTCAAGTTTAAGATTGGTTAATAGATTGTTACAGTAGTTTCGATACTTCCTATATTCTTGTTGGATGACAAGGTTATCGCGATTATCTTTTTTCTTTGCGTTAATGTGCATGAGATCACGTCGTCTTATGCACTTTAACAGAGATAACGCTGTATAAGATCGGAGTTTTTTTAACTCGATTTTTCTTGAATTGCCTAAATTACATGACCATTTCTATTTTACGAGGCACAAAACCTGCTGCATAAATTTAGTCCGCGATAGTATACAAAACCTATGTAAGTACAAATATCTTAAGATTACGTGTACGTCTGTACCCGCGGATTGGATATCGTCAGATAAGAAAGCAGTTTTCACTCGCACAGGGAAAAGGAAACGTCGCGACCGCGCCACCGACCCGCCTGATCGCTGCCGGCATGTAGGGTGGCTACTCGATCGATTTATGGCCGCACAAACTAAATGGAAGAAACTCGTTTTTCAAATAAAGTGTTGTTATATTTATTAATACTTAGCTTCGTTGCTCAAAAAAGCTTCTTCTTGAAAATAATTGTAAATTCTGATTTAAATAGTGTTAATTCGTAAGTAGATTTTCACACCGGCAAACTAACGTTTCACGATTTTTTTATTTTTTTTTAATAAATCTATTATTGTTGACCTCGATTGAAACACAAAACTGAAATCAAAAGTTATTTATTAAAATTTGACTGGTAAATTCAGCAATTTTTAACGACAAAAATTACATAAGACCGTCCCCCAAAATGCTCATCTTTCGCCCCCTCCTAGTGTTCTACCTGGGAAGAAAGAGTGGCAAAACTAACTCACCAGCAATACATCTATTTGTTCCGTTGCACTAAAGAAAAAAATGAACGTACATATGTATAAAACAAAGAAAACATTCAGTTTAATTATATTTGCCACATGTCACCTAGCACACGCCGACATACCAGAAATAAAAAAATACATTGACAACTAAAGTCAAAACACAATATGTAACTAAATAAAAGTCTTCATAGGCCTACGCGTGAGTTTCCCTCCATTTTCCGCACATTTGTCTATATTGCGGGGTACATTACATAAACGGATCCATCGACTGTAATGTCGATGGATCCGTTTTTAATTTCGTATATCGAAGGACATCACTACGTTCATACACGTGGGACATTTATGTTTGTTTTTAATGGAATCTATTTTTAGATTTATTGTTTTTCTTGCTCTTGAAAATTGTCTTGATCCAGTCAGTGTCCTTTTATTATTATTAGAGGCCATTTTTATGTATTTATTTTTATAGCATTATAAATTCCACAAAGTCAAATAACATTTAAAATTATAAAAATGTAACCTTAATCATAAAATCATCATCATCTGCCTAGCCTTTTCCCAACTATGTTGGGGTCGGCTTCCAGTCTAACCGGATGCAGGTAAATACCAGTATTTTACATGGAGCGACTGCATAACTGACCTTAGTACTGGGTAATACGATACCCCTTGGTAAGGCTGGTTGTCAGACTTTTTCCCCCACTGACTACCTGTAACGACTGTCAAAACAACGCGCTTTCCAAGGCACGGAGGAAACTCGGTATGTAACGGGTGGTCACCCATCCACAGACCAACCAAGGCAAGCATGGCTTAACCTAAAGATCGACCCGAGCGGCTGTTATTATTTAGCCACGAACTCCTCCTTCATTATAAAATCAGATAAATTACATTTAATTTAAAACTAGCCATTACAACGTAGAGGAATTTCAAAAAATTGTAAATTGAATTATTAGGGCTCATTTACGGAGCCGCGGGCAACGAGCCGCGGCACGCGCCGCCTCTCTGTTAACAATATCGTACTTTGCCATATGTTTGTGTTCTCTCCGTAAACGGTAAAAACGCACAACGCGTCGCCCGACGCGCCGCGTCTCCAGAAATGAGCACTTAGTGTTTCGTTATTATAATTAAAAATTATAACAAAAGTGTGTGCCTAAAGCCTTCTTCAAAAGAATTGCACTGTTCTCAATCAGAAGCGGTGGCTAGCCAGTCTCGTCCAACATTCGCAATAATCTCGTCCTGCCAACGGGCGCCTCTATTTTTGGTGCCATTTGGACCGTTCCATTAAGTTGCCCAACGATCACCTTCTGATGATCGTTGTAAGACGTCTGTTTTCTTCATTATAAAAGGTGTAAAAAGACTCTTAACGAAGCCGAAATTCATTTGTTCTGCCCGTCTTTGTCTTTGCAAACATAGGGTTCCGTACCACAAATAGTAAAAAAAGGAACCCTTATAAGATCACTCTCTTATCCGTCTGTTTGTCTCTCCATGTCACCACCGATTTTCTCAGGAACGGGTGGACCTAGTTGAAATTTTTACCAGATACTAAGGTCTATAGTCCCAACTAGGTGTATAAAAATGAAGGTCCTGAGTCAACACGGTAAAAAGATATGGGCAAATTTAGATTTTCACAAAAACTTGTAAGTACCAAAATATGACTTAAAGTTCAACTTTTTTTATTTTTCGTACTTTTCCCTTTACTTGTGCTGTAAGACCTTGCTTTTAAAAAAAAATTGTCAATTCTAGGTTAACCGAAAGTACCCTATAGGTTTTGGGTCGAAAACCTATGTGGTAGTTCCCGTTGACCTAGAATCATGAAATTTGGCGAGAAGCAATGTCTTACAGTAAAGTAAAGGAAAAAATCTGAAAACTGTAAATATGTAGTTTAGTAACAAAATACCTACAAGATTATACGGAACCATCGGTGCGCAAGGCCAACTCGCACCTGGCTGGTTTTTAGTTCTAGACCATACCTGGGAACCTTCCTGGGAAGTTACGGAGATATTGGGGGTCAAGGTTCCAACTTTCCCACAAGTTTTTTTTAATACATGTTTTTAATGTAAAATTTTTACTTTAAACACCTCCACGACCCCCGTATACTATTTAATCTATCCGTCAGCACAATGTTTTGACTGCGGAACATTGAGTTTTACCGTAACCACGTGTTACGGTAAAACTCACCCCAAAAAAAAAGTCGTTTCTCGTTTTTTTGAGTCGATCGTCGTATTTTTGCGTAAAGTTACTTAGTATTGTAATAAAACTACTGTAGCTCCAATCAACTCATGAGTATATTCAAATCCAAGTATCTTATTCCACATAGGCCTGGATGGGCACTTACGAACCTCGACAAGAGTGCACGGTTCGGGTTGGTCGCTTCCATGGAGAAGAACCGGCAAGAAACTCCATGGTTACTCTTTTCAAATTATTTGGTATTACACAATTCTAGATTACTTTACGATTTATACAAAATGCAATTAACAACACTTATCAGTTATCGGACATAGATTAGACTTAACACCTCAATTTCTTCCAATGAACAGCCCTCTCTCGGCCGAGTGCCATGCTTTATAAACTACCCCTTCCCGCAGTGTTGTCATTTCTCAAATATAAAACGAATTATTGAAATCTTTAAAACCCTACATAATATTAGTTTAGATAGATCACAGCAGATCTTATTATTTAATACATATTTGAAAATCTTGACAGTATGATGTACAGAATGCTGGGGGAGGGGAGGATGGGAAAAGGAACAAGAAGATGATGATAATTTACACTGTTTTCGGTTCTGTTTTCTGTTTTTGTATATCGGGAGCTCAAAATAAATAACAGTCACGAAAGATATCCCGTAAGAGACAATATAGGTTTGTGATGATAATATATTTTACGTACTTACCTAGTTGTATATGAAGATTTCAGTAATAACCAGTTGAAAACCTAAATAAATATGTAATTTATTTCTCATTTACTGAACATAACTAACAGTTTGTTAACGATTCAAAATACTGTGTTTATTTCGTTCCATTCAGTTTTTATTTTTATTTATTTATTCATAGTCTTATTGCAGGTTAAGTTTGTTTTGTACCATTAGACCAGACATGGTTTGTATTGGTACTCACAATCGCTAAAACAACACTGCTTAAAAACTACTAGACAAATAATTTATAATTGAAGAAAGGAAAAGTTTAGCAAATTGTTTACTCAAACATTTCTGGTAAGTGTTTTGTTTATAGTGATGTCGCGTATGTTCTTATTTCATATATTATTTAACATTGTAAACAGTTAATAATTAGTCATAAAACATGTTTACAAGTGAAGTATTGCAAAACCCGAGTCGTTTTCCGCGATCAAATTTATATATATAAACAATATTACGTCAATTCATTCATGTTATGTATCAATGACTTTTGTAATATGAATAATATTTAACTGAACTTCCTCTCTAATTTAAAGGTAGGTAAATCTGTACAGTATTTACTTAAATTAACAGTATATAAATAGGGTTCTACATATGTATTAACTGTCAACAGGGAATCTCCAAAACTATATATAAATAAAGCCTACAATGAAATGCATTATCCTCCTTTGTCATGGTATATGGATTACAATAATTATTATTCATTTATTTGACAAAATATGCACAATATAACAGATAAAACCATATATTGTAATTGCACAGTTTTTAAATTAATAAAATGAAACAATAAGAAGGGTTACTAAATTTGAATACTTAACAATCGATGTAAGAATAACAATAAAACATACCAATGAAAGATTAAAAAATGTCAGCATAAGAAAAAATACATCTTAGGTAGGACTGCCATCGAAGAATGATTAGAATAGTGACCATTCTTCAGTAAGTCTATAAAGCAAACAATTTATTCAAAATTGTTACATAATGTAACGCCTGTTTTCCAGGAGGGTTAGGCAAAGTTGTCTCTAATAAATAAACTAAAATAAATAATTTGCAAGTTATTGTATTATGGCGGAATTTGTCCTGCACTAAGAATAACTAATACATCTTCTTCCCGTCCGTTACTAAATCTCCAGGAGATTTATGTCAATTGGGTTTATGCAGGATTTTATTTGATCACTGTAAACAAAACGTATTAGCAACAGAAGTAGCAAAGTGATTTTTTTTTAATATCTATAAAAAATACTAAGTTATAAATAAGCATTAGAAACTGCTGATTAGACAGAGAGATCCGATACAGCGAATGACGTCATTCGCTGCATTCCGTTTATCTAGAAAGAGATAGAAACAAAAGTAAATGGTTATAACTTTTGTGTTGTTTGGCCGATTTATGTCTTGTTTTCGATTTTTGTCATTATTTTTATAGTACAACATGGGAAGTAACATTCCGTATCGAAATAAAATTAAGAAAGTTTATGCATATTCCTTATTTTTTACCTATTATGTCTACTAATTAGTAATATATGTGAACCACATTTTATGCAAATATGATATTTGTGAATGTGAGTTATATGGTTTTATTTAAAAAAAAGGAGCAAAAAAAACATCCTTGCTTGCTCACTTCGCTAGTTATGTATAAGTCCTAAAGACGAACCTATTACAATCATCCGGATAGAAACCATACTCCGGGCTGCTACTGAAAACATCCTGATGGAAACACCCAATAACACTTTACCTGACCTGGGAATCGAACCTAATACCTCATGCTCAGCAATAATTGAGCACTACAACAATGAGGCAGACTTTTTTTTAGTTTTCCTTACAACCAGACAGACACAAGGACTTATCCGTCAACTGGCGAGTGAGAAACTCGCACGTGCGCGCGAGTTGACGGACTCGCTCGCACATAATAAAGTACAGTCAAATAATAAATAAATTATTAAGATTAAAGTCAAGTCGTATAAAATATCTTATACATTTCAAGTGGGTACATATTTTATACATTTTATAAGAAGTTTTTGTAGCTGATTGTACATCTGACGTATTTACCGTCAGATTTTCAATGACGAGCGAGTTGAAGACAAAAAAATATAGTAAAATCGGACTCATCAGGTGCCAACTCGCACGCACGCGCGAGTTTTACACTATAATAGCCAGTTGACGAATAAGTCGACACAAGCAATACTCGTATAACAAGAAAAGGACAATTTTAACAAGTTCTGAATATAAAAAAAAAGTAACTGGCATACAAAACAATCACACATCACATCTTCTGCGCCTAAAGTCTAGCCACCTATTCATAAGTTTGTTAGGTTTTTACACCTTATTTTTATCCTAATGTTAGGTACTTACTGGAAATAATTATTTCTACATTGCCACGCCATTCGACCTCCACGTCCCAATTATAGGGGGATTACAATTTCCGATTTGGCACCTGCATGTAGGTAGTATATACGTGCATATTATATGTATCAGTAACCACACCGCAGCAGTAGAGGTCTACCTGACTTAGGCGTCGTAAACCATGGGATCTTTTAGGAACTTTTCTTTGTGGAACTATCTTCATCACCACTGTTCCACTGTTCGCAAAACGGTGAAGGAAATCATCGTGAGAGAACTGGGCATATCCATAACCGAACAAATTTGAAGACTTGCGACATAAACCAACGCGATTCCGCTTCTATATGTCAAAGACGTTTAGTATCAACTTTAAAAATAAAACAGTCGACGAATATTGTGTTTAATTAATTAACAAATAAATTATTTCTGTGCATTTGTGTTTAAAATAAGGAATAGACAATCAATTTAATTCTTTACTAATATTTTAAATAATTATCTTGATATTTAGGACCCTGAACTAAACTCCTCAGGTCTATCCCAGACAGCAAAAGTGTCATTTTTATATTTAGAGATCAACTGTTTTTTGAATAGTTTCTATCCTAGCCTCGAAAAAAGATTTTCTACTCACAGGGGGGCCTGTGAGTAGAGAAATCTTTTATGGGGTAATAGAATAAAATATATATTTATTGTAAAAACATGAGTATACATCAAATAATATGTGGAAGGTCTTAAAATAAATGGTAGATCTGCATGAATAACATTTTTTTGGTTTAGAATAAATCATAAAACAATTAAAAAACTTGAGTCTACACAGCAAAAGGAAAAAACGGAAGTAAAAGGAAAAACCACCCAGAAGAAAGTAATTAGCACCTTACCAGCACGATCCAACTAACTAGTTGGTACAGATGTATTTTTTCCAGCCTCCCTAATACGACATTTCAATTACAGTATAGAGATTTTTCATAAATACATCACATATTTATATTCATTATATATTTCCTCACCTGAACTCTCAATTGGTTTATTAAAGGCGAATGTGTCTGGCTGCTTGGCTGAATTTAAATTTAAACACATTAACCCTATGATATGATAAATTGTTGATCTAATCTTTTACTCTGGACGCTCTTAGTGTGCACGTCTTTCTACATCGTTCTCACATATACGAGTATGTATAATCTCAAAATTAATGATGTAACCAAGATTTTGTAACAATATTTTGATTTTAAAAGAGTGTCCATGGAGTTTCTTGCCCGTTCTGCTCCATAGAAATCTACGCTAGGGAATGGGCAACTACAGTACTTTCTCAAGTTACTAAGCCTTGTGACTGGGACTGTAGCTTTGATTTGCTTTTTTGTATTTTTGACATTCAAAAGTGCCGTAATGGTCTAATTGAAATAAATGCTTTGAGTTTGAGTTAGTTATTAAAGCTTTCCGGCAAATAAAAATCAAACTAACCGAAAATCTATGGGGAATGTCTATCAAAGTTTGTACATCCATACTTGAGACTATGGCCCTTTACTTAGCTTTAATTTTTAATGTATGTGTAGACCAACCATACCTCTTTTCAAATCCGGGGACAGTAAAGATACTAATAATTATAGACCTGTATCCGTTTTACCAGTTTTTAGCAAGGTTTTTGAAAAAGTAATGCTTAATCAAATGCTCTATCATTTTAACACCAACAGAATCTTTCATGATCAACAGTATGGTTTTAACAAGGGACGTTGTACAACTGACGCTGGTGTAACCTTATTAATGCACATATTTACTGCGTGGGAAGAGTCCCAAGACGCCATAGGAAATTTTTGTGACCTCTCTAAAGCGTTTGATTGCGTAAATCACGACACATTACTTTTGAAACTTGAGCATTACGGACTGGGTAAACTTGCACTTGGTTTGGTAAAATCTTATTTGAATGACAGACAACAAAATTTTCAAATAAATGGTGTTAATTCACAGGGTTTAAAAGTAAAAATGGGGGTTCCTCAAGGCTCAATATTGGGTCCTTTCCTCTTTCTGGTATTTATAAATGATCTACCCTATTTATTGAAAAACCAACCTCAAAATAATTGTTATTTGCTGATGACACTTCCCTAATTTTTAAGATAAATAGACGGGCCCCAAATCTAGATGACGTGAATAATGCCCTACTTCAGGTCCAAAATGGTTCACAGCAAACAATTTGGTACTAAATGAAAAAAAAACCAAATGCATAAGAATTGCTTTACCGAATGTTAAAAGTAGTTATTGTGATGTAATATTGAATAAAGAGAAACTTGAATTCGTAGATAAAACTGTTTTCCTGGGGATTACGCATGATTTAAGGCTACAATGGGGTTCTCATTTAACATCTCTTGCGGGGGGGTTAAGTTCGGCAGCATATGCTGATGTAGATACTTTCATAGTATAATGTCTTATGGCATTTTGCTATGGGGACGGGCTGCAGATATTGAGTCAATATTTATTCTGCAGAAAAGGGCCATCAGAACCATATACAGGGTGGAATTTTGTAATGCCACTTGATTCGTTGAATTTGTAACTTCAAATTTCCTGGTTTTCCTTTCATTTAATTTATCATGTTTGTTAGAGAGATTTCATCCTTATAATTGACCCTAACGATCGATGCAATAAAAGTACAGGGTATAATTTTTTCAGATTTTATCGTTTCGATTCCCGGGTGTGGGAGAAGAGAATTTTCGAAAATCTTTAAATGCAGTTTGCTTTCTATTCAAAAATAAAGGAATGTTTCCTTTGAGTAAAATTTTCTATCTGCAGTATTAAGAGTACTTTCCCTCCAGGTGGCATTACAAAATTCCACCCTGTATAATCTTCGTAGGCGCGATCCTCTAAGGGAACTGTTTAAGGATATTGGCGTCATGACGGCATTGTCAATACATCTACGAAAACATAATGTACGTCTGAAAAAATCTGCACCTTTTTATTAAAAGAGGTGACAGACATAATTACAGTACTAGAAATAGGGACCAACTAGTTCAGCCAGGTTTCAGACTCGCTAAAGTAGACTCATCTTTCATGGGGTACTGTTTGAGATGCTACGAGTATAATAAAATTCCACAAAGTATTCTTGAACTGAATGAGACGAAATTTAAAACGTGCATTAAACGCACACTATGTAAGCAAGCATATTACAAGTTGAGCGATTATATCGCTGAGAAATATGCTTGGCTCAATGCTGGTCCTGCTCCACAAGGACAGCGTGCATAAATTGATAGCATTAAATGGTATTGTTGGAGCTGCTGAAGATTGTACAACTATCTCTGCATTGTATAGACTCAATCTCTTTAGTATTATATAATCGCATAGTCCATATTGTGTGAGTATTATGTACTAGAAAGCTATCGTTCACTGGAAACCTACGTCTTTTCTTGACTTGAATGTGCCCTGGCGGGTGAGAGTATGTCATGCTCACTCTAATGTCTCGCTGATGGTGGCGCATGTGTCGGATCATTTAGTTCCTTTAAAAATGGAGTTGAATGGTGCTGACCCATGCGTCATGTTCGTGAACAGGCGCTGTCAGTTGTGACTGGTCATCTCTAGTTGCCATGGCTTGTTTGAATGAATTATTTTGGTTTTGAATTGTATTTTTTTTGTTTTGTTTTTACTGTGGACACTTTTAACGTGCACATCTTGGTACATTGTTCTCACATAATATACCATCTCAACATGAATGATGTAACCAAGATTTTGTAACAATATTTTGATTTAAAAGAGTGTCCATGGAGTTTCTTGCCCGTTCTTCTCCATAGAGATCTACGCTAGAAAATGGGCAACTACAGTACTTTCTCAGTTTTTATGTCTTGTGACTGGGACTGTAGCTACAATTAATTTTCATCTTTATTTCGACAGTTCAAAAGTGCCTGTAACTGGCCTACTTGAAATAAATGCTTTGATTTTGATTGATTATGATTTTGATTTATTATCACAATCATCATCATCGTTATCACAATCATCATCATCATTATCACAATCATCATCATCATTATCACAATCATCATAATTATCACAATTATCATCATCATCACAATCATCATCATCGTAATCACAATCATCATCATCATTATCACAATCATCATCATTATCACAACCATCACAATTAATCTACAATAACCCTTTTTAGAATTCGAATCTTCTGGATCTCAAAATAAATGCCATATTCGGAATCAGCACCCCTGATAATCTCGGAATCGACACCTACATTGATTTTTAGACATTTCAAACCCATCGCACCCCAACAGGGGATGATGGTATTTCAGGTCCGCCACATTAAATCTTAAAATAGTTGTTTTTGTGAAACACCCGACCCGATACACCATACAAACAATAATCATGTTGATTTTCAGACTTTCTCACCCTATTTCCCCCTCTAGGTGTTGAATTCTAAAAACCTGAAACACAAATGTTTACTAATTTATCGATAGGAGTACTCCTGTGAAGTTTCGAATAAAACAGTCTAACTTATCTTGTTCGACTCCTGTTTCACCCCATTAGGGGGTACATTTTCTAAAATCCTTTCTTAGTGCACCCCTAGAGCACATAAGGAAGCTACTTGCCAAATTTGGAATCTGTAGACCCAGCGGTTTGGGCTGTGCGTTGATATGTGAGTCAGTCAGTCAGTCAGTCAGTTTCTTCTTGTATATATTATATACAAGAAGAAACTGACTGATATATTATATATAGAAATTTTCATTTCAAATATACACAAATAAAAACAAATGAACAAGCTATGTCATACTTTGGTCCATAATTTATTTCTAATGATCTGTGTACAATAGGCCAGTTTCCAAATCTATTTAGTCCGACAGTTAGAGTATTGGAAAATCATGGATAAGTATTTTTGTTTTTGTAAATCAATGAATATTGACAAAGATAAAACGCATCAAAATTCTGGAGTGGGGGGGGGCTCGTTACGTCAGGACGCACTAACAATTATACCACGGCGTGACGTATTAAGAATTTTAAAAGCGGCGTATCTTTGCAATTTTGGTTTACGTAACAAAAGAAAAAATACGGGTCAAATATTTTTTCATAATCTAACTGACGGACTAATTAAATTTTTTCAGTTGACAAGCCTATTTATTGTACATCCTTTTTTGGGGATCCTAAATTTTTTTTTTTTTTTTTTATGTGGGTTGTTGAAATTTCTTATGTTCTTATTTTTATTTTATATGATATTCTAAATGGAAAAACACATGTGTTTTACATTTAGAATATCTCAGTAGCAGCTCGGTGTTTTGATTTGTGTTGTTGATGACAAGCTCGAGTTGATAGCAAGCTCGTCCTGTATGTAATGGGACTTGAAAATATCTAGCAAAATGTGTGTGACTTATATATACTTCATCAAGTGACACAACGGAAACCATCAAACCAATCAATTCTTTTTATTTTACAAAATTGCGGTCATAAGGATTCATTGTTCAAAGAACTTGCAAATAAAACCATAGTGTGTTCACATGTTCATAACATAAAAAACCCCTCTTGGTTGGAAAACCACAGAATTCAGCTCCTAAAGAAACACAATCAATATTAAACTTTAACTCTTTCGCAATAAAGTTCATTGGTACAATGCCAGCGCGTTGAACTCTTTCCTATATAAATGAATCACGACTAGTGTATCAAAATTATAAAAATAATTTGTTGTTTGTGTTTGTTTGGTGACCGTTTTAGTTAAATTGTTTATAATATTTAGGTCAGTAGGAGTGACATGACTTGATCAATTAACCCTTTTACTCTCATTATTATGGTTTAAGACGTATTGTGTCTGCTTCGCGGAAAATATTGTGTGCTGAAATTATTTGTTTCACATTCTTTCTTTATCGTGTGGTTAGTGCCTCCCGCCTGTCAGAGTTTTTAAGCCGCCCATGGGCCTCTGACTTGGCTTTACATGCCGTCGAGAAATATCTCGTTAGTCATGCTGGTTTCCTCACGATGTTTCCTTCACTGAAGCAAGGGTTATTCGACATTAATACCAGGGTTACGTTTTGTAGCATTATGTCATGCTAGAGAAGTAAGCAAGTAATGGGTAGTAGGTGAAAATAAACCATTTGTGAGATTTCATGTAAACTTATGTTTAATGTAAACTTCTAGGTCAATCTTATTCTTGTTTGTTTTAAAAGACCACTATCTGTGTTCTTTGTTTTTCTTTTCTAGTGCCTTTCTTTCCAAATGTATTTTATTTAAATCTTTTTGTGACATCAAAGCTTCGTAAATAAATAATTTGCAATCATTGGGAAATCTATTTAACACACATGATATTAATTTCACGAAAAACTTTGAGTTCACTGGTGCATTAAGAAAAGAAAATTACCAACTTATCGACTGTAATTAATGAAATATTATAAATAGCCATCAAGAGTGCTACTGAGCTTCCAAAGGACAAAGAAATAAATTTGGATTTGACCAACATGGGTTTGTAATTGAAGAGGTATCAAAACAAAAATAAGAATTAAGAATAGACAAGTGATCTACAGTCACACGACATCATGTGTAATACCAGTAATTTACATGGAGCGACTGCCTATCTAACCTCCACAACCCAATTAGTACTGGGTAATACGATAAGATACCACTTGGTTGTCAGACTTTCTGCCCGCTGACTACCTATAACAACTATCAAAAATCTATAAATATCAGCCAACGGGTTAACGGGCTTTCCGAGGCACGGAGGAAACTCGGTATGTGATGGGTGGTCAACTGGTCACCCATCGTAGACTGACAAGGATGCTATAAATGATTTTCTTGACAGGACAGAAATTGCAGTAAAAATGCGGTGATATTCACCGCATTTTTACTCCATTTGTATTAAATGGCCTCAGAATGACTCAAATTAATTTAACTTAAGTAACTGGAATGTTACTTTTTTAATCTTAATAACCAAATAAGGTCACTTATCGTGCGTACTCATGTTTTGACGTAACTCTCTATGTGCTCATTCACAAAACTCGCTATAGAAATGACCTGTCATTACAAAAACTCTTTGTTTGTGACTAAAGTATATTATACTTTAGTCTGTGAATGTAATGACCTGTCATTACAAAAACTCTTTGTTTGTGACTAAAGTATATTATACTTTAGTCACAAACAAAGAGTTTTTGTAATGACAGGTCATTTCTATAGCGAGTTAATATGAGCTAATATGAAATACTAAACTCTTTTTATTTATGAAAAATGCCTTGTATTGGCGCATAAAACATTGTGGTACACTTGTTTAAGTTTTTATCACATCACTTATTTTACAATTTACTGTTTTATGTAGCATGTTTTTGGTGAAACGGAACGCACTCTCAAAATGCATCGTTCTCGATAACGTATAGACGTTAAACACTTTTATTTGAAAAGTGCTTAAAGTTCAATTAGTAAAATTATTTTATTAAGGCCAAAAAAATTAGATGTAAACAAGGCAGATTGTGGATAATGACGTCACATCATGGCCGCGACAGCTACGGACGTTTGAACTGTCGTAGAAAATTGCAGGAGTTTAATATTATTTTTGTGCGACAAGCAGTAGTTGAACTTAACTTTTAATACTTTTATTTAAGTGTTACCTAGTGTGAGGGATAAAGGACAAAATATTCTCTCCCCGAACAGAGAGAAACTCTAAGTTCCAGCAGACAGAAGGATTATAAGGAATCCTAGAATGGAGCCCTGTAGCACCAGTGTGTTGTAAGCTATTATGAATAATAAAAGGCAAGTACCTAAATGAATGGGTTTTAAGGCAAAGTCATTCGAAAAGGGTTCGACTATTTGGTCAAGACAATAGAAACGAACTTTATATAGAGTTTTTTACATATTAGTGTACTGTGACGTGATGAACTCAATCGAATGCTTCAGAAAGAACATTATACTGGTCATAGTTGTATCACATAACTTATGTCACGGTATTTTACAGTTTTTAGTGTTTTAGCTTTTAGATTTTTTTTGAGTATTTTTATCAAGAACTTGTGTGACAAAAATACATTATGGAAGCAAAAAAGTCGGAAAATCATCAGTATAAATAGACTTTTTTATTGATAGAGAATATTCAAATAATTCCTTACAATAACGGATATTCAAAAGAACAGTAATTGTATCTGTAAGAAACGGTATTCAATAATCTGATTAAACTGTAAAATTCAATTTATTACAGCATTAACAAAATTCGCATTAAATATTCCAAATGTCAAAATGCGACCTCGATTTGAGACACAGTTAATTAGTGCGCTAATATTATTTACTTATCTAATTTGAAAAAAATATTTACGATTGGCATACTAGATATTCAGAATTTTGCCCACATTACTCGAATAGACAGTTCGACTAGCCACAGTTCCAAAGTTGGCTATTTTATACCTACAGGTAGTTTTAATTAAATAAGGAGCTCGTGGCTAAATAATATCAGCCGCTCGGTCGACCGTTAGGTTAAGCCGTGCTTGCCTAGGTTGATCTGTGGATGGGTGACCACCCATTACATACCGAGTTTCCTCCGTGCCTCGGAAAGCACGTTAAGCCGTTGGTCCCGGCTGTCATTTGTAGATATTTGACAGTCGTTAGGTAGTCAGAGGCCCAAAAAGTCTGACAACCAGTTTTACCAAGGGGTATCGTACCTACTACCCGGTACTAACTGGGTTGTGAAGGTCAGATAGGCAGTCGCTCCATGTAAAATACTGGTATTCAGCTGCATCCGGTTAGACTGGAAGCCGACCCCAACATAATTGGGAAAAAGCTAGGGATATGATGATGATGTAGTTTTAATTAAATAAATATTAGATGAGCTACGGACAGTACAATGTACAACAAGTCATTTATGTTGTATAATAGTTGAATTGATTCAGACTCCACCAAAGCGGAGAAGAGCAGAGATGTGCGAAGCGGAGAGGACAGGAGATGGAGAAAAGCTAGGGTGTATCCACCGAAGCTGTGTGTGCAAAACGAGAGCAGCACGCGGATCACGTCTCTTCTCGTCTCGGCTGGCTGAAACAATTATGAGACATCGATTTTTTTTTTCGGATTGGAAATCATCAAATGACCCCTCCCGCTCTAGGCGGAGCGGAAGGGTGTGTCTGACTTTTACTGACTAAAACCCATCAAAACTCAAAATAACTCAAAGCATTTATTTCAATTAGACTATTACGGCACTTTTGAACAAACAAAGCTACAGTCCCAGTCACAAGGCATAATAACTTGAGAAAGTACTGTAGTTGCCCATTCCCTAGCGTAGATCTTTATGGAGAAGAACGGGCAAGAAACTCCATGGACACTCTTTTAAATCAAAATGTTGTTACAAAATCTTGGTTACATCATTAATTTTGAGATTATACAAATATGTGAGAACGATGTAGAAAGACGTGCACATTAAGAGCGTCCAGAGTAAAAGATTAGATCAACAATTTAATAATAAGGTAATTAAAATGAAACGTGGCAGCTATGAGATGACCAGTCCCAACTGACAGCGCCCGTTCACGAACAGCCATGTTCCTTCATTGTCCTTTGTGTTCCAGGGCCGCGGTATCTCAATTACGAGACATCTCCTCTCGTCTTTACTCAACCGTTTCCACTAAAGGTAAGCGGACACGAGACGTGTAAATAACGAAATTCTGTGTGGTTTACAGCACATCTCTCCTCTCGTCTCGTCTCCGCTTCGGTGGAGTCCGGTCCTTAGACTCTTTTGCAAAAGTTTTTTATTTTTCCATTTTTTGTTGTAATATCCTATACAAATATTAGCTATACATTTATTTTCACCAAATTTAAACGGGACCACCGCGAAGTAATTTTCTTCCAAACAAAAAAAGAATCATCGAAATCGGTTCACAATTGGCGAAAAAAAGGCAGAACATACACACAACAAATAAATTCAGACGAACTGAACTCCTCTTTTTGGAAGTGTCGGTTAAAAACAGGATAGTTCAAGGAAAAAGTTAGCTTCAATTTCGATGAAATTGAAAAGTTTTTAAAGTTTTTTTCCTAAAAATACAGCTCTGATGCAACGAGCCAATCGCGTAGCTGATCAGAATCTTTATTCTCCTTTTATCACCATTTTCGCATTTTTTGGGCTCTTTCTCTATTACCTTATTCATCCTTCCTATTCTATTTTTCTCCCTTCCTATTACCTTCTAATTCCTTCACAGTAACCACCCCCTACAAAGCCATATCATCATAAGAAATGTCATTTTTAAATGAAAGCCTTATTTACCAACAGATAATGTTGTTGTTGTTGTTGTTTGGATTCCATCTCAAGCCAGACATTATTTAGACACTTTTTCCTAAATTGAACACCGAAGAGTTTATTTTAATAAGAAATATACCTAACCACTTTAATGAGTAATTTCCGTTAATTGTTTCCAAACTTTAACCTTCCCGGAATGATAGGAAACAAATACAGGGAGATCTGGGACATATCGATTATTTTAAAACTATGACTTCTTTTCTTCTTTAAACTCAGTCCGTCCTTTTCTCACGATGATGTTCTTCTTCTCGCCAATTCGCGAGGAAGCCATCTAAGCGTCCCGCCATTTTGTCCTCGATCTCGTGATACTAAAAGTAGGAACAAAATCATTCGTGGTTTTATTTTCCCATCCATATATTTTTATTAAAAATAAGTGAACCCTCTTATTTTAAATGTACTCGATGGGTTTCAAAATATTTTGTGAATTGTGGAAAATTTTCAGCAATTTCCTATTTTGTGAATGTCAACATTCTGTAAACACCAATATTATGTTTACTGAGCGTGACCATTAACATTCGCAGAGTAGTCATTGATCTAGTTCGAGGGGACCACCTGTTTAGTAAATAGAAATACGATGTCTGGCAAGTTCAATAACCTTTTTAGTGCTTAGATTACATCGACCTTCATTGTGTGTATTGTATCAGAAAATATACTAGAGGAAACAATTTATTTTCAAAATTTCCTTTTAACAAAATGAAATTTCTCAAGACCAAGAATCATTACAAAGTGCAATGAAACGTCGTTCGGAAAACTATATTTCCACGTTTCGTCCACTCGCCGCCAGATGTCGCGTGCAGAGCGCGCTTCTATCATATAAGCGCGCCGGCGCAGCGCTCGACTCATTGGCCGGCACGACGCACGCGCGATCACTACAGTGCCCCGAACCAAACCGCGACCGTGCACCTAACGAACTGTTGTGTTGACTGTGCTAACATGGATATACTTACCCTGGACCCAACTGGACTTTATTAAAAAAAACAACCACCAAGATGGACTCCACTCTGGACCCCACCGGTCAGTACTAACTTCTACAAGTTCTACAACCCCACAATTTGTCCAAATCCTATAAGAATCTTTATGAAAAAAAAAATGGACACTAAAGTACTTGATCCTACCGGGCAATACTAAAGTGACAATGATCGGTTTAGACCCCACGGAAATATACTAAACCCCCCCAACCCCGATGAGACAAGATGTGTTGCGGAAGACGCAGGATATTCACAGGCACCAGTCCCGGGGAGACTTCCTCCTGTAGAAAGAGAAGGTTCATCTCCGAGCGGGTCTTCTGAACGATAAACAACTCATCGCCTGTAAATACTATGAATAAAATGAAGGGAGGACGTGTTCGCAAGGTCATTGGATGGAAATCAGCTGACTCGCGCGCCGCGTGCAATCCGGAAATGAACACCTATAGAAACAACATCAACGTTTGGAAGAGAAAAAAAAATTCAAACGCTTTTACATTTCGGACAACACTAAAATTCAATTCAAGTGAGTATTAT
Source organism: Xestia sexstrigata (assembly GCA_941918905.2). Taxonomy (NCBI): domain Eukaryota; kingdom Metazoa; phylum Arthropoda; class Insecta; order Lepidoptera; family Noctuidae; genus Xestia; species Xestia sexstrigata. The sequence continues at coordinate 12,806,787 of OW799222.2, forward strand.
TTTTTTTTCATTTTCTTCTTTCTTTCTGTTGGAGATGCCTGTCAAATTTTCAATTCAAAAATTTAATGGCTCTTTTGTATTTGAGAGACATCTCCGTTTTTAAGGGTTGGTCAAAATTAGGATTCAGCCATGGGTGCTGAGAGACAAAGAGCGAATCGGACAGCTGTCGCCGTGGCGGACACGAGAGCCGCTCGCTGCATATTAAAGTTCGTTGCACAGCTGTAATCCTTCCTATTCCCCGGCCGCCATATTCGGACTTTTTGGACATCGAAACAAGATCATTTTGAATTTAGAACACGCGCTATGCCCGCACGCTACCTACCATAAACTTCATATTATTAAATCAATTATAAGGTTGAATATTCGGCTTTCTGTCCGAATTTCGGCCAGTATCGCGATTTTTATGGCACCGACCGCGAGTTCATTGACCGGACATATTTTATTTCATCGCGCGCTTCCACGTACACACACAGAGACTACACACCCACACTGTGGTAGTGGCGCACCCACACAGCTGCGACCCATCTCTGCATGTTTGCGTCAACTTCGCGTAAACACAACACACCGCTCATTTGTATTGCGAATGTAATCGTTGCTATAATTAATTATCATTATTGTGTCATAATACTCGACAACCTAAAAAAACTACTTTTAAAACGAGGCTTTAAACTTTAATGGTACTTCGATATTCAATTATCTGATAGGAATCAGTAGTTAATATTGTTTCAGTATCAACTTCCTTCAAGACATGGTTAATAACATTAGGTGTATTAAAGTATAATACAGATACCGCATGTGTAGACGAGTACGCGGAAAGGTATTTTATTATCGGCACACGGCCCAACACGTATCATAATATCATGAGATTATCAAGCGCGTAATGTGCCTGTGTTTGCCGAATTATTCCAGTTCAACAACCGGGCGAACGTCCGATCGGGAGTTCAAAATAGACGCGGACACGATTCCACCACGCTCCTCGACTACATCAAAAAATGTCGTTACTTTACCACAAACATAGCAATTTCATTTAAAAAAAAAAATGTAGGTACTTATAACAATTTTATAGATTTGCAACACTGAACTAGATATTTGACAAATGCACACACCACGGAAGAGTCGTTATGTAAGCGCATTCGAAACTTTGAATTTGGAAACTGATTTATTTTTTTAATTGATCTTGGCGATGACACGGTGATTCACGGGTACGTGATATTTAGGTTCGCACATGTCTGTACGAGATTGAGCAATATTTCGCGATGAACCTCCTTGACCCCTGCTCGGCAGTGAGCCTGTCCGCTGCAGTGTGGCCTGTTTTTGGCATTGCGTCATCATAGGTCACTACCACCCTAGTCCGCCATATTTTTTGCTCATAATATTCTCCGCACGTTGGTTTCTTCCTTTGTTAGTCCATTTAAACTCATGCCATCTATTTTGGTAACTTAATATAGTCAAGACTGGTCGCGTCGTAACTTAATGTGGCGTAATTTGATTATGATAAAACTTGTGTAGGAAAAAGATATTTTATTTCTCTTTTTAGGGCAACTAGGAGTAATAAAACACGTTTTATGGCAGGTTAAAGACTCGGATCGGACACAAGTTTCCTAAAAAGTTCGTTTGTGAATAATAGTCGCAGTGGCATAAACAAAAAATATGCCTACACGATTCTGTTGGACAATAGGAATAACACGGGCTATGATATGTGGCTGACCAGTGACCATAGACTATTTATTGCGCGTCCTTTACTGACATTAAGTGCATTAATTACGGTCATTGAACAGGGAATTAATTTCACAAAGTCGCACGACCTGAACCAATCAATTCTTAAAACCTTACACACTTGAGTAAAAATGAATTTAAGTTTTAAGAACTTGCCTCAGATATTTGCTACAGACTTCACAACATTATGTAAAAACATGAAATCAAGTACGACACACATACTTAACAATCAATGTTACGACACCAACACAAGAATTTGCAACGTTGTGACGAAATAAATGCATTATTTGAAAAAATCTCAAACAACATTTTAGTACGTACACAAATTGTAGGGTTAAAATGTAAAATTACCGGTTTACGTTTTGTACTTATAACTAAAGAATCGGGCGTCGAGGTTAATTTGTGGTTTAAAATACTGATTGTAAGTGATTTGTTGAGATACTTGCTCGAAACTGCTTTTTTAACCGAAGGGAGATAATGTTTTACTTAGAGACAATTAGGTACGTTCATGTAACCCAAAATTTCAACAAAATTGTATGCCTTTCTTAATCATGGTATGGTCCTAATTACAAAATAATAGTCCTTAGATACCTACTATGCAACACAAAATTACGAAGTAAAACCATCAAGGACAAAAATAGATCTTAATTCAAGTCTAAACGCACAGCATGTGTCCTGAAAGCACACGAAACGTGCCGTTTGACGTACAGGTGTCCATTAAAAGCCAATAGACAAGAGAGTACAAACACGCACGGAAGTTAATACAAGCAGATGCATAATGGACGCACTTCAACAACTTATTATTCCGTTTAACATGCAAATTAGACCAATAATGTTATCGATTCTTAAAATATCAACAACAAAGAACGCTTGGAGATCGCCATTTTTTCTGCAACAAGTAAAAACAGCACTTGAATTGAAGTTAAAATGTATACTTTTTGCGATGCAAAATACTGCTTGTCGCATTACAAAGGTGCAATACAAGGTCGTATGGCAGCTGGTAGGTCTAATTAAAGGTTTTATGTTAAAATAATTAAGTGGGCAGTCCTGCTATGCTGCATGGACGAAGCAGCAGGTGATGCCTTGTTTATGCAAGTATAAAATCATTATTTAGGGACATGCCAAATTACTTGCATTAATAATATGGTCTCGATGCTATTATTGCCTGGACACGTATGATAAATTGCTCGAAATGCTCATTTGAATATGTGTACAATAGTTTTTTATGTCAGCTCGAAATTATGTCTAGATGTTTGCTTATTCAAATTGGTGCGTCCCCGGCGGACTGACTTAGGGTTTTATCATAACAAAGTCTCGATTACACGTTTTTTTTTAAATTTATAACACCACTGGATCTTTAATACGTTGCTTCAATAAGTTTTAGAAAGATTAAACATTCGATAGATGAGTATTCGATTGACTACGACTTAACTGTCGCTTCACTATTCAAACCAACCATGAAGAAAAAGCTGTCAGTCTTGGGAAAAACACAAACGTAAATTCCAACCAAGCCAACTAAGCTCAAGACAAGCATTACCTAAAACTCTAGAAAAATCTAGAAGCATCACAATGAATACAAAGTCACAAAATGACGTAACCTAACGAGGAGGCAAAGGAAAAAAACACGTACAAACACCCAATGTTTTTAATTTTCTATCAAAAAATATGAGACACGGAATGTATGGTAGTTTTGTGGAGTCAACAAACTTGTAAGGAACCAGTTCCTATTTGTTTGAACACATCTTTGACCAAACATTAGAAAAAGATAATTCTATATTATCGATGGATATCCACGTCGCTTAATTAGTTATCAATTAATTTATTGAGGTTTTTAGTCTTTAATTGGGCTTCTGCTTTTTTTTTTTAATTAACGAAAACTTTAGACTTCCATGGTTAAAAAGAAACATAATGACGATCTTTCAATAAATTAATAAAATTCAATAGGTCCTTAATTTGCAAAAAAAAAACATTTTTTTGGATTAATTGGATGCAAATTAATTTCAAATCATGGATTTATCAAAGTTTTAACCTTTCAACTTGTTGTTAAATATATGCAGGTATGCTGCTAGGACTCGCCGATTTTTTGCAAGTGTGACTATACAAAAGAATGTACCTAGCCTTGAGTGCTATTTGCATGAATTGTGCCACATTTTCTGTTTCCTTTATTTATTAGCGACTTGAATCAAGCAGAAATCCTTTCACTGAAACCATCAAAAGGTTTAAAGGAACTGTATGAAATAAAATGTGAAATAATTTCACAATGAAATGACCTCGAAGCCTTGTGCTATCGAGTGCAATTTTGATCGTTCGACATTACAAGCACTAATATAACCTGTAAATATTTGCTACTGGTTTATTCGAAACATATACCTAGTGTTGCAATACATGGTAAACTGATTTATTTCAACAGTTAATATTGTGTTCTTATCTGGAAATTAAAAAACTGCATTGTTTATTCGCTTATCTTCCTTAGATAGCTTTTCTTTTCATAGCTGCACGCGATTTGTTTGTTACCTGTCTTTACAATCTTTAAATCCAAGACGTTGTTTTCTATAAACGTAAGTAGTTTATTTTAAATTTTATTTATAGCCCCTCTTGCCACGTATATTTAAAGGACAACGCGCTTTACTTTGAATCTATAATTATTTGTAAGACTTTAGTCGAGCCCATTAAAATATAATGGCTGTGACGTTGCCTACACTACTAATGAATTCACGAATATTTGTTACGAATTTAACTTTATAATTTGACATTTACCGCACTCGTGCCGAATGTACATCAAACTGGCGGTCCGTAAATGCAGTCAGTGGGTCAAATATTGGCCACAGACACCTAAAATTATATATTTTATCTGCAACCTTACTGGTTACAATACAAGCCGCTTGCATCAGCGTTTGCATAACATATTGCCTGGCGTAATATCCGCGTGAACGTTCCTTTTTACTCTGATCGATTTGAACTGCACTTTTATTTAATTGGTCGGTCTGTTTTTTACTCTTTTTATACCTTTTTTGTTGCCATTTATTTAATGTGCCTGTCTATTCCAAATTAAATTTGTCGCTTCCTACTTCAATGTTGATTCAAATACCTGTCCACAAAAAATCTATTGCGTAACAGTCTTTAGTACAATGATGAATATTCAAGTATTTTTATACATTACACATTTATTATCCTCTAGAATTACACAGGATCTATTTTTGAAACGTGGACACAATTTATGTATTTTCCACACGGTATTCGTGTATGTTTCACAATAGAATCTAATCGATCGATCTACGCAATGACCACGTGCGTTGTGTTTGATAATTTCCATAACATAAAAATACACAAGTTACACCAGCATATAATAAATATAACCAATAGACAGCTACAACAATTTGCCGTCTAAAATAATAAATTAATACAAGATTAGACAGTCATTAATATCCACCCAATGTCACCCACAGTATCTACATTGTAGATGCATTGTAAGATAAAATAATTGTGGATGATCATTTTAATTTACTGAAGATAGCTTTCCTCGTATCTTTTTCTGCCGTAGCTACTGATGGATTCGTCATCGATCAAGTCATTGACACGACTGCACTGAACGCCAATATACTAGGATATGATGAGATCGCAGGCGTTCAATCAACTCTAGAGGTGCATCCACCTTATCAACGTCGCCTAACATACTATTCCGAAACAATAACGTAATTACACCACAAAATTCCCAACTATTTTTAAATTTAAATTCTAATCAATACACCAATTGATGTGTTTGTCGTGTCTATTAGATAAGAGCGCTGTCTAGATAAAGCACACATCAGCAGATAAGCGAACACATGTGTGTGAGAATGACTCCTCGGAACTTCTGCTTCCCTAGTACCCGAAACACAGAAACTGCTCACGAACGAATCTGAAAATACTACATGAACGCAACTTTCACATGTGGAAAATCGTACACAAGTGTAAATCTACATGCGTACACGGCGCATGCTCTCATTCTGCTTGTATTTGGACGGATGCCTGTGTTGTAGTGAAAACGCTTTCCTCGTACATATACTATGTATGTATGTATGTGCATAAGTGGCAGTATCTCATAGTAAAGGAACGCGTGTTAATAGCAAAGTTGTGTTTCCGCATAGGCAGTTCGTAGAGGCAACGAACACGAACGTGTGAAGGCTTGCCCCCGTGTGAACATGAGAGCGTCAACCTTACGAATTAGAAAAAAGTCGTTTTACGCCTCGCCTTGACGCATAGCCCGGATTTTTAAATTCATGGTTTTTAGTATTAGGAATTTTCTTAAAATATCAATTTGTATTGACATTTTTGGTATGGCTGGCTTTTTTATTTAATGTTTTTTTTCATACTAAAATTTTTCGAAGCAAAAATATGCGATTTTTCAAATAAAAATACGTCAAAATGTCGTCAGGCGCTGTGATTCTGACGCGCCTACACGCGCTCACGCACACCAACAAACGGGCTCACGTACTTACGTCTGTGTATATAGCTACAACATTGAAACTACAACGTACGTCACACGTTGGCCTCCCGCAATCTCTGCCAACCTGGTACCTCGTCTCCCCGTAATAAGCTGAAGATAACTCGCTTTTCTTGATCTTACAATAAAGGAAGGCATTTTAGCTTCCGTGTTCTTTTTTTAGATAGGGATTAAGAAACTTATAAATACCTTGAAAATATTTTTGACAACTACGCGGTGCAAATAGTTCTTGAGACTGGAGTGCAAACGACAAGAAACGAATATCTTTACACGATAGTTATTTTTGAATTAATTAATAATTTTATTAGGTTATAATAAAAATCCCAGTGTCCCATTCTTGGCAGGTCGAGCAAACCTGCAAGTCCTTTCATATGACTTACACTTACACTCGGTATTCAGAACTACTAAGAAGGCGTTGCTTGAACGTAACTACACGACGACGTAACATACAAGCTCTTCGTATTCTCTGCCGTCCTGGTACTGAGTGTTCTAGTTGACGATCCGACCAGTCAGGAGATGACGATCGTAATCCGAGAACTTTAATCGATTCCATACTTAGTTTTAATGAGATGAGATGAGTAATATTTTAATTGTACTAAAACATCAGAGGAATAAGTAAACTGAAACTGAATACTAAACGAGCATCCATAGCAGTCGTGTAGCGCCATCTGTTATCGACTAGCGTCAGACAACTAAATTTATGAACAGACAAGACAGAGGAGAATGGTGGTATTTTTCAAATAAAAAGTACTTGAATATGCGAGCAAGCAATTTGAGGAATTATTTTAAGGCAATGTGTCGCCAGGTTTAATTGAACAATGACAGGTGCATGGAGCCTGCCCCCGCCAAGGATGACCACTTCGGCGAGTGCACACTGGGGGCAACGGGCGGCAAATATTGGCTAGTTTTTTGCTCTAGGACATGAGCGGGACACGCAGTAGACTTCTATTATAATTAGTGTCTTTATCAGTAGATTGTAATTGGATGCGTCGCGTTAAAAACTAGATCCTTTGTGTCCTGAATGTGTAGCAATTGTGAGTTTAATATGTAGCGCCCGCCAACTGGCACCGCTATTAAAGTAAACATTGAACCGCTTGTTCTGCTGCTCGATTAAAATATGAAATATTATGACCACACGCTATTTATGTTTGTTTGAATAAAAAACAATTCAATCACTATAAATACTTTCGAGATAATAATCGAGAGGATGCGCAATTCAAAGAAAGAATCTACTATTAGTCTCTATTTTTATGTGTTTTCGTTCCATAGTTTATTTTGATCGTTAAAATTGTGAGTACCTAAACCCAATTGAAAAAAAAAAGGTCATAAGAGACTGATCAACCAGGTTTTATTAAAAACCTGCGCAGGAGTGTATAATTTTGTAGCAGTTCGGGACTTGTCAAACGATAGCCGAACACTAAAACATTATAAAGAACAATGAACAGAAACCAATGGCCAACAATTAACTTGCGCAAATAGATGTAATACTGTAGAAAACAATTGAGCCCTTTTTGCAATGCGGATTGTTAAAAAATGTGTTTGCCTTTGCGAAAAAAAATCTAAAAATGTTTAACGAACGACCTTGTAATAAAAGTATACGCAATAGTTTCGGGATGATCTAGGTGGTCGCTGGTCGTCCAAATGTTTTGCAAAAAATCTTTTTATGATTATTGTTCAATTGTGTTATGAATATCAAAGAATGCACCGCTCATTGTCCTTCATGTTTTTGTCTGATTGGTGACAGACAGTATCTTTGAGTTTTTTAAACTCATGTAACTTAAGGCTCTTACTTACACTTGAATAGTTATGTTGCTAGTTAAAATTCCGCTCGTCTGAAAATATTTTTTAAAGTATATACTAAACATTAACACTGGATAGTAATAACAGAAACACTTATGTATAATATTATGCACCTTAATACAATAAAATTAAATTACATATTCAAGAGAAAAAAAAAATGAAAAAGAAAACAGTTTGAATCAGACAACGAACGAACATTTGGAATACATTCCATACTTTTTAAAAACGAATATAAAAATTTTAGTATCAAAACACTGGCAACTACCTAGTGTATATTTAAAAAGAAATAAAAAATGCAAGCTGTGCCCACTTGACCAGCTGACGCTTTACACATTAGCCAATATGGAACATGGCCAGTTTAGACTGTATTAATTTACAACAGGTATTTTATTTAAGGCAAAATGTACGGGATAATTAAACGATAATTTAAAGAGCACTGACTACTGATGATACTGATTACTGATGTAATTGGATCAAAGAATTAAAATAAGAAGTAGATTTTGAGACAGATGAATAGACATATTTTTTTTTCGAAATTATTTTATGTACAGAAATGAAAAATGAGTGAAATTAAAATATTTAAATAAAACGTCATACAATATAGGTACTTCCCTAGTTTGTAACAAACTTTTATGGAAAAGTATTAAAACAAAGACACGAAAGCCAAACATTAGATGATTTGATACGAAAATAAATATTTCTTTATTAAAATTTAAAAGGTTATGTAGGAGGCCTTTGCCCAGCTGTGGGACAGTCGGTACAGGCTAAGAAAAAAAAAAGAAAGGCATCTAACTCTACTAGTATTTATTGCCTAGAACGAAACGTACATAAAAAAAGTAATCTTATCCAATGAAAAAAAGAGCTCAAGTATTGCTGGTGTTATACAAGTTTCAGCACAGGAAATGAATAGTTTATATGCAACAGGGTAGTTTGGTGTATTCCTAACCGCCATCACCGAGCACCTAATAATTCTGTATTTAATTCTGAAAAGGTTTATAACGTGTTGAAATAAAAATGCGCATGTGCCGGAACTGATAGATTTTTTATGCTTTTTAATCCGATAAAAATTACACTAGGTACATTGCATTCAATGATATGCGAATATGTGGAATTTGATGTGGAAATAATTTTCTTAATCCACACTTTTCTGTTACTTCCAAGCCTATTATAATTTATTTAAACTAATCACAATTATTGAGGTAAAATCTGTTTGTAAGTTTGTATATAGAGGAGTAATCTTCGGAACTAATGATCCAATTCATATTTTTTTTCACATAAAGAAAGATACATTATTGGCGGGTGCTATAGGGTATTTCATATCTATATCCTGCATATTAGCTGAGCTATAACAATTATTGCGAGCGAAGTCGCGGGTGAAGTGCTAGTTATTTAATAAAGTGATTTTGACCAACCCTGACCATTGTTTTGTGAACATGTTATCAATGTGTATCTATACTATACTAATTTCTATTATAAAGAGGAAAGATTTGTATTTTTGTATGTAACGAATAAACTTAAAAACTACTGAACCGATTTAAAAAATTCTTTCAGCAATGGACAGCTACATTATCAGCGAGTAACAAAGGCTATATTTTATCCCCGTACTCCCACGGGAACGGGAACTATGCGGGTGAAACCGCGTGACGTCCGCTAGTCTAAAATATTGTTATTTCGTGCATTGTATTAATGTTATCCTTTCCTCCTTCCAGATGCGAGAACATCGGCCTTCAGCTTCACATCATCTTCATCATCTCCATCACCAATCTCATCATCATGATCATCATCCAACTTCATATTCATCATTTCTACTTCATTACGTTAAATACTCAGTAGTAAATAAGATGTTATGCGACTGATACATTTCTCAAGGAATTGCACATATCCTTCATGCATTTTTATTTTTATATAAATTATTATAACTTTAATATTAAGACGATGTTATTTTGTTCACATAAATGTATTTCCCATTTCTAGTTGTATTATTTTTTGTGTCAATAAAGTAACATCAATAAGAAAAATACTTAGTTTAAGAAAATTGAAAAAATGACAAGCAAAAAGAGGCAAGGCATTTTGAATGGTTTTCTTCACCCCCGACTGTAAATTATCTAGAGAAACCTTCAAAAATGTACCGCAAATTATATGTAGAAAAACATTATTATTATCTAAGTTCTTAGTTTTGTAATATTTCGGCTCCTTGAATACGTAACTGCCTACATAATTCGAGTTACCATTATATACCTTCTGCTTGATAAATTGTAAATAAACTTGCAACACTATTCCAGTGCTCCTCGTTGGGCCCTTATATTTTTACTTATAACTCTGTCTAAATATTAGCATATTCTATTATTATGTAGATAAAGTAGATAAGACTGCGTTAAATTTAAGCGGCTACTTTTAAAAATTCAGTGTTGCCAAAAAGACTGAATTATTAAAATGAATGAGTTTAACCTCTTTCGTCCTTCTTTCGGTAAAAAGGCCCAGAAAGGATCCCACCCTAGGATATTTGAAACTTATATCAATGTAAGCGAAAGTAAAGGCATAATATAGGGGATAATAAAGATGTTTATAATTATTATTTTGAAACTGAGTTTTTATTTACTTCTTAAACCCATGAACAAAATTGTGAATTCTCCAGAATTCTCAAAATCAATCAATTAAAAAGTATAAAAGTCCAAATCACATATGAAGGAGTTTTTGAACTAGCAGACACCCAAAAAAGAACATATGGACCAGATACTCCTGAGAAAGATGACCACACCTCACAAGCAGCCTGCCAGCATAGAGACAAACAATAGAAAAACACTTAGCAAAATAGATAACGACACTATTAAATAAGTATGAATGAACAAAAACACAAGACAATCGACACATATTCATTTGTTCCATTACCATTATTGTTAAACATTATTGTTACTTGGGGTATTTACAGGTAGATTCGGAAATTGCATAAAACCCATCGATGGACAAGTGTAGGCGAACTACAAAGGAATCTGAAATAGTACAAAATGGGCTTACATCATGTGCAATTTCAGTTCGAAAATAACGTAGTTAAACTAGTATCAAAATGAATAATAACAATAAATGAATAATTTTAGATGAAATTGAAAATAAACATCGTAGTTTTAACAACTGTCAACATGTTCCCCGAAAATGGAAACCAATAAGATCTCCCAAAATCTCTATTATTGAAGGCAGAACCAAAACAACAGAAACAACAAACCTTGCTTTATATCAGGACCGAAATTAGAAAAGAGGCTGTCTAAAGCTGTCAATTGAAAAATTTAAACCTATAATAGGTTTTGAGACAGTTTGCAGACAACAAAACTAAATAATCTACTCTTACTTGAGATCGTTTAGAAAGAAAACTATACTTAGTAGCACCCTTAAGCTACCTACAGCAAATAAGTGACATAAACATAAAAGACCATAACACCACCGACAGCACAATACCCATACTAAAACATACTATTAAATTATACATCAACAATAAATAAGCAAAGAATCTCGCACATATCTGTTAGTCAAACAATACTCGATGATGATACTAAAGCTATGACCTACGACAACAGTTCGTGAGTTGTGTCTCCACCGGCTTTACTCCTACTAGTACTAATTACTAACGGTATATCGTCAGTTGAATTGACGTATGGTTTGACTCACGATAGTTAAATCATAGATTTTGTTCGGTGTTTTGTTTGAAAGGATAATTTACACATAGAGAAAGCCTTCAAAAAGTATACCGATAGGAATTTACTATCAAATTTCTATCAGTATTTCTGTTTTAAGATGGATGCTCCGGGGTAGCCCGCGAAATTCAAAATTCGTTTTTTGCAATTTGCAGGCCAGTGTAAGGTTGAATGTTGATTAAAATATTGTTCGCGACTGTAAGACGTATGTAATTACAGAATTATAATCATCAAAATCATCAATACAACTCTCCAATTTCATGTAACTCGATTGAATGACTTTTTCATGAAATATTCATTCAATCGAGTTACATTAAATTGGAGGGTTGTTTCGCAAAAAACGTAAGAAATTTTGAATTTCGCGGGCTACCCTGGAGCATCAGGCTTAAGTCTTTTCCAGTTGCATATTTACATCTGTGACTTTTAAAAACTTTAAATGATCATCTATTTCTATGCCTGAAGTATAACTTTTCACTTTATACTAAGGGTAAGGCATTGGAAATCACAAATTTCTATAGAAAGCCTTGTTGTAATTGCTTCATAAGAATAACTGACTATGACAATCTCATCATAAGTAAAACAACCAATGACCAGTTACAGAAACCGAGCTACATTATGAAGTAGCAAAGCAGCGTAGCTGTTCACAAACACTTCGATTCGATTTCGATTCGGAAACTCGTATGTCTATCTCGCTCGCTTTCGTAATGCCAAAAAAAGACAGACATACGACTTGTCGAATTTAAATCGAATCGAAGCGTTTGTAAATAGCTATGCAGGTAAGTAACAGCGCTCAATCTGACGTAACAAGAGAGTTCATGGTGACCATGTTGATGACAAATAACACGACAAAATGTCAAGTGTAGTGGTAATTGCACAAAATACACTTGGTATACTGTCGTAACTCGTAAAACAATATCAGCTTTCATTAAAACAATGTGATCTGATTAACAGAAATACCTTTAGGTCAAATTGTTGCTACATTTAAAATTGTTGATGGAATTGGACTTGGAAAAGTCTAAGGTAATTTTAATTTGTTTGAATAAGATAACAAAGTTAATCTTAATGTTTCTTTAGAGGCAAGTGGTACTGGCAAAAACAATATTGATACCCCCGGCGTTTATGGGATAAATAAGTACTACCAGCAAGCAATTATTATATGGAACACCAAAAAAAAAACCCACACAGAGACGAGCCTTCAATTAAATAATCCTTACGTCCATCGGGAATCTTCATTGTATAATCATTACCAAGATACGTAGGAAAGTACCACAAAAATAAGTACCGTAGGACTACAAAAAGTGACAGACAAACAACAGATACCTTCAATACGAAGACCAAACAAATATAAATAAGTAACGTTACCAGGAGCGCATAAATCATAGAAGATAGATAAAGGCCAACCGTTAGTCCTAAATTCCGAGCCAGCCACGGTATAATCGCGACCACTTACGAAGATAGGAGCGACTATAATAAGCTATTACCGAAGTACTAACCTTTTGATGTATCGTTTAGCGGTATCCATGTAATAAGCTAGCTGACTATGTAGGGTTGGGACCCGTTAAACTAAGCTCTAGTGATGTGCTTGCAGCTGTAGTATCGATGATCGATTTCAGTTTGACCACAAGCTTGTTAAAATCTAAGCTAAGAAAACATTAGTTTTTGCAACTGGATTTGAAGAACATTAGTTTTGTGGAAACTTATTTTGTTTACTAACATTTTAAGTAGCTGATATAGTAAAACAGTGATTCATATAACCTTATTGATATTTACTTGTTATTAAGTATTTAAATTGCAAATTTCAAAAAGAACAATATAAAAAATTAAATGTTAACAATATGTTAACTGTAAATATTAAATTAAATTCATACATATGATGCGTAAATTGAATCATTTTCATACAATGTTACACGCGCAATACATTCATGTTTATCAATTAGATAATCTTAAAATTTATCATAAATTCAATCAATTAAAAATTACCAAAAACAATGAAAACAAAGGTCGGTCCTTCAGTTTGCTGTTGGTCCTTCGAGCCGAATCTTGTCCACTCTCTCGAAAATATCGCAACAATAAAGTAAAAGCCTTCTAACTAAACCCATAAACATCGACATCGATAGAACGCAAGCGCCAGGCCGCGGCAGGATCAGGGATACGCGGCCACTAGCGCAGTGGGTCGCCGGCCGACAGGAATGCGGAAGGGCGTCTTCTCAGCTATACACGCGCGACCATAGGATTTGTCCAACTCACGATAACTGTGCTATCGATTGTGATCGTTAGTTCCTCTGTCTTATGGCCGCCTGGTACTTTGATTGCGAAATTTACAAAGGTTGTGGTTGAAGTGCTACAGTAATATTACGTACGTGTATTTTTTTTGTAGCAATTTCCAATTATATAATATTTTTGTATTTTTAGTTTAAGTATTTAGAGAAGTTTATTTTAGATTTTTAGTCAGTGTGGTCAGATACTGATGAAGTCGCCTTATCGCGTTCAAATAAAAAAATCAGGCTTTTGAAATCAACCCACGTGATAGCAAATAAAAATAATACATGGGTTTTTAATCTATAAAACCATCAACTATATCGAAATGATACCGCCCTGCCTCTCCTTGTCAAATGGGAAGCAATACAGATTTGCAAATCACGTAAATAAGGAAGCTTTCGGACCAAACAGTGAAATAAAATCTCCAAGAACTGCTTAAAAAATTAACAGATCATAAATTTTAATTAGTGAACGACTTTACAGTTCAAAAGGTGAAGTTCGATACCTTCGACCCTCAGTATCTTGAAGCAAGTTCATACATTAAATGGTTGACATGCCAAATATGGTAAATTCGTGATTTAATGTCAGTTCGGTTGAATGCCGCTGTCAATATAAAGACAGGTGTCACTTGACCTTTAATTGTTGTTCAAAATTGTTAATCGAGACGTTGTTTCTTTGTAAATATCGGTTACAGGATTGGATATTCATCGGACATCAGTTTTCATTGAGTTATTAAAACTGTGTTATAAAATATACAAGCTAATCGAGAGAGTAGTAATTTTATGGGCATAAGACAACTGTCTTTTTGCTAAATGTTGCAGTTATGTTAATCTTTTGCCTGTTTTGTTGAATACCAACTTTACAAAAAAATATAGCTTTAGTGATTAATTTGAAATATATCTATCCATAAGAATAAGTTCTTATACACCGTACGTTTCGGCAACTACCTTATCAGTCACTCGCAATTTTTTTTTATAAACTTTGACACAATAATTCGCAACTTTCCTACAAGAGAATTCAAAAGCCCAGTGCAGTCTAAAATACTGTTTAATATTGTCAAAAATTTCCTACACCATCCTGCAATAGCTCAATATCTATCTTCGAATAAATCTTAGCACAGAAACTACCTCGTGCACCGGTCTTTAACGGTACCCATACAAAGTAGAAGAAGAATCATTCGTAGGGCGCTCGATAAAAAATGGAACCTGTCCAAACTATCGCCCAAAAAACTATAGTCCTGTTACCACAAGGGTACTGACCTGTTGGGGTGGAATGACCTATTTAGATTGAATGGTGTCATTATAGGATGCACAACCTTTTTTGAGACGTCCATGTTGATTACTTTTTTTGTATGGCAACATTAATTTGATTAGTTTAAACTTGTAAAGTATTGCTTTGATTAAAGAGTGATAGTTTTGTTTATTTTTAGAGTTAAATAGAAATCAATGTTAATTAGAAAACTTCATAGCAAATTGTTGAAAAGTGTAAATTTTCTTATATTATTTTTCTCTTTTATATTATCTCTTATCTCTTATTATTTCTTTTCTCTTATATATTATCTAGATATTATTTATTATTATAATGTTGCCTACAGCTAAAATGACTACCTAGTTTACGGTGTTAAAAATTAATCACAATAGACGAAAATCGCAAAAATTTATACTTGGAAAAAGCACCCCATAATTTAATTATAAATCATGCTTCTATCGGGTCTTATCTGTAAAGTGATTATAGTCGATAATGTTATAACTCCTGGTATGTTAGTATTATTAAAATCTAGTAAACCGTAGAAATAATGAACTCATAAGTCAGTTATTGTACTAGTATTGTAATAGTCATGATTGTGTCTTGAACACAATCTTAATTATACAATCAAAATATTAAATAAACCGTTTACTTACTCATACCTAAGGACTGCAACAAAAGTCCGACAATGGTGTCGATTCTGTTGTGCACAAACTCAACTTAATTTAGACTATTGCTATCTTTTTCTCTCCAATAAAACGAGAAAGAGACGGATGTAATTTAGAGCTGTCAATTTAGTTGGAACTAATATTTATATATAAATGAAGGGTGCACGTAAAAACATGTCGGCTAAAAACTAGTTTGACATCTCTAACTTAGTTCATAGCTATAGCCGTCCTTTTCTTGCACTGCCTTTTAGTAAAAGATAGCAATAGCCTAGTGTGGTGTGTGTGTCCTAGTGTGGGGCAAAGTTTAAAAAAAAAAAAAAAAAAAAGGGTAGCCTAAATTAAGTTTAGTTTGTGCACAACAGAATCGACACCAATGCGACTGAAAATTTGTTGATTGTGGAGCTGTCATTCGTAAGAGTCGGTATGGATAGATATTTTCTTATAGTTAAGCCGTTGGTCCCGGTTGTCATTTATAGATATTTGACAGTCGTAACAAGTGGCCCAAAAAGTCTGACAGCCAGTCTCACACCAAGGGGTATCGTATCGCAGTACTAACTGGGTTGTGGAGTTCATTTAGGCAGTCGCTCCATGTAAAATACAGGTATTCAGCTGCATCCGGTTAGACTGGAAGCCGACCCCAACATAGTTTGGAAAAGGCTAGGCAGATGATGATGATAGATCTTTTCTTGATGAGTCTTAAGTTGTTTGAATAATGTATTTTCGTCGAAAATTTTCAATGGTCTAGACTAGAAGGATATATGGCGTGACGAGCTTGAATCTTACAAAAAGTATTGGGCCCAAATAGTCACAGGCAGAGAGAAATGGAAAAAGGAAAGGGAGGCCTTTGCTCTGCCGTGGGACACATTCTCAGGACTAATAATAAAATAAAACTATAACCAACATTGAAAAATTAGGAATTACAGTTTTTTTTAATTTAAACCTACTACTCAAGATGAAAATAGAGGAAGCAGCGAATTCCGCGGCTGCAGGACTGTTCGAAAGAGATACCGTGGCCCCGGAACACAAAGGGCGATGAAGGAACATGGATAGGTTTTAGTCAGTAAAAGTCTGACACTCTCTCCTGCTCCGCCCAGAGCGGGAGAAGTCATTTGATGATTTCCCATCCGAAAAAAAAAAAATTGTGGCAGCGAATTTCCGGTCAGCCTTGAACAGCAAAAACCTTCGCTACGCCACTGGTTCTAGAATCATATAAGGAACTGATTTCATGGTAAAAGTTTGTGACCCAATATCCTGTAAGTATACAAATTTAAATATCAATACAAATTTAGAACAACATCTCAAGTTAAATATTTTACTTAACACGAACAAAACGTATGCAACGCACAATCGGGTAAAAATACCAAGCCGAATGCACATGTAAACATTTAAATAGTTATTAATTCAACAAAGATGATAGCAATTATTTATTCACGATGCATATAGACTTGGTACATACAATGTGCAAGACAGGCGATAGTTACTAAAATTAGCCTCCACCTGTCTTTAAAAGACGTCTAGTTATGTAAGATAAAGATATTTAAACGATATTTTTGTTTCTTTGTATCTTTTGACTAGTCAGTCTTGTCTTTGGGTTCGTTTGGTTCTTGTTCAGACAGACAGTAATTTTTAATATCTCACAGTTTGTTTCTGGAAAGTCGTTGACTGATTTTAGAATTAACTTACTCTAAAAATATATTAGAAAGAACTAGGTATAAGTCGGATTCCTGAAGATTTTTATTAATGGTTGGAAGTAAGAGGCATATTTTGAGCTATAAATACTTTCCAGAGACAATAAAGCGACTAAAGGCTATCTTTGACGAAATGTCTAAAGTACGGTCTATGTCGAAAACAGATCATTCGACAACAGATGGAATCATTCCATTTACTGCTATTCTCACTTTATCCATACTAACCAGTCTCACGCATTCACTGGTTTATTGTCCAGCACACCATTCCAGTCATTCTCATCATTAATCATTCTTTCGAAGTACCTCTTCCACCTACCCTATTTTCTCATCATCCGACAGAACCATTCCATCTTCAGCTTTTATGCATCCCTCGACTTTCTTTCTCTCGCTCTAGCAAGCCGATATAGGTCTTTTTGGCCTGCTGGACTATCGAGTGCGTCTAAAAGCTTTTCCGGGGTTTTGCTCTCGCTATGGCCACAGCTTTCTTTGCTGTTTTCTTAAGAGCATCATACTCACTCTTCTTTTCAGCTTTCAAACTAACATTTGCAACTTCAACATTCTGCCATTCCTTAAATTTTCTCTTCTTTTCCTTCAACACCTTCTGGATTTCTGTCGACCACCACCATGTATCCCTATCTATCGTACCCCTTCCTTTCGTCTCTCCTAAAATATGCTTTGCTACACTCCTCTAATATACACAGACATCTCATTCCAACATTCATTAACACTTTGCTCGTTCATGTCTCCCATCTCTAACATTTTATCCACCACTCGATCTTTAAATTCTTTCGCACAGTCATCCTTCTCTAACATATACACCATTTTATTTTAGGGGGAGGTCGGTCTTTGGTTTCATTGACTTTTATTTCTGTGACTATTTCCAAAACTAGGAGTCTATGCTGTGTAACCAAGTCTTCTCCCGGTAAGACTTTACAATCTTTGATGCAATTTAATTTATTTCGGCGGACTAGGAAGTAATCTATTTGTGTGTTATGGTTACCACTTTTGTACTTTTGCTCTGTGTAGCTTTTATTCTATAAAATTTAAATATTCACAATTTCCATCACCTGCAGTTTAGTTATATATATTAAATACTTGCTAAAATCGCAAGTTTAAATTAAAATGCCTACTTTAAATACTGTTACAAATGAACAAAATTTAAAGATTGCGAATGTCAATTAGCAAAGACAAATGTAGAAGTGAACCTTAAACTACTATTAAAGTGACATAACGTTTTCAGGTGGAGAATGCGCGGGAACGTAAATTATTATACATTTTTGGTTTACTTAATTGATCAAAATGAATGTGTTATTAATTACTAGTGCTATCTTAAAATGACTACGAATTTCTCGAATATGGGTCGTTGTAAGTACAGACGTGCATAAATAATTAAAGACTGTTTTGACGTTAAGTCGTTGATATTGCCTGTAATCTAAAGATCTTTGACAGGCATAACGAGTAGTCAGAACTTCAGAAGCCCGAAAGTATGGCAATACTGGAAATATAAATAATGGATACTGGAAGCTGACCCCACATTGTTTGGCAATGATGCAAATATATTATATAGACCGTTTTGAAATTGTCGTCAGAACACCAACAATATAATTGTCCCTTTGCCTACATGTCTACGAGAGAAAAAAAAATCCTATGTTTGAATTAAGTACTTATTTTTGTAGTTCACATTTATCTTTAAGATTGATCACTTAAATAAAAATCTAACGTTTTTTAAAAATCTGAACGACTGACTGACTAATCTCTTTTCTTAAATAAAATATAAAACCATGAGAGCAGTTTATTTCTATAAACATACAAGTACTGGTTTAAAATATTTTTTTTTTACAAATACCTAAGCAATTGTGGACATCAAAACTAAAAAGAAGGTGCACTAATGTAACTTATCAAGTTTTACGATCAGCATTAAAAGATCTTAGAATTAAAAAGGTTAAAAAAATAATACCTAAGTGAAAATCTAGTTTCGAAAAAAACAACTGTTTAATTAGTTAAATAAGACCGCAATGAATGGGGGACAGATGTCTGTAATCATTGCAATTGGCGTTAATTTATTGTCACAAGAATTGTACCTGACAGAAGCAAGCAAATCAATTTAGCTTAAAGTGCTTAATTTCTGAACGTCTAGAAACAAATCGTTGAAGTGCGAGTCGGATTGACGCATTGAAGTCTTTTCGAAACCACATTTAGAAAAGTGCCCATAAGAGAACCAACACAAATGCCTAAAAAACATGTGTATTTGTGTGTCATCATAACACACAAAATCAGTTTGTTATGTCCTCACCACGAGCCAGGAGGCCCGAGTCCCACTCAGGCCTCCTACGGGAAGAAAAAAATCCCAGTAGTCCCATAATGGAACTACTGGGATACGGCATTCTCTGATGGGGATAATGATGAGATAGCACATCATTCAATAGCTGCAAGATACTTCTCGCAAGCATCGTTATGCTTGCGAGAATCGCATCATGGAGACTTGCATTGCCCGCAAGCATCGTTATTGCAACAGAATTTTTTCGTGAGTAATTAGCCATCGAAAGTTTGCGATTTTGTCGATATCTATGTCGAGACTCCGGCCCAGGAATTGGCAAAACTATACCGACCGACGATCAGACTTCCTAATGAGAAACCTGGATTTGTACAACAGAAGTTACCTAGTTCCTTTTGTTTGGTTTAGGAGTACCACAGTTTGGAGAGTCTGTATTTAAGGTTGAAACTTATATCATACGTGTGTAAACGGACCACTTCACGAAGCCGTCAACCAAGCACTCTATACATCAAATTATAGGTTTACTCACACAAAAAAAATCAAGGAACAAACAGTGCATTAAATTATTTGAAGTGAATTTGGTGCCTACTTTCTAATTTTAAAAGGACATTAGAAATGTAACATGCTTTAAAATTTGCCCCATGTTCTTTCGGGCCGCGACAACCGTTCTGAAAGCCTTTAAAAATACCATCTGTTACCAAAATCAACAATTACGTTGATGAGAAGCTTATACAACGTTGTACGAACATTCCTTTAACGATCGCACTGCGTTTGTATGTTCCCGAAATAATACCATTGAACGCATCTCTAGCTCGATCAAACGCCTTTAGTCCTTTACCGGTCCAATAAAAACTCCTATTAATTGCGTAAGCACATGTAATAAACTTTTGGATTGGTTAAAAATAACCGAGGCAAGAGCACCACAGGTCGACTCAGTATAAATTCTTAAAAAACATAAACTTCACAGTCCTTCATGGCGTCTAAACAGACTATAAATGACACCAACGATTTTCGAATTCCGAACTATCCACTTTCCGATACGAATCAAATTAGAATTACCGCCAAATCTGACGTAGGACTTTTTAAATTCGGATACACATCCTGAAATCTATGATTAGAACTCGATTCTAATGCACAAAAAATAGAGTTTAGTATAGTTGTTGAGTGTTCGTGTAGTTGAATCGTTATAGCGTGTGCGCAGTGCGACTAGGATATAGGTCATTGCTCCCCTAAACCTGCGGAGTAGTCAGGGCAGTTCATAAGTACTTCCATGTTTAAATTGCCCAACTTGTATGTACTCTCTGTACAGGACGGCTCGGACATTACTTACTCGCCGGACGACTGACCATCCTGCCGGCCTCCGTGTTGATAACATCTAGTTTTAGAGTCATTCCTCCCGGGAATGAGGACTATAATTCTAAAAAGGATAAGGTTTTGAATTAAAGGACACGCGTCTGGACATAGTTTTGTGTGTGTATCCGAACTTTGTTGTCAAGTCAACGCTTTTGATGGTTTTTTGGAGAAAAAGTTCGTGATGCAACTAAAATTTAGCCATTCAGGTATTGTGAGCCCAGTTTAACTGGCTAAAGGAGCAACAGAATACACTTCAAGATAAAATGTCTTAAAAACACCATTAGATATGTTAGTGTGGTTGAATTCAATCTTATATACTTACTTAGAGTAAGTATTAGACAGTAATACTAAAAGGGTTTAAGACAACATTGGTGCTTGGTGCAATGAATGCGAATGTTAACAAACGAGAACAATGTCATAATCTACACATAAGCAGAAATGTTTTTTCATACTTATTGCCTTCCGTCATAAGTAACGGTGATTTAACTGCATTTTCCCCCTAATCGATTGGTTATCACATAATGTTATACATTATGAAACAGCACCGGTAATTTTCACATAAATATTATGACTTCTCGTAAGTACCGTTTATGAATTTCCGTTGCATTTGCCACGTGACCGCTACTGTTGTTTTGCACTGTCTCGTGGTCAAAGGCTGTTTGTACAAGGATCTTTTGCGCGTGGCGAAACTCGGAATTAACGCCGCCATATTGATTTTTCAATTTTCACAAAACACTATATACAGATTCCGTTTACCAGTGCCATTCGAGTGCCAAAAGATTATTGTATCACTTGAGTAGTCGTTCTAGTGGTCACATGAGGTCCTGGGTTCGACTCCCAGGTCGGGCAAAATGTTATTGGGTTTTTCCATCAGGAATTTCTACGTAGCAGCCACGGAGCCTGATGTTTGATGGCAATAGGTTCGCCCCCTATTACATAGGACTTAAACATAACTGGCGAAATGTGGGTATACTATTTGGTACACCTCTGCCTAGTAATCGGGTAATACAGGCGTGATCTTATGTATGTTATAACGTATTATTTATTGGCGCTAAACGAGATATCATAAACTGACGCCATATTCCATAAAACACATAATAGATGTTATGAGCTTCATACATTCTAAAGAGAGCCGGCGCTAGATAAATTAGCAGTATTTAAAGGCTTATAAGACTCCCTTTCTCACGATACGCAAATAAAACTCAAGTGTGATCGACTTTTACGATTCGCAGGGAGAGTTAATAGTATAGTTACTACTATTATTGGCGCCAGTCGTTAAAATCTATTGAAATAAGCGTTAAATCGGTGAGAAAATGTGGTAGATTCTTAATTTGAATCAGGTTGACGATAGATACAAATCATTATCAACAATTTCCTGCCCTAGTGCCAATTTATTTGTGGTCGGTGCAGCATGTCTTCTTATTTTAAATTTCTCTATTACTCATCATCTCAGGATTCACCTCCTTTCTAGCCATATCATCCTTCACACAGTCCATTCATCGTTTCTTTGGTCTTCTTCTATTCTTATACCCATCCACATTCATACTCAAAATAGAAACAAATATCGAACAATAATAATTAAACCTTTTTAATTTTTGGGGCTAGGCTAGGTATTTGAGGTACTGTTATTCGAACAGAGGACCCGAAAGAAGAGACAATCTATCAGCTATAGGCTACTAAAATCTTAAGCCAATCTTGCTAAAAGAATCTTGTCCAGACGTCAGCATATCAGGCAACCAGAAACTGTCAAATTTTCCCAATCAACCTTGAACCTACCTAATGCTTTAGCGATAAAGTTGAAATAATAGTAGCTTGATGTACTGTAAAAACTATTGTCACTGTTCTAGGCCATATGACGCTTTGGAAATCTACTCTATTGCTGAATGAATAAAGTTACATGACCAGCTTCATTTAAGTTTGTTGAAATCTCAAAAGGTAAGATCACATTAAATAAACACCATAAAATTACTCTCCGTTGACGTACACAATTTATAGAGGAACCACGCTATAAGATTTTTATTTCAATTCCCCTAAGTATATATTAGATTGAAACACATTATTTACAGAATCCGATCCTTATAGTGAGCTTGAAGACGTGTTTATGGAGCTAACTAAACTTTATTTTATTATTATTACGATAAAACAACTATGAATGTCTGATTCTAATAATATTTTAATTTTTAGAATGTTTCGTAGAAAACCTATAGATATTTCTACACTAAACCAGCAGTAAAATAGCATTTAAGATTATTACAATTATGTACTACTAAAGAAAGACTTCATGGGGTATAGAGATTTCATAGAAAAATGTGACTTCAAGTATCATTATAAGGGTTCACACAGTCAAGCGACGCATTGCCAACGGCAAATAAACTGCAGCCGTCGCTACCTGTCGACGACTGCCGCCGAAACGTCGACGGTTGCCGTCGACTGCAGTCGTCGACAGGTGGCGACGGCTGCAGTTTATCTGCCGTCTTGCAGCTCGTCTTTAAGAACTCTGGCCGAAATTATATGACGTATGGTGCGGCCGCTTTAAGTGTGCAGTTCAAGGTAGAGTTCCATTACAAGAAAAGCATCGATAAGTCTAATTTGGTACGGATATTTATTTTAGGTCTGTTTTCCCGGCCGCGTAGATAAGCTGTTGGTTGTAGTGTTAGGGCTACCGCACACTTGAGACAAAACTGTCTTGAGACAGACTACTTCCCTACTAGCGCGAGCGAGATATAAATAGTCTGTCTCGTTCACACCAGTAGGGAAATAGTCTGTATCAAGTGTGCGGTAGCCCTTTTTTTTTTTTTTTTTTTCGGATGGGAAATCATCAAATGACTTCTCCCGCTCTGGGCGGAGCAGGAGGGAGTGTCAGACTTTTACTGACTAAAACCCATCCATGTTCCTTCATCGCCCTTTGTGTTCCGGGGTCACGGTATCTCTTTCGAACAGTCCCGCAACCCCGGCAGGCATCGGTCCTGCGATGCGGAGCCTGCGATGCCTGGCGTACAGGTGTCGCGCAGCCACGCACGCCTCGCGCAGAGACGTCAGCTCTCGCGACCACCAGTACACCTGACGTCGGGCGCTTCCTGGCCGGACTCGGGGCATTGCCACGTCGCATATATCGGACATGGCCTCCTGGAACCACCCTGCCTCATTATTAATGTCGGCAGGCCTGTCCGGTGATGTCACCCAGGCCTGCACGATCGAGGCTTCCAGGAGGAGCTCCCGGTCCAGCTGCTTTAGCGCCCAACGCGGACCACTCGGGGCCTGTTGGACCGGCGCGCTTGAGGTCTGGGTGGAGACGTCGAACCGGATGTACCGGTGGTCGGAATAGGTCTCCACCCCCTCCATGACACGCCAGTCAATGACACGCGGCGACAGAGCGGGGCTAGCGAACGAAATGTCCACCACCGACTCGCCCCGCATCCGCACACACGTGGGGACAGAACCCCGATTTAGAACGTCCAGGCCCTTCTCCAGGGCCCAGTCCTCCACCATTCTTCCCCGCACGTCTGTGCAACGGGAACCCCAAGCCAAGTTCTTGGCGTTGAAGTCCCCGAGGACAAGTACGGGGAGGGATTGGTTTCCGACGACGACACTCAACTCCGCAAGGGAGTTGTGGAACTCGGCGAGAGTTCGGCTCGGGGAGAAGTAGACTCCCACCACGACAATCTCCCCGAACCGTGCTGCTACGCATCCCCGACCCCTCCTGACTTTTTCAAGGGTCGGGGTGCCGGCGGCGGCCGACGACACAATGGTCACTGAGCCGCTAAGGTCCGCCACCCAGTCTTCCCTGGGCAGGACAAAATACGGCTCAGCGACCACAGCGATGTTTATCGACCACTGCGCCATGCTCTGGAGCAACAGATCCTGAGCACAGGCGCAGTGGTTGATATTCGCTTGGAGGAAGCGTAATGGGGCCGTTATTGGCACTCCATTGCCGCTTCCTCCTCCCTGGCCCCTTGTGAGGGCCCCACTGTGGCGGCGACAGCGGCAGCGGCGGCAGTTGCGGCTGCGGCGGTGGCGACGGTGGCGGTGGCGGCGGAGGGCCTACCCTTGCCTCTGGTGGCTTTGGTGGGTGGAACGCAGGCCTTGCTCCCAGCCCGGTGATCGGCCGGCTTGCCAGCCGCCGCACATGCACCGCAGTGCGGCGTGGCGCAGCAAGCTGCGGACATGTGACCCGGCTGGCTGCAGCGGAAGCAGAGGCCGCTGCGGTCAACCTCCGAGGCGCACTGTACTGACACGTGGTGTCCCACGTGGCAGCGATAGCACCTCAGAGGTCTGGGCTCCAGCAGCTTCACCTGCGCTGAAACCCAGCCCACCAGTAGCCTACGGCCCTCCACTATAGCTTTGGCCGCCGTCACAGGGCAGCATACCGTAACGGTATGCATACCCGTGAGGTCCGGGCGTAGGGCGCCTGCCCTGACCTGCTCAGCAGGACACCCACCGGACCTGGCGACGGCGGCCACCACCTCCTCCTTGGTCACCGAGTCGTCCAGACCCAGAATGCGCAGGTCTGCGCATCTCACGGGCCTGGACACTCGGGCCTCGTCCGCGTTTAGGGACGCTCTGAGCTTTTCCGCCAGAGCGTCAGCGGACGAGCCGCTGGTTTCACCGGGGATCTCCAGCATGCGTGCCCCCGTCGCGGTGACCTTAAGCCGGAGGCCCCCGGTGATCCCGAGCTCCCCGAGATCCACCGTCTCCTTCGCCTTCGCCAGCAAATCGCGGTAAGACACGCCCCTCTTTTCCGCTTCCGGCTGTAGTGTAATCACTACAGCCGCGGTCTTCGGGGCGCGGAGCCTAGCCGCGATCTTGCGTGCCCTATGCTGGCGCTGCCGCTCCTCATTCCGGGCCTTTTTGGCCGCCTTTCGCCCCTTCTTTTTCTCCCCGACCACCTGCCATCCGGCTTCAGCCGAGGGAGGTGTAGGGGGCTGGGGGGGCGGTGGTGGCGGCGGCAGCTGCCGTGCCGCAGGCACTGGCCCATTCGCCGTAGGCACTGGCGTTGGCACAGTGTCCACTTGTGCAGCTGCCTTGCCCTTCCCTTTTTTGGCCGCCTTTTTACTCGTCGCCGGTTTCGCCGGAGCCGGCTTTTCGGAGGGGGGGGGTGCCACAGCCCTGCCGGAGGGCTGGCTGGACGGCCCCGGTGCGGGTGCGGTAGCCGCAGCAGCCGCGTACGACACCGTGCTCGGCATCGTGCTTGGGCCCGCGGCTGCCCTGTTTGCACCCAGGGCGGGGCGCAGTACAATTCCCTCCAGGACGGAAAACCGCGCCTGGAAGGAAGCCAACTCCTGCCGAACCAAGTTTAGAACCTGGTTCTCCACCGGCATGGGCTGGGCTTGTTGCTGCTGCTGCTGGCCCCTATTTGAAGGTGCCGTGCGGGAGCCAACCTCACGTAGACTGGCCAGGTCTGCGTGGAGCTTAGCGTTCTCTTTTTGGAGAACCTCCATGGCAGCCGTCAGGCGGGCTAACTCCACCCGCAGTTTAGCCACCTCCTCTCCACCTATCGGAGGAGGAGGAGGAGGGGAAGGCCCCGCAAAGTTGGCTTCTGCAGCCGCCATGATGGAGGCGGAAGCCGCGGGTATGGCCTTGAGTTTTGAAGATGTCTTCACCTTCAAGGCCACGCCCCTTATTGCGGCTTCCACCTCCTTTGCGAACCTGGCCTTACGCTCCGCATCGGAGCCGCCAGGTGCACCCGCCTCGTCGCCCGACCCGGGAGCAGTCATGCCCGGTTGGCGCTCCTCTTCGGCCAGTCTCACCGACCTTTCGGAGGCAGACAACCCCCTCCCTCTGCCTCTGATCCCACCACGCTTGTTGGTGGGGATCTTTCTGGCCGAGGCCTCCTCCTCCCCGGATGATGACGCTTGGTCGCCATCCTTCCTGGACCGCTTGCGGAAGAACTTGCCGTTCTCCGCAGCAGTCCCGGCCCTCACGCGGCGGGAGCTCTCTGAGCCTCCCGCGCTCGCATCGCTGGATACGAGGTCGGACTCCGACCCCGCATCCCTCCTCTCCTCTTCCTTGCCGTTACCGGCGGTGTTTTTGGGTTTATTAGATTTTTCCATAATTGTTCCCACGAGTATGGGGGAAGTATTCTCAATCTAGGCAGAGACCCCTGTACCTAGAAGGGCAGATTTTGAGTATTTATTACTTGCCAGAGGGTCTGCAGGTACCCTGGCGAGGGTGAGCACTAGCGACTGATTCGTTCCATGGGAACACCCGTCAGCCATACATCCCCTCGCGGTGCGCCGCCGCTTGGGCTTCGGGGTAACTTTTTATAGAGGTTTTCTACCTCGCAGTCCGGACGGTTAAGCCAAGACCCTCGGTCCCTATCGAAGCCGCGAGACGTGATCCACAGCACTTCGACAATGGGATTACGAGACTGACGGTGACAAAGAAGGACGCATCCTACTCTGTCTGCTCGGAGGCAGGGTGAGTGCACACCGAGCCCGCCCTCACTCCTCTGCTATGCCCTCTGCTGTACAGAGGGTCACGCAGAGGAACGCACCGGTGGTCCTGGCAGGACCCCACCCATGTCAGAATAATTAGCCGCGGCAGTAACTCTCCCCGAGGGATAAAAGGGAATTCTCATTTCCTCTCATTCCCCGGAGAAGGATACTGCCGTGCCCAGGGTGCACCGGCCCAGCAGCTGCTCTTCCCTCCAGACGTGTGTGCGGTAGCCCTTACATTACATTTTGTTGCGTTGTCCCATGCTTCGTAAGTAGTATTTGAATTTTCTTCAACTGTAACTTAATGATATCATAAACAACAATCAATTTAAATCCCTCTTCATTGATAGGGTCTAAAGGTTCGGAATCCAACCAACGATGACAGGTAGCGCCACCTCACACGTCGAGCATAAACCAACGACGCCATCTTGATAAATGAACTGTCATATACTTGTCAAAGTTGACAGTTGATAAGGATCTCCTAACCTTCAAGCAGATTAATAATCTATTTTAATTGTTTATGTTCTATTGTCAAGCAATTTTATTATCTTTTTAATTGCTACATGCTAATTGCGTGTTTAATCGTTATAAGTCATGCGTTTATCACGCTTTAAGCACATTTTATGACTAATTGTAATATATATATATATATATCGGGCCGTATTTTGAATAAATTATATAATTAATTCCAAATTCCAATAGTCTATGATACTATCAGGCTATTAAGAAACAATGCTCGAAGAAAAAAACATGTCAAGTTGTACAAATATGTAAATAGAATAGTGTATCTGCAAGCTCCAAAATGCATAATTTAAATTTAAAATACCTGTTCATTTCGACTTCTTATCTTTAAAATTACGGCGACATTCGATTTTTTAAATTAAACTCGAGGAAGGTTCGCGGCAAAAAAGTTTAGATGTGTTTCCGGGTGTGAAATGTGGTCGGACCATTTGGTTTCTGAACGCATTTGGCGGTGAAAAAAAAATTGGGATAAGTCCGAAACATTGTCATAATTATCATGGATTCCGTAACTTTGAGATTAAGATTTCATCAGAACTGATTCTTTAAAAATATAGTCTATTAATGTAATCATTTGCAAAGATTTAAAAAACCAAAACCAAGATTTACTCTGCCCTCAATATCTTCTAAAGTATCTCTTTTAGGTATCTATCGTCAGATTATTTAGAAAGAAGAGGAAGCCTCCCATTTTCAGGGGTTATCTTCAAACAAATCTACGATTAAACGCGTCGAATCGTCGACATAATATTATTATTGTAATGCATCATACATTACCGAATTCGCTCCAATCAAGGGCTTCGCAGCAAAATGCATTACCTCACTTTATGCAACGCGTTACTATGCTGCGGTAAACAAAGGACTATGTTTGGTAAATAGGCACTTCCTAATACAGGGGCGGTCCTAAATAGTGAAATGCATGTATTGGTGCAATTAAGTCTCATTCTACTAAATTTATAAATGTGAAAATTTCCGCCTAACAACTGCCCTACGAAATCAAACCGGCGGGATTAAAAGTACCCTATGCGATAATCCAGTTTAGCTATCTGTATGCTTAATTTCATCAAGATCCGTTCAGTAGTTTTTGCGTGAAAGAGCAACCACATCACATCAACATCCATCCATCCTCACAAACTTTCGAATTTACAATATTAGTAGGATAGAGGATTTTAAACTGCGTCTGTCTGTGTAACACTAAGCAGTTTTTCTTTAATTATATACGCATACGCAACCCTAAATGAGTTTCGTAATCATAAACGTTTCCGTGTTAAAGATGGCGGCGGTTTTTGCGACTACTCTCACGTGTATGGGGGCGCGTGAGAAATGCATCTTGTATTCAAATAAGGTTGTTGCTTCCTCTAACACTGAAGAATATAACGTTATGTAACTGCTTATGTGGTTAACGGAAATACTATGTGGTAGATATATATTAGGGTACCTGGCTTAAAGTACTTTTAGTGCAATTGGTGTAAACTCGTGAGGAGCTCGTGGTTAAATAATAAAAGGCGCTTGTATCGATCTTCAGGTAAAGCCGCGCTTACCTAGGTTGGTCCTCTTTATATACCGAGTTTCCTCCGTGCCTCGGAAAGCACGTTAAGCCGTTGGTCCCGGCTGTCATTTGTAGATCTTTGACAGTCGTTACGAGTAGTCAGTGGCCCGATAATCTGACAACAAGTCTTGCCAGGGGGTATCGTATTACCCAGTGCTAACTGAGTTGTGGAGGTCAGATAGGCAGTCGCTCCATGTAAAATACTAGTATTCAGCTTCATCCGGTTAGGCTAGAAAGCCGACTCCATGATGGTGTAAACTCTTCATCTAGATAATCAATCCCGTTTCTGAACATACCTATAGGCGAGACGACAAAAAATAACTAATTAGTCCGTCAGTTAAATTATCAAAAAATATTTGACACGTATTTTTTCTTTTGTTACGTAATCCAAAATTGACGAAGATACGACGCTTTTGAAATTCTCAATACGTCACGCCTAGGTATATTTTTTAGCTAGTTCTGACGTCACGAGCCCCCACTCCCGAGTTTTGATGCGTTTTATATTTGTCTATATTCATTGATTTACAAAAACAAAAAATACTTTTCCATTAATTTCCAATACTCTAACTGACGGACTAAATAGATTTGCAATTTTTTGATACTGTCGTCATGCCTATTACAATAAAACAAAACTCATACAGACCTCCATTTTCTTTTCTACATTTAATAAAACAATTCGGCTAATGTTTACAAACAGCTTTTTTCAACGTCATTCGAGCGTCAAAAGATCCTTGTACCACTGTTTACTTTATTTAGCAACGAGGCAGTTTAGCAGCCAATCACAGCATTATAATATTTGATTGCTCAGTAGTTTTACTGTCATACAAAGATTAGGTTTACACAACCGGAAACAGCGAGACAAAAGAGAAAAAGGCATTTCTAAAAACAATTGCCATTTTCAAAAAATGTTTACAAACAAAATTATGAACACTTTAACGACATTGTCAATATTTACAGATTGATAGGAAAGTGGCAAATCAAGAGGCGATTTTGTAATGAAGAAATGTTTCATTTTCATAAAAGATGTAACCGAGGTTACATAGATAAACAGAAACTGTTTTTTAAATACCTATTTAAAGTAGTTTAAGTGGAGTAGGAACCGCGAAGAAAAAAATAAGCAAGGTGGGCTTTGAATGGCCGCTTTAGCAGAATCATAATAGGATAATAATAGAATTACGCAAAATTCTTAAAATGGTCACAAAGTGACAATTCATAATACATACAGGGTGAGAGCAGCGGTGGCTCAGTGGTGGCGGCACCGACTTACGAACCCAGACAGGCGCATTACTTCGTGTAATTTATTTCATCACCACTGCTCTCAAAACGGTGAAGGAAAACATCGTAAGGAAACCAGCATGTCCTAGAACCAAAAATTCGAAGACATGTGACATCCACCAATCAGCACTGGACCCGCGTGGTGCATTATAGCCCATTCCCACTCATTGAGAGGAGGCCGTGTCCCAGCAGTGGGAACATTATAGTCTGATGTTGATGACAGGGTGTAAACAGACTCTTCACGAAGCCGTCAACCAAGCATTCTGTACATCAAACTAAGTAACTTCACGCAAAAATTATTATTATTATATATTTTAAAGAAAGCCTACAGACTAATAACAATCTTGAATATCATGCATAAGTAGTGACATTTGCTAATTACAAGCTTCCACATGTATTATTTTTTATTATTTAATTAGTTATGAGTTATAACTTGCGCTGACCAGTTACAGCGAATCAAGTAAGTAAACAGATTACAATCTATACATATGTTGCGATAAATAATATACTAAGTATGTCAAGTCGTGCAGTATCAAAATCAAAATTAAAAGCTATATAAGATTGTGACCAAAAAATTCCTTGTTTAGAATATTTCTAATTTTGTGTGCGCTGGTGCAAAATAAATCGATTTCCAGGTGTGATGGTAAACTATTGAGAGCTATAACACTACGTATGCAGAAGGCGTTGCGCCTGTACTTTGTCGATGCGAATGGTACATGGAGTAGAGGCCGTTTTCTTAGGTTGTTCAGATTAGTGCGAAGATGTATTTTGCTGAGTAGTTCGGAACAATCAACCGAGCCGTTTGCGATGTTCACTAAAAAACAGACATCACTGATATTACGCCTTACTTCCAACGGTAAGAAATGATATCGCTTACAACGGTGTTCATAGTCGACTGAGAATTGCCCAGCCTTAAAGTCTAAGTACCTCAAAAATTTCCTCTGAACAGACTCAATACGAGATTTGTAAATCTCATATTGAGGGTTCCATACTTGCGAAACGTACTCAAGGTGGCTACGCACTAAGGAACAATACAGAACTTTTAATGGTTTTAGCGAACGAAAGCTAGAACAAGCTCTAGTAATGAAGCCCAAGGCTTTGAACGCCTTGTTGATAACTGAGGGCAACTGGCGCCTTGTTTGGGGTAAAAATCACGTTTTACAGTAAAACTCAATGTAACGCACTCAAAACATTGTCTTCTTGGATGGATTGAATAGTGTGGGGGTAGTGGAGGTGTTTAAAGTAAAGTTCTTACATTAAAAACATGTATTTAAAAAAACTTGTAAAGAAGTTGGGACTTTGACCCCAATATCTCCGTAACTAGAAGGTTCCCAGGTATGGTGTAGGTAGAACAAAAAAATGATCGCAATGACGGGGAGAACAAGTTTCTTTCGGCTTCGTTAAGAGTCTTTTCACACCCTTTATTAACTTTGTCTGTGACCATTTTACGAATTGCGGCCATTTCAGACCTCCAGGTCCTAAACAGAGTTGTCCAAAACTGAAATGGAATTTGTAACTTGAATAATTTTTACATACAACGTGGAAGGGCACCGACGATAAAGCGGTTACCACAAATTCAGGAAGTAGGTACATCATTCTGAATCCCCCGGAAACCACCTCACATACGACATTATCAGCTGTAATTTAAAAAAATAGCTGCTGTTCCAAACATATTGACTGTGTAGGTATTGCAGTTTTGTAGGAAACAGTAAAGGTGGGGTTTTTTTAATAACCGTTGTAAAATTTCTATAGGGGCGGTTCACAATGATCTAGGTACTGACGTTTTAGCGTCAGTGTCCCTTGGACCCTGAATTGTGCTGAATAATTATTTTGGCGCGTACAAATGTAACGCAACACAATGGAACGATAAGCAGTGATAGCCCAGTGGTGTGACTGCCAAGTGATAGATCTCGAGTTCGAACCCAATCACGCACCTTTGGTTTTTCGGATTCATGTGCGTATTGTATAATTATCACTTAATTCGGTGAAGGAAAACATCGTGAGAAAACCAGCAAGCCTGAGAGATATTTCTCAACGGCATGTTAAGCTAAGTCAGAGGCCCATGGGCGGCTTAAAAACTCTGAAACCAGGTTAGGCACTAACCACAAGATAAAGAAGATAATGAAACGAACGCTGCCATCTTATTTTTCCAATAAAATTCCACAGTTAATTTCCCAAATGTTTACCAACGGCGCGTCCTCCTGAATGTGTCATTCTAGTGCCAAAAGAATCGCTGAGCACCCCATAGTATGACCTCTTTAGAAGTGTGCAGTTCAAGGTGGCGTTGTTGGTCAAGAAAACCATCGATATGACAAACTTGGCACATTCATTTTAGTTCTGTGTTTCCCGCCTGAACAGATTATATGTATGTTGGTTGAAGTGTATACGAGAAGACTGATTTATTCCCGGTTGTCCGAATTCAATTCTAGCATTCTTCAGTCGTCCTTAAGACAATCATGAAATTTAGTATCAGTAAACATGGGCATTCAGCTGACTTACCTAAAAACAATCTCAATTATATTTAGCACTAACAAAACAACAGAAACTAAAAAACATAAAAAAAACTTTTGAACATCACGTCGTTTCGTTCGTAAACCAATTTTTTACCAAAAAGTATCATCTGCTACGCGTGGATCGTTTATCATAGAGTTTTTAAACGCATCCCGCGCAGATAAACATCTTGTCTCTGGTTCACGCGAAAAATTAAAAAGATCGTGCGTATCCGTTATAGATGATTTATTGAATGCATTCGGTAGTAAAAAAAGGTGGAATAAAATAATCGTATTATATATAGTGCTAAAAATGGGTTTGTATACTTATAGTATATTTTATTATGATACAAGTGAGCTAAGTTGCTCATTATACACGTGGCTGTGGGTTGCAGCCCGAGCCGCAGGCGAGGGCGTAAAGCAGCCGAGTGTCTAGTGAGCAAGTTGCTCACGAGTTTCATACGCACTTTTTCAACACTTGCGAGGAAAAAACAAACATGTATTGCATAAATCGTTTTACCACACAGTAACAAATGCCATACAAACCAAATATGAAAATTATGGGATGGAATGGCGCGCAAATTTTTTTTTTTTGCACGCGCCAAATTTAAGGTATTTTTTAACACCCTTGCTCGTAAAGCTGATGTAATTCCACCGGTTTTAAATATGTAAAGCGGGTCATAAAAAACGCGTGTGTTACCAAAGCAAATAGTTTAGTTATAGTCCATACAAATTCCATAACAGTATTATTTGCCATTTCAAATATGGAACTGATCGCCGCCGCACGACTCCAGCTAGTGAGCAGCGTGCAGCGCGTTGTTGCTATTCAAATTTCGAACTAATCGCCGCGCGGCCAGTCAGTAGGCAGCGCTAGCGCGCTGTTAAAATGGCGGGAAAGCAACAGTGTGCATTCACAGATTGAGTTTATTTAAAATAAAAATAAAACAGTTTATTCGGTAATTTAAAAACTTGGCTGCATGCTCTAGCGTCTTTGCCAACATTTTCACGCAGCCACGGCAGAAAATAATCCTCGCGCCATTTTTCTCAAATTTTCTTTTCTTTGTACTTGTATTGTGAATATCTTTTTCTGTTTCCTCGCAAATGTGTTAAAAAACGTCGTACGATATACGTGCGTATTGGTTATAACATGCTCGGCTCAATTACGCCCTCGCCTTCGGCTCGGGCTGAAATTCCGCCTCGCATGTTATAACCATCTTAACGCACTAATATCGTAATGTACTATGATTACATACAGCCTACTTCAAAATTATAATTTTAGTCATAAAATGCAAATATTTTTTAACATATTATTGTGAATTATAAATAATTTGATAATAATAAATGTTTTTTCGTCTTAATTATGGACACGTTAATTTATCCCAAAAATACGAATGGATTTTCAGAGGCATAAAACATTTTTGTTGTTACAAAAAAAAACTGTACCTATTACCCGGTTAAATTGAAAATGCTCTGTTTACTCGCATATAATTTGCAGTTAGGTACTTACTTAACTTTGTAGGTATAATTCTATTATGCACTCACAGTGTGTAATATTATTATGCACGTGTGTGTTATAGTTTGGTTTATGGCCCTAAGAACGATGTAATAAGGCTCACTTTACGAGCAAGGGTGTTGAAAAAGATATTATGACATCAATTGGAAAAATAGACATTTACGCAGCTCATCAGAATAGACCACAATTATTGATCCAACTAGGACGATAGGAAAATTGCAGTCAGTTGACATTTTACTATAGAAAACGAACGGTGCACTTTTTATCATTTTTATATCTCAACGCAGAACCGGCTCTTTAAACATCGCATTAAACATTGTTAACATAATAAATTCCAAAACACATAATATACACATAATAACACCCTGTTTCCCCTCAGAGTTAGGCAAACATAATGTAGAAATATATATTATTATTATTATAAGCCTATATTGTCCCAGTGCAGGGCAAAGGCCTTCCTTCCCTCCTTCCACATTTCACGATCTAGTGCGATTGTAGGCCAATCCTTTGCGAAGGTTGTAACGTTACATTTTCCCGGTAGGATCCAGAAAACTGTAAGGTCACACTGAGTACTCACCTACCTAACTTTCAGTCTGGAGGGGAGCACTGTTAAAAGAAATAGTCAAGGGGACAAGTTATAAGAATTTATTATTAAAGAACCTAGGGCCTACCTATTTGGAGCTAGAAGATAACTAAACTAGGTTAGAGAAGCGGGTGGATGATAATGAAAATAAACGTTAGATAGACTGGAGAAAGGCGGGCCTCTGGGCTGTAGTAGTGGCCGAGGGACGTCAGGCTTCAGTCTTCCTTCAAGGATTCTGGTCGAGGTTCATCATTCTTCGTCATTGCAGCCGAGGATGAGAAGGCCGTCAATCTTCCTCCTGGAGAGGCCGGAGGACTTCAGTTTTTTCCTTTCTTTCAGCTCCAGACGTAGACTTGTGTTGCCTTTCAGCTCTAGTGGTAGACTTGTGTTGCCTTTCAGCTCTAGTGGTAGACTTGTGTTGAGTTTCAGCTCAAGATGTAGACTTGTGTTGCTTTTCAGCTCAAGATGTAGACTTGTGTAGCCTTTCAGCTCTAGTAGTAGACTGAAAATTCCACCACCAGGCTCCTGTCATCTCCAGATGATTGACATTTTATAATTTGGAAATAATTTCTAGAACAAAATAAAAAGAAAAGATAATGAGGTCGATGTGATTTACCTATACGACCTACAACTAGCTCCAGCAATAAATTAAAAATAAAACTAGGCCTGTTACTAACTGACATTACAAAGGTAAACAAAGATTCAAGAGATAAAAATCTTCAGAAAACTTTAAATATCATGAATTACATGGTGCAGCATGAAGCTACCTAGGGAGGACGAATGCTTAAATTTTCAGGTTAATAATGTTCAAAAATGTAAGTAAAAAAACCATGTAAAAACACACATTACAAGGTAATAAAAAATATCACGAATGGCAGCGCGCACTTGTTCAGACAACGCAAAACAAAACACACCCATTTTGAAATAAATACCTCCGTCCTTCATCGAGCCAAGGTGTATCTGAATATAATGTCTAGGCAATCTAGATCGCATCTGGATCTAGACACTGACTATCAACAGGAACATTCAAGCTGCAAATGCCTAAGTAATGTAACTATTGATTGACATTATGTTTAAGTTTTAATAGGATGTCAATTATTATGTTATAATTTATTAGGGTGGCATGGGCTGTACGAACAAATATGGCTAAGTAGGTATAGCCTATGTTATAACATTTTTTAAATGTTTTTTGAGAATTTTAACAAGTGTTCAACTACGTATATTTATTTAGCACAGACATTAACGCACACACAGCCAGCCTTTTTGAGCAACGTCAACTATTTAAGTTTTTGAGTGTGAAAACATAATGTTATAACATAACATAAAATAACTCCTGTACCTACTTCCCGACAGGTTAGGTTGTGCCCTGTGGTAGATCAGTTATGTTAGTAAGTCAAGTAAGTCCCTGTACAAGTAAAGGAAATACTGATATTTCATCGGTCCGGAGTCCACTCCCAGGTTCCACTCGGTTTTCCGCACCTTAAAAGGGGGCGAGTCTATTGACATCAGCCGCCCACAAATCCAAACTCCAGGTTCCTACTGAGGAATTTCTGGAAAAATCTTAACATAAATCCTAAATAAAAATGTCAGTAACTTTTAAGTTAATGTTAGCTTATTGATAATGATATTCCTCATAACAGACATATAATATTAACCTTTCGTACTTTAAACCATGATTTTAATACCTGTGACGCAAGTTAAACTTTGATCGAGTTCAAACTCTGCAGGAAGGAAGGAAAAACTATATAATTATTGTTACCTAATAATGACGATTGATAAGCATATACTAACAAATTAATTCACTATTAAGGCTCATCTTGCTCATTATTTGTACCTAATTTGGAACGATGACTTACTCAGAATAATCATCTTTCTGATGTAATTTAACGCAGGAGACATACACACTCTTACATGACAGACTTTTACATATTATGTTTTGTTACATCCCGATTTTGTGGTTATTGTCCTATCATATCGTCGGTTAAATATTGGACCCAGATTTTCAATGGAACCTTTACCTACATACATGTTTTCTTTTCATTTTTTTTTTATTTTTCTATTTATAAAAAAAAAAAAAATTGTCTTTCTGTATGTAACCTTTTATAATACTGAACTATTGTTTGAAAGGTAACCAGGGACCTAATAATAAGGAAATACAGGGTGTAAACAAACTCTTCACGAAGCCGTTAACCAAGCATTCTGTACATCAAACTAAGTAACTCCACGCAAAAATGTTTGCTGAGAAATGACTTTATTCACGTTTTTCAGTAGGAATCAATCTAACGCATTTAAAACATTGGGCTGGTGGGTGAATTGCATAGTACGAGGGTTGTGAAGGTGTTTAAAGTAAAAATCTTACAATAAAAACATGTCCTTATTAAAAAAAAACATGTGACATAGTTGGAACTTAGACCCCCAATATCTCCGTAAGAAGAAGGTTCCCAGGTATGGTCTAGACAAAAAAAATATCGCAATGACGGGGAAAATAAGTGCCTTTCGGCTTCGTTAAGAGTCTTTTTACACCCTTTATACATCCTTCCTTCCTAGATCGCAGATGAAGTCGCAGGCTACAGCGGGCAATAAAATTTAAACCTCCCTTATTAAACAACACACATTAATATTCACATTTTATATTTTAACACACATTAATACCCACATAAAGTAAAGGTTACCATCACAAAAAGTTACCCTAACCGTAGTTAGGTTAAACCCTACTAAACCTTTAAACCCGGATTAAGTAGTCTTAACAAGCGATAGAAGTACCAGGAACCCACGAGTGCATAGACGGTCTGTGTAACCGTGACGCAACCACGTGGCTTATTAGGATAAACGATAAAGTTTTCTTATGTCACCCTAATGGCTATTGCTATTAGTGGCTATCTTTAATTGTTATGTCATGTTTAGTAGTGATATAGAGCTAGTGATAGACTAGCTTCTCATTTATTTTCGCTATTAGAATATTATTTTTATACTTTGGTATGGGAATCCAAAGAAACAATGGATGCACTGTGTGAGGATGATATGGCTCGAAAGGAGGTGTCTGATGAGATGACGAGTGATGAGAAAAGTATGGACGAAGTAGACATGCTGCACCGATCCCAAATTAATTGAGATAGGGCAGGAACATAATGATGACTTTGGTATGGGAATCAAACTGTTGGTTTTATCATTTATTATTTCTCTAACTCACAAACATTTACACATTTAAAAGCGCAAAACAGCATACCTAATACCTACCCGTTGTCTTGACTTTTGCACCCAGAGACCAATATTGGCCATACATCGTCCTACATCGCTGCATTTACATGCAAAATCTCCATCTATATACATACTAACCCAGCAATGGAAACATAAGCTTAGCCAACATCGTATACCATGACCAACACCAATAACATCACCATAACTGAGCAAGGTGCTAACAGTCTTACGATATCTAATGGCGATCGATTAGCTCTTATTAAAAACGAACTACGATTAGAAATTCAAATTAAACTTGGAATTACAGGTATAGGACACAGGTGTCAGCACTGAGCTATCCTTTGACTGATTTAAAAAAAAATAGGGGTGTGGAGGACAGAAATGTATAGAGAAGATTGATAAAAACTTTTTGTGTGTTGAATCAGAAAATCAAAGATAAGATTGAGTGGAAGAGAGAAGGAGAAACAAGCCAACTCCGAACAAGCCCATAAGCTTGTTTAAAGGTTTTGGTCAGTGAGACAGTCTGCTGAACCTAGCTTGATGTAGTGTTGCCCCTAGACACGCGACTGGATAAAATACTAAGCTTTTCATTTACGAGTAAAGAGATGTATGGAAAAAGAAGACGCAGGCAGGAAGATTCAATGAGTTTAAAAAAACTAAACAACATGCTTTTACCCACGGCTTCATCTGACTGTGTTTTTTTATTATTGTATGATTTTTAATCCCATGATGAAAATTGGCTAATGTCCGTCACTAGGTCTCAGGCTACTTACCTAAGTATCTATGTACCTATGTATTTGTCTTTTATAACGATCGGATGATTGGTTTAGGCATGTAAAGGCAACAGACGGATAGACAAACGATAGACCTACTTTCGCATCTATTATTAATTTGAAGTATGGATAATCCTAATTTAAATTACAGACTACTTTTATATCATCATCTGCCTAGCCTTTTCCCAACTATGTTGG
Organism: Xestia sexstrigata; assembly: GCA_941918905.2. Lineage (NCBI taxonomy): Eukaryota > Metazoa > Arthropoda > Insecta > Lepidoptera > Noctuidae > Xestia > Xestia sexstrigata. The sequence goes on from OW799222.2 coordinate 12,846,488, forward strand.
GGTCGGCTTCCAGTCTAACCAGATGCAACTGAATACCAGTATTTTAAATGGAGCGACTGCCTATCTGACCTCCACAACCCAGTTAGTACCAGGTAATACTACCATTGGTAAGTCCAGACTTTTTGGGCCTCTGACTACCTAACGACTGTCAAAGATCTATAAATGACAGCCGGGACCGTGCTTTCCGAAGCGCGGAGAAAACTCGGTATGTAATGGGTAGTCAGGGTCACCCATCCACAGACCAACCTAGGCAAGCACGGCTTAACCTAACGATCGACCCGAGCGGCTGTTATTATTTAGCCACGAGCTCTTCCATACACTACTCTTATAGACTACTTTTATAATGATCAGTAAATTTGTAGGTACACAGTATTTTTTATATACTATTGCTTTCAACATAGATTTTATGATTATAATTTTAATGCCTTTAAGTATAAATTGCAATTTAAAATGTTTTACTTTTTATCGGCGTAAAAGTTAATTCAAATGACTTTTTTTCATTACATTTCTCATTATTTTTTATCGAAGTGTAAATTAATTTTATATTTAAAACGAAGTTAGATTCATTACTACTATTAGATTACAGATAACTTAAAAAGCGCTGCGTAAATTAGACTATTTATTGTGACAAAACAAACATCAATAAGTAATACTTTTTTTTAGTTGGGTAACATAAATAATCATCGACGCACAAACTGTTGCAATAAATTCAGCACATCATTCTAGAGTAAATTGAATAACGTTAAAATTATAAAATAAAATGTGCTGTTTCATACAAAACTGCAATACCTACAGCTACTCGTACACACGGTCAAAATGTGGAGGGTCTAGAATATCGCGTTCCTGTGGACGGTGAGCTATGGGCTAGCTCGCCGTCCGTCCGTCTCATGACGACAGGCCGTGTCGACGGCGCGTCCGTGTTCCACGCGCGCCTCAAAGAGAGTCAGGAATAGGAAGAGGTCCGCAAGGACCGATGCCTGCCGGGGTTGCGGGACTGTTCGAAAGAGATACCGTGACCCCGGAACACAAAGGGCGATGAAGGAACATGGATGGGTTTTAGTCAGTAAAAGTCTGACAGTCCCTCCTGCTCCGCCCAGAGCGGGAGAAGTCATTTGATGACTTCACATACGAAAAAAAAAATAATAATGGGTCTAGAATATTACACAGTGTACCTACTATGTGTATAGAATAGTACATTACGATATTAGTGCGTTAAGATGGTTATAACATGCGAGGTGGAATTTCAGCCCGAGCCGAAGGCGAGGGCGTTATTGAGCCGAGCATGTTATAACCAATACGCACGTATATCGTACGACGTTTTTTAACACATTTGCGAGGAAACAGAAAAAAAAAGATATTCACAATAACAAAGAAAAGAACATTGGAGAAAAATGGCGCGAGGATTATTTTCTGCCGTGGCTGCGTGAAAATGTTGGCAAAGACGCTAGAGCATGCAGCCAAGTTTTTAAATTACCGAATAAACTGTTTTTTTTTTTAATTTGAAATAAACTCAATCTGTGAATGCACACTGTTGCTTTCCCGCCATTTTAACAGCGCGCTAGCGCTGCCTACTGACTGGCGCCGCGCGGCGATTAGTTCGAAATTTGAATAGCAACAGCGCGCTGCTCACTAGCTGGAGTCGTGCGGCGGCGATCAGTTCTATATTTGAAATGGCAAATAATACTGTTATGGAATTTGTATGGACTATAACTTAACTATTTGCTTTGGTAACACACGCGTTTTTTATAACCCGCTTTACATATTTAAAACCGGTGGAATCACATCAGCTTTACGAGCAAGGGTGTTAAAAAAATCAATTTATCTACATTTTTTTTGTTAACCTAAACTGTCTCACTCCTGGGCAAAGGCCTCCCCCATTCCTTCCACTTTTTTCGGTGTTGCGCCTCTTCTCGCCAATTAACGAGAAAGCCTTCCAAGGCGTGCCGCCATCTTTTCCACGATCTGCCGCGACCCCGTGTAACTGTCTACTAACTACATATCTACACTTGAGATATAAAAATATATTTCCAAATATTCCGTTAAAGCAACAACAATTATTAAACCTACCTACATAATACTCAGACCAATCATTCCTTTGTCAACTTAAAAAAACTTCAAGACGATACGAAACAAGCAAACTTTTTTGAATTAAAAAATGGCTCCCCTGATGTCCATTCCTGTTCTGCCTGGCGCGTGCCTCCAAGCATATGTTCTTCAATAATTGCAGAACTACCTAGCCATATGCTTGCAATTCACACATCTGTATACACCTGACTTCATCCTTCTTTCTTTGCCATAAAGTTGATTGTCGCATGTCTCTTGTCATAGTAAAGTTGTTACCACTAAAAGTAGCCGGATACTAGATCACCTGTGCAAATTAATGGGCGAATATTGTGTCTTATGATGTCTTAGTGTTATTAGGAGTTGAGCAGGTACTGCATTTGCATATCTAATCGATTGCGGTAATGAGAACGATGTCCAGAATAAAGTGTTTGTTAACTTGCGAGGAACATTTAGAATAAGTGTTTCAATGTCATAAACAGTGATCATCTGAGAAAATTACGAGTTTTTAAGACATATGGGCTGGTGCTCATAGAAATAGTTCTAAATTGACGAAAAATAACAATTAAATTGTCAATTAATGAGAGACTAGCCGACTAAACAAATCAGAAAAAATCTTCTCAAAAATTTTGAACCGTCAAAAGCCTTCGACACACAAAACTATAAACTTTAAATAATAGCTCGAACATGATAATGAACAAACATTCAGTAGGTAATCGTAATATTCATAATACGGTGATAAAGTCGGCCGTGACATTTGCGACGCAGTTTACACAGGCGTCAGCTACTCGCGACGAAATATATCCTATAACCTTATTTCATAGTAATCTCGAAAACAGCAGCGGTTCGGCAATTAACAAATACAATTATTATATTAAAGAGGACGTATTAATTAAAGCTATTAATGATATGATATGAGGTCGTAAAAAGAACTAAGATGGATAAAGTCTTGCCAGTGAGTAGTTTTGCACACCTTTTAGACATATGCTTGAACAAAAGCATGCAAGATTGCAAGTATCGTGTATGCCTTTGTAATATTCACCGATCTGAAGTTATTTGGGCCACGTGGTTTAACACGGCCCGTTTTCTCGAGACCTGAGTACGGTAGTGTGAATATTAGGTACCTATAAAATGCTGATTATACTTGACATGATATAATGTCATACACGCTACTGGCGTGCTTTTCTGCAAGTTACCAGAACATATACTGTGGATTTACCCTCCAAATCGTCATAAAGGATTAGAGTAATGTTTACAAAACCAGTTATCTTGGGTAATCTAGAGTCTAGAGGAAATTCAACATTGCTATCTGAAACACAATTGGCGGAAGTACGTTTTGGTTTAAGTTGATAAGTCTAGTCGGGTAACTAGTTGTTTTCGTTACAGCATGAAACGTTAGGAATTGACCAACATTCTTGATATTGAACAAGTTGTTTTGATGTCTTGAAAACACTCTTGACCAAGGTTTTCTTGAAACAATTTCAGTTATCATCTTTATTTTAAACTAGCGACTTCGCTCTCGTTATAATCGAAAATTTTCCTTCGGGAACGTTTTAAATATACACTCGGTGATAAATGTGATAATGTAGCTTCCCATTAGTGAAAGATTTTTTTCGGAATCGGATCAGTAGTTTCGAAGATAACAAACTTACAAACTTTACCTCTTTATAAAATTATAAGTAAAGATTCAGAATTAAGATGTACCAGGTGTAAGATTTTTCATAACGAATTTCAGTGTTTTGTAAAATGTCCCATTGAATAAGCGCCCACGGTTATGGGGAAACTAACAAATTGTTCCCTGTGATGTGATGATTGTGGTTTTCTGCATTGTCGAGATTTTAGTACCTACTACAAAAACTTAATTAGAAATATTATCGTGAAAACAAAATGTAACAAAGACGTGCTAACATCGCATTGTAAGAAGTCAGTGAACCGATTTTAAATAGGTTTTTTTTTCGATTTATTCGCTGGTTCTTACCGATTACAGGCTATTCAACTTTACACTACATAGCACATGAGATAACAGCTTAAGGTTAATGCTCCAGGGTAGCCCGCAAAATTCAAAACTTCTAATCTTCTAATCTTGCAATTTTCAGGCCAGTGCTAGGTTTTACATTTATTACATACAACACTCGAAGTTCAGGTGGAAAAATGACTTCTTCAAGGTCAACGTCATTCCTGCACCTTTATGAACTTGGAGGGTGGTATTGATGATTTTGATGATTAAAATTCTGTAACTACATACGTCTTACAGTCGCGATTAATATTTTAATCAACATACAACCTAGCACTGGCCTGCAAATTGCAAACAACGTAAGAAAATTTGAATTTCGCGGGCTGGTTAAACATCATTGTCATTTCCCACTGGTTTAACAAAAAACTAAAATTAGAATAAAAAAACCAAGATTGCTACAAATTACTATTGTAGATTTGAATATGTTACGCGCTAAACGAATTTAGAACATCGTAATGTCTTTGTCAATTGTTTGAAGATGAAAGAGGGGAATGATTTTAAAATATGGTGCTAGTAGGCTTTAGTGTACCTTAACTTAGCCCATAATATCTCGATATATAAAAAGATAATATCTATGTAGTATATCAACCATCTGGTGTCCACGACACAAGCCTCGTTGCTTAGTGTGGCACTAGATGGCGCTGTGTGTAATGTCCAGCGATATTTATTTATTTATATAATTGTCTCTCGAAGAACTTGATTTACCTTTAACCAATCAGTCAAAAATGCCAAGAATCTGTTTCAAAATAAGTTAATAACTAAACTAAATGTCAGATCAAACATTACGTCAGACATTGAAAGTGGAGTTTTGGGCCAATCAATAAGAAGAGTTTTGGGCCAATCAATAAGAATTACAATATTCTTTATAATTGTTGTTAACTCTTTACACAAAAATCTTTGCTTTTCTGAAAAACAAACAGTAAACAAGTAGAATTAATTAATTAAGCAGAATTTGCTTAACTTATCAAGCTAATTCTAATTTTGCAACAATAAGACACATTTTCGAGTTAGTAGATAGAGTTGCTTTAAATGTTTTTCACGACTATTACTTTAGAAGAACAGTCAAAAGCATATGATTGACATGTTCATTACTATCAAGAAACAAAATGGGTGAGCCTAACGAATATCGTTATTTTAAATTTCTTTAAATTTCTAGAATACGTCCATATTCATTGCTACGTTCCTAGCAAGGACTTGCGACGATAATAATTCTTGTACAAACCCGATAACATCACTCGGCGTTCCCAAAGGGACCGTATTAGACCCATTCCTGAATATGACCTTATGAATATTATGTATGAAGAAGGTGGTCACGGTCTTTGCATAATGGTTCTCATCATCACTTACCAAAGCCTTCATTATTGTGTATGTTTGATATCATAGTGTTAACACTCAAAGGTTGTCTAAGAAATGTTTAACTTTATTATTCTAGTAAAAGCTTGATATTGCATCGTCCATTAGTTTAGTCATTTGATTTATTATCATTATCATCATCACTGGCAGCCTTTTTTTTTTTTTTTTTTTCGGGTGGGAAATCATCAAATGACTTCTCCCGCTCTGGGCGGAGCAGGAGGGAGTGTCAGACTTTTACTGACTAAAACCCATCCATGTTCCTTCATCGCCCTTTGTGTTCCGGGGCCACGGTATCTCTTTCGAACAGTCCCGCAACCCCGGCAGGCATCGGTCTTTGCGGACCCCTTCCTTTTTGCTGACTCTCTTTGAGGCGCGCGTGGAACACGAACGCGCCGTCGACACGGCCTGTCGTCATAAGACGGACGGACGGCGAGCTAGCCCATAGCCCACCGTCCACAGGCCCGCGCCTACGGTGGCCGGGGGCCACGTGGTGGCCCCCGACGCCCGGGGCGTCTCCCGCGGCGGCCGGGACGCTGTGAGGTTCTCTCCCTCTCACGTTCCGCCACCTCCTTCTCTAGTATTACTGCTTCGCAGAAGGAGGTGACGGCGTCCCATTCCGTCTCGCTCCGGACCATGGCTTGCACCAGGCCCGGACGCGAGAGGTCGCCGCCGCCAATCGCCGCTTCGAGGACACGGCGGTGCTCCGCCCACGCGGGGCACACCTCCACCGTGTGCTCCACCGTGTCCTCCGGTCGATCCTCGCAGTGGAAACACCCGGGCGTTTCCTCCCGCCCGATTCGGTGCAGGAACCTCCCGAAAACACCGTGTCCGGTGAGGACCTGCGTCAGGCGGAAGGTGAGGACGCCGTGGCGTCTCTCCAGCCACTCCTCAAAGAGGGGAATTATCGCCACTATCGTGGCGTGCCCTGCACGGGGTCGCGACAGTCGCTCTCTCCATGTCGCCATGAGATCCCGCCGGAAGTCTGTCCGCTGAGCGACAATTTGTCGCGGCAGCGGAGTTTCCCCCCGGCGAAGCGCCTCCGCGCGCCATTCATGCAGGCGCGCGAGGACTATCGCCTCCAGATCCCATGGCGGCAATCCGGCAAGGAGGCACGCCGCCTCGCGGGCGATCGTGCGGTACCCACGGGCCAGCCTTACGGCTACCACCTTTTGGGGCGCGTTCAGGTAGTGGGCTGCACGCAGCCTCAAGGAACGCGCCCACACTGGGGCCCCGTAAAGGGCCATGGACCGCACGACTCCCGCGTAGAGCCTCCGGCAGGAGGCGTTCGGCCCCCCCAGGTTGGGCAGGAGCCGCCTGAAGGCAGCCCCAGTCCGTTCCAGTTTGGGGGCCAAACGTCGGAAGTGCTCCACGAAGTTCCACCGGCTGTCGAGGACGAGTCCTAGGTACTTCAAAGTCGACTCGACACCGATGGATACCCCTCCTACCGTGAGTAAGGATCCCGGAGGTGGCGCATTCCGAGGCCCATGAAAGCACATGGCCTCGGACTTGTGCAATGATCACTGGCAGCCTTAGTCCATAGTTTTGAGTATAGGCCTCCTTGTTTTTGTGCTATGCTTGCCTAGTCTGTACTGTCTTCTGAATTTCATTCATTCTACTCCGTGATTCTACTCATCAACCTTTAATAAGTAAGTAAGTATTATTTTTACTTAAAACAATAATTTTTATACTTTTTGCTGTTCCCTAAAGGGTCCGTAATTGAACCTTAGCTTTAAGCGTATTGTCAGATCTTCAAATATGGAATGCAAAAAAAGATATGAATATTAGTTATGTGTGTAGTTACTAATATTTTATGAAAGCCAACTCCATTATGCTCCATAAAAATAAAATCGTACAAAAAGCCGTCTGTCCCCGAATGTACTAGGAAACGCGAATTTAAATCAAGAAAATTCAATGCTGAACTCGATACAGGTACTTTGTAAGCCAATGAAGCCATATTGCAATCACTGTTCGACGTCGTAAAACCAAAAGTAACGCCCCTTTAACAATATCAACTAATATAAATTAAGTATTGTTGAATTTATTATTATTTAAATATCTTTACAGATACTTCATGTTTTGTATTGCTTAATTTTTTTCTTAAGTGAATTGAAAAACAACTAAGATATTATACTAATAGAATAGTTTTAACTAAAATTGCGTTGGAATGTGTGTGAGGTATTCTAATTTCAGAATAGAATTACTTACCACTTTATTTATCAATACTAATATTAAAACAAGTAACGTTTTAAATAAGTTTGGGTGTAGAAAGTAATATCCGAAATAATTTATAGATTACAAATTCCTTGTCTGATGGAAAGCACGCGATCGAAGCCGCGGACATTAGCTACTTTTCAAATAATAATGTAAACAATGTAACTCTTTGATTTAGCCAATAAACAATATGAAAAAAAACACCAAAACAAATTCACTATTATTGACAATTAAGTTGATTATGTTCTTAATTCAAAAAATTCTGACCAGCCAACCGCAACGATTCGAATTAACCGATTAATTTGAATGCTTTAATCGATTTTGCACATCGTTCGGTCCCGGCCTTGTTAGTCTAAGCTCCCTCTATATAAGGTTAAGGCAAAGATTCCACACATCCTGCCAGTGCATTTTTGAACGCACGACATGGCGACGGCAGGACTCAACGATACATACCTTTATTTTGAAACGAACCGCTTAAAATACAATAGGGATTTGAAATTTATATTGACGATTTTATTCCAGATTTCTGTATGGTTAGTTTGTGATTTATTTGGTATTTTCTGGATGGGTTGAAACTTTGGAAGGGGGGCCATTGATGACTCAGATTAACGGAATGTTGTGCAAAAATCGTTTTTTTTCTAATTTTTCATCCCAACATTTAATTTGACATTCCACAGAAAAGTCAAGACGCGACAGAGGAAAATTTCCGCAATTTCCATCGTGGCATTCTAAGTTCGAAAACAATCCATAGATGCAACATTTTTGTTTTTCAGTGGCAAGAATTCCGATACGTTTATTTCGAAGCCGAGGGCTTTCCCTTTCATCTCCATACAAGGTAACCCTCAAGATAGAATTTACGTCGCGTTCCATAGTAAAGAATTACCAGACATCCTGACCTCTCTGAGAACTTTGTTAGACTATTACGAATCTAACCTTCCTAAAAATAAAGTTCAATATAGTCATGTGCTTTCTACAGATGGGTCTTTGATTTCTGGTCCAGATTGTCGATCAAACGTACGAAGGTTTTGATCAGTTTTTGTGGTGAGAAGGATATTTTCTTCTCAAACTCGATAATAGGGCTGTTTGCTTCAAAATCAATTACTACTGTGTTATGGTACCAGGATAAAGATTCTACGGCTACAGCCATAAAAGCCACCTTCGGTCAAACTTTTGAAACAATTTAGCAATCAAAAAAAACAACGGCAGGTTGGTACAATATAAACTTCCAGAACGTTGTAAACGTAGACCAAACGACACACATGACCAAACTCCCGAATTAAGTAAGAATGATGTAAAATATGTGTAAAACATATTAATGGTAAGCGCTAAAGAGTTAGAAAGCTTCCGACATGGTGTGCACTAAGTCTAAGCTACTTAGCTTGAATCTCAATGAAGTGTGGCGTCAGACCATTTTAGGCATTAGACTGGGCTCAGAAAAACTTCGGTCATATTCTGAATGCAAGTTTAATATTGGTATGTAAACATCAAGACATTATTTGAAAAAGGTGACGCTATATTTAGCGTAACTGGCAATTTTGTACTCATCAATATGAACAACTATAGGACTTTGAAATCGTGAAAAACCACTGCACCAATATCGAAAATGGGATAGGTGATAGAACAGTACTAAACTTACTTTATTAGGAACAACAGGTCTGTCATGAGCACCAATATGTAAACACTTAACAACTTTTAAGTGTTTTTCTCCTACTCTCTCTCTCTCTCTCTCCTTCAACCCTTGGCCACCCAATGCTGAGTGTAGGTCTCTTCTAAATCTCTCCATTTTTGGCGGTTTTGTGTCATGGCTATCCAGTTTCTTCCGGCCACTTTAATCTCCTACTATTGATGTAAATTTCATGTTGTTACAAACATAGCATTCTGGAACTCATATTTTTATGAAAAAGATCCTATCTCCAAGTTACAATCGTTATTTCTCTAATTTAGGAAAGTGTACATATTGGTGTTCGTGACTGTACACAAGACGAATGATTCCATTATTATTGATTGTTTTTTTTTTTGTTCTTTTCATTTCGTATGCACGTCATTATATTATTTATTTAATTATAGGTACATAGACATTAGACAAAAGTTATATAAACAAGTAGTTAATAAGTAAATAAATAACACAGAATAAACCACATTAAAATATGTATAGATTATAAGAAATGTAAATTTACAGGAAATAAAAGCCTTTTTTCTTTATTTTATTTATTTATGCCCGTCATGGCCTCGCGACAAATAAATATTTTTTCTTTCTTTCTATTCTTGAATACTCTGATCATATATGTTTTCGATTTCTAAATTTTTTAGGACTTCTGACAAATCTTTTCTTCCAAAACCCCAGGCTGTCCCAGATTCCTTTAAAGAAAAACCTGTTCATGAAGTCAATTACGAAACAGATTTTTTAAACGGAAAAATTCATTACAAAAACATGTGTTTTACAAAATCGGTCCAAAATAACGTATCTTTATTATTTATTATCACACATAATAATGCACGAAGTAGATACTTGTCATATTAAAACAATTTTTTTTTTAAAATACCAATTAATATTAAGCAGATTATTTTAATAACTTAAAACCAGATCAGCTTATTAACGTACTGTGAATATAATTATAATGCTCGTTTTAAAATAAAATAAGTTATCCTTGGACAATTATAAAACGACATTCCGCTAATATTGAAGGTTTTAATGAAATATATTATAGTGACATAAACACGAACAATTACTCAACAACTGCATAAATTTGCACAATTTTATATTGTTATTTTATAAATCGCATCGAAAATAACGTCCATAACTCATTTAATGTGTTTGTGTACATCCTTTGTTGGAGATCCTAAATAAATAAATAAATAAATAAAATAGAATCGAATAAAATTATTTGAAAACAATCATTTTAGATCTCTAAAAATCTAAAAGGCTGATTTTCTATCTTCAAATACTTAACTGTTTAAAAAAAAAAAGAATTTACCAATTGTCTGATTTTATACAGAAAAAAAGAAGCAAAACAACACAACACATCCAAAAAAACTAGCTATATCGTTTTTTTAGATAATCATCTCTAACAACCATTATGTAGCGAATACATAATTTAAACCGATACAGATAGGTCTAAACGATTATCGAACGCTCAGAAAAAAATGAAAACCTTGCATCCTTTTCCATTTAATATAAAAAAGTAATTACCCAATACGCAACAGAAAACAGCCTATTTAACACATCACTTCAATGATGCAACAAAGTAACTCTTTAGCTTTAATAATGGCGAATTTTGACAGTCGATCCATAACGGTCCATCCATTGTCTACAGCCGATGCGTCCGCCATTTTTTATTTAAAAAAAAACCTATCAAACCCTTTCTATTTGTGGACATCTGCCGAAATCGATTTTGCATTTTTTTCCACAAAAAACAAGCGGGTGCAAAAAGGTACATACTACGTTCCGATAGTTTTTGTGATCAACAATGTTTGGCAAAACGGCAACCCTTTGATCAAATATGGTGGTGTAATCAGATTTCGGCATGTGCTATCTTTTTTTCTCTTTTTTTTACAAGAAACTCGATCTTGAGTGGAGTGTGCCAGAGTCTTTTGTGGCTGTCAAATGTTTGCTTTCGCCTATCGTCTTCCGTGAAAAAAAAATCCGCGCACGTGTCTATTGTAAGCGTCACTTACGTTTCTATTCTGTTCACAACACATGCTGTGATGTAATAAAAGGGTTTTACAACTTTTTTAGTAATTCCCTATCCTTGAATAAAATCATTAAAAAAATCCAATTAATATTTCAGCGAACACCTTTCGTGGAAATATTATATTATTGAACGTAGACAAGTTATCAGATGATAAAAATAAAGTATACTGGCCAGTTTCCATAATTTTATTCTTATAAAATTGGTAGTAAACAGAGTTTACCGCCAGGTGGAAGATTACTCGAAAACGAGGAAGATGGAGATCTTATTGACATTCTTTACATGAAATACAACTACATTATATTGCGAGAAGCTCTAAGAATAAGCCTAAGTAGAAGTACGGCCAATTGCCTGATGGCCAAGAGCCTCGATAAACAACTGTCGTGTGTCGTGGCTCTCCTTAGGCAGTTGTACAAAGGCCCGATTCAGAAAGCAATCCTCCTCCACGCCTAGCATTGTGAGGAGGTTCCTGTCTCTGGAGCCCTAACCACCGGTAGCTTGGACTCTGCTCCCGACAGCGGCGACCACCTTTTTATATATTTATTTTTTTAATATTTTAAGAAAAAAATAAAAAATTATAAAAAAGGTGATTGAATGAATAAAGGACCAGCATAAGTAGTAAGTTTGTTAAAGATTAAGCTAAATGGCGTTTAAAACGGTTAAATTATAAGTGCCACATGTAAAGAGGAAGTAGCGCATTAGACTAATCTAAAAGCTCTCTAGGCTCAATTGGTCCATTATAGACAGGGCTCCTAACTAGTTAAATAAGACTATAATGGTGCTAGACTGGAATAGAGACTACTTAACATGGGTATGCATCTATTGATCGTATTATATACCATATGATTCTCCATTTTCTGGGTTATTTTGCTTCACCAATCGAGAACACACCATTTTGCAAGATTTTTTTTAAGATTTTTTTGCTGTTCGAGCATTTTCCCAAGTAATTATTGGTATCATTGTTGTAGTTTTTATAGTAATAGGTAAAACTGTGTATGTCATAACATCACGCCTGTAATCCCCTAAGGGTAAGGCAGAGGTATACCTGATAGTACACCCACATTTCGTCAGTTATGTTTTTAAGTCCCATGCAATTGGGGATATAATATTGCATCAACCGGGCACAATTCCACATTCTATGGTTGCTACTGAGAAATTCCTGATGGACAACCTAGTAATACTACTATTTTTCAGCATTATACTTAAAGTGTGGTTTTTAAATTCATTTGTATCAAGCTTCTGTTATTTTATAATACAATTTTCAGAATCTCTCTTTGTACATCAGGTTTGCTTCGTCATTTTTTATTTGTTTTACAACGGTTGTAACAATCCGATCAAATGTGTTTGCAAAAAGGATTGTGGCATGTGCTCACAAGTACTGGCAACATTGACAATACACTATTTGTTTTGTTTTTAACCCTTTCAACATAAGCGAATTATTGTTTTTAGTTTTGCTACAGCTAAAATAAGTGATATTGTTTTTAACAAGTTAAAATGTGTAACCTTTTGTATTTTCATGAGCATTTTTCAATCAAACTTTTGTTGAGGCATACTTCTAGGTTACTGTGTAAAGTATTTGTATTAGTTTAACAGTATATTATATTTCTTTCAAAAATCTTTTTAGCGATGATCACTTACAAAAAAAACGTCAAAAATCTTTAAAACGTTTTTTTGTTTGTTTTTGACTTTCAAAAGTCGGTGACTTCAACTTTTTTGGCGCCGACTTCTACCTTTGTTTATTTCACGGAGAAATCGGTCATACATAAAAAAACGTACGCAGCGTCACGAGAACTCAGATAGAAACAATTCATTTTGGAATTAAAACATAACTGACGAAATATGGGTACTAGTAAAGCATCTCTACCAAGTCATCATCATCATCATCAGCCTATAATGCTGCTGGGACACGGCCTCCTCTCAATGAGAGGGAATGGACTATAATCCACCACGGGGGCCCAGTGCGGATTGGTAGATGTCACATGTCTTCGAATTTTTAGTTCTAGTACATGCCGGTTTCCTCACGATGTTTTCCTTTACCGTTTTGAGAGCAGTGGTGATGAAATCAATTACACAAAGTAATGCGCCGGTCTGGGTTCGAACCCACGACTTACTGTTCGTAAGTCGGGGCCGCCACCACTAGGCCACCGCTGCTCGCACCACTGGGCCACCGCTGCTCTCTAACAAGTCTTCGGGAAAAAACAGGCGCGCGACACCTACATAATTAATATTATCCATAAATTACGATGCATTTTTGCATAGTCCATTTATAGGTAGTTTTACAAAAATAACTCTATTATAAAAATATTCGTAGGTAGTTAAAATTACTATCTTAAATACGTACATTTAGTTCGAGCGGCGCATCTGTCCCTCCAGGGCTACTTCAAAGTCTTTATATACAAAACAGGTGCCTCTTAAATGATATCACCAAAAGTAGAAGTGTGTCTGTTAAATACAGATTCAATACTTAATGAAAGACTACTTAAATAAACACTGAAAACAAACTTCAATGTTTTTAGAGGTGAACTTTAAAAATCATTTTAGGGGCATCTACAGGGAAGCGAAGCCTTCAACCAAGCATTCTGTACACCAAACTGTACGCATAAATTATTGCTGGGGAATTGTTTTCGGGGTGAAATATCACGTTTTACGGTAAAACTCAAAGTAACGCACTCAAAACATTGTGCTTATGGAAGCATTTAATTGTAAATCGGTAATCGAGGTATTTAAACTAAAGTTATGACCTTAAATATTTGTATGTATTTGAAAAAAAACTGAACTTTGACCGAAACTGTACTTGAAGTTTGACCCCCAATATCGCCGTAACTGGAAGGCTTCGTCTGTCTAGAACAAAAACATGATCGCAATGACTTGGAGAACAATTAGTGCCTTACGGCTTCGTTAAGTCTTTTTATACCCTTTATATTGTATGTTTATATTCTCAGTCCCTTAGTTTGTGCATAACTTGTAAGCAAGTCTATCTCATGTTGTATATCAAATTCAATTGGGTGAGCAACTGGTGGAACTAATGGTGCTAGCAGCGCATGAACCAAACATCGTCATTGGTTGAAAATCTGTCACTGTCATTTTATATTTCAAAATAGATTGACCTCATTGGTCAGATTGGGTCTAAGCTATGGACGCGCCTTCTACAATCAGCTTTGACCAGCCTTCCCCATTAGCACGTGGGATGGCAATGCTGATTTTTTGGCCAAGAAATAGACCAGCCAGCTAGATTTATATAACTGTAACTGAGACAATTAATCAACTATAGATCAAATAAAATTTTCGAAATTCTGGTTGGTCTTAGTTTTATTGACTTTTTAGGAGTTTTAGCTTTACTATGACTTGAATTTCATCTCAAACATTTCTACGGTTTTAAATGATAAATTATGTTTATTTTGCAAGGAGAAAAAGAACAGCTGCAACGGATTTTCTAATACCAAAAGGGATTAATAGGCATTGATTATTGATATTATGTAGGTAGGTATCTTTAAGGCGCTTATCGTATCTAAATAAGAAAAAACCAACCTTTGTTCACATATCAATGACGACAACTGCCCATATCGAAGTCAAACTCAAATAAGAAGCGTTTTTGTACTATGTTAAGTAGTAGTCCTTAACTTAACTCCGCCATACATAGCCTTAACACCGATATCGAGCAGCAAAAACTAAAACATGAATAAATAAGAGCTCATTTATTACGTTGCAACACTTCAACCAGTATCCCATTTTCCCACTGGGTCACTCGAGAAAAATTCTATTTAAAGAAATAAGCACAAATGTATAAGGACTTATAAATGATAGATCATCCCGCGTGTACGGTCCATTAATGGATTATTTCAATACAGTATTGGTCACCTGGTCATCCCCCTCCCCCCCCCCCCCGCTTCATACCCTGTCAGGTGTGAGTCCACCTGTAGGCTAGTCTTGTTTTGACAGGTGGACTGGCATTGTCACATAGGATTACTGCGTGCATACCTGTGCAACGAAACTGCGGAGTTTTTTGTCTATGTACTCCTTTAAGTGGTAAGTAGTTTTTTTTTACGTTGGCAATACCAGGCACGTTCTATGCAAAACTGCAAATTAATGGGTAGTAATAGCGAATTTATTGGAGCTCAAATGTGTGTGCGCTTCTGGAAATTGGTCTAGCTGTCAGTAAGTCTTTAAATGATCTAGTTTTTTTTTTTTCAAAGTAGGGAGGAAGTCATTATTTAATTCCATGAAAAATAAAAGGTGCATAATAAATCCTTCTGTATTGGACTGCATGCTCAATTTATATGATTAACGGACCTCGAACAAGGGTGTCGTAGTGACAGCTTGCTATGGGGCTCCAACAACAGAAAAGCAGTGGTCGTAATGTGGTTATTTAACAACAAATCCATAATTATTCAAAGTCACATTAAAGTAATTATCATGTTCGTGGAGCAGTCCAAAACTTCCACAGATGTTGCCGTTCAAAAGGTGTTTAGATTGTTTACTGAGTTACTTTTAAAACCTTATTTTCCAAAATCTCTGCATCTAACACAAAGCCCAATTTGACACTGCCGTACATACCTATGAATATATGTTACAGGACTCCAGATCTTACAGAAATCAGGTTCTACGACACAATAGCGTCTGTCCCCGACGCCCTCTCAGGAATTCCTTCAAAATCTGGAAGACTCATCAATATACGGACAAAAACCGTCACAAAAAGGGTCCTACCCGATTTTTATTTGAAGGATTCCGTCGGAGCAAGTATGAGATGCGAAGAGGGCGAACGATCGTCCGCCAAACGAACCGCGTCGGCAAAAATGTGCATAATTGGCATCGAAATGGAGAAAAAACCTTTCAAAAAGCGACCTCTAAACGTTAGGAAAAAGTGCTCGGATACAGGGTGTGACACTTCAGGTTTATTTACACTACGAGACGCGCGAGTAACCTTACGGATGAAAAAGTATGCGAGAGTTTTGTCTATTCTTTGTTCAAATAGAATAGGAATTAGTTGCACAATAATCTGAATGGAATGTGCATGGGCCTTTACTGTCAAAAGTCACATATTTTAAAGTGTAATTGGGTAGAAAAATGTTATAAATCTGGAATTCATGAAAAAAACGTACTAAATTTCTAATAATACAGGCAAAAAGGCATATTATTAGGTATATTCATTGATCATGAATTTATGACGTTGTTCTGTATAATTATATGATTTACAGGACCCAGCTTATTTTATTATTGTGTTTTTTTTTTTTCATTTTAGTATTCATAGTTATACACTTTTGCTTTAGAGATCATTTTAGAGAAAAATCGAATGATAAAAAAGCCCAAAGACGATCTGACTATGCCCTTGAGTCACCACCAAACGGACATCTCCTGTATATCGATGCATTTCTATAAGGGATTGATTTATTCAAATCAAGAATCTTTTGATTGTCGGCCAAGCCGCAGGCAGGCACACGACTTATTTGTTTTTGAATGGCAATTATATTTTATTTTATTATAAAAGTATTCTCGCATGATCCCTTAATGTCTAATTTCCGCGAATTTCGTCTCGGTTGGCAACTTAGCAACAAAAAGCATCGTGCAACGTTTTCATAAGATAATTACGTGATTATGATAAACTAAGCGATTTGTGCCTGTACAACTTCGTGGCACGCGACTCCATCTTGTTTTGATTTTTCTAATATTTTTATCGGGAGTCTTAATCTTGTTGCACAGTTGTTAGACAGTTAGAGGATCGATTAGGTAAGCCGTTGGTGTACACGTTCAGTTGTTCCGGTTGTTTGCACATGTCTCTAGAGTTTTCACGAGAGGTTAACGCTGAGAACACCAACTGTGCCAACAATTAGTAAGACATCGCTAGAGCTTTCACGAGAGGTTAGCCGATGATCTAAGCCATCCTACAGTAGAACGACATCACAAGAGCTTTCACGACAGGTCAGCCGATGGTGTACACATTCAGTTGTTCATAATCTCGTCCCTACTGCATCCCTTGAGCTATCACGAGAGGTTAGCCGTGGATTTAAACTCGACCAGTCCTAGGCCTAACTCTAACTATTCTTTGTAGACGAGTATGAAACCCGCTCCAGTCGAACACGCTCGAGAAGCCGTGGGTATCGCGACCGAAGTTGTGAGACACGCGACAAAATCCGTCGCAGCCTGACTCGCCGCGACAGCTAATCCCCATAACGCCACATAGCATTGACTCCTTGCCATTAATTATCACCTATTGTGCCACTTCTGACTACAGACAGTTGTCCTGTATCACCTAATGAAGGAAATATTTAAAAACTAAATGAAGAAGTGGCAGCCGCACTGAGGATGGTGGAGTGAAAAGGGACCAAAGAATCAGGGGGCAGCAGATCACCTCGGCTGCTGCCATTACATCAATAGGCAAAGTGTTAAACAATCTAATCGCCAACTAAATTTTAACTCTTAAGTGATGCAGCCATACTACTTTGTCACATTTATCATGCAAATGCATCACCAGACGCTTCCTAATCCTGCCTGGCCTCAGTAAGGAAATGAAGGAGCTAATGGGGCAGACTCCAATATCTGAGTACCTGTTCGGGGATAAGCTACAGGACAAGTTTAATGCAATAAAACCTGTAAAAAAGTCAGGACAAGAATTGAAGAACACACTTGCAAGACCTCCGATGCAGTGCTGAAGCGGAACAACCAACCACTTAGTTGTTGTCTAGTGGTTGGTAGACTGTTCTTTTGCATTAAAATATATAAAAAGACCGCAAATTGTACAATTACGATTCATTAAATAAATAACAGGAACCACAGTTAACTATATCAATTAGGAGTCGATGGACAACGTTGTGGTCGTTGCGTATTTACATGACTTTAGCGTAATTAATAAAACATCAAATTAACCCATCAATATAAGTATAATTCAGTCCAAAGACTACAACTTCGCTATTCATCACCTACATTAACATTATTACCTACCTATGCAAATTCAATAAATAGCAGCTGATAGAGCACGCGCGTTTTTTTTTTCAGTCATACAGCCTATTAAACAAAAAAATATAAATAGGTATGCAAACCATCTGCCCTCAAAAAAGTCCGATCTACCGACAAACCACTAAAAATCGCACTAAGAAATAAAAAATTGTCATCTGCATACAACATCTGGTCAATATAAAAACATTTTGTGCCCACAGATAAAAAAATACTTGCTAAAAAGAGCGCGGTTTACAAAAAAAAGTTTAAATAAGACTATGGTTTTTTTTATGTTGGCAATGCTGACGTTTTTTGATCGCGGCATGTGCCAAACTTCCGCTGTTCGGCGTAATGCTTAATTTTTTAATGGTATTTGTTTAGATTGAACGATAATGCACACTTCAGCGAATATTTTTTGTGCCTCGTTGTATGTTTTCATACACTCTTTGACCATCGATATTTTAAGAGCAAACTTATAAAAACTGTAGTGCGTTTGGACAGTCGGCAAAGCCGTATTATTATTTTGATTTCTGACCACTGCAATGCAACATTCTAAGGTCGAAACTAAGTTACCTATAACATAACATCACGCCTGTAATCCCCGTAGGGTAAGGCAGAGGTGTACCTAATAGTACACACCACACTTCGGCAGTTATGTTTAAGTCCCATGTGATAGGGTGCGAGCCTATTGCCGTCAACCAGGAACGAATTCAGACCCCGCTCCAGGCTGCTACTGAGAAATTCCTGATGGAAAACCCCAACAACAATTTGCCCGACCCGGGAATCGAACTCAGGACCTAATGCTCAGCAGTCGATCTCGAGGCCACTAGACCAACGAGGCAGTTACTGATTAGTATTATTAATTACTTAATTAGAGTTTACAAATAGATATTTATGTCTTTATTAAAACCAGTTTAGGTACTTAGTTTAAATAACCATTATAATTTTAATAATGTCTGCTCTTTTCCCTCCTGACTTAGCATAATTAACTCTTAATTATCGTCTCGTAACTTTATAAAATGTTAATTCTTTGTAGTTAATTTAATGTTACCAACATTTAATAGAACATAGCGTAGTTAAACATTTAAATATATGTCTCTATACACTTTACTTAACCTCCAAATGACGCTCGTAAGTAGGTATTTCTAATCAACCAATTTGTTACATTAATCATATAAGAAAAAAAAGACTCAATTTTTACTTTTTTTCTGCACTAGGCAGACGAAAAATTTTACTTTTGCATCTGTCGAACTATTCATCTTGTCATAAACACATGCTTTCAAAATTAATTTCACTGCATTGCACGAAAACACAAAGAAATAAAAAAGCGAATGGCATTAGTCTGTGCTCGAAAAAAGAAAAAAAAAAGGTTGCATGGGCACGAGCCACTTTTTTTTTAATTTCTCCTCTCATGGCAGTGTGTGTTATTATGATCTGAACAATTGTTGATCAAATTAAGAAAAAAGTTATAGTCCCTTACTGTGCGAAAGACATAACATGGATAAGTTGTTACTACATTTTATATTACATGGTGTTTATTATAAAATATAGTAACAACATGAATGCAGTTCTAAGAAATTAAAATATTATATTTTTTCGAATAAATTGAAAAGTAGTGTGGCAAATACTCGTATTTAATTTGCGAAAAATTGGTTTTATAACAAAAAGAAAACGATCAATAATATTACACAAATTAACTTAAGCATATTTGCTTTCTTTTACATGTTCTGTTAAAAAGACGTCTTTTCAATAAAGTCTTTCATATTAATGCGCTAAGTATGACGTTAATTGAGCAAAATGGAATCAGCAAAGAAAACATAACTGTTACAAAGTATAATAATTCTGAAGGACTTCAATATAAGATTTGCATATAAAATGACAATATCTTGTATTAATTAATGAACAAAATGAAGCAAATTTAATCATTAGCATTAATTGTATTATTTCCAATTAATACCGTTCATGAAAACATACGTATACGAGATTGTTCACCAT
Organism: Xestia sexstrigata; assembly: GCA_941918905.2. NCBI lineage: Eukaryota > Metazoa > Arthropoda > Insecta > Lepidoptera > Noctuidae > Xestia > Xestia sexstrigata. The sequence continues at coordinate 12,866,741 of OW799222.2, forward strand.
TGTTATTTTATTTTACACACATTTATTATTCTGGCAATGAGCTCGCCACCTACTTATAACTTGCGACTTGAACATAACGAAATGTGAGAGGCTAGGTATTCCTTCGGCAAAAACTGGCGTTATGTTTTGATGTTATATGGTGGTTGGTGGATGGTTTTCTTATGGAAAATGAATTGCCTAAAGGAAGAACTTTATACTTTTACAGTCTGATGTCATTAGTTGACAGGTGAACGATGTTACACATTAAATAATAATTTAAACTTCTCGTTAGAAAAGTCTTCTGATGATCAAAGACTGCACCGCATCACTTAAGAACCTGTATTTTTATTAGTTTTTAAATCGCATAAAAATGCTAGAGACTTTTATTATACCTAATACTACTTCGGTATATGTAGCATGACTAATACTTCAATTCCCATAAGCAGCAAATAAAACCAGTAAAACATCAATCTTCAACTTTATTTTTGCAACCACGACGAAGTAACATCCACACTAATCTATCGCCGCCGCACCAAAACCGCGGAAGTAGCCACAGTATGGCCGCCTCTTCCTGTCTTTTTAACTTCCTTGCCAAATTGTACCTTTTTATCAAAGTTTTTTGTCATTTTTTTATCATTTTGCTAACAATTAAGTCGGATGAAGCTCGTGCCACGTCAGCTGCTTCGACATACTTTTGCTTTCTTTACGATTTCGCGGCGCGTTTTCGCATAGAAAGTGTTCATTATAGATTTGGATGTAAACATCTGTGCTTGCTAGAATCGAATGTTGAATAGTTTATGAGAAGCCCTAAACAAAGTGACATTCAATCACCGATAAAAATGATGGTATATGTCGGCGTCATCATGGCCGTCGTCGTTGAGAGTCACACAACATATTGGTTTGCACCAATATATACACACAGTTACACAATTATTACTCAGTAAATAATAAACAGTAGGAAATATAAGCACCCGTTTAAACAAAATACCTTACTCCAGTTCAGTGTTTATTCCATGAGGCAAACCAAGAATGCCCTTTCTTTCACATTACAACGGCTTTTAAACACAGAAATTCAAACTGAGGTTGGTAGTGATAGGTAGAATAAAAATAACAATATTTAATTTTGCAAGACGGGAGAGATCAAATCTAAACTAGACTCTTAAATTATTCTAGCGAACATGTCAAAATAAACTCCTATTAAAATAAACAGAAGTAACATTACATTCACAACATTTTACATAAATCAAACATAATTCTTATTATTGGAGCAAACGGAAATTACGATTACTTTTAAAATTAAATAGACGGAAATACAAATATTAGTTCAGTAATTCAACACATGTCAAATAGAAATCTTACTACCCTACATTACAACTATTAATTCAATAAACCTGCATAAGTAAAAGTAAAAACAAAAACGGAACTACCCTCAAATTACAAACTAACTTAAAACTAAAATCAAATAATGGTTTTGCGCCCATATATACTTAGTTGTAAAATGTAAAGAACTGACTTATGGTACTGTACTTTATGCCAACCTTATCAAACTCAAACTCAAAGCATTTATTTCAATTAGACCATTACGGCACTTTTGAATGTCAAAAATACAAAAAAGAAAATCAAAGCTACAGTCCCAGTCGCAAGGCATAATAACTTGAGAAAGTACTGTAGATGCCCATTCCCTAGCGTAGATCTCTATGGAGAAGAACGGGCAAGAAACTCCATGGACACTCTTTTAAAATCAAAATATTGTTACAAAATCTTGGTTACATCTTTAATTTTGAGATTATACATATATGTGAGAACGATGTAGAAAGACGTGCACACTAAGAGCGTCCAGAGTAAAAGATTAGATCAACAATTTACGAATAAAGTAATTAAAATGAACCTTGGCAGCTAAGAGATGACCAGTCCCAACTGACAGCGCCCGTTCACAAACATGACGCATGTACCGGCGCCATTCAACTCAACCATATTGAAGGGAACTAAATGACCCGACACACCCGCCACCATCAGCGAGACATTTAAGTGAGCATGACATTCTCTCAGCCACCAAGGCATATTCAAGTCAATGAAAGATAAATAAATGTAAATGGTGGCTGAACAGTACAAAGTACTCACACATGTGCTATGCAATTATATAATACTAAGAACTGGAATCTATATAATGCAAAGTATATTTTTACAATCTTCTGCAGCTTCCACAAAACATTAACATGGGAATCAATTCTTCATCTTCTTCTTTACGTGTCGATGGACTCAAATAATGCCCGACCCAAACAATCAATTAATTTGCCCCTATGGTTGTGGAGCAGGACCAGCATTTAGCCAAGCATTTTTATCATCAATGTAATCCCCCAACTTATAATATGCTTGCCTACATAGTGTGCGTTTTATACAAGATTTAAATTTCGTCTCGTTCAGTTGAAGAATGTGGGGAGGTATTTTATTGTAACATTTCAAACAGTACCCCATGAAAGATGAATCTACTTTAGCAAGCCTGAAACCTGGCTGAACTAGTTGGTCCCTATTTCTAGTGTTATAGTGGTGTCTGTCACCTCTTCTACTGAATAAATGCCGATTTTTCCTAACGTACATAATGTTTTCATAGATGTATTGACAAGGTACTGTCATGATATTAATTTCCTTAAACAGTTCTCTTAGAGAGTCGTCATCGCGTCTACGTTATTCATAAATGGCTCTGATGGCTCTTTTCTGCAGAATAAATATAGACTCGATGTCTGCAGCCCGTCCCCATAGTAAAATACCGTATGACATAATACTATGAAAATAACTAAAATAGACTAGCCTCGCGGTATCAATATCAGTAAATTGACGGATTTTTCTAACAGCATATGCTGCTGAGCTCAGCCGTCCTGCAAGAGATGTTAAATGAGGACCCCATTGTAACCTTGAATCGAGCGTGATTCCCAAGAAAACCGTTTTATCGACAAATTCTAGTTTCTCTTGATTCAATATTATGTCACAATCACTACTTTTGACATTTGGTAGAGCAAATCTAATGCACTTAGTCTTTTTTCCATTTAGTACTAAATTATTGGCGGTAAACCAATTGTGGACCTGCAGTAGGGCGTTATTTACGTCGTCAAGATTAGTGGCACGTCTGTTTATCCTAAATATTAAAGAAGTATCGTCAGCAAACAACACCATATGCGGATGGTTGTTAAATAATTGGGGTAGGTCATTAATATACACTAAAAAGAGGAAGGGACCCAATATCGAACCTTGTGGTACACCCATTTTTACTTTTAAACCCATTGAGTTGACTCCATTTATTTGTACCTGCTGCTGTCTATCATTCAAATACGATTTTATTAAACTGAGCGCAAGTTTACCTAAACCGTAATGCTCAAGTTTCAAGATCAGGGTTTCGTGATTTACACAATCAAATGCCTTCGAAAGGTCACAGAAGATTCCTATGGCATCTTGTGCCTCTTCCCACGCAGTAAATATGTGTTTTAATAAAATGACACCGGCGTCAGTTTTACAACGTCCTTTGGTGAAACCATACTGTTGCTCGTGTAATATTTTATTGGTGTTGAAATGATTAAGCATTTGATTGAGCATTATCTTTTCAAACACTTTGCTGAAAACCGGCAACACGGATACGGGCCTATAGTTATTGGTGTCCTTACTGTCCCCGGATTTAGTATTTAGATTTTATATCGAAAGTCGTTGTAGGAATTTTCGCTTTGACACAATCTATGAAAGTGATTCCCTCTTGTCTATATCCACAGAATTAAAGGAGATTGCCAAGAATAGGCTAGTCGTAGTATTTCCACCATCAATAAATTGCAAATCTATTTAGTCCGTCAGTTAGAGTATTGGAAAATAACGGATTGGACGCGTATTTTTTGTTTCTGTAAATCAATGAATATTAACAAAGATAAAAAGCGAGAGTGGGGGCTCGTGAAGTCACAACGCACTAAAAAACACGGCGTGACGTATTGAGAGTTTTAAAAGCGTCGTATCTTCGTCAATTTTGGTTTACGTAACAAAAGAAAAAAATACGTGTCAAATATTTTTTGATAATCTAACTGACGGGGTAATTAGATTTTTTCAGGGCACAAGCCTATTGTATAATCCTGTTCCCCAGAATGTAACAAGGGACTGTGAATGCTGCAGTAAGGGGAACTACCTTAACCGTAGCAGCTACACGAAAATGGTCTTAGGAACCCATCCATATTTTTTTGACCAATCTTGAACTGAATTTCTTAAGGTTATAAAACCTTCGGCTTTGGCCAGAAATCGACCTTTGGTGAGACACTAGTAGCAGCTCATAGTCAGGATTTGTCCCCTACAGCAGGGCGATATGGCAAATGGCATTAGACTTGGTCTCTATCATAATTAATGGGCTAAGTACTGGCGAAGTGTGCACACCTTCGTACATCAGGAGTAATGCTAGGTGTATATTAGAGAGTCCAGCATATTCAGCGTGGTGCGTTTTTTTTTCAGTTCCACAATAGGTAACTTGGTAATTTGGCACAACCATGTATTTGTTCTACAGTAAGTAAGTATATAATTACCAACCTACGCCAAGTTTTATTTGGTCAACTGTTCATTCTACACACACTGTTTCAATGCCGCTTCATACTATACTAAACAACCACATTAAAAAAAACTGTCCAAGTGCGAGTTGGACTCCGTACCATTATCTATACAACATTAGACAAAACGATATTTAGAAAATTTACGGTGGGTGTATGGGAGCCCCCCTTATATATTTATTTTATTCTGTTTTTATTGTGAAAATTTCAACTGTATATATAGCTATCACGGTTAATGAGATACAGCCTGGTGACAGACAGACGGACAGACAGACAGTGGAGTCTTAGTAATAGGGTCCCGTTTTTACCCTTTGGGTACGGCAACCTAAGAAAACAAAAAAAAATAAGTAAAAAAAGTTAAAAGTAAAGTTTAAAAGTAAAAATTAAGTCAAATATTAATTAAATAAAGGCAACCTTGATACTGTATCTATAATATAAAAATGAATCGTTGAATGTGTTGCTAAGCGCTAATATCGAGAGCAGGTGAACCGATTTCGTTAATTCTTTTTTTATAATATTCCTGGAAGTACGAGGATGGTTCTTACGGAGAGGAAAATAAAAAAAAATGCCTGAAAAAAAATATATCAGAGAACCGACTGTTAGGCGGTACGAAGTTAGCCGGGTCAGCTAGTATTATATAGAAACACATCGCTCCGTCAATACTAAAGCTAACTGTTATCAGAATTGCGAGCTATGCCCCTCGGTTTCCTAAGGGTCGTAGCGTGATGTTAAGTAGCCTTAAGCTGCCTGAAGAATTGGGCTATCAAATACATAAAGAATTTTTCAAATCCGACTTGTAGGTATTTCCAGAGATAAGCACGTTCAGACAAACAAACTTTATTATATTACACTTAAAGTACTTACGGGATAATATCCGTGATTTTCTTTTGTTTTTATGAGCTCATCATGATCGCGTGAATACCCCGGGATATTATCCCGTAAGTACTTTAAGTGTAGTGAAAAACCGTGAAAGTCTAAAACTTTATTACATATATTAGTATTATAGATAGTTTTAAAATAAGGAGCTCTTGGTTAAATAATAACAGCCGCACGGATCAATCTTCAGGTTAAACCGCACTTCGCGGGCCTGTGGACGGTGGGCTATGGGCTAGCTCGCCGTCCGTCCGTCTCATGACGACAGGCCGTGTCGACGGCGCGTTCGTGTTCCACGCGCGCCTCAAAGAGAGTCAGCAAAAGAAAGGGGTCCGCAAGGACCGATGCCTGCCGGGGTTGCGGGACTGTTCGAAAGAGATACCGTGGCCCCGGAACACAAAGGGCGATGAAGGAACATGGATGGGTTTTAGTCAGTAAAAGTCTGACACTCCCTCCTGCTCCGCCCAGAGCGGGAGAAGTCATTTGATGATTTCCAATCCGAAAAAAAAAAAAAAAAAAAAAGGTTAAACCGCACTTCTTTAGGTTGGTCTATGGACGGGTGACCACCAATTACATACCAAGTCTCATCCGTGCCTCGGAAAGCACGTTAAGCCGTTGGTCTCAATGGTCATTTATAGATCTTTGATAGTCGTTACAGGCAGTCAGTGGCCCGAAAGTCTGACAAACCTTACCAAGAGGCATCATACTACCCAGTACCGACTCGGTTGCGGAGGTCAGATAGGCAGTCGCTCCCATGTAAAATACTGGTCTTCAGCTGGTTAGACTGGAAGCCGACCCCAACATAGTTGGGAAAAGGCTAGGCAGATGACGATGAGTATATTTTATAAGTACGAAAGTAGCTCGTTTAGATTTGATATGTTTTTACGCATTAATGGTTGGACGGTTTACCGTGAGATTTGGCACACAGATAGACCATGACCTGCGTTTGGACATTAGATAGTAGTAAGGTAGTAAGTACGTTCCTGTAGCGAATCGCCGTGACTAAAAGAGTGATGAAGATGGATGGAGAGGGAGAGGAAGAGGACGGAAACCATGGACGGATTGTGTGAGGAGTGATATGAAAGATAAATAAATAAAATAAAATATTTTATTGTCAGGCATCAAGGCCCATAATAGGCTGTTAGTATTATTTATTTATTATATTAAGGTGAATGATCCAGGGTAGGTTGTATGTTGATTTATTAAAATATATATTATTATCCACCTTTATGAACTTTCAAGGTTGTATTGATGATTTTGATGATAATAATTCTGTAACTACATACGTCTTACAGCCGCGAATAATATTTTTAATCAACATACAACCTAGCACTGGCCTGAAAATTGCAAAAAACGTAAGAAAATTTCGCTGGCGGGTTGGGAGTAAATGATAGCGTGACGGTTGACAGAGGAGAATGCAAGAAAAAAATGCTTTACGCCGACCCCAAGTAAAGGAATGTGATGAGTACGTTCCCGTAGCATAATTTCCTTCCTCCGCGTGGGTGGTAACCATGACCATCATCGGCAAGTTGTATTTTTTATTTTTGTATTAGCCATTAATGTCCCACAGCTGGGCAAAGGCCTCCCCCATATTACTCTTAGGTACTCTTTTCGTCACCCCGAACCCGTCATCGCAATGCGCGTCTGAGGGTTCTTACAGACGAGCGGCATGTTACCAACTGCAGATAAACTGCAGCCGTCGCCACCTGTCGACGGCTGCCGTCGACGCTTGCAATGGGGGGTATCGCGCATGAATCCGCCGCTAGAGGCGTTCGTGTAGACTATGGTCTTCCTAAATGTCAGATGTCATACAGTGTTCGCGCGTTGCTTGCTTTTTTATCACGTATTTATACTAATACTCACGATTGTATTCTAGATTGAGCCATTCCTGATTAACTGTGACTTGAAGATTTTAGGTAGCAACTTAGGATCTTATTTGTTAGTACTTGGAGGTAAAATGATTTTAAAATGTTTCATGCTTGCTAGTTTTAGGGAGAATATTGTAAATATGTATCTAAAGCTTACACTATGTTCTTATACGTAATAAAACAAACTTTTTTATGAAGTGATTAGTACTTTAAAGTAATAAATAGAATTATTGACAGGACCTTACTCGACAGTGTGCCATCTGGTGAGCTCAAAAACGATAGCCCTCATTGTGGCGTCGACGGCAGCCGTCGACACACATTTACGCGGCATGCCACAACTGCAAGCGTCGCCACCCGTCGACGGCAATAGTCGACGCTACGGCGGCTGCCGCCCGGCGCGTCGACGGCAGCCGTCGACAGGTGGCGACGGCTGCAGTTTATCTGCAGTTGGCAACGTGCCGCTCGTATGTAAGAATCCTAAGTATCTCGCCACCTCTTTCTGGGTCGGCTTCAGCGGCAACATCATTTCTCAGGCACCCATTTTGAGGAGACTATGATTATTTTATTATTACGTCTTTTTTTTCAATACACGCCGTGAAAATGTTTGTCTCTATTGGCGTTTACCTACGTAGCTACGTGACTGCCATCACGTACGAACGTGACTTCCGCGAAAATTAGTAGGATTTGGAGTCATTGGGATGTTTGCAAGATACATTTTATTAAAATTATGTACCAAATATGTACTTGTTAAGTAAATAAAGGCAAACTAGATACATAGTTTATGAAATCTCGTTTACTTGTTATACAGTTCTCAATTTGAATTAGGTTTTTCATATCCGACTCATTTCAGAGCAAGTTTTGAAACATTAGGGCCTGCTTGCTCAGCACATCTTAATACGTTACTTAATCTTACGCTTACACCAAATATCATCATCATCTGCCTAGCCTTTTCCCAACTATGTTGGCGTCGGCTTCCACTATAACTGGATGCAGCTGAATACCAGTATTTTACATGGAGCGACTGCCTACCTGACCTCCACAACCCAGTTGGGTAGTTAGTCCATCGTTCCTTTTCTTTTTTTGACAAGCCCGCCACACTGCAAACCCCTGCAACCACTGCAACTCATGAAAACCAGACAGAACCAACAGTGGCGACCACCAAAAAAGCACCATATGAAGTGATTAGTACTTTAAAGTAATAAATAGAATTATTGACAGGACCTAACTCGACAGTATGCCATCTGGTGAGCTCAAAAACGATAGCCCTCATTGTGGCGTCGACGGCAGCCGTCGACACACATTTACGCGGCATGCCACAACTGCAAGCGTCGCCACCCGTCGACGGCAATAGTCGACGCTACGGCGGCTGCCGCCCGGCGCGTCGACGGCAGCCGTCGACAGGTGGCGACAGCTGCAGTTTATCTGCAGTTGGCAACGTGCCGCTCGTATGTAAGAATCCTAAGTATCTCGCCACCTCTTTCTGGGTCGGCTTCAGCGGCAACATCATTTCTCAGGCACCCATTTTGAGGAGACTATGATTATTTTATTATTACGTCTTTTTTTTCAATACACCCCGTGAAAATGTTTGTCTCTATTGGCGTTTACCTACGTAGCTACGTGACTGCCACCACGTACGAACGCGAAAATTAGTAGGAATTGGAGTCATTGGCATGTTTGCAAGATAAATTTTATAAAAATTATGTACCAAATACATATGTACTTGTTAAGTAAATAAAGGCAAACTTGATACATATTGTTTATGAAATCTCGTTTACTTGTTATACAATTCTCAATTTTAATTAGGTTTTTCATATCCGACTCATTCCAGAGCAAGTTTTGAAACATTAGGGCCTGCTTGCTCACCACATTTTAATACGTTACTTAATCTTCCGCTTACACCAAATATCATCATCATCTGCCTAGCCTTTCCCCAACTATGTTGGCGTCGGCTTCCACTATAACTGGATGCAGCTGAATACCAGTATTTTACATGGAGCGACTGCCTACCTGACCTCTACAACCCAGTTGGGTAGTTAGTCTATGGTTCGTTTTCTTTTTTTGACAAGCCCGCCACACTGCAAACCCCTACAACCACTGCAACTCATGAAAGCCAGACAGAACCAACAGTGGCGACCACTAAAAAAGCACTGAATCAATGAAGCTCGTCGAAGTCCCAGAGAAACAATTTAACTGTCTTAGGGTGCTTGCATAGATAATGCATTTTTAAAGTACTGACTTATCGGTACGGGTCAGTACTTATAAGTACAGGGTTTATGCATAAAGAAACAGGTAAATCTGTTCAAAGTGACCATGATGTCTTCGAGTTCGTCGGACGATGAGTTTTTTCTCCTCGAAAGCTTTCATAATAAAATAAAAAAGGACAGTCGGTGTTTCTAATATCAACAGTAAAAGAAAGAAATATGGATCGTATTATCAATGATTTCTACAAGATATTAAGTCCGAAGAACCCAAGTTTTATGATTATACTAGGATGGCACCACAAACTTTGACTACATTTTGGGTAAAATAGAACATCGATTAATTAAGAATTAATCCAAAACCATTTTTGTTTGGAAGAATATTATTTTTACGACGACAGAAAGGACACCCTACACTGGCAAATGCTTAAACCCGTACTGATAGGTACTGACCCGTACCGATTGTCAGTACTTTAAAAATGCATTCTCTATGTATGGATATTTACCCGTACTTATAGGTACTAGCCCGTACCGATGAAAAATGCATTCTTTATGCAAGCACCCATAAATCCCGCAACGAAATGAACCAGAAAAAATAGCGGAGGAGTTGGAAAAACATACGACAAACACATAGTTCCGTTAGTTTCGTAGTTTAGTATTATGTGTGTACATAAATAAATAAATAGTTACGTTCCTGTCAATTCTTCGAAAATGACACGAGTCACGTTTCAAGTAGGTACATAACATCATGGACAGAAGTCCAGACTCCAAAACTGAGAAATACCGGATGGAACGTTCACCGTTATTCACTATTTAGCAATGTGCGGAGCGACTAGGCCTTTATGTAAGTACTTAAAATCAAACCAAATTCCATCAAAACAATCATTTCACTGTTCAAAAACACGTTTAACAGCATCAATTTCATACAGATTAAAACATTATAACAACAGATTAAGTTTGATAGCAATAATGTGACGTGCAACCAAGTGGCGCGGAACGTTGCATCAAGAGTTTAAAAAAAAGAACTTAAAAAAAAACTGTGCGATCTCGTGCTAGATAATTAAGGCTTTTGAGGTATTTATTACGAAAAAACCTTTTTTTACCTGAGTTGTCTAAATTCTAGTGTACAGGTGGCTGTTTTAAAGCTTTTGTGTTAAAGTTTACTTTTTTTAGTTCGGTAATAGTTAACACCATAGACAATTTTATTCAAGGTGGTAATGGTGACTGAATTATGAGGTAGGTAGATTTTTTTTAAATAATTTGTTAAAAATCAGAAACTGACATACCTCTTGGACCTAAGTAGGTACTTTTTGATCTCGTCATAGATTTACTTTGAAAACTAAGCAATGTATCAAATAAAATATGTACGGTCGAACAAGCTATTTGGTTTACATTTTACAATGTAATTTGTTGGTTAAACTGTATACCAAATAGCTTGTTCGACCGTACTTAATACCTAAAGGATACGTTTTCAAGTTTTACCATTTGTAACTTTTCCATCATAAAAATAGAGTGTCGCTTTTTCTACGCCCTATGGTTTATCTTTCCACCAACGTTATAACTGATGAATTTCATTAATTTCAAAAACCATTATGCAAACACAACTTTATTCAACAAATTATTCATTTTCAAGAATCATCTACCTATACGTAAAAAAATCTTTATCATTATAATAGTTTACACATGTTACTAAAACAAGAATCCGTTACGAACATTCTTTTTCAAAAATAGAAACATTCTTTTTTCAAAAATTGGAACATTGTTTTTTCAAAAGAGCATCACGCCGTATAAACAGGCCCGTCACATACGTGCACCGAATCTATCGGATATGTGTTGTAAGCGCTAAAAAACAGCAGAGCCCGCGTTTTTTATCAAAACTTCGAAAGAAATTGTTGAAAAAAAATACGATTTCGCAGATGTTGGTTTTATAAATTTCTTGCACGTGTTTTGATATTTCAGGGTTCTTTGGTAATTTAGTTGACCTTTCAACTTTAACATTTGCAATGTTTGTTTAATTTATCGCTATGACTAAAAACCTGAAGCTTTATTGGTGGTGGTTCCTCTTTGGTCCAGTGGTCGCAAGCGCGACTGCGCAGCATGAGGTCCTGGGTTCGATTCCCAGGTCGAGCAAAGTGTTATTGGGTTTTTCCATAAGGAATTTCTCAGTAGCAGCCACAGAGTTTGGATTTATGCCCAGTTGATGGTAATAGGCTCGCCCCCTATAACATGGGACTTAAACATATCTGGCGAAATGTAGGTGGACTATTAGGTAAACCTCTGCCTAGCCCTTCGGGGATTACAGGCGTGATGTTATGTTATAAAAAATACTGAAGCAATCTATTAATTAAAAAAAATTGCGATTCCATCAACTGTGAAAAAGTCCAAGCTCTGTAAAATAAATTATGTTTTTAAAATAGGTAAGTAATATTAAAGAAATGAATTTTATTTTATTCATCTAAAAATCAATACTTCTTCTTGTTATTTAACTATTTAACTACTCATACAACAGTCAAAATATTTTCAACATCAGCGAAACGTAAGTCTACGGAACCCAACACTCACAGTCTCACGCACTTTTTTCTAAACTCAAGTGTGCGGTCCCCAAATCTATGAAAACGTCCAAAAATATAAAAATAGGCTTACTTAATTACAAATGGATAGAAAACGATCCAAAATAATGATGGCCGCGCAACATTGTTTACGATTATTAGTTCATTTGCTAAACTGAGTTTTAAATGTCGTAATTTTAAGCTCGTCGATAAACCTATGAAGTGCGTATTAATTTTAGTTTTGACCGTTAATGAAAACGAATTATGGGGGATCTATAATTTACTTTTGCATTCATTTATGAAATGTGGAATGGTTTTTTTATATGTATGTTACTACTTTTGCGAATAACCAAAAGGCCAATAATACAAAGATGACACACATGACACATGACACATGTACAAATAACTTCTTATCTTTGATAACGTTTCATCAGGATGCTATTAGAACAAACAGCTATTCCTGAAACCTAGTTGCAAGAATTTGATGACAGTTCCACATACTAACCACGATTTACAGATTTGAAAGTATCTAAATGGTCACGCAATTTTCTTGTACTTAAATCACGAGCCAGAGCCATGATCTGATAGACTAGCTAGAGTATTACTATCAGAAACAGTAATACAATTAACAAACTACTAAAACCTCATCCCCTATTTCATGTAACTCAAACATAAGCGTCGAAAAATGTAGATGTAACTTACTATACGTACTTACTTCGTATATAGCCCAGGTACACCTCTCCCTAACTCTTCAAGGAAAACAGGCGTGAAGATAAAACAATTTCACATATAAATTCAGTCTTTAATCAGAGACATCTTACAGAAAAAACGAGAAGTACTAGTCCATTGTTCATATAGATCACGATAGATGGCGCTACTCCACCTCTCGGGAGCCATGTTGCGTTATAGTTCAAAGCGTTTTCAACAGATGGCGTTACACTGCTCTTGCATTCCTAAACTTAACTTTCTTCACTTCATTGAACATATCAATGTAAATTTCATTGAAGCTTGGCTGTCTTTTGCAATTAAATTCAGATGTTGTCACGCAGACTGGACGACTTCCGTCATATTTGTCACTGTTATATTCAATTCCCAGCCTCTTCAATTCCTTTATCAAGTCATTTAGACAAGCGCACTGCCATGGATTTGGGTCCATCAACAATTTCTTTATCTTTCCTCCAGAGTTTCTCAGTTCCAGACAAAAGTTATCTGGTAAATATGTTATTTTATTGCTGGAAAGGTTCAAATTCTTCAAAGGACTTCCTCTAAAAGCATTTACTGGCACATCTTGAATTTGATTTCCATACAAATCGATTGTTATCAATTTCGGCATATTTCTGAACAGACTATCTGGTATAACTTTGATCTTGTTATGCTTCAAGTCAATTTTTTGGAGATTCTTTAATGGTGACAGAATGTTATCATTAATTGTCTCAATAACATTAGCAGTTAAATCTAATTGTTCCAAACTATCCAGATTAACAAAAGTAGCAGGATTATCAAGCGACGATATTTGATTCGTAGACAAAATCAAATGTTTCATAGTTCCCAAATTAGGTTTCGTTGCGAACGCTGGAACTTCTGTTAAGAAACATCTATCCAGATTTAGGATTTCTAAAGACTGAAATGCGTTCAATAAATTATCTGGAGCATCTTCCATATTATTTCTTGAGAAATCCATAAATGTTATGTGTGGGCTCTGATCAAATATGTAAGGACTAAAATCTTTTCCTACAAACGCATTGCTTGATAGGTCTACAAAGTTTAACTTGGTCAATGGGTCAAATATTCCCAGTTCTAATTTGTTTATCTTATTTCCTCTCAAATCTAGAAGATCTAGATTGGTAAGCTGATCAAATAATCCCAAGGGAAACTCTGTGAGTTGATTGTATGAGAGATTTAGATATGTCAGTTTCTTAGGTTCATCTATAACACCAAGTTTTAAACTTTGTATCTTGTTAAGGGACATGTCTAGGTAAGCCAATGAATTGAGATCATTAAATGATTCGAAATCAACGTCAGATATCCTGCATGCTCTTAGTGTAATACCTGTAGTTTTATTATTGTCTGATATAAGACCTCTCACAAGTTTATAATCAGACTTTCCGGCAGTGCAGACGACATCTTTGTCATTATAAGTCGTACATTTAGGTCTTGCTTCAGCGATGACTAGTATTGTTAGCAGAGCAGCTAGAGTATTTCTTAGTGCAGCCATATCTGGAATAACAGGGAATTAAACTTTTACATTATATGTTTTTGCACCTTTGTCGATACATATTTTTAGTTACATAATTACCCTACTTAATCTACCCTAATTAAACTACTTACATAATTATGTTGATATTTATGTTTACTTAGGTTACATATGTTGTTGTCGCCTTACTTAAGTTGTGGCTGTACCTACTTACTTAAGTAGATCTACATACATGCATACATGATCTGTGGTTTTTTCCCCAAAAGTATAACTCTTGTTTTTACCCGACTGCAGTGAAACCCAAAAGGAGTGTTTATTGTTTAGTAAGTTTTAAATTTAGTTGAACGCCATCTAATTGACGAGATAAAAAACAGCTTACCAGTAGGCAACTGGACAAAAAACTTGTTAAGACGGACATTGATTATTTCGTGTTTTCCTTGTTTATATTATTCATTAACTTCTGACAACTTCAAACTAAAAATAAATAGTAAAACAGTAAAAAAAACTTTATTTACCTCTCAAATTCTCTGAGTCTTCAACTTCACTACCAATATCACAAATTCACTTGACACAGAGGTTATCAACTCATCGTTAACAATACTCGTATACACTTAAATATAAACAGACGTTTTAAATAAATTATCAAAATATGTCTCAAACGAAATAAGTTTAAGAATGATTCGCGTGCAGCAGAGCCGGTCTGAGCAAGCTAAATGAAGTTAGTGTCATGTACCTCTCTTGATATTTCTTGTGGTTTGGGTTTTCCCAGTTTCATTCATTCACTTAGCAGGAATTCACAATATTATCTAGCTAGTGGAGTGCATTCGTGTATTTTGTTAATAACTTCGTTGGATATCAGAGAGTTATCATCAATTAGCAATGTACGAGATATTCTTGTAGATCTTAGGAAAATTACCCCATTATTTCAAATGAAATTCTAATATTTCTTTCTCTTCAATCAACGCATTATCTACATAAAGAATCTTAACTCTAAACCTATCACTAACAGACAAACAAGTTACCAAAAACTGTCTTATTTTCTCAATCGATTTTGAACTTAACCATCAACATTTTATGGCTTCAAATCATTTGGAAAAATGTGACAATTTGTGGTAACTTGATTGGCTAGCGACTGTAGAATGAAATAATACACAAGGAGGTAGCAACGAAAGTGTAGAAGATGAACATGCGTCTACATTTTCGCTGTCCCATAAATGGGTCAAAAAAGAGGTGATAATTTATTATTTTGGCTAATGGGAAATCATATTTTAACATCATATTTTGAATTTGTTATTTATGCAACTGTTGTATAATAAGGCTTATTTATCTACATCCATGTTATGAATCCACCATAAAAGGTTCTGAAACCATAGGGTAGTGTTCTAGGAAGTTTATGTAAATTCATGGAAAGTTTAATTGCTGAGAATTGAATACAAACAAACTATCTATAGGTTAGAGAGTTATTTATTGTTATAATTATTCACATTTTGGTTCGTACAATTATTAAAATGCACTTGAATATTTACACCTTGTTGAATGTTGGCAGATCCTGATGTACAAAAATGGCGGGATACAACGTGAATTCGAATTAACCTTTAAGTGTTTTTTTTAATTACGGCGCTGTGGTAGTGAAATGCGCGTGCATGACAAAGTTCTTTTTTTTTAAATGAGTTGCATAATTAAATTTAGTACAACTGGTACAACATTTTACCCGATTGGATGATACTATGGTTATTAAGACAATGGTTGTTTTAATTAGGCTAACTGTTTCAGATACTTTTATAGAGGATTTATAGCATGGGTGTAGATAAAAAAATAAATGTAGGTATGACCTAATTACCTATTTCAAGTATCTGTACCTACCTCATGTAGTTCCTCGTTAGGCATTAGATTTCTCATGTTATTGCAATCTCAGAAATTAATGCGTCACTATTTCTAAGAATATACAAAAACTGTTGAACAAAATATTGATTGAGTTGTTCTCATAGATGTCTAAAGTCAAAAGTGAGTAAAATCTTAAAGCAACAAGATGCGCAGACTCGGACGTAAGACATCATATTCATTTTAATAATGGAGCAAGCATTAATTTTGGCGGGGTGGTTACTGTATTGTCTTTAAATAAACGTGGATCAAACAGGAAAAATATGGTAGATTCTCTAGTTGAACTAGAATTTGACCCTGACATCCGGAAAATACCAAGAGCACAAACTCTTTATAATATTAAGAAATTCATCTTATATGTGATTAGACTATTTCTATATTTATCTATAAGCAAAAATTGTAGTTAATTAAGATGTGTATTTGTCGATGAAACGACTTCTGTTAAATATTTGTAACTGGCAACATTTATAATTTTAATTAATATAGTTTATGGTTGTAGCAACTCTCTCGTTATTAAGAAGCCGGTAAAAAGGACGACATTTTTTTCTGTATAAATTAAATAAAACACGCAATAAACCAAATCGTTTTATTTCGCTCCACCTGCGACTATTAACTTCAAAAGGTTATGGGCCCAGTCACCCGGAGCGAAATAAAGGAATTATCGCGTGGCAGCTGTGGTAAAACAGCGGTGTGATTCTGCGGTCAAGCAGTGGGCGTCGGTGCAAAAAAAATGGACGGCGAGGGCGATATATTTGGGGCGTCTAACAATCACTTGTTGTTAGTTAATGCCGGTAATTGGCATACATGGAAATTTCAAGTAAAAGTCATACTAAAGGCGGTTAATGTCTATGACTTGGTGGATGGATCATCAACATGCCTAGAAAAAGACGACACAAAGTTAGCCACATGGAAGAGGCTAGATGCAAAGGCTCAAGGAGTCATCGTAAGCAGATTGGGTAACACAGCTATGCTGCATGTGCAGAATTGTGAAACAGCCAAAGAAATATGGGACAAATTAAATACAATCTATGAACAAAAATCTGATGTGTCACTCCACATATTGCAGCAGCGTTTCTTCGAAGAAAAATATAATAGTTCGGAGGATGTATCAACATTCATAGCAAAGATAGAAGCAATCGTGGCACAAATAAGGCAAGCAAAAGGTGAAATTGCTGAAAACATGATAGTTACAAAAATCATAAGTTCGCTGGGTGAAAAGTTTAGACACTTTGTGTCTGCATGGGACTCTGTGCAAATAGAAAAGCGAACGCTGTCGGAGTTGACAGCCAGGCTCATCATAGAAGAGCAAAGAAACAAAATGTACCAAGACAGTGAAACCAGTAGTACCACAGCGTTCAAAACTGACATTAAAACAAGAAAGTGCTTTAACTGCGGTAAAGTGGGGCATTATAAAAAAGACTGTAAAGCTAAGAAGGACAACAGTGAAAAAGGTTGTAAAAATGATAACATTTCATTTTGTAAACAGTGTAATAAACGGGGACATACAAAAGAAAAGTGTTGGTTTAACAAGAACAATAAACAAGAAAAAACGAATGACAAACAAAACGCATTCGTCATGTCAGTGTGTGGACTTACGTCAAAAAGTATAAACAATGAGTGGTTCTTAGATAGTGGTGCTTCGGAGCATATGTGTTTTACAGTGAAAAGTTTCACAAACTATAAAAAGTTGTTAGTACCAAAAGATGTTGTTATTGGGGATGGGACAATAATTAAAGCATTAGGTTATGGTGACATTAACCTTGAGGCGTATGATGGTGAACAATGGATAAAAACATACATAAGAAGTGTGTTGTATGTGCCAAGCCTCAAGACAAACTTATTTTCCATGAGTGCTGCTCTGGATAAAGGCTACAAGCTGGAGTCAACTGCTACTGAGTGCCAGTTTATCAAAAACAACAGTGTGTATGCTATAGCCAAGAGACATGGTAAAATGTACACAATGTTATTCAGACAGTCAGGTGCTAATGCCATGGTTGGAAAAGTTATGTCAGATCTGAAGGAATGGCATGCTAAACTAGGTCACCAAGACATAAATCAAGTGAAAAGCATCTTGATGAAGCAGGATATTAAGTTTGAAAATAGTGAAGAAGAAACATGTTTGCCATGTTTGAAAGGAAAACAACATAAGTTTCCCTTCCCATCAAGTACCCATAGGGCAACAAAACCAGGAGAGGTTATCCATATTGACATTGGAGGTCCAATAGAAGAAGTTTCACTCGGAGGGGCAAGATTCTTTCTACTCATCAAGGATGATTACTCTAAATATAAAAAGGTGTATTTTCTGAAAAACAAAGGCCAGTCTATAGAATATTTAATACAATATTTGAAAAAAGTGCAAGTAAACCCCGGTCACATCGTGAAATACATAAGAAGTGATAATGCAAAGGAATTTATCAGTAAAGAAATGGTAAACTTGCTGAAGTCATATGGAATACAACACCAAAGAAGTGTAGCATACACTCCACAACAAAATGGTTGTGTAGAGCGTGAGATGAGGACGGTGGTTGAGTCAGCACGAACTATGCTTCTAGAGAGCGGCCTAAATAAGAATTTATGGGCAGAAGCGATCAATACTGCAGTCTATATAATCAACAGAAGTGGTCTAAGTCGAGTGAAGGATAAAACTCCATATGAACTCTGGTGGAATAAAGATTTTGATGTAAACAACCTTCAAGTCTTTGGTAGTCAAGTATCCATACATGTTCCTGATCAGAAACGGTTAAAGTTTGACAGCAAAGCAGAATTAGGCTATTTCATTGGATATGGAGAAAATATAAAAGGATACAGAATATATTTTCCGGAAAGAAACATAGTAGACATCAAAAGAGACATAGTATTCATAAAACAGTCTATAGAAAACAAAGAAAGAGAAAGAAAACAAGAAAAGGAATATCACATAAATTTTGACATTCAAGAAGAGGTAGAGCAAGTTTCAGAAGGCGAAGAAAGCCAGTATGAAGATACTGAGAACCCTAAAACAATAGAAAGTGAAAATGAACAGGACTCAATTCATTCCTTCCATGAGCAGTCAATATTAGACGAAGAAATAGAAGAAGAACAGGAAACTCCAGAAACTTTAGGACAGACAGAAGAAGTAACAGAAAGACCTAGAAGGGCGAAGAAAAAGCCAAGTTGGTTTAAAGACTATGTAGGAGAGGAAAACATGTTCCTGAGTTACTGTTGTGATGAACCTATTACGTACCAAGAAGCTATGAAAAGACCTGATAAAAGTAAATGGGAGGAAGCCATAAATAAGGAGTTGAAGACACTGGAAGAAAATAATACATGGGAGGAGGTGACAGAAGTCCCTGATGGACAAAACATAGTAAGTAGCAAGTGGGTATTTAAAGTAAAGGAGGCTGATGGGAAAGCTCTGTATAAGGCTCGCTTAGTCGCCCGAGGATTCGAGCAGAAGAACTGTGATGACCAGATATACTCACCTGTTGCCAAGTTAACTACCTTCAAAGTTATGTTGGCTGTAGCAGCCCAGAAAAGACAACCAGTGTACCAAATGGATGTAACTGGAGCATTTCTTTATGGAGACATTAATGAGACAGTCTTTATGAGATTACCAAATAATAAGGCATGTAAATTAAATAAGTCAATCTATGGTCTAAAAAAATCTCCCAAATATTGGAATGAAAAATTTAATATTTTTATGTCAAACGAGAATTTTCTAAGATCAAAGAATGACCCATGTTTATATTTCAAACATATTGAAAATGACTACATTTATGTGTTATTATTTGTAGACGACCTGTTGATATTTGGTAGCAATAAAAACCAAGTAAGTGAATTTAAGAATTCAATAAGTAATAACTTTAAAATGAAAGATTTGGGTCTAGCCAGTAATTATTTGGGAATATATATTAAACAGGATCTTGGAAACTGTGTAACTGAAATTAATCAGAAAAGATATTTGTTAAAGTTGTTGGATTTATATCAAATGTCAAATTGTAAAACTGTATGCACTCCAATAGACCAAAACTTTAGTTTTGAATTGTTACAAAGAGATAAAAGTGAAAGTGTTGAAATAGAAAAAGTCTGTAGAAGTTTATTAGGCAGTCTTTTGTATGCTACCTGTACTAGACCAGATTTATGTGTTGCAGTAGGATTTCTTAGCAGATATGTGCATTGTGCTAGTGTGGCTTTGTTTAAATGTTTAAAGAGGATACTAAGATACATACAGGGTACTATTGATTTGTCTTTAACATACAAATATGATAAGGAAAGTAAAACTGTATGTAAATTGCAAGGTTACAGTGATGCAGACTGGGCCGGTGATGTTGCAGACCGGAAGTCAACATCTGGTCAAATATTTTATGTTTTTAATTCTCCAGTCTCTTGGTGCAGCAAGAAGCAATCTTGTGTATCACTGTCATCTTGTGAAGCTGAATATGTAGCTCTTAGTATGAGTATTATGGAGGGTTCTTTCTTAAAAAAATTACTCAAAGATTTTGGATATGACAACATAATTTTGGAAATACTTGAAGACAATCAAAGTGTGATTAATATAGCGAAGAACAATGATAGTAATAAAAGATTAAAGCACATAGATATAAAGTATCAGTACATTGTGGAAAATATGTCAACAAATTCAGTTCTATTAAAGTTTGTTAATAGTAATGAAAATGTAGCTGATTTGTTCACCAAGCCATTGGGAAAGGTACTCTTTACTAAATTTAGGGATAAGATATTGTCATAAGTTGAGTTACTATATTTATGTTATTAAGGGGGTGCATTTATCTAGAAATTAAAATTAGAATGTTGAGGGGGTGTGTTAAATATTTGTAACTGGCAACATTTATAATTTTAATTAATATAGTTTATGGTTGTAGCAACTCTCTCGTTATTAAGAAGCCGGTAAAAAGGACGACATTTTTTTCTGTATAAATTAAATAAAACACGCAATAAACCAAATCGTTTTATTTCGCTCCACCTGCGACTATTAACTTCAAAAACTTCTTTAAAAGCTATCCTTCAATATCGAAACAAATTAGGAAATCTAATAGACACAGCGTCTGCTGTACAAATAAACCTGCAACTTGACGAAAGCATTGTCCCACTACGTTGCATCTACACCAGAACTTAGTACTTGCTACGTACGTTAGATGGCGTTATTCACAAATCGATTTATCAGTGTTTGATTATAATATCTTAGCGCGTAAATTCCAAAGCGTTAAGTATGCCTCCCACTCACGCCTACTCATTTGAAACTCATTAACACTATCCAACCTTGACCTATTAAATCTATTGGCTATAACATTATACTGTTATCTTGTGATATTGTACTTTCAGTCTTAAATATGGGTGGTTAAGTTTTAAGTTAAAAGGATCTAATACTGCCTTTTGCCAAAATGGCAATGTCTTTACGAAAACAAATTATTAACCATTAAATAAATGTAATATTTTAACCATATTAGATTCTTGAATTTTTTTTATGTCATTATCAAAATAAAACACCAAATGAAACACGGCACATTTTTATTTGACTATTGGAATATAAATTAATTCTTATAAATAGGTACTTAACAAAATTACATATTCTTAGTTACATCACTATTTACATTCTCATCTTCAAATCGCTTAGTAGGGATTGATGATTCATCTACAGTATCATCACCTTTATCATTCAAATCAGTATCTTGTACTTCATCAAAAGTATTAAAATCTACAGAAGTATCTTTTAAACTGGCACTGTTGTTACTTTCTTCTACATTCTTGCTAATATTTCTTGAAATATCTAATTCACTTTTCAACCGCTGGATTGCTTGAACCACTTCATTTTGAAAATTCATATTAAGCTTGTACAATTGCTCTGAATGTTCCTTTTCTCTTCTCATCTCATTCTTCATGTGTGTGTCCTTATATTTCTCGAACTCCGTCATAATTCTCACTTTAGACTCGTACGTGTGCTGTACCATCGAGACTAGAGCAAATAGTTTCTCTATCACTTTATCTTTCACCGCTTTTGATATGTTTGCGTCTGATTCCAGATCTGTTTTTGCGAGTAAAGCCAAATCGTTAGCTGATGATGGGAACCCGAGCAAGGATTTATTGCCATTTGATCCGTTAGACTTTGGGGGAGTCGGACTTTCTACTTTTGGAATACTAGTATTGCTTGTATTCCCTTTTTTTGAAGAAAATGCTCCATGTGACACCACCTCAGTAAACACACCAGAGCTTGGTTTATTAGACTGGTACTCCGCTGCCTTCTTATTCACCTTCTGAATCAATTCACTTTGCTTCTCCTTTTGTTTCTCAAAAGTGCTCTTCTCGATGACTTCTTCGTGAACAATTTTAATATCTTCAGGAGTTTCTTTGCCTTTCTGGAAGGGGCTTCCAGTTCTCTTGGTGAAATTTGTTACTGTCAGCTTAGACATGTCTTGGTCTATATAAGGTGCGTGTTTAAATATGGCGATGAAAATCCGTATCACTGCACTGGATTTTTTCACTTGTGTCCACTGTGATGACGATCATGGCACTAAGTGAGCGGTCATATGAAATGTTAAACGGGTGGCCTCACCGCGCCAAGTGTGGGTTTCGCTCCTTACTTTTGGTTTGTCAGCGCTTCCTAGGCGTGGCAATGAATTTATTATAAGCAGTATTGATTGGCTGGCGTGGGCCATAATGCAGTTTGCATTGTAATGTTGACATTACTACGTTTTAGCAAACGTTTGAGATAAAGTTAACGGTGGTTATGATTATTGGTTTTACATAAAATTCCAAAGAAGTTGTCTTGATATTTCGTCTACAATTTAATAAAATAGAATTTGTAAGAACTTAACTTAAAATGACACTAACGGGATATCTTCCGTGATTATTATTCGTTTTGAGCTTCATGTTCAAATATTTTTTAATTCATGTAGAAAAGCAGGCAGCATTCATCACTTCTATAACCTGTTACCAGCAGTCCAATCGCCGAACACAGTGTACTAATATAAATATTTTAAGACGTCATAAAGAAAGACAGCAGTGCGTACTTAGTTTCCCGATGACGTAACATGTATATGTTGCTCATAAGCTATTCATAACACGTTAGCATCCATATATTATATAGGACCGCTGAAGATCATAGGTCTTATGGAATGGTTATCGAAGTGATACCTATCTAGTGAAAAGTCACCCTCGTGCAAATGGGGACAAAACAACTAACCTGAAAATAGATATACCTCTTCAAAAGGCGCATTTTCCAAAGGGCATTGTTGAAATTCCAACAAAGTACTCGTATTTAAGCATTCATTTAGGCGTTGCATAGGATTGGTGGAAACGGATTTAAGCTTTCAAACCCACACTAGATTAGAACTTGAACAAATAATGAAATATTTGAATTATGTCACGAGCGGTACTTGTGAATGTCAATAGTCTGATCTAACCAAGTAAACTGAATTAATTAAGTTCGGTCGAAGCATAATAACGGATGTCATTAACTCGTCTTTATGTGTACTTGCATACTAGCACTAAAGCTTTTCAATTTTAAGGCAAGGTAAACACGGTAAGAGTGACAAGAGTCAGACCCACTACAGGGTGGAAAACGCAAAAAAATATGGTCTTTCCTTTTTTTCGTGTGGTCAGTGCCCAACCTGGTGTCAGAGTTTTTATGCCGCCCATTGACCTCTGACTTGGCTTTACATAAAGAGAAGAAAGAAATATCTCGCAGGCATGCTGGTTTCCTCACGATGTTTTCCTTCACCGAAGCAAGTGATAATAATTGTACAATACGCACATGAATCCGAAAAGCGTGTCTTGGGGACGAACTTGAGACCTATAACTTGGTAGTCCGAGAGTCATACTACTAGCCACTAGGCTATCACTGCTACTATGGTATTAATTTCCTTGTATCGCTTAAGGAGTCGATAATATCCGGTATACTAGATCGCCAATTAGTTGATTGGAGCATCCGCAGAGAATCAATCAAATATATTTTTGAAGCTAGGTACTACTAAGAATTTCCGAATTTCGACCTCAAAAAAGTCTCCACCCTGGGAAATGGAAAAATAGGGTGGCAAACTCAATAAATACACTATCGACAAATCAATGAACATCAAACCGTACACACATAAGGCGATTTACACATGATGGGCAGGTGTGACGCTTTATGTCTTCATTCACAAAGCATCGCCGTCGATGTTATCACAGTCGTGTGAGGAATATGGAAGTTACGAGTTTTAGTCTGTATGTTTAGCACTTTACCTATGTTACATAAGCATTTGTGAAGAATTTACTACGATTTTCGAGGGCTACTCTAGCGCTTCCCATTAACTTTTTTTTTTTTTTTTTCTGATGGGAAATCATCAAATGACTCCTCCCGCTCTGGGCGGAGCAGGAGGGAGTGTCAGACTTTTACTGACTAAAACCCATCCATGTTCCTTCTTAGCCCTTTGTGTTCCGGGGCCACGGTATCTCTTTCGAACAGTCCCGCAACCCCTAGCGCTTCCCCCTTAAGTAACTCTTCGTCAGAATGAAAACCACACAGGAAAACCCTGTTTTTCCTGCCTTACCAAGTCTTTCTAACTCCAATTATACAAATTCTAAAGTTAATACAATATTAATCTGGCAAATGAATTTCAAACCAGTTCCCCCCAACCGATTGAGCTGAAATTTTGCACACACCTTTGGTTCTGGTGACAATACATTTAATTATCCTTCTTCCTTCCTTCTTCCTTATATTTAACTCCTCACGAGAGAACTTCTCAACGGTAAATATCAAATGCCAAATGATAAAATGTACCAGAAACAAATAACTACTACTGTAACAACTCATTTTTGTACACACATTCAATGCAAATAAAATATGTCCATTCTATTCTATCACGGACACAAAACGTTGTAAACGCGTTCAATGTTTACTGCTCTTCTACACGTAGAAAAGCAGTAGCCCTATCACGTCACCACAACAACCTTCTTTGAAACCTCACCATTTTTAAACCTGAACCACAAACACCTTTGCAACTTTGAAAATTCGTAACTCATTAATATAATTAATAGTTGGTCGTTCACTTTCACCATGGCGGAACTAAGGGACACAAATGGTAACCCCATTGGTATTCAGTGTTGCCACACAACGCCGGATCAATAATAATTGAATATCACCCGTTAACTTGTGGCGAAGTATCTGTGTCAGTTATTGGATTACTTTTTTTAAATATTAGTTACTAGAGACCGTACCTTTAAGGCATACGTTTTTTTTCCTTTTAACGTTAAGGCTCTGCCTGAAACACTTTCTGAATTCTACAGCAAGGCAGACGCTCTTTTTGATATATAGAAGCTAGCTAAGCTATTCCTGCGGCTTCGCCCGGGTGGAGTTTTGTAATTGTCCCACGGGATCGTACTACCGTGTTAAAAAAAAAAATCATATGTGTTGCTCTAGGTTATAAACTATCTATGTGCCAAATTTTATACAAATCCGGTTAGTAGTTTTTGCGTGAAATAGTAACAAATATCCAGACATACATACTACCCCACAATCTTTCGCATTTAAAATATTATTTATACAAATGATCGACCATACACTGAGTAAACTATGTGTTAGCGATAACGAGGCCATATTTCTTCGTTATATTTATGTATTCACTGTAAACCTGAAGAAGAAAACTAATGTAGGAAAATTACCCCTTGAATACTTCAGAAATCCTGCGATACCAAATCAAAATACCAACAACTATCTGACTTGTAAAACCAATCGGAATCAGTGTTTTCCGAGAAATTTTCTCTTATTTCGTATGACTGTCAGATCAATGCAAACCAATCAACAATCATCATCGACTCATGGCACGGCTGTTTGCACTTGCTGCAACTAAATTGTATACCCAGACGTCAAAATAATATACTGAAGATATCCCATCATTAAAAGCTTCTTTTACTTAGGTGCCGTTAACAAAATGCAGTTATCAAAATTTTGTTATGGTGCCGTAATTGAAACAGCTTAGGAGTCATTCGTACAACTTAACATAACATCACGCCTGTAATTTCCACAAGATTAGACAGAAGAATACTTATTAATAGACCCACATTTCGCCAGTCATGTTTAAGTCACATGTAATTGCCATCAACCGGGCACAAAGCCACACTCCGTCTCTGCTACTGAGAATTTTCTGATAGAAAAACCCAATAACACCCGACCTGGGAATCGAATCCAAGATCTTATGCTCAGCAATAACGCTCCAACCACCACGACCAAGGCGGTAGTAAATTTATCTTTAAACTCCACCAAATTGCAACTGGAAAATTGTTGTCTTAAGTGAAGTATCTTTGGGGCCATTCGCATACCATTGAAATCAGTGCTGTAAGCGGTGATACCTCCCATGGGACTACAACTACGAACTATGTAGAAAAGTTCATAAACTTTAGCAGAAATTATAATTAGAAATATCTGCATCGCATGAGTATATAAAAATGTCTGCCCGCCGCATTCCTAATAAAGTGCAAACACTACCGCTAATCCAACTGACTCAATGTTTGCATCAGACAGATTCAAATAATCCAAGCCAAGGCTACTGCAGGATTTTTTGTGACCTATTAAGTAGATACGGCATGGAATAAGGCACACTTTGGTAATCGAGGACCATTTATGTTAGGAGATTATAAACGCTAGCCTATCAGATTTTAAACAGGATTAAATGTTAGCTGGAGCCGATTCGTGTCGTTTCTTCCTTTGCACAATATACAATGGTCGCCGAGGAAAACTCTCAAAAAGAACATGGTATGAACCATAAATACTCTAGATGCGTTCTTCCTAGTATAGGTATTTTATAAAGCCTTAAAGGCACATCATCATCATCATCATCCACAGCTCCAATTCATACACGAGCATGAGCGTCTACATGGATGGGTCAAATGACACAAATTATGCCAACAAGACTACAATCACCACCTAGTTACTTTTGGAAGAGCTGAAGCTGCCGACAAATCCGCTACCACTAACGAAATAGAAAAGAGAATGGTTAACAAAAATATCCTTGACAGTAAAAGTCTTGAACCACTTTTCAAGAAAGCTTTTCACTTTTTAAGTATCCATTTTCACTTTCAAACTGTTTTACCAACTTTGTAAACTGAATGCAAAGCATACTCGGATTTTAAAGGAAAAAAAATTGCTGAAACTTCTCCTAAATAGCATGATAACTAGCACATGTTTCAGGTCATAAACCTCTCTGAAGTTCAAGAACAAAATGATGATCCTTCGATCAACAATGTCATTATCTCTTAGACATACAAGTTCAATGATATCAACTTAAACACCATTACGTATGCAAAGACGCGCGTGTATGCATCTGCTCCTCCATATCAAACACCTTACTACTAGCCAGTCCACCAGTCGCACCTCTCACTCACACCTACCCTACTCCCCATAAGACAAAAAGAAACACATGAACTGGATCATGGCTCTTCGATTCAGGGTACGGTGTCACACACAACAGAAAAGGCGCTTTATACAAACGAATAACTATTCTAAAATGTACGATAAGCGACTGACAATGTTAGAACTTAGGACGTTTCGTATTCCATATCTCCACGAGGATTCGTATCAGATAGCTTTCCCTTACACTTAGGTCCCCTCCGTGCCAGAAGGTCGCATGTGCACGTCGACTCGTACGTTGAAAGACAATGCGTACCGGAACTGCACACTACGTGCTGAATTTGAAATAGCTGTATAAAAACCGCGGGGTCCTTGTCGAAACTATCACAAACAATCCAACCTTCAGTCAGTGAACACCACGAGGAGCTCAGCAAAATGGTGTCCAGTAAAGTAGTGTGCTTGTTGGCTCTGGCCCTTTTCGGGAGCGCGGCTGCCCAGCCTGCCAAGGAAGCCTTCTGGAAGGGAACACCCATGGACGGCATGGTGGAAGAGATGAGAACAGGCTGTGCCGAAGGATCAGACCCCACTGCCTGCATCAAGTACAAGGTCATGTCGTTATTGGACTCCATTTTCAAGAAGGACACCTTCCAGGTATCCGACTTTCCATTTTCGAAAAGTTTTAATTTCCACTTTCCAATCAATCGAAAGTTTAACCAATTAATTGATTTCTCCTCAGATCTCCGACGCCGTTGAAGTGACGAAGAATGGTGCTGCCAACGATGTCACTGGCCGCTCTACTGGCGATTTCTTCGACAGCATTGAGAGCTTCATCCAGTCGCATGATGTGACCTTCATGCTGCCCATCGCCGACACCAAGATCACTGTCAGCCCGAGGAACCTCGACAATGATGAGCTATCCGTGAACGTTAAGTTCAACAAGGAGGGTGCCCGCTCCGTCGGTGAGGCCCGTAAGGCCAAGCTCAAGAAGATCATCGTCCCCATCCTGGTGTTCGTGCTTCTCAAGGCCATGACTCTCATCCCCTTGGCTATCGGTGTCCTCGGTCTGAAGGCCTGGAACGCGCTGCAGCTGTCTTTCTTCTCCTTCGTGGTTTCCGTCGCTTTGGCCATCTTCCAGCTTTGCAAAAAGGTGAGTTAAGGCTTCAACTTTGCAATAACAATGGTAGTCCTCTCATTAGCAGCAATGCAAAATCTTTAAAGTGGCACTGATTTATTTTGAAAGCACAGCACTTTCCATGAACTATTTGCACTTTTGGCACAACTTTACGATCTATTGGCACCGTTTAAACTTGATTTGCACAATTAACTTTATATTTTAACCCGACACTGAGTTTACCACCATATAAACGAAGTGTTATCGTGTACTAACCTTCTTTCACAACTCTACTATCCATAGCCTAACATTGTAGTTTACCCAGATTGCGGCGGACAACTCGCACCCACAGATCGCCGCGCACGGTCCCTGGGACGCCGCGTATGCAGCCACCCGCCGTAGGAGAGACGCCGAACCCCAGGAGCTGGCCCAGGAACTCGCCTACAACGCTTACCACTAAGCTATCCGAACGCAACCTCACCCCAACGACTTGTATCCGAACACCGTTATTCCCGCCGTTTTTTGACAGCTAGTTGACGGGCACAGATAACATTGACCAAATAAATGATTTCGTCGAGAAATCGAGACCGTGTAAATACTATGTAATGCAACTATTTATTAAAATATTGTGCTTGAGAGCGTGTGATTGTGATGTATGACTGATGTTATTTATTTTTATTTTAATAATAAATCTTTGAAGAATTATTCTATAATTTTATTTGGTGTTCCCCTCTTTACATCTTGCAATAAAAATTTAATGAAATATAGGTACTGATTGTTTTTATTGAAAGTTATAATAGAATTAGAGTCTTATTTAACAAAGTAGACAGTTAAGACAAGACTCGGGCGGTTTCTTATCCAACAATCAAGCTCGAGCAGCTCTGCAGAGCTATATTCAATAAAAATTACTTTTACCGGAAGTAATATCACTACTTATTTAATTATGCACACTTAGTACTTATTTAATGCACAACATATGATTCAGAGAGTGCATTTCAACTGCTCAATAAGGACTGGGAAGTATTTCTTTCAGAAAATGGTTGCACATGTGCGAAAATATACTAAATAAGTACTTTTTACAATGACAAGTTAAAATATAGGTCAACAAAATATCAATAAAAAGTACTATGGACAAAGTACCTTCACTGTCCATAAAAATAGACCACACACACAAAAATGAAACGCAAGAAAATTCAAGAAAAATGTAGGTGAATAAAAGCAGGACGTAATAAAATACTTTCTCTAAAAGGGAAGAAAATTTCGATATACGAGGTGGCATTTGCAACACATTAAGTTTCTGTACAAGTGCCAATCGCTTTCTACCGCCACTTGTGCTCATCTGCAATGAGGATCACGTACGAGATGCTATCAATGTCACTTGTAATGTTATGCTTGTAATGATAGCATTTAAGCCAGCTGATTGATGGACTTGTATCGATTTATTGGGCTCTGCCGCTCTGTCTGGAGTAGTTTGTTTTAAAACTCATATAATAAAAGAACAACGTGAACAACGCACGTACGTACGTTCGTACTTTGAGTATTAAGAAAAAGCAAAAAGTTGAGTACAGCTCAAACAAACATTCAAAGGCATCAAAAGTTGCATCTATGTCGTTGTCCATGGGAAAATTGCCCAAAAGGCCACGTTATAATGCAATGCTAATTGATTATTTGACCTTAAAATAGGCCAATCTCTGATGACGTGAAAAATCAACCCACCACTAACGAAGTCCTAAGACTCGGTGAGCACTGTATGGCCCAAATTTTTGGAACTAAACACAGCACAGTAACGTGCACACTGGAATTTAGTAAGTATTGTTTAGAACCACCTTAGCCGATATATTTTGAAAGTTGAGTAAACTTGTGTCTTCTAACAGTTTCTGTAAGGAGACCTTTGCCGTGTCGACGGCGCGTTCGTGTTCCACGCGCGCCTCAAAGAGAGTCAGCAAGGACCGATGCCTGCCGGGGTTGCGGGACTGTTCGAAAGTGATACCGTGGCCCCGGAACACAAAGGGCGATGAAGGAACATGAATAGGTTTTAGTCAGTAAAAGTCTGAAACTCTCTCCTGCTCCACCCAGAGCGGGAGAAGTCATTTGATGATTTCCCAGCCGAAAAAAAAAAAAAAGAGATACCTTTGCCCAGCAGTGGGACAATATAGCATAGAAAAGAAAAAAAGACTCAAACAACCTTTAGGTTTAGTAACCTAAAGGTTGTTTGGTAAGAGTCTTTTTTTAGGGTCAGGTCAGGGTCAGGGTATACTTATTAGAGATTTCTTTACAGCTGCTACTCGAATAATCAGTATTGAAGAGTATTAATGATTCATGTAGGTATCATTTTAATTATTGATTTTGGCTATGTAGGAAAGATGGTCCACCATTATTTACCAAAGGAAACTTTTTTGGTAAATAATGGTGAACCATCTATCCTGTTATTTCAAGAAAAACAGTAGGTACCAGGACAAGCTGTCCTTGGCCTTGAAGCATTCACATGAGTAGTGACGAGTTTGCATTTTATTAAAAAACTATTGCCTGTTAGAACACATATTCGGGTAGTCTCGGTGGGTGCCCCAAGCAGGATGCAGCGCAGACCGGCGGCAATATCGAATATTTTATGTAGATACGTGTTCGGAAATAGTGGTGCGAAATGTTTCAGCACCCCTCACAACACAAGAATTCATTTTTGTGCCTTTCAGAGAATAGTAGGAACCTGGGTCGATATGTTCCTTATTTAAATGGCTACTATCGCTTATGTAAAACAACGCCTAATTAAGGGAACTCATTAGTTACTATTCTAAGCAACATCCTACGCTGATGACAACAATATATGCCACCTGGAATTCTTCTGTCTAAAAATAGAACTTAGTTTTCATCATCTGCCTAGAATTTCCCCAACTATATTGGGGTCGGGCGGGGTTGAATACCAATACTTTACGTTGACGTTATTGAGCGATTGCGTATCTGTACCTTACAAAAGAATATACTTTTACCTAACTTTTTCAATCCTCATGAAAATGTTAGAATCCTACCGACTAAAACTTAGTTCTTACTACTAAGATGAATCGGGGGCCCGGAAGACACTGCACGTGGTGCTATAAAATACTCAACCGAATAAAAGTAAGTTAATATTATACGCGTTATTAAAATTTTAGGTGAAAGTCTCTGCGAGTTTTGCTTCAAAAAGTAAATTTTTTGGGCAACCAAAAAACTTAGTTTGATCAATCAAAATATCCAAATTACATCAACAATATGAACCAATCCAACGACATAATAAGGGGGGCCCAGACGGGAGCCCTGCGGCGCTCCTCATTATAATGCACAGTCCCCACGCAGGATGCGGCAGGCCGTCGCCTGGCATACCTGCTGTAGCCCGCTGACCCACTGGGCACACATTAGCACGGATTCAGAACCATAACTCAACTATTTTTAGGTCCCTATAGCATGCACACCTTATCAAACGCTCCTGACAAATCCAAATCCTTCCAGAAACCTTAATATTTTCAGTATGTCAGCGGAATAGGGTTCAGAATTGCGTGAATATCGTTTCTGCGATGGCTAAGGTTAATTTGTCTATTTGTATGTAGAAGTAGATGATGGGGTTTCGGGCCTGTTTGTATGTCTGTCACGAGCGCAATGTTTGTAACTGGATAGTGTTATGTGGATAACTGTTACCTAATACGGACGACACAGATTGTTTACTTACTTTCTTATTGCAAATTAAAGAAGTGTAAGTGTTCAAATAACTGTGTGTTAAATATCGAAACGTGTTTTTAATTTTCATCATAGTATTAAGGGAAGTTGACCTATTGGCACACTTTTAAGATATATGCCATGTAGTTTAAATTACCAAAAAAACGAGCAAAGGACTTTAGTGAGACGAGGGATTTAAAACAATAGTAATGGTAGTGAATAGTAATGGATGAAATAAGAAGACATGCTACGTCGTTGATCCCAAATAAATAAGTATAGATCAGGAGGCTGATGATGAACTAATTCATTAACCTAAAGTGGCTCATCCATACACACAGCTACCTTTATTTAAGTGTCATTGGAACGGCACCAATCCGCAGATTTATAGCCTAACATTATCAGAACGGAAGTGAAAAAGCATTTTCACAATCCGGACATGGCTATGGTAATGTGCGCACGAGTTGCATTCGCAATGTCAACCCTTATTGCATAATGGAGATGCGAACATTTTGCTAAAGCGGAGCAGTTTCACTTTTGTTGAAAAACTATGCAGGAGTTTTTTACGTAACTTGTAATAAGATGTTGTAACGGAAGCTTGTGTAAATAGATCTTGTGATAGAAGGAAAAAAAATGATGAAATGACTGATGAATGATGAAATACTTACCTACTTACGGTTCTCCAGACTAAATTTCGATGGTCATCACCAAACCAAAAAAAAACTAATTTTTAAGGTTGTTTGTGAAGAACTTATTTCAATGGAAGAGAAAGAAAATACATCAGCTACAGCTATTCCTAAATATTATTATCATGGCGTCTTAGTATCCATAAGTGTACTTAACATAAGGAGTGGTAATTGAATATATGTTCAAAAAATAGGCTGCAAGAGTTAGCTTGAATTGTGCCGAGCCAACCCGAACATGACTCAATGATGATAGATACCGAACGTAGTTTGCCGATCGGCATGGGCGGAATAAAAGCCGAAAGTAGCAACTGCTATCAACTATGATATTCAACGAATACTACCCAATTGAATATGCCTGCCCAATAAACCAAAATAAAAATGATAAAGCTAGTTTAAGCCACAAACACACAAATCAAAATTGCACGGAAGAAGACCATGACACTGAGTCTGATGCCGTCTGACAGCTTTAACGAAATACGCTGCATAAAACAAATGAATGACATTACAAAAGCAATGTGATGTGTTGCTTGATTGGTATGTACACGCCGCTGGTGAGAGCATAGTCCGACACTGCATGATAAACAAGCTGATTGACTATTGGTTTGAGCAAACTGGCCACGCGATAGTGACAAAATTGTGACTGGGTTCAAATCATATGTAAAAGTGTGCTCAGTTCCATTCACAAGTATAGCAGTAATAGAGCCCATTAAATTAATTTGAATAAGACAAAAGAAGTAACCTAATACCTGCCTTACCTAATTGTACTGTCAAGCAGCTTAACTATGTCCCAGATCGGAGGTCCATTCCTCCGAACTGGGAGAACACAATATACAAAAAACATAAATAAAAAAGTATAAACATTCTGGGTTAGTAAATTATAGACACATGAGTCTTCAGTTTAGCCTCTGATATCTATAGGCGACCCGCGACGATGAACATATTCAACCAAATAAGCTGTCGATTTGTCAATGCTTATCTCATTCATCACAGGAGCGTAGTGATTTGCACAAGCAAAAGCCAAGCCAAGGCAAGGCCTATGTTCAACTGTAGGTCAGCTTGGGCTACAGATGAGGCTGACACGGAATACGCCACTTTAACCACACTGTTAATTGCTCAGCAACATTTTTGTGGCATGGTTGTTGCAAGTCTACAAGGACACTATGTCCAACAATTGAACTAGAAGGTTAAAGACATCGAACATGTTTCGATGTTACGTATGTCTTCGTGAAGTGTTGAAGAATGAATTGAGTTTTACATATTCGATTGTTTTCGGATACCTATTGGCTACTGTTTCCGCATAATTGATGATGTAAAACCAATGTCCGGAGAAATTAGTGGAATTAATTAAAGTAGCAACACTGTCAAGTTAAGTACCTGTCTACCGGGACCAACTTAACATCGGCACAACTGTCATTCTCTGACACTTGTATGAAACGGCAAATTGACGTGTGGTGTCAACTTGCTTAACAACTAACTTTTCTGACAGTATATTTAATCCCACCAAAAACATTTTCATGTAAAATGTTGCTAAGATGAGACCATATGACTCACACTGTCAAAAAGTTATCAGATCTCATGTAGAGCCAAGCTTCTAACTCTACACTCCCTAACTCAACAAGATCTAACTTCACAAACTCTACAACTTAGTCAAAATCCGTTTCGTTAATACAAGAACTATTGTATAACAGAAAAGTAGAACACTGGATACATTTTTCACACGAATGTAGCGAAATAACCAAGCCACATATTTTTAGTTTGTGAAGTTAGGCCTTGTAGAGTTAGGGCGTGTAGAGTTAGAAGCTTGGCTCTACATGAGATTTGATAACTTTTTGACAGTGTAAGTCATATGGTCTCGTCTTGGCAACATTCTACATGAAAATGTTTTTGGTGGGATTTCATTTCTTTTTGTAAGTTGCTTGTGACAATTTTTTTTATTTTTTGGGGTGTGTATTTCTTGCACATCAGGGGTGTCAAGAGTCCCTCTATCAATTTTCAGACCACTAGCTCATCAATTTTCAGACCTCTAGCGTCAAAATTGCGGAAGTCTGATACAAACTTCCATCCCCTAGTTTAAGGGGTTGGGGAATAAAAGTTACAAGTTTTATAATTTTTTCATTGTTTGTACTAAGTGAGTCAGTGACGAAATCAGGGTTTTTTTAGATATCAATAAAATCTAAAATATAAGAGCTATGCAATTGAAAGTTTATCTTTTTAATAAGTCTGCTATTGATAACATTTCACGAGAATTTTGTTTATCTGGTATAATCCAAACCCAAGTTATAAGGGTTCAAAAAAACGACGAAGCGCTTCGAGAAAAGTGTGCCGTGCCCCCAGATACAATTTCCAATCACATATCCAAATCCAATCCAAATCGATGTTTGACAACTTCTATACTGTTTGTTGCCCGTAGTGGTACTACCAGTATTACTATAGTTGGTGCCAGTTAAGATGAGAATAGCGGTCATTGACCCACCTACATTTACCAAACTTCTTAACTTTGAAAACCAAACATAAGCCTGTTCAAGTCTTGAATCGTCATCTATCGTGATCTTCAACATTTTTTCGAATGAAAAATTTTACATGGTTTATTTGTTTTGGTTCGTACAAGGAGATATTAAGTAAAAAGGGCAATGACCGCTATTCTCATCTTAACTGGCACCAACTATACCAGTAGTACCATGGGTTAAAAACAATCCCGTAGAACTACCAAGCGATCCAGTAGTACCACGGGAAGTTTTTTTTACCTGTGTTAGACTCGGGATTACTTTCATCTCAAAAGTCGAGGAGGGTGTCCAACCATCCCCGACAACTCCACCGTGGATTCATTATAATATTTATAAAATGAATCAATAGAATTTATACAACAGTGTGGATCCTGGAAAGAGTACATGTACTTGAAATATATAAGACACAGGTATGCTATCGACTAAACTAGTGGCTAAATAAAAACATCTTTTGATACTGATCTATACTTTGAGAAATGATTTCGTGGAATCATTTTGCACCCACCCACCCAGAATGTAATGGAATGAAAGAAGGGGTCTAATGAGAAATGACGAGCAATAGAGAAGTATGGAAGAAGAAAACATGCTGCACCGACCCCAATTTAATGATTTTCTGCCCACCCCACCATCATTGGACAAGACAGACACAAGAAAGGGACTACTCATCTGAGGCCTAGACATGATCAAGCGTTTTGAAAACATTTATGTCAAAATTTAGGATTTACTTAAAAGTACCGAAAAGCTTTTCTCAATCTCATACATTTTTGACTACTCTACCATTGTTATCGCCATTAAAATGCCACTTTATCCAAAATATAGCTCAAAACACTTGAATACGACTATGACAATTTAATAAAGGCCACAATAGGCCTCTATAGTATTCCCTAGCATTATGTAAAAATCTGTTGTAAAATGAACGTGACTAGAAAGGTTATATCCTATTATCCACATAGCAGTAAGTGTTTGTTTACTACTTCCATAGAGATAAACAACAGAAAAGGTGATACTTCTGTTGTAAATGAGTTATCACATCATGGAGGCGTCAGAAAAGAGATAGAGTGATGCAGATGAGTCCAAACAGCTATTTAGGCAAACTAAATAGCAGCAGACATTTGAATACCCTAATAAATAAGGGTGCTACTGCTACTACCTACTACCCTCCAAAACTCCCCCGAAAATACGAGATTTTCTTCGTGTTAAGTAATTTAAAAAAACAGATCCTGAAAATTTTCTTAAAGCACTGAATATAGTCATAAAGTTTCCAAAAAGTATATTTATTAATATTTTCAATTATCATCGCCAAAATACATCACTCTCACCAGCAGGACTTTCTTTAAATGAAAATAAATAGTTTGCCAAGTATGAAAGCGATTGACATTCTCACCACGCGCGAAGACCGCGTGCCTTGCCGTCCAAAGGATCACGGTATAAAAACCAAGCCCATCGAAAAATTAAATCATTGTTGCTCCATTAACCGGCCGGGCCGAACGTTTAATTAATCAAGTCTAATGACAAAGTGAAAAAAAAAAAGCAAAATGAAGTGTTTGTGTTTAATCCTGGCTTCCGTCGCCCTCGTACGTGGTTACAGCATCAAGGACAATGAGATTCAAACGGCGCGGTTAGGAACAAGTGATCAGTTGCTCCAGAGTGTGATCAGTGATTGTTTTGAAGCTGAAGCCCCGATGTCATGCCTCAAAGTGAAAGTTCTCTCGTTCCTGGACACCAAACTTGGAGTGAGCTCGGAATCAGCGAGGGCTTTCGACGACAAGAACATTGACAAAGTGATCTTTGACCGCGTCGGCCGGTACTTGAACAACCATGAAGTCAGGTTCCAGTTGCCTGAGTTCCTTTTCAACAGTGCTGAGGTTTCCTACAGATCTGACAGGGGTTTGGATGTAGAATTCCCTGAGACTGACAGTGAAAACGGCGAAGGTAATGGTTGACCGAAACCATAATTCGGAACATAAGGATTAGACATTAAACTTAATTCATTTTTTTCTTCTAGCTCGAGGCATCTTGAAGAAGAAGCTCCTGCTCCCCGTCCTGCTACTCCTGAAGTTGAAGATGAAGGCTCTGATGCCCATCCTGGTAGCCATCATCGGCATCAAATCCATGAAGGCCCTGATCCTCAGCAAACTGGCCATCACTCTCGTCCTTGGATTCCTGATCTACAACTTAGTCATGAAGAAAGGAGGTTAAATATCAAACGATAATTCTAATATGTCGAGTTCCAATATTTCAATTTCGATGATAAATAATGTTATGTTCTTTTTGTTGCCAGCCATGCCAATGATGATGATGCCGCCTGCCGACGCCTCTCCCGCACCCCAATACGGCCCCCCGGCCAATCAGTACGGACCTCCTTCAACTTCTGCACCTTCAGCCCCCCAGGACTCCTACAACCCTGCTTGGGAGCCAGCTAGCGGTGGTCCTTACGCCAGAGTTTGGGACCCGTCGCAACTCGCCTACAACTCATACTACCCTGGTGACTCCAGCTCATCAGCCACGTCGAACCAGTCTCCGAGCTACTCCAGCGTGTCCTCAGTATCTCCATCAGCATCAGCATCTTCCGCTAACTAAACGAATACTACCTCATGTAAATACGCACGGGAAACGCATTGTACATAGTGTTTTGACGCACGCACCAATGAAACGGCTAGGGTCTAGAAGAGTTATTTATTGACGATTTAATTTATTATTATTTATTGAGAAACAATAAAGAAACTGTCGTTTTACTGATGGTTAATTATTTTATCCCTCCTTACCACCAACAAAGTACAAAACTGAAAACATCAAAAATTCTGGGCTCAAAATCCGGGTCGTCTCTTCAAAAAAGGCATGTGAAATCAGGCCTGTTGTCCCATAAAAATTCCCTAGGGCTTTAATAGCGTTAGCCCCATATAAACCTAAGCATATGAATGTGAACTGCATTCCTATAAACTTTCACCGATAACCATTACTTATATTAAACAATGCAATGATATTGTCCTGCTTTTTCTGACATGCTTATGATGGACAGGTCAATCGTATTTGGAACAGGTGACATATTTGGTTTAATGCGGACATAAGTCTTTTATATTATAATAATAGAAAAGTGTTACACAGCGAGTGAGTACTTATTAGTTTATTGGCTATTGCCAATAAAAACAATTAGGCAACTGGAATCTACCGGTCTGCTTAGAGCCTTGGATGCCGTGGTCATGTCATCTTAGTAGGAATATGTTTCAAACCTGACACCTAAATATTTGCGAACGATGTCTTGGTAGTTCGGGCAGCAGGATCGTTTTAATCTTGTTCCAGTGTGGGAAAGAGATGGCGCTAGACGTCCTCTATAGCTCCGTCTCTTACCCACACTGGAACAAGATTAAAACGATCCTGCTTTAAGACGTCATGGTAGGCCACCTGTAGGCTAGGAAGGAATAGATACTCGACCTAGATCCTTCATTCCTATTGACATTACGTTACGGGACTTCTCTAGACTGGAGAATATAGGTTATTAGGTTACTTTTAAACATCGTGCACCATTCCCAACGACATTTTCAAAGACCACCATCATCTTCCTGGCCTTGTTCCATGTTACTTGGATTCTCTTCTTAAATCCATCCGACTTTTTTTTTGCCGTCCTCTCCTTCTCCAACCATCAGCTTAGCACCATTAAATTAATCATTCTTTTACTTACATACGAAAACTAAAATAAAATATCAAACGCAATCCTGGCAGATGTATATAAAATATTTAGTGTTTCTACTGAACCCCTCCAACTTAGCTATAAGTATTATACATACTTTGTAATAGGAGTGAGTTCACCACAGTACAGACGCCAAAACATCAAGTTACTACAATCTGTCACATCTTTCCAAATGATTTTAAACCAAAAAATGTTGACAGTTAAGTTAAAAATCGAATGAAAAAAATTGTCAGTTTGTGGTAAGTTCATGCGCTCGCGACTACAACAGGACGATCAGATTGATCGCAAGTCAACACCTTGTCCCTTACTTAGTAGCTAGGACTTTCGCTTATGTAAAGAGATAGGCACATTATCGGGCTTCAGACATATTAGTACGTACTCTTGCACCTAAGCCAAGTGATTATTGTAATGCGAAAACACAATAGCAACGCTGCCAGTTTCTTGGGCACATTACCAGCTGACAGCGTTGAGGAGGAGTTTTTTGATGCCCTTTTTATTTGTAGAACCTAGTTTGTTTTTAGTTTAGTTATTTTCGTTTATTTAATAGTTTTTAATTAATAACGTAAAGGTATAGTTAGTTTACGCTACTTAATAAATTACTACGCTAGTTTCCTTGGTACTGTCTCTATTCACCCCATTTAAATAAACTTTCTTCACAATGTGGGTACCGACTTTTTTTTTTCGAATAGGTAATCATCAAATGTCTCCTCCCGCTCTGGGCGGAGCAGGAGGGAGTGTCAGACTTTTACTGACCAAAACCCATCCATGTTCCTTCATCGCCCTTTGTGTTCCGGGGCCACGGTATCTTTTTCGAACAGTCCCGCAGCCCCGGCAGGCATCGGACCTTGCGAACAGAGAGAGACAGAGAGTCAGCAACAGGAAGAGTCCTTTTGCTGACTCTCTTTGAGGCGCGCATGGAACACGAACGCGCCGACGACACGGCCTGTCGTCATGAGACGGACGGACGGCGAGCTAGCCGTCCGTCCACAGGCCCGCGCCTACGGTGGCCGGGGGCCACCAGGTGGCCCCCGACGCGACGCCCGGGGCGTTTCCCGCGGCGGCCGGGACGTGAGGTTCTCTCCCTCATATGGGTACCCCCTTGAAAGCACCTACGTTCAAACCCGGGGTATTGGGGTACCGGGTACCCAACTGGGGTACTCAATTGATGCAGCCACCTTGTGTTATAGAATGAAGAGCAGGGGGAAAAACATAAACGATGGGTGGACTGTGTGGGAAATGATACGGCTACAAAATGGGGTGGAGAAGAAAACATGCTGCCCAGTCACAAACCCAATAAATTGAAAAACATTACAAGGGGTAAGAGAATGTTAATGATGAAAATGTAGTGCTGTACAGGCAGCAGTGCAGCGCGTGCGAGCGCGCGTGTGCGGTGTGGTGTAGTGTAGTGTTGCGCAGTGTATTTTTCGTAATTCGTACAGGAACTAAAGATCCTTGGGGAACACCTAGAAGTTTTACAGGACTAGAGACTATTGCAGATCCCATTAGGAGTTACTGGTGTCGATTCTGTTGTGCACAAACGAAACTTAATTTAGGCTATTGCTATCTTTTACTAAAAGGCCGTGCAAGAAAAGGATGGCTATAGCTATGAACTAAGTTAGAGATGTCAAACTAGTTTATGCCTTGCGCTTCACCGTGTTTTTAGTCGACATGTTTTTACGTGCACCCTTCACTTGTATAGAAATATTAGTTGCAACTAAATTTGACAGCTCTAAATTACGTCAGTCTCTTTCTCGTTTTATTAGAGAGAAAAAGATAGCAAGAGCCTAAATTAAGTTTAGTTTGTGCACAACAGAATCGACACCACTGGCTGGTCTAACTCAAATAAATACAATAACTTCCTAAACCAAGTAAACAGGGGTTTGCTATTTGGGCATCCCAAAGAAATTTAAATATTTACGAGTAAGTAATTCTTTTAAATCTCTTTGGGTTTTCCGCTAAAATAAAATGCTCAATTTCAATAATCATTTTTCTTTATTTT
Organism: Xestia sexstrigata; assembly: GCA_941918905.2. NCBI lineage: Eukaryota > Metazoa > Arthropoda > Insecta > Lepidoptera > Noctuidae > Xestia > Xestia sexstrigata. Next base: position 12,907,837 of record OW799222.2, read on the forward strand.
ATATTCATTTTAATAAATCGATTAGCACATTATCTGGTGAAGAATGGAAGTAGGTAAGAGTGTTTCATATAATTTCAGTACACAAATGTGTGGAAAAGTGGAAAAATAGGTAGGTAGGGGGTTACAAAGTTTTAAGTTCATCATTATTGTCACAAATGTATGGTTTCCGTTACTATAGTTACGATAAATTCATAGTTTTCTTTTTCTTTAACGAATCTAAGTCTAAGTATTGATATAAAAGGTAAAGTTTTGAAATCGTAGTTTTTTTTGTTGTGTTAGGTAGATATTATAACACACACGGAATTTTTGGTAGTTCATTATAAAATGGCTATGTTAGAGAGTAATATTTATTTTATTTATTTGGTTTGTTTGTTGCTATTTCACTACATTATAGGACCATAGTGATGGTTACCAAAATATAATACAATCAGCACCTTGCATAACGTGACCCCTTTTACAAAGAAGAGTGATGAAGTTATCCAGAGCACTGACTGTACCACCCAGTTGTCTGTTTTAGTCGGCTATAATAAAATTGGATAATTTTCTCTTATAAAATGTATTTATTACAATCTTAAAACTTGCGAAAAATTTTGTTTTCCATTAGCAACGGCGGTCACAAGTACGAAAGTTTAAGAAATAGTCGTGCATATACTACAGTGGGTATATAAACACGGTAAAAATGCACTAGATATATACAAGGACGCTACATACAATAGGTACATAAGAACTTTACTTTACTAGAAGGGTAAACAGTATTTAATCATGAATAAACTTAACAAAATGTTTTTTGTACTTATAAAACAGGTGAATGATTGGAATATTAACTGTTCAGATGAAAAAATCAAACGAAACTTACATTAATAATATAAAGGCGTTATTAATACGTTTATACACATTTTTCTTACCCTATACATAGAATAATTTGGTTTCGTTACATACGGCAACACATCAAACTATACTTTTCCGGTATAACATGGCCTCGCTTTGTACAGATTTCCCGAAAAATTAGAGATACACAACAACTGGTTTTGTATAGCTTGATTAGCCGTCGTATGTTCAGTCCACAAATATGTTTGGTATTCATAGTTCCTACAATAAAAGGGCAACATAGTGTAAGTACAAACGAATACAATCAGCATAATTAAAACGGAACATTCTCAATGCTGGCCTTGTACTCAGTCCTCCAGTATGTGATAATGAGAGATGCTGGTTTCCTCCCGATATTTTCCTTCACCGCTTTTAGCGCAGCGGTGATCAAATAAATTATACAGTATGAGTTTGAACCCCTGTGTGATCTCACTTGTTGCAGATACAATATTTATGCAGGGTGAATTTTTCAAGTAGGCGTAGATAACTATCGAATGGTGTACTAATACTACATTCTACATTCCTGGCTAGGAATTTTGATCTTTCAAAAATATAATAATGCAGTTTTAGTTTCCATCAAAATCGGGCTCGAGACTCCTTTGAGTATATTTTTTGCTATTCCACATAGTTTTGGATTTGGCCATCCATGCCCACTTGAAAAATTCGGTTTAGGCGCAAAAGGCCTAATTCTCAAAATGGCAACAGAGTCGCAAAAGGACTAGTTCTCAAAATGGCCAATTCGCAGGACTAATTCTTAAAATGCCCATTTCGCAAAACGACTAATTCTTAAAACACCCAATTCGCAAAAAGACTAATTCATAAAAAGCCCAATTCTCAATGGCTAATTATCAAAATGGATAAATAGCAAAATGGCAAAGGAGATGGAAAACGGTGAGCCAAAATGTAATAAGTTGAGAAATGGTCTAAAAAACTTGTATTTTTTTTTATTTTAAAATCTTAAAAACCAGCTCAATTCTCAATCTGGAAACAAAGAAAAATGAGAAAGATAGTTTTCATAACATTATTGATTTAATTAATCAATTACAGAATTACAAAAAAAAACTTTGCACACTTCACTTCGCCGAGTTGCAATCGATCAAAAAAAATTCAAAACATGGATGTCTTCTTTAGTGAAAAACTCTCAGTTGAGAATTTGCCATTTTGAAAATTAGCCATTTTGAGAATTGGGCATTTTAAGAATTAGTCCTTTTGCAAAATGGGTATTTTAAGAAATAGTCGTTTTGCGAATTGGGCATTTTAAGAATTAGTCCTTTTGCGTCTAAACGTAAAATTAATTATGTATAATTAAGGATATACGTTAATACATTACATAAGTAATACCTAAACAATAGGATTCAATATACTATACATACTTAAATTATTTCATCTGAACAGAACTAAAATGCTTGTGATATCTACAATGGGTGGGTAGGTTAAAGCTATATTTCACAGCCTTCGACTAAGAGGTGCTTCTTATGGTACTCTCTATAAAGTGAACAGTAAAAAGAGAAGATTAGAATAGGTAGGTATATAATTTGTATACTTAAGTGTATTTGCCAAATATTTAAATCATTAGAGCGTAAGGCAAACCTTATGCGTCAAAAAATGTTGACGTTTCTGTTTCGTTGACAGTGACATTTGAATAGTAGTGTCTCGCTCACTCTTACTGAAAATCATATCTTACGTTGCCATATCCTTAATGTGAGATCACTTGACATATTATAAAATAGTTTTGAAAGTTACGGACATCTGACGATTTAAACAATTGACATCTAAGCGAGTATTGTTTATTCATCGAAATTTAAGTGCAGAAAGGTAGTTTTATTTTATATTTTGCAGATATTGTTATTTTGATGTCGATCACAGCGTTAAAAACTGCAAAATAACAAGCTAAACTAGTTAAAGGTACACTTGCGAAAGCCGCAACCGCAAACCACAGCGACAAAGCAGCCAGCACCGCAGCCAATGAAAGCGCTTATACAGCGCTACTGCCACCTGTTGCCATTCGTGTTGTTGCGGTTTCCAATTGCGGTCACGTTCGGAATTGTACCTTAATAAATACACAGGTATAAGAGTAATTCATTTGTACATACGGCATTCATAACAAATAACAAATAAATAGTAGTGAAAAAACGTAAAACGTCTACGTCAATGTATTGTGCGCTTGATTGTGCGTTGTATTAAGAACTTCTAAAGCAACCAATTTAACAGGGAAGCCCCAGGGTAACCCGCGTAATTAAAATGTATCAATGACAATTTCTTAAAAACGTCATTTATTGGAATTAAATGAAATAAGAATGTTGTATTGATGATTTTAATAATTATAACTCTGTAAAGTCATATTCGTTACGATCGCGAATCACATTTTAATCAATATAAAACCTGACACTGACCTGCAAATTGCAAAACACGTTAGTAAATTTGAATTTCGCGGTATACCCTGGCGCTTTCACCTTAAATAAATAATACATTTTGACATTGATGGATTGATGGCTCCAGGGCAATGCTTCGACTTCAGAATCGTCCTATTTCAAAGAAAACCAGTCACTAAGGTGGAGGTTCCCCAACTACCTTCTAACTATGGCGTAAAGTTCTGAAATTATATTTTTCCTGGATCTTTCCTTTGAAACGTCATCAAATAAATCGGCGACCAATTAAAATTATAAATAGTTAGGTAAGTAATCAATATTTCCTAGTGCTATAAGTATTATAATCCTTTAGGAGCATCTTGGAAGTTTCTACATTAGTATAGATTAATGACAGAATGTCGAAGGTGGGTGAAAGTCATAGAAACTCAAGTGGAAGTATTACAAGTGCAGGATATAGGTATTTAGTTTAGTTCACCACTTCTGATATATAACAGGGACAAAATATTCTGGAAGGTGACCGTTTCCTCTCAAAATTAGGGTGATATCTGAACGAATAACTAATTAAAAGCATGTTGTTTGACATTCAACTTTAGATGCTAGCCGAGCGAAAATCTAACAGCGTACAATCGCTTCGGGGATTTTAGTCGCGATGTTATGTTATGTGTACAAACATCTTTTGCCAATAATAATATAATCAGAAGTGATGTAGTCAGCTCTAACATTTAATCATAATATATTTTTATGTTCTTTAATACCTACTATTAAATATTTTCTCTGGTAACTTTGTCCTAATTCTATATTTTATGGCAATTTTTAATAATCCACTTTATTGTCATCAGATTATTTTGAAACAAAAGGTTAATCATAGTAATAAAGCTGTCAGATCAGCAGATCAGATGAAAATATTTTAGCCCAAGCAGGTACAGTCACTACATTTCAAATACAGGTATTCAGCTGCACCCGGTTAGACTGAAAGACGACCCCAACATAGTTGGAAAAAGGCTATGGTAGATGATGACCTACAATCGATTAAAAAATGAGCCGTCAAAGACCCCACTGAAACACTTTCAACTTTTTTTAAATTACCCTCATTTCGTTTTGATACTGACTGCACTATCATCATTTGCCTAGCCTTTTTCCCAACTTTATATTGGGGTCAACTTTCAGTCTTACCAGATGCAGCTGAATACCATGTATTACACGCATTTTACATGGAGCGACTGCCTATCTGACCTCCACAACCCAGTTAGTACTGGGTAAAATGGTACCCCTTGGTAAGACTGACTCAGTAGTCAATATAGTCAGTACTATAATGACTGCACTATACTTCTATAAAACATTTTCAGATGCCCAATACAGGGTCAAATTGGATTACTCGGTAAAACTCTGTAGACGTAATGGGTATTGACAAAAAAGACTGATTTTCTCATCATGTATAAATATCTGTACCCGTCAAGTCTACGGAGTTTCGGTAGCTAATTCAATTTAACCCTGTTTAAGGCAGCTGAAAATGTTTTTTTTTGTTTCAACACTAACTGTCGACAGCATTATTACCAGAGCGTTTTCATGATACATAAGTGTGACATACTGGACTTTAGCTCACTAACAATACAATTCCTTGTTTCACAAATAAATATTCCTGTTTTTGTAGGCAACTTAACAATCTCTTATTCTACGCGGTGTTACAAACCAATGGAAGATGTTTAAGGCACCAGGGTATACACCACCAATCTAAGCGTTACTTCTTCATACATAATGCTTCGCAGTCTCCAATACTTGACTTGGCTCTACGCAAACCAACCAATGTTACTTACTCGGAAATTAAACTTTTTGTAAAGGCTTATTTTTTTGCCACTATCATTTAAAAATCCTTTTCCTTTAGATCGGTGTAGAACCATTACAAAATCATTCCGCGCGAATTTGATTACAAGTCTCTTTTGACCGCATGCGGGTACCGCAATAAAAACAAAACCGAAACTTCTGTTTAAATATATTGGTCTCCGGAAAAAACAATATTTTCTATGAGAACTTTCGAGGTTTGCACTCGCATAAGTCGCATGCGGTGACCAAACTATCGCTTATGTGAGCTACTAATCTTATCGATTCGAAAACGATCTTCAGCCCATCAGAGAGCTGTAAATCCATGTGATAAAATAAACAAAGACATTTCTGTTCGGATGACTCGACAACGCGTCTAAATATTTGCTTATTAGTTATGGACATCTAACCGGATCAAGAACGATACCGCGTCGCTATGTGGGGTGAGTATGAGTAGGTAATGAAGTTGTCGCCAAGACACAATCTATCGGAGTATTAAAGACTTGCTTTGCCTTGTGTAAGAAGAGCCATTTTGAAACCAAAATGTCCGTCCTCCTTGGTAAAATTAATACTTCTGTTTGTACTTATTATAGGAAAACTTAGGGAAACTGTGTATCAAAGTTGACTGTTATGGAAAACGGATAATATTGGCGTTTTACCATTTATAAATGGAAACTGTAAACTTAATATTTTCTCCTATATATTATTTTTGATTGCGTAAAATAAGCTAAAATGTATAACTGTTTTTTTAAATAAAACATTCTATCTCTTTGACGCACAGTTCACCAAGATAATTCGACAAATCCTCCCTATAACCATTCGAACTACTTTATCTGAATGTGTATAATATAGTTTATATACTACTATATACTTTCCTATGTAAAAGGGAAGGGTGAAAAACAAAATGAAAAACATAAAATTTAAAAAAAACATTTTACTTTCAAATAAATAGGATTAACACTGTCATGCTAGGGATTGAAAACTTAAAACCAGGGTTAACTCTCTCCAATATTTTATGGCCGGTCTGAAGTAAAGATATTTTTTGGACATACCCGCCGCATTATTCCCAACCAACTCTTGAAAGCCAGAATAACAATGGCGACCACCAGAAAAGAGCCGAGAATCAGTCTGATTTAAACTATATCAGTGTATGCGCTGTTACGGATTAAATAACGATTGCCTAAGTCTGTTTTGAAAATAAATAGTAATCGTTTTGCGTATGCGCACGCTTTCGATCATATTAGGTTTAGACTCGTTAGTTTCAATTAATGTCTTCAAAAGAGTCTACACTACACTGACATTTGGTTGGCTATGATACACCTCAAATTCAAAGCGACTATAAAGTTTGGCTAGGAGCATTTTGTTCTACTTTAGACTATGAATTATTTGGCTTGCAATAATGAACACAAAAAGTTAAAAATAATATCAGGATCGAGACTTAGTACTTACATCTCCTAGTTATATTTATTCCAATTGCATCGCGTAAAGTAATGCTCATTATTCAATACAACCTATTTGAACGTGTGAACTACTGGCCAGTTGTTTGTCTATGGGCATTCTTTGTTCTTTTTATGGATCCATTTGAAATGGGACGACAAACCAGCCAGTAATCCAATGTCCAAATATGTTGTTTCGAACACTCATTGTTATGATTCTACGCCGTACAAATAACTTATAACTTTTTAAATGCCTCACACACTTTCGTTAAAACCTAGCAATGTTGAAAAAACAGGACTAGTCTTATAATAATTATCTAAAATCAAATGATTGTTAGTGTTTCAGTCTGTAAAATATACATAATTATAATTGTTAGAATTTATCTATATTAATAAATATTACTTATGTGAATGACATTTTGCGAAAACCACAACAATTACTCTCTCAAACGAGGAACTTTTAGCAGAAAACCTACTTTAACTTTACACACATTAACAAAAACACAAAGTAAAAAATGTCATTTGATCTTTTTTGTTATAAATACAGGCACAAGGATCAACAACCTACTATTTCAGTATAATACAAAAAATGTCATCACGGCGACTTGTTGATAAGTTTTGTGCAAAGACAAAATCGGATCAACTACTTAACTTAATTTTACAAGCACTTTGGATTAGTATTTAGTCACATCAAATATAAGAACACATTTGACCCCTGAGGGTTAAATCAAGGGTAAGTTTTAAACAGACAGTTCACCTATTAGTTTTTTTCTTAAGTTATAAGGGCAAGTTCATCATCGTTTCTGGGACACAATATTTAGTAAGAAATACATAACATCACTAACAGAGCAAATAAAGTAATACAATATATTTTTAACGCAACAAATATAATTATAATACCTTCATACACCTCAACTGCATTGTACTACCTATTAAATATATTTTATGCACTTACAAACTTTAACTTTACATATATCAATTTATATAGCGTATTTATATGTTATTTATGTCTATATATTAGCAACTTTATTAGAAATATGATAATTATTCTCATGTGTTCATTTGTTGCATTTTTACAATTCTGTTGGTCAGAGATTTTTGTCTTATGGTCGAATTTTGTTTGCATTTTGAATTCTCATTAAAATAGCCTCAAGGCAGAGAGATAGTGAACAATATCTTACTCTATAATATAATATTCTAATACCATATTAACTCTTATAAATGTCAATTACCTGTGTGGGTTAGAGTAGTCAATTATATGATCAAACAATTAATATTACTCTTAATAAGCACCAAAACAACTTATATTGTAGTTACTGATATCTGATATTTTTAAAATTAAGTCCAAATGATAAGATATTAAAGTTCAGTAGTAGTTCGAGCCAAATTAAATATTTGGCTTCAACTTAATATGCTAAGTTTACTTAACTGAGATGAGAATACTAATAAATGCATTATAATCTTAAGAACAAACATGAAGCCTCAAGCATGCCAGTAGCTTGCACCAAATTGTGCGAGTTACTTACACATCACTGTTTCATTCACCCATCATGTCTTGTTATGGCAATGGCATGCAGGTAACTTGCATTCTTTAGTACAAGTTACTAGCAATTGCATTTGTTTTAAACCAATACCACACAAAAGCAAGGCAAAATCGTGCTTACGGCAAATAAATAAGACACAAACAAACGATGAACCGATAAAACTATTCGTTTTTGGCAAACTGTATCTCATATCTCCTTTATTACTGTTCAACAACCTACTACACAACATAAAAATTATATAACTTGAATATAATATATATAGCTACAGAACACATTTTGTCAAATGTCACAATCCTTAAATCACCGTGATCCAGGCTCCTTTCTCGTAACCGCACTGGACTGCCAACTTTTAATGTCACATACATCTTTTTGATATATATAATCTCTTTTCTCTTATGATTTTGTCACTTATTTAAAAACTTAAGCTCTAAGGCGTCCATAGACGGGCGGGAGGGGCTATCAACAAGATTCCGTTGATACTGAATGTACAGAGGATTCTCGCACTGAGCCTGAGTGGTGGATAAAGGCCTCCCCGCATCACGGAGAGGAAGCCAGTGTCCCAGTGTGCAGCAGTGGGATGCTATGCTGTGAGTCCCAACCCAGCCCGCTTACCAAACACTAAGCTTAACACTCCCCAACACAAAGTCACTGCACTATCTTCGTTCACAAACACGTCACTAGACGGTAGTTCACTGTCCCAACCGCCGTGTGAGCACATCCCACGCCGTGGAGACGTAGTGAAGTGATCGCTAGGCGCTCCGCCAGAACTCGGCCTCGACGATGAGCGGGCACAGGCGCGTGAACGTGATGCCGACGATGAGGCCCGTCACTAGCACGGCGCCGCCCAACATGCCGGCCGTGCTTGCGTTCTCAGGGGCTACCGTGCTGGAAAAAGGAAATACATAAATTAGTATGTTTTGTTTTAAATAGACGATTTTTTAAGGGCATTCTTTGTTCATTTCCGATACATGTTCATATTCTTATTTATGCCTTTTACTTAGCTTATAAATTATGTAGGCAAGTGTACATTTTTCAGTAAATTAACAGGTTTTTTAGTGGACAAGCGTTTAACATTCCCACAGCTGGAACCTATGCCCTCTATATAAGAGAGGGAATGGGCTATAATCCACCACGCGAGCAAAGTGTGGGTTAGTGGAACTCCTGTATCTTATTTTTCACTTACAATGTTTACCTAAAAGAATGGCTTTGTTTATATATTATTAAGAATGTAGCAAAACACAATACACACATTTAAGTTTAAAAATGCATGTTACTTTGTAGTGCGTTACTGTACCCACTTAAAAAAGTAAGAAACATAACTATCATGTATCCTCTGTTGCGTAGTGGGTAATAGAACAATTTTCATGTTCATCGCGATCGCATTGTTTATTTCGTATCGAAAATCGCCGAAGTTAATTTTGCCTGTATTGGAGTTCTCGTTTCTCGCACGATTATTTTGCCCGTATTGGAGTTCTCGTTTCTCGCACGATTATTTTCGCCTCTTGACGGGCGAGAAACATAATAGCCCTTCTAGCATAAAATGAGCCTCAAGATGACGAGGTGGTTTAAAGAGTAGCCAGAGTTGTATCACCCTATGTAATGTCTACTTATTTATAGTTATAATTTGTATGTTGTACATAATAAAGATAATTACTAAGGGGTTTCGAATTACCCAGTAATAACTGCGCTGTGGAGGTCAGATAGGCTGTCGCTCGATGTAAAATAGTGATATTTGAACTTTGTTGGAGTCGGCTTCCAGTCTAACCGGATGCAACTGATCCGGTTAGACTGGAAGCCGACTCCAACAAAGTTGGGAAAACGATGAGCAGATGGTGACATCTCCATCATTTCAGAATGGTATCACCCACTGTTGGGTGTGTTGGTGTCCCCATTTTACTGACATACTTTTCGGTTCTGTGCGACCAAAAGCATCTTGGGTTGACGATATCGTCAAAACCGCGGGAAACAGAAAGATGAGATGACGGCATAATAAAGATGACTCTATCTCCTATTTATCTACTCACCCTCCAATATACATCATGGCGAGCGAGCTCCCGTGCCCCGAACTCCAGCCGAGCAGAGCCGAAGCAATCCAGAACACCCAGTCGTTGGTCACCAGCACAGGAATTGTGCGGTCCATCGGCTTGTAGTTGCAGAGCAGGAAGAACGGGATGAAGAGCAGACGGGCTGTCGTGAAGAGTACTAGCCAACGGGGACCGGGCTGGAAAGAAACAGGAATGTTTTGAGTAGCTGTATATGTATGCTTTTATCTTGTGTTTTATCATTTTAATACAGCAGGAAGGAAAACTTGTTCAGGTGGAGATTCATTAATGACTCTGCCCTGGAGTGTAAATGTGATGCTGTTCCGCAAACAATGAGGCACTTAAGGGGCGTACTTCATTCAAACGTAATACCAAAATAATTTGTAAATCAAACATATTCTTAAGGTAGTGTGTATTTATTTCGATTGGATTACAGAATATCTGTATTCCCAAATGTATATTTTGAAAGGACAGCGATTTAAAGACGAGATATGAGGAATTTAAAATTTCTATAAAAAACTTATTTTTCTCATGACTCTTGTTTAAATCAGTCACCGAAAGCGCCAAACTAGTAGCTCAGTTCTGGGCCGAAACAATTTAGTTTGCCATCAACACGCTAAGAAGAAGAATACAAATCGGGGAGCATGAAAGGAGCCTCCCCGAACGACAAATCTACTGAGTCACTATACATCCGGCGCACCCTGGGCAGTCAGCGGGCCACCACGCTGACTGGCTAATCCTTTCACCACAACACGCCAAGAAGAATACAAATTTAACAAAACATCACGCATGTTAACTGTAAACCCGGAAGGATAGGCAGAGGTGTGTATTTTATAATAATAGTACACCTTCATTGGTGGGGTGTACTCAGTGTTGGGCACAATTGAATTAATTTTTTAATTGTAGAAGCAAACAATTACAATTTTTATTTCAACTAAATTAATTGCAACTAAATTAATTCAATTATTTTTTAATTGTGAAATGCAATTAAAATCAATTGCAATTAAATCTGTTAATTGTGGTTTACAATTAATTCAACTGCAATTAAAATTTTATTTGCATTTAAATTAATTGTTTTAAACAATTAATATTGAATTTAACTACGTATTTGATAAATGTAAATATGGCAGGAGTCCATAGCGTGCACACTGCACGCCCCGCATCCCCCCTTCGACTTGTGCGCGTGCGCCTCACTCGCTCCTCAATATTTTTTAGTCTACCGCTGACCGCTGTACGTGTCGCAACTTGATTGTGACGCGCACTCACGCAGAGCGAATCACAGCACGAACCACGTCATTCAGTGCGTTTTGATTTTGAATGTACATACTAAGAGTGATTTGAACAATTCATATACCTAACTATTTTACGGATATTTCTACAACTTCTTAAAAACTTATTAGTTATGGATGAAGATGATTATAGTAACATGTCGTCAACGTCAATTAATATTTCGGACACGGACAATAATGATTCATTGAATCAAGAGTTGCAGTCTCAGGGCTCAAATATCATCGACGATTTCACTACCGCGTCTTGGACTACTTGACGGTACGTTTTTTAAATATATACCAGAGAAGTCTACAGCGCATAAAATCACAGCTCTGTGTACTAAATGCTTGCCTGGTACTACTAAAGTCAGGGGATTTGATAATTGTACATCTAATTTTCTGAGTCACCTCAAACGGAAACATGGACAAGATTGCGTAAATGAATATAAAGCATATTTAAAAAGAAAAAAAGAAGATAAAATGAACACATTAGTTCCTAGCAAAAAATCGAAGAAAGGTGGAGAAGTCAAGTCATATACTCAAGAGGATTTTGTACAAAATATTATTGAGTACTTTATTCACTCTATGATCCCATTGAGATCTGTAGAAAACCCATACTTTTTGAAAATATTCACCAATTTGCAGATATCTGAAAAGGGTTTAAAACTTATAAGTCGTCGTAGTTTGAGTCGCCATATAAAAATTTACTACGAAAAACAAATGTCTACTATCAAATCGGAATTGATGGATGTTGATTTCGTGTGTACAACAACAGATATCTGGTCTGGAAAGAAGAGAAGCTTTTTAGGTATGACAGCACATTGGATAACAAAAGATTTGAAACGGCATTCAGTAGCATTAGCATGTCAGCGGTTCAAAGGAACTCATAGTTACGACCGCATTACTGATTTAATTAAACAAATTTACACAGAATTTGGTTTGACCGGTGCGAAACTAGTTGCATCAGTTACTGACAACGGTAGTAATTTTGTTAAAGCTTTTCGCACCTTTGGCGTGCAACTTACTAACATCAGTACTAGTGAAAGTAATGAGCCGGAAGATCCTGTGTCTGAAGATACAGATGTAGAATCCGATTCAAGTCTGGACGAAGGGACCTCAGAAGATTTTCTTTTGCCTGCCCATCTAAGATGCTGTGCGCATACTTTAAGCTTATGTGCTACTGTTGATGCCAATAAAATTTTGACTAACAAAGGGACTCCATTATAACTAAATTTGGCAATTTAATTGTTAGTTGTTAGTTGTTTTACAATTAGTTTTTGCCCTACTCTGGGTGTACTTTATAATAATAGTACACCTTCATTGGTGGGGTGTACTTTATTATAATAGTACACCTTCATTTGTGGGGTGTACTTTATAATAATAGTACACCTTCATTGGTGGGGTGTACTTTATAATAATAGTACACCTTCATTGGTGGGGTGTACTTTATAATAATAGTACACCTTCATTGGTGGGGTGTACTTTATTATAATAGTACACCTTCATTGGTGGGGTGTACTTTATAATAATAGTACACCTTCATTGGTGGGGTGTACTTTATTATAATAGTACACCTTCATTGGTGGGGTGTACTTTATAATAATAGTACACCTTCATTGGTGGGGTGTACTTTATTACAATAGTACACCTTCATTGGTGAGGTGTACTTTATAATAATAGTACACCTTCATTGGTGGGGTGTACTTTATAATAATAGTACACCTTCATTGGTGGGGTGTACTTTATTATAATAGTACACCTTCATTGGTGGGGTGTACTTTATAATAATAGTACACCTTCATTTCGCCAGTTATGATTAAGTCTCATGGCAGTCAAATCAACACGCGAAGGCTGATAAGAGAAATTCCTGATGGAAAACTCCAATAACTCTTCGTAACCCGGAAATCTAACCCAGAACCCCCTGTTCAGCAGTTGCGCTTGACATCACTAGCTAAACGAGGTAATCCCTCAGTTTAGTGGAACTTTCTTGTGAATTAACAAGTTTTATCAATGAATAAAATAACATAATGATGTCTAATGAAATGGTAATTTTTTATCTAGGTTCATAAACCATAGTTTCGTATACGCAAGTTCACGTACTGAAACTGGAATACATCGCTAAAATCATTATTAAGAATGTAGCAAAACACAATACACACATTTAAGTTTAAAAAATGCATGTTACTTTGTAGTGCGTTACTGTACCCACTTAAAAAGTAAGAAACATAACTATCATGAATCCTCTGTTGCGTAGTGGGAATCAAAGAGCTGTAAAATGGTTTTATAGATATCATTTATAATATTGGAACCCTTTAAAAACATTGATATATAAAAAAACCAAGATTCACACTCAGGGTCTCGACGAAAAAACGTCGGCCGAAAAAATATACACAATTGAAAATAGGGTGGTAGATGACAAAAAAAAACTAATCTTACGAAAACCAAAATTGACGAAGATACGCCGCTTTTATAATTTTCAATACGTCACGCCGTAGTATAATTTTTAGTGCTTTCTGACGTCACGAGCCCCCCACTCCCGAGTTTTGATGCGTTTTATCTTTGTCAATATTCATCGATTTACAAAAACAAAAAATACGTGTCCATTATTTTCCAATATTCTAACTGACGGACTATAAAGATTTGCATTTTTTTGATGGTGGAAACTAGCTTATTGTCCTATTGCCCAGAGTCTGTTTTCGTCCGGCTAAGGCAAAATGCCCACACACTATAATTACAAGGGACCGAAACTCTGAACGGAAATGTGGGTGGGTGTTCTACAAGGTACACTTCTGCGAAACTTTTCTGGGATTACAGACATGATGTCATCGTACATAGTACATAGTAGTAGTGTAGTATACAGCAACAGAGGCATTGATGGACGAACGTGTAAATGTGGGCCGAGGCAAAGCCGAGGCACACATACGTAAGTCCATCAATGCCTAGTTGTGTACTTTTCTCAAATAATGCGAGGAAATTAAAACTCTCACGTTGAAGAGTTAATTTGTTTTTTTTTTTCAATAAACCGCTTTCTATTTGCAAGTTTCGAAATTTAAATAAAACCTTTGATAAGTCACCTCCTTGGTTGCCATGTTTCAGAGTAACAGATCGTTCCATTTTTAAATAACACGACAGATATGAGTTGACTATGTAATTTATTTGACCGCTAAATACGGCAGATCAGATATGGAATTTCATACAACTTTTGCCGGCCGCTGGTCGCATGTATCTGGCCAGTACAGCAATTTCGATTTATCTCGAAGAAGGTTTCAAAATAATGCTCAAATTTCCAAGCATGTTTAAGAAAAAAAAATATAGTGAAGATTGACTTACGACTTGCCACGTGCTCGCGGTGATGTTGCCGAGGGTCGCGGTCACGTTAAACGTCAAGAAGCACGTGATGCGCACAAAGTTATTGCCCAAGAACCCAGCTACCACCGGCGCAATGTCTGTCAACAACAAATAAATAAGGGTTCTGTTAGTTTTTGGTACATACAAAGGGTAATCGGTACCTTCACGAAGCCGTCAACCAAGCATTTTGAACATCAAACTAAGTAACTCTACGCAAAAATTATTTCTGGGAAACGAGTTTTTTTTTTGGTGTGAATAATTACGTTTTACAGTAGGACTCATTCAAAACATTGTGCTGATGGATGCGTTGAGTAGTACAGAGGTCGTGGAGGTATGTTAAGTAAAGTTATAACATAGTATATTTTTTTTGTGGAAATGTTGAAACTTTGACCTCCAATGTCTCCGTAATGAATGCTTTGATTTGGATTTTCCTGACCCTCTCCAGCCGATCCTGCGTCGGAAGGTGTGGTCACTCCCTTATTCGCATACAAACATTTTTGTAAGTGCTCAGGGCAGTTACCAAATTTATTTAAAGAATGTAGCAAAACACAATACACACATTTAAGTTAAAAAATGCATGTTACTTTGTAGTGCGTTACTGTACCCACTTAAAAAAGTAAGAAACATAACTATCATGTATCCTCTGTTGCGTAGTGGGAGATATCCATAGGCAATTAAATAAAATAAAATAAATTGAATAAATAAATAAATAAAAATTAACATTTCTGGACATTACACACACCGCCATCTAGTGCCACACTAAACAACGAGACACGTGTCGTGGACACCAGATAGTTGATATACTACATAGATACTTTAATTTTTTGTAAATATATTACTAAATATACAGTACAGTTAGTACAGTACAGTAGTTTCCATGACTCGGAAACAAATATCCATGCTCATCACACAAACATTTGCCCGGGGTTTGATCCGGGTCGTCAAAGAAGAAAAGCAGAAAATAATGAGAATGTACGCACCTGAACAAACGGACGGGTACACGGCCAGCGTGACAAAGAAGATGATAAACACGTTGTACAGTTGTGTGAAGGCTTGCATAAATATCGTGACGCGAGAAGTCTGGTTCACGGGCTTAGCGGGACCGCGGTCTTCGTTGTGTGACTCTTTTAACTGCTCGTGGTAGCGGTAAAATTTCTATAAAAACAAAAGAGATCAGTTTGAAATTTAGTATTAATTGGGATGGTAACTGTGAAACTAATGGCGCTAGCATAGTTTGTTCCAAGCATCGTCATTGGTTGAAAATCTGGTAATGTAATTTTATATTTCAATGTGGCTTGACCTCATTGGTTAGATTGGTAACAAACTATGCTAGCGCCACCTGCTTTTAGATTTCACCGGCCAACCCCATTGGGTATGAAGGAAACTGGGTTCTGGTGGTCAGATAGACAGTCGCTCCATGTAAAATACTGGTATTCAGCTGCATCTGGTTAGACTGGAAGCCAAACCCAACATAGTTGAAAAAAAGGCTAAAAAAAATAGGTACTTTTGAAAAAAGAAAATGATATGTTGAAATTATAAGATGCCCATGTAATAAAGACGAATAGTTCGACGCGGTGTCGAATCGATCGTCTGATCTGAATCGAGGCAAGTGACGTCTATTTCGCTTGGACTTAAAGCTTTTGCTGAAAGGTGGGGTCACTCTCTTATTTCTTATTCACATACAAACATTGTTGTAATTACCCGAGAGAGTTAACAAAAATAGAATTAAGAATGTAGCAAAACACAATGCACACATTTAAGTTTAAAAAATGCATGTTACTTTGTAGTGCGTTACTGTACCCACTTAAAAAGTAAGAAACATAAATATCATGTATCCTCTGTTGCATAGTGGGTATTAACAAACTGTTTGCAAATTACATTAATTTACTGGTTGTAGCAACGCAACCAATACTACTGAACACGAGATCTTGGGTTTCAATTCTCAAGTTGAATTTCACAGTAGCAGGCGGAGTCTGGATTCGTGCCCGCTTGATGGCAATAAGCTAGCCTCTATTGTTTTTTGTTTTCCTATCCTGCTGTCCCACTCCTGATCAAAGGTCTCCCTCCACTTCTCGCGAACCCACGCGTCCTCCTTCCAGTTCGGACGGAACTTGTCCATTTCGTCCCGCCATCTCTTTCGTAGTCTGCCGCGCCGCGACCCCGCCTCAGTGTGTCAGGGCACCAGTGTCCTGCTATTTTCGCCCACAGTTTGTCCGGCATGCGGCATACGGAACCTGACCAGTCCCATTTGAGTTGGGCAGCCTTTTGAGCGACGTCAGCTTTATTATTTGTTTTATTGAATAAGACCTGAAAATTACTGGCAAAACGTGAGCGTACCCGCTATAGGTACACCTCTGACTAATCCTTCGAAGATTACAAGCGTGATGTTTTGTCAGGCGATACTCACATTCAACGGCAACGCGAAGTAGGTATCGATACAGATGAGCAGCACGAACATGCCGCCTATGAAGTAGTAGATGGCGGCCGTGCGCGGACTGTCAAAGAACTCGGACAGCCAGCTCAAACCCACGACGAGTAGGCCGCAGATGTTCCCGCCGAGGACCACCGCGCCCGTGTAGCTGGGGGGTAGGCAGGCTGCCACGCCGAACACTGAGTTTTGGAAGATCGCGTTGAAACCTGCAATGATAAATTAGTTTGTTAGTTTGACGAATCTCAGTGTATTTTTTTAACCCAAACGACTATACTGTCTAGCTGTCTGGTTAGCAAATTGACACCCTACACCAATGTATACGTAAGTTGACAGCGGATTTGCTTTGACAATTAATTTTCCTGACCTGACTACAAATTTTATTATATCATAATAGTAGGCCCTTTGCCAAGCATAAAATTATTATAACCACACAAGAATTATTACTTAATAATCCTAAGATAACAATTATATTAAATGAAAGAAGATGTAGACCACACAAAAACACAAACAAAACGTGAACTGTTGCTGATAAGACGTGAGGCCTTAACCTTTTAAAGATATATTGCATACTGATAGTAGCATACACTTAATTTAGCTTTAATTACTGTAATTGTTTGTCTTCTGTGGAACTTAGATTTTGTGAACATAATATCACGCCTGTAAACTGTAATCCTCGAAGAGTTAGGCAGAGGTGTACCTAACAGTACACCCACATTTCGCCAGTTATGTTAAGGTGTCATGTAATAGGGGGCGAGCCTATTGCCATCAACCGGGCATAAATCCAGACTCCGTTGCTGCTACTGAGGAATTCCCGATGGAAAAACAATAACACTTTGCCCGACCCGGGAATCGAACCCACAGCACCTCCCACCTCCCACTGGACCAACGAGGCAGTCAGTGAGTTCTTATTACTGACAAAACTTTGTCGATCGTTTTAAAGTAAACTTCAATTTGTATGGAATAATAGTTTCTAATCTTTGTCATCACGGTTATTAACTAAACTTACACTTTCACCTAAGGGATATCGGGAACTCAAAATAAAGAACAATCATGGAAGCTGTCCCGTAATAAGTGACAGTACGAGTTTAGACGGTTATTGTTCAGTTTCAATTTAAATTAAAAATAGAATAAAAGAAAAACTATACTAGGTCCTTAGATGATTGCGGCGATCGTCTTCTATTAGAACACGTCCTAATCCTTAGTGGCGGTACTTTCATACAAGCCTAAAAGCTTGACTCTTCATGATGTATTTTTGGCCCCTAGGCACGCCACTGCTAATACCGTCATTGGGTATTTAAAAAATTAACGAGATAACCGCGCAATATTCCATTGAACTGTAGAACCAAATTTTATTGAACTAAAACTAAAAGCCAGCTAAAACTGAAATAGCACAACGAAATTATCTTGACCTAAACAGAAGTCAGGCGAAACTGTGTCAATAGTTCTGTAAATAGTTAGTAATAGATGTGGCTTTATGTCTTGAGTTTGCTAATGAATAAGAATTGATAGAAATTTCGAGTTTTCTAAAACCTTGAAGAGCGCACCGAGGAAACGATACGTAATTCCAAAATAATTTCATTCGCTTGATCCCTTGCTGCATCGTTATTACTTATCCTTTAGTTATGCAATTAATATGTAAGATATTTAAGGATTCACTCTATACATCGTACACTTTAGAAACACGATTACTTTTAGTTTCCTCGATAGAAAAAAAATCCAAGGTAATCTCTAAAAAACAAAATAAATTACGGCGTAAATACTTCACGGAAGATCATCAGATTTTGAATAATAACAAAACTACATGTTTTCTATAACGCATACATTTTACATTTTCGAAATGTGTATTTGTTTGAATAATATGAAGGAAATACCTAAATTAGCGAACGTTTCGCGTATTATAACCAGAGCCGCCACGCTTCCCCCCTATCCGCTTTAGTCCTGCTTCGTCCTGCTTAGGAATACCTAAAATCTATTAGCGCCAGAAACTCGGTGCGCTCTTAATTAAGGTATCTGCTAACGAGAGGTTTTCTCCAGGTAACTCCTCTTTGATGAGTGAATATAAATGTGCAAAAAAAATATATGTTGCTTATTACACTCTAAACTTTAATTGGTACAATAGAAATAATTCTAACTATATTATTACTATATGAAAAAAAATTTCAAAGTGAATCATTTTTCTTTGAAATTTCGTAACTACTCATAAACGGCATTAAGTTTTAGTTTTTTTTTTTTCATACAATTATTTGTCACTTTCTTTTTTCACAAACTGTACAATTGGCATTTTGATCTAATGACTAATTGGGCTACAATTAAATAAAAACCACTCATTTCGCACTATTCGGCCCGCAGTGACTGACGTAACAACCACTTTGTAGCGCAAGCTGATTAGAACTTTATTCTAACAGCATTTCAAACGAAGTTTAAACCACCACAAATAGAGTTGATTTAGCAAATACCACAGCCTTAATAAGTAAAGTAAACCATCGTCATTCTCCTGCCCTTATCCCAATTCGCATTAGTGGTCGGCCCAGCATGTCTTCTTCTTCCACACTTCTCTATTACTCGTCATCTTATCAGACACCTCCTTTCTAGCCAAATCATCCTTCACACAGTCCATCCATAGTTTCTTTGGTCTTCCTCTACCGTTAAAGCTATCTACATTCATCCTCAAAATTTTCCTCACTACATTGGAAATAAGTTTCCACAGCAATAAAAAATATTAGTTTAACCTTTCACAAATTTACGAGTTCAACAGTTCAGTAATCACATCTAATAAAAATCACAATTGAAACGTAGAAGGAATGCTTGTACGTCGTTTCAATTCAGTCGTCAGAGTCAATCATGGAAATTGGAGCTCTCTATAGGGACATGAAATGTTTAATTGATGTAGCAATGGCCGATGAGCGATAGCTTGAGAGCGCTTGCGAATTATTGGGATTTCTGAAGGTATATTGGGTACTTTTAGTAATATCGTAAGAGTTTGGAATAATATTTGATACATAGCATTGATGCCTGTAAATCCCGACGGGTTGTAAAATACCGACATTTCGCCAGTTATGTTTTAGGGCCAGCGCACATAATATGGCGGAGCGCAACGCAGAACATATTTCACTGTCAAACTGTTATCGATATTGTCTTCATTGAAATTTAATATCTAAAACAATGAATCCGAGAATGCGCGCTGCAATCTGTAAATTGATTTGAGATATTATTTCAAACCGGAGTTGAGTAATCTGGACATGTTGATAATAGTTTGACAGTGAAAACCCACACTACGCCACTGGTCCCATGGGATCTTACTAGGATAAAAAGTATTCTATGTGTTATAAACTATCTGTGTGCAAAATTTCATCAAAATTCGTTCAGTAGTTTTTGCGTGAAAGAGTAACAAACAACAATCCATACATCCATACTCACAAACTTTCGCATTTACTCGTATACTTAATATTAGTAGGAAATAGAATTAAGAATGTAGCAAAACACAATACACACATTTAAGTTTAAAAAATGCATGTTACTTTGTAGTGCGTTACTGTACCCACTTAAAAAAGTAAGAAACATAACTATCATGAATCCTCTGTTGCGTAGTGGTAATAGTAGAAAAAAAAACAATTTAATACAAAGCAATACAGTAATTTGCTTTGTTGATTTCCGATAGTAACTAGTTAATTTAGTTCAGAGTTAAAGGAATTTACTGAAGTGGAATTAACCTAAATTATTATCAAAATAACAGGAATCAAACACTTCGCCAAAATAAACACGATAAAACTTACCGTTTAAGAAGAATACTGATAACATGGTGAGCCAAAAGAAGCCGCCTGGCCAGTCAGAGGTGTCCAACATAGCCAGAATGATAGTACAGACGAAGATGAACACTTCGAAGATTAGAGACCACACGATGCGGACGGTTAGGTTACCCCTGAAACAAATGAAAAAATATTGAATAAAAAAGCCACATGTTTAAAAAACTTTTCAAATTCAGTAATTACTAGACGAATTCCGAATTCCCGAATTGCCGATGGAATTCGGAAAAACGACCAAGTGTAAATAGACAGGGGTCGAGCACGCCCGTCTTCGGTCAAACTTGTTCGGTTATGCTTGTAATGTAATAAATGGATCGGGTGCCCGAATTCGAGGAAAGGTTTGCTAGCCCTTATCCCGTATACGGGCTAACGACCAAGACGTGTAATTGCGCCATAATGCTATTGAATAAACTACGTAGTACTTATTAAATAGGTCCAAATCAATTAGTTAAACATTGGGAATTGCCTAATACAATATTGTATAACAATACAATAACTTGTCTTAAATGTTACACGCTCGGAAAAGCCATTACAGTTTATAAATTATTAATGTCCAAGGGTACGTGTAGATATCGAGACCGGGAATGATACATCGTTTTACAAGAACAATATTGTGATAATATTAACAAAACGTTAAGATAATATTATTGTGTGACGATCGAATGTAAACGGACCCTCCGTTTGCAATCTGAATGTAATATACAGGGTGTAAACGGTACACCGCCTGTATATTACATTGAGTCCTAATGTAAAACACGTAGAGTAGTTTTTTGCGTAGAGTTACTAAGTTGGATGTACAGAATGCTTGGTTGACGGCTTCGTGAAGGGTCCGTTTACACCCTGTATAATATGTTTGTAGCTAGACTTAGGTGCACACAAGTTTATGGAAAGAAACTTGCGTGTGTTTTAGTAAAGCATTAATTTGCCCACTTATAAAATGTGATCAATCAGATTGAATGCTGAATACCACTGCGTTGGGTAGTGGGCATGTTATCTCCTAACATAATTACGAATCTCATAACATAACACAACCCCTGTTAACCCCGGAGGGTTAGGCAGAGGTAACCCTTAAGTACACCCACATTCCGCCAGAAGTCCCATGTTATAGGGGGCGAGTCAATTGCCATCAACCGGGCACAGGACCATAATTTTGGAAACAACTTCTTAAACTATTTTATTTAAATAGGTACATACTTTAAGCAAAGCAAATCCCACAAACATTAACGCCAACATTTTTTTAAATTCCCACTTAGTGAGGGGAAATTCCGCGACTGCGTTGAAAACTTAACTCTCGTAA
The DNA here is from genome assembly GCA_941918905.2 of Xestia sexstrigata. Taxonomy (NCBI): domain Eukaryota; kingdom Metazoa; phylum Arthropoda; class Insecta; order Lepidoptera; family Noctuidae; genus Xestia; species Xestia sexstrigata. The sequence goes on from OW799222.2 coordinate 12,930,060, forward strand.
CTTTTCCACGTTTATAGCAAAAATGTGCACGTGCATACTTTATAATCATTTTAACTCCGCAGCCACCCGTTCGCGCTCGAAACTTATGCAAATATTATGTTGAGAAATAGTCTGGCAAGCAAGCCGCCTGCCTACTCGCTACTACACTACATGAACGGTCGAACAAAAACCTTTATTATTATTAATTTAGTTTATTTCAACCGTTTTAATTATTTGCATTAATGAAGTATGAATTTATAATTGCATCGTATTGTCTATTTCCTTAATTTACACAATTTCAATAAAATAATTCACATTTGTGATAATAACGAATAATCGCAAAATTTTCTTTTTTCTTTTTTTATTTCAATTATTATTATTTATTTTCTTAGATAACTTAGTAATTGTATTGTGTTTATTTTAATAATCTATGTTCTTTTTTAATTCTTAAAATGTTAATATCTGAGTAATGTTAAATCTAGTGGCACTTTTTTCCCTTATCTTAATTTTGTTAATATGCGGATAATGTAGTGGGCTGCAATATTGTTAATACTTCATAATTTTATGTAAATTATTGTTATTTGTAAACATTATATATTGTAGCTGCTTATTGTCCCATAATAAAAAATAAATAAAACAACCTATTTGGTTTACATTTTACAATGTCATTTGTGGGTTAAACTGTAAACTAAATAACTTGTACGACCGTACAGTGCAACGTTTAAAAATACTATGTTCGAGCTCGCGCTAACTTTCATGTAAGTAATAAGCCTCTGAGATGGAAGTATGTGTTCATAAATAAACTGATTAAGAATTTTGGTTCTCTAAAAATATCGTCCCAACCGTACAATGTAAAAACAAGTTACTTAAAGTATGCAACATCAAAGAAATTCATTTTCAAATTGTCTCAGGTTGGCGCTTCTACCTTAAACGGAATGTGTAAACTTGCGGTGAAATGTGGTGTGTACACATCTGCCTATCGCCTCGGAGAAAACAGGCATGATGGGATTAGAAAAATATGTATAGGTCCCAACATAGAAAATATATCCGCGTATAAGGTACTATAATCCCTCTAGATTCAGGATTGAACAGCTTACTAAGCTATTTGAGGAACCAATTAAAATTTCGCCCGGTTAAGTACACATCACAACTTGAGAACAGTTAATTAAAAACTTTTAACCTGTACTAACTAGCGGATCGGTTAGAATCATCATTTCGGTAAACGTGTCCATTGCAAATATTTAATAGGCCGGATTTAGTAAGACTACCTCGGTGGTAAACAAGCAAACGAGCCACCAAGCCAAATCGAATGACTTACAATTTAACCATTTAGGAGTAATAACCAACCAAATTCAACCGTTTAGACAGAACAAACACATAACCCTCCAGCCTTCGCCATAGTCGGGTAATAAGTACTTAAATAAAAAATGTGACATACTTCGTCTTGATAAAAACATTGCACCAGCTGAACACGAGGTTAGGTATCTGGCTGGCCCACCCCACGTATGCAAGGTAGTGCTCTGAGTATACAGGAGCGGTGGCCAGCTTGTAGCTCACGAAGTAATTCTTCGCAGTGATGAACATGTTCCAAGCGGTCAGGGTGCCTAGGCCATGCAGCAGTAACGTCATGAATATTATGTTCCATTTGTCTTTGGGAGCTGCAAAGTCCATCGTTATACCTGAAATAGAAGGCGTGAATTAGTTGTATTAAGCAAAAAAAAAGGCCAAGTGCGAGCATGAAGGGTTCCGCACCATCAAAGTAGGGGTTGATAAAGGGCCAACAGAAATACACATTCTGTGAAAATTTCAACTGTCTACCTATTACAGATCGTGAGAAAGACAGACAGACAGACGGACGGATTGATGTCGATAAAACTAAAAAAACTTCCAAAAACTGCCCTTATTTTGGCAGTAATCTTAAAATATTCAACAACTTGATAAAAACATACAAAAAGATATTCCGGACCTGAGGCTCGAACTCACTACCACATTGATGATAGTAGGCAGAAGTCGCGAGTTCGAATCCAAGTTTCAAAAGCTCTTTTTGGATTTATTAAATTCATGTTACCATGTTTTTTGAGCAGCATAAAAGCCTTTTAATAACAAATTTCACATGGAAATGACCGTAGCATGATTAAGATATTTTTTTATAAACGTTTTTCCACATTTTGGCCGAAAAAGGAATGTTGCAATACTTAGGTGCACACAATTTCATTGGAAATTGCATGTGTTTTAGTGAAGCTTTAATCTACCCACTGAAATATGTATGTGACAAGCAGTTATATGAAACTGAAGACACTGCGTTGGGAAGTGGGCCATCTTGACAAGTAAACACGTGGTCGAATTTAGCTATGCTATGCCAAGCGCCGTGTAAACTTTGCTTGCGCGATTCAGAACTCGGTGTTTGCGTTATATTCCGCTAGATGGCGCGATTGGTGTCAAGTTTAAATCGATGATTTCTTATTAATTAAGGTTGGGAAGGGAAATTGTTTAGTTTTATTACTGGGTTAAAGTTATAAATTAGGTAAGTAAAGTACCAACTGTAATTATTTTGTTTATGGTTTTCTCTTACTCGTGAGCCAGTCTATAAATAGATTTTGATCAAATAAGTTGCGTAAGCTCCAACCTGATCAAATAAAGCACAAAAAACGGTTGTACGTGGGCAAACTCGAAAGAATAAAAAATGCACAAACATACATATTAAATAGGCTGATCAAATTCAAACTCAAACTCAAAGCATTTATTTCAATTAGACCATTACGGCACTTTTGAATGTCAAGAATACAAAAAAGAAAATCAAAGCTACAGTCCCAGTCACAAGGCATAATAACTTGAGAAAGTACTGTAGTTGCCCATTCCCTAGCGTAGATCTCTATGGAGAAGAACGGGCAAGAAACTCCATGGACACTCTTTTAAAAACAAAATATTGTTACAAAATCTTGGTTACATCTTTAATTTTGAGATTATACATATATGTGAGAACGATGTAGAAAGACGTGCACACTAAGAGCGTCAGAGTAAAAGATTAGATCAACAGTTTACGAATAAAGTAATTAAAATGAACCTTGGCAGCTAAGAGATGACCAGTCCCAACTGACAGCGCCCGTTCACGAACATGACGCATGTACCACAATACAATACCCTCCTGATAAACACAATACCCTCCTTAGTCGGGTAAAAAGCTGTGTAGCTTATAGGGCTAAGTTTCGCCATCACCAGATAAGTTCCGGTTAATTAATCTTGTGGATAATTATCACAGTTTAGTTAATTACAACAAGCCCCTACAGCTTCATAAAATTAAATTTGTTGTGTTGACAGCAGATTTTTCCTCTTAACAAGCGGTGAAAGTTGATTTTCCCCTCATATTAGCAACCTTTCAAATCGTGCCTGTCAATTTGGCATCCAATCACAGCAGCACCCTTACACAATTAGTGGCGCTACACACTTATTCTGGTGGCTTTTTAGCATCGACAGTATTTGTTGAACAAAAAGCCTCCCGAGGAAGTACCTACTCATACTCCTTTCCGCATCTGCCATCTCTAACTCATGTTCAGGTAGGGACAACTGCCTAAGCCGATCGGTTTTTTTGTGTGCCGAAATATGTACGAATATATTGTGTGTAATACCCCTTACACACACCTACTACACATACATTTATTGGTAAATAACTCGAACATTTTCCATAACTCTGCGTGTCACGAATCTGGTCGCGTTAACACCAGATTACGTTTCAAGTTGAGCGTAAAATTGGACATTTAATCATATCCCAGCCGAGTCCTTCATACAAGATGGGATCTTCTAATAATATCAGAGGTACCACGTATTTTACTCACACGAGTAATTTTCAACTAAGCATGGAGGAATATGAATAAGTTAACATCTCTATTGAGGCACATGGAAAGCCAAGTTTAGGAATAATTGGGTAGGACATACTCGTATTAGATTTTATTGGTCATGCCTCATGGGTGTTGTTCTTATGGTCCTATGTAATAGGGGGCGAGTTCATTGCCATCGACCGGACACAAATCCAAACTCCGCCGGTGCTACAGAGAAATCCTTTTGGAAAAAAAACTCAATAACAATTTTCCCGACCTGGAAATCAAACCCAGGACCTCATGCTCAGCAGTCGCACTTGAGACCACTAGACCAACGATATATAGGTAGTCGCAACAGGTCATTAAAAAATGTAGGAAATAAAAGCGTCTTCAACGGACTTTTTGTGGATATCCTACGCCTGATCCCTGCATAGAGCTTTCTCGAACGGAGTAACGGACCCCTATAGCCTGGGTACAGGCGCAAGTTCCTCCCATTCTTTGGGGCACACGAGAACAGCGAAAGTATGCGACGGTAACACCAAGTTGCACAAAGACCTGGACGAGAGGTTTCAATGACAGCCTTTGTGTGGTTCCTGAAACCACAGATATAACGCTGTCGACGTGGCGGAATTTTGGTCGAAGATCATCTAACAAAAATACAAGACTAAGAGGAGAAGAAGATGAAGCAACTTACCTTTCAAGTTGAGAGTGTCATTTGGCAAGTTGTTGCCTTCCCACGCGGGCGTGAGCTTCACCGGCTCGTTTCGGAGGAACGGCGCCTTCTCCTCCGCCGAATCCCAACCTGAGGACAAGCAATGACACAGATCAGTCAGTGGTGCTGTTACATAAACGATGGACAAATGCAGATGGTGCGACTATTTGTCCTTTGGATAGAAATGACCGTTCGGCCATTGCAAACAATGGGTAAAAAAACAATGCGTTGCCGCATTGTTTGCATTAATAGTGTCTTGTTGTCTGTTCATTACAGGAACCGATGGACGCTACTGAACAAGCCAAACTCGTAGCCAAGTTCTGAGCCGACTTAAATGATTGCCATCGACACGATGAGGAGACGAATCAGTATTTCAGCAGTTGTGCAAGGTGCTGGTGCTGCTTGCATTAAAGATGTTGACGTTATGAACTCAGAACTAAGTTTAACGTAATATTAATACTTTGAGCGAGAAGATAACATGCAGATTACTCTTTTGACGGAGATGTCTGACCGCTTGTAGGCGTCCGTTTTTTTTTGGGTTTGTAATTTGTACTGCTGCATGTCCACGGCTAACAAAAAAGAGCACATTCAGTCAACATTGGACTAATGCGTCTGTCTCTATCACAAAAAAGAAAACAAGTAAATTATCCTCCTACCATAACGCACAGACCTATAACAGTTGTAAAATATGAATAAATCTATTATTATATGAGTGTCTGCCTTACAGTTTCAGGAAAGCATGAGAAATGGTATGATTATGGCCCTACTTTCCTGTAAATAAATAAATTAAAAATTTAAGGCCCTTTTAACCCTAAAATTAGCAACTCTCTCTGTGGTGGTTCAAACTTCGTTTGAAATTCTGTTAGAATAAAGTTCTAATCAGCTTGCACTACAAAGCGGTTGTTACGTCAGTCACTGCGGCCCAGTGGTGCGTAATGAGTGGTTTTTTGCGATTTACAAAAAATCTATTGATTGGACTAAAAAAGTAAAACACATAAGACCTGCTTTATAGTTAGTTCAGTTAGTATGCAAAATTTCATGATCTAATTTCTAGTACTTCTTGAATACCAGCGGTTTATTGTTCGATTTAGAGGTAACTTTGGAATTTTTTTCTATCGATAAAAGTTTATTGAATCGTGTTTTCGTCACACATAGGACTTAGCATTAATCCTCAACTTTACCATATATTTATTTCAAAATTAATGCTGCAGTATTTTAGGAGTAACGGAGGATCATGCTAAGCCATTTGAGGGATATATAGCCCATTCACACTTGGACTACTGTACGTCAAACGTACAATAGTTTAACTGCGCGGCGAAGTGTCTGACTATCTGATTCACGCTAGAGCAATTTGCCGCGTATGACGCTTCAATTGCGTTTGTTTATTGAGGAATCAATGGGTCTACTCGTAAAGTTGTAAGTGGCATAACCCTCGTGATCTGTGACCTTTTAAAATCAATGGGGATAACTCTAAGGAATTCTGGAGCCCGGGTGACGGGGAAAACGTTCATTAGTTGGGTGAGAGTCAGTTAATATTGTCGTCTATTGTGTCACCCTATGTGAAATGTTTTATTTTATGAATGTTACTTGTAGTGTGTATACATAATAAAGAATATTCTATCTATTCTATTCCATTTTGTTCTAGTCGATTCGATAGTTCACTCAATTTTAAAAAGCGAATGACTCAAACAGAAATTAAAAATATTAATACAGAATTGTGCAAAAACAGCATTTATAATTTAGAATTGACTCTTCAAATTCATAAACTAACTGAGACGTCATTCATACATGAACTGACTACCAGAAGTCAATTAGATTCCCATAAATAAACCCTAAACATAAATACTGAATGCGCATTACTGCTTGTTATTATTAGCAAAGCGAATCACGTACCGCGGAACATCCATCTTGCATTACGTTGTTACAATACAAAATGAAACCTAGCTGAGTAGAATATCATTTACAACGCACTAAACATAGGTTATGTACTGATATGAATGGATGATATAAAGGCAGTTAATGGTTAAGCTAATAAAAAACCGGCCAAGAGCGAGTCGGACTCGCACACCGAGGGCTCCGCACAAACTATATTGAATTAAAGGTAAATTGCGGTTTACGATTTATGACGTATTAAAAAAAAACTACTTACTAGATCTCGTTCAAACCAATTTTCGGTGGAAGTTTACATGGTAATAATGTACTTACATCATATATTTTTTTAGTTTTATCATTGTCTTATTTTAGAAGTTACAGGGGGGGCACATTTTACCGCTTTGGAAGTGTCTCCCGCGCAAACTATTCAGTTTATAAAAAAATGATGTTAGAAACTTCAATATCATTTTTGAAGACCTATCCATAGATAGATACACGTATGGGCTTCATGAAAAAAAATTTTTGACGTTCAGTTCTAAGTATGGGGAACCCCCAAAATGTTTTGTTTTTTTTTTTCTATTTTTGAGTGAAAATAGAAAACATCTACTTACCAAGTTTCAACAGCATAGTTCTTATAGTTTCGGAAAAAAGTGGCTGTGACATACGCGCGGACAGACAGACACACACATGACGAATCCATAAGGGTTGCGTTTTTCGCCATTTGGCTACGGTACCCTAAAAACCCCTCCCATTTCCAAAAAAACCTATACCCTTATCCCTTTATTTATGGTCGGCGCAGCATGTCTTATTCTTCCACACTTCTCTATGACTCGTCAGCTCAGCAGTCAGCTCCTTTCTATGGCTAGAAAGGAGCTGACTGCTGAAATTGAAAAATTTGAAATTGTTTAATGAAATAATTGTATTACAAAAATATTTACACAGTGACCTTTAAACTATAGGTATATAGTAATTGGATTCTACCTGAACAAGGAATAAACCTGTATCTCAGGTAACTCACTCAAGTGCTTATAACTAAATAATCTAAGCACAAAAAAACAAACAAAAAAAAAAGAATAACAAAAGAAAGAAATGACGAGTCATAGAACAAAAAAAACTTAGATGTTTCCAAAAATGTTATTTATTCTGGAAGGTCAAAAAGCAGATGAGATCGGTCATTCTTATCCATTTACTCTGAGAAGAAACTCGGGAATAAACTCAAAGGTCACAGTCATGGTTTTTTCAAGTCCAGGCATAATCTTGGACAGGTAAATGTTGAACTTTTATATAAAACACTCCTCTACTCTCGGCAATATGACAGTGTTTACGATTGAAATTGTTTTTTATTATTATTTCCAAATGTCCAGTTAGGCCAAAGAAGTTCCAAGAACCCGACCCGTTTTTAAACTTCACAAAGCACTTTTTTTCTCAGTTCTTAAAGTGTAACTTTTGCGTCAAAAATGAAAGCTAAAGAAAACTTTACCTCAAAGAATCTCTAGGGAGGTTTTCAGAGGCTCAGACAAGAATGTTTCGCTGCCTAGCAACCTAACAATTTTTATAATCTATAGATTTGTTTTTCTCTAATAATAGAAATTGTTGTGGGCGGCTGCTTTTATGGCAAAAAGTTTAAACGGTTTTGATTGAAGCCCTAAAAGCCCGGATAATCTGGCATTTCGAAGTAATCCCGACCCCTGTAATAAATAAAGAAAACATATTTTCGCTGAGAAGGATGTTATTTTACTTTAAATAAAACAATCGTTCCTAAGGTTCTAAATAAACCAAAATTCCTTTCTTGAGAGAAAGAGACTCCTTTAAAAGATCGCGGGATTCGCACTTACAAGACTTACAGATGAAGCATGGCACAATACGTGTGACTTTTTTTTTCCTTTCCAAAAAAAAAAAGGGTAGGTGAACGGCGTAGAAGCTTATGGCATACTTAGTTTCTTTTTCTTTTTTCCACAGCTTAGTTAAAAATTGATCCATCATCAAAAAACGCTACAAACAAGTAAACTTTTCATATTAGAACAAAGAGAAATTTTGAAAAAAAAAAAAAAACCAAATTCAAATCATACTCGAACTGCGTATGATTTGGAATTCGATATTTTTTATTTTTATTTTTTTTTTTTTTGACAGTCACCCTGTAGGTAGGAATCCTATACTCACACTGAGTGGAAAAGGGCTGCCTGGTGATGACGAGTGATGACTTCGATGAGCAGCAAACGCGATGAATTTTTACGATGAAGTATTGGAATTATGTATTTTCATTTCAACTGGACATTTTTTTTACCAATTCAGAAGAAAAAACATGTGTAAAAAAAATTTTCTCGTAGAGTCGTAGTCGTAGACCCATCGGCGCGGCGCGCGGCAGATCGAAAAAAAACTCGTTTTATAAGAGGGTCAGGGACAAAGCCTAGAACTTAGACCCTTGTAATCCAATCCATCTTCATGTCTGGGACAAACTTGTTTGCACTTAAAGTTACGGATGGTAACCCGGGGACAAACAACACAACATAAATAGTACCGCTTACGGGAATCCTGTTAAAGTTTCTAGTGGACACGCGAGCTATTTATCTGTTTATCGATGGACCACGAACTATTGACTACTCGAGTTTGAACGGTTTTGGTTACGAACCGCGTTGAAATAAGCTGTCCGTGTAAACGGACAGCGAAGCATACTGATGCTAATACATTGATGACTCTGACCGTGTTCAGTTTGATAGGTAAAAGTTCGCCCTTATGAGTTGGACTCCTTGTTAATTACACACTGCCCTACACGGATTTTTACCGTAGGTACAACGCTGTACGGCGTAGTTTGATAATCTTCTTTATCGTGTGGTTAGTGACGAATCTGGTGTCAATTTTTATGCCGCCTTAGTTTAAACGATTGAATAACTACTGTTTTCTGAGAGCCCATCAAGTCTTTTATTCAGCCGTTGCAACGGTTCGCGTTGGTTGATCAAATTGACAAGAATACAACTTTTAACTTTAACAGCAGAATAAGAGATGGACGACTGACCGTATTTCAGTTGGGAATGTTGAACTTTGAATCACAATGGGCATGACGACAGTATCAAAAAATTGCAAATCTATTTAGTCCGTCAGTTAGAGTATTGTAAATTAATGGACACGTATTTTATGTTTTTGTAAATCAATGAATATTGACAAAGATAAAACGCATCAAAACTCGGGAGTGGGGGCTCGTGACGTCAGAACTAGCTAAAAATTATACCTAGGCGTGACGTATTGAGAATTTTAAAAGCGTCATATCTTCGTCAATTTTGGTTTACGTAACAAAAGAAAAAACACGGGTCAAATATTTTTTGATAATCTGACGGGCTAATTAATTTCGTTTTGTCGTCTTGCCTATTCAAAACTTGATTTTGGTCAAAACTAGCACGAAATATTTTAGGAATCGTAGCTGAGCTTTTTAAAACAAAACCTATAAAAACCACGGCATTTAAAAACTCACCCATTACAACAAACTAAACCGCATGTAGTTAATACAACAAACATTTAAAAACTACAGGAGCGCTTGCTATTTACGACACTCGAGTCTCAACAGGGAGGGAGCGGTGTGGTCGTTTGTACCTCCCTCTCGACACGAGGGGCGCTTAGCGAAACAACGTTTTTAAATCGCCCTATTTAAAATGAGGGGTTTAATAAAAAGAAAAAGTTGAGACGGAAAGGCAAATTTGATGTAAATGTTATTGAGTCAATACAAATTGTATGAGACGACATATTAGCAGATTTTAGTCTAATTTTCATTGTGACAAGACTTTTCTTCTTAGCGTGTCGTTGGGGATCTAAAATGAGTCGGACCAGAATTAGGACTGAAACGAGCTATATTATGGCAGTTTGGAATAGCTACCTACTGCAAATGAGGATAAAATTAAAATATTGTTACTCATATCGTACCTATCCTAAAGTTGTACGTTTTGCTTATTTCATTCCTGTCAGTGTAAATCAGGGTGAAAAAGTAATTTTACAGCTCACGCGGTGTATTTTACTCATTTATGATTTGTTTGGAAGAAGCGTCTATGAAAATTACTGGAAGATATATAGTAGCTTCGAGAAAATTAATTACGATTACTTATTTCATGAATTATCAGATTGATAAATGAGTTTGAATGCCCGTGTCTACTCATACTCGAAGACTTCTAAAATTCAGCAACATTTTAATTACTTTTGATACGAAAAACCACAGCACAAAAGCCGAACTTTCTACCACAAATCCAGGCTCTACCAAGCAAACTAAAAACTGTTATAAATACTGATCCCTTTGCTTCTAAACCCGGCCAAAACGTGAACTTTCACCAGCAATCAACATGTAGGTCACAAAACTTATGATTAGTTATTATGTTTAAAGCATTTACCGAACGTGCCGCTAAAAAAACTGTTTTATACACTGCGGCAAGCTAATTTCCTCACTTCATACATGGAACTAAAGTACTAGGCGACTAGAGGTACCCTAAGCCACGCTCATATAGGCATCGATAAACAATGCCAGCGATAATGCAGTCGTTATAAACTTTTCTCATTTTCTATCGCAGATATGTGTACTGGTGCATACAGCAGTGTTTTGATAGGATTTTTGGATTTAGATGAATTTTAATTGTTTAGGAGGAAGAAAGCAAAGATTCTAAAATGCAGTACATAAGAATCGTCAGAAAAGAACTCATGAAAAAGCAATTACAAACTACAAGACCATGTTAGAAAAGTTTTAGGATTAACATAATTTTATCAAGCGACTTCAAAATTGTCTTAACCTAAAGTTCCTGCTTTACATTTTTCGCAAACCAGGTTAAAAATGTTAAATTTTTACTCGATTTACATGTTTTAGGGAAATCCTATAAAAGAGACAGTTTTGCAATACCAAAACTCACTCAACGTACATATTTACTTGATTTACCCTCATTATCTCACCAGTTTCCTGTGATGTTATGTTAGCATTACGCCACAAATCACATGCTCAAATATTCGAACTCTGAGCAAACACTCGTAGGCCATACAAATATTTGCCTTGAGAGAAACCTTCGGCTTTAACCAAGAGGAAGGATGTTCTGATGGTTACCAATTGGATAATCAAATGAGACACTAGGCAATATGATTGGAAATCGTAGAAATGAGTCATACAGATGATTGAATGATTGAGAACTAGGTTATTGCCGCGGCTTTGCCCACGTGGAATCCGGTAATTGACCCACGGGATAAAAAGTAGCCTACGTGTTAATCTAGGTTATAAACTATCTGTGTGCCAAATTTCATCCGAACCCGATCAGTAGTTTTTGCGTGAAATAGTAACAAATATCCAGACATCCATACGTTTTTTCACAAATATTGGTAGGATGACTCTTGCTCATACAAACCGACCTATACATAACTTGATCAAAAACTTGATAAGTATAGGAAAATAGACTAGACAGTCTTACAAGACGTACAACGACGCAAGGTTCTTACTAGACTTGGTGAATAAATTAAATCAATAATATGTTTTCGTGATAGTGCTGGATTCGCTTCGCTCCTAGGAACAAATGACTCTTGCCTTGGGTCGGCACAATATATATTTTGTTATTATCTATGTACACAATAGAAAACAATATAATATCATAACTTTGAGTACAAAGACACATAATAATATGTATTGTCGTATATTGATGTCCATCATCATAGCACGAAATCATTCAGGGTGGAAGGGACCAACGTGAAAACGGTTACAAATACCTTGAAGTTTTTCATACTACAACCAGGCCCTAGTGACCCTTGTCCGTGTTTCCTGCCACTGACGTTATCGTCAGCTCCATTTCGGACTCGCCAGTATCGATTGTTTGCAATATTTTGACGTAGTCAAATACAAATAGAACCTTTTAACGTTCGTACTTTTGATTCGTACGAAACGAGGATTCCCATTATCATTTTTGATTGCTTATCTATCACGAATGGCTTTCTAAAGGTCACTAAAGCTGTAATAATTTTATTTATAGACTTAATTTCAGTCGGTTGAGTTTGACCTTTCTCAAGCTAAGTTCAAGCTAAGTTCAAACCAAGTTCGAATCAAGTTAGTGCCAATCTTGGCGTAATATTGAACAAGGGATTAGTTAGTTCCCAAACACTATTACAAGTGTGATCTTGAAGCTCATGGATTCTGCTTTTTGGGTACTGATTACAAGAATTATCGTAATGAAAAAATCTTGCCTCTCAAGTAAGTTCTTACATTGCCGTACCTGTCCGGTTAAACCGGTTGTTTTGGCCTAGAGTACTGGTTTGTTTGAAAACAAAAACTAACAGATTACAGTTCTTAATGAATTAAAGTCAAACACGATAAAGAGAACGATATTAGAACATAGAAACATTCATTTTGGTCAGTTTTGCCACAGACAGGACTCCAGGACACGACGAGGACAAGATGGAAAGTGATAGATAGAGGAAGAAATAACATCGAATCTATTAGACATTTTACTTACAAATATGCCGGTTTTATTACATATATTTTAATAGCTACCTCTGCACCGATCATTATTCACGGGTCACAGAACCTACAGAACACTGCCATTAAAATTCAAATCATACAGCATACTCACAAGCATGTTTTTAAATATGAATTTATTTTGTTCCCGAATGTACTTTTGTCCTCGTTATATACAAACTTTCCTAGCATTTTACTAGATAAATATAATTTATAGAAAACAATTCATTCGAGCCGGTTACTGTTATTGCGTAATAAATTGTAATAAATTCAAATTATTACGCTGTTATATTTTTTTTCCAATATCGTCACGTAGACGTAATTTTTCAAAAACACTAAGAAAAATAACACTTACTTTTGTCATTATTCTTCGCAAATGTTCCATAGTTATCCACCATGTTTATTTGTCACTAGATTATTTAATGTTTTAATGAACAGTAACTATTCACACAGCCTATCGCACATTTGGACGTGTTCTCGTCACGAACCGCAAGACAAACTACATAAATAACTTAGCTTTGATATTGATCGTATTAAATATATTATAATTATGTAAATTAGTAGTTTCCTTCCACTGTTATTGATCTTGGAGATTGATTACAACCTACACAAAGTTTTTTGCCTTCACCAAAAAGATACTAGTCGGCAACTCGGCACGCTATGATATTATTTTTACTGTCAGATTTCCGTGAACATCAGAATGACTGGCCAAAATAACCGATAAGCTTTAAAATATTACTAAATTAAATATTACTAAAATCTAAAAAAAATATATGTTTAGGTATCAAATAGGTACTAAATTTTTGTAAAGGCTGATTGATATTTTGGAGCCCTTACGTGGAGATTCTGAATGTGGGCAGTCATCCTGACATCAGAATGACTGCCCAATTTTTTAATTCATTTTCTCAGTTATTAATTAGGTACCAATTATTTACACAAAGGTATCAAATAGTGGCAAATAGGTATTAGATTTTAGTAATTTCTTAAAGCTGATCGGTGATTTTGGCCAGTCATTCTGATGTTCACCAGATTTCCCTATTTTAAAGCAATAAGTTGATGGGATTAGAGTATAGTACACCCTATTTACAAACTAAATTATTGTCTTGAGTTACAGAAATTAGCAAAATATTTTTATTGCAGATGGTCAGGTCACGTCTCTACGATAGAAGGCAAACAAACTAAAATAATTCCATTTCTAGTGTTGCCTAATATTCGACAGTTCGACAGCAATAAAAAAAAGTTGTTCTTTCAAGTTACACAATCTTGTTAGGAATTTTGATTTGTTATTCATCAACGGTAACTTGCGCCAACGCACAAGTTTCTTTATAAATTCAAATAAAGTCGATGTGTTTAAAATAATTGTGTATTCTGTAATAAGATGCTAACGTATTTCTTATGCAGGAAACAAAGATATAATTATGCGGTTTAGACGATACCTAATGTGCATAAACCCTTTGTCGATAATAATAACTTGTTGAATGTCCGTTTAAAATAAATAAATACCTAATGAAAGACCAATTTTTAAAGAGCTTAATTCCATTTTAAAAGAAATATTTTTGACAGTTTTTTTTCCGACGTGCAAAACCAGTCTGGAACGTGTCCATTGCTGGGACTTAAGCTTCCTTGAGAGAAAGAGGGAGTCATAAGACACCACGCGGGCCCAGTGAAGGTTGATGACTAAGTCTTCGAGTTTTTTGCTATAGAAGATGCATTTGTAAGGAATGATATGAAACAAAAAGGTGTAAATGATTGCGTGACGGTTGACAGGGGTTGTGGAAGTCAGATGGTTAGTCGCTTCATGTAAAATACTGGTATTCAGCTGCATCCAGTTAGATTGGAAGCCGACCCCAATAACCTTGGGAAAAATCTAGGCAGATGATGATGATGAACGTAATTTTGCATGATATTAGTGATTTTAACTTAAAAAACTAAATTTCATCCCCTTTAAGGATTGAAATTCTAACAACACTGCAGCGTTAGCTTCCCTATAAAATATAACCTAAGCTTGGCCTATATAATAAATTTTGTGATTTTCTCTTCGAAAATTAAGGACTTTCCATACACAACTTCATCCCCTTTTTTAACCCTTTGGGGGTGGAATTATCAAAAACGCTGAGACACGTCGTAGCGTCTTCATTGATTATGTATTAATATTATAGGTATTACTTTAGTGAAATTAGTATGTAAGTATTTTAAGTTAACTGTTACGTACCATTAGCTTTAGGTTCTCACGGCAAGCCCGCAGATGTTTTATTGCGGGTGGTTTTGTTCTTTGGCTATGTAAGGATAACAATAGTTTATGGTAGGGCCTTGCCCATTTTGCTTATTGTTCATATTAGCTTTAAGAATTTAGAGTAATAGCCTTTGATATTTTTGTTGAGATGCCGACGGTTCTGTTTGTAATGTGTTAATTGTTTAACTATTTTTATTGTGTTAGCTAGCTATAGAAACCTTTGTACAGTTTTTAGTTTGTAACGTGCCGCTCCGACCGTATCCCAAGATTTAGATAATTGTTCAAATGTGGAATTCAGTCAGTAAGTTTTGGTCTCCGGGTTAGGTCGGTCGGCATTCTTGCTTCTTGTAATTTATTTTAATAAACTTACTCCATCACTAAGTAAATCAAGTACTTATTTTGCGATTCCCATACCGTCGACACTAGTTAACCGACCTACGTGCGCGAAAACGTAAATTAATTTTCAATCGTCAGCCTAAACACAAAATTTTAAGATCTTAACTTTAAAACTGACGGACTTTCATACAAACTTTCATCCCCTATTTAACTCCCTTAGGAGTTGAATTTCGAAAAATCCTTCCTTATTCCTTGTCTACATTATAAAGGGAACCACTGTGCAAAATTTCAGTTTTCTAGGTCCAAGGGTTTGGGGCTGGGCGTTGATCGCAGCGCGCGTAACTGTATGAGACTTTTTCGTGCGCGAAGCCGGTGTTCATCGATTTATCGTTATCACGTCAAAATGTGTTGCACTGACCCGACAAGTAACATGGAACAAGGGCTGATGAGTAGATGCATTTAATCAATAATCAACAGTATTATAGACTAATTAAGGCGACAGACCACACCATTTGAAGACCTATGATTACTACTACAGTATGCATTGACCGAGATCAAAAGGGTGCACAGATCAAGTAATAACTACCGATGTAATTATATGTTATCACAAGATTCTCGTGTTATCTTACTGCAAACAAATACATTTACTATTTAGGTACTAAAATGAAACAAAGCAGCTTTTTTTATGCTACTATTAGGGGGCATCCATTAATTACGTGAGCAGTTTAGGAGGGGAGGGCATCGAGCCAAATCTCACCCAATCTCACGAAGGTGAGAAGGGGGTCTGTAGTAAGTAAATATGTCTACTAAAATATGGCTAAATCGTACACAATAATATTAAATATATTCGCAAAAAAAAAAAAAAAACAAGCACAGATTACCGTATTTATACTTAACTATGCGTTTTGATAAATCTCACGTGAGATTAGTTGGGGGGTGAGGGGTCAAGACAAATCTCACGAATCACGATATCTCACTAAGGGGTGAGGGCGAAAAATCGCCAAAATAGCCTCACGTAAGTCACGTAATTAATGGAACTCCCCCTTACTTACTGCATATTATATGACCATATTTTGAAAGTAAGTTAAGTAAGTTACTTATCGTACTGATATTATCTGTACGGAAACTTTTCTAATGTTGACTTGAACCCTTTGGCACGTACGTTAATTTTACCAATTATTATTTTTTTAACTTATTCCGTTTTCTTTTTAACTTAAACTTAAACGTATCTTAACACAGCTTTCAACAAAGCTTACCAGTTAACTACACAATTATGTTTTGCTCCCTTAATCGACAGTTAATTTTTACTTAACTACCATTAAGGTTAATTAACATAAGCCGTCCCTATTATCGTTAGGCACTGATTACTGAAGTTAGTCTCGCCTTTATCTTGGGTAAATGCAGTAAGCAAACAATGCGTGCGTAGTGGGCAAGTAGTTAGAAGCAGGGCTGGGCAAAATACATGCTTTGTTTTAATCAAAATACAAATCACAAAATACTTCTTCGCGTGTATTTAAAATATATATACTTTTAAGTCGTGTATTTGAAATAAAATAAAGTACAGTATTTTATTTTAACCATTTTTTTGTGAAAATACAATTAGTAATTTGTATTTCTTTGGTTGCAATAAATTGTCATTTAATTGTCATACGCGCCCTAATCCAAGAATGACTAACTCACGGACTAGAAAGTACCTATATTGCTTAAATGAGTAAATTTGGAATACGGTACAAGTATCAAGAAAAAATATATTATCAGTAAACGTTAAAAGCATACTGTTTGCAATATGAGTAACCTTAAAAAAAAAACAATTGAAATACAAATAAGTACTATAATTTCCTAAACAAGTCATTTAAATGGGCAGTAGTTAAATACTACTTTTAATTTTATTTACTTGTTATGAAAACTAAGTATTTGGTACGTACTAGTATTTCAATTATGCATCCCTAGCTAGTAGTTATCGCTAGAGGCACCATGCCTGACCGAGTTTAGGGGCCCCAAGAAATTCCATCGAATTATGCCGCTTCGGAGTTTTAGGAACCGAGTTCCCTATAATATGTCGTTAAATATCCAGAACTTTCGGTATTTTGGAAGGTTATTCTAAGAAGAATTCATTATTTTTTTTAAACTTATGCGACAGTGGCATATCGTGGTGGTTTTTCTGTGGGAAATTATTAAGTGATGCAATGTAAAATAAAGCGTTAAATAAATATAATTAAAGTGTCTGTTTGTAAATTAAATACATGTGAAAGTATTAACGGTAGTTATAAAAAATATTTTTTAAATTTTCCTTGTCTGTCTATTTGCTCCGGCTAATCTCCGAAAAGGCTGAACCGATTTCGACGGGACTTTTATTGGCAGATAGCCAATGTTATAAGAAGTAACTAAAGCTACTTTTATATTTAAAAAAGGATTAGGGCATCGTGAAATGAAAAAATAAAACCCTTGAAATTGTTAACAAAATCCGATGCAACTAAGTTGGAAGTAATATTTTTATAATAAGTACGCCAATCACACTATACAAAACTAGAGCATGCGGTTCTCTCATTGTACGGAAAATCTATACAAAGCGAGGCCATTGTTATACTGGAAATGTATAACTTGACGTGTCGCCGTGTGTACTCGTACCTACCTAAAATAAAATACAGGCTCAAGAAAAAATGCAATTTAATTTCAAGGTTGATCTCATCATGGTTTCTTTGTCCACTACCCTAGATATCACAGTTTTCCCATATCAAAATTTCACCCTGTATAGACTTCACTCGCCATAGTACAACAGTGTAATAATTACTTTAATGAGTGGCAATGTATTTAGTTCACACGCTACATAGGTGCATTGACGTCGCGCGTCGGCGTCGACCCGATAATGCCCACATGACAGTTTCACGTTCGAAATAACACGATAACCACGCTTGAGCTACCTATCGACTCATTAATTCACGTTTTCAACAACATGTGAATCGGTGTTGGTGTTTTAGATATGAGAAGATTTATATTTATGGAATTGTCTGCTATGGGTTGTTAGAATCAGATACCTATTTAAGTACACCAAGGTAATCGGTACATTAATTGAGGCATTTTTAACAAGGGGCCATCCTTTAACCACGTGAGATTTTTAGCTTTCTTTAGCTGTCCTCCCCCTTGGTGATACGTCGTGACGTTTTAGGCTAGCCTTCCTCTCCCCTCCCAGTACCACGTGTTTTTTTATTGATATGAATCACATAATTTTTGGATCAGTTTCAATAAAAAAAATATTTTCCACGTCACACATTAAATCAATTATTTTGTACCACGAAAAATACACGTGATTCCTCCATCCCCCCATAGTGATTTTGTTTGCCCCCTTTGAATTTCAAAGAGGGGGGCCTCTTTGAAATTTAAACCTCACGTGATTAAAGGATGACCCCCAAGAAAGAACTTTGTTACACTTTGCCACCGCGTAAACAAAGAAAGTTGGCTAGAATCGTAAGTGGTATTCTTTTTAGGTTCTGTACAATAAAGATTTCGGTAATTAAAAAAATCTTAATAATAATCAATTGGCTTAAAATAAAAAACCCCGACAACTCAACTCTACAATTCCTATTACCACTTTTTTTTATCAATAACGATGAATATCCAATCCCTTTTATCCTCAATGGCCTAGTAAACACTGTTACCCTACTTATCGTATATTATAGGTCAGTAGGGAAGCGGAAACGAGTTGGTATGAGCTTACCGAGATTGAATAGCTGCGGGAGACATCACTTTGTGAAAGATATTCATCCTCACTGACTCAAGAAAGGGGAATGCTGCCTTTGTTTTTCTCATCTGAAGAATCTTGTTCTGTTTTGAAAGTCTAAGTAAGTTTTGCGGTTGTTTTGTGTTAAAGGGTGTGTGTGTTAGATTACATTTCATATTCCGTTGAGCCTTTAGGGAGTTTAGGGCGTGGTGTAGGCTGTTTATTTTCCAAATCATTGGGTTAGGAACTCCAAAGGTGAGTTGTATATTAATTTGTAACTAGCTGTTGCACGCGTCCTTCGTCCGCGAGAACATATTGTACAAATATTACTACGTACAAGCTTCCCTATTTGAATCGGATTTTGTTAATAATTTTAAGGGTTTTATTTTTTTTGCAAGGAACCCTAATTCTTTTAAGACAAGCCTGAGTCTTTTTTTTGGTTCCCGCAATTACATAAATAAAAAAAAACTTATGCAAAAAAACAAACTTTATTTTTATTTTTAACCGACTTCCAAAAAGAGGACGATGTTCAGCCTCTTTTTCGCCAATTATGAACCGATTTCGATGATTCTTTTATTGTTTGGAAGAAAATTACTTCGCGGTGGTCCCGTTTAAATTTGTTGAAGATCTGATAGTGATCTTCGGAGAAATACAATGGAACTCTTCAATTATAGACAGCAAATCGGTCGTGATTGCTGCAATCGCTTGGATGTTTGTTGTTTTCACAACATCATAACATATTTTCATGCCTGTATGCTCTGAGGGGTTCCATTTTATTGGGGATAAGCCTATTACCATGACATGTATTGTTAACAATATGAAATAAATGACTGCCTCGTTGGTCTAGTGGTGGCGATTACTTAGCATGAGGTCCTGGGTTCGATTCCCAGGTCTGGCAAAGTCTTATTGGGATTTTCCATCAGGAATTTCTCAGTAGCAGCCACGGAGTCTGGATTTGCGCCAGCGCTCGCCCCCTATTACATGGGATTTAAACATAACTGGCTAAATGTGGGTGTAAGTACTATTGGGTACACCTCAGCCCAACTCTTCGGGGATTACAGGCGTGATGTTGTTATGTTAGAATTTATTATTTGTATAGGATATTACAGCAAAAAATGGAAAAATAAAAAACTTTTTTGCAAAAAATAAAACCGACTTCGTCGTCGGTGGCAAAGAAACTGAATCAAACACACAGAACTCACCGACTTCTGAAGCTAAAGTTATTTTTCACTTTGTTGTTTTTGAAGTCGGTTTTATTTTTTGCAAAAAAGTTTTTTATTTTTCCATTTTTCAGGGAACTCTTCAATATAATAGACAGCAAATCTGTATATTCTGTCATCTGTTTATTATGTGTGCCTAAGCGTGATCCATCAAAATCGGTTCACAATTGGCGAATATATCGCTGAACATACTTACATACAAAAAAAATAAAAACAGACAAATTGATAACCTCCTTCTTTTGGAAGGCTGTTAAAAAGAAGAGCAGAAGAAGATAAAAATAGCTAAAAATCAAAATACGGAAATAAATGCCCCTATTGTCACTACTCAGACTCACTACAATGGATCGACTAATTTTTATCCAATTTTATTCTATTCAAAATTCTTTCAGGCCAAACCAGGTCAAACTTGTTTGACCACGTGCATTATACCCTACACATTATACCCTAGCCGTTTGACAACCAACCCGCTATTAGCATAGCAGACACGATTACAAAAAATCCTTATCAATTTGTACCCATTCTGTACATGTAGAGATAAAAGTGTCAAGGAAATTGATTGTATTTAAATAGATGGTGTTTGCAGTCATGGTTATTGAAATATTATTTTCTTTATTTAATACGTACGAGATAAAGAAAATCCCGCGGCTTGTCGCGTCATGGTTGAAAATCATACCGTGGGAACGTCCTGTTTTGTTTTCGGAATCTTAACTTAACTTTACATCTTTATATAGGGTGTAAAAAGACTCTTAACGAAGCCGAAAGGGACTTGATCTCCCCGTTATTGCGGTAATTTTTTTGTTCGGTCGAAGGTTCGGGGTCGAAGTTCCAACTTTTTGACAAGTTTTTTTTTAGTACTTACAAGTTTTTATGTAAGATTTTTAATTTAAACACCTTCACGACTATTCCTCCGTATTATTCAATCCATCCATCAGCTCAATGTTTTGAGTGCGTTACATTGAGTTATATACCACAAGACATGATTTTTCACCCCAAAAAAAAAAGTCATTTCTCAGCAATAATGTTTGCGTAAAATTACTTAGTTTGATGTACAGAATGCTTGGTTGACGGCTTCGTATGGGGTCTGTTTACTCCATGTATTAGTATAGAAAATTGTCAACTCCCAAAACTATTTGTTTGAGGTCGAATAGAACGCAATCGAAAATCTTAAAATTGAATTAAGAAGTTTTTCCTGTGCTAGTCAATGACACCCTTAATAAATTATAACATACCTACACGCTGTATAAAGAATTGCACAGTGCGACTTTTTATCAAAGCAGACTTGCCCGAGTCGGTAATCAGATTATGGAAAGAGATAGTGGATCATGGAGAGAAATCTGATAAACAGCTATATCAGATGGAAACGTAAAGTATTCTTGAAGGTCGTTAAAAACCAATGAAAGAAAGACAAGAATAGGTCTTTTTTTGCCGTATAAATAATGGTAAATGTTATGTGTGACAGGGGTGTGTGTGTGACAACTCGTAGCTAAATAATAACAGCCGCTCGGGTCGATCTTTAGGTTAAGCCGTGCTTGCATAGGTTGGTCTGAGGATGGGTGACCACCCTTACATACAGAGTTTCCTCCGTGCCTCGGAAAGCACGTAAAGCAGTTGATCCCGGCTTGTCATTTGTAGATCTTTGACAGTCGTTAGAGGTAGTCAGTGGCCCAAAAAGGCTGACAACCAGTCTTACCAAGGGGTTTCATATTACCCAGTACTAACTGGGTTGTGGAGCTCAGATGCTGCTTTCGGTTAGACTGGAAGCCGACCTCAACATAGTTGGGAAAAGGCTAGGCAGATAATGTTATGTCAAAGTCAAAGTCAAAATTATTTATTTGCAGTAAAAGATGGTAAAAATAATAAGTAGTGCAATGACACATTTCGCCATAAAATTGACATGCAAACATTAAAGAATTAGATGCTAATTTCCAAACACAATAACTAAATGTGAAAAAACATTAAATTAGGTAACTAAGCATGTTTCAAAGTTACTCAATTCAAAACAAAATTTTGCTGTTAAACACTAAAAACCAAACAAAGAAATTGTTAACAAACGGAAAATAATAAGCAAATAATAAAATATTTTCAAATTTATGTACAACAAACACAACAACATATTTTTATAATTTAGGTAATTCTCTACAATATATTCCGGTGATGGTAAGACTGACAATTGGTTTTTTTTTGAGAAATTCAGTTCAATGGAGGTATTAGGTTCTGTTTAAAGGTTATATATGTGTTTTATAAATAGGGAAGTTTGGCGTTTGTTTTTCTTTTTTGCTGTTTAGGCAGTGGATGGAATAAAAGCTATGTAAAATAAGCCATTTTTTCAGAACCTTGCAGAATTTTCTGAACATCAGTAATAAAATTAGGTAGTATGTGTAACGGGAAAAAGCCCATAAGCGGACTGAAGAGTGCACTGCTAAACAAAACTTACTATAAGCTAAGCGCAAAGAGATAAAAAAAGGCGATGAAAAAAAAATATTTCGAACATTTATTTTAAAAAAGTCTGCTGTTCCATACATTTTGACCGTGCAGGTTTTGCACTTTTGTAGGAAACAGTTGTTTTTTTTTTTGTGGTATGCCTTCCACTCTGTATAAGATGCAAGGGTCATTGACATACCCACAAGTACAAAGCATTGAGTCAGTGTCAGACACGCGCTTACGTTAAACGCCTTGCACGTGTCTCTTTTATTATATACTAGCTAATACCCGCGGCTTCGCCCGCGTGGATGTCGGTTATCGCGACCAAAAGTAATCATGAAATGTTGATCCCGTTCCCGCAACACTTAATTTTTTCCGACACCTCCAACAAATATCATTATATTTTAGCCAATGTATACAAAAACTTGACAAATTATATACTAAAACCTTCCTCGAGAACCACTCTATCCATTAGTGAAGACAGTATGAAAATAGGTGCAGTAGTTTTTGAGTTTATCGCGAACAGACAGACGGCGGCGGCGGAGGACTTAGCTTTTATAATGTAGTGATAGTGATTTTTTTACCAACCTAACCTATAATAAATTGTATCTGGCATTCAATAATTCTGTCTACCAACCTTAACCTCAATTATTTACTTACGTTACTGATACTCGTAAAGAAAATTGGGTCAATGAACAACATTTTATCAAGCAAGCATCAGTATTATTACCTGAATACATAATATTTATGAAATAAAATACCACAATACATAATAAACTACAGCGAAATAATGCTACCAGCGACAATTTAAATATTTTGATGATAATTTATTAAGAATATTGCGTGCGAGCGTACGGACGCGGTAAATCCTAGGAACTAAGTTACGACCAATAAAAATGTATTATGGCGCTGTGTGGGCCAAATATTAAATACCTGGCTTTGAATTGGAAAAATGTCACAAAAAAAAAATAATGCTCTTACAAAAAAAATGGCTTTAATAAAACCGAAACTAAATTAAAGTCAGAACGTAACTCTCAACCACATTTCTTTTAATTTCGGGATAAAAAGGTCCCAAAATAAAGGTTTAAATGTTCATAAGCTGACATTTTCTATACAAAACGTTGTGGCCGTGGATAGTCAGTATCCTACTGCCTGTATCCAAATCTCTCGATCATACTAAACGGGAGTGCAAGATGCTGAATGCCGCATTCGAAGATCGTTGGATATTTTTTCACTTTTGATTAATTTAGCGGTTATACGTCTCCCCCGTTCCATATATCCCTACTGACATATCCCCGCTGGTCCCTACCAGCCATACTTGGAGTTTAGTGAAAGACACAAACAATAATTAAAAAACCGGCCAAGTACGAGTCGGAATAACAGTCAAAGGGTTCTTGCCGTAGCACCAACCCTTCGTTTTTAAATTCGTAATTTTACTTCACTCCTGTCCTGTGTAGCGGTTCATAAAAGACACCTGTTCTCTAAATTCAAACTTTGTGGTGCCAACCGTCTCGGAGTTAAATGGCTGTGACATACAGACGGGCAGGACGAAGAAGAGGAAGGTCAGGGTTGTAGCACCAAATAAGTCATCATCAGGTGCCTAGCCTTTTACCAACTATGTTGGGGTCGGCTTACAGTCTAACTGGATGCAACTGAATACCAGTATTTTACATGGAGCGACTGCCTATCTGACCTCTACAACTCAGTTAGTACTGGGTAATACTGTAGCCCTTGGTAAGACTGGTTGTCAGTCTTTTTGGGCCACTGACTACCTGTAACGACTATCTAACATCTACAAATGACAGCCGGGACCAACTGCTTAACGTTCTTTCCGAGGTACGGAGGAAACTCGGTGTGTAATGGGTGGTCACCCATCCACAGACCAACCATTCAAGCACGGCTTAACCTAAAGATCGACTGTTATTATTTAGCCACGAGCTCCTCCAAGTTTCACATGCAATTATGTAGTTGCAAAGTTGTCAATCAATGTACTGTGCCACAAGCAACCTATTAGTCATAAACGTAAACGCGAGACTAAAATAGACTACACAGTTTATAGTGTTCCACGTTTAGTTAAATGTGAATGCTACATTAGCAAGACTGCTTGGCACCAGCTTAATGTGCTTCTATTGCTCGTTTCATTGATTAAATGTTGCTTCTTTACACATCGCTGTAGTTCTATGTTTATAAACAAGAACGGAATAATAAAACAACATCACGGTTATATATTATGCAAGGGTCAGACCACATGTGTGTCGATTATACCCCGCTGCGTTTAAGTCTCTGTGTTATATATGGTGATGCAGCAACCGGACAAATGCAGACAATACGCTGCTGAGAAACTCCTAATGGAAAAACTCAATACCACCTTTGTCCGACTTGCGAAGCCCAGGAAGGACCTCAAGCTCAGTCAGCAGAAGTGCTTACGAAGACTAGACCAACAGACAGACAGAATACAACAGCATCCCTCCTCGCCTTCCTCCTCGCTGTCTCCCTCTATTATTCATCACCCATTGCCTCACAGAGCATCAAACATAATACTGATACATTGCCTTCGATCTACTTGGCTTGCCACGGAAAAAAAACTTGCGTGACAAATTGTTTGTATAAACTTACATACAGAGCCAGTGAGCTTCCAGGGTTTCCTAGACTTCGTCTTCCAATACCACGACTAAACTAGCTAACCAAACACATACTCCCACAACAACAACAAATTCTTATTGATAAAGACAGGAACGGCTGTCGCCAGTAGTATTTTACTTTTTGGTCGTCAGACATCACAATAAATATGACATTTAAGACCAGAGACTACAGGGAGAGACTGGCGCGAAAAATATTAAAAAGTATTTATATAGAGCCTCTGACCTACTTGTGTAAAACCTTTAACGATTTATTTCGCTACTGCGGTTTTGGCTGGCTTTCATCCCTGAAATAACGGCTGGCTACAAGTGTTGCGTTAAGATTTGTTGTAGGCGAAATCTTAAGGTTGAACTGCGCAACATATTTTCCATACAAATTTCGGGGGGCTATTACTCCACTGTTTGACATGGTACATCTAAAGTTAAACATGATATCGTTTTGTCTCATTATTAATTGTGTCTGTACGGAATCAGAATAGTAAAATAAAAAGCCCTTCAAAACTTACGAGCTACCAAAGATTCATTTTTATTGCCAATTTTAACGTAACTTTGGGCGTAAATTAGTAATAAAAGAAGTGTCAAATTTCCAAAACAAAGTCCGTACCGACACAGCACAATTATCGAAGAATTCAATAAATTTTATTTGATAATGATTTATGCAGTGGTTTTTTCATAAAATTCGATTTCCCAAAAGCTTTTTCATATTTTTTTACGCGCGCCTTTTACTATGAATTTTCGTGCATCTCACTGAATGTTTCCCCCGGTGCGGTGCGGGAGGGGGACACGCGATATTGACATGTCCTTCGTTTGATAGAAGAACAAGACCTATATTTCTGTCCTTTTCATTTCATGCATGACGTCAGTGACGTGTCATTTGTTTTTCGCTGAAGTTGAAGGGCCTGTGCATTTTTATTGCACTCCTGTAATGTGTGTGTTTCGATGGCGCGACCACGGCATTATTTTTTTTTTTAACTATGGCAAGATTTTGTAAAAAAATTAATTTAAAATTAAATTAATTAATTTCAATTTTAAATTTCACATTCAGAACATTTTAAAGGTTATAAGCGATACCGTACGTATGCTCTTATAATATAAACCTAGGATTTTTTATATTTTTTTTACAAATTCAATCTGTTATTTACCTTAATTTCAGGTCTCTGCAACGCTTAGTTTTTAAGATTTCCGTGGCCGCGCGGTTCTCCGCGTTTCGATGGCGTGGCCACGTTCAAACCCTTATAACTTTTTAACCATAACTTTGACAAATTTAAGGTTTTGGGAAATTTGAACCACATGCATACAAATTTTTACAAAATCATGGCATAGTTATTTAAAAAAAAAACGCCATGGTCGCGCCATCGAAACGCACACCCTATAATATGGTGTAGCGACCTACTTATTTAGAAACTTTATATACATAAAACCTTCACGATATAATTTTTACTTTTCTTCTGATCTGTCACACCTCTGTCTTGTGTTGATTAAATTTATATAGAATTATGAATTTTTTTAATTTAGTTTAGATAGTGTACAACAACCACTAAATTGGTGACCCCGACTTGATACGCCCTGAAAAGGAAATCCTAAACTTTATCAGGCCAAGGAAATCCACAGTACCACGATGAAAACATAAATCAGTTGCCTGCCGACCAACGTCCAGACTCTGCTGGCTTGACAGCCATTTATTTCTCTCGAGGGATTAGCAGACCTGGCGGAAAGCGTCCAGGACATGGTGACCCCAGGCCAACAATAACAAACAATATAGTTATACAATATTATTGTTGCCACTAATCTCGCGAATTGTGTAGTGACCATGACGTTATAAGTTGATAGTAAAAGTTTTAAAGAAAAAGTTTATTTTATTCTTTTTAGCGCATTTAAATAAAAGGTCAGACGAAAGTATTATATAACTTCGTTTTTGTTCGGAACGGTTCGGAACACTGAGTGTGTGCGTACGAACTAGACGCGCGTGAAGACTAGCGCCTAACTGCTCATCACTGATACTATCTCTGTCGGGCACGATGCCAGGTGAGACAGCGTGCTTTTTGGCCACGCCCACCAAAGAGTTCGAGCCCGTGTGATGTGTCACCTTAAGTAGCCGTCTTATTTTCTGTGAGCAGCTAAAACTTAAGTGCCCACATCTTTAATTAAGATTTTCCAGACCGCATAGGATATGGCTTCAGGAGTTTTATTTTACTATACCATATTATGTTACTATGGAAAACTTATACCTACACAAGGATTTCCAAGGCCTCATGATACGAAAAAAAACTAAAAGTTGCCTCCAGATAGTTGATACCAATGGGCTCTAACAAGCATTTCAAACAGATTTTTTCAGAAAAGCATACTCATCAATTTTCACATGATATCATGAAATCGGAGAGTAAAAGAATAAGCTAAGGGGCTATAAGAGCTCATCTTTTCCACGTAACACTTGCAAAGTGAGTGATTGGAATTTGTATCGAATTAAAATAATTAAGTGTGGGTTCGAAGTCCTTAAAAAAGATATGGACAACTCTCTCTATGACATGACGATGAATGTTGAGGTCAAAGTGAAGAAGAATTACTAAAATTAGAATAGCGGACCCCGCGTAATCCTCTTAAGGTTTGACCCAAGGGCTAATGGGACGGTACACAAACGTGCAGTGGGAATGTTTAACAATTTCTGTAGCACGTGTGCGTTCACATTGACTTTCGACCTTTCCCTTCTGTTTGGGTATTCAACCCAGGCCCAGTGCAAATAACCTCGAATGTCTCATGCACGGTGCTATGTTACATTACATTAATACGAATTGTTTTTGCACTTTCTTCACGTAGTCCCGAGGATACTGTCACTGTTATACTCGTACAGTAGATCAGTGTTTTTCAACCTGTGGGTCGCGACCACCTGGGGGGTCACAATAACAACAATAAAGCCTAGAAAGATAGATTAAATAAGAAAATGTTAAATAAAGGATATAAACATTTGTATATTCATACAAATTAACAAAATAAGAACTTATTAGTAATTACTCATCCATCTTATTGAGGTTTCGCTTGTTTGACATAAACTAAATTCTCCCATCGTGGATTCGTTTTTGCTACATTGAGAATTAAATCGAATTCCAAATTAGCAAAAAAGTTGTTAATTACATACATT
Source organism: Xestia sexstrigata (assembly GCA_941918905.2). Lineage (NCBI taxonomy): Eukaryota > Metazoa > Arthropoda > Insecta > Lepidoptera > Noctuidae > Xestia > Xestia sexstrigata. The sequence continues at coordinate 12,958,601 of OW799222.2, forward strand.
TATCCGTATCCTAATTATGCAAATGCATCAAAATGTTGTATGGATTTAATATTGATATAACATAATAAAATAAATGAAAAAAAAAAAAGCAAAGGGTCGGGCGTCGCCAAATATTTTTTCATACCCCATAGTATGAAAAAATATTTGGCGACCCCGACCCTTTGCTTTTTTTTCGTCGTGTCATGAAAAAGGTTGAAAAACACTGCAGTTGATGGAACAAAACAAAATTATTTTTGAGAAAAGCTATGCGAGAAATTACCTTTAAGTGATTGTTGAAATAATAGGGATGATGACTGACTAAAAAAATAAGGTTCTGTTTAGTCCGTCAGTTAAGTCGGTGGCAAAAAAAACTGAATCAAACAAACAAGTCACCGACTTCTGAAGCTAAAGTTATTTTTCTCTTTTTTGTGTTTTTTGAAGTCGTTTTTATTTTTTGCAAAAAAAGTTTTTTTAGTCGACATGATTTTACGTGCACCCTTCATTTGTATATAAAAATTTGTTTCTTAGATTATCGAAAAATATTGGATGTTTTTTCAAATTAATAAAAATGGACGAAGATAAAACGTGTCAAAGATCACGAGTAGGGGCTTACATTTAGGGGAAGTACATTTTTTACTCAAATGTGTCTTCATTTTTTGTTTACGTGAAAATAGAAAAAATATGTGTCCAATATTTTTTGGAAATCTATCTGACGGACTAATTAGATTTTTTTGTCATCTACCCTTCGATCAACAATGAGTAACTTGTTGATCGAAGCATCTACCCTATTGTTGGTACGAGCATGGGTTGAAGTGAAGCATTTGGGATAAGGGAGAATAACGTATGTACAACACAGAAATCTTGCCTTATTATTAAGATTTCTGTGCGTACAATATTCTGAGAAAGAACAAGTGCGTGTCGGGCCACGCGCAGTGTAGGGTTCCGTAGTAGCCCGTTATTAGTTATATTTAATGAAATTTTATATTGACCTCTGTTTAATTGTTTTTTCACAACAACATCACACGACATCTAATCTTGAATTATGTTAACTACTGCTAATTAATTGAAATATTTTTTTATTTTTTGTTAGCTTTAAATTTTTTATATTGTTTTGATTAGTGGTTATTTTAGTTTTGCATTTACTTTATAGTGTTGATTGCATGGAAGAAAAATGTATTGTTTTAAATCAATACATGTCTGTTCATATTTGTACGCTTCACGGCAAAACATAGAGAATCTAAGTTCTTCATTGTAACATCTCACACACTGTGTAACAACCTATGTTTACAAATAAAAGTTTCTTATTCTTATTCTTATTCTTATCACAATTTAGGACCAACCCGTTGGTACAGCGCCATCTAGCGGCAGCTTTGTGAAACTTATTATAATTTATTACTTATGGTTTTTTTTTATTTTTCAATGCAAGTCTTACCCGTTATAAACAAGCAACTAAGTACTTCATCTTAGTCACTTTATAGGATTTATTCTAAGGATTTTGTATTTGTTCAGTTCAACGACTGCTAAACTAATAAAGTTATCTTTCCTTTAAAGTTCATGAAATGTACTATCATCATGAATTTTTTCAGATTTTTTAAGCCAGCAGTTTAGCCTTTAGAGGGGGGACGTCCTACTGGAACAAAAATTTGCACTTTAAAGTTTATTATTTCGTAAATGGAGCATTCATTCGAAATATTTGAAAGTAGTATTAGCAACCCGAAGTCATTTTAAAAGGCTTACCCCACACGATGGGGCAGACGACGAAAAAAAATATTATCCCCACTTCACATGGTAAAATTGTATTTTACCACTTTGTCGGCGTTATTGATATGCACACCTCTACAAAATTACAGCTTTCTAGTACTAACGGTCTTTTAGCAAAACCTCGGACAGACAGACAGACGGACATGACGAAACTATAAGGGTTCCTTGTCAGAACTACGGAACCCAAAAAAAGCCCCCAACAGTGACAATATAACAATACTTAAAATGTTTTCGGGGCAGTCAAGATGCCATCACAATATTGTAGCTTCTGACGACACGAAGGAAGAAGAACATACTGCTTCACATATCCTGTGATTCCAGTAGCTATCAGCCTACGAGTACAATGTTCCTACAGCTAGTGCACAGGCTTCCTCTATCTAAGAGGAAGTTTCCGTCAACATTACCAATGAGTATACTGTGGCTGTTACAGACTGTTAATATAGGTCGTACAAACCCACACATGTTCGCGTCATAAAATCCGTCAACTGACACGGCGGCGTTAGTAAATGTTTATCTAACAGCCGGGCCACATATACCTAGTTGATAGTTCAGAACTCACGTCGGTCGCCTCATTGATAACGTCACTGCGTTCATATCATTTGATTTATTACCTAGCCTCCACGTTGCTCTTTACATTCTTTGATTGCATTGTTCTACTGATGTGATCAACCTATGACCTTATCAATTGTGGAATCTTTTTACTACATTGTAATCGTTTGATTTTTTTGTACATATTTGTTTATTCAACAACAACAACAACAGCCCATAACGTCCACTGCTGGACATAAGCCTCTCCCATGATGGGAGGAATTTGCCGCAATCTCCACGCTTGGCAGGCGGATTGGAGATCGCAGTGATAAAAGACTAACAGAAAACGCTGCCGCCCATTCTCTGGTCTACGGAGGCGCAAGGTGTTCTGCCTCAGACATTAGTCGCCTTATACGACACCCGTGAGTGTAATGGGTTGGTTCTATTCTACTCTGCCGGATACCACACGGCGGTTGTTTATTCAGCCAAGGTAAAATGGAAATGGAGTGGCCACGTAGCGCGAATGCACCCGGAGGAAAAAAAGATCGTCACTCACTGGACGCCTGACGGAGGAAAGCCCGGTCGAGGAAGACCGCGGCGAAGATGGTGTGACGATGTGTGATCTTGTTTTTCCTTTGCCCAGCAGTAGTCCGCTTGGCTATAAAAAAAAGTTTATACCGCATGTCTACTTTCGACAAAGCTAGCGGGAGATCGAGAAGATAGCGGGACGCCTTGGATGACTTCCTTACGAATCTGCTAGAAGAGACCCTAAACCGAAAGAAGTAAAAGGAAAATAGAGGCTTAGGAGTGACAGTTCAAGCTCTAATTTTTAATGTAAAGATCTTGAGGGATTCTGTCCAAGTGTCCATACTTCAGTTGGTTAGTCGTCTGAAATCCCGAACGCGCAACGTGTTTGTTGATATTAGGAACACAATGAAACATCTATTCATGCAAAATTCAAAACCAATCATTAATGACTGGTGTTGTATTTTACCAGTCATTTTTTATCGATGGTTAGACTTCTTTTTGTATCTAATGTCCTACTACTTATCGTCACAGTGGTTTTACCAGGCAGGATAAGCATTTCATTTTTTAATATTATTAAGAATAACTAGTTTTTATCGCATTCAACCGTTTTCCCGGAAGCGGTAGACTTATCTAAAAGACCAGGAAAGCGTACTCAGAATTAGCTACAGGAATTGGAATATGCGCAAAACACTTTATCGACTCCTTGTGTACGGGCGAACCTTTGTTACATATTTAAGAGATATTAAAGATATACAAACAAGACTGTTAAAGTTTCTGGTTAGTAAAAATGTTAAAGATAAGTGCAACAAAGAGTATGTAAGTTATTTCCCATCTGTAAAATTATCACCATAGACAAAAAAGTAGAATATTTGGTAGGTTTAGAATATTATTATAATGATGAATATAAAGTTAATGTTAAAAACAAGTACAACACACGTAGGGTTCGAGAGAACAGACTGGTTCAACCACAGATAACAAATTATTATGGTAAGAGAACATCTAAGTATTTGGTACCTAAAGTGTTTAACAAAATAGATTTATTAGGAGAAAAAGTAAAAGTTAGTAAAGGATCACTTAAGACAAAATTAAAAAACTTTATACAGGGTAGCAAACAGGACTAAATACCTACATTGTATAAGATTTAAACTTATTTATTCATTCATGTATATGTATTATAGATATTTAAAAGTATTAGTTATGTAAGTAAGATGGTTAACTATGATGTAAAAGAGCGCCTCTCGCTCAAACGTAAAAGTTTGGCGAGTTTAGAATTAAGCAACACCTCTGTATTAGAATTTCTATAAAAAAAAAAAAAAAACGTGTTTTACACGCATGATATGAATCTCAAATTACTTGGAACAGGCTTGCCAGTAATCATTTCCCCAATCTTATTGGAGCAAAACTGATCTACCCATTATAACTACACCCACAGGCACTCAAAGTTCTTCACATTCCTCTTTCATAAAGGAAAGTTGTATACGTCGGGTATGTGTATGATAGCTCAAACAAAAGCCCTTCAGCCCTAAGCCACGGTCTCGGGCGATGCGACATGCGTTAGTAAATACGCGACTTTAGGTTAGAAATACGCCCGCGTGTCAGTTGTGTGCTTCACGTGAGTTTCGTCGCTTCGGCAAGTCGCGTCGCTGTACTCGCTGTGACCGTGTCGCTTTGCGGTCAAACCGACAGGACCGGACTCCTGGTTGAGGGTACGGAGTCCAGTCGCATGCTCTAAACAACTTGTTCCATTGTTTCCCCAGCAGTCGCAAGACGCGTGGAACTCGTGGCTAATTATAAGAGCGGCTCGGGTCAATCTTCAGGTCAAGCCGCGCTTGCCTAGGTTGGTCTGTGGATGGGTGACCACCCATTACATACTGAGATTCCTCCGTGCTTCGGAAAGCATGTTAAGACGTTGGTCCCGGTTATCATTTGTAGATCTTAGTCGTTACAAGTAGTCAGTGGCCCGAAAGTCTGACAACCAGTCTTACCAAGGGGTAAGTCTGACAAGCAGCCAGTTTTAACCGGGTTGTGGAGGACAGATAGGCAGTCGCTCCATGTAAAAAACTGGTATTCATCTGCTTTGGGTAAAGCTGGAAGGCGACACCAACATAATTGGGAAAAACCTAAGCACATGATGACTGTCGTAAAACGCGTGATGCTTGAGCGTGTAGTTCGTGGCCAAGTGTTAAACGAAAGTATGCATACGTCTCATACGTATATGCTATCTTGAACAAAAGCCACTTAGCCTGGCTCCAGCCCACGCGGAACATCGACCTGCGAAGGTCAGGTTCTGCATTGTGTCATCCTATAGAACATCTACACCTTTATATTTATTTAATTATACGAAAGCCTCTTCTCCCTTAATTTAAGTGTCACGCGCATCATGAATTTTGAGCTCGGTAATAAAAATGTTGAACTTTATTCCTGTCAGTCAGGCTTATTGCTTCCCTTGGAAGGTTTTATCTATTCGAAATAAAATAGAAAGACATTTTTTTTGTTTTTTCAGGGCGTCGCGTCGTGAAGAAGCCGTTATCAAGCAGTCTGTACAAACTAAGTAACTCTACGCAAAAAATATTGCTGGCAAACGACTTTTTTTTTTGGGTGAAAAATCACGTTTTCCGGTACCACTCAATGTAACGCACTCAAAACATTGTGAATAGTCCGGGAGTCGTGAAGGTCTTTAAAGTTTATAACATTAAAAAGTATGGTCAAGAACTAAAAAATGATAGCAGGGGAGGAGTCGGGAGGACAAGTGACTTTCGGCTTCGTTAATGGTACTGGATTATGGATGGCTATACTATACGAGTAGGAGACGACAAGATGGATGGACTTTGTGTAAGATGATTTAGCTAGACTGAGAGTGACCAATGAGATGACGACTAATAAAATAAAACAGTTTCGATGAAGAAGACAGTCATGCTGCGCCGACCCCAAATAAATTGGTATAAAGGCAGAAGAATGATGATTAATGTTCTAGTAAGCATTTAAAAATCTCACACAACACAAGCAAGATTCACTTACAAACAATGCTGATTCAATCACGAATATACCTATATCTGACGTGAGACTGAACATCACAGTGGACATATTAACATATTGAAGACGTAAGGAACGTTTTCGCGAGTAGGTGCTAATTCGAGATGGAACGACTAGAATAAAATAAGATAACCAGATAGCTAGCTCGTTTTCTTTCTTACAAGCAGATAAATACTTTTAATTTCAAATAATATCCTATTATTTTTGTGACTTTCCTCTATTCGATTGATTAATTATAAATAGCTGTCGATATTCCCGTTGTAACAAATCTACTTGATGCTATCAAAATAAAGGGATATAAGCAGACTTGCACAATTAAAATTTAATGAGTGAAAGAAATTAATTTACAGATGGGATAAAAAATACAGCTAGTTATAAAAAGACCTACCTAGCACGCACTCTATGGAAAGTATGAAGGTGGTAGCTTTATAGATCACGCACTTGGTTGGTGACAAATCAGTTCAGCACTGTAGGAGAGACAGGAACAGGCGTTGGGTGGCACTGAAGGACAGTTATCAGGACAACTTCAAGGATCATGTTTCAGAGGAAACTCTGCTGGAAGGGCGTCATGCAGTTCTCAGAGTTATGCACCAGGCCAGTTTTGCAGGAAGGCACCGGAGTATTTCTTAGGGCCAGACGTCAGGGTAGCTCTGCGAGACAAGCGCTAGTGGCAGGCACAAAGACAGCTTCCGAAGATCGGGAGTAGAGGTCCCAGGTGAATCGTTAGTTGGATCCCCTGGGTAGTATAGGTACGTGACACCAAAAACCAAGCTGCTTTCTGCCGCCTCTCATATGAGATCCCATGGTAGACTGCTTCCAGCGGTTCGTAAGCTCGTTTTCAAAGTAGTCTTCCTTTCCAATTTTCAAATATTAGTTTTTCTTCTTGTGGCCATCATTTCATCTGACAAGTGTAGTCGGCCAGGACATATGAGTGCGTAAAGAATTTTATAAATATAATTAAAATAAGTTATTTAGTAAACAATCGCAATAATCTATAAAATACAATATTTCAACTAAACATATTGATAAAAATAATTTAAATTATTTGAACCAAAAGTAACCATCTTAGACTAAGCCAGAAAGAGAAATAAAAAGTAACCGACAGTTTGACGTAAGTGTCACATTACACAATATTTTATTTCAGCTATTTTTATGTTAATGAATCGTATTTAGATCGATTTTCTGAGTCTAAACATAGAAACAAATAAAATAGTATTATGAAAAATGAATATAAAGTGTAACTATAAAGTTTAACTACATAACCATCAAGCATTAACCAAGTATAAAAGCGATCCGTTTGCTCATTTGATTAATATGCATGAAACCATAGATATATATGTTACATGAAACTGAATATGGTTGACAATAATCATCCGGCTTGTCTTATTCATTCTCTTGGCTCGTATAGTGTATCTATCTTAAAATCGTACATTGACGTATTCCAAGTAACTACCTAATAAGGAAACATTATAATAAACGGTGTGAGTCGGATGTGCGAATTAATGCGTAGTATGCAACTACACTCGAAAGCGCTCTTAGCCCTAGTTCGCAAGAGCGATGTTTTGCGATGGTTTCTGCTTTTTAGGTGCACTGTGGGATGCGTTCTGTTGGATTCTAAATGCTTGGTTCAATACTGAGAGTTAAAAATCCAGTCGTCATCATAATGTGACAAGCCTTTTCTCAACTATGCTGGGATTCGTTTCGAGTCTCTGAATACCAGTATAAGGAATGACTGCTTATCTGACCCAGTTACTTGGTAAGACCGTCAGAGTTGAAAAATTAAAAATGGACGTGTAAAAAAAATCCCCAAAAGAACGAGATATAGATCCTTAGCTTGCTCACTGCATAGATCTTCGCACAATAGTACATGCTCATAGCGAACCACGGCATGGTTTTACTGAGGTATTGGCCTCATTGAGGCTTAGCGCCACACTGCAAGACTAATATCTGTCACTTGTTCGGTCTGTACTACTCAAGAGGTGAAGCTCCAAGCTGTATGGTTTCAACCTTAAACTTCGCTATAACACGGATAACACCCCATTCGCGACCCCTGCAGGCCTAGCCAAGTTACAAACGTTTCGTATCGATTCTTTTTCTACAATCGTAAACGCCTCGGCGTAAGCGATTGTAGAAAGCGCTAAATTGGTAGCCAAGTTGACACGACTGAGTCGATCGCTCGTTCTCTAATGTCTGTAGAAAAAACCTACAGTTTATTAGTCTATGGTGAGCGTTCCTACCAAAGAGTTTAGCGATCAACATTGTAGAAACGATAACATTCTAATCTATCATTTTGAACGATGTAAACTTGTCTACGAATTTTCTATTCGTTTGTGTTGATCACTTGATTTAACGTTGAGATGATGTCATTCCCATTCATTTGAATAGTTTTCTACTAGCGTTAACGATTGTAGATTGTCAACTTGGCTACTTGGTGCTGGTGTGGTGTGATGCGACACGCTTCACTTCTGTCTCTCGCGTCGCGGTAACTTGTGGCATACTAAACAACTTTTTACGTTTCCGAAATCGCAGTCTCAAGGCGCGTGTTTGTGTGACATGTTTGCGTAGCTCGTGGCCAGGCCCCACGAGTATTTTGTCACTTGTTTTAGCTACCCTCTACGAAGCGAAGCTCCAGTGTGGCTTAGGCCTTATTACGCTCAGCTAAAATATAGGCTTTATTACGCTCAGCTAGAAGATAAACCGAGGTGTATCTTCTGAGTTTAGATCCCAACATGAAAGCCCTTATAGCCACGACCGTCTTCTTCACTATTAGCTTTATCGATTTAATTTGTGTTATTATGGCAGTTTGTTAGCCCCTTTATGCAGTAGTTATTATGAAAATGTGTCTGTCTGAATGTCTTTTTTCTTATTACTTCAGTAGAATTTATTTAGCTGGTTTGGAACGTTAAATAACGTTACTAATAAACCCAGAATCACGAAAACTAACTCGTCAAAATGTATGGAACAGCAGATTTTTATTTCGCGATTCAGGGTTTGGTTCCAAGTTAAAGTTGTTTCATAATGATGAGTACAATGACCCCTTAAGAGATTTCGTGTAGAATAAATACACCTTATATTATGTTTAAGCAAAGTAACGTTTATACATTTATGTAGTTCTCAGTCTTAGACTTTCATGTATGTACGTTGATTGCAAATGAGTATAGTCTATAAATACATAAATAATTCCGTAACATAATATTTTGTAACTAAAACCGCTACACTAAATGGCAGTTGGCGGTTTAGCATCGGAATTTTTATAATTAAATTATTCATATAATTTATTTTATAAAACCATACGTACAGTATTATTTCTGACATGAGGAATACCTATTATAAAAGAAAAATAATATCCCTATAAAATATAAAAGCTCAAAAAAGTAGATCGCTTTTAGCTAATTAAGTACTTTAAGCCGCAAACTAGTAACTAATAGTGTTATTATCTAAAATTTACAACGATGACATACTTCCTCAATGATAATTAACAAAAAAGTATAATTAGAAACCTTCTATTATCAGTCTGTACACTGAACTGTTTTTAAAACTAAAAATAAACATAAGTACTCGTAATAAACACGGGGAAGGTAAGAAACAAATATTCGTAAGTGTTGAAGGAGACAGTTTTTTTTAGGCCCTCTTCGATGTTGCATAAATATTATTCATATTACACAAAAAAAAGTAACCATTTTAGTACAGTTATAAACGAAAGATTACATAGAAACGAAACCGGAATCTTAAAATCATAATAAATAAGTTTTATTATGATATTTTTCTGCGAGTCAAATCATTCCGGTTGTGGTCAATGTCATTTTACAGAAAATACTTACGTGAATACGGGCGATTTTTTACGTTTTTGTAAACGTAAAAAGTACGGTCACGGGTGGTAATAATATCTGCTTTAAATAAAATAGAAATGGAATACAATAAAAAAAAAAATATTCTTAAACTGTGCTATTTTTAATGCTATTTTTAAAGGTTTAAACTAAAATCGCGTGGATGGTTTAAACAATCAACGAGGCATGGAACGTTGTCAATCCGCCTTTTAGTGGTTGACAGACAACTTCATTATTTTGACATTTCCTTCTTGTTTATTTCGATTTTCGTAAAATCAAAATCAATCAAAATCAAAATCAAAGCATTTATTTCAAGTAAGCCAGTTACAGGCACTTTTGAATTGTCGAAACAAAGATGAAAATTAAATGTAGCTACAGTCCCAGTCACAAGACATAAAAACTGTGAAAGTACTGTAGTTGCCCATTCCCTAGCGTAGATCTCTATGGATAAGAACGGGCAAGAAAGTCCATGGACACTCTTTTAAATCAGAATATTGTTACAAAATCTTGGTTACATCATTCATGTTGAGATGGTATATTATGTGAGAACAATGTAGCAAGATGTGCACGTTAAAAGTGTCCACAGCAAAAACACACAAACAAAAAAAATACAATTCAAAATAATTCATTCAAATAAGCCATGGCAACTAAGAGATGACCAGTCACAACTGACTAAAAGTGTTTTTGCAGATTTTTCGCATTTACTACAAAAACATATCATGAAAATGGCATCTGCAAGTACAGCGCGTACTCCACAAAGCGGTTATGTCAATTGGTTGTGCATTGTAAGATACTACAGACGTGCGCCAACTTGTGTTTGGATTTCTCTGGAGGTCGAATTTCTCATCATTCAGGTTAGACATGGCTTGGCTCATATTACCACTGTAATCTAGAGATTATAAGGAAGAAATCTATATACGTTTCATTAATATCTGCTATAATTTATGTGGGTGGCCTGTTCTCCAAACAAAAAAAAATGTCTCCTTTAACATTAGCTAATAAGAAGGGTAGGCGGCTGGCGGATTGGCAGTGGCTCCAGCTCCAGCTGCATCCGGTTAGACTGGAAGCCGACTTTAACAGTTGGGCAAAAGTTAGGCACTTGATGAAGGGCAGGCCTAATAACATACAGATTACTGAGTACAGCAGTTAGATCCAAAAACTGCTCGAGTGGATGCCAAATGTTTGACAGTTTTCAAAAGAAACGGATACCATGGTAAAAAGTATGAAAACAAGCGCAATGACATAGTTATATTACCTACGAATTAGGCAATGACATCGCAATAAGACCTAAGAACTTCTGAAGAAACCACGAGGAGTGAAAAGAGAAGAGAATTGGTTCATAATGGGTTGAACAAGATTGGCAGATAAGACTCCAATGCTTTAAACATTTTCCTTTAAACCAGTAAATGGAGAACTAAATACCATAATATTAATTAAAATCACGAGATAAGAGAGCCAATTTTGCCTTGATACTCGCTGCACAATATTATTTTGCAACAAAGCATAATTTCCAACAACGACACTATGCTAGTAACGCGAGTACACCAACAATTTCTGCATAGTGCATACGTGGCTCAAATTAGCCAGTATTACAGGCATAAGAGCTAGTGGCATAGAATTATAATATTTTGCAAAGCAAGGAAAATATGGACGTCATATGAGACATTCGTAAATAATGTATGATGAGCCATTGTTCGGACCACACGTGTGATATATTTGCGTATATGCCAATAATGCTATTTCCACTTAGAACTTAGAGAAAAATATGTTTGAAGAGGCATCCGTCACTCATACTTATGTGGCAGAATATGACGCTCCTTCTCTCCTACAGGTCGTCTACGACTATCTTCGGGAGCGAGGCATCCGTCACTCATACTTATGTGGCAGAATATGACGCTCCTTCTCTCTTGCAGGTCGTGTACGACTATCTTCGGGAGCGAGGCATCCGTCACTCATACTTATGTGGCAGAATATGACGCTCCTTCTCTCTTGCAGGTCGTGTACGACTATCTTCGGGAGCGAGGCATCCGTCACTCATACTTATGTGGCAGAATATGACGCTCCTTCTCTCTTGCAGGTCGTGTACGACTATCTTCGGGAGCGAGGCATCCGTCACTCATACTTATGTGGCAGAATATGACGCTCCTTCTCTCTTGCAGGTCGTGTACGACTATCTCCGGGAGCGAGGCATCCGTCACTCATACTTATTTGGCAGAATATGACGCTCCTTCTCTCCTGCCCGTCGTGTACGATTATCTTCGGGAGCATGTTTTCTGCCCTATTTAAGTCCTGGAGGGTTCCAATGAGGCCATTAACAAAGCTGTCCAGGTTACAGGTAGGACCAAAAGGATCGATTTCAGAAGAAGAAAACTCTTGTGACGTTCTCCAAAGCCCGAAGTGCCATATGCATGCCTAGGTTCAGTAGAAAAGAATACTCGAAAATTGGAATAGACATAAAACTGACTATGCAGCAGGCGAAGAAAGTAATGCCGGTATTAAATAAACACAAAGTTTCTCTATTGTAGTTTTATGAGAAAACTTATATGGATTTTGCATTTGGCTGCAGTCTATTTGTAGCAATTTTAAGTTTGCAAACATTCTCGAACGCAAACAACACAGGAATAAGACGAATAATACTTTTGGCCCAATAAAAGGGTCAAAATTAAAATAGGACTGGCCGTCCGCGGGGTCAAACTACCTTATATTGGATGATACAGCATAATCTTCACAAATCTTCTAATGCGACTCAACAGGATAGTTTTCCTTTTAATTTTTGATAGAATAGATTAAAAAAAACTGGACCGAGCCGACGATGTTTAAACTATAAGTTGTTACTTTCTAATTCCATGCATGTTCGATAGAAAAGCGATAGTATTGCAGTTAACTATTTTTAATGGATACAGTGAGCTATTAGAAAAGCGGACGAAATAGTTATAGGCAATTTATACCCTTTGTTCGAACAACCAAATTTTTTGTTTGACGGTGCGTGTTCGTTTCTGGTAACTTTCCAATTTAGATACAGATACGTTTTCTTTGTCGTGACAACAATATTTTGTATATAGAGCATTCTTCCGCTACTTTCAACTATCAAAGTGAATGCCTTAACTTCAATGCAGTTATGCAAATACAAAGTTCGTGCTACTAAATGGTATTAAAGCCTTTGTGTTTCTTGGTGTAGTCTTTATGAAACAATTAATGTAATTACATTGCTTGGGAACGTTTAGCATGACCCCTTTTTATAATTAAGGTTGTGGTAAGAATAATGTTAGCTTTAGACCTCGAACAATCTGGTTTAGAGTAGTAGAGTAGAGTAGGGACTCCATTTTCCGCACTTAGACTCTCATTCGGTCCGTTGTGCGTAGGTGTCCTGGCTAGGTTAGCCAGCCTAGCTCCGTCCAGAAGCACAGAAGTTTCCTGGGATCTTCACAGGCTTCGCGGAGCGACCTCACCGTTCCGAGGATTTGTTTGCGTTGGGTAGCCACAGCCTCGCATTCCAGGATGACATGGGCAGCTGATTCTTCGGCGTCAAAGCAGCCCCTGCAGAGTGGGCTGTCCGTGGCGCCTATGTTGAAGAGGTGTTTGTTAAGGGGGCAATGGCCCGTTATTGTCCCTATTATTATTCTGAGGTTATTTCTGCTTAAGCTGAGCAGTCGTTTTGTTAGTCGTGGGTGTAGACTTGGCATCGCCATTTTTGACTGTCTACAGTCTGTAGACCGTGACCATTTGTTGTTATGAAGTTCAGTTGATCTCTGGCGAATCCACGTTCGGAAATGTGAGAAAGGTAAGGGAAGGAGTGGGTACGGGCCTAGCACTGCCATTTCGGAACCTCTCTTAGCAAGTTCGTCCGCGGCGTCATTGCCTAAGGATCCACTGTGCCCCTTAATCCACTGGAGAGTGATTCTGTTAGACAGCGATATACTCTCCATGGCGAGGTGACATTCAAATGTTAATTTACTTTTGGTTTGTTTGTTTTCTAGGGCTTTAAGCACAGCTAGGCTATCAGATACGAATCTGATTGCGTAATTGTGAATCCCCAGACGCTTTACGGCTGTTGCAGCTTGTGTTAGGGCGACACACTCGCATTGGAATATCGAGCTGTGTTCGCCTAGTGGTCATCATCATCATCATCATCAGCCTATAATGTTCCCACTGCTGGGACACGGCCTCCTATCAATGAGAGGGAATGGGCTATAATCCACCACGCGGGCCCAGTGCGGATTGGTAGATGTCACATGTCTTTGAATTTTTGGTTCTAGGACATGCCGGTTTCCTCACGATGTTTTCCTTCACCGTTTGAGAGCAGTGGTGATGAAATAAATTACACAAAGTAATGAGCCTGTCTGGGTTTGAACCCACGACTTACTGTTCGTAAGTCGGGGCCGCCACCACTGGGCCACCGCTGCTCTAGTGGTAGGTGAAAGTTAATGTTGAGGTCTAGGGAGTGTACGCCAGCCCCTGAGCCGTTTTGAGTTTTAGAGCCATCTGTGTATATGCGTACTTCATTAACTCCTGACTGATCCCTTAATTCCTCTGTTGTTTGTATGCTATAGCTTTTGTTGAACGTGGGTTTATTATGTGTCCTATCACACGGGGCAGCGATGAGAGGTTGATACTCGATCGCCCGGTCCAGGATGCCTGCGTGGGGACTGGTGTGGTTCTTTCCCCATATGCCCAAGTGCATAAGCCTGATAGCTGCTAGTGCTGCCTCCTGCTGTATGTACAAATCAAGGGGAGTTAATTGTAGGGCTATCTCCATTGCCGCGGTTGGGGTTGTCCTCATACAGCCCGTGATAGCGGAACAGGCCAGCCTTTGGAACCGCTGAAGCCTAGAGACGGTGGTCGAGAATTCAGTTCTGGTCCACCAAACCAAAGCGCCATAAGTCAGCATTGGTCTGATCACCGCTGTGTAAAGCCACATTGTGATCTTTGGAGAGAGCCCCCACGTTTTTCCTAACATTTTTTTGCATTGGTACAATGCGATTGTGCTTTTGTTAATTTTGTAGTCAAGATGCCTATTCCAGAGCAATTTGCTATCAAGGATCACTCCTAAGTACTTGACTTCTTCTTTAAGTGTTAGTTCGGTGTTGAATAGTTTGGGAAGTTTGTGTGGTCCAAGGACTCTTTTGTTTGTAAACATTATTAGTTCTGTTTTTGAACAATCTGGTTTATTTACCAAAGAGTAATGCATGACAAGGAAAAATCGGTGTCTTCGCCAAAACAAAACAGACAAAGGAGCATTTTCAATCAAGCTTTCTTTTGTTATAGTATGGATCAAATGTGGATCCTTGATACATAGCCTATTTATAACTTTTCAAACTGTCATCAATAGCTCAAAATCAAAGACATTCAATCAAATAATTACGAGCGATAGACGGGACAAGACGAATGAAATCGTAATCCAATATTTGTTACTAAGTGCTTTGTAACAAGGCGGTCTGTCTAATGGCATACGTCCATCCGTCAGGTAGCATACGTGTGTAAAAATCTAAAATGTTCGGGATATTTTTTTTTGTATGACAATATTCCCAATGTCCGCTCTTTAAGTCTTTTAAATCTCTTAGCTCATCATCCAAAAAAGTTCTTGAATTCAGATTAGGAAAAGCACACATCGTCAAGGTCAGATCGATACGCATTAAGCACATTAACGTATTGTGGTTTAATAACCCTATAAGTTATACTGCTTTTAAAACGATGACTCGTACGTGATTTCATTTCAGCGAGAATTTTTGGACACTCCTGTCCTATAGATACATCCGACACGTGATGTTTGGCAAACATCACGAGATGTGTGACCGTTCATGTTATATGAATGCCGTAAGTGTATGATATTAAAATATGAATCACCTTTTCCTGAAATCTTGTTTGTTTATTAAATAAGTAATACACCTACTGAGACAAAGAAATTATAAGTTGTTCCCGAAAGAAAAAGAATAGAGCAGGCCTCACGTCATCATCAACATTTCAGCCCAGATCACCTACTGCTAGGTATAGTTCTCTCCTTTCTTCTGCCATTAGTTCCAGATCCTGTGTCACAACAAACCCAGTATAAGCTGGCCTATTATTCTGTTAAAACCCCGTACTGCGCGAGGCCAGCTCAAAACTGTTGTCCGGTCGACTGTACTTCGTTAGCATAAAAGAGTTCTTTTATTCCCATGATAAGGTCATGGTCAGTGACTCAGTGGCTTATCGGATATTTCCGCAAAGATAGTGGTTAACACTTCCAGTCAGTCCTGCTTTGTTCAAAATATAAGACAAGCTAACTAAACTATGGAGTTTTATAATTTTTCGAATTCGCCACGAATTTTACAAATGGTCAAATTAGTCTTATAAAATATTTCTTGTACTTTTAAATGGCATTCCTTTGCTGGTTAAGCAAACACACTGCATTGGATATCTCCAATACGATACGACTAGTCAGATGTCTAAAGTAAGAGTCTTCCACTATTTAGCGTGTCAATGGCAATCGAAATTCAATCGGCCCATATTGAGCGAAGAGTTTGGCACCTTTAGTAGGCACCCACCAAATCTGGAAGGGACCGTGGGGAACCTTCAGAGATGTCCTCCGACAGGTTTCTGGACCCTGTTAAGATGGCAGAGTTTTGGTCGAAGCTCACAACTTGAATTACTATGGAAATCAACAGACGACGAAGAAAATCAAGAGCTGTAATTCTTATATTCTATTCTATGTACTCACGTCCTCTTTGTCCCGGCATGACGACGGCGCCCCTCTCCTGTCGCAGCAAGCTCTCGCCCTCCGCCCCTCCTTGGTGTGACATCTCCATGGCTCACAGGTGCACTACCAATATCATAAAACTGATACGGGCATCTGTGGTCTTGGTCGGCGCACTCGACGACGGCGTCTGCAGACAAAATTAGATCGTTGAAGAAAATGTCTGGATCTCAAAATATTCAAGTGTTATTTAAATTGTGTATGCGCATTTTGTTTTATAGTCAGGTATATTGGTGTGGAGTTTAAATATGGATTTTGTGCTGCATAGTTCTCTTAGAGCATTAATTAAGTTGTCAGGAACACAGAGGGCGCTGTCGCAAACATTCGTGAAATTGTATTGAAAAAATAAGATAGTGGTAATAGTTCCGATTAAATTCTCGCGTCAAAAGAAAGGTGTCGCACTACACTCCACTCGGTAGCCGACAAAAATATGTGTAGCAATCAATCTTTTTGATGCCTATGGCAGATAATGTCGCACTTTTCCAACCTTCACAGCGTACACAGCAACAATGTCTCTATTTTTTACGAGAAGAAATTGCTGAGACTACAAGAACATGCACATACTATAAGAACAGGTACAGGAGGTATTTTTGTCTACATTTTCTGCGAAGATGTAATCTAATAAGCTAAGAGCTGGCTACGAAAATTGTGAAACGTGCGAGTCAGAATTGCAGATAACGATATCATTAATTGTGTTAAATTAATTAATGGTTCAGTACTCTGGGCCGATAAGAGAATTTTCTTCGGCGATGACTTAAAATACATTTTTGTATGAACAAAGAATATACCTACCTACCTAGTAATTAAATTAAAATAAAACATTCACGATAGTCGGTCACGGTAATATTATAATACAGTAGTGTAACTCGGCCGCATGATAGTTCTAGAAATAAATGCCTACAGCCGCGCGGTACGTAAACATGCGTTAGGGCTGCCCGTCTCCAGCATTTTAATTACATTTGCCTACTTTCTGTTTCTAGTTAGTTTTTTGATTGTAAATATCCTTTTTATATAAATAAATGAAATACTTTGTAAATTGAATAGGAAGTGTTCAGTAAAAATGCGTGTTGTTTTTTGATTGGTAGATTTAATTAAAAAAACATGTTTTTGTTTGAAAAACAAATCGGGCTTATAAATTTGCCACCGAAAAATATTTGCGCCTCGACTGAGTCGTACGAAATGCTTTATTGTTAAATCATTTCGTACGACGTATCATGATTCATTCAGAACCGCATACTCGTATAACTACCTATTTCAATCGTCTCAATAACTTTCCGTTACTCTATTCGCTTTATTTATTAATCCAAACACCTTTTTTTTTGTGAGATAAAAGGAAATACTTATCCATTAAAAAGACACACATTATGTACCTACCTACTAGTAAGTAAAATTATTTTATAGTCTTACCTTTCAGAGTTTCCAGGTAATTTAAAAAAACTTATGTCTGGATGCGTTATTGACGAATTCATACAACCAAAAACAGCACAATATTTCCTTTCGTCATATTAACTGATTTTTAGAGAAAAAATCTCGCGGTTATTGTTAAAAAAACAACACACCGTCCGTTCGTTCGACACTGCGGTACAGCCGTGACTGTCTGCGCCCCGAGCGCACCCCGAGATCGAGGCGCGTAGGTATAGCTCGCGTTTCGTCCGTTTGTATGAAGTTGGAGTACTGTATTATAATATTACCGTGATTCGGTTGACTTTAGAGGCCTCACTTATTTCTTATCTTCAATGTAATAAAAATTCTGTATAACAATTAAAAATATAAACATAAGAGTGCTACTACAACAGCTTAACTTTATCAGCATAACAATGAGCTGGTTACTAGATAAACTACACTTACAATAATTTCAAGTGTGTTGTGTAATATTGTCTTATCTATCCGCTTTATCGCGTTGTTTATAAATAAGCGCTTACATCTATCAAACTACTGTTGATTATATTGTAAAAGTGTACCTAGTATTTTAGTAGTGTAGAGGTACGCGGTGTTTTGTATTATTATGTGTGGCAAATGATACTAGATGATTTTACGGAATTATGTCTGACATTTCTAGGGAATGCAATCTCGATCTCGCGAGATCTCGCCTCATTTTTCGATATCTCGCCTCATTTTTCGAGATCAATCTCGAAGCATAAAATGACGAGATCTCGGCCGAGATTGACGAGATCGAGCGGCAGCACTTTAAGCACTATTGGTTTTTAAGCAGCTATTTTCAAAATTACTCCTAAAACCATTTGTTTCTTGTCTCACTTTCATTATTTTTTGTTAAAATACGTACTTTCTTGATTAGAGATTTTTTTACGGGTCTGAATTGTGATTTGTGTGTTCATTATCGTAAGTAAATAATTATAAAAATAAAGACTTTTCCAATCAATAAGGCCCTTCTAACCCTAAAACTAGCAACTCTATTTGTGGTGGTTCAAACTTCGTTTGAAATACTGTTAGAATAAAGTTCTAATCAGCTTGCTCTACAAAGCGGTTGTTACGTCAGTCACTGCGGCCGAATACCAGCGATTTATTGTTCGATTTGGACGTAACTTTAGATTTTTTTTCTATAGAGAAAAGTTTATGGAATCGTGTTTTCGTCACAAGTAGTACTTAGCATTAATCCTCAACTTTACCACATATTTATTTCAAAATTAATGCTGCAGTATTTTAGGCGTAACGGAGGATCATGCTAAGCCATTTGAGGGGGTATAGGCCCTTAATGTTGTATCTTACTCGCTACTCATAATCACAACTAAGTAGTTTCAATCATGTTTCACTTTTCTACGTAAAAAAATACTTTTTGAAAACCATTCGAGATCTCGAAAATGCCGAGATCTCGCCGAGATCAAATTTCTAATCCCTCGAGATCTCGACTTGGCGATCTCGTCTCGAGATTGCATTCCCTAGACATTTCTAAGGGGATGGCAGGGTCTAGAGATCCTCAGAGTTCACTTTCTTTCGAGCCATATTATCATGATTAATTTCGCCAAGTCTCATGTCATAGGGGGCACGCCTATTGCCATCAGCAGGGCACAATAGGGAATATGCACAAAAGGGGATATATAGGTCGACTGGTAGAGAGTGGTACATAGGCGGACTTAATGCCACAAGGGCATTAAGTCCGCCTATGTACCACTATTGTACATGAAGTTTAAATAAATAATATGCACGTAATTTTTTCTTCACTTAAATCAATAAAATACAATACTATCAACCCAAGAAAAGTATTAAAAGTTAAGTTCAACTACTGCTTGTCGCACAAAAATAATATTAAACTCCTGCAATTTTCTACGAGACAGTTCAAACGTCCGTAGATGTCGCGGCCATGATGTGACGTCATTATCCACAATCTGCCTTGTTTACATCTAATTTTTTTGGCCTTAATAAAACTATTTTACTAAATGTATGTGCTTTATTCAAGTAAAAATTGCAATAACAATATTATAATAAAATTTTAGTAAAACTCTAAGCACTTTGTTTTTTTTGACACAATGAACTTTGACGTCACTACCGGCCGGCGTTATCGAGGACGATGCGTTTTGAGAGTGCGTTCCGATTCACCAAAAACATGCTACATAAAACAATAAATTGTTAAATAAGTGATGTATTAGAAACTTAAACACAAGTGTACCACAATGTTTGTAGGCGCCAATACAAGACATTTTTCATAAATAGAAAGAGTTTTGTATTTCATGCATATTCCATAGTGAGAAATTCCTAATGGAAAGACCAAAAAATCTGCCCGACCCGGGAATATAACCCAGGATCCCCATGCTCAGCAGTCGCGATTCTTGCGACTGCGATTAACTTTTCCTGACGCATGAACGCACAATATTTTGCGTATTATGAAAACAAATTGTCGTCACCGCAGAGGTTTTACAGACAAAGCGTTGACATGTATAAAAATTGCACAAAGAGCAGTCCCCCTTTGTAATACAATTGTAGAATATATTTTATTTATCAGCATATTGAATTGAACACAGCTCATTATTTTGTTGATTGAATAATGTACAGTTGGCCGTTGACCGGGCATTTGACACGATATGATTTGTATTGTTTGTGATGGCTTTGTTTTTATTTTTTTTCAAAGCTGACGAGAGAGAAACTTCGTACTTCGTTCCTAAACCTAAATAGCTGATGCTGGCCTTACAGCAGCTAGGTGGAAATGGAACTAGGCTGGTCGGAGGAGCAATAAGCAAAAATTACCACTCGTAGGTTACCAAAAATATTCATTATAATGGATACCAAATAGCAGGAAACTACTATTAAAATCTAGTTTTTAATAGATATTAAAGCTCGATTACTTACTTAGGTAAGTACGCTTAACTTAAAACACTTCATACTATACCTACCACGTTAAATCAATAAATAGTTATTTGTAAGTTTTCCTAGCAAAATAAGTAAGTAGGTACTTAGGTAAGTTTCGTATTAGGCATAATAGGCGAGACGACAAAAAAAAACTAATTAGTCCGTCAGGTAAATTATCAAAAAATATTTGACCCGTGTTTTTTCTTTTGTTTCGTAAACCAAAATTGACGAAGATATGACGCTTTTAAAATTCTCAATACGTCACACCTAGGTATAATTTTTACCTAGTTCTGACGTCACGAGCCCCCACTCCCGAGTTTTGATGCGTAAAACGCATCAAAACTCGGGAGTGGGGGCTCGAAGTAAGTAGGTACTTAGGTAAGTTTCGTATTAAGCATAATAGGCGAGACGACAAAAAAAAACTAATTAGTCCGTCAGGTAAATTATCAAAAAATATTTGACCCGTGTTTTTTCTTTTGTTTCGTAAACCAAAATTGACGAAGATATGACGCTTTTAAAATTCTCAATACGTCACACCTAGGTATAATTTTTACCTAGTTCTGACGTCACGAGCCCCCACTCCCGAGTTTTGATGCGTTTTATCTTTGTCAATATTCATTGATTTACAAAAACAAAAAATACGTGTCCATTAATTTCCAATAGGTACTCTAACTTACAGTCTAAATAGATTTGCAATTTTTTGATACTGTCGTCATGCCTATTGCGGCATATTTTATGGGACTATCGAGAAGGTTCGGTAAACTTGGCAAAATGTAACTTGTAAGCATTTTATATACATGTTAACCACATACTCTTTTTGCGGTTGAAGGCAAATGGGGTCCTATTACTAAGCCTACTCTGTTTGTCGGTCTGTCTGTCCTAATTTTAGAAAGCAAAATATTTTTAAACGTAAATAGAAAGACATTAGATTTTTTTACAGAACGCGTCTACTATAAAAACCTATACCTACCATGGCAAATAACTAAAACGGTTTTCGTGGTATGGAACTCTTAGCGCTAGAGATCGTTTTGCACTTCACCAGTTCTTACATAAAGTTTGGTTTATTCCAAAGACTGGTAATCAAAATGAAAAATTATGTTGATGAATTATTTTTAGGTCGATTTTATACCTATCTTGTTTCTCTCATAATACGATCGTAGAATCTAGATAACACTTTATCAAGCTAAGTTGTAGTTACTATTTCCTCAGAAAAGTCTCGGTTAAGGCAGTTCTGTCTGTCTGTAATGTTGTATTCAAATCAAAGTTTCGAATCCTCATCCGGCAATTGTATTCAAAACAGAAACATTAAATATGTAAGCTATAGGACACAATTAGTCATTCAGTTTTTTATGTCACGGATTGTTTTTGTCGCATTTGATGAGTTCTCGCTTTTTGGCTTTAGAAGTCAAGAAAGTATATTCAAAGCATCCGAATTCTCCATTGACGAGTAGGACGTAGGTGGATTTTTTAGCAGAAGGTTTCAAGCAGGCATCGAAATAGAACGAACAGTTACGAATGCCAAGCGCGGGGTCACACATTTCGAAATGTTATTATTTTTGACAAGGTAACGTAATTTTAATCATCTCGTTAAACGTTGTCTAAAATGTTAAAAAAAACCTTTCATTTAAAAGATTAAAAAAAAGATAAAATTTATATTCACTTTTAGCCAATCTTTTTTTTTTTCGGATTGGAAATCATCAAATGACTTCTCCCGCTCTGGGCGGAGCAGGAGGGAGTGTCAGACTTTTACTGACTAAAACCTATCCATGTTCCTTCATCGCCCTTTGTGTTCCGGGGTCACGGTATCTCTTTCGAACAGTCCCGCAACCCAGGCAGGCAGGCATCGGTCCTTGCGGACGGACCCCTTCCACTTTTAGCCAATCTTGAACTGAATTTCTTGGGGTATTAAACGTTCGGTTTCGGCCAGAAATCGACTTGCAGTCGGACACTACAAATTAATGTAGCACGCGTCATGCTTGACACAAGTCGTCTCGCAAAATCGCATCTCTAGAGGCCGTGGACGGGGGGGCCTAAATGTATTGCAGTGGCTTTAGCAGTTACAGAGACGCATTGAAATGCTTTTGAGAAAGCAACTGGCAGAACAACTATAAAGCTAAGTGCTATTACGAAATAGTGTCGTAAAAAACCCACGAATAGTGAAGACTATGTGACGACCAAGCGATGAATCGCACCCTACCGTAAATAGGTAATTATTTTATAGACTTTACTTTGCGTAAAAAGGAAAAAAGAAAAAAATCTTTTTTGCAAAAAATCGAACCGAGTCGGTGCTTTTGTTTGTTCGATTTAGTTTTTTTTGCCACACACTTTTAAAGCTAGTTATTTTTTACTTTTTAAAGTCGGTTTTATTTTTTCAAAAAAAGGGCGTGATGTTAAGTAATGACGTTGTGTATTGTGTAAACAATAAACATTCAAGCGATTGCAGCAATTACGACCAATTTGCCGTCTATTATAGAAGAGTTCCTTTGTATATCTCCAAAAATCAGCATCAGATCTTTACCAAACTTAAACGGGACCACCGCAAAATAATATTTTTCCAAAATGTTATTATATATATATATTTTTTTTCCGAATTGATAACCTACTCCTTTTGAAAATCGGTTAAAAAGAGAATTGATGCCAACATAAGAACGTGCGAGAATCTGGGATCACGTAGTTCAAGCTCAGTATGTGTATGCTTTCGGACATTGTCCTGACCTTGACTTACGATTCCCAAGCCGTGAATAATTATTATTTTTAATGAAGTACGATAAAGATCAGACTATTACAACTGCAGACAGATAGGCGTAGACTGCCTCGTTGGTGCAGTGGTCTCAAGCGTTACTAAGGAGAATGAGGTATTTTCTTTGGTCCGATTTCCGGGATTTTTCAGTTGATGGCAATAGGCTTGGTCCCCAAATGTAGTTAGGAAAAACCTAAGCAGATGATGATATGTCTATGGTGTCCTAGAAAATATTGATAAAAAATTACATTTTCAATTAATGTTATTTAAAATTTTTTTCAACACACTTGCTCATAAAATGGCTCTAATTTCACCGCAATTAGGCACATAATGACACCTATATTCAAACTGAGACTTTTCATAACTACACACATCAACACAGTCTAGGGATATTTCATACTCAATTAAATAACTCGAAAAGTACTGGCCGCATTGGAATCTTTTATACACCGATTTGTTTGTAATTTATCTCAGACTAATTCCAAATTCAAATTTTTGAAAATTCTTTTGTTTCGGTGGCATAAAAATGTCTTGATGTATAGGAGAGGGAATTTTCATTTGTGCGAAATTTAGAAAACAATACGAATTACGTTTAGTTACAGGTTTTTTTTCATTTTTAAACGAAAGATAAAGTTAAAATTGAGGTATTGTAGCCATGCAACGCCGACATTTGACGAAGGCGGAGATGTTACGAGCTGTGGGAATGCTGGAAGCTGGATCTGTTCAGCGTAATGTTGCTGAGGCCATAGGGACGCATCAAAATGTAATTTCAAGATTGTGGACACGCTATCGTGCCACAGGTGAAGTAGCGGAGAGGCACCGGGGGCCAAGTCGCATCACTACCCCCAGACAAGACCGATTTTTGCAAATTACTGCGCGAGCACAACCAAATGCAACGGCGACTCAATTGGTCCAAAGGCTGCGAGTGGAACACCAAGTGCTTGTGAGTGACCAAACTGTAAGAAGGCGACTGCATGAAAGCAATCTACGCTCTCGTAGACCACTCCGGGTCCCACCTTTACGGAGAGGCAATCGTGGACGACGATTAGAATGGGTTCGGAACCACGTGGACTGGGGCCGTGACCAATGGTCCAATGTGCTGTTCACGGATGAATCCAGGTTCGGCTTCCATCCAGATTCACGAAGGACGCGTGTTTGGCGAGTTCCTGGACGATGGAGCCGCCTCCAGAACCCTCAGGAAGTTCACCCATACCAAGGAGGAACAATTATGGTTTGGGCAGGAATTCGTCTTGGAGGACGGACGGATCTCGTTTGGGTGCGGGGCAATATGACGGCAGAACGATACGTCCAACAGGTGCTGGGGCCCGTAATCTTGCCCCACAGAACACAAATGGGGCAAGATTTCCTGCTCATGCACGACAATGCCCGGGCACACACGGCGAGAACGGTAGCAGCTTGGTTACATACACATAATGTTAGGGCCTTAGACTGGCCTGCTCAATCGCCAGATCTAAATCCCATTGAGCATGCGTGGGATATGCTGCAAAGAAGAGCTCTGAAGGAAGTTCCTGAAAATCTGGCTACAGAAGATCAACTTTTTGCGCACCTCAGAAGGACATGGGACAATATTCCGCAGCAAGACATTGATAACCTTGTTCTGAGCATGCCGAATCGTTGCCGATGTGTTATGAACATCATGGGCGCTTTCTCAGACTACTAACTTCAAGTTTATAAACACAAATTAAATGATTTTTCTATTTTTTTCAGTTTTTACTCACAAATTAAAAGTTCATTCATATACGGTTTCCGTCTATGCTTCATTTTTTTTCCATAAAATCCTGAAATTTTAATCTATACCTTAACCATTATTAAAAAATGGTAGAATATTAAATAACGTATCTTTTAAATATATACATGTCTTATAAATAATTAACACATTGATAGTAATTCGCTTTTTTTAAAATATCCCTAGACCGTGTTGATGTGTGTATTATTCACAAGTGAGTTATGGGTTTTTTTTTTTTTGGTTGAGGTGCTTGTTGCTTTGTTCCTACAAAAGTTTCTATATAAAAAAATCGTGTTCAATAGTACAAATAAATTAATGTACCTATTGCTTGCTCATTTCACTGAAATGTAACTTTTGTTTTCTCTGTAATAAAGAAAACTTTGAATTCCCCATTTTGTACGTGGATTCGCTATCCATGAAAAGCCAAAAAAAAACCTCATTATTTTAGTCTATGGCCGATCGCCATTGTTAGATGCAAAATAGGAATAAGAATGTAGATTCTCAAAAAATGTTAGCACCTGACAGCATGTTAGCGGACAACATTCGAGGCTCCTGCGGACCGGTGGCTCCACCGGTGGTCGGCAGACAATAGGTTGAGAACCACTGATTTATAGTTATTTTATGCAGGTTATAGGTATTTTTATATGAATTCATGTATCTAACTTAATAAAAGATGACTAGTAAGTAGTCATTGTAATTACAATCTAATCTAAAGCAGGTATATTGATATGATATTTTTTATACCTACTTTAGCATTAATTACTTAGAATAATTATATAAAAATTATTTAAGTTGAGATAGCTATTGTTTTATTGTGTGAATAATCACACAATACAAGAACACACAACATTTTTGTCACATGTTCAAACAAAAATGTTGTTGCTATCCATTTTATTAATAATATTATTGTTATCAGTACCTGTATCAAAGTACAGACTCAGTTGTTATTATTTGTAGGTGTATATTACTACTAATTCTTTCATTTTATCCTTGTTTCAAATACATTCGAGTATTTACTTACACTGGGTGGTTTCCTTGTAGTAGTGGTTTAGTAGGTAGTTTTTATTAGCAAAGCACATTAGCATTCTGCCTATTTGGTACTTAGTTCCATACATTCTGCACTACCAAAACATTTGAAGACATCTTTTTATGAACTCTTTTAGTGTTGCACATAGAAAGAAAGTCATTTGAATAATGATTGTGACTCACTCTTCACTCTTTGTATAAAACATAATAGGCAGGATGTGAAACCGCCTGTGCGCCTGCATTGCAAAAAAAAAAAGTAATTTAAATATTTCCTGCTAAACAACAATATTTATTTATTACAAGCTCATATTTATAAAAAATTGCAAAGCATTTTTTTTTAATGTTGCGTAACATCTTGATAACAAAATAATGCTACAACTTTTTCTTTTTCTAATAAAAATAATGATAACTTAGAATGCTTGCATAACTTAAGACAATTATTTACTGTTTACCTTTTTATTACAATTTTATTTTAATTAAACTTTTTAAGAAAATTAGGTCTAAAACTTTAAATAAAATGGTTCAGTTCTACAATCTGTCCTTCAAGGTTTCTTAAAATTCTTGATAAGCTTTCTTCTTAATTCTTTTGTTTTCTGGGTAATAAATGTTTCGTTAAAGGCTGATTTACATTGATCCAGTAGCTGGATCCAGAGCTGGATCGGCACGTGGTTAATGTAAACAAGTTACAATCCAGTATAGTCCAGTCCAGTATCCAGCGCTGGATCGGAATAGACTATGTTCCTTTTTTTTAAATCCAGTGTCCACCCCCCGTACACCGTGCTCCACATGCCTGTGGCACTGGATCCGTGTAAATGCAATGGCCAGTCGTCGCCGCGTAATTACCTCAACAAAATAAGACTGTCTATTGGACTGAATGTAAACGGCCTGATCCAGTGTCAATGCCAATCCTGCGCTGGAATCCAGTAAAGCTGGATCCAGCTACTGGATTAATGTAAATTAGCCTTAAGATTGGTCTCAATTTATTGATTGAGATGATTCACAATTGTTTTTATTTTTAGGGCAAGCTGGCTGGATAGTTTATTTTTCCTGCTGCATGAAAATAGTATTTTTTTATGAAATACAGACTTCTTTCATTCTAATATAGTACTAATATAATAAATAACATTCATAACTTTTATTAACCTTACCACAAACTGGCTGAGTGTACTTCGAGAATCAAATGTATCCAAGAAATGGCATCAAACTTTCCAAAGCTCTATCAGTGTACATTGACCCAACGGAGAAAATAGTTAACCGTTCACTTCTCACTGAATAAAAAACATAAGAACTGATTTTACGACCGCATTCACACTATGATAAGATTCAACTGTATCTTATTATCTCGCAATCGCACATATATTATCGCACTTAATACGAAATAAGACGGTTTCAACACTGCTTCACTGACAACAAACTTCCAAATAAATTAGAACAGATATTCCGTTAAAGCTATACACCAAAAAGACAATTTAAAAATAATGTGCCCTCACTGAGCGCGTGGTCATCAAAACATTTATTTTTCAACACTTACCAAAACATAAATTGCGGGCACTACAACTTAAAATTGTTAATCTAAATACGACACTCTTTAATTAAACTTGTTTTATTCATATTAACTGCATTACAGTAGAATTCAAAAACACGTGCAACACAACCACCCTCGCTGGCGTCTTTCGTTGCACTTAATTTTGTATTGCCAAAATAAAAATGGTAACCTCATCATTGAGAGACTAGAACTTACAGCTTGTACTGAATAGGTCCAAGTACTGAATATTTTAATCAATGGATAACTTTCATTTTATTAATGATAAAAATTTATTTTAAAATAAGGAAAGTGTTACAACAAATGTAATTGTTATAATATTTCTACTTATTCATTTAAACAGTCCCTCAACTTGGAAGATTACACCAGCTGTTAAAAGTTGTGAACATTTTAGTATCCTAGCAACATTATGTAAACTGTCAACAAACAAGAGTGTCATTCTTCGTCTTCTTATCTTCCGCTGTGTCGAGTGTTCTATTTTTAAAAATTCAGGATTTAGATTGAATTAAAACTTCTAATTTTGTGTAATTTACAAGTGCCTACGAAATTTCCTTTGTTTTAATTAAATTATTAAGATAGTTTAGATACAAATAAGTTAAATACGACGTCAAAATGGTTAATTCAAGCTTAGCTTATGAAATTCTGCTATACATCAATTCATTTTATTTTGGTCTGTTCGCGACATGTGAACTGGGCACTCTTATTCTGAAGTCAGTTTTAATTATTGAAAAGTATGAGATAGACAAGGATCCAATAAAAATAGGCAGAGATTATGGAGTGCTTGTTGGCTTGTTCATAATTGAAGCGGCCCGCCTTATATTGGGGCGAAAGGGGAGCCTGAGTGAAAAGGGTAAGTGATTTAACATAAGTACTTGTCTTAGAAGCAAAACTCAAAAAAAAAGCCATTATAATGAATACCTACTCTAATCATTTCAATAGTTTTTGTGTCATTATTATGTAAAATTATACATTGTTTTAGAGTACAGCAAAGAATAATTTATCTCTTGCAGATATGCCAGTAATATTATCAGTGCTGCTGACGCTGCCATCAATCATGGGTGTCATATACCTCCTCAGCCTCCAGGTAGTAGTATTGAGAATAGAGTACATCTGGTGTACCCTCATGCTATGCATACAGACGCTCGAGTTTGTGTTTGCGTCTATGTTCATAGTTTCCCTTTGCCGAGGACCCTCCTATGACTAAAAAGTACAAGACCAAAGAGTACCTTTTACCAGGAACCGAGTGCCTTTAGCACTAATTTTTAGGCCAGTGTTATTCAAAACAAAGTTTGATAAGAAATGAGTATTTAATAGAAATTCAAAAATAAACTGTGTACGGGAAATCTCTGTTTGTCTACTGTTATCTTAACTATACTGCCTTTCAGTGACAAATAATAATTAAGAAGGTATTTAGCCATAAACTCATGTTAAATAGTGCTAAATTTGATAGAAATCTTATGAAGTAAGACCAAAGACATGACTTGATTAAAATAAGAATGAGGTCTTGTGACATCACTCTATCAGAATTTCATTACAGCAGTTCAGTTGAAATCTATAAAGGAATTTATGATTCATAGTTTCATTCTTACATTCTGAATACAATATGCTGCCCTTCATTTTTGTCAGCCATATAAGCCAAATTAGTAAATACAGTCATCCACCATAATTATCTCCTAATATAAATTATATACTCATATAATTATTTATTGAAACAAAAGTTAATAAAAATGAAGGTAGGTGTGATTTTTATATTATTCCACTCTTCCTCACCAATTTGTCCCACTAGAAGGATAATGTGGATTATTTAAAATGTTGGTGTCCACTGGACAGAGTGGAATAATGCTGATTTTTTTTTTTAAGTGCTAATGCAAGCCATTATGTAAAGGCAAAATTAGTGATGCCATGCAATATTTATAATTATAGTTTTTAATATCATGTAATAAGCATAAGAACAATGACTGGTAAAAACTTTTCAATATTTTACATCTATTAATGCTTTTGTGTTGTACTTTAGCTATTTATTGCTTTAATCCTATTATACCACTAGTCATATTATTATATTACATAATATTTACAATAAAATTTAGGTCATGGAAACATTTTCTAATAATCTACCATGTTATTTCGATATAATATTATTTATGAAAATCAGTCAACCTCAACATGTTGGAATTAAGCTATGGTGAAAAAAAACTAATAAAAATATTTTTTTATTTTTGTGGCACAAAACTCTTATCACTATAAAATGTTGAAGAAATCGGTGTGGTGCACAAACATTAAATAAATAGCAAAATGGTTACAATTCCTTTCAAATAATGATAAGTAAAAAATTTGAATTGAATGATAAATATAAATAAAGTCGACTATTTTGTTACTTATATTACAAGACTGTGGAAATACTAGTATTTCGAGTCATTAGTGTAATAAGTAAGACACAAATGTAGTAGGTAGGTACGTTTAAAGAATAAAAATAAAACAAAACTGAAAATCATGAATTTGAAACTGTTAACTATTTTAAGATTTGAACTTCTAGCTACTTGGTAAATCACAAATATTTTTTATAGAGAATCGTCGCTAAACCCCCACCCCCCAATCAAGGCTTTTCTTTAAGGGAACATTCATCGTAAAGCTGCAGTAGACCTTGTAGTAAAGCTGTGTTGGTTGAGCTCAGCCCAGTGACAATCATTATAAGTCTATTCGTTTTAAGGAGGAAAATGAAAACACAGGTCCATAATGTTCTTTCATTTATTTTACCACTAGCTGATGCCCGCGGCTTCGCCCGCCCGCAAATTATATAGGTACTAAAACCTTCCTTTTGAATCATTAAAAACCCGCATCAAAGTCCGTTGCGTAGTTTTAAACATCTAATTATACTTATGGACAGACGCGGCGGGCGACTTTGTTTTATATTATGTAGTGATAGTGATTAGACAGTTGCAATCAAATCTCAATCTTATTGCTAGGTATACCTATGATCACTGTGATCTTGACAGTGAAAAAAAGCTAAAATCACTGCTATATGACTGAAGTAGTATGGGTGTCGGGGATGTACTTCCTAAATGTATGTGGCCAGTATTGTAACATAAGAAACATAAATTTTAGGAGACCGTAAAAGCCTTTCTCATTGTTGTTTGTATCCATCCGTTAAGGGTAACATACGTGATATTGTGGCCTTTATTTAGATATTTTTACTGACTAGTTATACTATAAAAAAATCTTCCATTGTTCAGTAGTTTTATTACTTACACCAAAGATTTATATAAATGTGTGTGATTTTTATTTACAAAAATATACTTCGTGTTGTCTTGTGTAAACTCTAAATTAAATTATATAGTCCAAAATGTATTAAACATTAATCTAAGTAGGTACATGATTTAAACATCTTATATAATTGCAAAGAGCATTACTTACAGATTTTAATACTTAAACTGTTTCTGTAAAAACTTATTGTCTAGTCATGAGAATAAATATTTATGCAATAAAATTGATTTTATTTTATTTACATGTACTTAAGCCGAAACTACTTGCTTTTTTTCAATAAACACAACAAATAACAATTAATAGCAGCAGATGAAGTAAGGTGTTCTATTAATTTAAGTATTCCATACCTTAACGGGTAGAATATTATTGTTGTTGTGGAATTATTTTCGACCTCCTCTTATGCAAAAGATTATTAATAACTTCTCAGTATTTTTCACAAATTACAATATTAACTGAGGACTGTAGCTGTATCTGATAGCAGTTTGACAGCAACCAACATGCTAGACATGGCTTCATCTTGTGTCTGATACCCAGCTTGAAGGTACAATGGCATTCGGCCTTTTGCCATCTTATCCCTCTTATGAACTCTTAATTCATGTCTCATCAGCGCCTTCCTAGTGCCATACTTATTGCCACACATCTTACAACTGAACTCCCTGAGACCAGCATGATCAGCTTTAAAATGTATGTCCATATCCCTTTTAGTATAAAAACCTCTTCCGCATTCAAGACACTTAAAAGGTCTTTCCTTTTTATGAGTTAACAGATGCCTGTTCAGATTGCTTCTTGTTAAAAATCGTAACTCACACTTGTCACATGAAAAAGGTTTGTCACCAGTGTGTGTTCTCATGTGGATTTTAAGTGATTCCATGAAGCGTCCTCGGTATGGACAGATCTGGCATTTGAATGGCAGATTGAAACTGTGAAGCTGTAAGTGCCTGACCAAATTATCTTTGCGGTAAAGTTTACCGCATATATCACAAACAAGGTGAGATGCTGACTGGTGTCTGGCGACATGCTTCTGATATAACTGAGCTGTCAACAATCTGTAGCACACAGGACATCGAATACAAACTTTCTTGTGAGTTCTTGATCTTCTGTGTGCGACTAAGTCTTTAGACAATTTGAAACTGAGCTTGCACAGTTTACAACTGTATTTAGATTTTAAGGCATTGCCTTTATTTTGATTTTCAGTATCACCGTCACCTTTATTATCGTCAGGATTACTTTCTGCACATGATTCTCCTCCAGAATCTTGACCTGGGGTCTGACGAAGTTGTTTGTCAATGTCCTGAGCTGATATCCGGAATACTACTGCATTCTGAAGAAAAGCGTGGCATTCCATACACAAGTGCTTAGGATAGGCATCATTTTCATTTAATTGTATGTCCGCAAAAGTCTGTATGGCTTCTGCAATGTTGAAAGAGCTATCCGAATTGTAAATTGGTGTGTTACCTTCTTCTAAACAAAGCCTACATTTATTACTTGTCCTGATTGTTTCTACATCGCTGAATTTGCGAGTAGTATTTTGATTTTTCCTTTGCTGCTTTGGCTGTTTTTTTTTTAGAAATTGCAACATAAAGTAAGAACCTGACATTTTTCTTCACTGTTTATTTTGAATAAAAAAAAATTAAACAAAACCAGCTGTTAACGATCGAGTTGAATGAAAATGAATGACGAAAACGAATGTGGATACTGTACTGAATGACTTCAGTCACGTTAATATTATAATACAGTAGTTTAACTCGGCCGCATGATAGAATTATATGCCTACAGCCGCGCGGTACTTAAACATGCGTTAGGGCTGCCCGTCTCCAGCATTTTAATTACATTTGCCTACTTTCTGTTTCTATTTAGTTTTGTGATTGTAAATATCCTTTTTATTTAAATAAATAAAATACTTTGTTTAGTGATTATGAAGTGTTCAATAAAAATGCTTGTTGTTTTATTTATTATTCGCTTTATTTATTAATCCAAACACCTTCTTTTTCGTGAGATAAAAGGAAATACTTATCCATTAAAAAGACACACATTATGTACCTACCTAATAATAAGAAAATTATTTTATAGTCTTACCTTTCAGAGTTTCCAGGTAATTACGTACATACGTTACATACATACGTTATTGACGAATTCATACAACCAAAAACAGCACAATATTTCCTACTCGTCATATTAACTGATTTTTAGAGAAAAAATCGCGTGGTTATTGTTAAAAAAACAACACACCGTCCGTTCGACACTGCGGTACAGCCGTGACTGTCTGCGCCCCGAGCGCACCCCGAGATCGAGGCGCGTAGGTATAGCTCGCGTTTCGTCCGTTTGTATGAAGTTGGAGTACTGTATTATAATTTTACCGTGCTTCAGTCATTCAGTGACAGTGACATTTGTGTGACGTTTGTGTTTGTATTTTAGAATATTTCATGCATTCACAAAAATGGTCCCGAAATTCAGACTGGGACATGAGGAGAGTAAGCCGAAGGCCAGCGGAGCAACGACGACATGGCTGACGGGAGATAGAGTGGCAGCTTTTTTTTTTGCCCGTTCCGGCCATCTATTGAGCGTCGACTACTCTTTTTAAATATATCAATCAACCTCAAACAAACAAAAAACCAACCCAAATTAGGATGCAAGAGCGAGCAATTCAAATTATCGCGCCGGTGCAGGGTAGGACTACAGCCGCCATTTTATGAACGTCATGCCGCTGTCAGTGTCCACCGGTGTCCACTATGACATTATTGGCATTCGGTCGTTTGATGTAAATCGGCCTAAGTTATGGCCGCATTCCGAATTGTGCTGTAATCGATTTGAGCATCCATAAACCATTAGCCTACGTGAGCCTCTAAATAAGGCCGTGAGCCGTGAGCGCTGTCAAAAATGACAGTTGTGTCTATTCTATCATGGCATTATAAGAAATTGTGCACATTGCAACCATGAGTATTCAAGTGATTAAAGCCGACGAGCTTTTTACGGGGTAAATCTTTGCCAGAAGCAAAACAGGCTATTAGAAACACTTCGACGTCATCCTTTTCATCACTGGAAGATTCGTTGTTAGCTATCTCAAAATCTGAGTTATCAGAGTCGATAGAGGCCACCAACATAACTTCCATTTCCAAAAAATAGGTCTTTGAAAGGTTTTGGTTTGGGGTTATGTTCACTGTGAACGCGTTCACGAGCGTTCCGAATTGATGACAGCTCTTAGCTGTCATAATCGTGAAATATATATCGGAACGCAATTTAAAGATGTGAGCGCTGTGAGCAATGGGGGCTATCGTTTTTGAGCTCAGCAGATGGCGCCACTGTCGAGTAAGGTCTTGTCAATAATTATACTTTATAGTACCAATAACGTCTTATAAGAAGTTTATTTTATTACGTATAACAACATAGTGTAAACTTCAGATACTTATTTACAATATTCTCCCTAAAATTAGCAAGCATGACATTTAAAAATCATACTACCTCCAAGTCATCATCATCATTTCAGCCGAAAGACACTTGGGGGAGGCCTATGTCCAGCAGTGGACACTGCTGGCCATAGGCCTCCCCCAAGTGTCGCCACATTGACCGGTCCCGTGCGACTCGCATCCAGCGGATTCCCGCAACCTTCACCAGGTCATCGGTCTACCTAGTTCCCAGGCCTTCAACCGCAACGTCTTCCGGTTCGCGGTCGCCACTCCAGAACTTTTCGGCCTCATCGGCCATCCGTTCTGCGAGCAATGTGCCCTGCCCACTGCCACTTAAGTTTGTCAATTCTACGGGCCACGTCGGCAACCTTGGTTTTCTTGCGGATGTCTTCATTTCTGATTCGATCGCGCAAGGAAACTCCGAGCATAGCCCTCTCTATTGCCCTTTGGGTGACTTTAAGCCTTCTGATGAGGCCCATTGTGATCGACCACGTTTCGGTCCCGTATGTAATCACTGGCAACACACACTGGTCATAGACTTTCGTCTTGAGACACTGTGGTAAGTTGGACGAGAAGATACCGCGCAACTTCCCGAACGCTGCCCAGCCTAGTTGGATTCGACGATTGACCTCTTTCTCGAAGTTAGACCTACCTAACTGGACCGTTTGTCCCAGGTACACATAATCGTCTACAACTTCGAGTGTAGAGTCTCCGATCTTGATAGGAATGGGTGTGACATGGGCATTCAACATGACCTTGGTTTTGTCCATGTTCATTTTAAGACCCACTCTTCCGGAAGCTCTACTGAGGTCATCGAGCATTGTACTGAGGTCTTCCATGGTCTCAGCCATGACCACTATATCGTCGGCAAACCGAAGGTGAGTGATGTACTTGACGTTGATGCCTAGCCCTCTCCAGTCCAGAACGTTAAAGACATCCTCCAGTGCAGCGGTGAACAGTTTCTGAGATATTGTTCGCAGGATGTATTGCAGTGGTTGAATCAAACGACGACTTGGGCAGAATATACTTTTAATTATTGAGATCACAGAGATATTACAGGAGGCACATTAATTAGGTTTTGTTAAGAGGCGATGACATTAGCAGAAGCCAAAGGAATGAACAGTGTTACCAGGACTTACAATATCTAACTTATTTTTAATAATAAAAATGTTGCCAGATATGGAGTGTACCAAATTATTTCAACAGATATGACGTCTCCCTGTCTCACACCTCGCTGCAGGAGGATAATTTCCGAGGCTTGGTCCTGAAGTCGGACTGACATGGTGGCGTTTTTGTACAAACACTTCAACACCTCGATGTACCGATAGTCGATTTGGCACCGTTGGAGAGACTGCAGTACAGCCCAGCAGGGCTATTCATAACGCTTCGATTCGATTTTCGATTCGGAAAGTCGTATGTCTATCTCGCTCGATTTCGTAATGTCAAAAAAAGATAGACATACGACTTTCCGAATCGAAAATCGAATCGAAGCGTTGTGAATAAGGGGCCAGGTCTCGATCGAATCGAAGGTCCACAAACCTTTAGACTCTTCGGTCTTCTGTATAACCTGCCGTAGCGTATGAATGTGGTCCACGGTGCTAAAGCCTTTTCGGAAACCGGCTTGTTCGAGAGGCTGGAAATCGTCAAACCAGCGCGCGAGACGATTCGTGATGACTCTTGAAAACAACTTGTAGACATGGCTTAGAAGTAAGATGGGCCTATAATTCTTCAACCGGGCATTGTCACCCTTCTTGAAGAAGAGTACCACCACACCCCTGCACCATGCCTGTGGCGTTTTTCCCTCAAGTATGACGGAATTAAACAGCTTCTGAAGGGCCTTAAGTACCGGTTTTCCACCCGCGTTCAGGAGTTCGGCCGTAATTCCGTCATCACCCGGTGCCTTGTTGTTTTTGAGTTGCTTCAGAGCCATCCTAATCTCGTACAGGCTGACGTCCGGGATGTCCTCGGTATAGTGTCGGGTCAGTCTAGCTCTTGGGTCGTTTGCTAGATCTACGACGGGTTGACTGGTTGACGTGTACAACTGTCCATAGAAGCTCTCGATCTCCCTCAGAAGCTCCGGTTTGGCGGATAAGATCCTACCATCGTCGGTCTTCAGTTTCGTGACCTGGCTCTGCCCAATAGCCAGATCTCTTGCAAATACCTTGGAGCCTTTATTCCGCTCAATCGCGTCTTTAATACGCTCGGTATTAAAGCGGCGGAGGTCGCTCTTCAAGGATTTAGAGATCCGTCTATTGAGCTGTCGGTATTTACACGCCTCGTCTGAAGACTGCAGGATCATCTCACGCCGCTCCTTCATGAGCTTGAGTGTGATCGGAGAGCCTCTTGTTCTGATCTGTACGACGTGCCTTGAAGAACTTAGACCCGGTCGTATGGAGTTTCCACGAACCCATCATTGTATTCGTCCACTGAGCTTCCTAGGCACTCGAAACGGTTTTGGAGTTCAAGCTGAAAGCTCTCGGGGTTTTGGATTTGGATCTGTGCTGGACGGAGCGTAGACTTCATCAGTCGATACCTTTCAAGCTTGATATTGATGTTCAATTTGCCTCTTACCATGCGGTGATCGCTCCCGGTTTTCACCGAATTTATCACAGAGACATCATTGAACATTTGCTTCTTGGTTGACATGATGAAGTCAATCTCATTTCTAGTTGCACCATCGGGGCTCTGCCAGATCCACTTGTGCTCACGCTTTCTAAAGAAGGAGTTCATCATATAGAGGCCCTCCTTCTCCATAAAGCTAGCCAGTTGGTGACCCCGGCGATTCCGACGTCCAACTCCAAATTGCCCCACCTGCAGCTCATCCCCGTCTCGTTTGCCCAGTTTCGCGTTGAAGTCCCCCATGACAACGGTGAAGTGAGTTTTGGAACCATGCATGGCTTTAGAAATATCCTCATACATGGTCTCCACTTCGTCGTCGAAGTGTGCCGAGGTCGGGGCGTAGACATGCATGACCTTCAGCGAATATCTTGAGGATATTCTGAGTATAAGGTACGCCACCCTGGTCGACACACTCTCGATCTTCACCACGTTGTTCACAAGGGACTTGTGGACGAAAAACCCAACACCACCCTGGGACTGCCGGCCACCCTCTCGGAAATAGAGCAGGTTGCCGGATTTCAGGATTATCGTGTCCTCCCCCTCTCTTCGGACTTCGGATAATCCCGCAATACTCCATCGCAGCCTGCTCAATTCCTCTTCGAGTTGCGTTATCTTCTCGTCAGTCCGGAGTGTGCGCCTGTTGTACGTTGCCAGGTCCAGTCGTTGGTATTGGCAGCCGGAGCCCTTCCGGAGATTCTTCGCACCCCTTGCCACGCCGTAGCCTCGACCGCTGCCGTAGTCGAGGTTATACGGGCTGCCGGGCACTAGGGGCCATTTCTGTGATGCGCTAATCATTTGGGGGGTTTTGCCTTAATCGCCACGCTTGGTAGGCGGGTTTTTTTTTTTAATTGGGACAAGCCCGCCACACTGTTCCCAAACCACTGTAACTCCTGAAAGCCAGAATCAACAGTGGCGACCACCAGAAAAGCGCCGAGACAATGAAGCTCGACGAAGTCCCAGAGAATGAATTTAACTGTCTTGGATCCCGCAACGAAATTAATCAGAAAAGTATAGTGGAGGAGTAGGAAAAAACCGTAATTTCCACTTCCCTCCATTTCAGCAGGAGACAGAACGAAACAAGGCCAATAGGCACAAAGGGACGTTTACAACTGGGATAGGCCCAGTTGCCTAGCACCACGGATAAATATTAACATTAATGGGTCCTAAGTTGTGAGCTGTTATATTTGATTCCAATAATAGGTATGGCAAAAACGCTTGAACGCACGGAAATTTGTTCTAGTTTCCACAAGGTCTGTATAGTAAATAACTCCGGATGTAACCTGTACACTATCCAACATAATGTTGCGTTCATTCTGCCAAAGACTGCACTCCCATAAAATGTGATGTGCTGATTGTTCATATTCGCAGTCAGATGTGGAACATTGACAAAAAGGCGAGTCAACAAGCTTGAAGGAAAATAATTTACTCTTAAAGTTACCATGACCGGTGAGAAATTGGGCAACACAGTGATCAACCTCCAACGATGTCCTGGCCAGCCGTTCACGAACGGATGGAAAGAACTGGTGGAGGTGTCGGCCCTTGATGGAATTATCCCACCTACCTTGCCATTCAGACAAAAGTTCCTCCCAGACGTCGGTCTGAGGTTTGAATAATCTAGCAATCTTAACACGGTCACGTAGGGTTAAAAAGTCTGCGTCCGTGAGCTCACGTGCGTTATAGTACATTGCAGCCCGTCGCTGCACTTCAAGATCAACTGGAAGTACACCTGCAAGTACCGGTAAGGCTTCAGTACTAACCGTCCTATACGCTTTGCATAAGAATATCAAAGCCAAACGCTGGCTTTGAAGCAATTTACGTCGTGCCGCTCCTATGGTGGCCCTATCGGCCCAAACAGGTGCCCCGTAGCACATACACCCCAAGTAAGTAGCCCCATAAATGGTCTTTAAAGTTATAAATGACAGACCCCACGTAGATTTTGATATTCTCGTTAAGGCATAAAAGTTCTTTTTAGCTTTTTCACCGACAGTTTTTATATGATCTATGAATGAAAAATTTCTCTCTAAGACCAAACCAAGGTAGCACACGGATTGCTTTCTTTTCATGGGAACGTTATTAAATTTAATACTAGGCCACGATTTAGGATTACCTTTTAAAATTAGTTGATAAGTTTTTTGCGGTGCAAAGGTCAGACGGTTTCGATCGCCCCACTGAGATATTAATCGTAGGCAAGTGTCAGCTAAATTCTCGAGACCAGCCCGAGTACTCGACTGAATGAGCAGCAGGCCGTCGTCCGCGTAACCGGTTAATGAACAGCCGGGAGGAAGGGGAATCGCGAGAAAATCATCAAAACCTAAATTCCATACATACGGAGCGATTACCGACCCCTGAGGACATCCCATGGTAAGGGGCTTTGACATAGAATAATGACCGAGTTTGAGTTTCGCGGAACCATTTAAAAAGTAAGAATAAACAAGATTATATATGTTTTTATAGCAGCCACGATTCTTCAGTTTAAGTAGTAGCATCGGCCACCATGCGTTATCAAAGGCCCCGGAAATATCTAAAAAGATTCCAACCACGTACTTGTGTTCCGAGTTATTAACAATTTTTCTAACAGAAAGTGCCGCGTCTACGGTAGATTTTCCCACGGTGAAACCGAATTGGTTGTTATGAAACTTTGGCCCGTCTGGCAGCAAACGTGGAACGATAAGGCGCTCCAGGAGTTTTCCTAAAGATGGCAGTAGGGTTATGGGCCTGTACGACTTAGGGTCGTCCGGTGGCTTATCACCACTTTTTGGAATTATTCGTAAAAACCCACGTCGCCATACGCGAGGGAAAACGCCGTCCGCAATACATCGGTTGAAAACAGATAGAATGGCGTCGCCCGCTGTTTTACACGCTTCTATTATCATCCGATTAGATATTTTATCTTCACCTGATGATTTGTTAAGAGGCAGTTTCCTGACAACATTAATGAATTCGTCAATGGATGGAAGGTCTGACGCTGGTGATTCAGGTGGCACAGCAGCCCAAGCTCTGATCTGTTGATGGTAGTCATTGTCATTTACCGGCGAATCATCAGGTATCAGACTATTTAATAGAACTTCGGTTGTTTCCTCAATACCGGTGGTGTGTTTATTATTGACTTTAATGTTCTGGACAAACGCCAGGTCGACTGATCGATTAGCTTTGAATTCGTGATACAAAGGAGACCACGGACCTTCTTTATCTAATTTTTCTACTATTTTTCGCAGTAAATTACCCTTGGATTTTTCCACCGATGCTCTGTAGCGGGACTTGGCAACTCTAAACGCATTTAAAGCAAAGTTGAGTGGGTCTCCGGTGACCTTTTGTTTTTTAAGCTTGTTTAAATGCCTACGCGCTCGGCGATAGCTTTTACGTTGTTCAATTAAGTAGTCACACCACCAATCACATCTATGGATGTTGGTCATAGATGCGCGACCAATGGCGATGTCAGCACAGTAAGTGAAGGTGTCTGACATAATTTCAGCACTTTCTTCAGCTGACAGCCCATCACGAGTGAAGTCTTTGGCGTGACACGCAAAAAGCGAGCTAAAAAATTCCCAATTCGCGCCTTTACTTTTATATCTAAAATTACCAGTGATATGAGATGGACCTTGAGAAGACACCGGAACAAATTCGTACACGATCACGATCAGGCGATGATCACTACAAGACGCATCTGGTAGGACACGCCACCTATCCAAGCGCACGTCTGCACTAGAAAGTGTGACGTCAATACAAGATTCGCCCATTGGGCTGCAAAAAGTAGGTGGTGCATCTGGGGTATTATGAATTGATAGGTTCATTTCAGCTATAAAATCTTCAACAGCACAACGTCGGTCGAAATCCGTAGACCTAACCTTGCCATACCACAGAGACGATGACGCGTTAACATCAGCGCCAACGATAACTTTACAGCCCGCGAGTGACTGTAAGACATGACGGAGGTTATGTATATGAGGAGCAACAGGGTCTGAGTATTGAAAGTAACAGCTCACAACGTAAACTTTAAAAGAAGCTGATGAGACTTCTGCAACGGCACAGTGGGGCGTCATGAGGTTACGCAAAGACGTTACTGTAAAGTTAGAAGAACGCGCCACGTAAATTCCGGCTCGTGCTTTGCTGTCCAGCTGAACTACTTTGTGACGTAAGCGAGCGTTCTGGTATTGTTCTTGAACAAGTACTATGTCTAAGTTATAATCGATAATTAATTTGCCTAATTCAGAGGTCGCCAACCTATCGTTGTGGAGATTTAATTGTCCTATAGTTAAACTATCCATTATTTTAGTAGTTGGTGTTGAGGATTAACTGTTCGAGCTTAAGTTTGTACGTGGTACACTCGGGAGACCCGCAACGATGGTCAAACGGTTTTTTAAAACGTTTACACGCCACGCAAGTCGGTATAAAATTTAAATTATCCTTGTGCGGGCAGTTATTTGTTTCATGTGCTTCGGAGCAGTTAGCCCAGGTAGGTGATTTATTAACGCAGTGTTTCTTAACGTGACCAAACTGTTGGCAATGTAAACAACGAACTACTTCGACATCATCGATGAAACGGCAAGTCGCCCAATCAATAAATAATTTATCTTTGGTGGACACTAAATGTTTACGAACTGTGGACTCGATTTCAACGCCTATCCACTTGCGACCGTTATCTAAGGAACGCCTACGAATATTTTTAGTTGACTTAATAAAATCATCCTCATTTATTGGCAGCTCGTCTTTAATGTTTTGACGGTATAGCGCGTGCAGAAAAGCATTGTCTTCCAATGAGGATGGGACGTCCTTAACTAATATACGAGGCCTTCGGCCTTTCGGTTTTTCAAGTCATAAGCTGGCGGACCTATTAGCATCGACCGATTGCAACTTTTTTATTTGGTTGTCATTAGCGACACGTAATACAACGCCAGATTTCGCGGTTTTCTTAACGCCTTT
The DNA here is from genome assembly GCA_941918905.2 of Xestia sexstrigata. Taxonomy (NCBI): domain Eukaryota; kingdom Metazoa; phylum Arthropoda; class Insecta; order Lepidoptera; family Noctuidae; genus Xestia; species Xestia sexstrigata. The sequence continues at coordinate 13,000,549 of OW799222.2, forward strand.
CATAAGCGCTTGTTTAGTCGCGGACGATGACGACTAATCGGCTAACCGCTCAGCGGTAGGGTAGGCGACGACGCACGGAAGGGGGGCGCGCGACTCAACAGCTGGCCCAACTTTAGGTAGACGAAGTTTCAAAGAATCCGCATACGAAGATTTGTTATAATCACTAGTATTGACGTTAGTATTAGGATTTAATTTAATTTTATCCAATTCGCGTTTCGCATTGGCTAATTTGGTTTCGTTGGAGGATGATTTTATGGCTAACAAAGAAACAATGGCCGTTACGCGCTGAGTCATGTCCATGATGGCTGATTTATTTGCGACATTAATGCGGGACCCTTGATCATTAACAAGGTCGTTAATTTTTGAGAGATATGCAGACGCCGATGAAACTAAATCGCAATAGTTGTCATTGCTCGCAGTACTGACGTTTAATATTGGCGAAGGCTTCTCAATTGAGTTGGATGTGTGTAGCCGTTTTGACCTATCCTCGGGCGAGATGTACGAAGGAGACATTTCGCGAAACAAACGTTTTGTTGAGCTAGCGGAGGTCGTTGGCGACCGGTGTATGGAATGCATCTCTGCCACGGTCAGGCGGGTCATCATTAATGGACAACATATTATAAATTATGAAATTCAAACAAACTATTAGAACGTAAGCAAAGTAACAGAATTAACGGACGATAAAATTATTTAGAGGTACCCACACACCAAAGAAAGTAAATGTACTCACCGAAAGTAAACGAAATTAACTAAAATACCAGTAAAACCGACGTAAAAACACTAAAAAAAAACTTACGATACCAGCACTTAGCACAATAGCACACAACTAGTAACAACTCACGAGCCGGGAATCGATCACGGAACACGAAAATCGTAATTAAAATCAACAGCGAAATAGATCGCATCCAACCCGAGCGAGTGCGCGGAGGGAATTGGTAGGCGGGTTGGCGATCGCAGTACGGTTGTTACAAAAGCACAGAGAACGCTGCTGCCTATTCTCTGGTAAGTCCCTTAGTCGCCTCTTACGACACCCACGGGAAGATATGGGATGGTACTATTCTTTACGTCCGACACCATACAGACAAGGCCTCCAAGTACTAACTACTAAATAAGATCCTAAGTTGCTACTTAAAATCTTTTAATCATAATTAATCAGGAATGGCTCAGTCTAGAACACAATCGTGAGTATTAGTATAAATACGAGATAAAAAGCACGCAACGCGCGAACACTGTATGACATCTGACATTTCGAGAGGGCCTTAGTCTACACGAACGCCTATAGCGGCGAATTCATGCGCGATTGCCTCCATTATTTTGTAATTTAGAATGCGGCGCCGATTCGCCATGGAAAACCTAATGCGGGCTCCACATTCATGCTGCGAACAAGTGTCAAATTCGCGCCCGTAATTTTGCCGCGAAACGTCGGCGTCGCGAAAAACATGTCCACATTCGCAATCGTTCACAGTTTAGTTCGCGTGCTTGTCGAGAATGCACGCCGAATTAGGTATCGCTGTAACGCTATGCGCCTTGGCTCACTACAATTACGTGTTTAAAAAAGATAAAAAATATTGGCTAGGACGAAGAGAATCTTTCACCTTTTTTTTATAAGTCCTGTAACTGGACATTAGACTTTCTTTCTTTTTTTAAATTCAGTTATTGTCTTAAGTTCCTGTATTCGCATCCATTTATTACGTACTTTCGTTTTTAGGGTTCCATATCACAAAAGGTAAAAAGGAACCAATAAGTAAGTAGGTTTATTTATTTGCATAAAATGTGGTAATACATAAAAGTGTTATAGAGCACACATTCCACCATAACAATAGCATGCAAATTTACGATTATAAGATCACTTTCTTGTCAGTCTATCCGTCTGTCACCACCGATTTTCTCAGGAACGGGTGGACCTAGCATGTTGAAATTTATACTAGATACTGAGGTCTATAGTCCTTATTAGGTGTATAAAAGTCAAGGTCCTGAGTCAACATCTTATAAAAGATATGAGTAAATTTAAAATTTCGCAAAAACTTTTATGTACCAAAATTTTCCTTAATTTTCATTTTTTTTTTCTGACTTTTCCCTTTACTTGTGCTTTAAGACCTTGCTTTTATCCAAAACTGGCAAACGGAAGTACCCTATAGGTTTTGGGTCGAAAACCTACATGGTAGTTCCCGTTGACCTAGAATCACGTAATTTGGCAAAAAGCATGGTCTTACAAAGCAAAGCAAACAAACAATGCAACAAAGCATGGTCATTTAAAGGGAAAAGTCTAAGAATCGTAAATATGTAGATTAATAAAAAAAAAAAAGCGATTTTACTTTTACAAACTTATTTTTTGCGGTTGGTGCAATAGCCGTTTCTAGGGGTCGAACAGAAAAGTTAAGTTTGTCCTTTAATTTCTTTAGGTTCTTTGTGTTTAGGATCCCTTAAAATGGGTTCGGCATGGTAGCACTCGATCAATACGAGTTCCAGCTCATTCGTCCAGCTGACGCTCATTTTGACGCAAACGCAAACAAATACATATGAGCACGACCTTACGGCACCGAGTCTCAATATATATTACTATACTCTATGCTCGCGCGTTACTGAATTCACGGCCACGCTCATTCTATAAATATTAGTCTATGCGGCCACGCGCGTTACTGAATTCACGCGCGAGTGTGGATGCGCTTGCGTTCACGGGAGGTTCGCGCTTTGCAAACCCTTTGAAGCGGGCGCAAATACCGACACTGAACCGCAAAGCCCGTGAACGGGCGTGAAAGCCATCCACATTCACGATCGCGGCCTTAACGGGTGTTCGCGGCGCGAATGTGGAGCCATATATTTCTACTATGGAAAGAGAGGGCAAGAGTAAATGAAACGACTGACTTCTGGTTCTGACAGCTGACATCGACTTTGACAATTTGATTTATTTGACATCAGTTGATCCGGTTGATCGGTAATTCAGCAATAGCACAGACCGAGCCATTATTTATAGTAATTTTAAGTAAGTAAATCGAAACAAATCGTGAAATTGAACCGCATTAACTAGGTACATACTCTAAACGCTCAAATTAATTCGTTAAAACCATGCTGACATTGTACTACTTAATGAAAAATTCTGTAAAAGAAAAACTTAAAATAAGTGCTACCGAATATTACAAAACTATACTTGAAAATAACAACAGACATTTGAAAAGGAATAAGGAAGGATCGTTGTCTAAATGCCGAGTTTGCTTACAAGAAGGTTCTGTGCCGATTTTCGGGACTGTAGACACGATTTTTATTATAGAAACATTAGCAATTCTCTCGAATATAGAATTGAGAGAAGACGACGAGTATCCAAACTTTCTGTGCGATATTTGTCACGAGTTTATCAAAGGAGCTATATTGTTTAGGAAAATAGCGAGACGATCAGACGACATTCTTAGACAGCCAGTCAAAGAAGAAACAGTTGATGTACATGAGGAATATGATCAAGATTTAAGCGACAGTTGCGTCTACGATACGGAAGAACCAGAAAAGTGGGAAATAGAAAACGAAGATCTTGGCGAGGTGAAACTCGAAAAGAAACCAAAAATCAAATCAACACCAAAAGTAACTTGTAACATTTGCAATAAAGTCGTAAACCGGTCATACTACAAGGTGCACATGACCATGCACGACCCTGACCATAAGAAATATGTTTGTGATGTGTGCGGAAAGTCATTTAGACTGAGATGTGCTTACCACAATCACAGCCTCAGACATGGCAATGAATTCCCATATAAATGCCAATTCTGCCCATACAAAGGAAGATATTCTGAGTTACTTAAAACCCATATGAGAACCCACACTGGGGACTACAGGTACATGTGTACTGAATGTCCTGCCAGGTTTCTGTTTAAAAGTAATTTAAACAGTCACGCATTAAAACATAAAGAGCCGCAGTTCCAGTGTGATGCTTGTAATAGGGCTTTTTACACTAAACTGATGGTGCGAAGGCATTATGAAGCTGATCACTTGGGCATTAAGAACCATGTCTGCAATATTTGTGGGAAAGCATTTGGATACAGAAATGCTATGATGAAACATCAGAGGCATGTTCATAAGAGGGAAAAGCGGTTATTTGGACGGGTGCCCGCTTATTTAGAAGCTGAACATAGGAATGAGGATGGCTAACAGTTATGTTATTTTTATTATTCATGACCTTTGGGTGTTACTTTATGAAATAAAACAGATAAAAATTTAAAACCATCTATTGACAAAGCTATCAAGATCCAATTTGAAAATCTAATTAGTAGATAATAATGTTACTTAAATATACAATGTATCTATTTGTCATTACTTATATAAAAAATAATACTTAGGTAGTAATGATTCAAATTTAAAAGTCAAAGACCCAAATTAGTCCTTATAATGTTTAATCCAGGTACATAATAACCATTGTTCCATACATTTGGATCGTTGGCCTTTGTCATTCACAACTTTCGGTGGGAAAATGTTGAAAGTGAAAGCATTACCGTGAGGATAGGTGTGGTTCAATGAGAAAATTAAGGTTGAAATCGGCACAGTAGTTTTTAAGTTTATTCATTACAAATATACACACACACAAAAATACAAATCTTTCCTCTTTATAATATTAGTGCAGATTTATTCAGACCTATGACTGTCCCCACCCAGTGTCTGGCAGGGGCAGAAACTAATTCATATAAGATTTAATTTATAAAATAATTACAGGAAATTGTGGATGGATCTGCCTGAGATTATCAGTGTAAATAAGACATGTTAAACTTAAGTATAAGTTTAGTTATAAACTGTGAAACCTTAAAACAGTGTTTGAGGCACACTTTTGTAATAAATATTTTGACTGAATAGTTTTGTTTATGATTTTAAAATATCTTCTAATTTATTTATTTCTGCCTCTATGTAGGCTGGTGTTCTTCCATTCAATTTCTTTTGTCGTTTATGAACATCAAGTTGATGCCTCATCATAGCCTTTCTGTATGCAAATGCTTTTCCACAAATATTACAAATATGATTCTTTATTCCTAAATGATCTGCTTCAAAATGTCTTACTAAAATAAGTTGAGAATGGAACCCTCTCTGGCAATTATCACATTTGAACACTGGTTCCTTGTGCTTTAGTGCATGCTTATTTAAATTACTCTTTGTTAAGAATCTAGCAGGACATTCTGTGCACATATATCTATAATCTCCTGTATGGGTCCGCATATGAGTTTTTAAGAGTCCAGAATGACGCCCTCTGTATGGACATATTGTGCATTTATAAGGAAATTCTGAACTGTGTGTAAAATAATGGTTTCTATAAGCACATCTTTGGCGAAATGATTTGCCGCAAATATCACAAACAAATTTCGCCACAGTTTGGTTGTGGAGAGCAAAATGCTCCTTATAGTAGGCTTTTGTGATGATCTTGAAGCAAATCCTACACTGTACTTTAGGTATCTTCTTCCTGTATCCCACAGGTTTAGAATTATTACTACTTAATTCATTGTCACACTCAACTGAAGAGAAGAAGTTATGCAGCAATGTTGAAGAATTGTCAGTGTTTTCATTTTTCAAAGTATCTTCATTGTGGAGGTCACGGGCTTTGCTGGTAGGTTTCCTGCTTTTCGCTGAAGCATTTCTCAAAACCTGATCAGATATTTTAGCGGTTTTTCTGAATAGTATAGCAGCATCTAGTAATTTCAAACAAGAATCACATAAGAACTTAGGATGTTCGTCGTCTTCACTTATTTGTATATCACCGAACGTGCGAATATCTTCGGAAATATCGGGTCCCTGGTAATTGAATATGGGCAAAGTACCATTCTTGAGACATATTCTGCATTTTTCCTCGGTTGTTTCTTGTCTAGTAATAGCTGGAGTTTCTATGTCATCTAAACTTCTGTGATACCTTTCGTACGTCGCTTTCTTAAACAGTTTTACTATGTGGTATGTTGATACCATTATTTTCAAGTTTCAATATAGTGGCTGTTGTTTTGCTTTGTTACAATCACAGAGTAGGTTCTTTTTAACTGATCTAGAGGTTACACCATTACAACAATAAAAAATAATCGGCGTTTCGTCAGTTTACAAACGCTTGACGTTGACAATTTGACATTGACATGACGTTTTGAGGTTTTTTTTTTTTAATTTAACCTCGAAGGGAAGGCTATAGTCTTTCGACCATATTGCCTAGTCTAACGTCCAAGTATTTTCTTTCGTAATAGGTTTTATACAATAACGTCTTTCGTATTAAATTTTCATATTTAGTTTTTTTAAACTGTCTATGAAACGGATATGACAACTTTCACGGACTTACTAAAAGTCCGTGAAAGTTGTCATATCCATTTTTGTCAAATCCAAGATAGTAAACGTAATTTTAGTTTTTACTGTCAAGTCAAATGACTTGAACATACTTGTCAAATAAATTTTAAATTAGCTATATCCTCATAGAAAAAACATAACCTACAAAATACTATGATTGAAAAACAATATTATCAACTAAACGTTTTTACGTTTAATCAATAGGGGTGGGCGTTGCGACGACGAACTGTTTTCAAAGACCGTTTTGTGTTCTGCGCTGCGACGATGAAACCGGTTTACTTCCTGGGTTCAAACAGTCTTCGAATTACTTCGTGCGATTTTATATTTTACGCCTATGAAAATACAGTCGAGAACGCAGTGATACAACTATCGTTCTCACTAGACTCGTCGCGTCGCCGCGTTCGTTTACAAAACAGTCCTTACAATAAATTGTAAGAAACTAACTATTTCACTCGACGTCGTCGAGCTGTGTTCTGCGACGATGGAACAGTTTTACGTTCTGGGTTCAGTCTTCGTTACACAAACTAGTCTTCGAATTACTTGGTGCGATTTTTTATTTTACGCCTATGAAAATAAAGTCGAAAACGCAAAAATTCAACTATCTTTCTTATTAAAGTCACTCGTTGTCCTTAACGTTTCACTAGACGAAAACGCAATTCTATTCCATGTTGGATAAGTTTCTTCTTCGTCACCATCTTCAAACCAGTTGCAACGACGACCGTTTTCTGCAATCGTTTTCGTCGTCGGGAAAACAGTTGCGTTGCGTTTCGTCCGTCAAAAATTCGACAACGACCCACAATATATCTATAGATACTCTGTGAATCAATGGTGAAGTGTCAGTGTCACTGCATTATGTCCGTGCATAGATAATATTACTATTATCATAGCACCACAGTACATTACTACGTCTTTTCATTGTTATTTAGTTCCGAAGATTAGTATGTACATAGTAGAGGTATACACGGCGACACATCGTCATAAATTTCCAGTATAACGTGGCCTCGCTATGTATAGATTTCCCGTACAATGAGATCCTCTTAAATTGGTTTTATACCTTGATTTGTTGCCTTGCGTATGTACCGCAAAGGTACACAGACGCACAACGTCTTTACTTGTTATAATATAAACTTTACTTTTTAATACAGTTGCTCAAAAAGTGGTGTATTGCAGGGACGTATAGCGTTCGGGATGTGGGCTATTACATACTAGTGCTTTTTTTTTACATTTCCCGAACTCGTGCGTTCTCTTTCCCAACTGTCAAAATAATGTCTATAAAAAGAAAAACCAACCATGAAGTTTTTACTAAATAGTTTTTGTAATTCATATAAACGTATATTTCTAAAAAGAAGCTACTAATTTATTTCAATATCAGAATGAATTAAATGAGTTAGGTTAGGTTTCATTTCATTTCATCTCATTAAATTTCTTTTTCATTTCATATCAATAAAAAAAATCTACTGAAGACTAAGCTGTATGGCTAGTTCCGTTTGCCTACCAAAATGGGTGAAGAAAAAAAAAACTCTGCTTATATTTTAGGGTTGGCGCCATTTTCCAGAAATATTCTTTGCGAGTTTAGTTGTTTGTTGCACAAAATGAGTAATTTCGACCCTATTTTTTTTGAATGAACACCATCGGAATTCAGTATAATTGCACAAAATGCTTCGGAGAACATTTTACCGGAAAAGTCAAATAGTAATTAAGCAACCTAAAACTTCCCCAGTTAGTTTAAAAAACTGTACCAATTTCAATGTACATGTGTACTATAACTTTCATAAGAAATAAATGATTCGTTAGTTGAGTTTATTGTGTTTTTATTATTTTATAAAATTGCTTCATTTTTTCGCAACTGTATTAAAAATAGTCGTTCAGTACACCTGCGGAACCGTCATTGCAACTTGTTCCGACTGTCAACCCACGCCTTCGGCTGCGCCTCGGCTCGGGTAGACATTTGTCGGAACTCTTTGCAATGACTGCCTTTCCGCACTTGTAATGAAATATACTATTGTGCGTGTTTATAGATCATTAGAGGGTAAAAAAAGCCCTCAATCACGGGCGATTTTTTATCGCACCCTTTGTTTTTCAACACTCAATTTTGAGCCAGTCATTAAGAATATAAAGCCGGGTACAGACTGCTGCAACGTAACGTGCAAGGTAACATGAAAGGAGCATTTCATAAGTGTGGACGCAGCGCGCGCACGAACCGACCATGAGCGGCGAACATAGCTCAGTCTGCCGAGAACACGCAAATGATATGTTTTTTGTAAAAATATTGTACCTACACATTTTTTTTTTTCGGATGGGTAATCATTAAATGAAGAAGTCATTTGATGATTACCCCCTCAGTTCCCCCCCCGTTCTGGGCAGAGCAAGAGGGAGTGTCAGACTTTTACTGACTAAAAGGAAACCATCCAACATCCATGGATGTTGGATGGTTTCCTTCATCGCCCTTTATGTTCCGGGGCCACGGTATCCCTTGCTAACAGTCTCGCAACCCCGGCAGGCATCGGCCCTTGCGGACCCCTTCCTTTTTGCTGACTCTCTTTAAGGCGCGCGTGAAACACGAACGCGCCCGCCGTCGACACGGCCTGTCGTCATGAGACGGACGGACGGCGAGCTAGCCCATAGCCCACCATCCACAGGCCCACGCCTACGGTATCCGGGGGCCACCACGTGGCCCCCGGCTACCGTAGGCGCGGGCTTCTCGCGGACGCCCGGGGCGTCTCACGCGGCGACCGGGACGTGAGGTTCTCTCCCTCTCACGTTCCGCCACCTCCTTCTCTAGCATGACTGCTTTGCAGAAGGAGGTGACGGCGTCCCATTCCGTCTCGCTCCGGACCATGGCTTGCACCAGGGCCGGACGCTAGAGGTCGCCGCCACCGATTTGTTCTGTACACTTCAATACATTACTTTTTCTTCACTCCATGATTCAAGTGTAGCCTCGTCTTCTTCCTTCATTGCTCGCGCGCGTTCCGCAGTACAGACACATGCAACCTGTCCACACAGAGGCGCACCGTGCACACTGCGCGCTAGAGATGAAGCGTATTTATTAGAACAGATCCAGGCACTAGGTATATAACGAGATTAGGTTGCGCCTATTCCATCTTTTTAAATACTCGATCCACCTAGTCTTACTGCCTACGCGGCGTTCGGCACCCACTGCTCGCTCGTATCGAAGTCCGAAGTACCGGCGCTGACGCGGCGAAGCGAGATAGCATTTTGTTGCCATAGTTACTAGTCTGCTTTGCCGCTCACTCGTGTTTTCCTAAAATCATTCGTGTGCCAATTATTTGGATTTGAACCATATTTCAATGCAAATAAAAGTAACGCAACGCGCACTCATGTTTACCTAAATAATTTGTGTGCTAGTCATTTGAATTTGAACAATATTCCAATACAAATAAAAGTAACGCGAAGCGCACTCGTGTTGTGCAATAATACATTCTGTCCTTTTTTAATTACATTATTCCAGTCTTCTAAGTATATGTCGGCGTCATCATGGCCGTCGTCGTTGAGAGTCACACAATACATTGGTTTGCACCAATATATACACACAGTTACACAATTATTATTCAGCAATTAATAAACAGTAGGAAATATAAGCACCAGTTTAAAGAAAATACCTTACTCCAGTTCAGAGTGTTTATTCCATGAGGCAAACCAAGAATGACCTTTCTTTCACATTACAACGGCTTTTATAGACAGAAATTCAAACTGAGGTTGGTAGTGATAGGTAGAATAAAATTAACAATATTTAATTTTGCAAGGCGGGAGAGATCAAATTAACTACATAATATGTTCGCTCTAAACTAGACTCCTAAATTATTCTAGCGAACATATCAAAATAAACTCCTATTAAAATAAACAGAAGAAACATTACATTCACAACATTTTACATAAATCAAACATAATTCTTATTATTGGAGCAAACGGAAATTACGATTACTTTTAAAATTAAATAGACGGAAATACAAATATTAGTTCAGTAATTCAACACATGTCAAATAGAAATCTCACTACCTTACATTACAACTATTAATTCAATAAACCTGCAGTCAAAATAAAAACGGAACTACCCTCAAATTTCAAATAACGGTTTTGCGCCCATATATTCTTGTAAATATTCGATGTGAATGTAGAATGATCCACTTGCACTAGTCGAGTATCAAATAAGGACGGCGGATATGATCTCAGTGGCTGCCGGCTCGCCATATTGATACCTACTTATTGTACCTACGTCTCGTATTCGATACGCGTATCGGACTTAGGCAAACATTTTTCGTAACGAAGTTTTGTGTAGAACTTTTGATTTTAGTTTAATGAAAACATTAATTAATGTAAGGCTGATTTGGATATAAAAAAAAACAATGAAGACAGGTAAAAAAAAAAAATTGTACCTACTACTGAAAAATTAATTGAATCTTTTGAATACGCCAACAATCTACAATGTACTTAGATAAACCTTTATGCTGACAGTCGTTAACCTATGTAAAGTATGACGGGAAGATTACAATTCATTACTACGTATGTACCCTGTACCTGCACGTATAGGTGGTACGCACAAAGACTAAGCAATAAGCATACTAATTTAATGTATGCGTACTTAATGGACTAGGTGGTATAGGTATTTGGATCAAGTATTTGTACGGAATCGGACTAGATGGACTTAGTACAAAATTTACCTAGTACGACTCATCTCTACTGCGCGCCCCTATGTGTTCGGCAAAAAAACCGACAAACAAACGGCGGGCACGCACGTGTTGTAATGCTCTGTTCACGCGCGTAGTGTGCGCGGTTCGTGCGCGCAAGGCGTCCACACTATGGGAATTCTGTTTCATTGCATGATACATTGCGACACTGTGGACGGCAAATTCTTTCATTACGCGTTACATTTCGTAAGTCTGTACTTGGCTTTATAGAGCCTTGATCAGCCCCCGTATTCACATTCGCCTCGATGCGATTTGTTGAGCTCTAGAACTAACGAGTGTGTTATACATACCTACAACTTTCCGTATCGAACCGTTTGTAAATACGGGGGCAGAGCGCATTTCTCCGGTTTCTCCCTGTCCATGTCATTCAAGCGTCAACAGTTCAGAACAACCATACTGCAGTTACTGCACTAAGTAGGTACTCGTAACACGTACTACTACTACTACCCACTACCTTTTGGTTTTTAGGGTTTCTACTCTTTGTCCAGGACATGCCGGTTTCCTCACGATGTTTTCCTTCACCGTTTTGAGAGCAGTGGTGATGAAATAAATTACACAAAGTAATGCGCCTGCCTGGGTTGGAATCCACGACTTACTGTTCGTAAGTCGGGGCCGCCACCACTGGGCCACCGCTGCTCTCAAAAGGAAAGGAAAACATCGTGAGGAAACCGGCATGTCCTTGAACCAAAAAATTCGAACACATGTGACATCTACCAATCCGCACTGGGCCCGCGTGGTGGATTATAGCCCATTCCCTCTCATAGAGAGAAGGCCTGTGTCCCAGCAGTGGGAACATTAATAGGCTGATGATGACTCTTTGTCCAACATGAAGACGTCGTGAGTACAGAGTTACAAAATTCTTTAAGCATATTATTCTACTCTTTGCAAAATTCACTGGGCTGAGTTGTTGGGAAACATGTTCTAAATGTCTCTAACAATGTTACAACTAAGATGAGGGGTTAGTTCCAAAATTGGCCACACGCCAGAAGAAAACGGCTTTACCTCGCAGATTATGAGACTCTCAAGTGGAACGATGGTCTTCGAGGGGGGCGAGGATCGAGCAAAATGACGTGTGGACTCGTCTAAGGGGTAGAGAAGTCCATGTCCAACTGAACGTGAACTGAACAGTGGACTATGTTCTGTGAACTGAACAGTGGACTATGTTCTGTGAACTGAACAGTGGACTATGTTCTGTGAACTGAACAATGGACTATGTTCTGGGAACTGAACAGTGGACTATGTTCTGTGAACTGAACAGTGGACTATGTTCTGTGAACTGAACAGTGGACTATGTTCTGGGAACTGAACTGTGGACTATGTTCTGTGAACTGAACAGTGGACTATGTTCAGGGAACTGAACAGTGGACTATGTTCTGTGAACTGAACAGTGGACTATGTTCTGTGAACTGAACAGTGGACTATGTTCTGGGAACTGAAAAGTGGACTATGTTCTGTGAACTGAACAGTGGACTATGTTCTGGGAACTGAACAGTGGACTATGTTCTGTGAACTGAACAGTGGAATAAGTTCATATTTTCTGCCCTCTTAATTAGGTATTTCAATTCTTAAAACTATGGTATCTATTATTTCCAAAGAACTTTTCAGCAAGGACAGAATCTTGTAATGTGAAAAAAATTTGTTTACAATGGCCTACTCTGAAGGGTAAAAGGATGAATGTAGTTTTGGTAATGGATGGAATGGTAAATCAAACAGTTGTTTTGTATTACAAAAATATATATTTTTTGTATTTGGCAACTTTAAACAATACTATAAAAACAAAAAATTATAATTAAATATTAAAATCATTGGAGGTTCATAAATTCTGTTTTTAGATATGAGGGTATTCGACCCCTAGGCCTAGGGATCTTATCCCGATTGTGTACTTTCAACTGATGACTCAACAAATTGTCGCGGTGTCCAAACGCTTTTCCACAGACCTCACAAACATGTGTTTTAACTAACTTTTTATGAATAATTTTTTCATGTTTATCAAGGTCCCGTTTTCCATAAAAACCTTTACCGCAGTCCTCACATTTATAGCTATAAAGACGTTTGTGCCTCATAAGGTGTTTAGACAAGTTACTCTTTGTTATAAACCTAGCTGGACATTCAGTACATTTGTAATTATAGTCTCCCGTGTGTGTTCTCACATGAATTTTGAGGAGTCCTTGATGCAGTCCTCTATATGGACAGAACTGACATTTAAATTTTAATTCACTGCCATGAGTTAGGCAGTGAGTTTTGAATGCAGACGGATGTTTGAACACCTTGCCACATTTATCACAAATGTAACGTCTCAGTGGACCATTGTGCTTCTCAAGGTGTGATTTAAATTCACTTTCTTTAACTTTCCTGTCACACACAGGACATTTGTTATATGTCGGTGGTGATGGCAGTGGTGATTTTTTTCTTTTACCAATTTGTATTGTTTCACTTTTCGTTTGATGCATTTTTAAAACATGACTTTTGTAATAATACATGTTAAACATTTTGTTACAAATTGTGCACTTTATGAGCATTTCAGCTTTTTCTTTGTCAGTACCGTGCATTTTCATGTGAATTTTAATATATGATTTGCTTATATGCTTACCACACATTTCACATTCAATTTTACCATACAATTTCTCATACTTTGCTTTGTATTTTTCTCTGTGTTCCTTTAGATGTTTTCTATATGCACTTTTTAGAACAATGGTATGGCAAACTTCACATTCTTTTTGATGTGGTAGTATTTTTCCAAAAGATTTTTCATTCTCTGTTGTTTCTCCATTACTATTAAAATCCATGCGATTGTTCTGGTCCAGTTTTTGTTTATCTTTGTCAGAAACAATAATCATGATCGTTTCACTGTCTGCTTCAGTAATGGACCCATCGTCCTCACATGTAACGTGAAGTAAATCTGTTTGGAAGTCTTTATTATCACTGCTGTCTTCAGTATAAGCTTCATAAAATGCAGGATTATAACTGGAAGTCTCATTTTCATATTTCACCCTGTCAAAGTTAAATGATTCAGACTCTGAATCAGAAGTTAAATTAAACTCGAGATATTCTTTTTTAATGTAAATTTCATCTTCTAGTTTAGAATCTGACTCTTCTGTATCACTATCTGTATTTGATCTCTTGAGTACTTCATCAGATTGTTTGGCCGTTTTTCGGAATAAAATAGCCGCTGCAAGCAGCCTATGGCAATCATCACATAAATACTGCGGTAGGTTATCATCTTTACGAATTATAATCTGTCCAAACTCCGTCACATCATCGGAAATGTCGTTAGAGCCGAATATTGGTATCTCACCGTCGTCCAAACATATTCTACACTTTTCAATAGAATATTTTTGCCCATATTTTACATTATATATTGAACTACCAACATGGGATTTGTTACGAGTGAGCATTGTTGAAGTTTTAGAGCGTATGTGGTTGTAGCACTTGTATTTAATAAGGTTACAAAACGAGCGTTAACACAAACAGAATTTTATAGGTAAACACAGACTAACGGAGTTTGACATTACACAAATTATATACAATTTAATTCAACACACTTTGCTCACCATGTTATATGAGTGAAGAATGGAAGAATTGGAAGATGTCGATGAATGAATAAATAACTAACTGTGTGACATGACTGACATGCTTTGTGTGATGAAAATGAGAAACTGTTTTTTGACAACTGACAGTCAAAGGCCGCGTTCCGAATTGCGCTGTAATCGATTTGATCGTCCATAAACCCGTTCCGAATTACCGTGAGCGCGATATCGATGTCCCTTGAATCGTCATAGATGACGTCATGACATGCGCCATCTTGCGATTACACCGACTATGCCTCAAACAAATATCACCTAGAGATGGGTAACTCAGGAGTGATAGATACAAAAGATATGAATCATTCCGTTTCAATCAATCTCTCTTCATATCATTTCGTATCCGAATGTATCAGTATATCTTTCTTTACACCTCACTCACTCGTCGATCATCGCGTCGGATTGCTTCGTTGCGCGTCTTTGGTTGAACGTCAAGCAAGCCTACTTATGTTAAATTTAATAATTATTTTAAACTATAAAATCAAGTTCATTTTTCTAGTGCTTTTTTATCATTCATCCATCATATCAAATAGATCCGATACATATCTAGAAAGAAATCGGAACGGCAGCCAAATAAATCAAGAAGATACATAATTATAACGATTAAGCAAAGTGCCTACTTATCTATCACTCTTACTGATTTATTGAATTGAGTTGAGCGAAGCGAGCCTGAGCAGCGCAGTGCAATGCGCTCAATGCGCTGCGTGTCGTGTGCGCCAGCGTGAGCTACTGATACATAAGGATATAAAGATATAAAAGAGTGATACATATCCCAGTGATCGAAAGATACATATCAATCTTTTCTTTTTAGTGATACATTTTGCCCATGTCTAATATCACCGTGAGCGCTGTCAAAAATGACAGTTGTGTTGACACGTTGTGTTGTTTTGTTATGAACTTATCGCTAATACAAACACATCCATCATGCTTTTTATCGTCGTTCTCTATCTCAAAATCTGAGTTATCAGTGTCGATAGAATCAACCAACATAACCTCCATTTTCAAAAATGGGTCTTGTGGAAGGTTTTGGTTTGGGGTTATGTTCACCGTCAACGCGTTCACGAGCGTTCCGAATTGATGACAGCTCGTAGCTGTCATAATCGTGATATCTAAATCGGAACGCCAATTCACCGCTCACCTCATGGATAAGATGCAGCGGTGTATAGGTTTATTTCTAGATATTTCGAAAGCTTTTGACACTGTCTCTGCGCCCATACTTTTGTCGAAACTGGAACGCATGGGAATTCGTGGCCCTGCTCTTGACGTTTTTTCAAGTTATTTGGAGAATCGTTTCCAACATGTTCAATTGGATGAGGTAATAAGCGATAAAGCTAGAATAGAATACGGCGTCCCACAAGGCAGCATTCTGGGTCCAACCTTGTTCCTCATCTACATTAATGATCTGTGTTCACTTCCACTAACTAACTGCTTCTTATTTACATATGCTGATGATACAGCCCTACTTGTTCATGGGAATGATTGGAGTGAAACAGAAAAATATGCTCAGATGGTGTTGGACATTGTCATGAACTGGTTTGGCAATAATTTGTTGACTCTGAATGCAGAAAAATCGAAGCTTGTTTGTTTTTCTTTAAGTAATAAGACTCAGCCAAACACAACGCCGATTGTTAAAGTACACAGTTGTTCTCAAGACTCCTGCTGTACCTGTCCTACTCTGGCAACCACACCTTGTATAAAATACTTGGGCGTGCAAATTGACAAACACCTGAACTGGTATAGTCATATTGATAATCTAGTTAACCGAACGCGTAAACTAATTTCCATCTTTAAGAAACTCCGTTGTTCGGCTGGCTCGGAAACACTTATGATGGTCTATTACTCACTCTGTCAGTCTCTTCTCCTATATTGTTTGCCGGCTTGGGGTGGCGCTTGCAAAACATACTTTCTGAATTTAGAGAGAGCCCAGAGAGCAGTTCTCAAAGTTATGTTCGGCAAGCCCTCTATATACCCTACTTTGGAACTTTTTAGGGAATGCAGGGTTCTGACAGTGAGAGGCTTATATGTACTACAATGTGTATTAAGGAAACATCGTCTGCCGTTCATAGCAAGTACTAAACGCCGCGCAGACATTGCCCTTCCTCCAGTTAGACACAAAACAACTTTCGCACAACACCAATTCACCTACCTCAGCTATATTCTATATAATAAAATCAATAAATCTCTCCATATCCACAGTTTAAATTATCACCAATGCAAAAGCACAGTTAAAGAATGGCTAATTGAGAAATCATATGACGAGACCGAAAAACTTCTCCTCCCACATGCATAAGACAGATCTCCGCTCCACTTTCACACTTACTCACACATTAACCATTACTACATCTACTAGGACACATTCACACCATACACGAACTGCACTTTCGCATTACTTACACATACACAACATACCTACTACACCTACCACAACCAACTCACTCTAACTCAAACACTCACAAACATTTTTATTACGAATTATTTTTTATTTTTTACTCTACTTTTCTTTTTCTAAACACAAAAATAATAATTAAATTTATATTAACCATGTTACTGGTGAAAACAGTTTTACTGACATTTTTGATCTTCCATCTTATGGAATCACTGGTCCCCAAGTCACAGGCTATAAACCTAGTTTGGGTGCCAGGAGATAATACTTAATGCACTTTATGTTGTACCATATTACTGTACTTGTAACCTTTGTAAACACTAAAAAAAAAAAAAAAAAATTATAGCTGTGAGCGATTATTTCCTAATACGGAATGCAACCAAAATTTGACAAAGCAGTGATGTAGCCTAAAAACCATAGACTTTTAGTAAGATGCAATTAAGTTACACTTAGTAGAACATTATTTTTTATATAACATTATTTAAATAGTCTGTCGTTTTAAGGAGTATGTTATACTAGAACCTTATTATTAAACAACTGTACCGTTATTCGAAGCCTAATAAATTTATGAGAGTGGCAACACTGCTTTTCCCTGATTGGTCGTACTATACGTCTGTCTCTTTCTAATATCGCCGTCCCTTTCACTCCTTCCCCTCCACCAGCAGGAGCGCTCGGAAATTCTCGAGCGCCGTGTGCTTCATTGGTGTCGTGTTTTTCGCACTGAGTGGTCGTATACTAGTGCTCCAGGTGAGTGCTCAAAACACGTTACAATTTAAAATTAAAATTTTCTTAACGGATTTTTCCGTTCGACTTTAAAGTAAAATTTCATTTTTACTTTTGTAAAAATATTAATTATTTTGTCTCTTTAGCTTTAAATGAGTGCGTAGTTCTAAATAATTCTAAAAAATATTACATAAATTGCGCGCTTTAATAGTTGTTTTTTCTTAGAATCATGGATACGTCGTCGTCTTCAAGTGATAGTGAATCCGGCAGTGAGTTCTCAACTGAACGACAAGATCCAGCGGTACCGGTTCTAGCGCCAAACCCGGCGCCGCCATCAGCACCGGAACCGGTGGCACCGCCATCAGCACCGGCACTTCCCGTGCCGGTTCCACAGTCCGAGCCGCTAACCGTCCAGCCCCCAGGGCAGGACAGCGCTTGTAGAAAACGTAAGTCTGGCTCAGAAGCCAAAAAATATCGTAAGCGTGCTCGTAGGCAAGCAAATGAACTAGCTTTGCATTCGTTAGCTGCGCAAGTTACCGGTATTCAAGATTTTTTTATCGCAACAGTATAGTGTAGAATCTGTTAATAATGTGCCGGATAATGATAGTGATGTGTCATTAGATGTTAGCGGAGAACTTTACAAAACGCCGGATGTGCAATCGCAAAAAGCGTCACAAGCAACGGATGTGCAATCGCAACCGGATGTGCAATCGCAGAAAGCGTCACAAGTACCTCGCGAGTTTTCGATATCTGTAAATACCGTATTAAAGGAACCGACTATGCCTAAATCGGATCCGTCACTTGTTGACAGATTAAATTCTTTGCAACATTTTGATACCGATTTATGGTCTGACGTCAGGTACGCGGACGTACAAAAGAAATATTCTTCTACCCCCGGTTTTACAGACCTTGATTGTAATGATGAGATAAAACCGTTTGATAAATTTTCTAATCTTGCCGTGACCGAAAAAGGTTTTGCTGCGATTACACAGGTTTTACTTAAGCTGCAAGATGCTGTAGAAACAGGTTTCAGAACCTTATTGACATGGTTAGCGTCTACTGAGATAGTCGAGATTAATGCTATAGAAGAAAAAATTAAGGAGATTTTTGCGCACGGTGACTATCAAAAGATATCGAGTGACCTTTTGCAGGTAGTTTGCGGCCATAGAGCTGATTTGATTCAACAGCGCCGCGATGCTATTTTAAAGTCAGTAAAGGATAAATTTGTGAAAGCTTCCTTAAGGAAGATTCCACCGTCGCGCGAAAATCTCTTTAAAGCGGAATCATTCACAGCCGCAATTGATAAACAGGGTGGGGTAAATAAAGTATTTTGGCCTTCAAAGGCACAAAGCGCAAATAAATCCACCACAGCTACAGCTGCGCAAGCTGGGCCAAGCTAACCTAACAAGAAAGCTCCTGCGCAAGGAGTTCAACCTTACGTAATGCCACATGGCATACGTGCAGGGCCGCCAGCGCATGGTGTGCCTTTTAATCCTTTCATTCCTGCGCAAGGAATTTTTCCTTTATATAATCAGGCAATGGTGCCGTACCCTATGAGGCTGCCCGCGCAGGGTCCCAACTTTCGCCCTAGAGCACCGAGACCACAGGCTGCTTCGCAAAGAAACGCAAAGTCCAGGTCCTCGCGTAGAGGCCAGGCAAAGCAGGGTTACTGACTTCCAGGCGGGTCGCTTGCAAAGGTTTTTCCATGCATGGAAACAACTGCAAGCACCGCCAGCAATTTTAAAAATGAAATCTCAGGGATATCGCATCCCATTTTGCACAATACCTCCTCTTCACATGCCAGGGTTGACCAAGGATATAGTCACTCCTTATTCGCAAAAAATGGGCGAACATATTCAAGAGATGAAGGACATGGGCGTGCTCGAGATAGCTCAGCGGTCTCCAAGCTTCCTGTCCAACATGTTTTTGATCCCAAAAGAGGACGGCTCTTGCCGCCCTATATTCAATCTGAAAGAACTGAACAATTACGTTTGCCTCCAGAGGTTCAAACTAATAAATCATCTAAGAATATCATCATTCTTGCAACCAAACGATTGGCTTGCCAAAATCGACCTTTCAAACGCCTATTTTCACCTCCCAGTTGCTCAAAGTCACAAAAAGTTCCTTCGGCTAATATTTCAAGGCGAAGTCCTGGAGATGACATGTCTGCCATTCGGACTGTCTTCAGCTCCAAAGGTTTTTGCAACCGTGACCAACTGGGTAGCGGATGTTTTACGAAATCAAGGCATAAGAACGTTGGTCTATTTGGACGATTTTTTGCTGGCCAATCAGGAGAGACAGATCCTTCAGAGGCAGATAGGTGTGACTGTCCAAATTCTAGAAACCCTTGGCTGGCAGATCAATTACAAAAAATCTGTTCTGGAACCCCAGCATTCGCTCCAGTACCTGGGAGTTGTGTGGGACCCGGCCAAGAACCTAAAGAGCTTACCGTTGCAAAAACAGGAGAGCCTGAAAGAAAAACTGACTCGGATCAGCCGGCTCAAGTGCTGCAATCTGAGAGAGTTGCAGAGCTTAATAGGGTCACTGAATTTTGCGAGTCTCGTTGTCCCACACGGGCGACTCCATTTTCGGAGACTGTTAGCAGATTCTCATTACCTTCTGAACGAAGACCCTCGCAGGGTCTTTTCTCTCACGGAGGAGGCGATTTCGGATGTAGAATGGTGGTTGCGTCATCACAAGAATACATCCAATCTACATCCTCCCCCGGTGAGCCACTACCTGTCCACCGACGCATCTGGGTCAGGATGGGGGGCTCAGCTGGACAACGAAAAACTCAGTGGTGTTTGGGGTCCAGACGAGCTGAACCTCCATTCGAACCAGAAGGAGATGTTGGCAATATTGCGGGTTCTACAGATGAACGCCAGTCGGTTGAAAGGTGCCTCAGTGTCCGTCCAGTCGGACAACGGAACTGTTCTTTCGTACCTTCGGAACGAAGGAGGCACACGGTCGAAACCTCTCATGGATCTAACTTACCGTGTGTTTCATTATCTCCAGAGGTTCAATATTCAATTAATATTACATCACCTTCCGGGAAGGTACAATATGGAGGCCGATCACTTGTCTCGTGGCACCTTCTCCCGGCCGCAACGGAGAAAGTGTTCATGAAATGGGGAGTGCCCGAGATAGATCTCCTTGCCTCTCACCGGGCCCACGTAGTTCCCAGATACGTAACACTGGACTCGACGGACTCCAGGGCCGAGTTCGTGGATGCTTTCTCCCAACCATGGAGTTACAGACTGGCGTGGGTATTCCCGCCTCCGTTTCTGATCCCCAAAGTGCTCGCACATTTGAACAGCGCGACGGGGACTTATTTGATAGCAGTACCGAAATGGGACAGAGCTTTCTGGCGACCGGATCTACGGAACCGCGCAACAGCTCCTCCATACACGATCCACCATTTGACGGACATGTTAATCGATTGTGCAACCAATCGCCCACCAGCCAGAGTCCAAGACATGGTATTTCAAGTATGGCGTTGTGGGGGTGGGATCAAGCACTGACGGGCTGGTCCTCGGATCAAATTGAACTTCTTCTCAGTAGCTGGCGAGCTTCAACGAAAAAGTCGTATTTACCAGCATGGAGGAGATGACAGAGATGGGCTGATAATAATAATGTATCTTTCCGTAATCCAACTGGATCTGACTTGGCTAGATTCTTGTCTGACCTTTTCCAAAAAGAAGGTTTGTCTTATAATACTATCTTGTTACACAAATCGGTAGTATCTACCCTTTGTGACCCGAATAGAGCTAATAACTTGTCTTCTCACCCTATGGTGGTTCATATTTTAAAGGTTATTGCAGTTCAAAGGCCAAAGGAAAATAAACCTCCTATATGGGATGTAGATTCAGTATGTTCATGGTTAGAAAACAATTTTAATAACGACTTGTCCATTTATGAATGTTCTCAAAGAACAGCTCTAATTCTTCTACTGTGCTCAGGTCGCAGAGTGCATGACCTCACATTACTATCAATAGATCCCAGTAATGTACTTATCTCGGACGAGTCTATAATCTTTTGGCCTCTGTATGGCTCAAAAACTGACAATTACCAGTACAGGCAATCGGGTTGGGGTTTATTAAATAATCCTGACTCAGATGCTTTGAATTCAGTTTATTGGGTGAAAACATTGATCCGCTTGTCAAGTTCTAGAAGAGAGATGTGCCACGTAAACAACTTGTTTATAACAGTACGTGGTGAACCCAAGGCGGCCTCACGCACTGTTATATCTAATTGGGTAAGAAATCTGCTGCAGCAAGCAGGTGTCGATGCATCAGCAGGCAGTACACGAGCAGCGGTGGCCTCTAAGGGTTGGCTCCAGAACTTGCCTCTGGATACCATTCTGGCACGTGGAAACTGGAGATCGCAAAATACTTTTTCTCGATTTTATAGGCGAGAAGTCAGACCTGCGTTGCCTATTGCTAATAATATGGCTAATTTATTTCGTCCCATTTGATTAGGTATAAATAAAAGGTTAAAACTATTTTTAGTTGTGTATCTCTTTATATAGAAGGGTTCAGTTTGTTTGATTCAAAGAAATTTGTTTGTTTACTAGAAAAGTGTTATTTATGTTGCTTCTGCTTATGATTTTACTTTGCTAGAGAAAGATGTTCTATATGTTGCTACTTAGCTGCTTTTGTTTATGATCTTACATTGCTAGAGAAAGGTATTCACTTTTCATACTTTATAAATAAAGTTTACATAATTGAAGTTAAATAGCTACTCAGTTAATGTGGATTGAGTTTGCTTTGTCAAGGATTCATCGCTATAATAGGTATATGCTTATCACTTTATTTTTTACTTAAGTACAAAGTGTACTAAAGAGTTTATACTTTGTTGTTACATGTATGTTTTGATACCATATTACTGATTTGAGTGTACAATGTTTACAAATAAAACACATGATTTCGTTTAAATTTGATTTTATTTGTTTATTTAAATCCCATGTTCACATGTACTGTACCTACCAAAACATAGACCACAACTTAATTTGCTAATTTTACTGACACATACCTAATTTCAGTTTGTCCATCTTTATTGAGTTAAAACACTTGTATTTCACTGTTTCACACTGAATAAATTTCACTTTATTTTCCTCTTTGACTGTGGTAATGGTAATAATATGAAATGCATTTTTAATAACAAAGTAGTAGGTACCTACACACTTTCACTCCTATGAGGTAGACATAGTTACATTTGAGGTTCACAGTTTTATAATCACATCACATTGGTGTCCTCCACCAGGCACAATAAACAGGTCTCATAAAATTATTAGGCTTCGAATAACGGTACAGTTGTTTAATGACAGCGTTTTACCAAACAATAAAACGCTTATTAAACTACTTACCTTATTCGAAGCCTAACTTTTAATTCCTGCCTGGTGTTATTTATGAGACACAATGAAGCACACGGCGCTCGAGAATTTCCGAGCGCTCCTGCTGGTGGAGGGGAAGGAGTGAAAGGGACGGCGATATTAGAAAGAGACAGACGTATAGTACGACCAATCAGGGAAAAGCAGTGTTGCCACTCTCATAAATTTATTAGGCTTCGAATAAGGTAGTAGTTTAATAAGCGTTTTATTGTTTGGTAAAACGCTGTCATTTTTGATAACCTTTTTAAACTTATGTCAGATGTATTGCCGAACCGCTGTTATTAATGAAATTATATTTTTACATGTCACAACCACGAGTCTTATTTTATAATGATAAAATAGTTTTATCATGGTAGCAGAGCGTGGTTACAAGTGATAGTAACTAGAGAAGTCATCAACCAAGTTTAAAACAATCCGGTAAGACAAATATTCATAATGCAATCACCAAGTTGTAAAATTGACAATGGTTACCTGGAGGGTGTGAAAAACGGGTTCCATAAGTCAGATCGAAACACTAAACTGGTCGACTTGGAAATTTAAAGCGACATTACTACTAAGAGGTATGCCCGGTGGATTGGACGCGGTAAACGGTGCTCTAATAAAACCCGTGAAATCAACAACCAACAATGTCGACGAAATTTCTAAATATAATACTGCTCTCGAAAAATATAATAAAATTAATAGTTCTGCATTACTTCTGCTTACCGCAAATATGTAAGATGAAACTCTTCAGAAAATCATGCGTTTTAACTCATCTAAAGAAGTTTAGGACGAACTACATCGTCTATTCGATGGCACGTCTGAAGACAAAAGTTATGATCTATGTATGAGGTTTTTCAGCTATTCAAAGGATCCGTCACACGACATCACAACTCATATCTCCAAAATAAAAACCATTTGGTCAGATTTGATAAATGAATTACTTAATGAAGATAGATAAGTCTGAAATTTTACCAGATATCCTATTAATCTGCAAAATTCTGGATACTCTACCTGAACCATATTTCTCATTCAAATCAAGCTGGATGTTGATGTCAAAGACAGATAGAACAATAGAAAATCTGACTACACAACTCTGTGTCTATGAGCGCTCTATCTCTTTGAAAAATGAAGGTCCTGCAGAAGCTCTAGCCTTACAGAATTATAATAAAGTAAAGAAGAAATGTGGATATTGTGGAAAAGTCGGTCACAAAGTCAGGCAATGTCATAAATGGAAAGCTGACGGTAAACCAGCCAAGCCTGAAAGTAAACAGACCCCAACAAATTTGAACTTAATACTCATGCAAGTCAATACACATGTTAATTCAATGCATACACACTATGATACATCGAGTTGGTTCCTTGACAATGGTGCAACTAATCATGTCACCTGCCGGAACGACTATTTTTCTAGTTTTCAGCATTTTGAAGATAATCGTATAGTGACTACTGCTAATGGAGCTACTGGTGTCGATTCTGTCGTGAACAAACTAAACTTAATTTAGGCTATTGCTATCTTTTACTAAAAGACAGTGCGAGAAAAGGACGGCTATAGCTATGAACTAAGTTAGAGATGTCAAACTAGTTTATGCCTTGCGCTTCATCGTGTTTTTAGTCGACATGTTTTTACGTGCACCCTTCATTTGTATGGAAATATTAGTTAAAATTAAATTTGACAGCTCTAAATTACGTCCGTCTCTTTCTAGTTATATTAGAGAAAAAGAGATAGCAATAGCATAAATTAAGTTTAGTTTGTGCACAACAGAATCGACACCACTGTCAAAGCAATTGGCAAAGGTACTGTTGACTTGAAAACAGTTATCAATGGCAAGGAATCCAGAGTAACACTCTGTGATGTATGGTATGTACCTGAAATTATGCGAAACCTATTCTCTGTACTGGCCACTCAAGACAGACTAAATAAAAGTGTTTTCATGTCTGAAAGGGAACACGGCTCGCTGAAAGTGTTTGGACAAGTTAGACTGACTGGCAAAAGGATCAAGAATGGTGGCTTATACAAGCTCAATGTAGAGACTATTATAAAGTCAACACCTAATGTAAGCATTTTGTCAACAGAACACATACTACAACTGTATCACGAAAGGTTAGCCCATCAGAATAAAACAATGAGAACTAGGAATTAAAGTTCGACTAGATTCAGAATTGTGTACTGGCTGTATTTATGGTAAAACACACAGACAGTCTTTCGGAACAAGAGTACGAGCTAAATTACCTGCAGAAATTTTACACGCTGATGTATGCGGTCCATTCCCTCCTTCTTTTAACAAATTTCGCTACTTCGTTTTATTCAAAGATGGTACAAGTACAGACACATTTATTTTGTTCGACATAAATCGGAAGTTTACCTGAAACTCCGACAAATGTTACAAGAATGTAACGTAGCTGGATACTCTGTTAAAGAATTTCTTAGCGATAACGGAGGTGAATTTGATAATCAGAACGTCAGGTGTATTCTACAAGAAGCTGGAATTAGACAAAGGCTCATGATGCCCTATACACCCCAACAACATGTAACGTACCCCCCCCACACAATGGTCTTAGTGAACGTGAGAATAGAACCTTAGTTGAAGCCGCTCGTACAATGATGCATGCTCACGAAGACTTACCGTTTGCTACATGGGCAGAATTAATAAATACCGCTGCGTACGTGTTAAACAGAACTGGTCCAACTTCAGAAAATGGAAAATCACCATTTGAATTGTGGCTTAAGAAGAAGCCAGCAATCAGTCACCTAAAAATAATTGGATGTGAATGTTATGCTCATATTCCTCAACAAAAAAGGAAAAAGCTAACTAAAAAGGCCGAGAAATGCATTCTAATTGGATATGACGGTGATGAAGGCTATCGCTTACTGAATAAACATGGTAAACTCATAAGGTTAAGAGACGTTACATTTAATGAATCAGTATTGACTCCGTTTGGCCAAAGTGATTTGAAAGAACAGCCTTCAGTCGAAATAGCGAAAAAAAAAAAGAAAGAAAAAGAAAATAGCTTGGATCGCGCTGCAAGTAGCTCTGATGAGCTTGGTTCGACTTTGCCCCCCACATCGCCGGATTTGGTTGCGAGTCAGGAAATAGAAAGCCAAGATGACTCTACTGAACCATTACAAACGTCTTCAGAAGCATCAATGCCAGAATCACCTCATTATGAAGACGCCTTAGATGATGGTGATGATACTGAACGACCAATAATCTCAGATGATATAGCTGAGATAGCCACTAGAATGACTCTACGAGGTAGAAGTCAAATACGACCGCCTATTAGATTCGGAGATTACGTCATGATGTCAGATGAAATTTTTAATCAGATAAATGAACCTAAAACCTACAAAGAAGCAATGACTAGTACGCATAAAGATCAGTGGGTCAAAGCAATGGAAAGTGAGGTGAAGTCTTAAAGGAAAACAAAACCTGGATAATGGTGGACCTTCCAAAAGACAGGAAGCCTATATCCTGTAAATGGATTTATAAGATCAAAACCAATGCTGATGGTTCTCTAGATAAATTCAAAGCAAGACTAGTTGCTAGAGGATATACACAGAAAAAGGGCATAGACTATGATGAGACTTTCAGCCCAGTTGCTAAGATGTCAACAATAAGATCAGTGTTAAGTGTTGCTGCAAATGAAGGCCTAAAACTCACACAGTTTGATGTATCAACTGCTTTTATTTATGGTTCACTGAGTGAAGATATATATATGAATCAACCTGATGGCTTCTCTGATGGATCTAACAAGGTTTGTAAACTCAATAAAAGTTTGTATGGTCTCAAGCAAGCGCCTCGGTGTTGGAATAAATGTATCGTGGATTATTTAAAAACCATTGGATTCAAACAATGCGATACCGACCCCTGCCTGTTTATAAGAAACCGTGCAAGCAACAAAATTATTCTTGCTCTCTATGTAGATGACGGTTTGGTCGCTGCAACAAATCAGGAAGATTCTGAAAAGTTAATGAAAGAATTGAAGAGAAGATTTAAAATCACGATAAAAGATGCATCCTATTTTCTAGGATTAGAAATAGAGGACCATGATCGTAATATAAAAGTGTCACAAAAGCACTACGCACAGAAAGTTTTAGATCGCTTTGGTATGAGTGATTGCAAACCTGTTACCACTCCTATACAAAAAGATGGACTGCCAGATCTGGATAAAGTGGTAGACCCTGCTTTATTTCCATATAGAGAAGCTGTGGGAGCACTCGCATATCTGACCGTTGGAACCAGACCGGACTTAGCATATGCTGTAAGCGTTATATCCCGGAGTCTAGAAAACCCTTCTAAAGAAGACATCCAGAGGCTGAAACGTATCCTAAGATACATCAAAGGAACTTTCAACTACGGAATAGTTTTTAAGAAGAGCTGCAATGCTGGAATTCTAGAATGCTACAGTAATTCTGACCACGGTGGAGACCAAAGTACCGGACGTTCGACATCAGGCATATTATGCTTATACTCTGGAGGAGCAATTTCTTGGACAAGTCGACGACAAACATGTGTTGCAATATCAAGCACCGAAGCCGAATTGGTTGCTGCCAGTGAAGCGTCTAGAGAGATTGTCTGGATCAAAAGACTCTTTGGTGAAATATCTAAATTGAAAGAAATACCGGCCGATAATGATGTAGCCATAAAGATCTCACACAATCCAGAACTCCACAGAAGAACCAAGCATATTGCTATTCGACATTTCTTTGTGAGAGAACTCGTTGCTAATGGAGAAATACGTGTAGAATACGTTCCCAGCGAGTTCCAACTAGCGGTTTTACTGACCTAAGCATTACATGAGCCACGGATTGTATCAATCGCAAAACAAATTGGCTTGATATAGTAATAGGGTTGCCAAAAAGGGAGGATGTTAAGGAGTATGTTTTACTAGAACCTTATTATTTTTGATAACCTTTTTAAACTTATGTCAGATGTATTGCCTAGGAACCGCTGTTATTAATGAAATTATATATTTACATGTCACAACCACGAGTCTTATTTTATAACGATAAAATAGTTCATGTTGGGGTCGGAACCGGAACCGGAGTCTGAGTTGGAGATGGTGGCAGAAGATAGATGTGTTCAGGCAATAAAAGACAGAACACGTGTTGTTCCCCGGGTGACATGCATAAACCTGTTCGTACACGTTAGCCGCAGCCGCCGCCCGCCGTTATCTGCTATGCTTCGACCTCCGATTAAAACCTCCGATTTAAAAGTGTCGGAACCGGAGGTGTAAGTTCAATCGGATCGGAAGTTCCAACATATCGGAGTCGGAGTCGAAGCTTCGTAACATCCCTGGTACAGACCAACGATTATAGTAATATAATATGGTAGACGCCAGCAGAGCCACTAAAAAGATTTTCACCTTTATAGTACAGGTATAAGGTTGATTGGGAAAATATAGCGGCGCGAGTGGCAATGTTGAAATTTGGAAAGAGCACATCGAAATCGATAAAATTACCCAATTTCAAATTTCCGGGAAAACTTTCCAGGGCAAACTTACAAATTACTGTTTAATGGTGTCGATTCTGTTGTGCACAAACTAAACTTAATTTAGGCTATTGCTATCTTTTGGTTCCCTATCCATTTGCATAAAATTTTAAGACCTAATATAATTTGGCATACTTTTGTTACTCTTTCGCATAATATTATTTACGTATAACAGCTTACGCATATTTTTTTTAAGCATAATTTCTCTAATCATAATAATGATTAAGCATAATATTCCGAAGCATAAAATCATTTACGCATAATGATATTAAAACATACTGTTTATAGGCATAACAAAGGCATAATTATGAACTCCTAAAATTTTAGACACTAATACACATTTTTATACAATAATGCTGTAATGAAATTTGTAGGCAAGCAAGCATGCAGCAAGCAAGCATGCAGCATGCAAGCAAGCATGCAACATGCAGCAGGCATGGTACCTGTCACGGCTCCGGCACTCCGGGGCTCCGGCGGTCCCACGCGAGCTTATCGTCGCAGATGTGTTTAACGCTCACCAATGCAGCTTCGGCTTGCTGGCCGGCTAGGCCGGCCAGCCTCAGCTGCGAAGGCGAGTGTTACAACCCCCTGCTCCTCAACTCGCGGGCCGCCTCGCCCCTCCGCGCCTACGCGATTCTAAATTGCACTCTCGGGGTAGGGCAGACAAGGCTATGTGGAGTCGGTTTTGCAGCGATTCGTTTCTGTCACTAACTTTTATAACACAACTTTATGAATTTTTAGTTTAAAATAAATACGTAAAAATAACTTAAATTTGATTCCGGTATTTATATTAATTTGTATGCATAAATACTATTATGCTAATAGTTACTATACCTAGTAACATTATGCAAAATTCAATTTATGCCAAAACAAATTAGCCTTCAAGATGATTATGCCAACATAAACAGTATGCCAAAAAAAAATTTGGCAAAGTATTATTATGGCAAAATAAATTATGCCAAAACTGTTATGCCAAAGTATATTAGGAAAAAGTACATTATGCAAAAAGAAGGGATCCCCTATCTTTTACTAAAATGCAGTGCAAGAAAAGAACGGCTATAGCTATGAATTAAGTTAGAGATGTCAAACTAGTTTATGCCTTGCGCTTCACCGTGTTTTGAATCAACAAGTTTTTACGTGCACCCTTCATTTGTATGGAAATATTAGTTCCAATTATATTTGACAGCTCTAAATTACGCCAGTCTCTTTTTCGTTTTATTAGAGAGAAAAAGATAGCAATAACCTAAATTAAGTTTAGTTTGTGCACAACAGAATCGACACCAATAACTAATTAACTTCTAGGTAGGTACGTAGGGTAGACCGGGGACAATTGAAACAATTGTAATTAAACCGTGTGCAGTGAAGTATTTATAGTACCTACATCCCTCGTATTTACACACATCAACACGGTCTAGGGATATTTTTAAAAAAGCGAATTACTATCAATGTGTTAATTATTTATATGACATGTATATATTTAAAAGATACGTTATTTAATATTCTACCATATATAATGGTTAAGGTATAGATTAAAATTTCAGGATTTTATGGAAAAAAAATGAAGCATACACGGAAACCGTATATGAATGAACTTTTAATTTGTGAGTAAAAACTGAAAAAAATAGAAAAATCATTTAATTTGTGTTTATAAACTTGAAGTTAGTAGTCTGAGAAAGCGCCCATGATGTTCATAACACATCGGCAACGATTCGGCATGCTCAGAACAAGGTTGTCAATGTCTTGCTGCGGAATATTGTCCCATGTCCTTCTGAGGTGCGCAAAAAGTTGATCTTCTGTAGCCAGATTTTCAGGAACATCCTTCAGAGCTCTTCTTTGCAGCATATCCCACGCATGCTCAATGGGATTTAGATCTGGCGATTGAGCAGGCCAGTCTAAGGCCCTTACATTATGTGTATGTAACCAAGCTGCTACCGTTCTCGCCGTGTGTGCCCGGGCATTGTCGTGCATGAGCAGGAAATCTTGCCCCATTTGTGTTCTGTGGGGCAAGATTACGGGCCCCAGCACCTGTTGGACGTATCGTTCTGCCGTCATATTGCCCCGCACCCAAACGAGATCCGTCCGTCCTCCAAGACGAATTCCTGCCCAAACCATAATTGTTCCTCCTTGGTATGGGTGAACTTCCTGAGGGTTCTGGAGACGGCTCCATCGTCCAGGAACTCGCCAAACACGCGTCCTTCGTGAATCTGGATGGAAGCCGAACCTGGATTCATCCGTGAACAGCACATTGGACCATTGGTCACGGCCCCAGTCAACGTGGTTCCGAACCCATTCTAATCGTCGTCCACGATTGCCTCTCCGTAAAGGTGGGACCCGGAGTGGTCTACGAGAGCGTAGATTGCTTTTATGCAGTCGCCTTCTTACAGTTTGGTCACTCACAAGCACTTGGTGTTCCACTCGCAGCCTTTGGACCAATTGAGTCGCCGTTGCATTTGGTTGTGCTCGCGCAGTAATTTGCAAAAATCGTTCTTGTCTGGGGGTAGTGATGCGACTTGGCCCCCGGTGCCTCTCCGCTACTTCACCTGTGGCACGATAGCGCGTTCACAATCTTGAAATTACATTTTGATGGGTCCCTATGGCCTCAGCAACATTACGCTGAACAGATCCAGCTTCCAGCATTCCCACAGCTCGTAACATCTCCGCCCTCGTCAAATGTCGGCGTTGCATGGCTACAATACCTCAATTTTAACTTTATCTTTCGTTTAAAAATGAAAAAAAACTGTAACTAAACGTAATTCGTATTGTTTTCTAAATTTCGCACAAATGAAAATTCCCTCTCCTATACATCAAGACATTTTTATGCCACCGAAACAAAAGAATTTTCAAAAATTTGAATTTGGAATTAGTCTGAGATAAATTACAAACAAATCGGTGTATAAAAGATTCCAATGCGGCCAGTACTTTTCGAGTTATTTAATTGAGTATGAAATATCCCTAGACCGTGTTGATGTGTGTATATTGTTGAAAGGGTCGTTATTTAGTTCCTAAATTAAACATAATCTATATCTCTATTTGGAATAGTTAACCTACAATCAAATATTAAAGAAGACCGGGCATAGTGGTTCTATTGACCCCACCCCAAGGACGGTTGAAACGGTATGTGGGGATAATTGAAACTGTTATAGTTCTATCCCTTCGATAAGATGACTGTAAAACCCACCGGTTTGGTGCCCGAGCGAAGCGAGGGCGCTAATAGTTCGAGGGACTAAGGCGATTAACACACTGCCACGCACCACGCAGCGTAGCGCGTGAATGCTATAGGCGCGTAATCTGAATGAACGCGCGTGGATGCATTTTCTGTGTGTTGGACTGTGCGTGTTTTCTATACAAACGGAAATACTTACAAGCAACGTTAAAACACGCATACACGCGCTACGCTGCGTGGTGCGTGGCAGTGTGTTAATCGCCTAAATAAGTCTTTAACCCGAGGTAGGTAAACACTGTGCTTTTCATTACGAATACAAGGAAAATAAAAAATAAAAACATTCAATCAACAAATGAAGATCGGACCACGGAAGACCGCTTTCCCGCCTATTTTGCTTTTTTTTCTGTGACCGACCAGCTATTCAGCCATTACCTATTTTTCATTTTTATCATCGAAAAAATGGTAAATATTTGCCCAAATCTATGTTATTTTAAAGAAATAGTTGAAACTTAATTATAATAAAATATATATTCTCTAATTAATACTTAACTTTATGTTACGAGGGCGGCACTGAAAATTTCGGGAATCAAGGAAGTGACAACATTACTATTTAAAAATGTATTTATTGCTTTTCGAAGTATTCTCCGCGAAATTTGACACATTTTTCCATACGATGGAACCAATTATTGAAGCAACCATTCCATTCGGAAGTTGGGGTCTCCAAAATGGCCGTTTTGTAGGCGTCCACAGCTTCTTCAGGTGATGAAAATCTCTGTCCACGCAATTTATTCTTTATTTTAGGGAAAGTATAGAAATTTTAAAATTCGTCACCATGATACGACGTTGTATACAGCATTTGAGGATCCTGCGTGGAATCTTTCGAGAGTTCTGACGCGCCAAGTAACGCGAGCCGCTTTTTGCTCTTCACAGAGCGAATGCGGTATCCATCGGGAAAACAACAATTTTAAATTTTAATATTCAACTTTTTTACACCTAATTGTTCATGCAAGATTATTTGTATTTGACTCATGCCAATGTCTAAAGTTGCCTGAATCTCGCGGTATGTCACATGTCGATCTTCCTCAATCAGCTTACGCACAGCATCAACGTTTTCTTGGGTGATTGCAGTTTTTGGACGACCTTGGCTGGGATCATCACTGAGCTTGACACGTCCACGTTGAAATTCAGCAAACCAGCGATAAATTGTGGTTTTGGATGGTGCTTCATCACCAAATGCAGAAATCATCCGGTCAACACACTGTTTTTGTGTTAAACCACTTCGAAAGTCATAATAAATCATCGCTCTTGAATTTTCTCGAGTCAATTCCATTTTCTCAACGACTAAACAAGTTTGACAAAACCTTGTGACAAGACCGAGAATCTTTTTTTTTTTAAATAAATGTTATTCAATTTTTAAAACCAAGGAGTTTTCAATTAAAAAGATTTTAATATGGTAGGAACAGTGGAAATATTCCATTCCCGATACTTTTAGTGCAGCCCTCGTATTTCAATTTTACATCGTGGCTGTATATTTATTTATCTGAAGATTCTGTTCCCAAACTTTACGAATTAAAATTTTCCCTTTAATTGTGAATGGACTTAGGTAACCGTGAATGTCATAAATGGACATAACTATATATAATAGTTCGCGTTTTGTCGGTATCCGTTTCAGAAGTAATACATCTTGCGGTATCCGTTTAAAGGACAAATCAAAGGCTAACATATCGGTACCTGGAAACCATAACAGCCCAAGCGCTCGTTCCGGATGGTTATCTATATTGAACCTTATTGCCTTAACATTAAGGGTTTCTTTGGGGACTTCACTAAATACGGTCGGTACATTACTTAACCAATTACGCATCTCGAATCCACCTTGTTTGTGAATATAGGAAACGTCTTTTATTGTTTTCGAAGCTATGTTTAAATCCGTAAAACTATCTATATAATCATCCATATACTGGTTAAGTTTAATTGCGTTAACAGCGTCAGGCATTTGCTGTTGAAAAAGAGAAGCATTCTTGTCTTGGTTTATAAATTGTGCTATATAGGGCGAACAATTAGCACCGAATATGAGTGACGTCATGGCGTATTTATTGACCTGGTCGCTCCCTTTCTCTCTCCATAAAAATCTTAATGCGTTTTGATCATCATTTTTGATTTTAATTCTTAAAAACATATCTTTTATATCGCCAATTACACCTATACAAATTTCTCGAAATCTAAACATTATGCCGAACAAGGAATTTAATAAATCAGGTCCCTGCATAATAACTCCTTTTCTATGCGAGCTTTAGTCATAGCCATCGTCATTTCGGCTTGCGCTTCTTTCAATTCGATGATGGCTCTGGTTTGAGCTGCTTTATTTTCGAGGCGCTTTTGCCTCGTGGCCGATGAGGAGGACGCGTGGCTCGTACACGTGGCGGCTTGTTCGCGGCTATGCTCGCCGCCATCTTGAGTCGCAACGATGTCGGACAGCGCGTCTTTCCAGCGCTTTTCTGGTCGTACTGGACGTCTGAACCCGCTTCTAGCTTCATTTTCGTTTCGTTAGCCATTATTTCGATTGTGCACGCGTTCTCCCGGAACGCGGCGTTTGAAATAACGGCATCCTGCCACACAGGGTTTGTGTTTCCTTCCACTGAACACCACCACCGGACCACTTTTGTAGCGGATCGTTGCACTGTCGGTTGTGTCAAAAAGGAAACTACGAAAGTATTGCTAACACGGGGTAGCTGCGCAGACGTGTACGGTGCGCAGCGCGCCTCACGGCGTCGTGTCTAGCTGGCGACTGACTGGTGTGGCGCCCGGCGGCGCGGGCGCAGGTGCGAGTCGGATCGCGCTCGATTCTGCCTCGCGCATTTAAAAATTATTTATTATCTCTATCGCGACGTTGGCAACCACCCCGCCTTTATTAGAATAGTATTCAAAATGTTACCACATCAAATTTATGATTCAGAGGAACACGATAATTATGACATATACACAAACACAGACAGTTAATCAATTATTTATTTATTTAGTACAGTATTTAAAACCATTAACACTAAATTAAATACCTAATCCTTTTATTATAGATTCTTAATTAAGTTTTAGTTACTTATTACTATCTTTCAAAACAATGAGCCGTTCAGCATCGCTAACACCTACTATTATTTCGCTGTTAAAGTGTACCTACGTAACACTGCTTGATGTACCGTGGTCTCTCTCTCTCTGAAAAATTAGGTTATCTCATAAAGTTGTGTTGTTGTTCTCTTGACTGTAAATCTAAGGCCCCGTTCCCACTATGTTCGTGACAACAGATAATCGTGTAGTTTTGAGTGTCGTGGCTTGTGTATTTAAATGAAGGAGTTTACTTATAGGACGACGCGATTACTGTCGTCCACGACTTTTGCCAACTAAAAACCAATGATAAATAATTAATCGTCACGACATAGTGGGAACGGGGCATATACTCGCTTATGGTGGCGGGTGTGTCATTTAGTTCCCTTAGGTATATATGATTGAGTTGAATGGCGCCGGTACATGCGTCATGTTCGTAAACGGGCGCTGTCAGTTGGGACTGGTCATCTCTTAGTGCCACGGTTCATTTTAATTACGTTATTTTTAAATTGTTGATCTAATCTTTTACTCTGCTGTCTATTTTGTAACAACATTTTGATTTAAAAGAGTGTCCATGGAGTTTCTTGCCCGTTCTTCTCCTTAAAGATCTACGCTAGGGAATGGGCAACTAAAGTACTTTCTCAAGTTATTATGCCTTGTGACTGGGACTGTAGCTTTGTTTTTTTTTTTGTATTTTTGACATTCAAAAGTGCCCTATTGGTTTAAGTAATTGAAATAAATGCTTTGAGTTGGAGTACCTCCAAATTTGTCCGATTACCTTGATGTACCTTGAACACAAAAAGTTTGCGGAACACTGTCCTAGATTGAAACGTGTAATTAGAATGTAGATGAGTGGAACGTGTAATTAGTGTTAATCTGCTGTAAATGTGCACCACATGAAAAATTGGTGCACTTTGTCGTTTTCGAAAAAAACGATTCCTGCTGGGGTACCTAACGTTTTTCCAGCAAGAAAATTCTAAACGAATGATCGGGGAGAGAAACATTGTGCATGGCCAGAGAGCTTATATTATATTATTGCACTTCTTTTCTAATTCAATGCTCAAGAATAACACGTGTCAACCGGTTAGTGAGTGAAGTAAAGAAAAGGTCATCGATATGTATGGATCCGTCGCTTTTT
This sequence comes from Xestia sexstrigata, assembly GCA_941918905.2. NCBI lineage: Eukaryota > Metazoa > Arthropoda > Insecta > Lepidoptera > Noctuidae > Xestia > Xestia sexstrigata. Next base: position 13,036,487 of record OW799222.2, read on the forward strand.
AGTAGGTAATCATTCGAATTTGGTCGGATAACCAGCCGTTGTTTAGATACATGTTTTGTTTTTTGTTTATATTTACATAATGCGAAACATTCCAAGCTAAATATTTTCACTATACATTTTTGACTAAATACACTAGTTTAAGGTTTAGGTACACCTAGGTGGTTAGGTACGCCTACACATCTGGATTTGAGCCGATTTCTTGTATTTTGAGGACTCAATAGAGCTTTAGGAAATGAGGTACATCTCTATTTGTTTCATGACGTAATTTTTTGACTTCATTTCAAGTCCTTGGCACTCAGAGCACTCAATGGGGAAGGCTGGTCAAAGCTGATTGTTGATGGCGCGTCCATAGCTTAGACCCAATCTGACCAATGAGGTCAAACTATTTTGAAATATAAAATGACATTGACATTTAACCAATGACGGTGTTTGGTTCATGCGGTGCTAGCGCCATTAGTTCCACCAGTTGCCCACCCCATTCAATTCTGATTAGGGATGTGGCCGTGTGACTGACACTGGCTTGGCCACCATCAGGGATTTTAATTTTGAAAACACAAAAAAAAATAGTCGCTAATTTAAAAGCTATGAGTTCAAATAGAAAGGTATAGTCCAAGAGTTAGATCAAATGAACTCTCTAAATTCTTACGATCTATCTCTTGAACTATACCATACTAATTGATCTTATAAACCCGATTAAATCTGTGACTTGGCGACAAATTGCGACTAATTGGCGACAAAATATGGGAGAACACAGATCTTCGCTAGGTGCCCTAGTTTTTGAGATATAAATGTGGCCAAGCTGGGGTGACTCTCTCCAGATCGGCCACTTAAAAACCCTTATATCTTTTGAACCAGTGACCGACAAATTTCGACTAATTAGCGACATTTTTTTATCAATTAAAATCACTGATGGTGGCCAAGCCAGTGTCAATGACACGATGTGGCTTATGGTCTTTCTTTATTTTTTTTCTACTTCCGTGTTTTTTTAACTAAGTACTTCAGTAACCATTTCAACTTTGTTAATAAATAAAGGAATGTTTCCTTTGAGTAAAATTTGCTATATCTGGTATATAATATAGTACTGTGCCTCCAGGTGAGGAGGTTGAAAAATTCCATTCTGTATATATTCATTTGTATAAATTAATATATACAGGATGGAATTTTTATTTACCCGTGACGGCAACCTAGCGCACTAGTATTAGTGCGCTAGGTTGTAGGCCGTCACGGGTAAAATCATTCTGCAAAGACTGTAGACTGTAGCCCAAACCGGGCAAATAAATCAACGCGTTCGTCAAAAGCATTACCTATTTATTCATGTTCAAATAATAATAAATAATAACCAAAAAATCTGTACATAAATAAATCACAGACAAAACTCAGTTGACAGTTTTAATTTTTTTCCTCGTCTATGGTGTCGATTCTGTTGTGCACAAACTAAACTTAATTTAGGCTATTGCTATCTTTCACTAAAAGTCAGTGCGAGAAAAGGACTGCTATAACTATGAACTAAGATAGAGATATCAAACTAGTTTATGCCTAGCGCTTCACCGTGTATTTAGTCGACATGTTTTTACGTGCACCCTTCTTATGTATGGAAATATTAGTTCCAATTAAATTTGACAGCTCTAAATTACGTCCGTCTCTTTCTCGTTGTATTAGAGAAAAAGATAGCAATAGCCTAAATTAAGTTTAGTTTGTGCACAACAGAATCGACACCAATGTAAGTTTAATTAAATAAATTAACAAAATTTTAAACCAACATTTTCAGATCTTCGTTTACCAACGGAATACTACGGATAGTCGTCACAATTTGCTAAAAGGCGTAGATACTTAATCGCCTTTTGACCAATTTCATTTCAAATTATTTACGTACATAATGGCTATATCATGGTGCTAAAAATGTATTTGTTACACCTAATACACATACACCTAGTTTTAGCCGGGTACAACTAGGTGCAGCCGGCCACATGCGGTTAATTAAACTTTGATGTATCCTTTTATCTTCGGTTAGAACTACGTTTAGCCTTCATTATAGCGGCTAGAACTACGTGCAGCCGCACACCGGTGATTAAACTTAAGGCTGATGATCTAGTAGCCCTAGGACAGCCGCGAATCAACCTAGCACTGGCCTGCAAATTGCAAAAAACACAAGAAAATTTGAATTTCGCGGGCTGGTTTGAGCATTCACCATAAGTGTATCCTATTTATCATCGGCTAGAACTAGATTTTCAGTTCAGTTAAGCATTTTGGTTTTAACAGACTATTCTTTTATACCTTCAATTATGCAAGCCATGTCAAATGAAGCAAAAAATCTCTTAAAAGGTCTCGTCGTTAAACCCATTTTGTGATGAGATGAATAACAAAATTGTCGTTGTCGGGTAGACTTGATAGACATGCAAACAAGTCCTCTTGAGTTATATTTGTATACCTTTTTTTTTTTGCTTCTGCAACCATTATGTTTTTACCACAGAGGGACTCCACATTAAATGACATTTCATTAAGTACATAATTTCATTTCAGTGCATATAAAAATTCAACACAATTATAAATCTTGTTTCGGACTGACATGGCTTGTCTAGGGTAAGATGTCTAGTCTACGGGGGTAATAGGAAATCGTAAAAATTGGGAAAAGCAAGATAAGAATCTCAAAACAAAACCAAAACTCAACTGAAAACCTAGTTCTAGCCGATGATAAATAGGATACACCTACAAAAATAGGTTTAACCACCGGTGTGCGGCTGCACCTAGTTCTAGCCGCTATGATGAAGGCTAAACCTAGTTCTAACTGAAGATAAGAGGATACATCTAAGTTTAGCCGCATGTGGCCAGCTGCACCTAGTTGTACCCGGCTAAAACTAGGTGTAGCCGCACATCGGCTATTAGCCGTAACATATACAAGATACAAGTCTTTTTACAGTTATTCTACCTCTGTCAGCATTAACCGAACAGCAACCTTAATTCAACGGTGACAAAGATCACTGTGATTTTGGCATTGTTGCTGTCAGAGGTAACATAAATCTGAAATGACTTTACTTATACCATAACAAAGATTTGGGTATTACACCAAAAAATTACATAAGTATTTTAAACATAATAAGTTTATTACAACAGTTTTGTACGCGTTTTGGTAGGATTTTATAAAAGCGACTCTTGGAAAGGAGCTGGAATCATTATCCATTCACACCAGGTTTTAATTGAGAAATCCTCAAACACTACTTTAGCATTACTCAGTCTTCACAAATTGTCAGGCTCGACGCCAATTCTACTCTAACTCTTACGGAAAACTTTAATAAGACTCTTAAGGATTTTATTTTAAACTAACGGACGTCACGCGGTTTCAGCCGCGTTGTGCCCGTTCCCGTGGAGGTACAGGGATAAAATATAGCCTATCAGGGTGAATGTAGCTTTCTAATGGTGAAAGAATTTTTGAAATCGGCGCAGTAGTTTTGAGTTTATTCATTACAAACATATACACACAAAAATAAAAAATACAAATCTTTCCTCTTTATAATATTAGTATAGATGTAGGCATGAAGCCCATATTTAAAATAAAATCTTAAGAGTCTTTTAAATGCTTTGCTGTGAGCCGAGTCGGAATAAAGTTGGAGTGGAGTTCTTATGTGCGATGACTTTTAAGGTGGCTATACAGAAAGAATCACCTTGAGCATAGTACTAATGTTTCGACAAATTCTCAATTCTCCGAGTGTTACTAAAAAATACATTTTTAAAACCATCAATGATATCGCGATCCATTCAGGGGGCCTAGTCTGCTATTACAATAGTGTCACAATGATCTATCATTAATTTCATAATTGTTGAACGATGCCATTGTCATTTTGTTAAAAGTTCGTAATCTGCTAACTTCATGGTCGGTCAATGGTCTCCAATGACATTGTTGTATTGCCATATTTGCCATTATTATAAAACCTGTTAATGGAAATGATTTTCGAAAAACTAGAATTACATGTGAACATCTAATCATGCCAGATTTCATTTATATATATTTTTACATATTATTTATTAGTGTTCTATGCAATCTGAAGTAGTAAGAAGTTCGTAAATAGCAAATAACATTAGGTCATGTGTAACGCGGATTAATGTGAAACTATACAATTCAATAATATTTTATCTGTTTAGCTGTCAAAGTCAAATGTGACATTACTGCTTACTGACGTTTTATGTTTTTATTTCTAGCGGCCGGTGTTTTGATTTATTATCATCTGTGTTTTAAATTATCATGAAGCTTATATTTTGCAGATTACCGCGTAAGTCAGGCATACAGGCGTATATTGTCATTGTGTACGAGAGTGTCAGTGGTTGATCATTGGAAAGCCATAATGACGCCACTAAATAGTAGATTACCAAACTTGTCAAAGTCAACAATTATGAAATCAATGATAGATCATTGTGACACTATTGTAATGGCAGACTAGGCCCCCAGTTGGGATTATATTGGGTCATATTTATGATTTTCCGTCTCTTTCTATAAATAAAAAATAAAATAAAAAAGAAGAGAATCTTTCCAATTCGGGCCAAAATATTTAAATTTAAACTAATTTGTAACAAAAAATTAATGATAAATTAAATCAATTTATTCAACGATTCTATCACGATTACCTACTTCACACCGAAATACTTTCTACAGTAGGGCCAATTTAATAGATCACATTGGACATCTGTCTGTTTAGTCTAGTACTGTCAGTAAAGTTATTTTCTTTTGTCATTATTACAGTAAGTAAAAGTTAAGCAATTGTGCAGTCCTAACTTTGAAAAAATAATTAAGAGCTACCCGCCATACATTTCGCGAGAATTTTGACGCTCGTGCGTGATTATGCCGTTGTTACACATATATCTTTAAATATTTTGAACTGATAGGTATCTTGTGCACTATATCTAGGCTTCTATCGAAGCAAAAAATAAAAATTTGTAGAAACAAATTCGGTATAAGCCTCCAAAAATTGCTGTTTTGCACAAATTTTACCTCAACTTTGGCCGTTCATAAAGTCCTCATAAATTGTAAAAGTAAAGAAAATATCCTGACAGAAGCCTTGCAAATGTAGTGAAGATATTAAATGACAAATATTTATTTCAAAAACTTTTAAGACTTATTCAAAAACACGTATTTCCTGGAACAAGTTTTATAAATTTTCGAACACTATTTTGCGTTCAATGTCCTCGCGTTAGGCGGTATAAGGTGTGCGGGTGACGAGTAGTGCGGGATCGGGGCTAGGTAAGACAGGGGAGTTGAAAGAATACCACCGTTGTGGCTCTGGATGAAAGAACAAGCTTTTCGACCATGCTCGCGTTTACGATAGGCGAGCCGGGAAGGGCCCTCTTAATATTTTATGCCAGCCGTTGCAAGGATACGTTGTTGTATTTTTATGAAGTGCCAAATGTGATCTATTGAATAGGCACTACTCTAGTAGCTCTTCTCTAAATATTCATTTTTAACATGAATAGTGCAAGATAGTTTTTTTGGCGTTTGATTGACATTGACAGCTGAAAGTTTGTGAAATTAAATTGTCTATGGAAAAGGTATTGTAAAAAAAACAAGATGGCGGTGTTAGTTCAGACTATTGCCACACGTCAAAAAAACTACTGCACTATATCAGCTAATATAACATTACCAATGTGTAGCGCGCTAAGTAACTAGGTACATAATATTGTTTTTTCTTTGCTATTTGTTCAGCTGTCTTTTGCTATGGAAAATAACGTGTTTATATTGCCATATAAAAGCCATACATGTTGAAATCGAAGTTCTCTAAAGCCCAAACACTGTACTAATACATTAACAATCTAGATACTTCCATTCATTAGTAGCCATCTATATTATTTTACAAACATTTTTCTCTATCAGTCATTAAGCTTATTTGGTCACAAAAGTGAGAAAACCGGAAAATATTTTTATAGATTTTTATTCTTTTAAATGAAGCGAAAATAATTTGAATGATTTATCAGTAATTTTAGAACTAGCCGTGGATATACAGTGCTATTAGAATATATTCTGATTTATTTAAAGGTAAAAATTATGATAGAAACAATAAATTGTTTAACAAAAGATGCATCCTCAGAGTATACAGTAGTCAAAAAGTTTTACGAAGCCAGCACTCACGTCATTACTTTTACACTGCATTGTTTTTGCGCATAAGACTGGGATTACACTTTAGTACACCCAAAGTTTTAACAGTATTCAGTATGATCCCAGCGTTATTTAAAAAAAGTAAACCATAATTTTTCAAGAGCAACGGTTTGCTACTTCGTCGATTATAAAGCTAATATAAACTCCTACGCCGCTAACATTCGACACATTACCTTAGAACTCGCACTACGCATTAGATCTTACACTCGAAGAATTGTGTCGACCAGACTCATTCAAAACTTTGATGGAAATGCACACTATACAGCATTGTGTGATGAATGATGTATTTTGTTCGAAGGGTACCTTGGCGCTTTTACTATGCGCAGTTTGCATGCGCAAATAAAATGTATTGTGGTGTATCACAACATAGCAAAAAGTTTGCGTTGTGTTATGCCGTCAAAATGTCCAAAATTGAGCATGTAGCCAGGCCTTATCAGAATGCATACGTTACAGGAAGCCCAAGTACTTTAATTTGGAAATATATTTGAGATTTACTCAAGAACATCCGTTAATCGAAGTTAAAGCGAGTAAATTCGATGATCTTATCATTTTGTAATGTTAAGCTTTCTTCCGAGATATATGCAACACGGACGTTTTACATACAAACTAAAAATAACATCGTGACAAAGACACTAAAATTAACTATAATACATCCTATTATCGACTAAAACTTTAATACTAAATGGAATGACTAAAATACTATTTAATTCTCACTTTTCCGTTTATAGTAACAAGGAATTTGAGTAAAGTTTTAACTTTTTTGTGAAGATGATATGGAAACGACATTTTCCACAAGCATTGCAAACTAACTTGTAGGTCTTCTAAGAATAATTTAATAAATTTAATTTCATATTGTGCAAGTGAAAAATAGCATTAACATTTAGTACAAAATGTAAATATATTGTTTATTATTTTATAAAGGACAGGAATATGGACAAATTATGGATAAATTATTGTATTAACAATTCCTTGAGTAAAACAATTACTAAATCTACGCAGGTCTTAATTTAACATTACATTGACTATTCGAAATATATTATTAACATTTTGACTAATAAACCGGTACAATTATAACTATTATGTAAGTTGTAACAGAAGTATTGTGACATTAATTATTTTATTTAGTTAATACAAGCTTTTATACTGGATTGTGAGTAGAAAATATACTGGCAGTAAAACAATATTTAGATATCTAAGCATGCTTTCCAATGGTACGGTTTTATTAAAAAAATACCTAGTCTCTCAATTTGACTCGATATGAACATACCTCCTTATTTTGAAGGCGGTTAAAAACGTCTTTCCACAGAACAAAGAGTAACAAGATAGACATGATATTGTTTTGACACCGTCTGTTAGAAAACACGTTTAGATTTGACGTAACTTGGTGATTTTAACAACTTTTTACAACTATTCAATGTCATTACGTACTAAACGATTTAAATATATAATACTGCATCTCACTAATATAATCGCACGAGTGGATATTTATCAAATAAGACTACATAAACTATGTTTAAAGTATTTGGTGCAAATTGTCAATATATTCGAGGTGTTTCCAATTTAGGACTGGGGCAAAGCAACGTTTTTTTCTAATACTTAAGAATTAATGAATTAAGAATTATTTGCGAGCATAAAGAATAATACCTGGATACATCATTAGTCTATACTCTCCGCCAGCTAAGTAAGAATTAAAGGCCATTGCTATTTCCTTAGTTTCTCTGCGTAGGTACTCGGATAATACATTATGAATCGTTTTTTATTATTAGAAAAAGTCAAGGATCACGATAAAGGTCGTTTCGGGACAAGTTTATGTCATTATTTCTGTTTTCGGAATTATGTATTTGAATAAATGTATGCGGTTAATGACCTTTAATTCTTACTTATCTGGCGGAGACTATAATGTAAACAGTTAAAAAAATATATATACACACGAATATAGAACCTCCTTCGGAGGCGTTAAAAAAGTGAGTCGCAATAGCAATTATATTTGTAATATTGTCGACACCCAGTCATATGTTGGTTACAGTTCAAGTATAAACAAAACAAGAATTTCAGTGTTCTTGTATTCTCTAATTATTTGAATTTGACAATAACACCGGCTGGTAATTTAAGAGGTTTTTGACAGCCTCCTTGCGACAAAGATCAATTGAAGAAATACTTTGCATGTAGATCAATGATATTTTAGTAAACAGATATGTTGTGAGCGCGCAATCGTGAAGACTCGAAAACGGCCCAATTGGCCCGTATTGCCTTTAGTCTGCAACACGCATGGCGACGAGCGATAGGCTAGATAAAAATTGTAAAAATGCCATCGTGCGTGTTCAGAAAGTGTACCAATTATAAATAAATAAAATAAATAAATATAGCTGGACATGAACACACAGCGCCATCTAGTCCCACAGTAAGCAACGAGGCTTGTGTCGTGGACACCAGATAGTTGATATACTACATAGATACTTTTTGTTTGTAAATACATACTTATTATACATATAAACATCATTACATTATGATACCAAAGAAAATAAAACAGGATCTCATACCACATGTAACTAAGCAATATACTTTGATTTATTAATATTTTCATTTATTTTCCTAATATTCTGATAATGGAGAATAAAAAAAAGAAAGAGATGGGAAACGCATTTTTGTCGTGAGTACGACAAGGACGCTTGCACTACAGACATAGAACAACACTACCTGTCTCTTTTTTTTTATTGGTTTTATCGAGCTATACCTTTTGTATCATTTGAAATGTAGAACGAATGAAAAGTGTGGTGCCGCTGCTGCGCGGAACACTTTTTTCGGTGGTTTTGTAGGTGTATAACATATCTGTTTATTAGAATATCATTGATGTAGATAAATAAAAAAGAAAAGTACGCGAATTACCGTTATTAGTCATTTAACAATACTTTAATTGAATACTATAAATTTACTAGACGAATATTTAATTACAGTTTTTAGTCAACTTTTTATTCTTGTTATAATTTTTTACCTAAATGAGGCCTTAAGATAAGTAGTATTTTATAATATTATTTATAAAGGAATGTCAATTTTATAAAAGTAGAGAAACAGCGCAGTTATCAATATTCGCATTTATTATAAACTTTTAGTTCAAACTATTTAAATGTTTTTCTAAAACTATCAGCTATACAATTTTGTCAAAACTTCTAATCAGTACAGCTTTTATAATAGACATTTTGCGCTATATTTTTTTTGAGCTACGTTTAACTTTCTAATGCTCTATGGTTAACATTAAAGCATTTACGTTATATATCCCATATTCCTGATGAAATACAATAGCGAGAAGTCTCTTATTCGTAAAGATTTTAACCGGAAACCGTTATTAATTATTTTCAGGAAATGACGATAATATGTGATAAAATATCAAGAGTAGTTTAAAGAAATTGTAGCTGATAGTTTTCAGTAATAAGTGCTCAAAAACTTCAACATCTTTACGAAGTCTGGGCCACGACTTTTATAACAGTATTACTCCGTGTGAGAAAGAGATGGCTATATACGACGTCTAGCTCCGTCCCTCTCACACTGAAGTAAGGAGAAAACAATACTGGTATAAGAGCTCATGGTAGGCCTCTTGTCCTACAATAATACGTTTAAAAGTCATGGAAAAACAACGAGAAAATACATCAATATTGAGGTAATCGAAGCATACTTGCAAGAGCTTGACGAATTTTAGGAAGATTTTTTTTCAAGGGACGAATAGAGGTAGAAATTAGAAGGAATGACTTGCTCATGGTAGGAGAGCCTAGAGTGATTTTCATCAAGCAATATTCAGAAAGAAAACTTGATAACTGAGAGAACATCAAAACTGTATTTGAAAGGTTAAGAGTTTAAAATAAGAGTCCTGCGAACAGGCACCCGAACCATTTTCAAATTAAAAAAGGACAAAAAATTAAACAGCGGGATGTCGATTTTAATCTCATCATACGGGCCTGCGCGGTGCACTATTGCTTACTTGGATCTCACATGATCCACCGGTGGGAAATACGCTGATAATTTGTTCTTTAATACAACTTCCGACATGGTACACAAAACATGCAGAAATTCAGGCATCTACCAAAAAATGCTCATTTAAAAACACCAAGTGAAAACACCATCTATCCGTGAACTAGTGAACATTTCTGCCAGTCATCCTCTCTAAATTCCAAGATGGATTAACAATAAACTGCCTTACAAACTTCCTAACACTAAAGGACCGTACGTTTCAACCCTGCAAACTATTCGTATCATTGAACATCGTAAACTACCTTTAATTAGTTTACTAAATACTGTATGGTTACAATAACATAATACGATACTAAAAATTCAACTGTACAATGCAGACTAAGTCTACGCGATTAACAATACGAAACTGTGCACACAAATTAAAAAAATAAATTAAGGAAAATATATCACTGGGTATGCGGCTTCCTTGGACAAAACAACGGAATATTTTTTCACCTGGTAACACTGGTTTGGTGTTCGCAACACTGTCATTAGAGCGCGACGAGTCTTGTGTTGCAGCCACGCCATTTTTCTTGCAGTTTCTTGTGATCTTCGTATTGTTGTTCTGTTACTGCCTTTACGGCGGGGGCGGCCTTGTGGGTAAGAAGAAAAATGTTAGCATAATGTGTGTGTGGTATCTTCAAACTCATTCTACAATATAATAATCATGTACACGACAGCGAAAATCAATCATAGTCAGTGTCTGTGGAAGTACACAAATGTTTTCATATTTTTTTAACAAAATATTTATAAACCTAAGTTCTTATTTCTATTTGTAAGCAATATTAGGAACCGAAATGAAGACTTGAATGTCCTTTAATATACAAACACAGGATGTAAACAGACTCATCACGAAGCCGTTAACCAAGCATTCTGTACATCAAACTAAGTAACTTTACGCAAAAATTATTGCTGGGAAACGACTTTTTTTTGGGGTGAATCATCATGTTTTGTGGCAGAACTCAATATTACGCACTCAAAACATTGTGCTGATGGAGTACCGGGGTCGTGGAGGTGTTTAAAGTAAAAATCTTACATTAAAAACTTGTAGGTATTTAAAAAAAAACTTGTTAAAAAGTTGGAACTTTGACCCCCAATATCTCCGTAACTAGGTTTCCAGGTATGGTGTAGAACAAAAAATGATCGCAATAACGGGGAGAGCAAGTGCCTTTCATATTCGTTAAGGGTCTATAAACACCCTTTATATGGCAAAACCCTAACGACGCCACAAACTATTGTTTAATTTCTGGGCGTTCTATTTTAATCGCAGTAATAACTGTTATTTATTTACGTTTATGGAGACAATGTAATGTCTTTTAGTCAAAATAGTTACTCAAATGTTATCTCACCTTCATTTTCCTCGGATCCAAATTAGCTCCAAGATTCTGGACTCCCTTAGCCAACTTGGTGAGCGGTGAGAGTACCATGTCTTTAGTAGCGCTTCCAACAGGACTGGCGATGTTCTTAAACTGCCTTAAAGCCGACTCACTATGCGACTGCGCTATATTCAGCGTGATTTCATGCTGAGAGTTCGAACGCACGTGGAAATTGACCCCCTCTGATTGGCTATCGTCGAAATTCAACTCATTCGAACTGTGTGACAGCTTCTGAGTTAACAATAAGGAACTAGGAGGCGCTGGCTTCGCGAAAGCACCGTCCACCTGAATTTCTGGGTTCCGCGACGAATCTATGTTAAACGGATTGATCTTGTTTACGTTACTCGGCGTTTTTGAAGCTTGCTTGTCAACGTTCGTCACAATTTCAGACGGAATGAAAGCCTGTGTATCATGTGGTTCAATCTTGGAGGAGTACAAAGGATTCTGAATGAGGTCGCAGTCGTTTTCAGCCTCGCTCTTCTGTCCGGGCTTGCCTAAGTAATGTTGGGTGTTCTCGAAGTTGTCCAGAGTAGGTTCGAAGATATTGGTTCTATTTTCATCATCTGAGGAGTAATCTGAGCTCATGCCGTCGGAAAGGCTGCCCTTCTTCTTGTTGTCTTTATTTTGTCCGAGGGTGAAGATCTTCTTGGTGCGTGAAGCGCTCTGGTCAAATTTCAGCTGTAGACTAGGTCGAGCGCGCGCGTTTAGAGAGTGACTCAACTTGTTCAACTTACTGAATTGTTCCGTCATGTTGGTCAGGGCTTTGGATCCTAGAATGAGATTATTTATTATGTAAGTTAAAAGGAAGTGAAATGTAAGTAAGTGTAGCAACAAATCTGGCGGAATTACGCGACAGAAAGTTTGGCGTGGTTACGCCTGCAATGCTTTTTTAATTACTTTGTTGTCACATCAGGCTGAAAAAGCGTCGCGTAATTTTTGGCAGGAGTGTCGCTAAGTTAAGGTGTACTACGAGCTCGGACGAAATCTCAACACCAATTGGCCGCTATTGAAGCGCTTATTTAAGCTTATCAACCAATAGCATCGCAGCATCTGAGCCCTCGTTTTTGTTAATGAAAAAAGGAGGAAAAAAAAAAACTGGCCCGAGTGTCAAACAGACAAGACGAAGGTTATCCAGCGTAACCATATGTTGGATGACATTGTACTTGATCGACTACGCTCCGAATCACGGAGTAACCTAGTTACGCCTACTTCGCCAATGATCGCAGTGCAGCTGCAAAATATTACCAGTGCGCCACCGCGATCCGACTACGATGGTCAAATTCCCCAACAACGACAGAGCTACACGACCAAAATTTGCTGTTCCAGCTTGGAAGTGCAGGATTGAGCGGCGTATTGGTGAGGCTAAGGGCACTCATCGGCAAGTTAATCTGCTTCAGGGACAATACTCGCCCTAGAGTGATGCGCTTTGTGAGGCGGGCGTTCTCAGGAACTGATATTAGTTTTCGAGATTACTTGGCCCGCGTCACAGAGTGTATCGACTTCCTGAAGCAGATCTGTGCATGGGCAAGCCGTATTCGTCGGTACAAGGGGCGAGTGGAGCGATACACTCAGAATCGCACATTCCCAAGTGATGAAAAGTGGGTATATAGGGCATGGGAGCGACCGGACCAAGGTGTTACTGACACGCATCTACCGGATGATGACGCCATGTGTTCATTCTGGTGCAGCATCTGGTCGGTGCCTGTTAGTCACACTGATGGCGATTGGACCCGGGTGGTTGAACAAGCGTCAAATACCAGAAATGGGGGCAATCATCATCAGCCCCCAAGACGTAGCTCGTGCAGTCCGTGCTTTGCCTAACTGGAAATCTTCAGGGCCGGACGGACTGCACAACTTCTGGATCAAGTGGTTTTAAAGATCGCACGCTCGCTTGGCGTCCCAGTTTCAATCAGCCTTAGAGTCAGGGTCGCTACCCCTGTTCTTGACGACAGGAATAACCCACCTGCTCCATAAATCAGGTAGTACTGCGGATCCCAACAATTACAGACCAATCACTTGTTTACCAACGGTCTATAAAGATCTTACATACGTTTTGAGAGCTAAAATCAACCAACATATTGAGAGTAATTCTATCATGTCTGCCTCTCAGAATGGATGTAAGAACGGGTCCCGCAGTACTAAGGAGCTGCTCCACATTGATATGACCAAAAGCCAACAGGTTCGCCGCTCCCAAAAGAATCTGTCTACATGTTGGATAGATTATAAGAAGGCCTATGATCCTGTGCCTCATAAATGGCTCATGAGGGTGCTGGAGTTTGTTTCGGGAGGTTCCTGCACCGAATCGGGCGGGAGGAAACGCCCGGGTGCTTCCGCTGCGAGGATCCACCGGAGGACACGGTGGAGCACACGGTGGAGTTGTGCCCCGCGTGGGTGGAGCACTGCCGTGTCCTCGAAGCGGCGATTGGCGGCGGCGACCTCTCGCGTCCGGCCCTGGTGCAAGCCATGGTCCGGAGCAAGACGGAATGGGACGCCGTCACCTCCTGCGAAGCAGTAATGCTAGAGAAGGAGGTGGCGGAACGTGAGAGGGAGAGAACCTCACAGCGTCCCGGCCGCCGGGATAATATCACGTTGTATTGAGATCGACCTAACACCACCGACAGGACTGTTGTTGCCAATAGGCCTGACATTGTGGTTATAGATCGATTGGAGAGTCGCACAATGATTGTTGATATAACGGTCCCGCATGACGAGAACCTCGTAAAAGCAGAGAAAGATAAACAATTCAAATATCTAGATCTGGCTCGCGAGGTTGTCGACATGTGGGACGTGAGTACAGCAGTCATTGGGCCGATAGTCGTGTCGGCCAATGGCATAATAGCCAAGAGCCTCGACCAACATCTTAGGAGGCTCTCGCTTGGTCGCTGGATCAAGGGCTTGATTCAGTGCACAGTACTTCTGGACACGACACGTATTGTTAGGAGGTTCCTCTCTCAAGAGCCCTGACCACCGGCAGCTCGGACCCTGTTCCCAGAGCTGGTGGGCTACTATTTTTATATTTTTAAATGTTTCTATTTATATTGTTTTTATATTAGGAATAAAATGAAACGAAATGCTGTAAAATGAACAAACGAAAATAATAATGACTAATGTCGATGATTCGTTAAGGGTGGCAAACAGATGTGGAGATCGTATGCAGCGGTTTTTGTTTTAAAAATGAGCAGATTTCGCCCGAGCTCATGGTACTTTTAAGGGCAAAAATAAATAATTAAAGTATCTATTGTTGATCGAAGACAGAAACTTCGGGGGATAATTTTCTATGATTAATTATGTATGATTACCTCGCGACTTACCTAAAATAAGCCGTATTTTGGAGATAGCTCGGTTGGTTACGGAAATCTTTCTTAGATTCCAAAAATCCGGGTTTTTGCAATGGTCCTAGGATTTTCGCAAAGAGACGATTTTTTCGATAATCCTACGATAAATACAATAAAACCACATGGAACTGACTCTGATTTACGTGTCTCTTGTTTTGGTTCGTAGATATTATGCTCTTTTATTTACGTTAAATTTAATAACACAACGCTGTCGAGCCTTTATCAAATGTGTCGTAGTCTGCTTCCAGTCTAGCCGGATGCAGCTGGATATCAGTATTTTATTTGATCTCCACAACCAACTGGGTAACACAATATCATTTCCATTTGTCAAGACTGGACTTTAGGGCTTCTGTAGTCTAGAGACTGTTGAAAGATCTACGAATGACAGGGTACAACTTAGGTAGTCTTTCAATACAATCTAGTACTTTTAACTTTTACACCAAGGGGATAAAGCAGTGTCTATCGTGGGCGCTATATTGAACACCACACGTAACCAAGCGTTCTAGGTTTAACTCCCGAGCGCACCGAGGACTTCTTTTGTTAACTACAGAGCAAAGCGAGAGAACTAGAATTCTAACTGCGGCGAGGTATTCTAGCCCGCCGAGACGACGAAGATACATATATCTCTGAGGAGAATTTTCTACATTTCGCTGCTATGTGGTATAGTTTACATTCAAATTTTTAGTTATGGTTCCAAATTCAAATCACATTATTCACCAATAGCCGGGCAATTATGTCTCATTGTTACCCGGCTAGACTTTAGATCTATTAATAACTTGTTTTACACATGTTTGTAAATTAATTTATAATAAGTATGTATTTACAAAAAAAGTATATTTGTAGTATATCAACTGGTGGTCAGTTCAACAAAAAATATTTCAAACACTTTTACTTGACAAGCAACGATTGGCAAAAACATTATTTGTCATTTCATCATTATACAACAACAAGTTTACCAAATACTTTACTTAGCAAAATAATTATCCGATAAACTTTTTTTAATAAACGTATTATTTAACAAACAATTCGTTACTTTTTTCATTTTATCTCATAAAACAAAGTTTGGAATAAAGACATTACACATAAATTGATTGTGACATTTCTAAAAAAAGAGAAAATAAATAATTTTTGTTTTCTTTAAGCACAAATTTAGTGACAGATATGAGTCGCTGCAAAACCGACTTCACGTAGTCTTTTATACCGTACTCCTAGAGTGTAATTTAAGCCCGCGTAGGCGCGGAGGGGCGAGGCGGCCCGCGAGCTGAGGAACAGGTGGCTTTACGCTCGCCGCCGCGGCTGAGGCCAGCAAGCCGAAGATAAGCCCGCGTGGGACCGCCAGAGCCCCGCAGCGCTGGAGCTGTGACAGGAACCATGCCTGCTGCATGTTGCATGCTTGCTGCTTGCTCGCTGCATGCATGGAGTACGCTTGTTTGCATGTTGTGAAAAAACTATGCATTTCCTAAACTTTTTCAAAAAAGAGCAAAACAAAATTACTAGCCTGTAAATTATTTTGTAGAAACGTGATTTATCCTAATGTATCTTAATAAGAAATGAAAAATGTATAAATGATTAAATATTATCTGATGCATTTGATAAAATAAATGTTTGCCAAATAAATGTTTGTAAAACGAGTGTTTTTAAAATAAAACATTTGCGGAAAAAGTTGTTTGCGAAATAAATAGAATACGAAACGTTGGTTGTAAAAAGAAAATTTGTCAATGGAGTTTTGGTGAAACATTAGTGAACCATATCAACTATCTGGTGTCCACGACACAAGCTTCGTTGCTTAGTGTGGCACTAGATGGCGGTGTGTGTAATGTCCAGCGATATTTATTATTACATTATTGCGACACCTAAGTCGTGGTCTGCATGACATAATTATGACATAACCCAGCAGGTTGTGTGAAAACAGATGTACTAACGTTGTGCGATTCACTGTCCATTATTTCACTCGTACTTGCTACCACGTTGCGATGCAGTATGATCGGTTGGGGCACTCGTTTCAATATGCCCTTTAGAATTCTCTTCGTCGAACAGTCTTCTGGTAGGATAAAGGGAGAGAGGAAACGGTAGGGATAGGTTAGAAAGAGACAGGAATGGATGACGATTAATAGATACGTACGTACATTCTTCTACTTACTCACACTGACACTAAACAGATTAGCTTAAATGGGTAGACTTACGTACACTATGACTGATTAAATGAGGGACATACAATAGGGTAGTTGACACACCAATCAATAGAAAATCAATACTTTTTAAGAGCTGTCTAAAACGCGTGTCATACGCGCAAAAAAAAACGGGTTTTCAAGCCCAAAATAAAGATGTTTTTTAAGATATCGGTGTCTTGGAATTATTGTTTTATAGTGTCAAAGGGGAATAAATCAGCTGTGTGCTCGCATAACTCAACAAAATGTAGGGAACAACATCTACCACAGCAAAAGTTGTTCATTTTGATGAGTACAGGGAGTACTACGAAAGTATTTCTCTCGTTTAACTACTCATAATAGAACTTGACTTGAATTCAAAAACTTAAACAAGTTACATTCTTTTACCACGAAAGCCTGCTTGAACAAACCAATCACTTCAACGTTCATCCAAAAAGTTGGCAAGCTGTCAAATATTTAACTATTTTAATTAATTTCCCTCTCATTGAGAGGAAGCCATGTCCCAGCAGTGGGAACATTATAGGCTGATGATGATGATGAATTAATTTGGCAATACTACTATAGGGATTTAAAAAAAAAAACTAAAACTGATTATTCCGTGTTACGATATTAATTATTGTATTTCATAATCAATATTTTAGTTCTCTAGTTAGTTAGCCATCATTATTTCTTATTTTCATAGAGTAATATTGCCAAATTATTCAAAACAACGGAATATTTGATAGTTATTTACAACAGTGCCCATTTTCTGTATAAACGATTTTAACGCTAAACTTTTGTAAAACGGTGTTCTGCCTCGGTTATTTTCAGAAACAACGATGTTATTAAAATCGTTTAGTGCTATGTTATGTTTTATCGATTTGTGGTGAAAGTGGGCATTACTATCTTTCTAGTTTATTGCCATGCAGTTTAAGTTGATTTCCTCGTTGGCAGTGGGGCAAGTACGCACGGCAACCAATCAAGCAATGCAAATCCAAATTAAGCTGATCTCTCATTGTACTGTGTATGGGAAGCTAATACAAAGCGAGCTCAGGTTATACTATGTTATGTTTCTTTATTTACAGAAGAAACGCAATTGAGTTTTATTTACGAATATCTTCTAAAACAACATTCAAAGATTATAATTTCAAAATTAGAATATCTCTAATTCTCAGGTATTTTATTTGACATTCTAATGTTTTCATAACCTTTCAATGACAGTGTTTGCCACTGTAATGAGCGCGGATATATTAAGTTAAAGAAATGATATGGTATGGAAATAATAAGTACTATTTCTTTACATATAATTATGTATAGCTTGATGTGACGCCGTGTGTATCTTACAGTCAAAACTGTTAATCGGTCAAAATCACTTTTGACTGCACAACCTAAAAAGTTTCTAGGTAAATGTTGGTTATTGTTAAAATAGTTTTCACCGGTCAAAAGTAGTTTTGACTGATTAACAGTTTTGACCGTGACATGTACACCTCATGTCCATAGAAAAATCATTAAAAAATAATGATGTTCTGACTCACCGACACTCCGGATGTCGGCCACGAGCTGCGTCTCGCTAACGTTGCGCGTGAGTGTGGGCAGGCGCGACAGGTCCACGTACAGCGACGACCGCGCGCTGCCGGCCTGGCCCGGCGGGACCTGCACAATGCACATGCGGAACGTTGCTATTTACTAGTCAGACACTAATCTGCATGGTCCTCATGTGAATTGAGTAACATTATATCTAGACTTCAAAAGAGACTATGACCTCTGAGTTTGTTTCGGCTGTTTCTTCTCAGAGTAGTCAGGTACGAAACACCGGCCCCATCTAGTTTTAAAAAATGACGTGTAAAAGTATTTGTAAAAACCTACTTGCAAAATAAACATCATTTATTATTTACTTGCCGACATTTTTGCTGTAACTTTAGATTGCTGTGAGCCAGTATTCCACCTGCATCAAAATAAGCGGCGGTCTATTTTAATTCAGCATCACATATTGGATGCTGGACTGGATTGACAAGTGTTAGAGAGTGTTACAGTTGGGTTTTATATACAGGGTTAGTTTTTAATGACCGGACTAATTTTCAGAGATGGTTTAAAAAAACATGTTCAAAAAAACATTTTTTTAAATAAAATTTCATTCCTGTCCACCACTAAAAAGCGAACGTGTGGATATTCCAACAGCACAATTCAGTTCAACAACCTAGATAGGTAGCAGTTAGCACACACACAAGTGCATTGATTCCCTCTAGGTTTATGATTTAGGAAATTTTTAGGACATTTTCAAATGAATGCTATCTTAATATATATAAATCTCATGTCACAATGTTTGTCCTCAATGGACTCCTAAACCACTTAACCGATTATAATAAAATTCACACACCATGTGCAGTTCGATCCAACTTGAAAGATAGGATAGAATAGAAAAAAATAAAAAGTCCACCCGTGCGAAGCCGGGACGGGCAGCTAGTTATTTTATATTTTTCGACAATAACATTTAAAATGCACTTTTAGTTTGATATCTAGATCTTAATTTTAAATTTTGGCTGGTCATTGAAAACTAACCCTGTATAGTGTTTTTTTTTTTTTTTTTTTTTTTTTGGGACAAGCCCGCCACACTGTTCCCAAACCACTGTAACTCCTGAAAGCCAGAATCAACAGTGGCGACCACCAGAAAAGCGCCGAGACAATGAAGCTCGACGAAGTCCCAGAGAATGAATTTAACTGTCTTGGATCCCGCAACGAAATTAATCAGAAAAGTATAGTGGAGGAGTAGGAAAAAACCGTAATTTCCACTTCCCTCCATTTCAGCAGGAGACAGAACGAAACAAGGCCAATAGGCACAAAGGGACGTTTACAACTGGGATAGGCCCAGTTGCCTAGCACCACGGATAAATATTAACATTAATGGGTCCTAAGTTGTGAGCTGTTATATTTGATTCCAATAATAGGTATGGCAAAAACGCTTGAACGCACGGAAATTTGTTCTAGTTTCCACAAGGTCTGTATAGTAAATAACTCCGGATGTAACCTGTACACTATCCAACATAATGTTGCGTTCATTCTGCCAAAGACTGCACTCCCATAAAATGTGATGTGCTGATTGTTCATATTCGCAGTCAGATGTGGAACATTGACAAAAAGGCGAGTCAACAAGCTTGAAGGAAAATAATTTACTCTTAAAGTTACCATGACCGGTGAGAAATTGGGCAACACAGTGATCAACATCCAACCATGTCCTGGCCAGCCGCTCACGAACGGATGGAAAGAACTGGTGGAGGTGTCGGCCCTTGATGGAATTATCCCACCTACCTTGCCATTCAGACAAAAGTTCCTCCCAGACGTCGGTCTGTGGTTTGAATAATCTAGCAATCTTAACACGGTCACGTAGGGTTAAAAAGTCTGCGTCCGCGGTCTCACGTGCGTTATAGTACATTGCAGCCCGTCGCTGCACTTCAAGATCAACTGGAAGTACACCTGCAAGTACCGGTAAGGCTTCAGTACTAACCGTCCTATACGCTTTGCATAAGAATATCAAAGCCAAACGCTGGCTTTGAAGCAATTTACGTCGTGCCGCTCCTATGGTGGCCCTATCGGCCCAGACAGGTGCCCCGTAGCACATACACCCCAAGTAAGTAGCCCCATAAATGGTCTTTAAAGTTATAAATGACAGACCCCACGTAGATTTTGATATTCTCGTTAAGGCATAAAAGTTCTTTTTAGCTTTTTCACCGACAGTTTTTATATGATCTATGAATGAAAAATTTCTCTCTAAGACCAAACCAAGGTAGCACACGGATTGCTTTCTTTTCACGGGAACGTTATTAAATTTAATACTAGGCCACGATTTAAGATTACCTTTTAAAATTAGTTGATAAGTTTTTTGCGGTGCAAAGGTCAGACGGTTTCGATCGCCCCACTGAGATATTAATCGTAGGCAAGTATCAGCTAAATTCTCGAGACCAGCCCGAGTACTCGACTGAATGAGCAGCAGGCCGTCGTCCGCGTAACCGGTTAATGAACAGCCGGGAGGAAGGGGAATCGCGAGAAAATCATCAAAACCTAAATTCCATACATACGGAGCGATTACCGACCCCTGAGGACATCCCATGGTAAGGGACTTTGACATAGAATAATGACCGAGTTTGAGTTTCGCGGAACCATTTAAAAAGTAAGAATAAACAAGATTATATATGTTTTTATAGCAGCCACGATTCTTCAGTTTAAGTAGTAGCATCGGCCACCATGCGTTATCAAAGGCCCCGGAAATATCTAAAAAGATTCCAACCACGTACTTGTGTTCCGAGTTATTAACAATTTTTCTAACAGAAAGTGCCGCGTCTACGGTAGATTTTCCCACGGTGAAACCGAATTGGTTGTTATGAAACTTTGGCCCGTCTGGCAGCAAACGTGGAACGATAAGGCGCTCCAGGAGTTTTCCTAAAGATGGCAGTAGGGTTATGGGCCTGTACGACTTAGGGTCGTCCGGTGGCTTATCACCACTTTTTGGAATTATTCGTATAAAGCCACGTCGCCATACGCGAGGGAAAACGCCGTCCGCAATACATCGGTTGAAAACAGATAGAATGGCGTCGCCCGCTGTTTTACACGCTTCTATTATCATCCGATTAGATATTTTATCTTCACCTGATGATTTGTTAAGAGGCAGTTTCCTGACAACATTACTGAATTCGTCAATGGATGGTAGGTCTGACGCTGGTGATTCAGGTGGCACAGCAGCCCACGCTCTGATCTGTTGATGGTAGTCATTGTCATTTACCGGCGAATCATCAGGAATCAGACTATTTAATAGAACTTCGGTTGTTTCCTCAATACCGGTGGTGTGTTTATTATTGACTTTAATGTTCTGGACAAACGCCAGGTCGACTGATCGATTAGCTTTGAATTCGTGATACAAAGGAGACCACGGACCTTCTTTATCTAATTTTTCTACTATTTTTCGCAGTAAATTACCCTTGGATTTTTCCACCGATGCTCTGTAGCGGGACTTGGCAACTCTAAACGCATTTAAAGCAAAGTTGAGTGGGTCTCCGGTGACCTTTTGTTTTTTAAGCTTGTTTAAATGCCTACGCGCTCGGCGATAGCTTTTACGTTGTTCAATTAAGTAGTCACACCACCAATCACATCTATGGATGTTGGTCATAGATGCGCGACCAATGGCGATGTCAGCACAGTAAGTGAAGGTGTCTGACATAATTTCAGCACTTTCTTCAGCTGACAGCCCATCACGAGTGAAGTCTTTGGCGTGACACGCAAAAAGCGAGCTAAAGAATTCCCAATTCGCGCCTTTACTTTTATATCTAAAATTACCAGTGATATGAGATGGACCTTGAGAAGACACCGGAACAAATTCGTACACGATCAGGCGATGATCACTACAAGACGCATCTGGTAGGACACGCCACCTATCCAAGCGTACGTCTGCACTAGAAAGTGTGACGTCAATACAAGATTCGCCCATTGGGCTGCAAAAAGTAGGTGGTGCATCTGGGGTATTATGAATTGATAAGTTCATTTCAGCTATAAAATCTTCAACAGCACAACGTCGGTCGAAATCCGTAGACCTAACCTTGCCATACCACAGAGACGATGACGCGTTAACATCAGCGCCAACGATAACTTTACAGCCCGCGAGTGACTGTAAGACATGACGGAGGTTATGTATATGAGGAGCAACAGGGTCTGAGTATTGAAAGTAACAGCTCACAACGTAAACTTTAAAAGAAGCTGATGAGACTTCCGCAACGGCACAGTGGGGCGTCATGAGGTTACGCAAAGACGTTACTGTAAAGTTAGAAGAACGCGCCACGTAAATTCCGGCTCGTGCTTTGCTGTCCAGCTGAACTACTTTGTGACGTAAGCGAGCGTTCTGGTATTGTTCTTGAACAAGTACTATGTCTAAGTTATAATCGATAATTAATTTGTCTAATTCAGAGGTCGCCACCCTATCGTTGTGGAGATTTAATTGTCCTATAGTTAAACTATCCATTATTTTAGTAGTTGGTGTTGAGGATTAACTGTTCGAGCTTAAGTTTGTACGTGGTACACTCGGGAGACCCGCAACGATGGTCAAACGGTTTTTTAAAACGTTTACACGCCACGCAAGTCGGTATAAAATTTAAATTATCCTTGTGCGGGCAGTTATTTGTTTCATGTGCTTCGGAGCAGTTGGCACAGGTAGGTGATTTATTAACGCAGTGTTTCTTAACGTGACCAAACTGTTGGCAATGTAAACAACGAACTACTTCGACATCATCGATGAAACGGCAAGTCGCCCAATCAATAAATAATTTATCTTTGGTGGACACTAAATGTTTACGAACTGTGGACTCGATTTCAATACCTATCCACTTGCGACCATTATCTAAGGAACGCCTACGAATAATTTTAGTAGACTTAATAAAATCATCCTCATTTATTGGCACCTCGTCTTTAATGTTTTGACGGTATAGCGCGTGCAGAAAAGCATTGTCTTCCATTGAGGATGGGACGTCCTTAACTAATATACGAGGCCTTCGGCCTTTCGGTTTTTCAAGTCTTAAGCCGGCGGACCTAATAGCATCGACCGATTGCAACTTTTTTATTTGGTTGTCATTAGCGACACGTAATACAACGCCAGATTTCGCGGTTTTCTTAACGCCTACTATTTGAAATCCGTCATCACTAGGCTTAATCGCTTTCATTAGCGCTTGTTTAGTCGCGGACGATGACGAGTAATCGGCTAACCGCTCAGCGGTAGGGTAGGCGACGACGCACGGAAGGGGGGCGCGCGACTCAACAGCTGGCCCAACTTTAGGTAGACGAAGTTTCAAAGAATCCGCATACGAAGATTTGTTATAATCACTAGTATTGACGTTAGTAGGATTTAATTTAATTTTATCCAATTCGCGTTTCGCATTGGCTAATTTGGTTTCGTTGGAGGATGATTTTATGGCTAACAAAGAAACAATGGCCGTTACGCGCTGAGTCATGTCCATGATGGCTGATTTATTTGCGACATTAATGCGGGACCCTTGATCATTAACAAGGTCGTTAATTTTTGAGAGATATGCAGACGCCGATGAAACTAAATCGCAATAGTTGTCATTGCTCGCAGTACTGGCGTTTAATATTGGCGAAGGCTTCTCAATTGAGTTGGATGTGTGTAGCCGTTTTGACCTATCCTCGGGCGAGATGTACGAAGGAGACATTTCGCGAAACAAACGTTTTGTTGAGCTAGCGGAGGTCGACGGCGACCCGGGTGTATGGAATGCATCTCTGCCACGGTCAGGCGGGTCATCATTAATGGACAACATATTATAAATTATGAAATTCAAATAAACTATTAGAACGTAAGCAAAGTAACAGAATTAACGGACGATAAAATTATATAGTGTATAGTGTTTACATTATGACTATTTTTTTATAAATAAATGCGAAAGTTTGTGAGGATTTATGGATATTCGTTCCTTTTTCAAGCAAAAACAGTTGAACGGATTTGGGTGAAATTTGGCACACAGATACTTTATAACCTGGATTAACATATAGGATACTTTTTATCCCGGTAGTATGATCCCGTGGGACAGTTACCGAACACCACGCGGGCAAAGCCACGGGCATAAGCTAGTTGGTCTATAAGTCTATTGGATGTATATCATAGGTTTGTATTAGTGTGTGTGTTGTTGATGAGAGTAAAATTGGTCCAATTCAATCTATTGTCAATATCTATCTGGCGTTAGAAAAACCAGCAATAAGTTAAGTTTTAATAACTAAAAATTAGTTTTACCTTTGATTTTTTCTTCTCCAATTTGCCTCCATCATGGAACGGTATCGGCGGTAACTTGGCGACATCACGCGCCACCATCAACGACTCACAGATCGCGTGTAACGATTCTGAAAAAAGGTTTTAGGTAAGCCTGTTTTTTATTTGTTCCTTTTATGATTTACTCGACCCGCCCCAGCTTTGTATACAAGCAATTTTTATAAATTTATCTTTTCATGCAAGAATACAATACAAATTCTCGACATTTCGGGTGTGTGGAGTTCTGACACCGTTAGTGAAGGTGCGGTCAAACCAACCGGATCAGACTCCGGAATGGCTGCAGAAATCCGAAATGTATTCCCTATCAGAATACCAGCGCTGCGGTATTTGTTTTTCATTTATCGCAGCATCATGCCTTTTTGGCCTCGCACAGGTCTTCATTTTATTATTTAGTTTGAGATTCTTTTTTTTCATTATTATTATTTTTGTAGTTCCTGTAAATTTGACAAATATTTCAGTACATTATCTGTGAAAACCCGGTGTCCACTTTAACCCGTTTAACCGTACCTTAAAAGGGGCGCATCTAACGAAATTGGGATCAAGTGGATCAAGAATCAGCAAGAAGAACCAGTACAAACCCTAGCGGGAAGCTCCTAAGTGGACCAGCTCCCCACGGCTGGCTACTCCCCTGAAGACCACAGACAAGAGACAGAGCTCCACATCCACACCCTGTTGCTGTTGCATGAAAAGGTTCTACGCACGGTCAAGGTTTTCATCAGCCGACTATAATACGTATCATAATGATGTGATAGCAATAGGCTCGCCCCCTATTACATGACACCTTAACATAACTGGCGAAATGTGGGTGTACTGTTAGGTACACTTCTGCCTAACCCTTCGGGGATTACAGGCGTGATGTTATGTTATGTGTAATACATATATATACACATTGCTTGCAGAACGGATGGCTGATGGGGCCGAAAAGTTCTGGAGTGGCGACCGCGAACCGGAAGACGATGTGTTGGAAGTCCTCCCACTAGGTGGAGCGGTGACCTGGTGAAGGTTGCGGGGATCCGTTGGATCCGAGTCGCACAGGACCGGTCAATGTGGCGATACTTGGGGGAGGCCTATGTCCAGCAGTGGACGTCTTTCGGCTGAAATTATCATGATGATGATAATACCTATCATCTCGTCGCGCGTGTTGATGACGACGGCCATGTTGTTGAAGAAGCGCAGCGTGGTGGAGCGGAACATGTGGAAGTAGCCCGCCTCGCCGGCCTGGCCGTAGTTGATGCGGATGCAGTAGATTGGTTCCGTACCGCTCTTGCGGCCCACGTTGAATATCTGAAGACAAAAAAGTTAGATTAGAAGGATATATAAAGGCAGTCATTAGAATTTCGATGCGAAAACGATCAAAAGGATCTTTAGTTCGACGTCCTAAAAGAGAAAAAAAAACATTCGCCTTATTTACTCATGTGACTCGATACCGCATCGAACTAAATGCAATATGGTGAAACGTGATTGGCTCAAATAAATAGGCTTGTCAACTGAAAAAATCTAATTAATCCGTCAGTTAGATTATCAAAAAATATTTGACTCGTATTTTTTCTTTTGTTACGTAAACCAAAATTGACGAAGATACGACGCTTTTAAAATTGTCAATACGTCACCCCGTGGTATAATGTTGAGTGCGTTCTGACGTCACGAGCCCCCACTCCCGAGTTTTGATGCGTTTTATCTTTGTCAATATTCTTTGATTTACAAATAACAAAAAATACATGTCCATTATTTTCCAATATTTTAACTGACGGACTAAAAATATAATTGCAATTTATTGATGGTGGAAACTGGCCTATTGTCCGTTCGTATGTCATGTGTGGTCACTCTCTAAGACAACAATTGTCTTTTAAGAAAAAAAAAAAACCAATAAGTTAATTTTATCAAGTGGGCTTCCACTAAATAAAATCAACTTTTTTTAATATGTTAAATGGCCCTAATTTTGTCCTGAGGACAGATATGAGGTCGTCGTAGAACGAGGTAATCCAAAAGAAACCTATTAACTCGCGACTTAAATAGATTGGGGTCATATTGAACTTGGGAACACTGACGACGCAAGCAGGGAATCCACTTGATGTACCGGATGTTTGGTCGGACGACTTCATGAAAGGTCTGTTTACACCTTGTATGTTCAGGTCAGCCTGATTTGGCCCGAGCCTACACAACTGGGCAACAAAATGCCGCTTGATGATACCCATCATATTGTTACGAGCTGGGTATAAGATAAATTAATTACTACCGAAGAAACAACAAATAACTTTAATAATCACAAAACACTTATAACTCAATTACAAATACACTACTGATCACTATTCGCTTATATATCGCACTTCTAGTTCACTTCGATTCGCTTCGTTGTGTAGCCAAAATCAGACTGCCTGCTCCCGCAAACACGTCGACTATTTATATGGCGATCGAACGTTCGAGAAATATCCACGACTTCCTAGAATCTTCTAGACAATTCCATAGTGGGTCATTGTCCTTCGTGAAACTTCCACAACTTGTACTAAGGAAAGAAGTAGGTACTTTATGCCCTCGGCGTACTATCGAAATTACAATGATGTTCTTTTGTAGGTAGTTTGCGAATTTGTACCTACATCATTCGGGACTCGTTTTACCTACCTACCTACCTACTAGTAGGTACCTACTACCATAACTGTAGGTAAGTACGGGTACGACGTAACAATATGTTACTCACCGTAGTACAGTTAGCGTCGAAGGGCCCCAGCTCTATGAGCGTGATGTTAGCTAGCGGCACGCGCTGCACGCCCAGCAGTCGGTCCGACGTCTCGTCGTAGTCCGCTACGTAGTACGCGTCGCTTGTCAACACTAACACGCTGTCCATTTCTGTTTCTTGAGGGTCGCCGGTACTGAAAATCAAGGAAAATATAAATAAAAGTGAAATGGCAGTGTCGGTGTGTGCGTATTGTACAATTATCACTTGTTTTGGTGAAGGTAAACATCGTGAGGAAACCAGGATGCTTGAGAGTTATTTCTCAACGGCATGTAAAGTTAAGCCAGAGGCCCATGGCCGGCGTAAAAACTCTGACATCAGGTTACGCACTAACTACACGATAAAAAAAATGAAATGACTTTTGGCCTTGGAATTAGCAAACGGAAAAAAAAACCTGCAATTTAGTCCTAACAGCTAACCTCTCCTAAGCTAATGTCGTTTGTTATAAACGTACCTATTTATTCACATTGAACTGATATTAGCTTTTTTTTTTCAGCGAATTCAGTCTTTCGCAAAGCTTAGCTGAAAAAATCTAAATCATATTAAAAAAAAAAAAAAAAAAACAAATGCTTTGAAAGACGTGTCCGACGTGTGTGTTACAATGTGTTTTGAACTAAATTTAAAACACGTGACACTTTTATAAGGTAAATTCTGAAGTAACTTACTTGGGATCCGCATCTATCAGCCCCCAGGATCCAAGCACGGGTTCCGTATCAACGAGAAGCTTCTTACAGTCATCTATCAAAGACTTGACGTGTTGTGCCATTGCCGCCGTATCAGGCTCTGCTTGGTCCTGTAACAAATAAGTTTAGAATGGTTTGATAGATGGATGAAATACTCGTTACTGCACACCAAATACCAACATTTTTATTGCGCACAAACGTCATTAAGCACATATTAGCTAGCGCAACAAAACAGCCGTGACTGAACTCTACAGAACTGTTTCATCAAGAGAAACAGAACTTGAAAAAACTTCGACCTAAAAATCTTTACAAATAAATAAAATAGGGAATATGAATGAAATACAAAACTCTTTTTATTTGTGAAAAATGCCTTGTATTGGCGCATAAAAACATTGTGATACACTTGTTTAAGTTTCTAATACATCACTTATTTAACAATTTACTGTTTTATGTAGCATGTTTTTGGTGAAACGGAACGCACTCTCAAAACGTATCGTCCTCGATAACGTATTGACGTCAAAGTTCATTGTGTCAATAAAACACTTTTATTTGAAAAGTGCTTAAAGTTTCACTAAAATTTTATTATAATATTGTTATTGCAATTTTAACTTGAATAAACCACATACAATTAGTAAATTATTTAGTAAGGCCAAAAAAAATTGATGTAAACAAGGCAGATTGTGGATAATGACGTCACATCAAGGCCGCGACATCTACGAACGTTTGAACTGTCGCAGAAAATTGCAGGAGTTTAATATTATTTTTACACCACCTGCTCGGAAATGCCAAATTATATGTCAAGCAACCTTAACCTAAAGTGAGTCATTAGTGGCCGGGGGCACAGCCGGTCAATAATGTTGTACTGGATTTCATTATGACCCGCTGGTCAATAATGTGATTTGAATTTGGAATCTCACATGCTCAGCTAATTTGGCAGTATAGTACTAACAAACACCCTTTGGTGCCAGAAAGAGGAAAACTATTCTCGATACCCTTACTACGCGTGGATGATATTCTCGATTTCCTACAAAATCATAACGACTGCTTCTTCATATCGTTGCCATGTTTTCGAAGACATAATATTGTAAGAATAATTAGATAACTACGAACCATTTTTTAAAAGGAATGGAATAACATTAAAACTGGCATTAATAATAACAAATACCATACTGCGCCGTAATACCGTAATAGTAATTGGCTGTAACGTTAGTTAATTATTCTTACTGTTTGTTTATTTAATAAATACTTTGTTTTTCGTACTATGGCTATTATTTTCTCACAGTAGGTGTAAAAAGTAGAGTATCCTCCTCTGGGCTAAAGGTGTCTTTGCCTTGGGCTAGCTTGAATCCCTCGCTGCATTCAGGATTCTTGTATTAACTCCCTCGCTTCGCTCGTGAGTTAAATCCCGAATCCTTCATTGCGCTCGAGATTCAATATGACGCCCGTGACATAAGACACAACTTTAGCCCCTCGGTGCATAATCTACTACTCTGTACGACAAGCAGTAGTTGAACTTAACTTTTAATACTTTTCTTGGGTTGATAGTACTGTATTTTATTAATTTAAAAGAAGAAAAAATTACGTGCATATTCCCTATGAAGTGTCTGTTTGTAATTTCAAAATAATAGTTTTTTACGGTACGGACCGGTTTTTGTACGGTCGCGCAAGCTATTTGGTTTACATTTTAACATCCAAATTACATTAAAAAATGTAAAACAAATAGCTTGGTAGACCGTACATACGGTACTTATAATTCTTGTCTATCTGTTTGTTCCGGCTAATTTGTCATAAGGAGTAACTTAGGCTCGCCCGTCATCACGTGTGTAGCGACATTACACGTAGTATATGTAACTAAGACAAGCTGCACATGCACGCACATTGAACATAAGAACCTTGACGGAGGTGCAGCGGCCGCCGTCCGGCACGATCAGCTGGTCGGGGATGGTGCGCGACTCGCCCGTCATTACGTCTATGGCTACTTGTCGGAGAGCGTCTTTGAATGTTGAGAGGTAGTATCTGGAACAAGATTTGAATGTTTAAATAAAATATTAGTTTATTGGCACTTCATAGCACAAATATCGGTGTAGCTCTAGCTCTTGTGTGATTTTCTTATTTTTAATCATTTT
Organism: Xestia sexstrigata; assembly: GCA_941918905.2. NCBI lineage: Eukaryota > Metazoa > Arthropoda > Insecta > Lepidoptera > Noctuidae > Xestia > Xestia sexstrigata. The sequence continues at coordinate 13,066,842 of OW799222.2, forward strand.
GATTTGTCCTGTGTGAGACAAATAAATACTTTTTCATTTATGTTGTACTCGGATTTCCTGTGTCACAAGGTATTCAGCTGCATCCGGTTAGACTGGAAGCCGACCCCATCATAGTTGGGGAAATACTAGGCAAATGATGAATTCCTGTGTCCCAAGAGCCTGGCTTCTCAATATGCAGGAAACAATGACGGTGGCTTAGTATGTGAAGATGAATCACAGGAATGTTAGGCTTGTAATGGCATTTCAAAAACACTCTTTAATAAAACGTCTAACTGAAATTACCCAGCGGTAAATGACCTGGCTGACCTGGCCAAAATACAAGTGGAAATCAATATGAGGCAGACACATTTTGGTCCGGTTTCAAGCCCACAATAAGACCAGACATTTAAGTTCATTAATCAACACACACACACACGCAAACACAGTTGAAGATTAAGCAGCAGATCAGCAGAAGATAGTTCAGAACTGCTCCAGAATTTGTGGAAGCCTATATACAACAGCCAACATTACAATATTTGACAACAAAACTATTAATAAGCGTAGAAAGTGTCAAAATCACACGCATTGCATCACAGAAATGGTTTTTTTTCGAAAAAACGTGTATCATTACAGAAAGTTATAAAAACAAAAGCGTTAACAGCCTTTTGAAGGAAGGAAGCCTGTTCCAAGTGTAAAATCAAGTTATAATGCACGGATCAGCATTTTTCTGTACCTATATTTATGACGCATTTCAACTCGCAATTGGCCGGTTTTTTTTACACCATCAGAAAGTAGAAATTTTAACGAACAAAAAGCCCACCGACTTTAAAAAAAAAACAAAAAACCGATATTTTGTCGTGAGTATTTTCGATTTTAAATTAGGGTGTTTTCTCGATATTAAGTCAAAATAAGGTGAAAAATAAAAATATTTTAAATCAAAAAAATTACAGTGTGTTTGGCACATAATAAGGTATGTTTTCACAATTTTTTTTTGTAAGTAATAGAAACAAAAATTAAAAAAAAAAATTTTTGTTAGGTTATTTGATTTTTTCACAAAAAAAAATTAGGTTATGTGAACAAAGTGTAAATAGAAAAATTGTAGATCTTTTTATTATCACAACAACAAATTTGCCATTTAACTTTTTTCCACAGGACTTGTAGTTTTGCCAGAAATCGAGATAAACCATTTTTTACCCTTAAACCGGGAGAAGGTGGGGAAGTGGGAGGGGGAGGCCTCCCACTTCCAGGCCTCAGATCGCCCGTAAATTATTTTTCCTTTCATTTTTGTTATATTCTCTTCCTTTTCCAATGGGTTTCATCATACTATGTTTTTTTTTGGTTTCAAAAATTATCGGCACTGGTTTAATTGTAACACTGCCCGACCTGCCCGCTTAGCATGACCACCGAAGAAACGAAAAAGAATCGACTAATCTTTTGTTCATCTGTCATTTTGCCGATTCAATGACAGCGAAATTACAGATAAACAAAAAATTTGTCGATTCTCTTTCGTTTCTTTGGGGGTCATGCTAAGCGGGCTGGGAATCGAAGCTCAGCACCTCAAGCTCAGCAGTCGCGCTTGCGACCACTAGACCAACGAGACAGGCAGAAAGAGACAAAAGAAACAGAAAAACGCTGATCCGTGCAAGATCTGATTTTAACAATAGGCGAGACGAAAAAAAAAATCTAATTAGTCCGTCAGATAGATTTCCAAAAAATATTGGCCACGTATTTTTTTTCACGTAAACAAAAATTTAAGACGATACAGTGCATCGAAAACTTGTGTGACGCCACATTTCGTTACTCATGATCTTTGATGCGTTTTATCTTCGTAATTTTTTGTTAATTTGATAAAACAAAAAACACGTGTCCATCTTTTTTCGATAATCTAACTGACGGACTAAATAGAATCATATTTTTTTAGTCAATCGTCATCCCTATTCAACCAAAGAGTGCTAGCTAACAGTTGACGGAGAGGAGGTCAAGAAAAGCAGAACTAAACTTGACTAGTTTTAAAAGTATTTCAATGGACTGACCTCCCCATTCCGTATGCTATCTCCGCACCCACGAATTCACTAGTCAACCCATGGCCAAAGTAACTCGGCATCATTTCTAACTTAGGCCTCTCAGTGTCCATATTCTCAACGACCATCAACGAAGCAGTCTTAACATCGCGCCAAAAACTGTCAAACGTCTCAACGGTCGCCATCTTGACTTCCTGCCCGAGCAAAATGTCTATGGCGCATTGTGTGATTTCGTCGTTAAAATGGCGGATGATGAATCTGAAAAATTGTTTGTGGTATTTGTACCCTGAACCCTGTCCCAAAATTTATGGGTGGGTATGTTTTGGGGTAAGTGGTTACCTGTTAGCGGATGCGACGCCATCTTTCATTAGTCCTGTGAACTTCCTCTCGCCTGTTCTTGTATAGTCACCCTGTAAAGAAAACATGATAATTTCGTCGGGTTTATAGGATTAATATTAAACATGGAATGAGTTTTGGATGCGCTATCTAACACGCTAGAATAGAAGTAAATATGTTTATAAAATCTTGTTTTTATCCCACTTTTTTAGCTACTGCTGTACAGTGACGCCAGTTATTAAGGTGGATGCTCCGGGGTAGCCCGCGAAATTCAAATTTTCTTACGTTTTTTGCAATTTGCAGGCCAGTGCTAGGTTGTATGCTGACTAAAATTTATGCCCTAATTAACATTTATGAACAACAAGTGAGGGTAGTTGAATAAACACCTTCGCTTTGCTGTGGCGGTACCTCCAATAGGTACTTCAGTCTTCCCGCGACCACGGTTGGTGCAATCCGGTCGAAACGTCGGGCTTATATTAAAGGTAAAATTCGATACCCGTTTCCATATGTTTTATAATGTGTTCTGATCGTGAAAGTTAAAAAAAGATAATTACCTTCAGCGCTTTAGTGCCCGCATACTGGCGGGACACGACGTCTCCGTTGTCCGCCCACATGGTGAGGAAGGCTTGTCGCAGCGAGGGAGGTAGGCCGAGGCCAGGCGTGCCCAGGCCGAGGCGGCACAGTTGAAGCTCCAGCACGTATTTTGCTATCGCTGTCTGTGGAATGAAAGGAGATACGTTAAGTACAAGAAATATATGAATTAACCTTTCAAATAAGTCACAGATAGAATCTGGATAGGATAGTCGAACCCGAACTCAGTTAAATTACTTCTGTCAAGTTCCGCTAGCTAATTTAATTGACCTTGTATATTTATTGTAAATTTAAGATCTACGAGTATACTATTATTATCAACAGGTAAAATTTGTTTATAACTTTGTATGTAGGGGGTAATCTCTGAAACTAATGATCCAATCCTAATTTTTTTTTTCGGAAAGCGACATTTTTCGTAGGTGCTATCATCACTACATATTATAAAACAAAGTCTTCCGCCGCGTCTGTCTGTCTGTTCGCGATAAACTCAAAAACTACTGCACCACTGATTTTCGTGCTGTTTTCACCAATGGCTAGAGTGGTTCTCGAGGAAGGTTTTGTAGGTATATAATTTGTCAAGTTTTTGTATACATTGGCTAAAATATAATGATATTTGTTGGAGGGTTGCGGGAACAGGATCAAATTTCATGATTACTTTTGGTCGCGATAACCGACATACACGCGGGCGAAGCCGCTGGCATCAGCTAGTAGGCTATAAATTATATTTATATCATGCATATTAGCCGAGCTATTACATTTTATGCGGACGAAGTCGCGGCCGAAGTGCTAGTTTAACATAAACATAAAATCACGACTATAATCCCCGAAGACTTCAGTAGAGTGGTTCCTAATACTACTCCCACATTTCGCCAGGAAGAACGATATTAAAGGGGGGCGAGCCTAATGTATTGTGATTGGAGTGTCTTCCCTGTGACGTCACAAACCTGCACCACGTTGGTCCGGTCGAGGCAGTCGATGCAGTTCACGCGGAACACGCCGCTCTGCGTACAGATGAGACCGCGGTCGTCTCGCCAACAGAACCGCATATCTCCTACGACTTCGGCGAGGGCGTTGATCAGGATGTTCACGTTTTCGTAGTGCATGCCGCGGCTGAGGTTGGAGGAAAAATAATTTAACGACCATAAATTGGTTAAACAATTTCTTTTTTCTTTTCCTTCGTATCAATAATAATATGTTAGTACCTCCCGAGTATAATCTATAAATTGCTTCAAACACATCGGCACTTCAAAGAAGACATACACATACACATTCACACACAAACACACGCAACAATACAAACCCAGTTTAAAAACACGACGCACATAAAGTTTCACATATGGGGCATTCCACGTGAAGCGGACAGGTAAAAAATGTGATGTGTCCGATTTTAGTAATATTCGATTGAGTTGTACCTATATAAGTCCTCGACCCAGAGATACAATATTTTTGCGGTACAATATATAGTTAACGAGTTAAAGGTCATTGAACTTTTGACTAACTAGCAAGTATATAATAAGTTTATAATCAAATATATAAAGTAGTGGAATGTATACTTGACTTAAAAAGCTACCTGACTGTGTTTTTCTTTTTCTTTTTTAATTATTATTTATTTAAAATTATGTGATTTTATTTTTCAAACTTGATTTTTATTTTATTTTTTTCATACCTTGATGACCAGTTTTTTTTTTATTTTTTTTCTCAAAATAGGTATTAGTTTATTTACTGTAAATTTTTCTTCCTTAATTTAATTTTTAGTCACCTTTTGTAAAAACTTGTGTCATAGTCTCAATATTGTTTATACTTATGGGAAAGAGCGAGATGTAACACAAGTATTACCAATTACTTACTGGGGATGTCTCATTTAAAACTTATGTAACTATTTTGGGACAAATAAACATTTTTTTCATAATTCACCGTCTAGGTAAACCGCGATAAAGATGGTGTGATGATCAATTCTATGTTCTTGTTTGCGGGGCCACATGCGAACATGGCCAGATATTGCACAGGACAAAGAGGTTAAGAGGGAGAAAGGGGAGGCCTTTGCCCAGCAGTGGGACACTAAAATAGGCCAATAAAAAAGAAAACTAAAACAGCAGTTTTATAATCCCAAATTGAGCAGAAGTCCCATTTCACACATCCATCTCGTGTTTTTCATCAATGCTTACCAGAGGACCATTTCGAGCATAAGATTAGAAGAATACCAAAGAAACGATGGACCGACTGTGTGAAAATAATACAGCTAAAATGGGGAAGACGACGCTCTTTAGTTTGGTGGCCCAGGACCAACCTAAGTACGACCCAAAAGGATCTCGAGAAATTACAAAGATTTGCCTGCGTAGCAATCACCGTCAGTATGAGAATTTCCCCCACTGCTGCCTTACAAGTAATGCTGGGGCTACCACTACACCTCGTCGTAAGAGAGGAGGCGGCCATAGCGACTTTCAGATTCGGAGTATCTGGCACCCTAAGTAACGACTCCAGAATTAAACACACGCATCAGAGAAGATACAATCAAACAACAGCCTATGATGGCATCACCCAGCGACAGAATCCTGAGGACCCACTGCTTCCAAAAACACTACAACATAGAGCTCACGGCAGAGTTGTGTGACTACTCAGGTACAAAAGAGCTAAGAATCTACACTGATGGATCAAAAACCAACGACGGGACGGGTGTCGGGGTGTTCTCCGACGACCTAAACATCAAAATATCCAAACCCCTTGGAAAACTTAACTCTGTTTACCAAGCAGAGTGTGTAGGTATTATCCAAGCGGCACACGCCATAGAGGCCAGGGAGGTTACGGATACTAATATCCGAATACTCTCCGACAGTGCCTCAGTCCTTCAATCCTTAAAGAGTAATCAGATAACGTCGAGACTGATACTAGAATGCCATAATGCCCTAGAACGAATCACGGTACTAAACCATAACACGGTAACACTACAATGGATCAAAGGTCACAGTGGATCACTTGGGAACGATGCGGCTGATGAACTTGCCAGAAGAGGATCCAACACAAAACCCTGCGGTCCCGAGCCCATTGTGCCCATTCCTTTCAAGCAGCTAAGAAGCTAGTTAAAGGAACACACTCGAATACAAGCGGAGAAATGGTGGACCTCGGCACCAGGATGTAGGCAATCCAAGGAAGCTATGCCATCCCTGGACACAAAGCTGACCAGGCGCCTTCTGCGCCTGGACAGAGATAGCCTACGACTGGTGGCGGGGACCATCACTGGACACTGTTCACTGAATAAACACTTCCATACCCTAGGAATCACTGACAGTCCCCTGTGCAGAGCATGCATGGAGGCGGAGGAAACGGTGGCGCATGTGCTCCTTGAGTGCACCGGCGTTATCAAGATTCGCGAGGAGACCCTGGGAACACCTAGATCCCTTGCGGATGCCCTGAGAAGACCGGGAAGTTTGATCTGCTTCTGGAGGGAGGTGGGCTGGTTGGAGTAAACGGCCACCATGGCTCACGCACAATGGTCCATTTGAAGGATTAAGTGCGGAAACCAAAACACCATGATAGGGGAAGATGACGAGTACTCGTAATAGAGAAGTATGGAAGAAAAAAACATGCTGCGCCGACTCCAGATAAATGGGGTTGGCCGGTGAAAGCTGAAAGCAGATGGCGTTAGCATTGTTTGTTCCCAATCTGACCAATGAGGTCATTCCATTTTTAAATATAAAATGACATTACCCGTTTTTCTACCAATGACGATGCTTGGAATAAACTATGCTAGCGCCATTAGTTTCACAGTTGCCATTCCCATTGAGATAAACGCGATGATGAATGATGACCTGGTAAAATATTATCTATCCACAAATTCCTCACCAATACTCATGAAGGTCAAAAGTAGCATAGATAACAACAGATTCGAACTATTGTGTTTCAGCACATGTTCGTCATACGCCTCTCATATGATCCGTTCCCGTCCTTGTTCGTCTACCAAGTTCACTTTACAAATATTCTTGTTGATTCTGTAAAACCTCTATCAATACTCACCACAGGCAAATATGGTGAGGAAAGTTTTGATGTGGATAGGCTATAGGATTAGGGGAAGACCATGGAAGCCTTGGATGGTCTGTGTGAAAGATGCTGGGATGACGAGTAATACAGAAGTATGGAAGAAGAAGACATGCTGTGTGCAGACCCCAAATAAATTGGGTTAAGGGGAATGATGACCAAGTAAAATACAACAATATTTACTCACCAATACTCATGAAAGTCAAACGTAGCATAAATAACATCAGGACTGTTGTACTTCAACACATGTTCGCCGTACGCCTCCCATATGATCCTCTCCCGGCCTTGTTGGTCTACCAAGTTCACTATACACACATTCTTGTAGAGTTTCAGCTCTTCTTCAAAGTGCTTCTTGAATGCTGTGTGGGATTCCTCTTCAGCTGTCGAAAGAATAATATTTTTTAAAAGGTTTAAAACTAAGAACATTCTTGGTGCATATAATTATGGCATAGTGTCATATTGTAGTGTCGATTGCTTGTTTTTTTTTTTGAAAAAAAGGGCGTTATTAGGCGTGGAATAATGTTCTAACTCAGTTTCAAAGATGTCAACAAATATTTGAAACAGTAAGACGAAGAGTTTTGCGCCACTTTAACAAATTAATTTCAGCCGTTCTAAAATCAACTTCATTTACACTAGCATAAAGTTGGCATTGTTTAAATTGCAACAATAGGAAACAGGTATTTCAACAGTCTTCAGAAAAGTGATCTTTGAAGAGAGGAACTTACTTCGATCGAGGCGCGGTGGTGGTCTGAACTTGTACTCCGGTTGACTCCAAAAGATAGGTACCGAGCCACGCACCTGTTGGGAAACACACAGTCACACACTTATGAATTTTGTTACATACATAAACTCACGCCTTTCTGCCATGGGGGTAAGCAGAAGCTACAGGACGCTACCTGCTAAGATCCTTACATGCTCCATTTGCTTCGTCCAAGTTCACACATCTTGTCATACACGTAAGCCGACGACACATCAATCTATACGTGTTCCAGTATAACATGGCCTCGCTTTGTATAAATTTCCTGTACAATGAGAGATCATCATATACTGGTTTTGTATAGCTTGATTGGTCTTCGTGAACCTATAGACCTAAACTTTTTGAATTTTGTTTTGTTCTAAATAATGATAGTCGTAGTTTCAGAATTTAGGAAAATATTTCATCAGAAAAGAACGGGTAAGTTTTGTTTTTTTGGTGTTAGTTCAACACCTAAATTATCTGGAATTATTTGATTTACGTTAAGTATCTAAGAAATTAATTTTAGTATTTAACTCAAATAAGAAGTATTTTCTTAATGATCTTAAATTAAAACATTTTAGTTTTGGAAGCATTCAAAACACGTCTAAAATGGAAAGGCTTCCATTACTGCTCAAAACCTTTTAAAACCAATGTCCGACGCAAAGCCTCAGTGAATATACAACATCAAAAAAGGTATAAAAGTACGTACAGCTAATCAAAACAGGAAAAAACCTCATCTGCCCACTAAAACTCACCAGTGCATAACAATTTCCTACGTAAACGTCCGAAAGTAACAGTATTACACAAGCAGTTAAATGTAACCATTTGTTACATAATATAACATCACGCGTTAGGGCCGAGGGGTTAGACAGAGGTGTACCCAAGTATACTACACCTACATTTCGCCAGTTATGTTTAAGTCCCATGTAATAGGGGACAAGCCTATTGTCATCAACCGGGCACAAATCCAGACTCCGTGGCTGCTACTATGAAAATTCCTGATGGAAAAACCCATTTGTGATACTAAAATAATTGGTGTTTCACACTATACTTATGTTTATACTTTGTGGTGTGTTCCCCAAACGATCGGGCGCTTAATATCGTGTCCTGCGTGTCCTATTGTTTGTTCATTACTGGAACTGATGGATGTTACTGAAGGCGTACAAACTAGTGGGTCAGGTGGCCTACCATGACGTCTTAAAGCAGGATCGTTTTAATCTTGTTCGAGTGTGGGAAGAGATGGCGCTAGACGTCCTCTATAGCTCCGTCTCTTACCCACACTGGAACAAGATTAAAACGATCCTGCTTTAAGACGTCATGGTAGGCCTCCAGTTTTGGGACGACACAATTTTGATTGCCGTCGACACGCTAAGAAGAAGACTTACAAGTATATTTATAATACTACACCTAACATAAGTCATAGGATTGTGTAATGAGACACACATGTAATTATTATGAGACCCGACTTGACCTGTTTTATACATGCAACACAATCCTACTATCCTACTAATATTATAAATCCTACTAATCCTACTATCCTACTAATATTATAAATCCTACTATCCTACTAATATAATAAATCCTACTAATCCTACTATCCTACTAATATTATAAATCCTACTAATCCTACTATCCTACTAATATAATAAATCCTACTATCCTACTAATATTATAAATCCTACTAATCCTACTAATATTATAAATCCTACTAATCCTACTATCCTACTAATATAATAAATCCTACTAATCCTACTATCCTACTAATATTATAAATCCTACTAATCCTATTTCCTACTAATATTATAAATGCGAAAGTTTGTGAGTATGGTTGTATGGATGGATGGTTGACTGAATACTGAATGGATTTGGCCGAAACTTTGCACACACACAGTTTATAACCCGGATTAACACATAAATGGTACTTTTAACCCGGTAGTAAGATCCCATGGGACAGTTATCAAACTTCACGCGGGCGCTAGCAGAAGCTAGTAAACTTTACTTTATAAACTCGTTGAATAAAATGTCGCTAGCCAGTAGTTTTATTTTTCTACTCTACCGCTATTCTTTTCTGATTAATTTAGTTGCGAGATCCAAGACAGATAAATTGGTCGTCACTGTTGATTCTGGCTTTCAGGAGTTGCAGTGGTTTGGGAATAGTGTGGCGGGCTTGACAAAAAAAAAAGGCAGTAGTAACTTACCTGAACAAATGAAGCTCTGTGTATGCTGTCAGAGCATATGATCGAGACGATCTGTTCAGTTTCCACGTAATTGGCGACCTTGCCACCCGGCTCTATGCCTCGACGATTGTACCTGAGAGAAAACAATTTTAGATACAAAAGATCTTGGCGAAAAATTTATCTGCTTTGTCTGATTCAAAGCATTAATTTCAATAGTGAAGTGTAGATATGCATGATTTTTTTTCATCAAACTAAACAAAGCGTATTAACATCAGAAATAGCAAAGCATAGAATATTTTTTTTTTATATCTTTAAAAAATACTAAGTTATTAGCATTTGAAACTGCTGATTAGACAGAGAGATCCGATACAGCGAATGACGTCATTCGCGGCATCGACGTATAAAATCCATACTAAATTCCGTTTAGCTAGAAAGAGATAGAAACAAAAGTTTAAATGGTTATAACTTATGTGTTGTTTGGACGATTTATGTCTTATTTTCGCCTTTTGTCATTATTTTTATAGTATTTTAGTTATTAATTAGTTATTAACATTCTGTATCGAAATAAAAAAAAAGGAAATTTATGCATATTCCCTATTAAGGCCTCTATTGTGGTGGTTCAAACTTCGTTTGAAATTCTGTTAGAATAAAGTTCTAATCAGCTTGCACTACAAAGCGGTTGTTACGTCAGTCACTGCGGCCGAATGGTGCGAAATGAGTGTTTTTTTGCGATTTACAAAAAATCTATTGATTGGACTAAAAAATAAAACACATAAGACCTGCTTTACACTTAGTTTAGTTAGTATGCAAAGTTTCATGATTTAATTTCAAGTACTTTTTGAATACCAGCGGTTTATTGTTCGATTTGGAGGTAACTTTGGTTTTTTTTTCTATCAAGAAAAGTTTATTGGAATCGTGTTTTCGCCACACATAGAACTTAGCATTAATCCTCAACTTTACTATATATTTATTTCAAAATTAATGCTGCAGTATTTTAGGAGTAACGGAGGATCATGCTAAGCCTTTTGAGGGATATATAGTCCTTAAACCATTTACATGACGGCACGGTTGACGCGGTGACTGAGCGATTGGCTGCTGCGCAGCGTGTCACGGTTTCGAATCCCAAACGGCAAAAATACAACAAATTTTATGGCCTACAGACCTACACGTTACAGAAGAAATTTATAGTGTGGGGCCAACTTTTGTAAAAAACAAAATACATGAACTTTTGAATTGAAAATGTCAGTTACTCAGAAACTTGAAACTAGTTGCCCGTTCCAAAACGTTGATCTCTATGTATAGAGATGAGCGGGCCAGAACCTGCGTTGTTTCGAACGTCAGATGGCCATTGTTCTTCTTGAAAGTATATAGGAACCACAACTATGCAAAAAGCCAGTGACACCAATCTGTACTAATTTGTTTGTATGTAGGGGGTAATCTTGGGAAATACTGATCCGAGTGTTATAAGCATATATTTAAAACGTTCCCGTGGGTTAATTTCCGTACAAAACGGGAGCGAAGCCGCGAGCAAAGGCTAGTCGTTTAAAATAGAGTCGATAGAACTGTACGGTTAATTAGGGACCACTTTCACACTCAGACAGGGATCCATATCCCTATATGAATAGGGATAGGTCGAATGGCGAGATTCACAAACCGCATTTTGAAAGTTAAAATTTTGAAGGAAGACCTCTTCTAACCCGCTGTGGACCCGCGTGGTAAATATTTCCAACTGCATGCCTTTCACTGAGAGGAGGCCTATGCTGTGCCGCAGCAGCAGTAATATCTCGTCGCCTTTCATCCCAACACGGCCATCATCCTAGCCTTTTCCTAACTATGTTGGGGTCGGCTTCCAGCCTAACCGGATGCAGCTGAATACCAATATTTTACATGAAGCTACTGCCTATCTGACCTCCACAAGACAGTTAGAACTGGATAATACGATCCCCCTTGGTAAGACTGTAAGTAAGTCGACCCGAGCGGTATTTATTATTTAGCCATGGGTTCCTCCCAGTCCAATATGACCATTATTCCTAAAACGATTATAAGTTCTTATTTCAATGAAACGCTACACCAAAGATCAATTAGTGGATCTCGCCCTTTGACTGATGGCTGAAGTACGACATTCTAATAAGTCTATTATGTTGACATATCAAGGCCATAATAATTATATATGACTAGCTGATGCCTGCGGTTACGCCCGTGTGAATATCTGTTTTCGCGACCAAAATTAAAGCTCCCAGACGGCTTATTTTTTCCGACAACTTTAACAAATATCATTATATTTTAGCCAATGTATACAAAAACTTGACAAATTATATACTAAAACCTTCCTCGAGAACCACTCTATCCATTGGTGAAAACAGAATGAAAATCGGTGCAGTAGTTTATCGCGAACAGACAGACAGACAGACGCGGCGGAGGACTTTGTTTTATAATATGTAGTGATAGTGATTATGGAAACTGATAATAACTTACGTGTCACGGAATCTATTTATTTTTATCTGGAGTAAGTTAAACTTTGTTTATTTTGTACTACAATGTTAACAGCCTGATAATAAGTGATAACAATACTTTGAATTTAACACTGAATCATCGTTCTATGATGAATGAACACAAAATACTGTTGCAACAAAGACAAATCGTACATATCGTGATATCGTCCGAGTGGCTGCCACATGCTATGCACATGTGAATCAAAATCGAATGACGAAAAGAAAGCATCTCCAAGTATATCAATAGATAATTGGAGATGCGTTTAGAATCTTTATGGGTAATGTGGATCGATATAATTTCTTTAGTTTTAAGCCTTTACAAATATCTATATTACTTATTGTGTTACAGAAAAGCCGTGTTTTTTTAATAAAAAAAAATCCTTTTCCACAATTTCTCCGGTATCGTGAGTGCGTTTACAATCATTTAAACTCACTTGCAAAAAAGCCAGACCCAGAACAACTACCTGTAGGTCGTAGGGGATCGAACCCGTGACACGCAAAGCGCAGCAGCCGATCGCTCAGCCACTGCGCCAGCCGACCGTGCCGTCGTATTTGCGTAACGTTTACGACATGCGTTTATGCTAGGGCGTCAGGTACTTAGTAACTGCCTACATCACGGCTTACTCACCTAGTTCCAGCCTGGTACCTCGACCGTCTCGATATAAGGCCCAACGTGAAGGTTTCATCGCAGGAGTTCGGGTTACTCAGAGACTCCGTATTCAGCGCGACGGCGTCCGCTGGTTCCACCGCTATTTGAGATAGGTGGACGTAACCTTGGATGATTGGGAGAACCCATTGGTCGCAGCCTGGACTCTGTTGAAGAGTAGAAGGTTTTTGATGAGAACGAATCACGTAAATCAGCCCAGTAGTTACGGAGAAATCGGTGTTAATACACCTATAACCTATATATACCTATAACCTGCCATGTGTCCCACTGCTGGGCCAAGGCCTTCCCTTTCTCCTTCCAAACCTCTATATCTTGTGCGATATCTGATCATGTTCGCCCCGCAAACAAGATCAGATCGTCACACCACCTTCGCCGCGGTCTACCTCGACGGCGATATCCTCCGTCAGGCGTCCAGTGATTGAGCTTTGCCCACCTCTCACTGGACCTGACCTTTTACATGCTTTTCTTAAAAATCTACTCTAATGTAAAGCTCGGTTTCCACCAAGACGTACAGAAGTGGAACGGAAAGGAGACTTGCGGGAATGGACCTGACCCATTGGTTGAAATACCCACCACCTCTCTCGTCTCTGCTGTGATTGGTCCAATTTTGCACGTCTTCGTATCGCTCTGCTCGTCTCCGACCGAGCGGGGTTTAGACCGAACGAACGTGTTTTTTCTTTAATTTTGTGCGAGAAGGATCATAGTCATTACCATCATTCTTCTGCCTTTATCCCAATTATTTGAGGTCGTAGCTGATTATGATGATGATGATGATGATGATGATACCAATGATTTTTCGGATTCATGTACGTAGGTATTGTGTAATGTTTAATTATCACTTGCTTCGGTGGAGGAAAACATCGTGAGGAGACAAAACCAGCATGCCTGAGAGATATTTCTCGACAGAATGTAAAGCTAAGTCAGAGACCCATGGGCGTTATAAAAACTGACACCAGGTTAGGCACTAACCACACGAAAAGAATAAGAAAGATTACAAGTTTGAGTCTCGTTAAAAAATATACTAGCAGCCGAATTTTCATCGTTAAGCCTCTTGTTGCTACTTAAAGGCGGTAGAAGGACTGTTGAGAATTTCTGAAGAGTCGTTTGAATTTGACAGTAAGTATGGCTTACACTTTCTTTTGTATTGCAGGTAGGTTTTTAGAAAAAGATGAGCACCTTACCTTACTACAGTGAGAGCTAAACAGTCAACATGTTATGATTCCCTATAACGAAGTTACGGACGTTTCCTTCTCCTTATCACTTACGGACATAAGATTAGTTTAGGGGCCCGAACTAAGAATGAATGGCAACAATATGGGACAGTTGTCCTTGTCCCTGCTCCGGATGTGTTTACAAAACTCATGGTTCCGAAAATAATAGGCAGTAGGGTCCACTTCCAAGTTTCGAGCTGCTTTCGGACGGACCCGTGTCTTTGTTGACAGACTTACGGCCATTTTCAATAACTTACCAACAGGTATCGCGGTAGGTTGCTATCTCTGTCTGTTTGACATTTAGTTTACCGACCTATAGAAACAAAACGTCACAGAAAAGCTTTCTTTGATTTTTCTATGAATTAAGTGACAGGTAGGTAACGCGGATAGGATTATCTTTGTTTATAAAAACACCGATAGCTACGAGAGTAACTGACAATTATACGTAAGTAAGTTATAGAAAACGTCCACTGCGAGGATCGACCGGAGGACACGGTGGAGCACACGGTGGAGGTGTGCCCCGCGTGGGCGGAGCACCGCCGTGTCCTCGAAGCGGCGATTGGCGGCGGCGACCTCTCGCGTCCGGCCCTGGTGCAAGCCATGGTCCGGAGCGAGACGGAATGGGACGCCGTCACCTCCTTCTGCGAAGCAGTAATGCTAGAGAAGGAGGTGGCGGAACGTGAGAGGGAGAGAACCTCACAGCGTCCCGGCCGCCGCGGGAGACGCCCCGGGCGTCGGGGGCCACCACGTGGCCCCCGGCCACCGTAGGCGCGGGCCTGTGGACGGTGGGCTATGGGCTAGCTCGCCGTCCGTCCGTCTCATGACGACAGGCCCTGTCGACGGCGCGTTCGTGTTCCACGCGCGCCTCAAAGAGAGTCAGCAAAAAGGAAGGGGTCCGAAAGGACCGATGCCTGCCGGGGTTGCGGGACTATTCGAAAGAGATACCGTGGCCCCGGAACACAAAGGGCGATGAAGGAACATGGATGGGTTTTAGTCAGTAAAAGTCTGACACTCCCTCCTGCTCCGCCCAGAGCGGGAGAAGTCATTTGATGATTTCCCATCCGAAAAAAAAAAAAAAAAAAAAAAGTTATAGAAAACGGGCTTTAGAGAGTAGACCCCCAGATTAGATGCGTATCTACTATACAATTTAGCGTTGAAACAAGGCTTATAAATTACCTACAGTTGGTTCATCTAATTTCGCTCAAGACACAGTTTGAAGTTTACTAACTTAACTACCGTACCTTGCATAATATTTGCTTTACGATTGTTGCGTTTTCGTGCGATAATTCATGGTCAAAGTACTTAATTTTGCATTTTTTTACTTTGTTTGAACTAGATTTCGATGCAGGCTTTGGCTCATAACTTCTGCTAGTAGCTAAGCATCGTTACGCCTCTCTGTTTACTACTGTCAATTGAGTCCTGCAAAATTGCACCATCCGGCTACGTCGTGCGATTTTGCAGAAGATGAGTAACAGGTTATATTGTTCCTAGTAAATACGAGACCGCTGGTCTGAAGAGCGTGGGCCATGTTTGTAGAATATGTACATAGGGACAGATAGGCTAGAGTCGGCACGCCAGACGGGTGTTGTGGCAGAGGGAGGTCAAGAAAACGCTAGTGTGATGGCTTAGCGGCGTTTGTGGGAGAGCTTTGCTCAGCAATATGGGACATTACAGATTGACAAAAAAAGAACTCATTTTGAAAAAGATCGCGTTGCTTACTTACCCCAAGCGCAATAATATCCTTCAGCATATGCTTGTTCCAGAAGAACCTATCATCGACATGCTTCCACCACTTCGTGATGTCCACCACCGGTTTCCCAGTCCCAGCTTCGGATTCCAGAATCTTCTCGATCTCATACTGCCTTTGAAGAGTGTTTGTCAGGTCTAGGGTACGGGAGTAGTAGAAACTTTCTGAGTCATCGAATATCTTGATGAGTTCGTCAGTCAGACGTTTCTCGAAACGTTCGGCAAGTTTCGGATCGCGCTGCTTCTTTACTGATTGTTTTACCTGTGTTGGGATAAAATAATGTGTTATTTTTTTGATAAAAGTATTTGAAGTTGTTGCCATCAATGCCCGCCCGATCGAGAATTTAAAGGCTCTCACATGGTGATTTTCTTTGCGGTTGCGTGCGATGAATGTATAGAAAGACACTGTCTGCACATATTAACGTTCGATCTACCATTGATCAGCCAAAGCTGCCATATCATTCGATCCAATCCAGGACTTAAGCTGGGAATATGAGGTAACACCTTGATGGAGGGATGCAAAGTTCCTTGTTTAGGGTCGCAGGTTTTCAGCCCTGTCTTTGATTTAAATAAGAAAGACATACTTCCAGCATTTATCTTAACTATTACGCTAAATATGTTTGGAAAGGGACTGAATTCACGACAACAGTATTATTTTTATGTAAGATTTGTATCCTGTACTTCTTGACTTTACTTACACAAATGTACCAGTACCACTAAATTCAATGTTTACTAGGTACTCATCTAAAAGATTATCTATATTTACAATAATATTAAAACATACTTTTTCTTAATTACTACATACCTAGTCTACTAATTGACTTCTATAATTGATTCCATAATACGGAAGCAAGGATGCGTTATTCGACGTACAGTTCGAATAAAGTCGTCCTTGATTAAGGTGCCGCTGTCTAGCATGAATTACGTAGGTACTCAGTTAGTAGCTCCTCTATACTACAAACAAAATGATCATACCATTTTCATTGCTTGAATGGTAGTAGTGTGTGCTTCACAAATGCCATAGCTTGTTCCCGGCATCAACATCTAGTTCAGATTATAATTTAGTTGGATTAATGGTTTATGACAAAATAACTTTTTTCCGCGGCTTCGCCCGTGTGGGTATCGGAATGTATCCCACAGGAACTTACTACCGGTATAAAAGTAACCCTATGACCTTACCATGGCCTATTTCTAGCCAGGGATCTATAACTTGAAGTTATGGGACAACAAACTCAATATCATACAAGTGAATGTTCAAATTCCATTGCATAGAAAAAAAAAATTGGACCTTTCCAAATGGATTGCTTGAAAATCAACTTAAGAGTACAGACAGTTTAAGTAGAAAGTTGAGCATATGTACTGCGTTAACATTATGAATGGAAGTTTTCTCAAAAGGTTTCTGTTTTGCAGGCTGGATGAATGCCAAATTATTGGTTGTTGGTACTATTGGATGATCACAAGAGAAGAATCCAGAAGAGCATGACATCAGGGCCGCGCCGACCCCCAGCGCCTGTGTGCGAAACCTATGAAGCGCCTCTTTTTTTCACGAATCTTCATGTTTCAACTTATATTTTTTTATTATTTGTTAATTTTGACCGAAATAAGCGTTAAAAAAAATCATTAACACCTAAACTATATATTGTTTTAGTGCTAGAACTTATTCTTATTATAAAAAATTAATGCGCATCTTGCATACACTTTCAATATGTTTTGGTTTTGGTTTTTACAAGGCATATGTTGCACCTATTGTACCTACTTACTTATCGATACTCCACTACAAAGAAATATGTTGTTGTGTAACAAAAATAAATTCGATGGCGGCGCCTCTATTGTCTTGGCGCCTGTGTGCGCCGCACACTTCGCACATAGGGGCGGCGCGGCCCTGCATGACATTTTATGATGCAGTTTGTTATTGTTATAGTTCAAGGCAGTTTTAATTGGCAATTACCCAAGCCATTGTAAAAATTGTGTAAGTAACTATAAATATAAATAGGTTGGTGTGTAAGTTCATGCAATTGCTGTTTTGATAAGTAACACACTTTTACAAGTCAATAAAGATTACATTAGTCTTTTCCAAAAAAAAATAAAGTTCAGGATAATTATTAAAAATATTTTTTCCTCCTTTTTGTAACACTACCCAGATGAGTAATTATTATATTATAACTAATCACTGATTTATTAATGGATATTTTCCTGAAATGTAACTGTATAAGTTTTTTTGTTTTTTGTATATGTTTTTTATTTTATATGTATATTCACCCCAATCCCAACATAGTTGGGAAAGGATAGGGAGTTTATGATGATGATTATTAATTACTAGTAATTATGAACCCATCAAATTAGTAACTCAAGGTCATAGTTAATTTGATGTGTCCCTTACTTGACAGGTCTCATCTTTCGTGGCACGGTTACACACCGTTCCACGAAAGATGAGAGACCTATCACATCACTTGAAATGAGTGAAACTTTGTGAACCTTGATTATGCCTCGAGGTAAAACATTAAGAACATAAAGAAGGAAGATGGTATACAACCTGTACACCTATAAGTCAAAAGAAGTATTTTGTTACACAATTAACTTGTATAAAAGCATTGAGCTATTACTACTAAGTATAGAGAAGACAGTGCAAACAACAGTTCACTCAGTCGCTTGCTCGCCACAGCATTATATATACAGGGTTAGCTGCCCCCCACTGCACACAAATTTTGTTCACTCTGTCTTCTCTATACATAGTAGTAATAGCTCAATGTATAAAAATGGTGTGACAGGTCTCATCTTTCGTGGCATGGATTGTACTTATAAGTAACATTTCCAGTGCACATGTTAGTTACATAATAATACAGTTTTGAACATACCTGTGTAGCAGCTTGCTGTGTGGTCGTCTTGATGGTGTTACTGACGTTTTTCACAGCACCAACAGTTTTATTCAAGAATGCCGAGTTTTCAAACAGTCTTGCCCCCATCTTTTTATTCAAAGACTTATTTGAACTTGCTACAGCATTCATAGACCCATGTTTGGTACAAGCACACAGATCTACCTCTTGATTCACAGGTCCCATATTCAAAAAGCATACTGATTTGATTTTATAGATTGTGTGGTGGAAATATATTGAGCCAACAGGAGCACTCTCTTTGATAATCATTAGACGTGGTTCGAATATAGTGGTGTGATCCACCTTGCCTATTATCCCATCAGTGATCCCTAGGCATTCTATGTCTTCAATATCAGACAGATCCCATGCTACAAAGGATTACAATCAGAATATATGAGTCATATTAGATCGGTTGTATAATGAAAATATCACTGGTTTGGTAAGAATTAAAACATTATAACGTTAAAATAATTACTCTGCATCATATTTTTAAGAAAAACTAGGTCAAATATAACTGCAGTTGCCAAAAAATTAAAGATTTATTATATTCACCTGATCGGACTGAAAATGCCCCCGTTATCCTGTTCCACCATAAACTTGATTCATTTCTAACGAATATGTAATACGACTCTGATCTAAATAATTCCATTTTGGCTAGATTTATTACACGTTCAATACGTTTCGATTTAATTTCATCGTGTTTATTATTGTTGTATTTTGCACTGATTTGACGTTTAGTGAATGAAAGGGGAAGGGGCAGAATCTCGCATCGTTTTAGAAAGTTGGCACCATCACTTTTTGGTGCGGTCCACTCACGTAAATCGAATATTATCTAAATTTTGTTTCAAAAAAAATTTTTTTTTGTTTTTGAATGTGTTTTTCGACATTACTATTATGTTTATAAATCAAAAAATGCACGAGGTAAGTAAACTAAATTAGATGAATATTGATCATAGAGGCAGAAGAAAGAGAATCTTTGCCGCGCTTTGACAGAAACACCACTACGTCATGTTGGTATTCCTGTTAAATGTTAAAACTTCCGGTTGGAGAAAACGCTGCATTTTGTTGAGTTTTTAACTAAACTTGAAGCTATTACGCCCTTTCTGCTACAAAATGGATTGGCAATTAACGTGTCGAGTGTGTTTAGAAACTGGGGACATGGTTTCCCTCTTTGATTGGGACGAAAATAACGAACAACTTGGCGACAAGTACACCTTCTGCTGCGGCGTGGAGGTATGTAAAAATTACCACATCAAAATGGTTGCGATGGCCACCCTATTTGATTTTTTACTACAATAATGTTGCTATATTGGTTTATTTGTAGCAGATTTTGGATTTTTTGCTGACATCCCAGAAGTTAAATTCAATGATGTTATTATTTGACTCGAAATTAACAAAAATATTGAAATGGTGTTTTACATTTTAGGTGTCGAAAAGTGATAGTTTGCCAACGCTAATATGCTTGAATTGCGTAGATCGGCTAACATACGCTTTTCAATTCAAGCAGCAGTGTATAACTTCCAACGATACACTGAAAGAATGTTTGGAGGAATTCAAGAAGAGTTCGGAAGCTGTAGCAGGCGGAGGCAGCACATCCAAAGGTTAGAATTTTAGCTTGCTTATTCGGTGTACCCATTATTTTCCCGCCAAAATATTTATTTAATATATCTGACACGCTGCATAAAAATGTTATAAATTTATTTCTTCGTCAGAAAATTATTTTGACTCAAAAACATTTCCAACTAAAAATTTAAACAATTACGACATCATCAGCAAGCATTCTTTAGCACTAACCAAAATAATATAAAGTTGATTCACCAGCAGACACAGAAACTATCACCATCAAGCAAGAGAATGGCCTGCTGCTGCAGTATGAGTTGCCAGTGGAGCATGACCCTCAAGGTCAATGGACCCGCACCCTGGTCAAGACTCCGAACAGTGCGGTTGTTACCAAAGCTCCGGGGCCAAGAAAGAGAGGACGACCTCGGAAATACCCTAATGAGCAGGGGCAGATTGGTATGTAAACAAGTTGTTTTATGTGTTAAACCAAAAATTCGAAGATATGATGTCTATGGAACCCGCACTGGTGTGTTGGATTTCAGCAGAGACGAGATCTCTGTCCTAGAAGTGGGAACATAGGATGATTTTCCTTATGCACTGCCTAAGAGTTGATAAGAAAGATAAAACTGGAAGAATAAATTAAAATACACTCAAAGTTACTACAAATATGACTGCCTTGTTGGTCTAGAGGTCGCAAGTGTGACTGCTGAGCGTGAGGTCCTGGGTTCGATTACCAGGTTGGGCTAAGTGTTATCGGGTGTTTCCATTAGGAATTTTTTGTAAGATCCCTCCTTATTGCATGGGACTTAAACATAAGTAGTAATTCATATATTTTCTGGCCTGAAATAGCTTGTGTGTTCAAATTCATGCACATACGCAACTTTTTTTTATAAATATATATGACAAATACTACTTTTCACTGGAACATTCTTATCTGGAGTATCTAGTTTGCAAGATGACTATGATAAAAAAGAATACCAGAGAAACATTGAAAAAATATAAACAAAATACTTCATCAACATCAACCTGTACAATAAAGATTCATCAGCCAGAGATAGGCCTAGGTCCTGCAAGAACATTTACTTCCCAAATCACAACCAACAACAACTAACCCTTGCTGATCTCTTAGAACTGTCACCATACCAACGCAAGAAGCCCAAGAACATGGAGAAGGAACCAGAAGCCTTGACCACACTCCTGGCAACAGGCTCACTGGACTTGAAGCAGGAACCCATAGATGAGGAAGATGACGCGTTCGGTCATGATGGTGAGAGTCACCCGTATAACATTGGTAATGTATTTTTTGTTTTTATTTTGGGTGGATTTGATGATGGGGTTACTGTGAATCGTATCTTCAATCATCCCTCTTCCATTAGGGATTTGTAGGCTCATTCTTATCACTTTTTCGAACATCTTCACCTTAGAATGGGGCACAGCCAATGATGTAGCATTTAGTCTGCTGTAACAGTGATCTCTACTGCATGTTGATTGTGTTTGAGAGCTAGTTTATGAACTATTTGTTTATGCCATTAAGACAGACTGACAGATTTTTATAATCTTTATAAAATCTGGATAGTGAGAGTCTTTTCTAACAAATTTTATTTAGCAATTTATGTTCATCTTTGTTTTTAAACATTTTTAATTTGGTCCCAGCACTGCCTAGCACACTTATCTTGGTTTTATTTAAATAACATTTTCATCACTTGCCTAGCTTTTTAATAGCTGTGTTGAGTTGACTTCCAGTCTAACCAGCTGTAGCTGAATAGTATACCATTTTTTTACAAGAAACAACAACCTTTCTGGCCTCCCCAACCCAGTGCATGCCCTAGTTACAGAATATTCAATAGCATATAATATTATTATATATATATAATATTATATTACCTAACCATTGCATAAGACTGGTGGTCAACTCCTAGAATTACATAATAAAAAAAAACGATTTCTTTATGTTTTCCAGAATTTGGTGGAGAGGATGATCCTGACTTTGAGCCTACAGCTGAAGAAGAACCTGAATCTGAGCCTGAAATTAAAGAGATGGTACTAAACATACTATATATATATTATATATGATGGTACTTAATATATTATACATATATTATTTATTTTATATCTACCATGAATTGATGAATCACTTGTAATAATTTAGAACTTATAAAAATGCCCTTATGAATGTTGTCCTAGCAAACAAATATTCACTAAAGGTCATGGCACACTACACAAGCCCCGCACCGGCACTGCTGCAACCCAGCATTTAACTTGCCATTCAAATTAGACCATTATATCGTGTGTCATAAAATATATTTTATAATGTCTGTATGAAAAAGCTTACGGCGGGCGGTCATCAAAAGTACGAAAATAACAATCAGCTGCGTGGCGCGTCTATCAAAAGTACGAAAACAACAATCAGCTGCGTGGGTAGCGGTGGAAAGACCGTCAGCTGACGCAGTAAACGTTAAAAATATTGGACCATTGCTACTACACTGTCTCCTTTTGTCCGTGGGGTAGATGAATTAATCCACGAATCCACTTAACATAAAAATATAATTACTAGACTATGTCTAGTAATTATTATGATAGGTAGGTCTATGGTCACCATCATTTTTTCTTTTTTTTTCACCTCTCCACCCATCGCGGGTGCATCAGCTGACGCTGGGTTTACTTATCAGTCATTCAAGATCGACGAAGATGGCAAACAACAATATACTACCTAAAATGCAACGCTAGCTCCCGGACTATCCGGCCAGTGCGCGGACTGCGAGCTTGCGCCTCGCGGACGGCGCGTGGCCCGCAGGTGGACGCCGAGCGGACCGCGGGTGGACGCCGCGCGGCCCTCGGGTGGACGCCGCGCGGCCCGCGGGTGGACGCCGCGCCGTAGCCTAAATTCGAGGCAACGCCGGGCAACAGCTGTGCTGGTGCGGTGCTTGTGTAGTGTGCCATGACCTTATGATGCATACAATTTGCTGTCTAGCTGCAGTGGTCTGTGATGACAATAACTCATAGCCAACTGACAGATAAAACGCAATAATGGTATTGGATCATCACAGTGCTATCATCATCATTGTTCTGCATTCATCTCAATTAAATTGTTGTCAGCCACCACCATATTTAATTCTTTCATGAAATCCATTTTCTTTTTAATCAAGTTAACTTGTTTGTTTTAGCATCCACCACCCCGCAAGCGCGGCAGGCCACGCAAGACACCACAACAAGAGCCAAAGTCCAAGCGTAAACATGAAGATGGAGAAGATGTCCTGCTAAAGGAGACCATCATGGCCTTCTCGGAGCCCATCCCGGAACATATACTGAACCCCAAGCCTAAGAAGAAATATTCGGCCAAGAAGAAGTATACCTATGAGAAGACGTGAGTATGTTATAAATAAAGGGTGAAGGCACTATAAGTTTCTAATGTAAGATTTTTACGTTAAACACTTCCACAACCACGACACGATACTGACTCACAAACGGTTGTCACATATGATTATATATTATATTCTTTTAATGTGAGGAAAGTTTTAGACTATGAAATTATGGATGGCTATAAAAGTAGAAGACCAGAGAAACGATGGATGGACTGTGTGAAGGATGACATTGCTAGAAAAGAGGTGACTGCTTAGATGACGAGTAATAGAGAAATATGGAAGAACATGTCTTCTTCGCCAACCATAAATAAGTAGGAATTAAGCAGGAGAATGATCAGTACTGCAAACCATAGCAAAGTGATATTATCAAGTATTATGTCTTCATACATTTAAGGACACAGATCTTAGGAGTTAGATCCTTCCTTGAGAAACTAGTTTTTGTCATTCTATTGGAAGTCTTTGTTTCTTAGTCTTAAAAACACAGTACCATTATATTACTAAGCCATATTGTTTTATTTTTTTACAGGCACACATGCGAGACTTGCGGCGCTTCCTTTACATCCAATGCGTCGCTACAAGCCCACATTCGTCGTCATTTAGGAATCAAGCCGTTTGTCTGCAGGTATGTTTCTGCATTACATAAAGATTCGTTCTTCATTAGGCCTGGATCGAAAATACTGGAAGCCTTGGGAAAGGCGTTTGACGCGCAGTGGGATGATGCAGACTCACAGTAACATAACAAGTGGGAAGAGACCGCTACAATGTTTACCAAGTATTCAGCTGGTATATGCCTCTCTTCTCCGGTGCCCATCTTCATAGTCCCGTGCCAGCCTCATCCAGGTTTTTCCCCCGATGGCAACTATGTCGTATGCCCATCTCGCCGCCAGACGGCCCACGCTTCTTTTGCCAGTTCTTAGACGACATTCGGTGCCAACCTTGACCTGTCATTATTACGCCTTGCTAGGTGTCCTGCCCCACTCCATTAGAGTTCCGTAACGCGATTTCCAATATCGTAAACCTTAGTGCGTTTTCTGATTTCGACGTTAGGAACTCGATCCATTAGCTTTATGCCGAGCATGGAACGCTCCATGGCTGTCTGTGCAACTCCCAGTCTGTACACAGCCTTCTGCGTGAGCGTCCATGTTTCAGCACTGTAAGTCATAAGTATTCAGTACATTATTCTAAACCCCCACATAGAAAATTTTCATCGGTAATTTAATAAAAATCAGCTGTTCCATACATTTTGACCGTGTAGGTATTACAGTTTTATTTGGAAACAGTTCTTTTTTTTATAACCGGCGCAATTTTTTTCGTGTCGGTCCTTCGTCTATTTTGATTAATTTGATATAACAAAAAACACGTATCCAATATTTTTAGATAATATAACTGATGGACTAAACAGAATCATATGTTACTATATTTTTTTATTTACAGTTTTAATTCAAATTTAAATAAATAATTTTATTTCTGTTATATTATTGTAATCTGTTGGATTATTTATAACGTGTTTTATATGTGTGTAAATATTCTGTGTCCTTTCATAATAATTGTCATTTAATAAATATGTTCACTTTTATGTATTTTACGAGATATGGGTGCGGGTGGGGTCTCTTTATGTTTGGATTGAAGTTTAAATGCATTATTACCAAAAAATATTTATATCTTAATTATATATTACACCTGCGCCCATGTTTTATCGGCCGTTTCAGCTCACGCTGTTTCAATATACTATAAAATATCTACACAAATTATATAAATACGTCAAAAACTACTACTCATGAAAGAACGCACCCGCACCCGCTCTCGTCATTTTTTGTTTTTATAAATCCACGTACATTTTTTGTTTTTGTAAACACGTCCTTTTTTTGCTTTATTTTAAACCCTGAAACAGTGTTGGAGATTGTATACCAAACAGATTATATATTTATTTGGACTGATGCACTTATAGGCAATGCATATCTTTGTGAGATTGCATCAAGTATATATCAAAAGTAGGAAATTAGTAAATATTGTTGTAGTCTTCTAGTCACTTTACTGAATAAAATATGTAAAAAAAATAAGATAATATTCTCTCGCAATCGTGTGACATGTCAGAATTTATAAACCAAAGGTATTCAAACATATTGTTTACTAAATACAACAGATCATTCGTAATTTGAAATGCTTACAAGCAAAATGTCAACTGTTTCCGGTTTTTTTAAAGCATATAAGAATGCTATTGATATTTTAAAGACACGCCTCATTACCAAGGATTCGATGATGTGACGTGTTATCTCCCATCTCTGAGACTTATTTCTTATTGTAACCCTTTCGAAATAAATTCTAGAAATAAAAGTGAATATCAAAATCCGTTGCGTTATTTTAAAGAGAAAACGGCCGCATGAAAAGCGACCTTAATTTATAATAATCTGTTACGTATACAATCAAACTCACCCGCTGCATTTTGTACGCAGCGTTTGCGGGTACGCGTGCGTTCTGAACATGGAGTTGCGTCGGCACATGATGCGACACACGGGCGTGCGCCCGTACAAGTGCCGAGTGTGCGACCGGCGCTTCGGGGACTTCGGCAGTCGCCAGAAACATGAGAGGCGAGTGACGGAGATAGAAAGATATTGGTTTTTGGACAAAAAATGCACTTAACTAGGTGCTGTGTGTATTCGGATTGGAGGCGTATGCATTGGTCTCTTCGTTGTAAACGCAGGTATTGACCATAATATGGTTGGTGGGCAAAAAATGCGGCCCAAACATTGTCATTCATCTAACAATACACTTAATGAGCTGGTAAACTCTGCTTGCGCGAAGATTACTTATCGTGTATATTTGGGGTTAGACCAGCCATCACTGATGAGTCTTTTCTCCAATAGTAGGTTTGACAAAAGACGAGCATTCCGACCACTACAATAACGCAATAACAGTTCTAAACACAACCCATCAAACGAACATAAAACAAAACAAAATTGAAACAGCGTGTGCAGTACTTCGAACGAGACGATCGACAAATACACGAAGGTGAACAACATGGTAGAAAAACGATTTTCTACCTTAACAACAGCGGTATAAGTCCTATAATACGATAGCGTTTGCGGTTTCGCGTGCGTGATGCGGGAGGCGTTGAAACGTCACATGCAACGTCACACCGGAGAGCGACCGTACAAGTGCAGGATCTGTGACCGACGGTTCGGAGATTACGGGACGCGGCAGAAGCATGAAAGGTAGGCGATTTTAGGCTTTAAAACCTAAAAATAAGGTGTAAATATGAAATATAACCTAGAGATGAGTGGGCCGCCGTCTTTCGACACACTCCGACACAGTATAGGTCAAACTTCTTCGGAAAAGGCAAGACTACAAGATTAAAACGTCACATGCAACGTCACACCATTGAGCGCCCATATAAGTGTGACCGGAGATTACGGGACCCAGCAGCAGCATGAAAGGTATGCGATATTGGACTTAATAACCTAAGAAATCAAGCGCAGATGTAAGTGTTGAAAGCCGGTAGTTATAAGTATGTTATTGGAGGTGTGGTTCGTATGAAGAAAAAATTATTTCGTCTCCAGATGTGGCAGGACAGTTAGAATACTGATATTTCCCTTTTTTGACGATGGAATATCGATAAGTAATGAATGATGCCTAAAAACCCCTGTCTCTACCTTAAAATAGTAAATATTTATGACAGAGCCCAAAAAGAGGCTGACTTTTTACAACATGTTGTCCAACAATAATTAAACTTTCAATTCATTCGAGTACATAAAACCTCTACCTCTTTTTAAAAGTCTTCCCGAGTCTTAATAAAATGGTTTCCTCAATACTAATCGCTCTTTCTGCTTCATACAGGTTACACATGGGTGTCCGTCCGTACCAGTGCTCGCTGTGCGGCAAGTCGTTCACGTACTCCTATGTGCTGGC
The DNA here is from genome assembly GCA_941918905.2 of Xestia sexstrigata. Taxonomy (NCBI): domain Eukaryota; kingdom Metazoa; phylum Arthropoda; class Insecta; order Lepidoptera; family Noctuidae; genus Xestia; species Xestia sexstrigata. The sequence continues at coordinate 13,094,531 of OW799222.2, forward strand.
CAACCATATGCTCACTCATACTGGGGAGAAGAAGTACTCGTAAGTAAATCGTGTATAATTAAGGGTATTATTAAAATTAGCCATCCCAATCCAAGGGATAGCTAATTTTGAGAGATTAATTTTTAGCATGATGAGAATTTATTGGCCATGGGTTAGAGCCCGTTTTTTCTTACACTTTTCTACTCTTAAATGAATGGGGAAATAAAAGCGTTGTTGGATTTTTAACTTCGGTTCACCTCCGATTTTTTTTTTAGATTCGCTTCTAAAATTGCAGATTTTACAGATATTTTTATACTTTTAGAGTTGTGCCTGTTTAGTTATTATTTATTTTTAATTTTTTAATTCGCATTTCGAGATTTCGACTTTCAGAATATAATCATTTCAATCATTTGGCATGCAAGGAACCATGTACGGTTAAACAAGCTATTTGGTTTACAGTTTAACCCACAAATTACATTGTAAAATGTAAACCAAATAGCTATTTGGTTTACAGTTTAACCCACAAATTACATTGTAAAATGTAAACCAAATAGCTAGTTCGACCGTACTACTATTATACAATTTGTTCTTATTAATTTATATTCCAGTTGCACCCCCTGCAACAAGAAATTCACCAAAGCGCACCACCTGAAATACCACAACAAGGTGCACCACAAAGAAGTGTACATCAAACAACAGCTGGAGCTCGAGGCTAAGAAGATGCGCCAGCAGATCAACGTGTCCGGACTGTCCGGCGTCATCTCCGGACAGATCGTGGACGGCACGCTGCAGCTGATCCACGCCGCGTCCGAAGGTGACGCCTTGGTATACGGTGAGAAAAATATACTTTATTTTTATTTTGTAGCAATGAATGTCCCACTGCTGTGAAAACGCCACCTCTATGTATATGTCTAGCTAGGTACTCTTTTCTTGCATCACCTTTAACTAGAAATATAAGTTTAATGAAGCCAAAACATAGCGTATAAAAATGTTAAAGAAATAAATGCGCACTAAGTATTACATACCACTTTTTAAAAATATTGATTAAAAAAAACTGGTAACCTATGGAATTGACAGCGTAGCCTGCGTAATAGGAGCTCGTTTCAGCCTTTGTGTATGAAGCCCAACAAATAGAAAAGATATATGGCGTCATACACACGCCATATATATTTTTCCGATGGGCGATGGGCTTCTTGACACTACCCAATAAGACACCCAAAATACAATAATAATAGGGTAGACGACAAAAAAATCGAAATAGTGCGCCAGATAGATTTACTTACAAAAAATATTGGACACATATTTTTCTGTTTTCACGTATACAAAAAATGAAGATACAGTGCGTCGAAAACTCGTTGAAAACTGACTTAACATTTGAGTTTTGACGGAAAGTGAGAGTGGGGGGCTTAATCTAAAAAATGACGAAGATAAAACGCGTCATGATCTTTGACTCGTTTTATCTTCGTCAATTTTGATTAATTTGATAAAACAAAAAACACGTATCCTAAATTTTTGGATAATCTAACTGACAGACACTAACACTAAACAGAATCATATTTTTTTTGTCTGGAATCATCCCTATTACACCTTTTTCATTTTTTATGGTACGATGATTAACTCGACTGTTGTTGATTCTCGTATTAGAAGGTGAAGAGGCACAAATGCAAGTAGTAGAAGAAGAAGGAGATGAAGAAGACGGCGGCGATGATTCCGAGAAGGAAACCGACCGCGCTGTCGCTGGCATGCAAGGGGTGAGTGCCGAGTTTAAACAAATAGCATTATCTGTATGTCAACAGCATTGCCAGTGCTGGGACACAGGCCTCATCTCTTTGAGATGCAGTAGGCCATCATCATCATCATCAGCCTATAATGTTCCCACTGCTGGGACACGGCCTCCTCCTTATGAGAGGGAATGGACTATAATCCACCACGCGGGCCCAGTGCGGATTGGTAGATGTCACATGTCTTCGAATTTTTGGTTCTAGGACATGCCGGTTTCCTCACGATGTTTTCCTTGACCGTTTTGAGAGCAGTGGTGATAAAATAAATAACACAAAGTAATGCGCCTGTCTGGGTTCGAACCCACGACTTACTGTTCGTAAGTCGGGACCGCCACCACTGGGCCACCGCTGCACTCAACCAACTAATCCACTATGAAACTGTTCGGATGTCACATTTTATCAAGTTTTTGGTTCTAGTTCATGCGAGTTTCCATGCCCGTAATAATAATTTAAGTAAGCTACAAAGGTTACACAACGATCAATTTGTAAGTCTAGCTGTAACTGGGGCTCCACTGCATTGTACTTCATAGAAGTACCTACTATTCAAGAACAAGATCTAAATATATCAAGTATTATATTAGATGTATTCAGTCCTGAAAATAAATGTTAATTAATTTACATTTATAGATCGCGTGATTACAAACATTTCAGGCGTCGTAATGTAGTAAAATGTTGCCAATTAAATTATCAAGATTGTCTCATTCGTTTTTGTGCGATGTGTCTACAAAGTTCGTGTTATAATCAGATATCGAAATAGGTATAGACTATTTGTCTGAAAATAACATGTGGACCTCCTTCTACCTAAAGCCTAAACACCATGACCTCTAAGTTTGTTTCGGTTGTTTTTTTTTTTAAAGTAGTCAGTAAAGAAACACCGGCCCCAGTTTAAAAAAAAATGATGTGTAAAACTGCAAAAACCTATTTGAAAAATAAACATAATTTTATCACTAACAAGTTATTATTTATTCCAGGTCGTATTAAACGCAGAGTTCTGCATCGACGAAGACGTTAAAACAGAGTAGGTTTAAGTAGAGTAAACGTATAAACCACACTTATTTAAAAGCACTAAAAGGTCCCATTAACTACTGTTAAAAAATTGAAAACAAAAAAAATATATAACAATGTAAGTGTAAGTGTGCAAGATAGAAATTGTTTAGTGCACTATGTAAACACCAGATAGACATATACAAAATATGTATGGGCTAGGTATATAAAAATGTATAGACTGGTTATAAAGTAATTCTCTAATAATATTTAAATGAGTTTGTAGTTTAATAATTTTACATAAGACACTCGTTTTCTGTAACATTCACTGGCGAAATGTGAGTGTACTGTAGATGCACCTCTGCTTAACCCTTCAGGGAATGACGATGTATTGTTTATATATTTTAAAAAACGGAAGGAATTCTCGAGATTCGTATTTCAGCATTTATTTCGAATGTGAGTGGGTTCTATATTCGAAAAAAATATTAGTACTTAAACTATGATTACTAGCAGTAAAGAATATAATAGAAGACAAAAATTATTTAATTTAACTGAACGCTAAGCTCCTTGGCAATAAATAGATAGAAGAATAGAATGGCAATAGATAGATCATTGTGATAAGGTTAGATTAATAATAATTGTAGTTAAATACAAATTGTGACACTGTCTGGGAGTATATTCTTGTAAGTAACTTGATGTTGTCGCCAAAATAAAGCAGTACTATGTAATACTTTAGATGGACTCAATCTAAACGAAAGAAATAATAAGAGAATATGCACTGAAATAGTGAAAAGATGGTTGATATTGTACACGGGAATTAATAAATCTCCTTTGCTTTGCTTTTTCATACTTTAATGTACTCATTGGAGAAAAAAATACATAAATATATTATACCGGTTATGTATGATTAAAATTATAACTTTTATTTTGGATTGTAAATAGTTAATTTTAGGAATCAACGCGGTATATTTCCTTGCTATGACATAATTATTTTTGGGAATTATTATTAGAAACACTAAGGCCTTTGTATGTCGTACATAACCGAAATTGATGCCGCTCCATCCGACATAATTATCGTCCATACCTCATAAAAATTTGTGACGATATGCAATATAAGTAAATATTATTAGTTGTTATAAATAGGTTAACGCCCAAAAATAATCATGTATCTTAATCCAGATCTTCCGTTCACTGTCGCACAATGGGGAGGCTAAGGCAAAGTAAATCTCAGATGGCGCCACCATAGTTGGTTAAGCTATTTTGAAATATAAAATGACATTGCCACATTTTCAACCAATAAAGATGTTTGGGTACCAGCTATGCCAGCGCCATTAGTTCCACAGTTAGCCTCCCCATTAATTGTTAAACCACTTATATGCAGGAAAATCTGGGCCCCGTCCTAACCAAAGCGATCACACGACCACGCATCGCGTTGTTTTCCACACAACTGGATGCGACGATCTCGGTCGTTTTGACCGAATGGCGCAGCGGTAGAGAGGCTGCCTTACGTTCTTAGGGTCCCGGGTTCGAATCCCGGTAGGAGCAAAAATGTTTGTGTGAAAAACATGGACTTTTGTTTCCGAGTCATGAATGTTTATATTATGTATAATAAGTATGTAAAAACAAAAAGTATCTATGTAGTATATCAACTATCTGGTGTCCACGACACAAGCCTCGTTGCTTAGTGAGGCACTAGATGGCCCTGTGTGTAGTGTCCAGCGATATTTATTTATTTTATTTATTATTCGCGCGACTTTGCGCTTTGGTTAGTACGTGAGATTATGGATCGAACCAAGATTGGGATTGAGATACAATATTAATAGTGGATGCTCCAGAAGCTATTCAATGTGACATGGTATGGTCATGCCGTTGTAATTGAATGAAATTGAAATATGTTCAGAACATAATATTATTATGTTTTACCAATTCGTTTGAAGAGGATGTTATTTGGAATGTGAATAAAAATCATGGAACATGAATACCTACGTTTTTTATTTAATTTGTCCCTTTTGATGTCATAGTTTTACACGCATATCAAAAAACCCATTAAAAAAAGTAATAACGTTTTTGTATGCTCTCAAAACATACCATAGGATTCTTTGTTTCTGCAAGTGAATTTATTTGCTCCGGAGTTTGTTGTAGGTATTGTAGGTACTGCTATTATCAAACATCAATAAATCTGCTGCCTATGCGTCCCGCATCGTGTTTATTTAACCCAAATTGATTTGTTGGTGTAAAAACCCAGTTAGTAAACAAGTTTCAACAATTGACTAGCAATCTAGGCCCTCTATGGTACTAGTTGACCTAAACCTAGTATTCTTGAACTTAGCATAAAATATTATATATAAAGGGTGTAAAACACCTCTTAACGAAGCCGAAAGGCACTTGTTCTCCCCGTCATTGCGATCATTCTTTTGTTCTACACCATACCTGGGAACCTTCTAGTTACGGAGATATTGGGGGTCAAAGTTCCAACTTTTTGACAAGTTTTTTTTTTTAATATTAGTTTTTTAATGTAGGGTAGAGTGGTAGCCAATGAACCGCGTGTACCGTATGAACCATAGTACCTACCGTCCACGAGCCCCATTATTATGCAAGTAAAATTTTTACTGACCAGCAAGAAGACAGCATAAAGGAATATTTATTGGATTGTGCTAATAAATTCTATGGCCTAACTTCTAAAGACTGCCGTAGAATTGCCTACCAAATGGCAGTGATTAACAAAATCGAAATGCCGCCATCGTGGAAAGTCCATGAAATGGCAGGCCGAGATTGGATGAGGGGGTTTAGGGCAAGACATCCTGAATTGTCTGTGAAAAAACCCGAGCCTTGTAGTATAGCAAGAGCTACAGCATTTAATAAAATAACCGTCCAAAAATTTTTCGACAACCTTAAGGAAGGTTTTAGTCGCACTCCATCTTTTGCTAATGGAAGCCGAATATATAATCTCGACGAAACCTCCACGACAACAGTGCAACGTCCACATAAAGTGCTGACAGCTAAAGGACGCAGTGTCTGTAAAGTCACAAGTGGCGAACGTGGAATCTTAGTTACAACTTGCTGTATTGTAAATGCGATTGGCCAGGCCTTACCTCCAGCAATGGTATTTCCAAGAAAAAACTTCAAGGCACACATGCTGTATGGGGCACCTCCAGGGACACTTGGGTTAGCCGCACCTAGCGGTTGGATGAATGCGAAATTATTTGTAGAAGTAATGAAGCATTTTATCCAGGTAATTTGCATATTTGTTTGGTATTGATATCTGTAGCCTACAGATATCAATACCAAACAAATATGCAAATTATCCTGGTAGGTGTGGAATAGACAACTTATTTTGATTTACCTATGCCTATTTGTTTCAGTTCACTTCAGCATCGAGGGATAACCCAGCTTTGCTTATTCTTGATAATCATGATAGTCATCTGTCTATACCTATTAAATAATGAAACTTACAAATGTTTTATTTATTTTTCACTTAAAACAAACAATCTTCGGTTTTTATATTACTGTGATTCATTGTGTACCACCTGGATCATTTAGTACCACCCCCCCGGTTCATCGTGTACCCTTAGGTGTACACTATGAACCATTTCACTAGTTTTAAAAAAACCTGTAATCATTAGGCTATAGCAAAAATTTTCCATTTTTTTTAACGCAGTTTGGTATCTTATTAAATTACCTATCTTCTGAGATAAAAATATTCTCTTAGACTGTAATAACGACCGTGCTAGAGCTCTTCAAACTTTTGGTGGTTCAATGGCTACCACCCCACCCTAAGATTTTTACTTTAAACACCTCCACGACCCCCGTACTATTCAATCCATCCATCAGCACAATGTTTTGAGTGCGTTACATTGAGTTCTACCACAAAACATGATTTCTCACCCCAAAAAAAAAAAGTCCTTTCCCAGCAATAATTTTTGCGTAAAGTTACTTAGTTTAATGTACAGAATGCTTGGTTGACGGCTTCGTGATGAGGTCTTTTACACCCTGTATAATAGAGAAATAACATACTTAATATGATGCGGCCTTGCTCATCCTTCTTTTGTGTTGCTTAAAATAAGAAATACCTAAACCAGAAGGCACACGATATCCTAAACTAAACCGCCTTGCGTGATAATATGGCTACTTTCTTGGAAACACTCTTATTTTCGGGGAAAACTTTTCTAGCCTGGTAAATGGCATGACGACAGAATCAAAAAATTGCTATTCTAAAGGGTGTAAAAAAAGCCGAAAGGCACTTTTCTCCCCGTCGTCATTGCGATAATTTTTTTGTTCTGTACCATACCTGGGAACCTAGTAACGGAGATATTGGAGGTCAAAGTTCCAACTTTTTGACAAGTTTTTTTTAATACAACTTTATTATGGAAGATTTTTACTTTAAACACCTCCACGACCCCCGTACTGTTCAATCCATTCATCAGCACAATGTTTTGAGTGCGTTTTATTGAGTTCTACCACGATTTTTTTATTGTTCACACCAAAAAATAAATTGTTTCCCAGCAATATTTTTTGCGTAAAGTTACATATTATAATTTGATGTACAGAATGATTGGTTGACGGCTTCGTGATGAGCTTGTTTACACCCTATATTTAGTCCGTCAGTTACTAAGTACCTACTCATAACAAATTTTTTTTTGCAGATAACTAAATAAGTCCAAGTTGAAGATAAAATGTCTAAGGCTATGCTGATTGCAAGACCAAATACAGGATCCTTAGAATAAATTCTCTAAAGTGACTAAGATAAAGTAGGTACTTGGTTGTTTATAATGGGTAAGGCTTGCATTAAAAAACAAAATCTAAAATATAACGGGCTACTACGGAACCCTACACTGCTCATGGCCCGACACGCACTTGGCCGGTTTTTTTAAGTCTGTTAAAATTAATTACCATGTACAAAATTAAAAATCTTTACCATCGTTACAAAGGTATAAAAAGACTAAAAAAAAAATTTACTTGTTAATTCAAAAATAATCAACTTTAATTGAAATCGTCATGCCTTGAAAAACTGCACCCATTCCTTGCTAAAAAGCTCAGAAAAAAAGTTTCTCCGATAAAAATAAAATGGCGGTGAGTGGTGGCGCGCGAAATGTGGAAAAATAAAATACTAATGAAAACGACACGGCGAGCTCAAGAGGGGACGTTTTTATCTGTTTCGTGTTTGTGGGTTACATCAACTTGGGGCTCCTTGCATGCTCTTATATAAAAGTAAATCTAAATTGAGTACCTATTGTAGTAAACATTTGCAGTTGATAAAGGTGTAGGTACTAAGCAGGTGGACCATGACCGAATCCCGATAATTAATGAGTGTGCTAATATGCATCTAAGTTAGAACTAGAACAAAACTCCAGAACGTAGTAAGTACCTATGTATTACTGCGTTACATAGCCGTATCTTCTTTTAAATACTTGGGTCATTTTCTGTCCGACGACCTTAAAGACGAATGAAGATAAAGAAAGGAGGGAGCGCAGGGGAACTAGCTGTCCGGTGCAACATGTTGATCCGTAGATTTGCTCGGTGTACGGACCTTGTTAAAATCACTCTTTTCAAGGCCTACTGCCAGAGTCTACACGGGTAATCTATGGATCAATTACACCAAAAGGTCGCTAGATGCCCTGCGCGTCAAGTATAATAATGCCTTCAGGATGCTGTTGAGACTACCTCGCCTAGTTCCATCATGGAACTGTAAATGGTACTAGTGACAATGAAGGGCTTCTGCAGTGCGTCGGGGATAGTATTAAGTAATTTAATATTGTGTTACTAACATTCTATGGATATTTTTGTGTCCGAAATAAAATAAATAATAAAAATAAATAAATTTATGCAAAAATGGAGAAACCAGCCAGATTCTAATTACTTTAATTTTTGGTGTTATGGACTTTGACAATAACTTATTTAAGTAAGGTGGTAAAGTATGTACCTACCTCATTAGGTAGATATACTACAAATAGAAAATCCTTGAAAGATTGTGTGTGCCCAAGAGACTGGCGACATTGTAAGGCCAAAGTAACAGCCATCCTTTGAACCACGGGAAGTGGCTAAGTATTACCTACCCAATCCTAATGGCAACATCAACGACGGAATAACAGACAGAACGATTAGATAGAAGAACGAGATGTATTACCTAAAAGTATCATCTTGATTAGGTATTTATTTATGTGATTTATGTCTTTACTGCGAAAAGAGTTCCAAAACGTTGCGTGCCTTTTTACAGAATATTAATGACTCTATAAGTAGATACATGAATTTTACGAAATTGCCAGAAAAGATAAACTCTAAAAGCTTCATTGCATTATCTTGGCCCTTTATAAATCTTTCACGTAAATCGACGCTTGCTTAGCGAGGATACATAATAATGAATTTAAAATCCTTCCTGATTGTCTACTTAACTCCGGTTGTAGGCAAAGCCTTATTGTAACTTTCCAATTTATTCTATCCGCGTTAGACGAAATTATCTGTGCGTCGGTATTGCCAGCTGTAAATAAAATAAAAATGTAAATGACGAGCGGAGCCGGCGTGCAGTGTGGATGATTCTTCTACCCGGCCGTTGGATCTCAATGTTTAAGCTAGAAAAATGGGGATAGTTTTTGTTTTGTTGATATCGTATTAGAGCATTTGATGTTACCTTTATGTCTTTATTGGTGATGATAATTTAGGGTAATAGGCTATTTATATGAGCCTACGAAAAAATAGGTACGTAAGTACATCAAAATAAAAAAATAAAAGCTTTTCATAATGTTCTAAAATAGTAGATCAGAATACAGACAAAAAATCGTATTTAGGTAACGTCGTCTCATACGTTGGTTTTCCAGTAATTTTCAATCATAGGAAATTCACAGGAAAGGTTTTCGAATAGGCAATTTTTTTTTTCATAATTTATTCATTTTTAACCTAAATTTATCTGAAATAACAGTTCTAGGTTGTTAGAATAGAATACTCTGTACTATGTAGGTACACTAGCTGTATTTCGATACGAAACGAAATTTTAACACACGATTAAATTTTCTTCGCTTCATTTGCCTGACAATGAGCATAAAAAAAACTTTCAGTCAGTAGACACAATAATAAAAACTCGTCCATACTTATTTGAAAAGTTTGGGAACCATCAAATTTCCCCCCACTCGTAATAAGCGCATTAGGGGTGGAAAAATTTAAACTCGCCGCGTCCCAAAACTTTTCGCGTTTTCTTTTTACATTAAGGACAAAAAGAAAAAAAGCTCCTACTGAAGGGTGGCCCAACTTTTAATATCCTGTAGATATAAGAGTACAAAACTAAGCTACTATAAAATTCACTCCATTACCGTATTTCCAAGTGCATAAAGTTTATTTTCGTGTGGCCAGTGGTTATATGAATAGTAAATAGAAGCTGGATTGTTTATAATAAAAACACGGTGCTTGTGTGGCGCTTAGCGAATTTAAAAACTGATGGGACTAACTCACGGGGGAGTGTTTTGTGCTTGATGGACTTTGTATCTAGTTATGTATAAGTAATGATATGGCTAGAATCAAATGGGAGTGACTGCCCGGATGACGAGAAATAGAGAAGTACTCGTATGGAAGAAGAATATGTGCTGCGCCGACCCCAATTAGGTAAGTATATTGGGATAAGGGCAGGAGAACTATGATAATGATGTATGTGTAAGGCCTGAATTCCTGTCACGCTGACGGTCGGTCGCGCACGGTCGGTCGCGTACGTCAGCGAGAAAAATAGTAGCGAATACGCACCGCTGACGTCAGCGTCACAGTATAGTGCTATATATAGTTGGTGCCAGTTAAGATGAGAATAGCGGTCATTGACCCACCTACATTTATTAAACTTCTTAACTTTGAAAACCAAAAATAAGCCTGTTCAAGTCTGGAATCGTCATCTATCTTTAACATTTTTTTGTAATGAAAAACGATACATGGTTTATTTGTATTGGTTCGCAGGTACGAAGAGATATTACGCAAAGGGCAATGACCGCTATTCTCATTTTAACTGGCACCAAATAAAGAACTCAATGTACCTACCTATACTCATATGCGCGACCGACGACGTCAGCGCGACAAGAATTCAAGCCTAAGTAAAGTAAGCGTAAAAAGACGATTTTTAGTAAATTGTTAAGTGTGATAGATTTTGTTTGAAACTAAGACCATGTCTGTGGATTTTGAGATATATATACTACACAAAAAAATCTGCTGTTGAGTTCTATACTTTTTAACCACGTAGGTAACAGTAGACTCGCATGTTACTAACATCTAACAAAAGAATTTTAAATATACGAAGGTAAACCACGAAGACACGAACATTTTAGGACTAAAACCATAGAGTAAAGTAATATAACGGGTAACTAAAACCATACAAAAACGTAGATGACGCCAGTCTCGTTAAATCTCCATTAAATTGTTCGTAACGGGCGCTAGCTGCTTTCACACAAATTGATAATTTTGCCTGTGAAGCGTTTTACAATTAGGGGATTGTTCAATTTTCTAAGATTGCAAGCTGAATTTTTATGGCTTGTTACATTCAACCCTTTGCTTGTTAACCGGGATTAAGTGTGCTTTTGAATTTGATTTGCATAATTTTCGAGTTCTATTTAATGTTTGAATGATTCAACTTTTTCTCTTGAAAATTTTGATAAATGCCTTGTTGGTCAAAGCGTGGTTGCTAAGCGTGGCAGCGTGAGATTCTGAGGTTCGATTTCCAGATCGAGAGAGTTCTTCTTTTAAATCGTGTGGTAAGTGACGTGTCAGAGTTTTTATGCCGCCCATAGGCCGCTGACTTGGCTTTACATGCTGTCAAGAAATACCTCTGCTGGGTTCTATGCTGGGTTCTATGCTGCTATGCTGGGTTCACCGAAGCAAGTGATAATTATGCACATAGTCATCCATTATATAGTGGATAGTGTAATAGGAGTTTTCCATCAATTTTTTTCCGTAGATAGTAGGTGTGAAATGAACGTGTAACTTCCTACTTTTAGGTAGGTAGGTACACCTCCGTCTAGCTCGCATGTTTACGGCCAAGGAGTTGTGTAATCCATCGACAATACAGCGTCATCCTACCAAATAGGAAACATCTACGAAATCGTTTGTTATCAAAATTGTTTAGTTTATTCCACAAATCCACAAAAATACAAAATACAAATAAAAGTTAAGCCCTGCATTGTACTAGGGCAGCAGTGTTGCAAGCAAGTGGGCCGTTAAATGAGCAACCAGTTCAAGTCAGCGACAGAAGACCACATCGGTGCCTGTCGATCGTGACATTGTACAGGCTTTTCGTGCAATGAGAGGTGAACTTATACTGGAAATGTAGCTGATGTTATGTCGTCGTGTCATATGTATGGGTAATTTGTTATTGTTGTTAATGCATTTGCTGTCGTTTTAATCGATATATTGTAGCGATTATAAATAAACTACTACAGCAACATAGTACAAAAAGCACTAGAGCGCCGTCTATGCCACAAAGATAACTCACATCAAAATTCTGAAGTTATCCGCGACTTACAACTATGAAAATCTGACAATTGTCGGGCAGTAGCTCACCAGACAACACCTGTCTGGTCGGAGGATCCTCCCTTTTCAATAGAGTATTGAGAAACTTTACACCGTTCTTCGTACACCCTTACTAGGTTTCAATGTTCGAGAATACTATAGAAGGTTGATTTTTTACAGCTCCAAGGGACCACAGAGTATTTGATATAAATTTCATCTTGATAATTCCGCGCGTTCTTGAGAAAAAGTCTTATAAGTTTAGATACACAGACAGACAGATGGACAACAAAGCGATTCTTTATGGGTTCCCTTTTGAGAAACGGAGCCCTAAAAATGAACCCCAATTAAATAACCAGAAGCATGTCGTATTGATTGACACATTAGTACAAGTTCGAGTAGTTTTGTTTGTGGACCGCCCCTGGCGGAACAAATGTGAGGCAAAGGAAAGCAAACAAACAGACAAAAGTGATGCTCTTGCGTTTAAAAAAGCGACAGATGTGGTGTTGGCTCTTAATTAAATTATTTTTTGTTTTCGCTGCGTATTTGTTATTTTTATTTTAGGTTTGGGTGTAAATATAGCTTTGGACATTTAGTCAGGCTTAAGCCTGACTAAATTAGCTTTTTGATCATTTTAAAGTTCTGGAGTGGCGACCGCGAACCGGAAGACGTTGCGTTGGAAGGTCTCCCACTAGGTGGACCGATGACCCGACCCGACCGATGCGAGTCGCACGAGACCGGTCAATGTGGCGACACTTGGGGGAGGCCTATGTCCAGCAGTGGACGTCTTTCGGCTGAAATGATGATGATGATGATGATGATGAAGTTAAGTTTTTGATCATTTTTGCTACGAACTTACGTTAAGCTAGTTACTTGGCAATAAATATGATTCACCGACTTCCAAGTTACTTTGTCCAATTCTTACAACAAAGGTTCACAAAGATTGACTCAACAAAAAGTTACTTGAACCGTACCAATTATGAAATTATACAAATCCGATACAAACGGGAGCAGATTGCCGCGAAATTATTCACAAAGCACCCCGGGCACGGACTTGATGATATTGTATTAGGTGATCACATACGAATGCGATTTTAATGGATACGCAGAGAGCGCCCCTCGTAAACAACCCAGCGACCTAATCGCGCAACTAAAAAGAGTCCTATTTCCCCGCCAAACAATTTGACGTTTACGTCGTTTCGCGCGCAAAGCTTCGCCAACCCCAATCTAAATTAAAATCTAAAACCTTGTAAACAAGGCAAGTGCTCACTTTTTCGGGGATTTTAACCCTCGGAATTAACGAGAGATATAAAATAAAAGGGGGCTCGTTTCCGAGTGCGCTGCGGTGGTTTATCATTGTTTTCGATGCGTGTGCTGACGTCAGGTTATAGAGCGTTGTTTGTGATCTCTTAATTGAAGTTATTGATAGAGTTATAGGGCTGGTCAAAAGGTCAAAAATTATCCCGGGTCCCATCCAGTACCTAAGTCTTCTTCTTAAACTCTTCGTCAAGTGTAGAGTGGTTTTGTATAATCTATTTACCTACTTCTAATAAAATCCCTCAAGTAATTGATAGAGTTATAGGGCTGGTCAAAAGGTCAAAAATTATCCCGGGTCCCATCCAGTACTTAAGTCTTCTTCTTAAACTCTTCGTCAAGTGTAGAGTGGTTTTGTAGAATCTATTTACCTACTTCTAATAAAATCCCTCAAGTAATTGATAGAGTTATAGGGCTGGTCAAAAGGTCAAAAATTATCCCGGGTCCCATCCAGTACCTAAGTCTTCTTCTTAAACTCTTCGTCAAGTGTAGAGTGGTTTTGTAGAATCTATTTACCTACTTCTAATAAAATCCCTCAAGTAATTGATAGAGTTATAGGGCTGGTCAAAAGGTCAAAAATTATCCCGGGTCCCATCCAGTACCCAAGTCTTCTTCTTAAACTCTTCGTCAAGTGTAGAGTGGTTTTGTTTAATCTATTTACCTACTTCTAATAAAATCCCTCAAGTACTACTAGGTACTCCTACTGTTAGTTGTCGGGTTTAGTTATGGTGCGTCCACACCGCAGTTACTTTTTGTCATAATATAGGTCAATGGTAAAATCTTTCAGCAGGGCAAAATAAAACTCTAGGAGTTTTATTTTGCCCTGCTGAAAGATTTCACACGTGTCAAACTCATTGTATAGTAATATTTCTTTACTATTCATTGTGGCATATAAAGTGAGAACTGTAAAGAACCTTTTTTTTTAATCTATTTACCTACTTCTAATAAAATCCCTCAAGTAATTGATAGAGTTATAGGGCTGGTCAAAAGGTCAAAAATTATCCCGGGTCCCATCCAGTACCTAAGTCTTCTTCTTAAACTCTTCGTCAAGTGTAGAGTGGTTTTGTAGAATCTATTTACCTACTTCTAATAAAATCCCTCAAGTAATTGATAGAGTTATAGGGCTGGTCAAAAGGTCAAAAATTATCCCGGGTCCCATCCAGTACCCAAGTCTTCTTCTTAAACTCTTCGTCAAGTGTAGAGTGGTTTTGTTTAATCTATTTACCTACTTCTAATAAAATCCCTCAAGTACTACTAGGTACTCCTACTGTTAGTTGTCGGGTTTAGTTATGGTGCGTCCACACCGCAGTTACTTTTTGTCATAATATAGGTCAATGGTAAAATCTTTCAGCAGGGCAAAATAAAACTCTAGGAGTTTTATTTTGCCCTGCTGAAAGATTTCACACGTGTCAAACTCATTGTATAGTAATATTTCTTTACTATTCATTGTGGCATATAAAGTGAGAACTGTAAAGAACCTTTTTTTTGTCAAACATTTTTAATCAAAAAGTTTGTATACGGTTCTTTTGCATCACTGAACTGAACTACAAGTTTTTGCATGGTTTTTGCTATTGTTCTTCTGAGTGTTTTTGCGTTACGTCTAAACTTCTGATGAGTCGAGTTAAGCTTAAGTTCCTCCGTACTTCAGTTAAGGCTTTGAGGACGTGAGAAACGAGCCATTTCAGAGACAGAACTCTTAATTTTGTTTTATCGTGTTCGCATTGGCACAGAATTAATAACTTTACCTAAGCTTTATTAATCATAAGTAGTGATCATAAATAGTAAATTCCAAACCACAGCCAAAAACATCAAACAACCGCAACAACCCAAAAAGTTAGTGAGATTGTGCTAGCGAGGTGACGTGACGTGAAGCGACAGTGGCACTGGAAGTTTTTTTTATTTAATGGGGATAGCATCTGTGAAACTAATGGCGCTAGCATCGCTTGTACCAAACATCCACATTGGTTGAAAATCTGTCATGTCATTTTATATTTCAATGGATGCGCCATCTACAATAAGCCTTGCCCATTGTTTTCGCTTGCACTGGCAGCTCAATATCAGTCAGTGTTGCTATTTTATTATTCCTAAGATTGATCAGCGCCATCTAGTTCGTTCATAAAAGCACTGGAAAATTCCCCATTGATAACATTGCTAAGGAATGTTAACTCACATGCGGTCATGCGGTGTGGATGTACCATAAGGTAAGCATAAACCATGAAATATCAACATGGATGAGGAAGACCTAGCTTTTTTTTTCTGAAATGTGTAATATAGGTTTGAACCTAGAGCAACAATTAAACTCATGAATGATTTTGTTTCTAGATATTTATATTTACTCAAAAGGAATAATATTATAAAAAATTAAAGCTTGTAATAAATACTATCAAAATGTAAATAATAAATTAAGAACGGTATCTAAATACTCACGGCACGATTGGAATTTATTATTTGGGAAATAGGTACAAAATGACAGATGGTCAAAATGACAGCATTACTTTAAAACTGGCTAGGGTCTATTATGTTTTTGGCTTCGCCTACGTGTCTGTGAGCACCATCCGTTCAATCATTTTCTAATTTTTGTTTGCTAAATGATTGTTGAACAAACAATCTAAGATTTCTTTTTAATTTTATACGAATTTCCCCATTAAATGACATGTTGCAATTCGTTCATTCAAACACCATTGATTCGACAGAGGATTGATAAGAAGGTTTACCAACGAGTGCGCAAACTGGTGAGGGTAATTGTGGTTCCTTCCGGCTTCTCACAGTAGTAGGGGATTGGATTTGAGATTTGGGTTTGTCCATCACACTTTGGTGATAATATTCTCTCTGGCCGGGCTTCATTCCCCTTAATTCCGCCAAGTTGTTGGCCAATTCCGCTGCCGCTTCTCCATACAGCTGCTGTCCCCGGCGTACCTGTTGATTAATGAAGGTTAATGGTCAGTTCAGGCAGCAAAAACTGACTATTAACAGAAAATGAATTACTTCGGATTTCTTGCATGATTATATCGACTTCTTCGTTGATGATAGTGACGATTGATTGCAGGAACGTACCGAGGCAACCGGGGAACTTGAACATGATTAAATGTTATTATTAGTAGGTCTGTGTGGAAAAAATTTCTGTGGTTAGGTACAGAGCACGAAGTCGCCCTGCTGTAGACGGCATTTTTCATAATTCCCCCCATTCAAATGAAACGAGTCACCGTACACACGCACACAAATGGCCATATTTATACAAACTCACAACTTTCAAGGCGGTCCGTAACAGAAGATGTGCGCTCAACACATTTTCGGCTCCACGAATTTTTATTAGTACTGCCGTCTCTAGCGCTCACAGCAAGGCGAAATCGTGAATATATATAAATAAAATTCAGTGATATTAGTTCTTTGGATTTGTGAAATGAGACTCCTTAAGAGGTGTGCCATAAGGTTTTTGTTTATTTTTATGATCAGATTAAGATCACCCTCCTAAAAAGCCTTCTCCAACAAGTTGCATTACTTAAGGTGACACAACTCACGGGCTCGAAATCATTGGTGGGCGTGGCCAAAAAGCACGCTGTCTCACCTGGAATCGTGCCCGACAGAGATAGTATCAGTGATGAGCAGTTAGACGCTAGTCTTCACGCACGTCTAGTTCGTACGCACACACACAGCGTTCCGAACCATTCCGAACAAAAACGAAGTTACAACATGCACACATAATGCTATTCGACGCCGACCCGCTCAACACTCGCCATTTAAAATAACGTTTTCTTATAATACTTTCGTCTGACCTTTTATTTAAATGCGCTAAAAAGAATATCATAAACTTTTCCTTTAAAACTTTTACTATCAACTTACAAAGTTATTACACAATTCGCGAAATTAGTGGCAACAATAATATTGTATAACTATATTGTTTTGTGGGAAGACATTTTCAAAGAGAAAGTTGGACCGAACTGGATGACCCAAGCCTGGGTCAGAAATGTGTGGAGGATAATGGGGGAGAGGCCTACGCCGAGGAGGCGACTACTACTTAAAACTTAATTAAATAAAAGTGTAAACAAATAGTTAATTTAAACCTGTTCTTTAGTGTTCATATTGTTCATTATTATTATGTAAGTTAGAAATAAGGTAGTAGAATAAAGGCTTTTTTATTTTTATTTTTTATTATTTCATATTGTTTTCACTTCTCATGCTCTAAAGTTCGGGTTTATATCGTGCGTAGGCGACATGAAGTTGCTTTTTATGCTCTAGAGCATAAAGTTAAATCTTCGTCGAATACCAAGGCTAAGGTCCAACAGCTACACGAACAACTTCAACTTCATAGAATAACCTCTTTATTATAATTCGTTTCGTTAGTATTGTCTGTCTGTCTGTCCATCTGTCTGTCTATCCGTCTGTGTGTCCGTCTGTCTATTTGTCCGTCTGTATGTCTGTCCGTCTGTATGTCTGTCTATCTGTCCGTCTGTATGTCTGTCTATCTGTCCGTCTGTATGTCTGTCTATCTGTCCGTCTGTTCGTGTCTGTCGGTCTGTCTATCCGTCTGTCTGTCCGTCTGTCTGTCTGTCCGTCTGTTCGTGTCTGTTGGTCCGTCTGTTCGTCTGTCTGTCCATCTGTTCGTGTCTGTCCGTCTGTC
Source organism: Xestia sexstrigata (assembly GCA_941918905.2). NCBI lineage: Eukaryota > Metazoa > Arthropoda > Insecta > Lepidoptera > Noctuidae > Xestia > Xestia sexstrigata. Next base: position 13,112,675 of record OW799222.2, read on the forward strand.
TGTCTAACCGTCTGTCTGACCATCTGTCTGTCCGTCTGTCTGTTCGTCTGTCTGTCCGTATGTGCGTCCGTTTGTCTGTCTGTCCATCTGTGTGTCCGTCTGTCTGTCCGTCTGTGCGTCCGTCTGTCTGTCTGTCCATCTGACTAAACTGACTATTTTTCTCGCACTCAAAGTGAAAAGTACAGTGTAACACACTGCACTAAAATCCCATCATAACTCGGTTCCTATTTAATACCTCGCTAAAGCTCGGTAGTAAAACTACCTCGTATATAATGGGCCATTTTAGCCCCTTGTATTACAATGTACTATTGTTATTGTTGGCCTGGGGTCACGATGTTCTGGACCCTGTCCGCCAGGTCTGCTAATCCCTCGAGAGAAGTAATTGGCTGTGAAGCTAGCAGAGTCTGGACGTTGCTCGGCACACGACTGCTTTATATTGTCATCGGTACTGTGGATTTCCTTGGCCTGATAAAATATAGGATTTCCTTTTCAGGGCGTATGTCGGGGTCACCAATTTAGTTGTTGTTGTACACTAATTAAATTAAATTAAAATTTTTCAACATTTTTTAAATTTAGTCAACACAAGACATGAAGTGACAGATCAAAATAAAAGTAAAATAAAGGGTGTAAAACACCTCTTAACGAATCCGAAAGGCATTTGTTCTCCTCGTTATTGCGATCATTTTTTTGTTCTACACCATACCTGGGAACCTTCTAGTTACGGAGCTATTGGGGGTCAAAGTTCCAACTTTTTGACAAGTTTTTTTTTAAATACAAGTTTTTAATGTAAGATTTTTACTTTTAACACCTCCACGACCCCCGTACTATTCAATCCATCCATCAGCACAATGTTTTGAGTGCGTTACATTGAGCTCTACCACAAAACATGATTTTTCACCCCAAAAAAAAAAGTCGTTTCCCAGCAATAATTTTTGCCTATAGTTACTTAGTTTGATGTACAGAATGCTTGGTTGACGGCTTCGTGATGAGGTCTTTTACACCCTGTATAATATCGTGAAGGTTTTATGTACGGTCGAACAAGCTATTTGGTTTACAGTTTAGTTGGCTTGAAACACAGCCATTGTAAACACGTCTTACAATGCCGCAGTGTGTTTTCAAATGTTGCAAAAATAATGCCCGAAAAAGCAATTTAACGGCCGGAGTGTCTTACTTTCGCTATGTGCATGAAGAATAAATTATATTTTAAGCTAACTAACAAATAACATTAAACTGAACAAAATTACCGATTTAAAACCACCGCTACAAATGTTGGCGCGTGTGTAGGTGAGCCTTGGCCAAAGGCTCGCCAACATAGGCACAAACTTTTGTTTAACAGAACAGTAGATGCAGGGAGTAGATTTGTGTTGTAATAATTTGTTACCAGAACTTCAAAATTGGTTGGTTAAAATTGGTTTATGCTACTTTTGTGTCTGTTTGTTGACTCTAATTAGATACTTAGCTTTCCCTTTTTTATTTTAGCTTTCCAAGCAATCCGTTTACGTGTGCAGAATGGATCTCGATTGTCGCCAGAGAAAGAAGAGATGACTTTTATAAGCCAGCTAAGAATTCGGTTGTATGTTCGGATCACTTCTATAAATCGGATATACCCAGAAATACTAACCGACGTCGATTGGTTAAACAGCAGTTAACAAACATAGATGCCCAAAACATAAAAGTATTATAAACTTTTATTACGTTCAAATTATGAATTATTTAATGTTTAACGCGACTCCCATACCTCCTGTAGTAAAATTCTAAGAAGCAACTTTATTCTTTTTTTCGAAATTTCTTAATACGAAACAATACGATGTAGCTCGCAAGGCAATATAACGGGAAAATTTACTGTATTTGTTACCACTAAAGGTTGATTTCACACTAAATGTTGTTTAACTTACGTCTTTATATTTCTAAGTGACAGGAATAATGTATTGCTTTGCTCGTTTTTTGTGACGAATGATCGTAAGTATTAGATAATATTTTTAAGATTTGTGACTTTATAACTAAGTGCCATGGTTGTAATTAGGTTGAACTTAAAATTTTTCTCCGTTTGATAATAAACAAATGCAGCTGTCACGCGGACAGCATTTAGCTTTGATTTTGTATGTGACACGCATGGTATCTATGTAGTTGCTAATTGTTGATCGAAGAATGATATGCACGAAAATTCATAGTATAAATAAGGCGCGCGCAAAAAAATTCGAAAAAGCTTTTGGGAAATCGAATTTTATGAAAAAACTACTGCATAAATAAATTACAAATAAAATTTATTGAATTCTTCGATAATTGTGCTGTGTCGGTACGGACTTTGTTATGGAAATTTGACACTTCTTTTATCACTTTTTTACGCCCAAAGTTGCGTTAAAATTGGCAATAAAAACGAATCTTTTGAATGACTTTTTATTTTACTATTCTGTTTCCACACAGACACAATTAATAATGAGACAAAACGAAATCATGTTTAACTTTAGATGTACCGTATCAAACAGTGGAGTAATACCCCCCGAAATATGTTTGGAAAAAAAGTCGAGTAGTTCAACCTTAAGTACTTACTCCCATTTTGACGCAAACGTGATGTTGTTGGCCCCGCTGCCATAAACAGGAGAAAGAAGTTTTCATTGGCAACAGTGGTGGTTTTGAACTGACAGAGGGCTAAACAAACAAAGAAAAGCATTGAAAACAGTCTAAAAGTATGTATACCTCATCTTTCAGTTCCGCCCTCCTATGTGAGACCCACTCGATCTGCTCTTGAAGTTTTTTGCACTCCTTCTCGTTATTTTGAAGGTCCGAACGAAGGGACTCCATGATATCCCGGTAGCGTGACCTGACGTCCTGGTCGATGGCGTGAAGATTCTCGATTTCATTTTGCGTCTCCCGAATCTTGCACTTGGATAAGAGGAGACGGCCCTCCTGTAAGCATATTTGAAGGCATATTAAGTGCCCAGCATTAGAAAGAATGAAACATGTTTATTGGGCACATGCCACAAGTGCGTATAAAAAAGGATGACCATCGTCGCACGGCACGGTTGGCGCGATTGGCTGCTGCGTTGCCTACAAACAGTCTTTCCGGGTCTGGCTGTTCGTGAGTACGACTTTATATGACAAACGCACCCACGATACAGGAGAAATTCCTAGAGAGGGGACGTTAAAAAATATATATCTGGAATCTGTCTGTAACAAGTCATGTAAGCAGACCTCGCAACTGCAAACACAAAATAAGATTAAAGCAAATTATCAGTAGCAATCCCTCCGGCCCAGACTTCTGTTCCGAGAGCAGTCCGCTGTCAGGGATTTAAGTGTTGTGACTTCTTGTGCCTTAGAAAGCACTTGAAGATGTTAGTCCTCCGCCTGATGCGATCCATCGGGCTATGACAATAAAGGAACAGATTATGCATCTGTGTCTGCATACACATCTGTGTATTGTGATATACAATACAAAGCTAGGGAGACCGCTGTTACCGTCCGTATAGCTAAGTAGAGTGAGTGAGAGAGAGAGAGAGAGAGAGAGATGGGGTTAAGGGATACGATTAAAAGGAAGACGAAAATTTGTACAGAATTTAGTTTTTAGTCAGACGGCGTCTTTTTTTACTAAAACCATGTAAATTAACATCATCCTCGCTTTTACAACCCAACCAGATGATAAGAGAAGGTACTGTTACCTTGTCAGCGAGTTTCTTGGTTAGGACATCGAGGTGTTCATCGAGGGAATCCTTCTCCTCGAGCTCGTACCGTTGCACCACGTTGTGATGAGGACACAAGCGGTGGAGTATGTGCACGGCATTGGCGCTCTGAGTATTTTCGGGTTTTGTTTCCGTCACCAGAGCCTGTACCAAAAATAAAATACGGCATTTAAGGTACAAACATGTGTACACATACAGTAATAAAAGGTGCATGTAGGATGACATAAGTAAAAATTCGTTTAGACATGTTTGCCACATACTATATGCAAATGTTTTAAATAATTTGTGATCTATAATATATCATTTCAGTCCAATATGATTAATGAAGTGAATTAAAAAATATATTTTAAGGCACAATTAAAAAAACATTCATCGTGAGAATGTTGAGATTTAGATGGATGTGAGGACTAACAATAGTTATTGAAGTAACAAATTAGTGTATTATGTGCCAGCTAAAGAAAAGTTGAAAGGGAATCGTCTGGCTTGGTATGGGCATGTGGCTAAAAGCGTAATGAATTTAAACGTTAACGGATGGAGCGAGACGACCGGACGGAGGAAGAGGAAGCGAAAGAAAAGACTGATGGATTGTGTGAGGAACGATATGAAAGTTATAGGACTTAATGATAGTGTACGGTTATCAGGAGTGAATGGAAGATAAAAACGTGTTTCGCTGACCCCAAGTAACATGGAATAAGGGCAGGAAGATGATGTTTTATGAAATGATGACATTAGTTTTACCGCTGAAATAAGTGCTTTTGACACGGTAGGTAACTTATTTGAAATAGGCAGTTGCTACATGTAAAATACTGGCACTCAGCTGCATCTGGATAGACTGGAAGCTGGCCCCAACGTAACATCATTATTATACCTATCATCCCCGAATGTTTAGACTGAGGTGTTTCTACAGCACACTTACATTTCGGTGACTCAAATATTTTTAAGGCTAGCTGGTAGACCAGATGATGACGACCAACATAAACTACATAGGTAGATAATTGGCACAATGTTTAGCTACAACAGGGGACGTTGTAGGTAAACTAGGATCTTTTGGAAGTAGTGCCAAAAGATCCTCGTAGAAGTGATATCAAATAACTTGGGATCACCAGGTGGACAGGTTAATCTTAGCGTATTATAGTACTGGAAATAACTCTAAACCAAGGGTTGTAGATTGCAGCTGTTATGGATCCTTCTGAAGCTCCTTACCTTAGACGGCGAAACTCTGTTAAATTTCCATTTAAGAACGAGCAGGACCAAGACAATAGCCAGACCCACACCCGCAACGGTCAGAGAGACGCTATTCATATCGGACGTGTATCATTATACCACAAAGGTCACTACTTTAGATTTAATTAAAAATGACGCAGCCATGTTTGCCTGATTTTGATTTTTGACACTGTCACTTGACAGTTTTCATGTTTGGATTTGGAATTACGTTTTTTTATGTATTTTTTTGGATGGTTGTTAAAGAGTTTTTGAATGTGGATGTGCAAGAAGTTGTTACTAATGTCGTATAGTTCTAAATAAAAATACTACTTATAGATGGCGAGTGTGTAGGTAATAATAATTATTATTATGGGAAAAGCCGGAGCTTCTTATTTTAGTTAATTTTATTGTCAAGGGTCAGTTAACGGTCAGATTCAGATTCAGATAACTTTATTTGCTCAAACATGAGTGTAGGTACTTAAAATTCTAATGAAAAAAAAATGCATGCAAGGTGTTATAAGTTCCTAGAGTTGTGCTAACATGTTTACCATATTGTCATGGTGTGCAAATATCAGTACTAGTTTAGAGTTAAAATAATATCATTAAAAACAACAATAATTAACATTGACAGTGCTGACATTAGTAAATAAAATAATAACTGATTGATTACATGATGGATTCATATATAAATAAATAGGAGTTACTGGAGTTAGGAGTTAGAGTATATAACCAAGAAAGGGACTTCAAAAAGACATCAACGCGGTATCATTTTTGTATCATTTTATTACTTCATTTTATGTATGTTCACCGATTTCTCCCCCATTTGTGGAGCGATTCTCAAAATTCTTTGAAAGAGTATGCTCCTGAGGTGGTCCCATTTAAATTTAGTGAAAGATCTGATGCTGATCTTCGGAGATATACAAGGAACTCTTTAAAAATAGACGGTCGTGATTGCTGCTATCGCTGGGATGTTTATTGTTTATACAACATCATGACCTAACATCACGCCTGTATGCTCTGAGTGGTACGTAGATGTGACACCCAGATTTTGACAGTTTAGGTATGCTAAGTTCCATTTATTGGGGATAAGCCTATTACCATGACATGTATTGTTAACAATGTAAAATAAATGCCTAGGATATTACAAGTAAAAATGTAAAAATAAAAAATAAACTTTTTTGCAAAAAAATAAAACCAACCTAAAAACCGTCAAGCTTAGAAGTCGGTGACCTTTGTTTGATTGATTAAGTTTTTTTGTCACCGACTTCTGAAGCTTAACTTTTGTTTGATTGATTTGGTGTTTTTGTCACCGGCTTCTGAGAGCCAAAGTTATTTTTCAGTTTTTTTGTGTTTTTTTTTGGAAGTTTTATTTTTTTTGCAAAAAGTTTTTAATGAAACTAGAATACTAGACCATACCTTCGATTCGTTTCGATTTCATTAGATTCGAGATATATGGGGTCAAAGTTCCAACTTTTTCACAAGTTTTTTTTTTAATACTTACCTACATGTTATAATGTAAAATTTTGACCTTATACACCTTCACGACCCCTGTACTATTCAATCCATCCATCAGCACAATGTTTTGAGTGCGTTACATTGAGTTTTTTCGTAAAATGAGATTTTTCACCCAAAAAAAAAATATCGTATCCCTGCAAAAAAAATTGCGTAAAGTGTTTTAGTTTGATGTACAGAATGCTTGGTGGCTTCATGTAGGGTCCGTTTACAGCCTGTATACCTCAGAACATTCGCTGAACATCCAGATGAGAAAGTAACACCTCAATTTTTTAACCAACTTTGATCTCACCAAATCAATAAATGGGACCCACAATATCATTGCAACACGCCATGATAATCTAAGTAAATTTAATTACGGGGATAGCGCAGCCAGCGCAGGGCAGTTCGTTGGGTATAGGGCTTGGACTCAGAAAGTCAGAATAGTATCTACAGAAGGTCAGCTCCAAACAACGAGTCAATACAGGCGTACACAATTCTTATTATTAACGTTAATTCATTTTAATCTGTGATGACCGAGCTTATTTCGGTTGTAAAACTTCTCTACGTAATGGTTCTGATCTGTCTGCTGCTTGATATAGATTTATGGAGGGAAGTGTACATTCAAGTTTTTCTTACTTCTTTCCTCCTCCTCCGAAGTTATTTTTAATTTTAATGCGGGATCCAATTCAGTTGAATCGTTTCTTCGGGACTCGTTGGTCTTCATTGCCTCGGCGGCGCTCAGATTAGGAGCCGGACCAACGGCTTAACGTGCTGTCCGAGGCACGAGGGTATCATATCGCCAGCTTCCAAACTCCGGGCTATAACTGAGAAATTTCGAATGGAAAAACCCAATAGCACTTTTTGCCCGATCCGGGAATCTAACCCAGGACCCCAAGATCAGCAATCGCGCTTGTGACCACGTACCGCGGCAGTTAATATGGATAACATTGATACAAAAAGACGAAGAAGAAAGAACCTTCTGTTTCCATCTGTTCTGTGGTTCGGATCAGGGGCCTGACAGCATGCGTCATCCATCACTGCTGTCGGCGACTCAGGTGCCAAGACGGGGACGATACGAGGCCGGAACATGTCGCTATGGCGATGGAACTGCGCTACTAAAACAGGGCGTAAATCAAGCGTGATTAGCTCATTAATTGGTAAGGTTAACTAAATGTGTTTTGATTGGATTTTGGAAGACCTCTTGGAAGTCCTAAGGAACCTTTTTTTTTTCGGATGGGAAATCATCAAATGACTTCTCCCGCTCTGGGCGGAGCAGGAGGGAGTGTCAGACTTTTACTGACTAAAACCCATCCATGTTCCTTCATCGCCCTTTGTGTTCCGGGGTCACGGTATCTCTTTCGAACAGTCCCGCAACCCCGGGTCCTAAGGAACCTAAGGAATTAAACAAAAGGAGCATTTTTAAGTATAGTAAAAGGTGGCATTCTGTAATTTCTGCCAAAGCCCATTGGAAAAAGGCGTGATTTTATGTATGTAGCTAGCATGGTATCGTAAAGTAAATAAGAAGTTTTTTGGGTGATTATAAACCACATTGTCACTTTCGGCTTACGGGATATCTGTTGCAATTGTCAATTATTCTGAGCTCCCGAAGCGGGAGGTTTATATTTAGTTTTAAGTTAGTAGTAGCCTAGTTTAGTTATAAATGGGTGATTGATATAATTATTAGGACTTCATTAGCTATCTAAAAGGTTTTTAGGTCCCAGCATCTAAGGTTTATTTTGGATTTGTTTTTCGACTAAACACGTTTACCTACTGTAACAAACATTATAAAATATAACTCTGTCTAATTTGTGGAGCAGTCAGCTAATAACGACATCATCATCCACAGACCGACTTCACCCACTGCTGGGTATACAGGGTTAGTTTTCAATGACCAGCCAAAATTTAAAATTAAGATCTAGATATCAAACCAAATGTGCATTTTAAATATTATTGTCGAAAAACATAAAATAAAATAATAGCATTCATTTGAAAATGTCTTTAAAAATTTCCTAAATCATAAACCGGCGGTGCATGCACGCACACAAGTGCCGTGATTTCCACTAATCAATGCACTTGTGTGCGTGCATGCACCGCCAAATTTACGTGTGTGCTAACTGCTACAACCTAGATAGTTGTTGAACTGAATTGTGCTGTTGCAATATCCACACGTCCGGTTTTTATTGGTGGACAGGAATGTTTTTTTTTCATCATATCGAAAATATTATCGATTCTAAACCATCTCTGAAAATTTAGCCGGTCATTGAAAACTAACCCTGTATAGGCCTCTCTTTGTTTGTGCCAAGCTCCACGTTCTTGTGCCAGCCTCATCCAGGATGTTCCCGCAACGGCAACAATATCGTCTGCCCATCTCGCCACCGGACGACCAACACTTCTCTTTCCATTCCTTGGACGCCACTCGGTCACAGCTTTACTCCACCGGCTATCACCGAGCCTTGCTAGGTGTCCTGCTCAACTCCATTTGAGTTCTTTAACACGATTTCCAATATCGAAGACCTTCATGCATAAACAACGATGTCTAGATTCCATAACTTAGATACCTTCAAGGGGATGAAAACAGACCCCAAAATTTGCTACTAACAATCTTTTAACGATTTCCTTAGCTATCAATGCCCAAAGAAACCCGCTGACATTCTCGCTACAATTATTCCATAACATCCCAATCCATCAAACCATAGCACTGCTACCTATTTTTATAACACCCAACTTCGGCAGCTACGTCATCAAACCACGATCAAGGCAATAGAATGTCCATCACGTTTCACACGTCACACAAATCGGTTCCCCACGCCGCCCCTAGGTGGAGCCGGAGGCAATTACCTACCGATGCAGGGTATAATTGAAAGGGGATCGAGTTCTAATTGATTGTTTCTGGACGAATGATTGATATGATAGAACGATTAACGGCTGCATGACCGTGTGATTTGTGTGTGGTGTGTAAGTTGGTTATTTAATGGGAATAGATAATTAGTAATACATATCTATAGTTTTTAATACTAAGTATAAAGAAGTATTGTTTGTGGGTTTGTATGTAGGGGGTAATCTTCGGAACTAATGATCCGATTCTAAAAAATCTTTCACTGGCATATAGCTACATTATTTTTGGGTGCTCGCTATAAATTATATGAGAGAATAGGTTATATAGTCTTTGATGTCATGCATATTAGCCGAGCTATCAAAATTTTTGCGGACGAAGTCGCGGTCGAATAGCTAGTCTAATTTATAGAGAATTCTGGAAGAAGGTATGCTGCGTTGACACCAAATAAGTTGGGATAAGGGTGGGAGAATGATGCTGGTGGTTGAATTGAAGTAAATAGTAGGTAGGTAGGTACCCGCTATCGTCTGAGAATAAGTTTGTCTTGTTTTCGCCTTTTCATTGGTACCAAAACATTCAGTCCCGATACATTTTGCGCTACAAAGTTAACAGTGACGATTAAAAACCAGCCAAAGCAGCTAACGCCGTTGCAAACTTAATAGGTGCATTTACGACAGCCCATATAACACCCATTTCTTGTAAACCATGTATTACCAGCGGAATGAAGTCATAAAACTTAAGGGCCGGCGGAATTCCCGCCACATTTGACATTAAACGCTCCGTTCAAAAATCGTTCAGTTCATTCATTCACGTGTCGCGTTCCGTTTCACTTCGCGCGTGATCAAAGCGCGCGCGATGACGTCGGCGCAGTATTCGTGAGATTTACAGCTTACGGAAGCTAATTAGTTTGAATTAGTTGGGAGGAGGGCCCGTATGGCCGGTAGCGCGCCGCGCGTGCATCCGAACGTGACGCTTTCAGGACTGGGAACGATTAGATGGTGCAGGCGAGCAACTGAGTAAGATTGTAGAGTGGTGGTTGCGTTGCGCGAAAAAAAAAATTCGAAATATTGTAAATTTAACTGTAGTTTATAATTGGAACAGATGAAAACTTAGATTCTAATATGAATTCTTGATTGTTCAACATAAAAAAGCGGACTTTTTTTAACTTTAGACTTGCACCTTGAGGTCTACTTGCTTCATTAGCCTAATAACATATTTTTTTTTGGAAAATTGAAATGTTACAATAATATACAAGAATACCTGTTCGCCCTGCTTCCTTTGCCACTCGCTCTTAACTACCAGGGCACTAGCAAAGATGAATGATGAATGCAAGTTTAGACTTCATCTATTACGAACTCTATGTTTAAATATCTCCAACGCGTTCCGGGAGACGATCCATGACTAAGTTCACGCCATTCTCACAGGCGAGGGTACGCAGAGAGGATACCAAGGAGTTTTTGTTACATAATTTGTTACTAATTATGAGCCAAAAAACAGACGGTGTCTTTGATCAGTCAAGACATATGGCCGCCATTTTTAGAACATGTCGTTTACATGTTATATTAATTAATCGTTCGAGAATAATTAGGAATGGATAGGAATCTTCAAGGAATGTTCATTTATGGGTTTAATTTATTAGGTATTTGTTTAATGGGTAGATTGTATGCTTTGTTTGACATGATTTGGTTAATAATAGGAAGAAGGATCGACAGGAATTGGTACCCATAGCTACAATGTGGTTTAATTATTTCCTATTGATAAAAGTTTAATATAGGTAGGGGGAAATTTTCGGTTTCCTTACAGTTTACACAAGAGCTACAAGCGAGTCTTGTTTCAGCAACTGTGAAAAAACCTGATGAAAAAATTGTTTATAGCAGTCTACGATTTACAGCGGCTCAACTGTTTTTTAATATGATGTGATCTCGACTGATGTGAAGCGATGTCAAAAAATCAAAATCAAAATCAAAATCAAAATCAAAGCATTTATTTCAAGTAAGCCAGTTACAGGCACTTTTGAATTGTCGAAACAAAGATGAAAATTAAATGTAGCTACAGTCCCAGTCACAAGACATAAAAACTGTGAAAGTACTGTAGTTGCCCATTCCCTAGCGTAGATCTCTATGGAGAAGAACGGGCAAGAAACTCCATGGACACTCTTTTAAATCAGAATATTGTTACAAAATCTTGGTTACATCATTCATGTTGAGATGGTATATTATGTGAGAACAATGTAGCAAGATGTGCACGTTAAAAGTGTCCACAGCAAAAACACACAAACAAAAAAAAAATACAATTCAAAATAATTCATTCAAATAAGCCATGGCAACTAAGAGATGACCAGTCACAACCGACAGCGCCCGTTCACGGACATGACGCATGGATCAGCACCATTCAACTCAACCATTTTGAAGGGAACTAAATGATCCGACACATGCGCCACCATCAGCGAGACATGATGACGCGGCCTTGGGGACTTGCGACGCGACGGCACTCACACGAAGGAATTATTGCCATCCAGACTTTACCGAATAAGCCTACCTGATTCGACTTGAGCAACATTATTTCTTCCAAGACAAAGTCAATTTTCCTTAATATTATCAAATAATCACATAGCAAGGGATCATGTCTCAGAGGACTAAAATAAAAGGAAATTCAAAATGGCCGACTCTGAAAGCAACGGCGCGGTTTCTTTCCGCGTATTACTAACATTACCATACTTCAGGCGGCGAAGCTTATTTAAATGCTCCACCGACTCCATTTAGAGCTTGGAAAAATAAAACTGGGGAACAGATCCCGCGATCTCTCGCTGAGCCGCTTTTGTGGTAAATATGTATAAACTTACCAACCTACATCTGCGCTTTATCAACTTCTTTGCTTACCCATTTCGGTTCTTATTCTTAAAACACCAAGAGACATACAATATCTTTCTCGTATCGCAAGTAAGTTGGCTCATGTATAAGTATCTACGTTTTGTCGCCGGCATCTTTTTATTTTATCGCATTTTATTTGGGAGCTCAGCTGCCAGTCGTGTTGTTTGCCGCACTCGAGTATATTTCGCTATCTATCTAATATCTACTTAAAATATGAACGACTCCCGCGAAATAACATTCTTCTCAAATAAATACACGCGTTATTACAGCTTTCTTATTCTTTTTTGCTTTTATATCAAAAGGCGCATCAATATTATAGTGAAACGCAAATCGGCGTAGCTTGTTTGAATATAAAACAAAGCAAAAATTAAGTTAAACGATTAAAAAAGAGTCCCCGGAGCGCTCACTGTTTGAACAATGATTCCATTATCTGAGAACGACGCTACGCTTCCTCTACTCAGACATAAAAGATAAAACTGAATAGCCGCCAATTTTGTTCCATTACTCTCGAGCGCCGCAGAATACATATTATCCGTAAAACGGAACGCAAACAAAGTGAGCGTCGTTTTCCCGCCGACGATAACTTAATTTCAGTCTGCCATAAGTACGTAATTAGCGAGCCGCTGCCTTATCGGCCGGCGGGTAATTAACCTCTCGGGGGGTGTCCTCCCTCTCCCCCGGGCCTCCCTTCCTCCCGGTGCACCTTGAATACCTCCTCGGCTCGTAATATTTCCGCCATATTATTCGGAGTCCGCCCACCTCCTCCGCCAATGGCAGCGATTCCCGCGCTTTTGTTTCGCGCCGTCACCGCTTCGTTCCGAAACGTTGTAACGTTGCTATGTTTTCTTTGGGAAATTTGTCTGTATTCGTGAGCTGGATGCGGTTTGTTTTCATTGGAGCGCGTTTATTATGCTAGCGCTGTCTTCGCTTTTGAAATATCATAACTTGGAGATACTGTGGACTAAATCCAAACTTTGTCAGCTTAGCATAGAGTCTACTTTAGCTTTCCTTAAGTGTGTTCGTCGAGGGGTGTCGTCAGTTCATATTTCATGTGTTATCATCTTTTATTGAGTGCGAGTCAGGGCATTGTTGTCGGTTTACTGCGCGGTTATCTCGCGCGGCCGCCGGTGTTTAGCGACGCCTCGCCTGATGAATGGCATATTGGTATGATGTTATAGATGCCGGCGAAATGCTGCGAACCTAGTAAGGGGTGTGATGTGAGGGTAGCGGAGAATGATGTTTCTAATTTTGGTAAAGTGGATGATGGAATGCAGGGTTGGGTAAGATTTTGCTTAAAAAGTTCAATATACAACAACATCGATACAAATAAGTAGGATTTATGATTATTTATTATTGATAAGAAGTTAATTACGGTATTATTCCAATCTTTTTATTACAGTTTCGTTAATTAATTCAATTAGCAAACTAGTTTTCTGATACTTCGTGTGGTATCTGTAACAAATTATACGGCTACGAGAGGTCTACGCCGCCGCGCCGCTACGTTGCTACAGGTTTCGTAGCGGAGACTAGTTTAAATAAAAATCGTAATCTGAGAGTTTGTAAGGAGTAAGGATGGTAGTCCGGCTTGATTTATTATTTGTAACGCTGTTGGACTCGGTACAAAAACGTTTGTGGCAAAATATCTTGGGTGTAGAGTATACATAGTTTCTTGCAGATAATATTTATCTAGGTGTGAGTATTAAAACTATTGCCATACGATGTATAGGTTTTGAAATAGATTATCATTATTCACCTATAAGCAAGAACCTCTTCATCTAAAACTTCCAATTTTCTTATAAAAAATCTTCAAAAAACACACTAAAGTCTAAAATTACACACTGACTATCATCTTTCAATAGTTTTATCCATTCACTACTAACAACCAATGTCTACTATGACACAAAATCGTCCACAACATTTAAACAATACAACAAATAATCGATCACTGCCCACCGAAGCGTGTTTCTGAACGAGCGGTCGTTTGTCAAAATTACGCGGCAGTTGATAAGCCGCATAATTTTTGGCGCGAGGCTCGTCGGCTGTCCTAATTGGGTGGCGTGGCCGGTGCGCCGATAAAGCCCGGTTTACACAGCGTTTTAATTAATAGAGGTCGCCGGCGAGCGTAGGGTTGCCACGTTTTCACGGGGATGGGAAATTAATTTTGAAAAACGTGACGGTTTTGAAAAAAAAAGAACAGCTTAAACGTTATGATGGGTATTGTTGATCAGGAAAATAATTAATAGGTAGGCGATCCAAGGGTAAGAGAAGGATAGATAAAAGGATAAAGAAGGATAGAAAAGTATTCTTGGAAATGCAATGATATTTAGCTGTAAAGATTTTCGAGAGTGTGTTCATCATATCAGGAGTTTTTCCGTAGCAGCCTGTAATTCATGCCTGGCCTCACCCTCTACCACATGGGACTTAAACATATATTTTTTTAAATGTTAAGTGGACCTACTCTTGACCTCAATCTAGTCCTAAAGACAGAGATGAGGTCGACAATGAATCGAATAATTCGCGAAATGTGGGTGTCCTGCTAGCGTTCGGGATAATACAGACAGACGTCAATATGTGATGTACTGTTTTGTAGAAAAAGAAGAGTCTGAAGTCGAAGTATCCGTACACCCCTATTTGTCGCCAACGTCCAAAACACGAGAAGTGTTACCCAACTAAATCTGCGCAGAAATATAAATCAGGTCGGAATTTAGTTATCTGGCCGAGCGACAGATTAGAGCTCTTTGAATACACGTAGCGTAGGTGAACTAACCACTAACACTTCGTTTATCAAAACTGAGTTCATCTGGAGCTATTTGAGATAGAAATTGGGAGCTAGTTTTGAGGAGGTAGAATGATTATTATGTAGCCCCGGATCTGTTCTCTGTTGAGTGCTTATTGCGTACAGTTGCTTTCAAGCCAACTGTGCCCTAAAAAGGCTACATTAATAATTTTAGCAAAGACCACAATCTCGGCCGTTGAAATCGTAGGATTTTCACAGAAAATCACATATTTTCCGAGAAACAGTTTCATGGAAGAAACGAGAGGTGGTTGCTACCTAATTTTGTGTGAACAATTGCAATAAAATAGGTATCGTGCAGTACTGGGTTGTAGAGGTCAAAATAGGCAGCTGAGGGGTAACATAGTTACTATGAAAAACCAAAAAGATTTATTTCTAAATTTCTGACTTAAAAAGCACGCGCCTATTTCGTTAGACCTTAAACCGTCACCGTCTGGCTGTCATAAAATTAAACTCATGTTACCCCCGGTCATTATTTAAGTTAGCAAAATGTCGGAACCCTTCGGAAAGTTCACGAAGTCTTATCAAAGTTGTTGCCGACGGTAGCTCCGTGAGAATGCCTGGCACCGCAATCAACTAGGAGTAGGTAGGACCCTCGGAACTGTTGGGGGATAGACGTTTTCATAGAGTTTAGTCTGTAAGTTTTCTATGTTTGTTTCGTTAACTGTACCCAAGTTTAGTCCTCTTATTTAGATTATTTTATAACATAACGTCATGCCCACATTTCAGGAAGGGTTACGCAGGGGAGTATAGAGGTGACACACATTTTGCAAGTTATGTTTAAGTCCTACTTAATAGCCCGCCACACTGTTCCCAAACCACTGTAACTCCTGAAAGCCAGAATCAACAGTGGCGACCACCGGAAAAGCGCCGAGACAATGAAGCTCGACGAAGTCCCAGAGAATGAATTTAACTGTCTTGGATCCCGCAACGAAATTAATCAGAAAAGTATAGTGGAGGAGTAGGAAAAAACCGTAATTTCCACTTCCCTCCATACTCCTACTTAATAGCTAGCTTATTGTCTTATACAGGGCAATCAGTCTGTATGCAACATCAACATAATTAAATACTTTTGGCAGCAGGAGCGTGATTACCTAGGTACTTTTCCGCCAGATTAATCTCGTAATAACCACGAAGTACATACGAGTATGAAATGCTTTAAGACGCCCATATTCCTGAATTCAAGATGGTTTAAACGATTCTTGTCCAAATAATGCTTAGTGTATGTAAAGATAAAACAAATTAAATATTTATTCGACGAAATAGTAACATAATCTAGATCCACGTCTCAAAGGAACAATCCCTTTCCTAAACCTTTTTTAAAATTTAAAAATGTAGAATGAATTTGTGAACGCAGCTAACGGTTGGCGCGTTCACAACTGTCAAACGGGAGCGCGCGAACTTTTGGCGGGAGAGCGACGCAATAAAAACCTTATAAAATTTCTAATGGGAAAACGTACGAAGAGTTTGCCCCGTGAATTATGAATGGTAACGAGCTCGGGAACCGTTCCCCCTTTGTATCGAGTCTGACTGCTCCAAGTTCGTACTTGTTTCTTTTGTAGATTGCGGTCGTGGTTTATGCGATGCGAAAAACAACATTGTTATACTTTGGGTGCTGGAGTTGAGTCGCGTTCCGAGTTTACGAGCTGTTTTAATTGCGTTTGCGTTTTTTGATTTTTAGTCTGGAATTAGTAGGTAGGTAGATAGATTTTGTATGAAGTGTGAAATATTTTCGGTTTCAGAGGTTTTAGACCCGTATTGAAAGAAAACCTGTTCTATATTTAGCAAGTTTTTTGCTGCGGTTTTTACTGTACCTACTATAAAAAATATCACCTAAATATTGTAGACAAACCACAGACATAGAATTTTACGACTTTTCATCAGAAGAATCTGACAACACGGAAATAAGTCAATTAGGAAGGAGCAGACTAGGGT
This sequence comes from Xestia sexstrigata, assembly GCA_941918905.2. Classification (NCBI taxonomy): domain Eukaryota; kingdom Metazoa; phylum Arthropoda; class Insecta; order Lepidoptera; family Noctuidae; genus Xestia; species Xestia sexstrigata. Next base: position 13,129,481 of record OW799222.2, read on the forward strand.
TCCAAAATGCTGAATCGTTTAAAAGCGTCTCTAATATGAAAGGTCCGGCTGAAAATAACTCCAATTATATTATGCGTCGTCTCTTAATAATGCATGGGACAGAAAGAGATGGAGACACGGAATGAATGTTTCGAATCTCCATTCGTAATTCAAGAGTAGGAACACCACGCTGCAAAAGGATTTTGAAACTCTAAAAGTTAGAAAAAGAAACATTACCTCAATATCGTATGCTTTTGTGGAATAAAGCAAGTCATGCTTCTAGTGTAGATTATTACTTCAAGATAAAAACCCTGTTATTTTAGCAGCGCCTAATTGGTATATAACGGCATAGATTAAGGTATTTACTGTTATCCACAATCGGTTTCTGATTTAACTATTGAAGGTCAGAGCCTGTCAAACTGTGCTATAACATAATATTTTCAATTTCGAAGGAATCACTGCAAAGCAATATTGCTAAAGACCCTTCACAGTTTCCCAACTTAAAATACTCACCAATGTTATTCAGAAACCGACTGTTACTAAACTTTTTTAGATAAATCTAAAATAGTCTTTGAAAGTTCAGACTTCCTTGATTTTTTAAACACTACAATCAATTTACAATTTCCCCAAATGAAGTACCAGGACATTCCCAAAAACTCTTTACCATTTGGTCCCAATACAAGAGTATGGGCGTGTGAAAGCGTGCAGTTTTTCGAGACTTAACACAGTCCCTTTTTTGTAGCCGCGGGCGAACGGGACGGGGTATTAAAACTTGTATATCGGATTAGACAAAATTACTAAGTGCTTCAGATAAGAGGGTGCTCCGTCGGGCCCAGGAGTCCACCTAGTGGATGTGCGAATTAAAAAGCTTTGCCCGACAACTTGTCGGGATTTACGGTCAACTTTATTGGATGTGTTTTAAACCTATATTGATTGGGTGAAGGAGTATTTATTGTGGGTGTAGAAAAAGAATGAACATTTCAAGGCTTTTCCTGTGAAACGTTTTTGTTTCTTTCAGTAGATTTTAGCACTTATTATTTGGGTTAATTTAAAAGTAACAACATAAATCATTACATAAGGGACCGAAACTTGGTCGCTCACAATGGGCCTTATCAGAAGGCTTAAAGTCACCCAAAAGGCAATGGAGAGGGCTATGGTCGGAGTTTCTTTGCGTGATCGAATCAGAAATGAAGAAATCCACAAGAGAACCAGGGTCACCGACGTAGCCCGAAGAATTGCCAAACTTAAGTGGCAGTGGGCAGGGTACATTGCTCGCAGAACGGATGGCCGATGGGGCCGAAAAGTTATGGAGTGGCGATCGCGAACCGGAAGTCGTTGCATTGGAAGACCTCCCACTGGGTGGATCGATGACCTGGTGAAGGTTGCGGGAATCCGTTGGATGCGAGTCACACGGGACCGGTCAATGTGACGTGTGTGTGTGTGACGTCTTTCGGCTGAAATGATGATGATGAACATAAATCACCCTAGCTTTAGTAAGGCATCAAATCATTGCAATTTTTTTTTAAATTGCATTCTATGTATTATGTTATTTACGAGCCATAGAGCCATAGAGCCTTAGCGCTTAGAGTACATAATTACACTACTCTGAGCATAGAGTCTTTCCAGCTATTCTTTATTACCACTTAAGTACTTATTAGTTCCATGCCTTAAAACTACACGTCTAGACACCCCTACACTAAGCCTTCCTTATCTGTGGCAACATATTCCAAATTCATACAGATTATGCTCTACATTTCTCGCCATTCGTTCAGGAACCGAGTTCGCGCGCTTGAATAAAAGATGGCGGACACATGTCTCTAATGCACTCATCAATTATTTCGCGCGCTCACTCGTCGTGAGCCTCCCTTTAGCGCAACGTTTTGATAACGTCGCGAGATTCGGCAGTTACGTTTTCATGTTTTATGTACTGTCTGAACTCTAGAGCTGTGAAGGGTTATGTGGGTTTATCGCATTTTATGTTATATGTGTATTTATTTGGTTTGTTACTTTAACTACAGGTTTTAAAGACGATCTACACTAAATGTCTCTTACCATACAATTGTTTCGGCAATTTTCTTAGATGTTTAGCCTGGCTGAAGACCATCCATTATAAATATTAAATTTCTTACATGTCTCGGAAAGCACGTTAAGCCGTTATTTCCGGCTGCTATTTGTAGATCTTTCACAGTCGTTACAGGTGACCAGTGGCCCAAAAGTCTAAATAATAATAATAAAATAAAAATAAAATTAATAAATATCGCTGGCCATAAATAACGATGAAATGTAGTGGAAGGACATTAAATCCATGTTCCTCATCAGACCAATAAGTAAGACAAGGCAACAAAAAAGATATTAGTCACAATTCCATTTAAAAACTAATAACTGATATCCTCAAAACTGATATGTAAACTAACAAGTACGCGAGATACGGATTCAGAACCAAGGGTTCTTTGGCGATCAAACACGGCTAGGGAATTGAGTGAGTTCTACTACTGTACACATCAACTGAATTACATTCTTCTCACACCATTATAAACCTTAACTACTAAAAAATAAGGGTGTGGTACGATTCTGGATTCGACAGTGGTTGGAAAGTCTTGTCGAACCAATTTGTGATACCCGTAGATACGGCGGCCATTGAAATTGAACGAGCATGTTTGCTTGGCTTTCTGAGAGCGTATGGGGTTTAGAAAAGGTTTGCGTTCTTCTATTTTGATAAGTACTTAATTCTTATAGGGGTGAGTTGAAATATTCTGGGCATTATGGTTTCGGTTTATAAACTGTGACCTAAAGTTCAGTAGATATAATTTAATGTTTACAAAAAGTACTACAGTAGATATAGTGTACAGCGCCATCTATGACACATTGCATTCTGAATCGCGCTATAGTCATCCGCGACTTAAAAACATATAGGAGAACCCGGCAAAACTGTAGGGCAGAGCCCACCAGATCGTACAGTCGAAGGATCCTACTTTTCTATGGGGGATGAAGAACCCTACACCCCGTTTTTCATACCCCTAAATTATCACTTCTTTATCGTGTGCAATGGTTAGTGCCTCACCTGGTGTCAGAGTTTTGTTGCCGCCTATGGGCCTCTGACTTGGATTTACATGTCGTCAAGAAATATCTCTCAGGCGCAGGGACGTCTTTAACTATTTGGGGGCCCTGGGCACTTGAGAATAATGGGGCTCTTGTAGAATGCAAGACCGAGCGAAGCGAGCTCGAAATTTTTTGCACCCCGCCTGGTATAGTTTAGGTTTTCTTGACAAAAATACAGGTGTTTTTATTAGCGGCGGAGAACTTTAATTTTAAATAAAATGCAGAAAAACATTTTTGATGCTATATGCATGAATATGGTTTCAGTGATGTGGCCATTACGGCTGGCGCGAACATGCCCAAAACTGGTTGCTGTATTTCGGCAATAATGCGTTGAATGTTGGCTTCCAAGTGCACATTGTTTCTAATTTTGTCAAAGGTTCAAAAACGAGGATGGTCAGAACTTAGTCAACGGCGAGCAGTACAAAGACATGATAACTAACTATTCGTGTGACAATTGCAAGGCATTAATGTTGCAGACATGTTGTTTCAAACGTCCAAGTCTGAGATCCATAGGTCAAAATGGAAAGAATGCAATACATTAATGTTTTTTCGCTTGAGTGCCAAAGGAAGGTTTCATTACCTTCTTTATAGCAAACAAACATTATTGGCATACAATTATCAGTCAACTAAAGCCAATAACAAGGGTATTAAAAACTTTTTCGGTGTTTTGTTTCAATTTAAAGTTCTCCGCCTTTAAAAAACATCCTTTATAATTATGTAAGTATTGACTTATGCCAAAAAGCTAGATGCAAAAGCGAGCGGAGCGAGTTCGAAAATTGTATACTGCGGTCCTGCCTGGGATAAGTTACAGGAACTTGGACGTGCCCTTATGCTAAAGACGGTATTGCTCAGGCGTGGTGGTTTCCTCACGATGTTTTTTTCACCGAAGCAAGTGATAATTATACAAAACGCACATGTATCTGAAAAATCAGAGGTTGGGTTCGAACTCGAGACCTATTAACTTGATTAATAAATTAATTATATCACAGATACATCATTTGGTCTAGGTCCTCTGATCAGATCATCATTTAACAAATAAATTCTAAGCTTTACTACCAATTCCCAAACCCTTAACTACCATTCTAGCTCAGTAAATGTTTAATCAACTAATTTGGCCACAAATTACCTGCAGGGCTGCTATCAGCTATCGGTAGCCAATATTAATAGCGTTCATTCGGAGACAAAGTGTAGTCTAAAGTGAACAAATAAGACTACACGGCACTACTTATCAACTGGAGTTGTGGGAGGGGTAACCTAAAAGTGTGATCCTTGGGGTGGTTGTTACGTGTTGGTATGGAGTTTAATGGCTATTGCTATTCTTTGGATTCCCGAGGAGGCTTGTTTCTCAGTGGCGCTTTAAAAGTATAGTCGAGGACTTTAATTGATAAGCCACTTTCACTACTTTCCAAATTTGCACTTTTATACATTCACGAGTACGAATATTACCGACTAAACCCGATTTGCATTGCATGGCTAAAGTACGAATAGTGGCAAGTGGCTCATCAATTAAAGTCCTCGACTTTACCTACGAAAATCTTGGTCTGGAAAAATAACTTTTACCAATTTTGTTGCTGAATTATAGTAGATCAAAGACTCCGTTATTCATATTTTGTACCGATAAGAGCTTCCATCACAGTTAACTAGTTTCAAAACCTGTGAAAAAAAAACCACAATAGTTATATTTTCACTGTCGTTCCCTACACGCTCGTCCATATTTGTGAAAATATTTGACAATCTAACCGGATTTTTTTACTTATTAACAGCTAATTATTTTCAGCCCTTTTGGGGCCATAGCAACCACCAACCACATTCTATCCGCATACCAACCTCCTTCTCCACACGTAACCGAATCCCCAGTGTATTCGTTATCTTCGGGTCCGTCTTAATCACGGTCGGGCTACCATCAGTCAGGAGCCGGCTAATTGCCACATTTGTAGGTTCAAACTACCCTGTTACCCACACAATAGATACCTTTCTTGTTTGAGGGAGGGGGCACGGTGGTTCAGTTAGCGAATATTTAGGAGTTTTATTTGGGTCAAAATTGTGACTAGTTGGTCCTGTGGTCGCAAGCGCCACTGCTGACCATGAAAGCTTGGGTCCCAGGTCGGGAAAAGTGTTCTTGGGTTTTTTCTATTAGGAATTTCTCAGTAGCAGCCACGGAGCCTGGATTTGTGCTCAGTTGATGGCAATATGCTCGCCCCCTATAACACTGGCGAAATGTAGGTGTACAATAAACGTGTACACCTCTGCCTAACCCTTTGGGGATTACAGGCGTGATGTTATGTAAAGATGTACTCGTACTCGTGTCCTATCCGTCCCTTTATGTCCTAGTATTAACTTCTTGTAGAGGGTTTCCCGTGGATGCAATCAAAGACTTGAGGAAATCGTACACCAGATATATTGTAAAATAAAGTTACTAGAAAATACATGAGCGCAGCCATCAAGCGGTCACATTGACTAATGCAAAGATCATTCTCCATTTAAGAATAGAATCGAAACCACAAAATCAAACAGTGACTGCACAAAGAAGGTAGATGCGATTTGACCCTTATTTCTAAGACGATAAAAACTGAATAGTTATGGCAGATTTTGGCTGTTACTTTTCTTGTGTAGTCACAGTTGACTGTTGAGTAAATTTTAGTCTAAGGCCGATATACAAACGTTACTTAGCATGTGCTTCGATCACACTGAATGCTTAGTTAAATTGCCATATTACAGTGTTGGAACTGCAACTTTTTTAACGACACGGTTGGCGCAGTGGCTGAGCGATTGGCTGCTGTGCTCCATGTGGCGGGTTTTTTTTTTTTTTTTTTATTTTTTTTTTTTTTTTTTTCGGATGGGAAATCATCAAATGACTTCTCCCGCTCTGGGCGGAGCAGGAGGGAGTGTCAGACTTTTACTGACTAAAACCCATCCATGTTCCTTCATCGCCCTTTGTGTTCCGGGGCCACGGTATCTCTTTCGAATAGTCCCGCAACCCCGGCAGGCATCGGTCCTTTCGGACCCCTTCCTTTTTGCTGACTCTCTTTGAGGCGCGCGTGGAACACGAACGCGCCGTCGACACGGCCTGTCGTCATGAGACGGACGGACGGCGAGCTAGCCCATAGCCCACCGTCCACAGGCCCGCGCCTACGGTGGCCGGGGGCCACGTGGTGGCCCCCGACGCCCGGGGCGTCTCCCGCGGCGGCCGGGACGCTGTGAGGTTCTCTCCCTCTCACGTTCCGCCACCTCCTTCTCTAGCATTACTGCTTCGCAGAAGGAGGTGACGGCGTCCCATTCCGTCTCGCTCCGGACCATGGCTTGCACCAGGGCCGGACGCGAGTGGTCGCCGCCGCCAATCGCCGCTTCGAGGACACGGCGGTGCTCCGCCCACGCGGGGCACACCTCCACCGTGTGCTCCACCGTGTCCTCCGGTCGATCCTCGCAGTGGAAACACCCGGGCGTTTCCTCCCGCCCGATTCGGTGCAGGAACCTCCCGAAAACACCGTGTCCGGTGAGGACCTGCGTCAGGCGGAAGGTGAGGACGCCGTGGCGTCTCTCAAGCCACTCCTCAAAGAGGGGACTTACCGCCACTATTGTGGCGTGCCCTGCACGGGGTTGCGACAGTCGCTCTCTCCATGTCGCCATGAGATCACGCCAGAAGTCTGTCCGCTGCGCGACAATTTGTCGCGGCAGCGGAGTTTCCCCCCGGCGTAGCACCTCCGCGCGCCATTCATGTAGGCGCGCGAGGACTATCGCTTCCAGATCCCATGGCGGCAATCCGGCAAGGAGGCAAGCCGCCTCACGGGAGATCGTGCGGTACCCACGGGCCAGCCTTACGGCTACTACCTTTTGGGGCGCGTTCAGGTAGTGGGCTGCACGCAGCCTCAAGGAACGCGCCCACACCGGGGCCCCGTAAAGGGCCATGGACCGCACGACTCCCGCGTAGAGCCTCCGGCAGGAGGCGTTTGGCCCCCCAAGGTTGGGCAGGAGCCGCCTGAAGGCAGCCCCGGTCCGTTCCAGTTTGGGGGCCAAACGTCGGAAATGCTCCACGAAGTTCCATCGGCTGTCGAGGACGAGTCCCAGGTACTTCAGCGTCGACTCGACGCCGACGGATACCCCTCCTACCGTCAGTGAGGATCCCGGAGGTGGCGCATTCCGAGGCCCATGAAAGCACATGGCCTCGGACTTGTGCAATGCCACCTCGAGACCCAGTTGCCGGATCCTCTCGACGACTATCGCAACCCCGCGTGTCATTATTTCGGCCGCCGCCTCGTGCGACCCCCCTTGTGCCAGCACCAGCGTGTCGTCTGCATAGCAGACCACGCTGACGCCGCTAGGGAGGTCGGCGCGCAGCACCCAGTCGTACCCGATGTTCCACAAGGAAGGCCGACATCTCTCGCCGGTTCCATTCTCCGCTGCGACCGGGGTAGATAACGGCTCTATCCGTTAGGTAGTCCCCGACCACACGACGAAGGTAGGTCGGCACCCGGTGATACCGTAGTGCCTCCCTAATGCAGCTCCAGGGCATGGAGTTGAAGGCGTTGGCGATGTCAAGAGACACCGCCAAGACAACCCCACCCCGGGACACTGCATCCCCCGTCGTGAGGGCTCTCACGCGCATGATGGCGTCCACCGTAGAGCACCCCTTGCGGAAACCAAACTGGTGTTCCGCAAGATCCGGCCCCGTCCCCGCAAGGTGCTCGGCGAGGCGGTTTGCAATGACTCTTTCAAAGAGCTTGCCAACCTCGTCGAGCAACACTATGGGCCGGTATGCGGACGGAGAGTCCGCAGGGCGCCCCGGCTTCTGAATGAGGACCAGCTTCCCCGTCTTCCAACGAAGCGGGAACTGGCCTCTCTCCAAGCATGCGCTTAGGAGCCCCTCCAGTCGGGGCCCGAGAGCCTCCGAGGCCAGGACCCAGGCTTTGCCAGGCAAGCCGTCGGGTCCCGGGGCGGTATTTTTGGCACTGAGCCTGCGTACCGCCACTCTCAGGTCTACCCCAGTCACTACCGGAGTGTCGTCGTCGTCGTCCTGGTGATCCGCTTCCAGCACCGCAGGCGGCGGAGCCATATGCGGGGGGGGATGTTCCCCCCGCGTAGGGAACAGAGTGCTCACTACGTCCTCCACGAGCTCAGGCCGGAGACTCTGCGTCAGTGGGGGGGCCCAGGTGCGGAGTTTATCCCGCACCATCTTGTAAGGGCGCCCCCACGGATCTCTGTCGAGAGTCCCCAGCAATTCCTCGCGGGCCTGATCCCTGGCCCGCAGGACAGCTTCGCGGAGGGCGGTCTTCGCCGCTCTGTACCCCTCATAAAGCTCCGCCTCAATGGCTGCCGCATCCGGTGGGCGGATGCGGAGCCTGCGATGCCTGGCGTACAGGTGCCGCGCAGCCACGCACGCCTCACGCAAAGACGTCAGCTCTCGCGACCACCAGTACACCTGACGCCGGGCGCTTCCTGGCCGGACTCGGGGCATTGCCACGTCACATATGTCGGACATGGCCTCCTGGAACCACCCTGCCTCATTGTTAATGTCGGCAGGCCTGTCTGGTGATGTCACCCAGGCCTGCACGATCGAGGCTTCCAGGAGGAGCTCCCGGTCCAGCTGCTTCAGCGCCCGCGCGGAGCGGCGCGCTTGAGGTCTGGGTGGAGACGTCGAACCGGATATACCGGTGGTCGGAATAGGTCTCCACCCCCTCCATGACACGCCAGTCAACGACACGTGGCGACAGAGCGGGGCTAGCGAACGAAATGTCCACCATCGACTCACCCCGCATCCGCACGCACGTGGGGACAGAACCCCGATTTAGGACGACCAGGCCCTTCTCCAGAGCCCAGTCCTCCACCATCCTTCCCCGCACATCTGTGCAACGAGAACCCCAAGCCAAGTTCTTGGCATTGAAGTCCCCGAGGACAAGCACGGGGAGGGAATGGTTCCCCACGACGACACTCAACTCTGCGAGAGAGTTGTGGAACTCGGCGAGAGTTCGGCTCGGGGAGAAGTAGACTCCCACCACTACGATCTCTCCGAACCGTGCTGCTACGCACCCCCGACCCCTCCTGACACCTTCAAGGGTCGGGGTACCGGCGGCGGCCGACGACACTATGGTCACTGAGCCGCTAAGGTCCGCCGCCCAGTCTTCCCTGGGCTGGACGAAATACGGCTCAGCGACCACAGCGATGTGTATCGATCACTGCGCCATGCTCTGGAGCAACAGATCCTGAGCGCAGGCGCAGTGGTTGATGTTCGCTTGGAGGAAGCGTAATGGGGCCGTTATTGGCACTCCATTACCGCTTCCTCCTCCCTGGCCCCCTGTGAGGGCCCCTCTACGGCAGCGGCAGAGGCAGCGGCGGCAGTTGCGGCTGCGGCGGTGGCGACGGTGGCGGTGGCGGCGGAGGGCCTTCCCTTGCCTCTGGTGGCCTTGGTGGGCGGAGCGCAGGCCTTGCTCCCAGCCCGGTGATCGGCCGGCTTGCCAGCCGCCGCACAGGCACCGCAGTGCGGATGTGGCGGGTTCGATCCCCGCACGAAACAAATATTTGTATGACCTACACCTGTACAGATATTAATTCATACAGATATTAATAACAACTAAATATATTTTGGAACAACTACATAGTTTTTCCGAGTCTAGCTGTTTATGTATGTACTTAGAACCAAAAATTCGAAGACATATGTTTTTTGCCAACCAGCACTGAGCTCGCACAAAATCGCTATATCCCACCTCATCATTATCATCACCCTAGCCTTTTCCCAACTATGTTGGGGTCAGCTTCCAGTCTAACCGGATGCAGCTGAATACCAGTATTTTACATGCAGCGACTGCCTATCTGACCTCCACAACCCAGCTTTCGTACTGGGTAATACGAAACCCCTTGGTATGACTGGTTGTCAGACTTTTAGGGCCACTGAGGCACTGACTACCTGTGACGACTGTCAAAGATCACAGCCGGGACCCCATGCACAGACCAACCTAGGCAAGCACGGCTTAACCTAAAGATCGACCTGAGCGGCTGTTATTACTTAGCCACGAGCTCCTCCGCTATCCCATCTAAAACTGGCAATTACATGTTTTTACCTTTCATTTATAAAGGGGGTAAAACACCTCTTAACGAAGCCGAAAGGCACTTATTCTCCCCGTCATTGCGATATTTTTTTTGTTCCACACCATGCCTTTTAGTTACGGAGATATTGGGGGTCAAAGAAGATTTTTGTTTTAAACACCTCCACGACCCCCATACTGTTCAATCCATCCGTCAGCACAATGTTTTGAGTCCATTACATTGAGTTCTACCACAAAACACGATTTTTCACCCCAAAAAAAAAAGTAATTTTAAGTTTCCCTGCAATAATTTTTGCGTAAAGTTACTTAGTTTGATGTACAGAATGCTTGGTTGACGGTTTCCTGATGAGGTTGTTTACACCCTGTATATCAACTAATCAGCCCAGCGCTCTTCACTCGCCGCTGCTCGCTCCTCTTAAACCAACACTCCTACCTAATACAGGCGCGAGAGGTCTCATTAGACCCGGTTCCTCTAAACCTGGACCATTGTTAGCCCCGCAGCAGCTAGTAAATTATGTATTGACAACACCAACGAATATGGACCCCTAGTGAGGCGACATACTTCTTTAGTGAGACGAAATATTATTATGTTGGTATGGTGTAATGTGGGAAAGTTATAAGCATATTATAAGAAAAACAAAAAGTTCGCTTTTAAAAATAAAATACAGCCTAACACTGACCTGTAAATTGAAAAAAAACCTATGAAATTTTTATTTAAAGTAATAATAAGAAAACTGCTCGTTTTATTTATAATTTATTCATCATCATCATCAGCCTTTAATGTTCCCTCTGCTGGGACACAGGCCTCCTCTCTTGAGAGGGAATACAAATTTATTCACATTCAATGTTTTCTGTGAAGTCAATTTAAGATTTAAAATGCTATAAAATTGACTATCGAAATTTGAAATTCTTTTACGTTTCGTCAAGTAGACTACAATAAAATCTAGTTAGTCATCATTTAACAGAGAACCGTTTAGAACACAATAGATTACATAAAAAGTTGTTGTTTCCCCAATTTGATCAACAATAGACACGTCAGACAAAATGGCGAGTAGAAAGTAGAGTCATTCAACCATGATACTGCTAGCTGCTATCTTTATTAAGAGGTTAATTACCTAGCATTTATGCAAGGAGACCGGTAATAGTTCGGTAATTGTCCCATGGGGTAGTAGCTGGTTGGGCTTTGTGGCTATTTATGGGACTGCAAGTTTTGTATGTGTCCTGACACTTCACACTGCATCTGAAAGTTTGTTCTTCTTGTTGTAAATTCTTGATTGCGGAAATAAATATCAACCAATTCTTTTACGGTCATTTACCTCCCTCGAAAATAAGAATAGACGACAAATGCAAACCAAATAAATTAAAACAAAAATGCTTACACCTTAATAGCGAAAGTTCCAAACATATTTTACGTTAATGTACTTCGCTGTTGTTAAAACAAGGCAATATTAAAGCACCACACTACGGCACATTACCACCTTGTAAAATATAGAGGTGGCAACCCCGGCCGACTGAGATTGGCTCATTAATTTAACAGCGTGCAACACTTAAGCCAGGCGTACCAACATTTTCGCAAATGAAGTGGCGGGAATACCTTACCAATTTAAAATTACCGTAACATAACCTCAAAATATTGTAAACTAGACCTTCTTTCCTTTGTTATAAGGGTTGTGTTTTAGTTTTATGTTAGTATTAGTAGCGCGGTTTGACGAGGGTAGGTCTAAGCTTGTATTGTCGACGCTGTACAGGTAGGGGAATATTCGGGCCTTTGATTTGTTACGTAATCTTTTGCTCGATATTATTCGCTTAATTGATGTAGTTAATTTAGATTTAGAATTAAATAAGAGATACGTTTGTATTTTATGCGTCTGGTACAACATTAAGCCTTATTGATGAATTTCACAGTTACCTATTCTTAAAAAATCAAAGGTTCCCTCCCGGTTTTAGCGTAACTGATTTTAATTTTGAGTCTAAAGAATTAAATAAACTATCAGCAATCAGAATAATGTTCTTAATTGCACCTAGTTGTTCAATTTAATACATAAAAAGTGACGTAAGCAAATAATTTCTTTCTACGATTATAAGTATAACGTTGACTTTCAAATCCGCTCGTGTATTTGTTCTAAACAATTAATCAAGATTGCAACAGTTTAGGTGGACTTTGTTAATACGAAGATAATCCAATATCATTAATAACGATTAAATATTAGTAAAATAAATTCAATAATAAATAAGTACGTGTAATGACCTTGTTTTATAACAGTTAAGATCAAAAATGGTACAAAGAGGTGGGCTCTCTGCTTTGTCCCCTTTGACAGTGATAATAGCAATGATGGATGAGTCAAAAATGTTTTCGACTGATATAATTATCACCTTTATCCGAATTTCTTCTTCTTCTATACTTCTCCGTTACTCGTCATCTCAGCCGATTGTTTTGGACTGACATAAGCTACCGAAATGATGTTACCAAATAATCTAAACTAAACTAAAAATCGAATTTGGCAATTAATTGATCTACCCTATCAATTAATTGCCAAATTCGATTTTTAGTTTCTTTGAAATCATTAAATAGTTGAGTCATTGAATTGAATAAACAGTGACGTCACAGTTGGCTATTGCCACACAAAATCTGACAGAACCGCGTTTTGACAGCTCTTAAAAAGTATCTCAATTGATTGGTGTGTCATCTACCCCATTGTGCTGAAGGAACAGAAACTTTTCTAATTGGTAATTGATTCTTTTAAATTAAATCAGGCAAATTAAATACCTGTACCGCGGACCTTCTGTACCTACTAACATAGGGCGGGAAGCTTGTAGCTAAATAATAACACCCACACGAATGTATCTTCAGGTTAAGCCGCGCTTGCCAAGGTCGATCTATGGATTGGTGACTATCATTACTTTCCAAGTTTCTTCCTTGCCTTGGAAAGCAAGTAAAGCCGTTAGCCTTTTCTCGACTATGCTGGGGTCGACTTTCAGTGACAACCAATGCCATCTGACCTCCACAACTCAGTTAGTGCTGAGTAATACGATACCCGTTGGTAAGACTGGTTGTCAGACTTTCCGGCCACTGACTCCTGTAAAGACTATCAAAGATCTACAAATGACCGCTGGAACCAAATGTCTTAACGTGCTTTCCGACGCACGGAGGAAACTCCGTATGTAATAAGCGGTCACCGATCCACGGACCAACCTGGGCAATCGCGGCTTAACCTGAAAATCGACCCGAGCGGCTGTTATTATTTAGCCACGAGCTGCTCAAATGTCATTAAGTATCTAATAATAAATTATCACAAACACCCTAAATTTCCTAACACCGCCATATGCGAACCTTGTAAACGCCATCATTAACAATAATAAGGGTGCATTCAGAGCTGCAGGTCTCAGCGGACCCGTTGTTTTTATGGCCACTCGTTTATATTAATGCCACTAAATAATTCGGAACAATGCCACTAAGTTGTGATTTTGATGATTGTAATCTGTGTGCACATGTGACGTTTCATAATGGTTTTGTTAGTTGGTCGTGTTGCGGTTATGTATAAGGATACTTTACGAATTTTGTGTGAAAGATTCACCAATTAGTGTCCTGCCGCATTGGGGCGCGCCCATACGCCTATTCCCGTTTACTTTGAGGTCCGCTTCCAGTCTAACTGGATGCAGCTGAATACTAGTATTTTTCATGGAACGGTTAGTATATGACAGGCGCCTCTTGGTAAGACTGGTTGCCTGACTTTCGGGCTTCTAACAACCCGTATCGACTGTCACATATCGACGACCACCGTCATCATCTTCGTAGCCTTGTCCTATGTAACTTGGGGTCGGCCCAACACATTTTTACTTTCATTCTTCGCTGTCAACTGTCACTCTATCATTTACACCATTTTCCTTCAAATATCGACGACCACCATTGCATAAAAATCCCAAACGATATGCTCTACATAATTATGTCATTTTTTGCGCAAAATATTGTAGCATCCACTCACACTGTACGTCAGCATATTACATACCCCTTATATACAGCGGGCGTTATATACAGGGCGTTTAAATTAAGTTGTCTATTAATGTCGGGCGGCTGGCGTTATCGGGCCAATTATAATTCACCACGCAAATGACACCGTCATTACGGGCCGTTCATAACCGGCTTAACTGTGTAGCCGGATGCCCGGGTAGAGACAGCAGAAAAAGGCGAGTATTTTTGAGAGAATTATTTCACTCAGACGTCAGTCTATCGCAGTGCATTGCTGGAAGTATTGTACTATAAAACGTTGTATGTTTTTTTTTTATTATTTAGGCCAAACAAACCACACTATTACCAAACCACTGGAACTCCAGAAAACCAGAGTCAACAGTGGCGACCACCAGAAAAGCGCCGAAACAATGAAGCTTGACGAAGTCCCAGAGAAACAATTTAACTGTTTTCGATCCCGCAAAGATATTATTCAGAAAAGAATAGCGGAGGAGTAATAAAAACATAATGTCCACTTCCCTCTCTTACAGCAGGAGACAGAACAAAAGAAGGCCAATATGTACAAAAAAAAATTAAACGTCCCGTTTACAACTATCCGTATAGTAAATAACTCCAGATGTAACCTGTACGTGTACAGTACATTATTCTACCAAAGACCGCACTCCCATAAAATATGATGCAGATTGTTCATATTCGCAGTGTTGGTGGTGGTTCTTTTATTTCTCTAAGTCTTGATTTCCTGTTGCTGAAATGGAAGAGAAATTTAATAAAAATACTCGCTGCTCTGAGCTAGGCCGTTCTTTGAGTCTCCTTAGCCAACTCTCTTCACTAAAACATAATATATTTTTGTTACTGCTGTCAAAACAAGAAAACAGCTATATATTAATATATCCTTGATCCGTGTTACCTGCTATCGCTACACAGGGTGGCAGAAGTGGGCGGGCTGCCACCCCGCGCCCCTCTGCCCGTTAAACAAAGCCGAGCCAATTATTATTAAATATTCGCAGCTCAATTTATGTCGCTGGTAATCGTAGCGGGACAATAAGCGTGATAACCGGCCCGTAATTAGCGGGCTTAATTAATGGCTTTATCATTCTTTTTTGGACTAAATATGCATATGGTAATGCAGTGGGCAGCAGGATTCGCTAAATTAGGTACAGAAAGAAAGTTCATACATGGAGAAACATTGACAACATCATTCTAAAGGGCCATAATATATAAACTGTTACCATAAATTTGAAAAATAAATAGGTTAGAAATTCTTCGTCGGTTATAAAAAAAAAAACTATTGTTTTACACGATAGTACAACCGGTAAGGTACATACGGTCAAAATAAATTAAAAAACTCATAATTTATGTCGCTGGTAATCGTATACCTATATTTACTTAGGTAAAAGTAATTTTTAAAATTCGATTTTTAATCTGTAGACTTTTCAATTTGAGGTATGTACATACTTACTGAAACTATTAATTGTTTCCCAATTAATGACATACATTTAGGCATTATTTCCATATTTTTGCGAAGGGCTACGACTTATATATATGTATCATGCATGTAGGCTACAAATAGCCTACAAATCTGAAACAGTTAAAAACTTCACCCCAACAAAAAATGGCCAATCACAAATTAGTATTGCATGACTTAATTTCACTCAAATCTTTTCAAAAAGCGCATCGCTTAATACCAATTTAAATATTCTGAATCACTGACTCACTAATATTAAACAGGTGTACCTAATGCTAGGTGCAATTCTTGATCCACCCCTACCAGTTGTGCATGTGTATGTCGATTGTACCTGTTCTGATGTTTTGAGACACGTGTCGTCTGGGATTAGCCACGTGACATCTCGTTCTGTTGGTGTCAACTTTAGTTAAAACACAAATGTAGAGTTCTCAAGTATTTTGTATAATATTAGGACTGCAGACCTGAAACGTATCTTTATCTTGCTAGACAATATTGGTTATTTAGTTGAAAAATCATGGTAATCGATATGGTATGTAGACCTGCAATTTTGGGGGTATGAAGAACAGGGTGTAAAGCTCTTCATCCCCCATAGAAAAGGGTGGATCCTCCGACCAGACGGGTGTTATGTCTGGTGGGCCACTGCCCGTCAGTCAATAACAATTGGAATTTGCTGCGCCCCCGCGAGGGGGCGCGGCAGGCGGTTTCAGGGCTATGCCCTCTGACCACGGCGGCCATACCTGGGTCCGCTACTACGGACCCGTCCCTTGGTCGGACCTATGTCCTAGACCTGCTGGGCGCATGTAACATGCGCCCATGTGTGTGGCTGCTGTATGTGTCCTGTAGGCGCGCCACAGCGCTGTTACACAGCGCTGCTTTCTTCACAGTGCCCCGGCGGTCCGTCTCCGCCGGGTGAGACCCCCGGTTACCCGAGGGAGGCCCAGCGGGAGACAACCAGCGACAGAGGCACCGACTTACAGCGCGCCTACAGTGGATATGTGATTCCCGCCCGCCCCACTAACCAGAGCTAGCCGGCAGTGGTTCGGGCTGCGGAAACGACGTGTGTGTGTGGGCGGTATTGTATGTGTAACACCGCCCATGTTTGCGTTTCCCGCGGGCTCAAGAGCCGCGTCCACGCGTGTGTCTACGTGAGTGTAGAGAATGCATGTGTGGTTATAGCTGCGCACCCTGTTTATATTAACTTAGAACAAGTCGCGCAGCTGGGTGTGAGTGATGTGTGTGGAGTCATATTGTGCAGGTAAGCTGCGTGTGACGAGGAGCAGCTTACCTGGGTCCAATCCGGTTATGAAGGCGGCGGAGGGGGGGCGACCATGCCTTGCCGGTCGCGGACGCTCCTGAGTCATCCTTGACAGTCTATCCACTATACAAGGCGAGTAACGCAGCTAGGCCGTCAAGGACGACCAGTTCCACGTCCTGACCCTGCCTGATGGCACTAATCAGGTCCATCAGCAGCTGTATGGCGCGGGCTGTGAACTCCTTCTTCTCGGCTTCTGAGCCGGCAGCTGGTCCGGCACTGGCGGTGCCACTATTGGCACAGGATTTCTCTTGTGATTGGGCCGGGGGCCGCGCCATGCCAGCGCCAGCTGTCGGCCCAACGGTCTTCCTTCCCTCAGGCTGCGTTGGAGTTGCAGTCGGAGTCACAGCCCGCTCCAGGGTCGGAGGCTGGTCGCCCGGTTGTTCTCCCTCAGGTGCGGTGGGGGGCGCGGGTGCCACACCCTTGCCCCTCCGCTTCCTCTTCTTTCCCCTCCGCCGCTTGGAGGAGGGGGGAGCTTCTCCCCTGTTGGTGGGCCCGTTGGCCGCCGCCATCAGCGACTCACCTTGGGCCTCAGTGGCGGCCACGTCTGTTGGCCCCTCGGGGACCGTTGCCGGTCGGCGTGAGGCGGTGACGGCGGCGACTGTGCCCGCTCGCCTGTTTGCCCTTATCTCTGCCTGGAAAGAGGGGCACTTGATGTTATTGGCGGGATGCTCACCCCCGCAGTTGACGCACGTAGCTGGTACGTCACGAGGGCGGGGGCAGTCCCGCGCTGTGTGCCCCTCTCCGCAGCGGACACAGGCGAGCGGCCGGTGGCAGTGGTGTGACGAGTGCCTCCATTTCTGGCACCGGTGACACTGGGCGGGCCCACGTTTGCCCCGCCAGGCTTCTATCTTGACACCCCGCATGTTTAAAAACACGGAGGTGCCGAAGATGCTGCGTACTTCTGGTGTCCTGCTGAGTACGGCGTGGAACACGCAACCGGGACGTCCCTGACTCGAAGGCGAGTCCGCGCGTTGGGGCACCAACCGGAATACGTTCGCCAAATTAAGGAATTTGGCGAACGTATTCCGGTTGGTGCCCCAACGCGCGGAGCTCCTCCTCTATCTCCTGTGGAGTGGTGTCGACGGGCAGCCCCCTGATGGCCACCTTGCAGCTTCGCTCCGCCGGCAACGAGTAGGCAAACCATGAGGTGCCGTCCTCCTTCTCCAGGCCAGTCAAATAGCTCTGGACCAGCCTATATTCGAGTTCACTCTCTGGAGTGAACCGAATTCCAGTGCCAAAAGGTTAGGCACTGGGGGGGTGGCCCAGCTTTTCTTTGAGCTAGCTTTCAGCCTATCCACCACCAGCGGGGGATACCTCGGCCGCTTCTGCGGCTTTGGCTTAGGCTGCAAGCTGTGAGGGAGAGACAACGTTGTCGACACTCACCCCATGCTGCGTCCCTGAGTTCCTCGGCGTCGGTAGTGGTGAGGGGGGAGGCGTGCGGCGGGTGGCCTCCGCAAAGGTAGGCGACCCGGCAGCGACTTGCCCTCCCCGCGGCGGCGCGTAGACGCGCCGCGACGGCGGGTCGAGGCAGTGTCGCTTCGCCTCCTCCTCGGACTCTTCCGTGCTGCGTCGGCGTCGCTGGGGCCGTGACTCCGATTGGGAGTCGGAGCCATAATCCCGCGACGGCGACGGTGCTACTCCTGTTGTTCGCCTCTCCAGTGTTCTCGGACCCGAGACCTCCGACCCTGCAGACTCGAGCGACATGCTCGAGCCGGCTCGCGACGAGCATGCCGACCGTTCTGCCGGTGAGTCGCGGGGGGGGCGCCGGCGAGGCGGGCACCTGGGGCGCCAAGAGAGCCTGGCGCGCTGGAAGCCCTCGCTGCGGACGCAGCCCCGGAGGGCGCGGTCGACGCGGCGGGGCGCGCAGCCGTGGCGGCATGGGTTTGCGCGGTGGGGCGCGTAGGTGGCGCTGTGGGCGCCGAGGCGCGGCTGGCGGCTGCTGAAGAGCGCGGCAGCGCAGTGGGCGCGCGCCACGGGATCGTGGCGGCTTGTCCCTGCGGTGCGGAGTCACGCGCAGACGCGCGCGCGGACTGGTTTGGTGGTAGCAGGGGGCCCCGGGTCCTTCGTTGGGACCGGGCGGAGCGTGGACGGGCGCGCAGATGCGGCGCACGGTCGGCTCGGCGCAGGCACCGGCGCAGCGCGCGCAGAAGCCGGTGACGTCGACGGGCCGCGCGCACCAGCAGCTGCGCCCCGGCTCGCTCCGTCCTCTTCCCTCTTCGCCCGGGCTTCAGGAGTCCTCAGGTTCTTGCCGTTCGTTCCAGCGCCCAGATACGAGCCTCGTAGTCAGCGACTCGAGCGTCGGGCTTCGGCATTCTTGTGGCTTCTGGCTGGGACGTGCGCTCGCGATCGCAGACAGTGCAGAGCACTGGGCAGCGTCGGTGCCTCCCCCTGTGCTCGCACCAGTGCTAAGCACTTGCGCGAACACAGGGAAAGCAGAGGTGGTAGCGATCCGTGCGAGCGGAAGTTTTCGGCAAGTACCCCCAACTTGGTTCACTTTACCGAAAACTTCCTCTGGTAGCCGTGTGCAGCGCTGTAGGTGGCACTCGGCTACGGACCACTGGCGATCCGCCCGTCAGTCGGTGTCGGGTTCTCCTATATAGTCTTAAGTCGCGGATAACACTGCTTGCGCGATGTAGGAATTCTGACGTGTTTCGCAGTTAGTTTATCATCTGTGTCATAGATGGCGCTGTAGTACTTTTTGTTTCATGTAAATCAAATCAAATCAATCTTTATTTGTGAACATAAGTACAAAAAGGTGTTATTTATACATTTTAGCTGATCTGTATGTTCGGCCAATAATCGGCATACAAATATAATATTAGTAAGCAGGTTATTTTTACTATCATAATTATTAAAGTCTAGGATAAAAGAAATGAAGCAATTGAAAAATGTCATGAGCCGCATAAAATAAACTAATTGAATTATATTATTAATTATTAAGAATGTCAAAGAAAATTAAATTTAGTCACAATTTGTCAATTAAAAAGTCTTCAATCGAGTATACGTCTTTTCAACTAGAAACAGGAACAACATTTTTTTAAAATGGCTGACATTTTCCTCACTTCTGATACACTTTGGCAATTTATTGTATAATTTTGGAGCCATTACGAAAATACTGTTCTTGTATAAAGCAGTTTTAGATCCAACAGTTTGTAGCCGGTCAGCTCGACGCTACCTACTCGGTCAAATTTATCCATATTATTTTTGACGAACATAGATGTCTGGTATATGTACAATGAGGGCACTGTTAAAATGTTCATACTTTTAAAATATTGTTTACAGCTGTCAGTGGTTTGCAGGTTACAGATCGCTCTAATACACCTTTTCTGACACTTAAACACCATATCTTTCCCCGAGGCGTTTCCCCAAAACATAATGCCATATCTTAATGTCGAGGCTACTAGACCATGATATGCAGTTAGTACGGTGTTTCGATTGGCCGTTTTACTTAGCATACGCAGCGCATGAGAAAATTGGTTTACTTTACTACATACTTTGTCAATCTGGGTATTCCATTTTAAAGTGCTTTCAATATTTAATCCCAGAAATTTTGTCACATTCGTCTCATCAATCCTTTTATCATTATATCTTATATCTAAATTTAAATTCTGATTTACTGTTTGTTGAAATTTCATTATTACTGTCTTGTCTAAATTTATTACCAAATTATTATTCTCTAGCCAATTTATAACTGATTTTATGTTAGAGTTAATGTCTGATTCTAATGTATCTAATTGGTCACTGTTGAAAAGTAGAGTGCTGTCATCTGCAAACATTGTCATGGGATAGGTCGATGCTTTTGGGAAGTCATTTATATATATAATAAATAGGAGAGGTCCAAGTATGCTACCCTGTGGAACTCCATACAACACTGTTCTCGGGCTAGATTTAAATGTTGTTTCATGTTTTTTACATATTCTATTAATAACTGTTATTTGCTGTCTATCTTGTAGGTATGATTTAATTAAATTTGATATGTTACCTCTAATCCCGTATGCGTCAAGTTTATTAATTAATATTCTATGGTCTACGCGGTCAAAGGCTTTCGACATGTCCATATATAGAGCCAGAGCCTGTTTTCTTTTATCTACTCTGTTGCTAACAAGTTTTAAAAAATCATAGATTGCCATGTCAATGGACTTATTTTTCCGGAAGCCCTTTTGGCTATCAACAAATAATTCATTTTTCTCGAAATATGAATTGATTTGATTGTATATTACTCTTTCAAATATTTTTGACAAAATAGGTATCAGTGCTATAGGTCTATAGGAAGACATGTTGTCTTTATTATCTTTTTTGAAAAGCGGTTTTATGATACTAATTTTTAATTCCTTTGGAAAAACTCCATGCGAGATGCACATATTGATCAGGTGACTAAGGACGGGTGCAATTATTGTAGATACTGTTTTAATAATTTTTGTGCTAATACCATCATATCCAGTGCTGGGAGTATTCTTTAAAGACATAATAATTTTATGAATATCTTGTGGTATTGTAGGTTTCATAAACATGGACGAATTTGAAGTATTTATTGGTAATTTATTATTATTATTATTATTTGAACTATTAATTGATTTAACTTGATCCGCAAAATAATTGTTAAAAGCCTCTGCTATATCAAGAGGGTTGGTAAGTATTTTATCATTTGATTTAATTCTCATTATGGCTTGATTTGGTAAATTATGTTTGTTTTTATTTATGACTTTCCACGTTGCCTTACATCGATTCTTAGCCGAGTGAATGTAACGGTTATTGTGGGCTCTCTGCGTGAGATTGACAATTCTTTTAAGCCGGTTAGACAACGTTTTGAAGTTTGTTTTATTATGTTCAGTCGGTGATAACCTGTATTTCCATAACAAATCTCTTTTTTTCTTGCTACATAATCTAATACCGCGACTAATCCAGTTTGGTTTTACTTTCGTCGATATTTTTATTTTAATGTTAGGAAAACATAAGTCATATAGCAATTTAAACCAGTCATAGAACAATTTGAATGCTTTTTCAGGGTCTGTTTCCTCATAAACATCAGAAAATGACAATTGTTTTAAATAGTTTGCGAATTTTTCTATATTTTCTTTTGAGTAGTCCCTTTTTGTACAGTGCCAGTAGTCTAAAAGGCACGTTTGTTTAACTGGACATCGTAAAAATTGTGCTGTGTGATCGGATACTGCTAGTTCCAAAACTTCTCCTTTAGCTCCCCGCACATTATGGATTATGTTATCAATGCAGGTCCCACTGCTTAATCTAGTTGGAACGTTTACGGCAAATTTAAGATCATAACCCATTATTAAGTGCTTGAATTGCTGCGAACTTGTGGTAACTTTTAGCAAATCAATATTGAAGTCACCGCACAGAAGCACTTTTTTATTTGAGTGAATGGATAAAGAATTTAACAGACTGTCTAATTTATTAAAAAATATTTCATGTTTGCTTTTTACTTCGGTACTATGTGGACTCCTATATAAACATATTATAATAATATTGTGGTCGGTGAGTTCCACTGCACAGCATTCAAAAATATTGGATACACCATATTTCGCAACAGACTCCAAAGTTCTATATTTAATACCGTTTCTTATCATTATACACGTGCCTCCATGTCTGGATTCTCTAGTGAACTGTGTGGCTAAAGTAAAGTTAGGTATATGTAATAGGTTTACATCCGACAATATCATATTGTGCTCAGAAAAGCATAATACATCCACTATTTTCCCTGAATTATGTAGTTCCTCTAGCAGTACAGTAAATACATTGGATTTATTTAAGAGGCCATTTATATTTTGATGCATAATATTGAGATTTTTATACACGAAAAAAACTATCCTCATCACAGTGCTTTGTGTCATTTATAACAGAAATATTATTTTGTGTTATGATTTTACCCGTGCTAAGATTTGGTATACAATCAATATCTTGGTAGGTAGTATTCAGTGCGTTTAGGTTTAAAATAAAGCTCTCTAGGTCTGTTACAATAATATTTAGAGCTTTGTTATTTATACTGCCGGACCGTTGGTTATATGAGTCGTATGAATACGGCAGATTGAGGTTTGAGTCTAGAATATACGCATATTTATGCGTCTCGGCATCCATGTAAATCAAATTATTAAAAATATCTATTCTACTATTAAACATTAAATTAGCATTGTTCTCCATATATTTAAATGTTGGAAGACTTATAATAAAACTAGTATGGTTTAATGGGAGTAGTGTTTCCCGGATATATGAAACAAGTTCCATATAGTTATTAGTTTGTCTGAAATCTTATTCGCCAATAACTATAATACAGTAGTCAATTAAAGTGAAATTACGAACTTTTTCATGAATATTACATAAGACATGTTTTAAACCACATCGTGGAGTGCGATAATGACACCTACTATAGTTAGCGAGCTGAGTTCTTTCACTCATTTTATAAATCCTGTCAGATGTTTCACTGCTCACAATGCAGATTTTATGTCTCATAGGAAGTAGTTGGATCTTCGGCTGTTTGATATCTTGAGGAGTGATTTTTGTCTTGTCTTCTTGTGTACATAGTTTAAATGTAGGGTATTCTGTAGTTTGTGTTTGTTTTGTTTTCGTGCTGCTGTTAATAGTGTTCTTCAACGGTGTTTTTACTTTTTTCTTGATTGGGCTACTTGCAATGTTCTTGAATATATCATTTTTCTTCATTAATTCATTGTTTATCTGTTTAAGGTCTCTGTTTTGCAGCGATAGCAACTCAATTTCGTTATGTGCACTTTGTAATTGGGATTGAAGTTTTTTGATTTCATCTTTATAGGCGATTAGTTGAATGTCCTCTTCGTCCTCAGATAACTCAGGCATGCTATTTGTTGTACTGTCCAAATTTTTTGATTTGTTTCCATTGTCATCATTTGGTTCCGAGCGTGTACGGGTGCGTCGGAATGTAACATGTTCCAAGAATGAATTCATAGTTTAAATTCGATTGATACTGATACGCCTGACTATATTTTAATAGCAAGATATATTGAAATATATTGCGACAGATCACTGATATGCGAACTATGCGTGTAGCGGAGCGCAGTCCCAAAGTGCTGGTGTTTAAACTTCAAAGATTCGATTTCCGAACGACAGATTTTGTGTCATCGATTTCGTGGTGCGCTTGGATTGGTCAGATGTTTGTTTCTGTACAATATCGATGAGTCAGCTGTGATCTGTTTACATTCTTGAAAAAGCAACCGCTTTTCAATAATATGGTTATTCTTTAACACTTCTATCACTATTATAAGAACAAATTTACACTCACATTTGTATTTCCTTGGTGAATTAATCCTTTTCCATGCACAGTTCAGAAGTTTCGCCCTGTTTACAGACCAAATTCACCAACAGTCGCCGGTATCGAATTCACCGGTTCGTTCAGACAGCCGAGATAACCCGCTGCTGCAAATATTCACTTGCAATTATTGCTCGTTAACAGGTTGGACCAGCACAGTTTTGTAGATTTTAAAACAGGATTACTATTTTTAAGTTATTTTTATTACAGAGCCAATTGTTAACCGTGACATTCGTGTGTTACGTACGTCACGTGTAGCGTAGTACTTTTTTGTAGTGCCGCTACACAATTATAATTATGTGTTAAGTTTCGGGCAAACCGGTAGACAGTTTGTGGACTGTCCTCCAAACACCGAATTTTCACAGATAATGTATTGAAGTACTAACTGGCTTGTGGTAGTCAGATAGACAGACCATGTAAAATACTGGTATTGAGCTGCATCCGGTAAGACTGGAAGCTGTAACATAGTTGGAAAAACGCTAGGCAGATGATGAATGTTCTGTAAAATTTCGGTGTCCGGAATCAATCCGGTATCTGTCCGTGCCGGTTTGCCTGAACCTTATCGGATCGCCCTGTCTAGATACTTATTATAATCAGATAAAGTATCATTCCTTAGCAAATATGAACTGAACCAAAGTAACATAAAGACACACAATTATGAATAAAATGAGCTCCAATACAGGTAATACTACCTGTCAACAACTTATTGCCATGATATTTCTATCAAATATAATAATAGTTCACATCCGAACGTAGTCGACGGCATAATATCCTCAAATTATACAATTTCACGCCAAACGGGTGTCGCGTAATCCATTCGCCGATTTGCCGCCAATTAAGTTGAGTTGCTAGGCAACCGCACAAAACGCATGGTGGATGCTAGTTTCTGATTAAATGTGACTGGCCAAATTGGAGCTATTTTTTAAAGATATTTATGTGCATCACTGCCTTTATTATGAAATCAAAATGAAGTGCAGGGTGTAACTTTTATGAGACATAAAGTCATCGAAAAGATTTTTCGATTTTTTTGTTGTAACGTGTGTATTTAAATCTTTTCACCAGCTACTGTAAATAGTTAGTTGAGTATGATAATGTACTATTGTAGATACCTAAATTGAATTGAACTACTTTGAAAACTTTTTAAATCAGTCTATTAAATCTTCCTTCTTTTTATGTTTAATTTTATATTGAAATTGCTGAACTTTCCCTTTATCTTCTCTTCTCTCTTAGCTTCAAGTTACTTTCTCAACTTTTTTATTAACAATATTGATATTTAAGTATAATTTCTGCAATACGTAGTTAAAAGCAACTAGATTGGCTTTTGTCGAGGACGAACTTCTAAAACATGCCAATCATTCGTTCACCCAATCCCTTTGTACCTGCACTAAAAAGTTTTTGTTTCATAAAACCTTTTCGCGCTCAGATCATGGCGCGCTAACCGGCGTTTAACTATGCAAAACGTTATTCGGAAAATGGAATCCGGTTCAAAACCGTGCAGCTACCATTTTGTTAATAGTTTAATCTGCAACGGTGATCCGCGGGCAGCCGCATGGAATAACTACATGTGAATATTTTACTAGGCTGCTCAGTTAACTGCCTTTGCCTGCGGGTCGCGAGTTGCGATATGTTTTTCCGTCGTTTATGCCTGATTCGTTTTTTAAATATTGGTGGAGTTGATGCCTTGGTTGATCATACTGTGTGATGTGTTTTCTATTTACAATGAGGAAGGGCGCTGTTCAGCGACTGGATAATACATTGACAACAATAACATTATTTTATCAATTCGAAAAAACGTAAGATGAAAATTAACTGTTGCGTAGCGGACCTCTACGGCTACGAAAGTGCTACGACGTCGTAGCAGCTTCGCTACGCCTGAGTTACTTCTTAATGCAGTTGTTTTTAATTAAATTATTAATGTAGGCTTGTCGTGTTAGTTCTTTTACAGTTGATTTTAAAGGAAAAGACGACATATTATACTTGCCTGGTAGCAACATTGAATATGTTGCTACCAGGCATTCAGTCATTCATTCAGTATCGATGTTTATGAATAAAAACAAAAAAATATTAATAAACCGTAGACCTTGATCTGTTAGCGAAGTAGACACAATAGTTAAACAACGGCGTCAGACCGATTCGGTCGGGGTTCACAGACGAAGGATAGATAGAAAATAATGTAAAATGTTGTTTATAAAATGTCTGTAAAACAGTATAAACGCCACCAGTCTCCAATAATCGATGTCAATGGCATGGGTGGCAAGCGGGCGACATGGATTGGATTCTTTGTAAGCGGATAGTGGGTACAAAAACGACGCTGACAGCCCTTACAGATGTTAGGGGTTATTCTGATCGACGAAGATCGGTTTGCGATTTTTAATTGTTTTCTTTTATTTTTATGCAAGCAGGTGACGGAATCTAAACTAAAGTAAATCTAACATATAATATATCACGCCTGTGTTTCCTGGAAAGAGTTGGGAAATGTCGTACCAAAGTTAACGAACAGTTATTTTTAACCCCAAAGGTGTTCACTGGTTTATTAGTACCGAAGTATAATGTTACAATCATTGTGCGTACGTTATGACATTGCTGTTTGCGGTTTGTGTAAATTCAGTAGTATGTAATTAAAATTTTGCAGTGACATGTACAAGTATTCTACCCAGTTTTGTAACTAAAGAAGATTTTGTATGGCATTTAGATTATTGCAATATAACCAACTATGAGAATGGGAAATCTAAACAGTAACGTCGAAAGCACGCTGAATCCTAATTATAATTTCGTTAATTTAGCAAATTTTTTTTTTATTATTTAGTGTCTTCTGTCCTATCTGCTAGGCACCCCCATTCCGGTCCAACTCTCTCGGTGTTTTGCCTTCAAAATAAAAATTAGACAAATGCTAATACCTAAACTATACTTCTTTATTTTTCGTGTGGTTAGTGCGTAACCTGGTGTCAGAGTTTTTAATGCCGCCCATTGGCCTCTGACTTGGCTTTACATGCCGTCGAGACATATCTGTCAGGCCTTGTTGGTTTCCTCACAATGTATGTAATTATGATACTTATACCGCTTTAAAAAACTTACAGCCACTCGCTTTTTATCACAACCGATATACTACAACCTCTAGCAATATCTTCTAAACGATAGTCCAGGATATGTTTTTAATTTGTCGGCATGCGCGCGCTCTCACATACATTACCGGGACACAAACAAACGCTGCGGATTAGACCTTTCCCGGAGCGGCTGTGTACAGGGTGGGTGCTAAATGTACGGCGGAAAAATCGTAATAGGAACATAGGTTTTTACTGTTTTTTTTATTCCCACTACTCACTTTTATCGATGCTGGCGCCTCTTCTCGGCAATTAACGAGAAAGCCATCCAAGGCGTCCCGCCATCTTCTCCTCGGTCTGCCGGGACCCCGTGTTGCGTTTGCGATATGCAGCGGGCCCACATCTGTACCGGTACTTACTGTAATTTCCCAATTTTTTATCGACGCTTAATGTTAGTAGTGCCATTGACATAGGATAGGTCAACTGTATGATTATGGGTTTATATTTGAATATCCGCGGGTCACAAAACATGTGTTATTAGTTTAATGTCATCATTGTATATGGTACAAGGTGAGATATACTACTAGAACCAAACCTGGAGATCCAGAGCTTTCTCAAATTCCGGGTTGAGCGATTTTAGATATTTTCCCAAATAAAATAAATTATTTCTTTGCAAACATGGGTAAACGCAAAACCTAATTGAGCCAATTGCCAGTTAATTTGTTGCACGAAAATCTAGTCCAAAAAAAATTGAAAGACAAAATAAGACAAAAACAAACACCAAACCTGAACAAAAAAAGACAAAATTCTAGACAATCATTAAAGTACAAAATCTGTATAATAAACCTAAAATTAGCTCCACAAATCCAAATAAAACAACCCTCATAATTACGATCACCCTGTATACACAGCTCCCATTTAAATTGATATAAATTAATCCTTTAGCAATGTGCCCCTCAAGAAAGAAATCCCATTACGTCCAGATTCGATTAACGTTTTACCAGGACCCCTTCGATAGACCCCTTCGCTGGACCCCTTCGGTGACCCCCTTGCATCTTTTGCTTAAATCTGTCTAGTAAGTAGGTAGGTATGGAAACTATAGGTAATTGTATGTAGTTTATAGATTTATTGGATGTGTGTTTATTAGTATGTTTATAGTGAGTTTGAAACCTTCCTACTAATATTATATATGCGAAAGTTTGTGAGAATGGATGGATGGATGGATGTTTGTTACACTTTCACGCAAAAACTGCTGAACGGATTTGAATGAAATTTTGCACACAGATAGTTTATAACCTAGATTAACATTAGGATACTTTTTATCCCGGTAGAATGATCCTCTAGGACAATTATCGAACTACACGCGGGCGAAGCTGCGGGCATTGGCTAGTTTTAAATATTCGGAAGTCAAATGATGGGTAGATAAATGCTTTGATATAGTTAGACAATTTAATGCTTCCGTTATTGGCTCGGACTGCCTCGTTGGTCGGGTAGTCTACTGCGCAACTGCTGAGCATGAGGCACTGGGTTCGATTCTCAGGTCGGCCAAAGTGTTATTGAGTTTTTCCGGAAGGAATTTGTCAGTAGCAGCCACGGTGTCTGGATTTGGGCCCATTTGATGGTAAAAGGCTCGCACCCTTTTACATGGGACTTAAAACATAACTGGCGAAATGTGGGTGTACTATTAGGGACACCTTTGTCTAACCCTTCGGGGTTTACAGGCGTGATCTTACTTTTTTATTATTATTGACATATGATTTTTGTGATTTTTATTGACATTGATTTTGTAAATTATTATTAATTTTATTTGATTATTGTGAATGTGGGGACCATGTGGGTTTCATTTTTATATATTTTTGTTTGTTTTCTTTTTTTTTTTTCCCACAACTGTCTGGCAGTTTGAGTACTATAAGCGACCTACCCAAATGTCCTTTCTTTGGTATTGTTCGTCGTTTCGTTGAGCTCCTTGAGTTATAAGTCGAGATACACGATAACTGACAAATGCTTGCACTGACTGGACAGGTCCACTCAAATCTGTGTGGTTCTTTCTTCAAAAGACCATCTCAGACACTATTCTGCATAGTCCTCATGTGAATTGTGCAAAATTATGTCTGGACTTCAAAAGAGACTATGACCTCTGAGTTTCTTTCGGCTGTTTCTTCTCAGAGTAGTCAGGTACGAAACACCGGCCCCATCTAGTTTAAAAAAAAATGACGTGTAAAAGTGTTTGTAAAAACCTACTTGCAAAATAAACATCATTTATCATTCATTTATCATTTGATATTATGATTTTAGGGTTCCGTAGTCCTGACAAGGAACCCTTATAGTTTCGTCATGTCTGTCTGTCTGCTAAGAGACCGTTAGTACTAGAAAGCTGTAATTTTGTAGGGGTAGGTATATCAATTACGCCGACAAAGTGGTAAAATAAAATTTTGGAAAATATATTTTTTTAGGGTAGCACCCCTACATGTGACCTGGGGATAATTTTTTTTTCGTCGTTTACCCTATCGTGTGGGGTATCGTTGAATAGGTCTTTTAAAATGTCTTAGGGGTTGGTAATACTATTTTTCGATTTAATGCTCCTTTTACGGTTTCCAGTGCCCCCCTCCTCTAAAAGCTTAACTGCTGGCTTGAAAAAATCATTATGATATTACATTTCATGAACTTTAAAGGAAAACTATAGTGGTTAAAATAACTTTATCCGTTTAGCAGTAATAGTTGTTGAGCTTGGGTGTTGGATAATTTTGTACCAAAAATCCATATGAATAAATCCTTTAAAGTGACTAAGATGAAGTAGGTGCTTGAATATAACGGGCTACTACGGAACCCTATACTTCGCGTGGCCCGACACGTACTTGGCCGGTTTATTTTTATTATTTTGTTTCGTGTCTTTCAACTAGAAGCTTTGACAGTCTACCGGTTTTTATCTGTACAGACAAATTGTACGTAATTGTACACAGGACTGACTGATATTTCAGTAGATTTTTTTTTTTTTTTTTTTGGGACAAGCCCGCCACACTGTTCCCAAACCACTGTAACTCCTGAAAGCCAGAATCAACAGTGGCGACCACCAGAAAAGCGCCGAGACAATGAAGCTCGACGAAGTCCCAGAGAATGAATTTAACTGTCTTGGATCCCGCAACGAAATTAATCAGAAAAGTATAGTGGAGGAGTAGGAAAAAACCGTAATTTCCACTTCCCTCCATTTCAGCAGGAGACAGAACGAAACAAGGCCAATAGGCACAAAGGGACGTTTACAACTGGGATAGGCCCAGTTGCCTAGCACCACGGATAAATATTAACATTAATGGGTCCTAAGTTGTGAGCTGTTATATTTGATTCCAATAATAGGTATGGCAAAAACGCTTGAACGCACGGAAATTTGTTCTAGTTTCCACAAGGTCTGTATAGTAAATAACTCCGGATGTAACCTGTACACTATCCAACATAATGTTGCGTTCATTCTGCCAAAGACTGCACTCCCATAAAATGTGATGTGCTGATTGTTCATATTCGCAGTCAGATGTGGAACATTGACAAAAAGGCGAGTCAACAAGCTTGAAGGAAAATAATTTACTCTTAAAGTTACCATGACCGGTGAGAAATTGGGCAACACAGTGATCAACATCCAACCATGTCCTGGCCAGCCGCTCACGAACGGATGGAAAGAACTGGTGGAGGTGTCGGCCCTTGATGGAATTATCCCACCTACCTTGCCATTCAGACAAAAGTTCCTCCCAGACGTCGGTCTGTGGTTTGAATAATCTAGCAATCTTAACACGGTCACGTAGGGTTAAAAAGTCTGCGTCCGCGGTCTCACGTGCGTTATAGTACATTGCAGCCCGTCGCTGCACTTCAAGATCAACTGGAAGTACACCTGCAAGTACCGGTAAGGCTTCAGTACTAACCGTCCTATACGCTTTGCATAAGAATATCAAAGCCAAACGCTGGCTTTGAAGCAATTTACGTCGTGCCGCTCCTATGGTGGCCCTATCGGCCCAGACAGGTGCCCCGTAGCACATACACCCCAAGTAAGTAGCCCCATAAATGGTCTTTAAAGTTATAAATGACAGACCCCACGTAGATTTTGATATTCTCGTTAAGGCATAAAAGTTCTTTTTAGCTTTTTCACCGACAGTTTTTATATGATCTATGAATGAAAAATTTCTCTCTAAGACCAAACCAAGGTAGCACACGGATTGCTTTCTTTTCACGGGAACGTTATTAAATTTAATACTAGGCCACGATTTAAGATTACCTTTTAAAATTAGTTGATAAGTTTTTTGCGGTGCAAAGGTCAGACGGTTTCGATCGCCCCACTGAGATATTAATCGTAGGCAAGTATCAGCTAAATTCTCGAGACCAGCCCGAGTACTCGACTGAATGAGCAGCAGGCCGTCGTCCGCGTAACCGGTTAATGAACAGCCGGGAGGAAGGGGAATCGCGAGAAAATCATCAAAACCTAAATTCCATACATACGGAGCGATTACCGACCCCTGAGGACATCCCATGGTAAGGGACTTTGACATAGAATAATGACCGAGTTTGAGTTTCGCGGAACCATTTAAAAAGTAAGAATAAACAAGATTATATATGTTTTTATAGCAGCCACGATTCTTCAGTTTAAGTAGTAGCATCGGCCACCATGCGTTATCAAAGGCCCCGGAAATATCTAAAAAGATTCCAACCACGTACTTGTGTTCCGAGTTATTAACAATTTTTCTAACAGAAAGTGCCGCGTCTACGGTAGATTTTCCCACGGTGAAACCGAATTGGTTGTTATGAAACTTTGGCCCGTCTGGCAGCAAACGTGGAACGATAAGGCGCTCCAGGAGTTTTCCTAAAGATGGCAGTAGGGTTATGGGCCTGTACGACTTAGGGTCGTCCGGTGGCTTATCACCACTTTTTGGAATTATTCGTATAAAGCCACGTCGCCATACGCGAGGGAAAACGCCGTCCGCAATACATCGGTTGAAAACAGATAGAATGGCGTCGCCCGCTGTTTTACACGCTTCTATTATCATCCGATTAGATATTTTATCTTCACCTGTTATTTCAGTAGATTATCTTACACCTTAAAAATTTCTTGGCTAGTTTATTCTACAGGATATATGAAGTTATTAGTATCACAGTAAGTCGTGGGTTCGAACCCAGACAGGCGCATTACTTTGTGTAATTCATTTCATCACAACTGCTCTCAAAACGGTGAAGGAAAACATCATGAGGAAACCGGCATGTCCAGAAACCAAAAAATTCGAAGACATGTGACATCTACCAATCCGCACTGGGCCCGCGTGGTGGATTATAGCCCATTCCCTCTCATAGAGAGGAGGCCTGTGTCCCAGCAGTGGGAACATTTAATAGGGTGATGATGATTATTATTATAAAACTGAACACAACTTAAAAGCTGTCTATTCTACCAGACTTTTAACCGCATTATTGACACGGTCATCCGAGCCTTTAAAAACCAATTTCCCTGTCCAAACAACTAACAAACCAACCAAATAAAAGTCCTACATCTTCAATTACACTCCTTTACCATGGACTGAACAAACACTCGATACGGATCGTTGCGAGAATCGAATAGTACATAATTCGACTATTCGACTCGATGTTGTCCCGTCTCTTGGGGCCCCACCCTAGCCGCATAATGTGATTCTATTATACGAATATCAGTGTCAAATGAGGTTTTTCATCAATTGGGAATATGAGGATGTTTGAGGGATGTTTTTGTTTGTTATTCCTTTTTTTTTACTATTTGTAGTTACTAAGAGGGGATAGAAGCTCGTGGCTAAGTAATAACAGCCGCTCGGACCGATCTTCAGGCTAAGCCGCGCTTGCCTAGGTTGGTTCGTGGATGGGTGACCATCCATTATATTAAATAAAAGCTCAAACGTACATTTTGCTATTCTTATATTTTAATTATAAGTGACAATGCTGATATATTCGTTGTCCAGGAAACCTCTATAGACAAACGTCAAACCAAAGACTGCTTAACACATTACATACAGAGTTTCCTCTATGCCTCGGAAAGCACGTAAAGCCATTGGTTCCGGCTGTTATTAACTGGGTTGTGGAGGTCAGATAGGCAGTCGCTCCATGTAAAACACTGGTATTTAGCTGTATCCGGTTAGACTGGAAGCTGAACCCAGCAAAGGTGGGAAAAGGCTAGGAGATGATGTTGTTACTAAGGGGATCTTGTCATCTTGGTCTTCAACCCAGAACAAATGCTCAAGTTTAAAATTAGGTACTCTTAAAGTTAAGTAGGTATGGACCTACGTAAATACTAGGTACTTGCACGGGTAAAGCGGTACTTTAGTTAAAGACTCTAAAGGGTCTTGCCAAAGCCTCGAATTAAACTACTTTCAAATAAAAAGCAATGGTCCAGTTAAAACGAATGGATTCTAAGAAAGTAGGAATCTAGGCATGATTTCGGAAAGATTTGGCTTTAAAAAATATTTTTAAATGTTAATTAGTGCCGTTTTACTTTACGGTAAAAACGTTCTCGTAACGAAAAAAATCTTTAAAGATAGCAATGTTCGTATATTGAGGGCTGTAAAGTGGTATTAACTTTCAGTAAATTAAAGTCTTTTATCCTGTTTATATGAGCAATATTTGTTTGTAATCACGTTCTCGAAAACGGCTCTAACGATTTCGATCAAAGTTATACGACTTAAAAGGGGCGAAAAATAGATCCAGCCAGGGCTCATATCTGGTAAAATTCGTTTTCTTTATTTTCCTCCGAGCGCCGCTCGGTCACCCAGGTACTAATCAATTATAAAGCAACATGATATCGTCGTGGCAACATTGAAATAATCAGCTCAAACAGGTGGCCTCTATAAATCAATGTTGTCACCTTTGTACATTCGCATGCGGACCCCTCGTGTTGGTACTGTTGTTAATGTGACGTGTATCGACACTTATTTGATGGTGTAGTTACGGGGTATTGTCTAACTTTGGTCGTAGCGAATGTGGGTATGGAAAACTCGACTCATTGTTTTTGAACGAATCTTATAATTAAAACTTTTCTGATTAAAAATGTCAAAATAAGGATGTTTTTATTCCCAATTTCTGCCACATTTAGTCACTCTTTTTTCGGACATCATAGCCCATCTTTTTGGTTTGAATACTCCGTCCTAACCTTGAGTACCGCTCCGCTAGGGGATATAGCATGGCGAGCAGGAGCAGCTCATTGATTCCACTAATCCTGAGGGAGTCCTAATGCCGACTGGCGACTGCCCAGCAGCGGGGATAAATTAGACGGACACGTGTCGATTCAGCTTTGTAATGAGATCTCTTTAATTTGAAACTTTTCTTCTTTTTTTTTTGTATTAAGAACTTTCTGGTTGTCTTGAGTTGTTTTGGTGAGAGTGTTGTGGGTGTTTTGGAGATTTTTTGTGTGTTGTATTTCATGGAGTTAAAGCCTGGTTACACACAAAACCTTACTATGTACAAAACAGAGAGGAGAAGAGATGTTTAAAACAGTCCATAAGTTGCGTTATTTTGTCATTTCTTTGCACAACAAACTTACCGTCTTATTTTAAACATCGGGCGTTGTATGCGGTTGAAAATAGACAAACTATTTCCAGAAATGATAGAATTTGAAAACTTGATGCTTTTAAATACCATGAATCTATTAATTAAGAATGAATTCATTCTTTAATGCATGGATAACATTAATTTAAAACAGCAAACTGTTATTACGTCAGCAATACAGTCTACTCAGAGCTCGTTTTTTTATTATTGAAAAAGAAAGCATCGGCTATATTTTCCACCGCTAGTTACCAACCGACACCATCAATTCTTTTTTCAAAAACCATAATAGTGTACACTGATCGTCACTAGTCGCGGTCGTTATCGCGACATCGCGATATAAAAGACCCTATTATATCATCTGACAGCTTCGAGCGCTCCCAAAGGATATATATTTTACTTTTACTTGATTTATCGCCATTTTGGGACGCTAGGTGTTGTGTTTTTGTCTCCGATGAGGGGTAATTAGACGGTATAGTTGTCTGGGATATATTTTGGGGGTTGTGTTAATTTGATGCTGGTATTGTGTAAGGTAGCAGATTTATTTAATGGCAACATTTTTATGTCAAACTAAATTCAACAGGCACGTGTAGATTAGGTGTAGGTTTGTGCAATGTGTATACTTAATTGTAATTTGTAAACTCATAGGACAAACAGTGCTGGTCTTTGTAAGCTACGCCTGCAAGTGTGCACGCTATAATAACATAATATATTCTATGCGAACCTGCGTTAAATTCAACAATAAATCACGTCAAACTCGATAATTAAATTAAGGATAATTTGTCACAAGTGACTGCAGAATCCATTAATTAATCTAATAACTTCGAATAGTACAGAAACATTTGCGAACGAACTTTAAATATGAATGCCTTCGTTGGCGCGTGACCGATCTCTTGCTATTCGAAATTTGAATAAAGACATCGAAACCGCGACGTCAGTAAAGTCAAAATTCAAACGTGCATTAGAGCTAAATCGTTTATTTAGATTTTACACGCAGTTGACTCTGAATGCAAAATATGGCGTCCGAAATGAAATTATAAAATTATCCCTGTTTGTCTAGTTTAGAATACAAAGGAAACGCATGTTTACACGCTATTTAACAATTATTTAATATTTGATTTGTACATGGACACGTGATTTGAATCCAGCTTATTTGCATAATCCCCTTTATTATTCACAATTACGATTTGACATGGCTATTCGATTATTAGCTTTGTGACGTTTAATTTATAACTTTATCTGTATTTTGTGTATAGATATTATTTTTATTTAAATTATGGCACTTTTTAATCAATCTGTTAACTTTTTTATAGGAAATAAACTATTATTATTCTCGTTTGAATAAACGTAGTGTAAAGAAGTAAGTAGTAGTAATAGTGTGTAATGCAAAATAAATGTTATTGCACGCGTCTTAACGCATCAGCCTTCGCAATTAGCCGATCAATCATTCGAACGCATCCAAATAAATTCGCGCCAAAAGCCACGTTGCTGTCAAAATATTTGCCGCAGAATTTTGAACCCAATAGCCAGTGCCAATAAACGAATTTACTTATAAAATTGCGTACACGATATTCTTGTGAAATATGTATTTTATTTCGCGCCAAAAAGTGTCACTGGCAACATGGCGGCCCCAAGGGACTTTATTAGTGTCGGCGACCCACCCATTCTACATTTTTAAACCGTATCCATATAAATTAATGTCGATATCACCCTAGCGTAATATCAATCTCGTGCCGTAGTTGTTCGCGGATTATGTTACAAATAATATCATTTTGTACGGTGATTCGCTAT
Organism: Xestia sexstrigata; assembly: GCA_941918905.2. Taxonomy (NCBI): domain Eukaryota; kingdom Metazoa; phylum Arthropoda; class Insecta; order Lepidoptera; family Noctuidae; genus Xestia; species Xestia sexstrigata. Next base: position 13,165,999 of record OW799222.2, read on the forward strand.
GAATGGTGCTACCTATGGGTTTTAGCGTATACTTTGGTTGCACCGTCTTGATTATTTGTCATAAGTATATAAATTGGATAATTGAAATAAGTAGATATTAACGTTATTAACAAAGAAAGATTCAAAGTTCTGATAGACATGCCAAAAGTAAATGACGCTTTTACCCAAGCTAGTGCTCGTACGAAGTAAGATTATGCAAATTTTATTATCGCATCCACCACACATTCTGCTGAACGCTACATACTGGATTTAATTAATTAGCTAGCTCATCCATCGTTCAAAAAATTTCTTGATTGTGAAAAAGCCAAGTACTATCTTTTTAAACGCATCAATTTATTAATGAAAAAAAATACAGAGTTTTACACTGTTGAATGAACGCGTGTAAAAAATATTCAAACAAAAATAAACACTCAAACTGCCAGTACCAACACCATTCCGTCCAACTATCCGTGAGATAACGAAGTGTTCCCCCAGCAACGGAGGCCAGTTTACTGTTTCTTTATTCCATTATGTTTTAAAGAGAATGTCATAGCTATCGGGCAAGTGCAGCGCGGAACGCACCCAAACTGTCGTATTAACAGAGGGCGCGAACAATAGCTCCCGATTTAAATTGCGAACGCAGCCTTTAATTGCGCGCTAATAGGCAACCGGTTTTTGTTTTAAATTGGCTGTCAAGTTGACAAATAGTTTATTTTTATTTTGTTTGTCAAGTAGCTTGTTTTTCGGTTTGTCGGTTTATGGTGTTGCTCGTCGGTTATTAAATCTTTTTAGACTTGACCAACACTTTTATAGAACCTACTAGAGTTACTTCATCTTCTGCTACTTGTATAGATAATGTTTTCTGCGATTGTGATTACTTAGATAAAGCCATAGTAAATTGTCTGCCGTCTGACCATAGCGGACAAACTGTAACTTTTAGGTGTAATACACCATTGCAAAAAGTTCAGATCAAATTTAGACCTATAACTTCTAGCAAATTAAATAGGTATAATACGAGTATTTCCCTACAGAACAAGTTAGGTGTTAGCCATGACGATATTAATATAAATCAATTGTATAATCGTTTCTTTTCAAAAGTTCACACGGAATTCAACAAAACTTTTAAAAAGAAGACAAAAAGTATTAGCCCTAAATTCATATTTAGTGATTGGGCAACTAGAGGTATCAGAAAAAGTAGGGAAAGACAATTTGAGCTTTATGGCCTTAAGCCTTATATAAACACTGAAACTTTTAACAAGTATGTTGCTAAGCATTCAAAAATTTTTAGAAATACATGCAAGGTTGCTAAAGCCCTGTATTAGCAACAAGATCAGAAAACAAAATAAAGACAATTTGGAAAGTCATAAATAATGAGACTAACAGGAAGAAAATACGTAACACTAGCTACACATTAGAGTCAGCATGTGGTCCTAAAAGCTCTAATCTGGACGTAGCTCAAGAATTTTTAAATTTCTTTACCGATATACCAGTAAAACCACGGAAGCTCTTAATTCCTCACCTGAAGTCTCAATGAGGGATTTTCGTTTTTAGCTCTTTCCTAGTCGCTGGATAGATGGCGCTGAACTTGGTACGTTACTGCAAGGAACGAAACGTAAAAAAACTTATTTTAACAAAGCGCGAGATTACTAGGTTATATTCGGAAGCCTAAGCAAACGAAAGTGTCAGTCAACGAGCGTATGTGACGTGACGCAATGTTTTTTTTCCAAGCGTTTTGGCTTAGGCATCAAGTAACGTAGTCAGTTCAACGCCATCTAGAGAGTTCTGGGAAACTATTTTTTTTTTAATCCCTCAAAAAGAAAACCTCTCATTGGTTTATTAAAGGCGAATGTATCTGGCTGCACGGTTGAATTTAAATTTAAACACATAAACCCTATGATAGTTATTAAAGCTTTCCGGCAAATAAAAATCAAACTGACCGAAGATCTATGGGAAATGTCTATCAAAGTTTGTACATCCATACTTTTGACTTTAGCCCCATACTTAGCTTTAATTTTTAATTTATGTGTAGACCAAGGAGTTTTCCCTGATCTAATGAAATACAGTAAAGTCATAACTCTTTTCAAATCCGGGGACAGTAAAGATACTAATAATTATAGACCTGTATCCGTGTTGTCAGTTTTTAGCAAGGTGTTTGAAAAAGTAATGCTTAATCAAATGCTCAATCATTTTAACACCAACAAAATTTTACACGATCAACAGTATGATTTCACCAAGGAACGTCGTACGACTGACGCCGGTGTAACCTTATTAAAGCACATATTTACTGCGTGGGAAGAGTCTCAAGACGCCATAGGAATATTTTGTGACCTTCCCAAAGCATTTGGTTGCGTAAATCACGACACATTATTTTGAAACTTGAGCATTACGGATTAGGTCAACTTGCACTTAGTTAGGTAAAATCATATTTGAGTGATAGACAACAACATGTTCAAATAAATGATAACACCATTTATTTGAACATGTTGTTGTCTTTTCTGTCATTCACAGGGTTTAAAAGTAAAAATGGGGGTTCCGCAAGGCTCAATATTGGGTCCTTTCCTCTTTCTCGTGTATGTAAATGATCTACCCTATTTATTGAAAAACCAACCTCATATGATGTTGTTTGCTGATGCCACTTCCCTATTTTTTAAGATAAATAGATAGGCCCAAAATCTAGATGACGTGAATAATGCTCTTCTTCAGGTCCATAATTGGTTCACAGCAAACAATTTAGTATTAAATGAAAAAAAAACGAAATGCTTATGATTTGCTTTACCCTGCAATGTTAAAAGTAGTGATTGTGAAATAATATTGAATAAAGAGAAATTTGAATTCGTAGATAAAACGGTTTTCCTGGGGATTACGCTTGATTCAAGGCTACAATGGGGTTCTCATTTAACATCCCTTGCGGCGCGGCTAAGTTTAGCAGCATATGCTATTAGAAAAAATCGTCAATTTACTGATGTAGATATTGCTAAACTGGTCTATTTTAGTTACTTTCATAGTATTATGTCTTATGGCATTTTGCTATGGGGACGGGCTGCCGATGTTGAGTCTATATTTATTCTGCAAAAAAAGAGCCATTAGAGCCATATATAATCTTCGTAGGCGCGATTCTCTAAGGGAATTGTTTAAGGATATTGGCATCATGACGACACATTGTCAGTACATCTACGAAAACATAATGTACGTCAGAAAAAATCTGCATCTTTTTGGTAAAAGAGGTGACAGATATAATTACAGTACTAGAAATAGGGACCAACTAGTTCAGCCAGGCTTCAGACTCATCTTTCATGGGGTACTGTTTGAGATGCTATAATAAAATTCCATAAAGTATTCTTGAACTGAACGAGACGAAATTTAAAACATGCATCAAACGCACACTATGTAAGCAAGCTTATTACAAGTTGGGTGATTATATCGCTGATAAAAATGCGTGGCTACATGCTAGTCCTGCTCCACATGGACAGGGGCGCATAAATTGATAGCATTAAATAGAATTGTTGGAGCTGCTGAAGATTGTACAACTATCTTTGCATTGTATAGAATCAATCTCCAGTATTATATAATCGCATAGCCCATATTGTGTGAGTACTATGTACTAGGAAGCTATCATTCACTGAAATCCTACATCTTTTCTTGACTTGAATGTGCCGTGGCGGTTGAGAGTATGTCATGCTCACTCTAATGTCTTGCTGATGGTGGCACGTGTGTCGGATCATTTAGTTCCCTTCAAAAAACAAAACAGTTTACTAGCATTTATTTGTGTAAGGTTTACAGTGCTGTTTTACTACCTACGGGCAGCGTAAAGAATGCGTTGAATTTAGATTGGTGATGAAGCTTTTTGATTTTCAAACCTGAGATAATAAATATCATAAAAAATACAAAGACTTAGAATTAACTAAGACGACAATAATATATCATTGCATCATATCTACTTAGGTTTTTTTTTAACTAAAAAAATGGCCGTAGAAATAAAGATTTTTAAAAGCCAATTATACGAACAATGGTTGTAAAATAATACCCACAAACTGACACCACAGATGAAAATGTTATAACAGATTATTATCATGGCAACACTGTGGGGTGATGCGTCGATATAAGATATCAAATCACAATTTTGGCCAGAGATTGCGTATTTGCGTCGACAGATCGTCGTCCCTTGTTTATTTGATTAGGATGCTTTTTATCGGTGCATCTACCCTAAACAATTTCTGTTTTGTGTGTTTGCGGTAGAAATTATTATTGTGGCTGTGAGATTTGAATGGGATGAGACATTGGGATGCCATATTATTTTCGTATTTTATGGTAGGTGTAGTTTTGACGCTACTTAGCAACTTCAGTTGTATAGATTTGTACTTTGACCCAGGCAAGGTGGTCGTCAAAGTAGGCTACTAAACCTCGCCAAAGAAAGTATGAAAATCGTCCTTTGCCCATGCAACTAAGTTTAAAGCTTACCTACATCATCATTAATGTACTTTTACAGCTTTAATGTATGAAGAACAAACTTTTATTTTTACTCTGTAGAGCTCAAGATAAAACTTGATAAAGTATCCTGTATGTTACCCATAAATATAGTGTATGTCAGCTGGACACAAGCTCCCACGGTCATTGATGCGCTCGCTGCATTCGTGAGAACTCATCAAAATCATAACAGAAAAGTTATTTTTAATAAAGATGAATCCGCATAAAATCAACAGAATCCTGTTTTTTCGCCCCCCTGGCATTATAATATGCAATCTTAGGCCTATTAGATTAAAACGTTACTTTATTTGAACGACACGTGCCACGCATGCGTCGTGCACACGAAGTTTGACAGCTAAACAAACATGGCGCCGATAGCGGAATCAGAATCAAATCTTTATTAATATTATATGAACAAACACACTGTTCTTTTATAAATGCGGGGTATTGTGCAAATATAATTTTTGTAATTGGTCTTGTTTCCTCCCCCATAAGTAGTTATTTAATGTAAGGGTGGAAATTATGTCTTTTGCAAATAAAGGTTTGATTAATTACTACACTTGTGATGGATCGTGAATTTAATGTTTGGTTAAATTTTATTTGGACTTGATCTCCAGAGAATACTAATGCAGTTTTAAGTCATTATTTTTTACTTTTCATTACGTAAGGCAAGGCATGGTGGCATGTTCGGTCATCTCCCTATTTGGGTTTTGCTATCATAAAAAAGAGCTCCGCAATGAGAGCTTTCAGACACATAAGTCTGCCTGAATTTATAAAAGAACTTTCAACGTTTTTTGCTTTCAACGAACTTTTTCTGGCAAATATCTTCATTCTCCTGCCTGGTCGGCGTAGCATTTGTGTTCTTTCATGATTCTCTATTGTACCGTACTACCCATGCACATAGTAATCCAACACACACAGCCCATCCAACGTTTAATAAATCTTTCCCTACTTTAATAGCTATACAAATACAGAATTGCAGTATCATGTGAATGTGAATACCTTTAATAATGTAATGTTCTACATCTACATTATAACCATTCACTAGCTTTACTCACTCAACGCTAAACTATCTAGCTTTAACAGTACCTAACAAATATGAAATTCTCAGAAACGACAGCTAAAATACGTCACAGGCAGGAATACAGTAAGAAATGCTCCGCAGTTGGAACATTCCATCCGGCGCAATGCTTGGAAGTTGGAATATTCCAAACGGCGCGTGATATTTACCCGCCGAGGATAGAACTGGCTATTAATTTACATAGTAATTTATCTTGTAATTAAGTACGCCGCAAATTGCTATCTCAGCCCTTCATAATCCTTTCGCACTGTTGCTTGGCGCTTGGTAACGTTGATGTTAATGGTGGTGCGCTCCGGATTAGAAATGCGTTACAAATAAGGTACAAGTTTGCTAATCATTTGATACTCCGCAATAGTTAATTTTGACAGTATTGGGAATCTCCTAATTTACAGGCGTGCCACTGACAAGGCTTAGGCACGATTTTTCGAAAAGTTTCCTATAATTTTGACGTTTCTTTTCAACTATAATCTGCGTATCCTTTTCCCAACTACGTTAGGGTCGGCTTCCGGTCTAACCGGACGCAGCTGAATACCAGTATTTTACATGGAGCGACTGTCTATCAGACACACTAAACAGGTTGAGATGAAAAAATCTGTTTTATTTGTTTTATTATTTATGTACCCACAATAGAAAACAACCATAATTTTAAATACAAAGGCTCTTTTAGCTGTAATATTTTATCTTAATTGTTTATGAATGATTGACTAGGAACGCACAACAAATCTGAAACAGATCATCTGGTCGCATCCCCTCATTTCCACCGCTCGTCTGCGGTTGGTGTTGACACGCAGCCGACAGACAGGGATTAAGGTTATCTGCATCACAAAGCCTGCACTGTGGATGGCGTCGATTGCCAGGCAACCCACCCGCCCGGCAATATAGCACCGATTTTTGGAGTTTCCACGATTTGTCCACAAAGTTTTGGTAAAAAAAATTGGGCAAAGGTTTGAAGTTCGATTTTTAGGTTAAGTGTTTAAAAAGTCAAATTTACTTGTTACGTTTTTTCTCTATCGTAAGTATTTCTTTATTTTCTTTCTTTTCTCACAATTAAAGTTAATTTTATTAGTATTTAAATTCAAAGTAAAGCAGTAAGTAAATTATTCCCACAATATTAATTGGGAGTTTGCATTCAAAATCAAAGCACAGCAAGTCATATTGTTCAGTGCAGCTTGTTAACAAGTTTGTTTAAATTGGATTGTTTCTTCAGTTTCAGTGGAGTTCAGGACTTGGGGCCTGATACTTGGCATCGATCTGGTTGGTATCTGTGGAGAACGGAGTCGAAGTTCTGGAGAAGATTATTAAGGGATATCTGTGTAGGTCTCTATAATAGATAGTTTCAATAACAGCTAGGATACTCTTCTTTGGACATCATAAAATGAGGACACGTGATCTTTGCCAGACCGCTTTAGAATTTGTGATTGTGAGGCACTCACGAAAAAGGGTAGTCAGCGTCGGTTACCCACAGGTACCTACATTATACATCTGTTATTATGATTGCAATCCTACAGAAGATAAACATCCTTTATTATTTGAAGTACAAAAAGTAGAGGTCAACCATTTAGTTTTCTGTGTATCTGTTATATACAAACTTACGTACATTAAACACAGCGCATGTCGTCGTACATAACCGTGGCCTATTTATCGTTAGGTATGTAATTGGCGCCCAGCTTGGGGTAGTTAGTCCCGTGCTGGGCGCCATTTGCGTCTCAGAATGTTCTTTATTTATCTTTCAGAAGGTTTTGAAAACATGCACCTATCGTGATAAATTCGAGGACGAAAGAGGGTAAAGCACAGTTTCGATACATGTACGTATGTTTCAACGTTATAAATTATATTGTAGGATGGATTTTCTGAAAGGAGTGGTATTTAGTACCTACACCCATTTTCAGCCCAATAACGTGTTATTCTAAGTAAGTACAGAGGCATACAAAGATCATAAACCGGTAACGTATCCATACTTCGAACTACTAAAAAAAATGTGTTGTAATTCTCTCCAATTCATTCTAAAACACAATGTAAGGGAAATGTGACTTTTAAGGAACTGCAACATCATTACCAAGCAAACAACCAAATCAATACAGGCGCAGCTTCATAAAGTATCAACCGCTTTCAGAACACGCAATCTGAATGCGTTGTCATCCGACGCTGCGGCAAGTCTATTAATTCCATTGAGGAGAGGGTACAAACCCCTAAATCGATATACGCTAAGAGGGACCCATTTCACGGCTGAACACCCGCACGACGAACTTGGATGGGACTTCACGTGATATGGTAAGTACGTTCAGTTCTCTGCTCCTTTCAAATGTTTGGATGTGACCGTTGTGATGTGTTTGGTGATGTGGTTTGGTGGTGTTTTTGGATCAAATTATAAATAAATAAATAATAAAATTGTTTATTACCAAACACTCCCAGGGTTTGGGGTCTTTTGTGCTTGTCGTGTGTGGAGTGAATGAAGTGAGTGTATGTTTGTATTGTTTTGAATACAGCGTGAGCGTGAGAAATAGGTGAGTGACATAATGAGTGAACGTTTATTAAGTGTGTAAGTTAGAAGTGATTCCGTATTATGGTAATCTTGTTTTAGTAGCCATATATTCCATTACTATACGTTTCAGTTTAAACCTAGGGAGACCGAGAATGTTTATTTTTTTATGAACTTGATTATAAATGTGAGTAGGTACTTATGACGTAAAATTGGTGTCTTGCAAACTTAGTTTTATGTTGGATGCTGGGAATTAATATGTTTACTTTTTTGGGGTCGGGAGGAGCCAAACTAACATGTGTCCTAACAATTGATTGAAGCACAAATAGCTGTCGTACAGTCAAGACCTTACAGTCTGCATAAAGTTGCGCTGTTGGAGGTTAAGGACTGCTCTTTGTGCTCTTTCAGCCCTCAGGAGACCTGTCTTCTTGGCTCCACCCCACACATTGATGCAGTACCCTAACACTGATTGGCACAGGGCAAAATAGACCATTTTAAGAATATTATGATCAGCTGACCCCCTGAGTGATGTGAAGACAGAGATAAGTCGCAATGTTCGGGTGGTGAGTGTGTCTAAGTGCTCGGCCAGACTGCAAATGCGGGTGCGGTGCGGGCGCGGTGCAACGAGCTCAAACATATGAACTTCATTGGAGTGTTCACAGTGGGCACGCGGGTGCGGGCTGCGGTGCGGGCTAGTTGGCGCGGGCCGCACGCAAATCGCGCGCGGGCTGTTCAAGCCATAGCTCGTTCATACAAGTGGCCGCAGTGAGGGCGCGGGAGGCAAGTGCGGGAGCCTGGGTTACCAACTCCCAAAAATATTTACCCCTCAAGCTAAATCAAAATTTCCACAATTACTTGAAAATCCCCCTTTTTTTTCGGATGGTACATCATCAAATGACCCCTCCCGCTCTGGGTTTTACTGATTAAAACCCATCCATGTTCCTTCTTTGCCTTTTGAATGTCTCCAATGAAGTTCATATGTTTGAGTATGCGCACCGCGCCCGCGTTTGCTGTCTAGCCCAGCACTAAAAGTACCCCTTAAAATAGAACGCCCCTAAAAAAATCACATCCCTCTTATTTACCCCTAAATTTGGGAGGAAAACCCCTAAGTTGGTAACCCTGGCGGGAGCGGAGAACTCCGATATCGCGCCGCTCGCCACACCGCACTGCCAGTCTGGCCAGGCAAACCGCGCGCTTTGCCGCACCCGCACCGCAACCTGCACCGCGCTGCCAGTCTGGCCGAGCACTAAGTGTTTGTCCCATCTTAGTCCGTTGTTTATATGGATGCCGAGGTATTTTACACTGTCATCTCTTCTTAATTTTGGACAGGAGTAGTATGTTAGGGGACTTGTACATGAGTGTGCCGGTATGGAGAAAAACTTGATGGTTTTAAGTTGCAGCGGATAGAGAAAGGAACGTATAAGGTTTTAGACAAATTTAATGTCAGTAGATTGGAGTTAAACCAACGCGTGATTCTACTTAGGGCACATTTAGCGTTGCTTTTAACAGCTTCCCAAGAAGGACTGTGGACGATAATTACGGTGTCATCTGCATAGGTGTATATGTTGCAGTTAGGGACCGTCATGTTGCAGAGATCGTTTATATAAATTTGAAACAATGTCGGCCCTAGTATGCTACCTTGTGGTACGCCGTAAGTCACTAACTCCTCGCCACTTAAGTTCCAACCAGTAGGAACCAATTTTGACTTGTTGACTACGGTTATTAAGGTAGTCTGAGAAAATCTCAAGCGCCTTACCACGAACATCCAAAGATTCCAACTTTGAGATAAGTTTGGGCACAGAAACCAAAGTCTAACGCCTTAGAAAGATCTATGAAAATTCCTAGGCACTTCGTATTTTCGTCGAGTTTTTTAGCAACTAATTGCGTAAGATCTAGGATCGCGTCTTCAGTTGATACTCCTGAACAAAAGCCGTATTGGTTGTCGCCTATTATAATACTTAATTGTATTTTTGTTTTGAAGTTAGCTTAAAAGTTAATACTTTATTAGCTTATTTAAAAGGTTTAACATTTTTTTTTCAGCTAAAAGTAACGAGATTGCAATATAGCGTGTTTCAGAAATAATATAACCCCACACCTGTCTCCCCGAATGGTTAGGCAGAGGTGTGCCCAACGGTTGTCTATTGTTTGCCCGAAGATTATATGCCATAATCATCATTTTCCCGAATTTCATTTACCCGAATTTCATTTGCCCGAATGTTTCATTTGCCCTAAAAGACATATGACATACTTTTAATTGCCCGAATTTTAGATACCATAAGATACGAATGCCATAAGTATTGTTTGCCTTATTTTTATGTGTCATAATAATTATTAGACATAATATTTAAATGGCATAACAAGTATTAGACAAATATTTAAGCCCCGTAATAATCATTACATTGTTGATGGTGGGTTAGGTCGACGGAGCCCCGCTTCGCGGGGCTCCTACTTCTGTGTGGTTTATAAAAAAATAACCACGAAGGGGATGGCGGGGTCTATTCGCTCGCTTCGCTCGCTCACACGACCCCGCCATCCCCTTCTAACCTAACCTGTCCGAGTCGGGGTGCCCTAAAGTCCCAATTGCATCCAATTTCTCTTGATATAAACAACCGTTACACACCCGATGTCGATGGCAAATTATGTTATGGCATTTCATAATTATGGCATGTGATAATTAGGGCATGAGATAATTAGGGCTTACAATGATTATGACAAATGATGTTATGGTAAGTGACTTTATGGGAAACAATGATTCTGGCACGTGACTAATATGGCAAATGAGAGTAGGGCAAATGAGTATTATGTCGTATGATATTATGGCTGTTGACTATTATGGCAAATGATATTAGGGCAAATAAAATTCGGGTAAACGGCGGTATACCGTGCCCAACACCATAGAGTAAAGCAATATATAACGGTAGTACACCCACATTTCGCCAGTTATGTTTTTATAAAAGTCCCATGCGATAGGGGGCGAGTCGATTGCTATCAGCTGGGCACAAATCCAGACTCCTTGGCTGCTACTGACAGATTTCTGATGGAAAAACCCAATAACACTCTGCCCGGCCTGGGAATCGAACCCAGGACTTTATGCTCTGCTGTCACGCTTGCGATCACTAGACCAACAAGGCAGATCACTATTTATGGTTCTAAATAACAAAGAGTGAAGGGAACCTTGGCTAACCTTGTTAATATGAAACAGGAACAGGACTTGTCTTCATTTAATTTAACAAGTATACCTACAACAGGATTTCCAAAAGTCAAATCAAAATCTTTTAATCCAACTAAATTCCTTTCTCTCACAATTTAAAAACCTCAGCTCTTGACCCATTATTACCGTTTTAAATAGCTTTAAAAGCAACAATGGGAGCACGCGACGTCCGTCCGCCGCGGCGGCCCGCACGCGATTGCATAATTTTTAATCACGCGACCGAGTAAGCAGCTAATACGGTAGAACGAGATATCGAGGGTAGTTATAGCTAACTGGCGGCAAAGCGGAATTGGCTTTTGTCATCGCGAGCGGAACGGATCTTCTTTATTTTCTGAACGCTTGGTAGTCGCGGTTATTTAAATTGTTTTTTTTTCATAATGTATGGGTAGGACTGCCAAGTTCAGACAACATAGTCACTTTTCTCAGTGAGTAAGAAGGTTATTTCTTAGGTAGGTAGTTTTTAAATTCAAGTACACTCATCTCACTCTTTTATTTACCGCTAGCTATTAAGTTGTTATACTAAAAAAAAAGACATCATTTAGACCTGAGGTTAACCAACATATGAGTTTGTGGACTGAAAGGAATATAAACAGAACAAAGCTATGGAAAAGTAAAAGAAATCACATTTAGAATACGTATTTTTAAGAAAATTACTTTATACCCAATTTTCTCTTAATACGCAGAAAGAAAATTATTTGATTTAATGAATGAAATTATGAAAATTAATGTTGAAAATTGTTTGGGTAACAATTTGATTAAAAACAAACTTGTTAACTTGTTCATTTAGGCCAAGAAACCCAACAACATGTGTACCGAACGTATACCCCATTTACCTTCACACTTGACTAAATTAAATTGTCACTTTAAACTATAGCAACAGCGAACAGTGCCGACCCATCCATTAATCCGCCATTGTCATGGTAAGCAGCCTGTGATCTATATTTTAATAACACGCCTCGATGAACGGCTAATAAGGGCGAAAATTGTGTTAGGGACGACATCGTCTAGGGGCCGAAGGAACGAAAGACCAAGCCTGTTCGTTTTAATCGTATTTATTAAACTATTTTCAGTGTTCTATGAATGTTATTCTAAAAATTGTAAAAGATGAAAACTTTATGCCCGGTTGATGGCTATAGGTTTGTTCAGTACACCTCTGCTCAAATCCTGACGTACACGAGGACACGTGACGTAATACAAAAAAAAATGCTGTCTCTACAATAAAGAAGAGCTGCATGTTGAAATAGTATCAAAAGCCCCTCAAAAAACTATGATACCGATTAAAAAGTACAACTTTGAAAATGATGTCAACTATTCTGCAAAGACGGCTGGCTTAATCAATCATTAAAAGCATCCATCTCAAAACCGACGACCAAAGGACCATCTGTGAAAGGACCGAAGGACCAATTTCTATCACGGTGATATAAAATAATGAACGATTAACGAAAACCTTTTGGATTTTGCTGTTGCAAATATGCATTTTCTCAATTACATATATTCAAAGAACAATAAGTACACACCAGAAGCTACGACTGTTAATATAAATAGAGCGTAGAGACATAAAAAAAATACATTAGTGGATTATGTAAATGTATATTAGGCGTACAGAAATGGGAAGTTGCCTCTGAACAAATCGTCGGAAGCAATTTTCTCGTAGGGATCTTATACGCGGGATTTTACTGTGCTAGAGCGGTGTACAGGCACAGGCGAAACTTGCTCCTCTTCGTGTCCCTTGGAAAGTTGTTTCTGAAGGTTAACACAAATGATGGGAGTTGTAGTCATAAGGATTTGTTTTGAGTGTTGCAGTGCAGCTGGTCAAAGTAACTCTAAACTTTTCCCAAAATATGATTTGTTAGACTGGAATGCAGCTGGGTGGCCGGGTGCAGCTGGAATAGCTGTATTTTACATAGAGCTACTGCATATCTGACCTACAGAAGCCAGTAACTGGGTAAACGATACCCCTTGGTAAGACCGGATGTCAGTGTTTCGAGTTCTGACTACTCGTAATAACGACTGTCAAAAATCTACAAATGACAGCCGTGACTAACAGGTTAACGTGCTTTTCGAGGCACGGAGGAAACTTGGTTTGTAATAATAGTCAACCATCCACGGACCCACCTCGGCAGGCACGGCTTAACCTTGAAGATTTACCCATGTGGCTGTTATTATTTAGCCACGAACTCCTCAGTGCAGCGAGTCACAGATATATAATATAATTCATAGAAACAAATACCTGGTGGATGATTTTTTATTAGTAAAACAATACGCTAATGCAAGTATTCTCTAATTCTGAACTTGGTGTTAATAGGTAAATAATAGCGGCAAAGTTTTAATTAAACTTAGAGATACCTATTTGGGTTAAAATCACAAAAATTCATCTCACTTGTCTGACGTTCGATCTTCACAATATTTGACAGCATTTTAACATCTGGTTATAATAACAATGTAAACCAAGAGACACTTCTGCCATCAGGTGTACACCGAAGTCGCTATGATTCTTTTTAAAAGCTTAAAGCTCATTCAGCATTCGCCTAAATATGCAGCTTTTAAATGAAGTCTTAGACAGGGTACGTTTCCACTGATTTGATTTTAAATGTTGTAATGTACGTCACTCCTTGGTAAACCACAGCATTCTATTTATTAGAAAGAAAGGAGAAAATAAATAGATTAATAGTACTTATTTATACATGGTGTAAACAGACTCTTCACAAAGCCGTCAAACAAGCATTCTGTACATCAAACTACACAAAAAATGTTAACTATTTTTTTTGCGTGATAAATCACGTTTTTCTGTAGGACTCAATGTAACGCTCTTAAATTATTGTGCTGATGGGTAGAATGAATAGTACGAGGGTCGTAAAGGTGTTTTAAAAAATATACAATAAAACACGTGTTTAAAAAAAAACTTGTTGGAAGTGGAAGTTGGAACTTTGACCCCCAATATCTCCGTAACCAGAAGGTTTCCAGGTATGGTGTAAAACAAAAAAGATATCGCAATGGCGTGAAGAACAAGTGCCTTTCGGCTTTGTTAAGTCTTTTTAAGCTCTACAAGTAGGTAGTTATTACGTATTGTCACTAGTTGTGACAAATCTTGTAAAGATCTAAATCTTTTTTTAATTGCATTGTTCAAGTAGGTTACTCATAGTAGTTCCAGCTAAGCATTAGGAATTGGGTGTAATGAATAGACGGTTAAAAAAAGTGGTGAACCTCAGCCTAATTTAAATAATAGACTTTAAAAAATAATTTTGATTCATCTTTAAAAGCGAGCCAAAGAGACTCTTCGCACTCGTATCATGGAAACATACACTCTTGTGTAAGTCGAAGTCGGATACGGAGGCAATTTATAAAAGAATTGAATACTCAATTACTGACGATTTGTGACGTTTAAGTGCCGATTGCGAGACGATAAATCGACTCCAAGCGAAGCTTCCTAGTTAGAATACAATGAATTTGAACAAGATTGTCTTAAACTGGCGTATTTTTCAGAAGTGAATGGGCTTACATAAGTTTGAAGCTATGAGTCTTTAATTCTTCTAAAGAGGACTGGATTGCAGGTACCCAGACTTTCTTTGTTCGATGCGTGGCAAGTAAGATTTTCTAGAGATATTTCATTGCATGAAATAAAACCTAACGGGCAAACTGCGGGTGTGTAGTTTAGGCGCACTTCTGCCAAATATTTCGGGGCATAGAGACGCGGTAAAATTAAACCTATAAATGAGAAAAATATACTTCTCTCTACCAAAAGAACTCTTATTATCTAAATTGTTGACTTATGCGTGAATAAACAGTGAAATCACTCAAGCCCTCTTTAAATAAGTATAACCAGTAGGTAACCACTGTTTACAGCACACGTGTGTAAAAACGCTATATATTGTGTTGATATTAACGCATTTTGTATTAAAAATTTCGAAACGAAAACATTTCCACTTCAATAATGTTAAAACTATCCAATAAAGCGGAATCAACAAAATATTTTACTACCCTAAAACTTGTCTTATAGCACACAAAAACCAACCTTAACTCAAACATGTTAAAGTTTAAACTCGCTAGGGTGGTACTGAGGGTAATTTGTTGCTGAAACAGAGTTGTAAATAAGAGACGTTTTATGTAGCTGTTCGTAACATTGAGCGAAACATTGCAATTTGCATTGCAAAGATGTTATTTGGAAGATAAGTTTAAAGTGATCTTGGATGAAAAGATAACCATTTGGAATACCGTAAAACCTTACAAGATTGCCCAACTAACTCTGAGTTTGCCCAGCAAGGTACTTTTTCACACATATTTAAAAAGCAACATTTTTTGTTGCGCTTATTATTTAATCTCAGGAGGAATTTTGAATGTCTCTGGCAACACTACGTAACAGACTCTGAGACCAGGGGGGAGACAGTTAGAACATGTACAACTTCAGTGAAGAAAGAGTCGCCATCTACTTTACTTAACCAATAAACTATGTATTTCATAGTTAACGATAGATGTCTCTGTTCAATTATGAAAATCAAATAATTAAGTTCTATAATTTAATGAGAATAATTGTTAAATTTTTCATCAAAATTATCACGTTTTTATATTTCATGGCTGTTTCGTATTATCAATTATACCACAACCTTGTCTCGGAAATCCTTTTTGTCTAACTTAGACTGGCAACATCATATAATGGCCGCCGCAACTTGCGCTTACGCTTGAATGTGTTTCGTTAGTCCATCTTATGTTTAATTATTTACAAATTCTCTGTGTAACTGTCAATTCTATTCAAATATGAATGTAGCCAGCGAAATTCTCAATTCAATTCAATTCAAGTCTTTATTGCATATCACATGTGTTTTACAAGATCTTATTATTAAAATAAAGTTCACATGGACCCATTCTTTCTTGTTTTTGCAAATAGAAACTGTGTTTACATCGTATAGTTGATCAAAATGCAATTCTCGCGAATAAATAGATGGCTCATATTATAATGTATCATCATTAAGTTATGTATTCGCAAATTTCATTATGATCAACATACGACATAAACAAAACAGCTGCTATTTGCAAAAAAAAACAAGAAAATTTGAATGATCACCTTTATGTAAACAAATATTGACCTATATGAAGGTATACATACATTCCTATCTACCTATAGCTACCTATAGAGCCTTAGTTCTCGTTAAGAAATCCAGATGGCGCTTCAAATCGGATGCTTAAAAATGACACAAGAGGGCTCTCTTCTCCCTTATTATTATTATACTCTTTGTCTGAGACTCTTCCTTATGTTACTTAAGTCGGCTGTAAAACTGTGTTGAAATTGGTGGTCTAATTTGCGGGCCAAAATTCGTGTGAAAAACTTAAAACTCGATTTTTAATTACAGCAGGCAGCAGGGTAAGTAAGTTATAATATTTGAAAGGGAATCGTAAATTGCAAGAAATCTAGGCAAAGTTTTACAGTTTTACGGTAAAATGGGAATAAGAGGTGTTAAAATAAGAAAATTGGTTCATTATAACATAATATCACGTTTGTGATCTTCAAAGGGATCTCGAGTCCAGTCTATTGCTACCAATCCAGACTCCGGGCTGGTACTGACAAATGTCTGATGGACAAACTCAATAATGGCTTGCCTGATCTGAGAATCGAGCCATCTTTAATACAATTATAAGACTAGTAAAACAGTGATTAGTATTACTGCAAAATTCAAATGCATTTGGCGCACCCTAGGCAGTCAGTCTACTAACTGGCATATGTTTCAGAGGCCTGAGTTAGGTATAGTTTCTACTAAGTAAAAACTATTATACTATTTTAAAGACTTACCTATAGTTTCCAATTACTTCTACACATATTTTGATTAGTACCGAAGGACCAGTTTTTTTGATCATTTTTTGACAATCATTTTGGAAATTTTTCAATAATAACCATACTTTAATAAGGACCAAGTTGAACGTTATGGTCTAAAGTGACCGCGTTATCCTTTCAAATTGCGCGAAAAGCGGCAGACACAATGAACAAATAGAAATAGATTTCGCAACTATGTATTAACTAGTAATATACTTACCTACTGTGTTACACCACTACACGACACTCATTGCCACCTGTTCGGTCATTAGGGCGCAATTAGAGCAATGATAATCGCTTAGCCACAAGCCGCTGACTCTAACACTAATTGCCATGGGCTATAATCATGCTAATAATAATTGGATTTGCTTTTGCCTGTGGCTTTGCCCGCATGGCGGCTGGCACTACGAAGGCGAAGCCGGGTTTAAAGGTATCATGACTCAGCTCATGGTCTAGGTCACAGAGTACATTTTATAAAGCTGAGACTAGGTCCTGTACTTGCGTGCTAAAAACCAAAACCCTGTCAGCCGTAAGGCGAACCATAACGAAGCCGTAAAGCACTTGTTCTCCCGTCATTGCGATCATATTTTCGTTATACACCATACCTAGGGACCTTTTAGTTACGGAGATAAAGGAGTCAACGTTCTAATTTTTCACTTTTTTTTTTTAAATACTAGTAGCAATTTTACATTAAAAAACCTTTACAACGCTGACTTTTCTTTTTAACTTTATTAAATATCTCCATGGCCCTCGTACTATTTAATGCATCCATCAGCACAATGCTTTTAGTGCTTTACATTGAGTCGTACCGTAAAACGTGATTTGTCACTCCAAACAAAAGTCGTTTCCTAGCAATAAATTTTGCGTCGAGTTACTTAGTTTGTTGTACAGAATGCTTCGTTGCCGGCTTCGTGAAGGGTTCGTTCACATCTTGTATAGACTGATCTTTTCCCAACCCAAATCGTGACTATATCTTAAACCCATCTAATTTTACATCCACTAACACGAAATATTGAGCATGACAACACTTGTCATACTACCACGCCGCCCGACTTGACTCGGTGTGTCCGGATCAAAAGGCCAGGCCATGACGATCGTAATGGCCGCAAATACACATTTAATTAAACATAACGTCAATGCTGGACGTCAAATTTACATGCGTTTAATATTAAGATGGCTCATTATGCTGTTGAGTCTAAAATTAGTTTTTTGCCAGCAATGGATGGCAGTGTGTTTGGAGTATTTAGATTTAAGTGCGTCGTTTTTCTTTCAGCCGTCGTCTATACTTCTATAGATTACCATTTATGGACAAGAAAAAACTCTTTTAAAGTCTGTTTGTTTGTTTTTTTGTTTCTTGTTTTTGTGTGATCTGTTGATTTCCAGATTTTACGTGGTAGGTATAGCTGTTTTCTTTTGCTTAAAGAAGAAATGTTGAAAACTCAACACAGTTATAGTCTCAGATTGTCTTTTTAAATCGTTGGAAACTATCAAGAAGCATTTAATCTTAATAATATTAATAAAAAAAAATGTTTCGTAAATAAAAGTAGGTATGTATTATTCGTCTCACATTCGTATGATAGACACTTATAAACTCTTCGGAACGCAGAAATATAATTCATAAGTTCATAACACATACGAAAATACTCAGCCACTACGTTTTACGCGACAAAAAGACAATAATTTAGAAAAAAACACATTAAAATAAAAAAACAAGAGACGTTTGGCGCGTTCTGACAACCACTATCGTTTGTTAAAAGGGTCGTAATTAATGTTAAAAATAAACTTTTATTTAAATATTATTATATGAGAGAACGTTTAAATGGTTTTGTGGACACGAAAATTTTTCGTAATTGTTTTTTTTTTCGACTAGTTGATGGACAGTGAATTTTCTTGTTCGATGTTTGAAATAAAGCAAAACTTAATACTTAGATTTATTTTTGGGTGTGCTTTTGTTGCCATCGCAGGTAAAACCTGATTAGGCTGGCACAGGAACGTGAGGATTGACACAAGAAAAGAGAGGCCTAGTTACCCCAGCACTCAGTGGGTAATGGTGATGATAAGGTAAACTTTTTGGTACCTACCCTGAAATAATTTGACAAACATTGCAGAGAATGACCTAGATTTAAACGCGGTCTGAATAAAAGCTTGTCATCATAAATTAAGCTTATATGGAAAACACGGAACTGCGTAAAAATTCTTTTAGCGCTTTTTAACTACGAGTTAAAAACCACTAAACCATATGTCACAAATGAGTTACAGACGAACCAACATCGGAACCAACGATAAGATATTAAAAAATATATAATTTTATGCATGTCGAAAGAGGAACTTTGCGTATTTTTGTCCCACAAACGACCTATAATAATTTACAAGATTGTCTTCGTACACTTTTCTTTGGAACATTTATTGCTTTTTAATGTACTAGACGACATGGCTATACAGTCAACGGTCACACGTCATAACATTTGCTTTTATCTTTTTTTTTTATCTTTCATCTGTCAAATGCTAACGACTGGCTAGAGTGGCAAGCGCCAACAGCCTAGATACCGCCTTGTTTATGGCTGAAGGTCTATGGTCCAATATTAATCCTCACATTTTAAATCTAAATGCAATTAGTGTCGCGTTAATTTGGGCTAATCTTTTAATGTTTCTTTTAAATCTATTAGGAAAAACTGTAGTGGTGTTCGTAACCAATTAGTTTTCCTCAAATATTAAATTACTTTTTTAAATTTAAAGTAAATTGCCAGAGTTTGTAGCTAAGTAGTTTCCATCTTGCAGCAAGGAAAGGAAAATTAGCCAATTGTAATTACCTAAATGCAAAGTACCAGATATAGAATTCGATTTTGGTCCTAAGGTATTATTTACCTACTTCATTCGATACACAAGTCCTGATGATTTGTTGGTATAAGGACAGATTCGTGATGCTTTCAAAATTCATCAGTTTCAGTGTTTTTACTTTGAAATATAAAAAAAAAATAGCTAAACCTGCAAAACGCCAACAATCTTTGAATCTACACAAATGTGCAGTTCAAGGTAAGTAGTCATTATAGTATAGACTATAAACTAATTAAAACAACCAATCTTAACCACACACACAAATCATAACACCCACACTTTCATAGCTGTAATAAAGGACCAAAGACAAAAAAAAACTTTTCTTTTTCTTCAACATTTTTTTTTAAACTATCACACCGCTGTCATCAAGTGTGAAGTGGCCAGTGAAAAGATCTGAGAGCGGCGTAACATCTTTGAAGCGTCTGAACGTCTGAAGACACCGTTACAACATGACACGGGAGGACTTATAACTCATACCATTTGTCACTTTTAATTGCCACTTGTTCTTGTCGAATGTCTGAAGAAACGTTATATAAATAGTTTATTGTGAAATAAATGTGAGCAGTAGCTGTGAGTCGGAGATGGATTCTGTGGCGCTTAGGTGAAAAAGGGTAAAAGGAGTTTTTTGTGGTTGAGAATTTGAAAATATTGGTTTAAAAATAGTCTCGTATTAAAACTTGTGGAAACAAAAGATGATTGGCCTACTGTTAAAAAAAACATCACGAAAATTAATTTTAAAAGTAGCTTCAGTTATTTGTTACGGGTCTGCTTGTCAACAAAAGAAATTATTACCAGAGTGGTTAAATTGTTTCACTGAAAAAGGGGCAGTCTCATCTCAGATTAAGCAATTTTTTTTTATTGTAGGCAGATGACCAAATAAACAAACTATTCGCAAATACCAAGAACTATTTATAACATGACAAATAGACTTTTATCCGTTTTTCTCCCTAAAACGACAACCACATCTATCTGTTTCACTCCCATCCATTTTCAACAGCACCACAATACCTATAGTCCTTAGTGAAATTAAGACATTAAAATCCTGAAACAGTTATGGCGTTCAAAGCGCCCATAAGTACGTCGATGGCTGGTTTTACTTTGATGTCCGACCATCACCTCGTTAACAGCCGGCATTGGACTGTAAACACCTAAACGACATCCTATTCCGGTCAGTTAGGACGATTATTATTGATTCTAAACGGTTTCAGTTTTGAATACAATATGGCGGTTATTGGTTGTGTCTGGGAAAGTTTGGTTTGAAATTAGATCTTTCGTAGACTGAATGCTCAATGTGCGTAAGATTTTACAACTTGAATAAAAAAGCTTTCCTATCTTTGAAGAGGCAACTTCAAACATTAAATTGCAAATCAAGGTACTCATTTTTTTTTACTAGCCTTTCAAGTCCCACTGCAGGGCACAGGCCTCATACTATTCTTCCAATACTATAACTTCAATAAATATCTAGAACTACTAAGGACCCAACCTTTTCGAAGACAATCATAATGACATCTTAGTTTGGCTACCTAAATTCAGTTCTAAATGTCTCAAATATTGAGTCATCTAGTTGTTGTTCTACTCTACCTTTTCGATAATTCCTAGAGGTGTACGGTACGTAACAGAAGAATGAGTAAACCATAATAAATTATCCTCCACATTCTCTCAACAAAGCAGTAGCCAAATTCAAATTAGGGTTGCCAATAATAGTTTCGTTTATAACGCAATAAACTAAATATACTTAATGCCTCCTCGTCGGCAAGACGTCCTGTACGCGCCGTTTGACATACAATTAAAAATGACAGATGACTGGCCGCCATTTTGAAACCGCTCAAAGAAGGCCGCACTGAAAAAAAAAGCCATTCAACACATTTTTAGCTAGTTAATCTCAAAGGATGGATGTAAAGTTGTCAATCATGAGGTTTTGAGAGCGCGTGAAAGTTTCTAGTCGTCGTCGTATGTGTCAATTATTTATTCTTTGATGTATTTGCCAATTTTGTCAAGGATTGTTTTCGATGTTGTTGGTAGGCATAACGTAGAGCTTATGTCAATCAATACTTATGAGCCCAAGTTTTTAAATATGTTGTTTATTTGTGTTTAGTCCTCGTTTATCACATTACCTATAATTTTTAACTCTTGCTGTACCAAACATGACATTAATGTTATTGTTTGTTATATGTGTCAGATCCTTAATTTTATGTTCAAGTACATTAAAGGCAACTTTGCATATAGTTACGAGTAACAAGCAGTTTTTCCATGGACATTGGCTCGTCTTATTGACTGAATTATAATTCAGTGGATCAACAGCCAACCAGATCAGCCTGGCTATTCACAACGCTTCGATTCGATTTTCGATTCAACAAGTCGTATGTCTATCTCGCTCGATTTCGTAATGTCAAAAAAAGATAGACATACGACTTTCTGAATCGAAAATCGAATCGAAGCGTTGTGAATAAGGGGCCAGGTTTGATCTTGATATGACGTTGATTATCGTACCAGAAACCGGGGTGTACTCACATAATAACTAAAAACCACAAAATTGGTTAACATTTGGTAGGCTGATGAGGCACACAGGGTCGGTCATGTTTATAAAAAAATTGGTCCTTTCGACGCCAAACTTCAAATCTGAATGTATATGCAATATGTAATTTTATTTTCATATAACGCTATTTTTCATCTTAAATATTTAAGAAAGTACAAGGGTAGTTTCACCCCTTAAAGATGGCTCGAGGCGATAGGAGTTCCCCTATTTCCCGCGCCCATGAATTTAATAAATAATAGATGTATGATATCGTGTAAATAAGGAGCAAGAGAAGTGCCATAAATATAGAAAGAGCTTTATTTAGAAATGGTTGGGTTTGGGCTGACGATCAAGATGTAAAATGTGAATAATAAAATATTGACTCGTCGTAAGCATCTACTGTACTTATTGAACAGGGGGTAATCTTATTGAGCACTTTTACTACGGGAATCTACGGGTGAAGGTAGTGTTTTCCGACAGCCTAGGTAACGACACACGTCATCCACTTTTCTTTGGCTAATTTATTTTATCACCAGTTCACCACTATACAGGGTCAAAACTTTCAACGGTTCAGTAAGGGGAACTACCTTAACAGTTGCAGCTACAGGAAAATGGCCTTAAGAGACTTTCCAAAAATATTTGTGAAATTTTGATCCCCATTCACTGATTTTCAAAAAACTGGACCTATAGGTAACAAAAAAATGGCCGTTTTACACAAAAGCTATTTTTAAGCCAATCGATCCTGTTTCTAATACTGATCAAAAACTTCTATGGGACCCTGGGTTGTTCGGTTTGCTCCCATAGAAGTTTTTGATCAGTCAGAAATTGCAAAAAACTTTTCCCATGGATTTTGTGCCTTCTCTCTCTAGAGCTATTTCAGCTCTATCCTGAGTCCAGCTTATCATGTAATCTCCTGGGCCTGCCACTTCGCCGGTTCCTGTTGACCACTAAAGCAAATATGTCACTCTACCTATAAACTAGTGGCGGTACTTTCATACAACCCTAAAAGCTTGGCTTGCCCTTGTTGCTCGCCTTATGAGCTTGCCGTATTGTTGGGTCCGCCACTGACAAACTAGTCCCGCGTGCTGAAATTTCTACGGTCTACTTCGTATCACAGACAGGTGGTTTACATCCCAACTGTGAGAGTAATCCATTTCTAACTCTAACTTAATCAGGAATTATTCCCCCTATGTCGATTCCTAGCATGTCGATTCCCGCTATGTCGATTCCCGATAAGTCGATTCCCGGAATGTCGATTTTCGACAAATGACATCTGTTTTAAAAACTTTACGCTTGACCTTAAAGTTGGTCAAGTACACTTAAAACAAAACAGACCTTCTTCATTATAAGCTGATTATAATGCGTCTTCCTTCTTATCTTCTAGAGAAAGCTTGTGATAGCAATATTTCGTTGCTGAAAGATAGGGTAAACGGTAGCGTAAATAAAACCAGTTTAATTTAACTTGAAACTATTTTATATCAACATCGAGTTAATTTAATGGCCGAACTAGTTAATTACAAATATTTACAGCGTTGAGCATCGTATTAGCAAATACTTAACTATTTATAGGGAAGCATGTTCAGACAAGATAGAAAGAAAATCTGAATTTAAATAAACCTACGAAGGAAATGAATAAATGATCAATTATTATCTTATAGATGAATACCATTATGAATACTACAGTGAATACTACAGGGTCATATTGAATTAACTAGCAAAACGCAGATGTGACGGGTAAAATGACAGATGAAATTGTCGTGTGATGATATATATTTTTTTACTACCTGCACAGTTCTTTATATGATACTGAGTCAATAAATTAACTAGAGGTACTGCTAAGACGTAATAAAGTTAACTTTTACTATGTTTAAATATAAGTACTGATATTTACACATTGTAAAAGTTAACTTTTGATGAAATTCAGCAAAATTGTCGTGTGATGATATATATTTTTTTACTACCTGCACAGTTCTTTATATGATACTGAGTCAATAAATTAACTAGAGGTACTGCTAAGACGTAATAAAGTTAACACTTTTACCATATTTAAATATACTGATACACATAGTAAAAGTTAACTTTGTTTTGTCATTTAAAAAAATATGTACCATCACACGATGATTTTACTGAATTTCAATCTAATAATTTTTGACAAACTGAATCGTTTCGTCGTGATTTCTGATTTGATTAAGGACAAATGAAGCAACACTGACTGTAGAGATCTTAATCTATTAATTACATTATTCCATCAGTAGATAGCGATTAGTTCACTCGATTGCGTTAGCGCAATCAATATTTGTGTCTCGGTGCACCTTACCTAACACTAATTCATGATTCGGAAACAGAAATCAATCGATCACATTCCTAAGTTCTTGGTCTAATTAAGATGGATTGATTTCAGCAGCCTTATACACTTGTAATGGCTTAGGGAATGCGCTATATGGGCTCCATCCTAAAGAGATGTATCAAGTTGTAGTATGTGTCATTCGAAAGGTCATAATAATAGCTCTATTTGATTGTATTACACCAACAGTCAAATGCGTGCAGGAAAAGAACTGTGATTGATTTTTATCATTTACCTCAACGATAAGTCCCTTACTTCCGAGACTTGGAGCTTTTGTAACAACGCCATCTGTACGCTAACAGCTTGACTTGACTTGTCACGTGCTTTCATTTTATCAACTGTCAGGATTGTATATTAGTTGATTTTATTCTTGTTTATCGCAAAAAATCCAGCTGTTTAGTGCGCTTTTGATCATGGAAAACTTAGTAGTATGTGATAAACGTGGCTCTGCAAATAAACTGCGTTGATTTGAATACTATCTATAATTAATTTAGGTGGATATTGTCTGAACATGCTTACCGATTCTAGATACATTTTAAAGTACATAATATTGAAACTTATCAAAACCGATAGGTACTCGTACTTCAGGAGTTGTTGATTTTTAATAATAAATGGCGGATGGCCATACGATCGAATAGGTAAATTAAACTTTAATCATATCAATGGACGTTTTATAGGAACTTATAATGACCAATTGGATTTTTTTAATGTATTTTATTAATCTCAGAAGCCATCAGACATATTATGTCTTAATACAAAAATCCAGACTTATTTATCTTTGAAAAGATTATAAAAATTAAGCAAAATACAAAATGATAAATACACAAATTACAACTGCTTAAATTATAAGCAGTTACATAGGTATGAAATAGCAATATTCTTAAGTAGATAATGATATATTTACATAAGGTTTATACATGGCTTAATTTTATTTATTTACATCTCTTATAGATATCGTTTGGTGTTCAATTGCAAAATTAATTAAAAATATATAGAATATACTTAGTGAAAAACGCCAATAGCAGTTATATTAATAGGTACAGTCGCTAGCTAATCAAGTTACTACAAACTGTCAATTTTTCTCATTCGATTTTGAACTTAACGAAAGCGTCAACTTTGGTGCGCAAAATAACAATAACTCTCGTTTGGCGTGCGTCGTCAGTGCGCTCGGCCGATTCGGTATCTTATCATTCATTATTTCTATCCAAAGTCAACGGGGTGGGGCTAGAGAGCGTTTCTATGTTGCGAGTGCAAGCAAAAATTAGCTTAGTGGTGGTCAGGCGGGAGTGTCCTCGATAGTACATCTGGCTTTTGGTAAACATTACGAAAGGTAGAACCAGAGGACTAACTTTACAACGTTTATTAAATGTAAAAAAGTGTTTTGTTATTCTTAGTACTTGCCTTTCCACACTCTTTACACGCGAATTTAAATGCAAAAGCAGAAAACAAAAATCTCCACTTGGCAACACTAAACGTCATTGTCAATATTTCAGAGCCGATATATATACATATATATATATATATATATATATATATATATATCCGAATAGGGAAAATTAATGTAATTACGGAAAATTAAATTAATTGAGGGAGGGCGGGATGTTCTATCTCGGACTAAGTACTTCATATAATCAGGATTGAACTTCACTTCAGGTAATTTCGTTTAATCCTATCATTATATTCGTACTTAGTCCGAGATTAGTGATGTAGATGTTCAGAGAAGAACATATCACTCAAAATTAAAAAACATTTATTTTAAAACAACTTAAAAAAGGGCAACTTCTGCCTTAACAATTACACACTTAAACTTATAACTAAAATCAGTTTGAATTATTGAGTACCGCTCTAGCAAACAACACTTGGTTAGGTTCATTATATAGTGGTCTGTTATAATGTGTAGCAAAGGACGATGACCTTGGAGACCAACCTACTGCTTTAATGATACTGTCTACCGAGAGACCTTCCCTATAGGCACATGAAGTAGCAGCATGGCGCGTTGAGTGCGCAGAAAAACGAGTGATATCTATACCACTGTCCGACATAACTTGCTTCAGCCATCTGCTGATTGACTGACAAGAAGCACGATGGTGCGGTCTTTTAAAAGTAATAAACAAATAATCACATGAATTATCATTAATTCTCAATCCTCTAGTTACTTCTATATACTGTGTAAGTGTTTTAACGGGACATATTTCAGGTTGAGCAGTGAAATAAGGTAAAATTATCTTAGGTTGATGCCTATCAGGAGCTGATGTTTTTAGAATATCTGTAAAAATTATTTCGACACCAGTAGATGTTAAGTTAATATTGTTTAATCTAATGGAATTTATAGTCTGAACCCTTTGGCCAGTAGCCAGTACTAATAGCATTACAGTCTTTTTGGTGATCTTTTCTAAGCTTAAGTCATTCAATGGGTACCAGTGACAAACATATGATAAAACTTTCGAAGGGTCCCACACACTGCTATATTTGGGTGTCAAAGGTCGTAATTTATAAACTCCCTTAAACCACCGCTTTATTCTATCATCTGTACCTACGTGATTTCCGATAATAAGTGAAAGTGATGACCGATGACAATTTAAGGTTTGGTAAGAACCACCTCTTTGGAAAACCAATGTTAGATAGGAAATTATGATAGGTATGGATGCACTGAAAATATTTATATCATTATCTCTGGTATAACTCCACCACTGCTTTAAGCAGCTATTATATTGCTTTATAGTATTCGGGGAGAGGGATGCCATCATTATATCTATTGCGTCCTCTGACATACTTCTTCGTTTTAGTGCTTCCCTGATAAGACGCACGCCCCCAGGAAAAGCTGCTTGTATAGTGGATGGGGTTTCCTTAAAGCAGTTAAAAGATTTTCTGAAGGGTTCATGGAAACTATTTCTGACGCTACCATAGACATCAACAATGGGTACCAAGGCTGAGATGGCCACATCGGGAAAACTACAATACCAGTTGCTCTATCTGTCCTAATTTTTTGAACTACTTTTAAGAGTAAACAAAAAGGCGGGAATGCGTAAAAGAAAAACTTTAACCAATTAACAGTAAATGCATCAACATTCCAAGCGGAAGGGTCCCTATGCCACGATATATATTTATCACATTTAGCGTTTACACGCGATGCAAAAATATCTATTTCAGGCATCCCTAGTTTCGTAATTATAACATTGAAGGCGTCAGTTGATAATTGCCACTCTGTATCTATATTAACTACTCGGGACTCAAAATCAGCATTTATATTTTCCTTTGATTTTATATATGAAGCAAATATCCATAACTTCCTAGCTTCACACCACTGCCAAATCTGTCTTGCCAAACCATTTAATAAGGGATACTGAACTCCACCTAGTCTGTTAACATAAGAAATCGCAGTGGTGTTATCAATTCGAAGCAGGATTTCACAGTTTGTTAAGTCTTGAGCAAAACATTTTAGTGCAAAAAATGCAGCAAATAATTCACGATAATTGATATGAAAACCTAGTTCTTCATCAGACCATTGACCTCTAGCACTCTGACCATTGCAAAATGCACCCCACCCAGTGCCTGACGCATCCGAAAATATTTCCAATTCAAAATTATATTGTTTTATCCTACTATAACCAGTGACTATATTTCTTTTCCACCATATTAAATCCTGTTTAACTTCTTTACTGATTATTATATTATTATCATAGTTGCCTCCACAAGCTTCAAGGGATAAAAATTTTTCTCTTTCTAAGGTTTTTGTGTACACAAAACCATATGCAACTGCCATACAAACAGAAACTAAATTTCCTAATAGTTTTGCAAACTCTCTAATTGTACAGCTGTCTCTTTTCAAAAACTGCTGAATTAAAACAGTTAATCTTTCTTTTTTCTTATCAGTAGGACTAATTGTCAAATCTTGAGAATTAAGATTAAATCCTAAATAATCTCTCACTCTGGATGGTTTCAGGCAACTCTTTGTGCTATTAATAACAAAACCTAATTTCTCAAGTAAACTTGTGACATAACTAGTATTTTTGAGACATTCGTCATATGAAGATCCAAGACAGATTGCATCATCTAAGTACAGTACAATACGTATACCCTTGTTTCTCAGATGTTCTACAACAGGCTTAAGTAATTTTGTAAATACAAATGGCGCTGATGCAAGACCAAATGGTAGACAATTAAACTGAAATAATTTATCAAAAAACATGAATCTTAAAAAATGTCTCTGATTTACTTGGACCGGCACTAGGAAATAGGCATTTTTCATATCTATTGTAGTCATATAGTCCCCCTTTGATAGTAGTTTACACACAGTCCTGACATCTTCTAATTTAAAATGAGAAGTCTCTACGAACTTGTTAAAAGCTTTTAAGTTAAGTATGAACCTGTGAGTACCATCATTTTTAGGTACAGTAAAAATACTTGAGAGAAATTGACCACAAACTGGGGAGCAAGAAGATATTGCTCCTAGCTCAAGAAGCTTATTAATTTCTTTGGAAAGAATTAATTTCTCGGTTGGCAATGACGTTTAGTGTTGCCAAGTGGAGATTTGCAGTCCCAAAAATGGTCACTCGTACTCGTTTGGGTAATGTAACGTTACCAGCAAATTAAATAAGTATTATGCAGTGAAATAATTTGAGATCATTTTAGCTAAAATGCAAATAAATATTTAAAAAGCCGAAATGCTGCACTGTTTAAAATAAATTATTTATTTGATTGATTGAGTTATTTTAAATAAGCATTCATGACCTATGATTTTATATAAATCGAGGCAAAGAGACGCAATTGTCAATAACTTCATCAAAATAAAGAAAGTGTTTTTGTTAAAGTTAAAATTACCATAATATTCTTATTTACCTTATTAAATACGTATCACAATCGATTCATAATGTTACCTTAAATAAATTGCACTATTATAATAATTATAGTTTCGTCACTTTCAAACTAAACTCTGTTCACGAATAGTGCTCATTGTGACATTTTAAATTAAGTTTCTTTGAAAGACGAAATTTAAATTGCTGTGAGGCTGTTTATGCATGTTACTTAACTTCCATTATTGTTGGTACACATGTCGTTTAAAGAACTAAATTAGATTCTGAAAGCCTAATTGTGTTCCTCATTTTTTTCGG
Organism: Xestia sexstrigata; assembly: GCA_941918905.2. Lineage (NCBI taxonomy): Eukaryota > Metazoa > Arthropoda > Insecta > Lepidoptera > Noctuidae > Xestia > Xestia sexstrigata. Next base: position 13,195,821 of record OW799222.2, read on the forward strand.
CCAAATAAAAAAAAACAGCGCATCACTAACTCATTTTTTATATGAACGTACAAAAGCTTATTTATTTCGAATTTTCAACCGTTTAACACTATCGTGAACAGACTTTAGGGTTCAAAATGTCCGTACGCAACACTACTTCGTCCGTAAAGACCACTAATTTGGAAGTCCACAACTGTTTTCATTCTCTTTCTCGACCCGAGGGTCTTGAGACCCTGGGCGCTGCCACAATCACGTGTGAGAGTGTCCCAGGCTACCATGCGAGTGATGATGGTTAGCTGCAAGGTGGTGGAAATATGGAGCGTAAGGACCAGGGCCTGTAAACGGGTACGGGACCCCATGCGAGTACAACAGACCCCCAGGGTAAGGCCCTGACGGAAAGCCCCCTGCAGAAGGTGGTGGAACCGTTGGGCTGTTGACGTCCATCCCAGGATTCTGCTTTTTCCATTTCGTGCGACGATTTTGGAACCAAATTTTGACCTGTGGAGAATAGTGTTGTTAGAATATTTTTTTATACTTATGTGGGTTAGTTAGAACTAGAAGGCTATGGGGGAGCCCTTTACCCATAGCAGTGGGACAATATAGTTTAAGGAATTTAAAAAAACAGGTTTATTATTCTTCGAGACGTTCTTGCATTGCAACAGCATCTCTTTTGTTCTTTAATTTTCCTCTGTCTTTAATAGCTTAGATGAGAAATGACATAAAAAAATGGAACAGCAAAAACCTTGGTAAATAATATTAATCTTCATCATCATCTGCCTAGCTTTTTCCCAAGTTTTATGGTGCAGCTGAATACCGGTATTTTACATGGAGCGACTGCCTATCTGACCTCCACAACCCAGTTAGTACTGGGTAATACGATACCCCTTGGTAAGACTGGTTGTCAGACTTTTTGGGCCACTGACTACCTGTAACGACTGTCAAAAATCACAAATGACAGCCGGGACCAACTGCTTAACGTACTTTCCGAGGCACGGAGGAAACTCGGTATCTAATGGGTGGTCGCCCATCCACAGACCAACCTAGGCAAGCACGGCTTAACCTAAAGATCGACCCGAGTGGCTGTTATAATTTAGCCACGAGCTCCGCTCAAGCTGAATAATATTAATCTTATCATATAAAATTATAGTTTACACACCTGCGTCTCCGTTAAACTCAAGCTCAACGCCAGATTGAGCCTCTCACAGACGGACAGATACCTCGTAGTCTTAAACTTATTTTCCAGAGACACCAGCTGCTCATACGTAAACGCAGTTCTCGCCCTTCTAGGCTTCGTGCCTCCTTTGGAATCCCTCGAGGAAGACCCTTTTCCTTTCTTGGAACTTGAGCTGGTTGGGCTTTTGGGATCACCGTTTTCGTCCAGGTCTGATTGTGTGAGGATGTCATCGTCGAGGTTTGAAGTCTGGTCATCTGTTTCTAACTCGTCGGCTTCGATGTCCGAGTGTTGGAGGTGGTCTTTGACTGTAACAAGGAGAAGGGTTATGTTAGATGGGGGTGGTTTTAGCTGTTATTTGAGAGGGGTGTTTGATGCTCTGTGTTCACAGCAGCTGGTTAGAAAAAGTGTTCCACCCAACTGCCTGTAAGCCTAAGGCTAATAATTATGATAAGCTGATAATTGTGTTCTTTTTTGGCAATTATATCAGCTAATCAGTCAATTGACGTTATTTCCTGAAAAACAAAAGGAGAGCCCTTTTCTTTATTTTGTATTGATTCCTGAGAACTGATAAAGACAAGTAAAAGTTCAGAAAACTTAAGAAATAAGTAGTATATTTAAAACCATCGAAAAGGAAATTCTTCATTAAAGAAAATGCATCATTCCTCATACTTAATTATCCTCTTTTAAATACTCATTTATATTCTGAACTCTTAACAGATGTTATAAATAAAATACTTTTATCGCTTCCTCATAACGCCATTTTCATAAAAATATTCATGTTTTTCAGATGATATAATGGACATTTCCGTTTCCTTCTCCGTCGGCGCGTGTGGCTAGTGTTGCCAATGCGAAATAGTTTTAAAACGGCTATTAATTTTTAATGTGGTAACATTGGTAAGAAATTCGAAGTCCGGAAACATTAAAATATAATTTATGGTGGGACAGTTTTGTGTTTAGTAAAATGACTAAAATGCGAATTTTAATGGTAGACAGGATGAATAAATATTAGCGAAATTGGGCTGTGTGTTTTATATCGTTTAGATTCGAGTTTCGGAAGTCAAAATGGCGTCGTGATTGGTGCTAAACAGCGGTGATACGGCCGATTTACATGCAGAAAGATTTCAGTAAATATGTGTAAAGCAGTTAACAATCTGTTAATATTTTTAGAATGTTCTGGTGACGACATTACTACTGCTGCAGAAATTATATTTGACGATCTACAACAGGATATGAATAAAACCAAGGGGTAATTTATTGAATATAAACCGAGTCTTGGATGTATATATTTGCAACATATTAAATTGTAGTTGATAAGTTTATTTTCTATGACGGCAGGTTAGCGTAGGTATCACGCTATAAAAAAAACGTTTTTCTATGACTGACAAAAAAGCACTTTTGTAACAGTATTTTCAAGATACATGGAATATTATACTTTTCATCTGTGTAGCCTTTAAACAACTACTTACGTTAGTTTCGTTATATACCCGTCTAACCGGATGCAGATTAATACCAGTTTTTGACATGCAGCAACTGCCTATCTGACCACCACAAACACCTATCTATTATCAGACTTGCTATTCTTCTCAAATATTTTTGAAAATATTATACTTCATTAGAAACCTAATGAGCCAAAAAAATAATGTAAGGCACATCTTCTGATTGAAGAAAAACTCATAATTTCCCATTACTATTATTTCAGCTCATCCTCTATTATCGACTGAGAATACTTCTCGCATCACAAGCAAATAAAACACCCTATTGGAAAACATACTTATTAGAAAAGCAGCTATTCAGACAAGACTTAACCACCGCAAAACTTCACACGATAATCGTCAATAAAACGATGACAATAAAGTTTAGATTACAATACAATGTAAGCATGGGACAGTTGTTAAAACACCCTATTAGAAAATATACTAAGAAAACCTTCTTATTCTAAATACTGACTTAATCACCACACTGAATAAAACGATAATGATCAATAAACCGATGGTGATAAAGTTTAAAATACAAAGTATTGGAGTAGTCGTTTAAGATGTTTTTGATAAAGCCGGTGTTCCACGACACGTAGCGATAAAATAAGAAGCAGATGTTGTGACGACGGATATATTATAGTGCGCGTGCGACGGTCGATGTTCGGATTAAATACGTATTGTTAGGGTGGATAGTAGTGCAAGATAGGGATGGCTATATGACTGCTGGCTGTAAAAAGGAGGTTGTCCTAATTAAAACAACTTGCAGGACTAAATCAATACACGTACACGGACACAAATTCACAATCACCGAAGATAAGTATCCCGTATTTTCGTGATAATCAATTATTCTGAGCTCCCGATATTTCAACGCTGTTGCAAGATCCATGAATCACGGAATGACTGGAGAATGTGGGTGGATGGTAAATAAATGTTTACATACATTATGCGGACAAATAAAAATCACGGAAGATATCCAGTAAGTGACCGTGTAAGTTTAGTTAAAAACCGTAAAATTTAAATAAAATCAATCGTAGTATAGGAGCCCCTAATAATGTTTAACTTATTTTTATTATTTGTTGCTAAAGCGGCAAAACACACATTCTGTGAAAATTTCAACTGTCTACCTATTACGGATCATGAGATACCGCCCGCTGACAGACAGATGGACAGTCAGCAGAGGCTTTGAGGTCCCGTTGGTTACCCTTCGGGTACGGAACCCTAAAAAGGTAGTCGATAGAACTATCCCTCCTGATTGAGTATTCTTTCAAATTATACTGTTGAAAAATCATGAAACAATAGCTAACCATCGCTTACCATAGCTCCCACCTCCATGTACCACCGCCCTACCAATTCCTAAACAAATAAAGCGCATAGTTTAAGGAGCTCATTTGTCTGTCCATGACTTAAGTTGACTATTTGTCTGCGCCTGCGCCGCATACCTTGTTAATTGACTGCCGGTACAAAAAGTACTGACGCACTAATAGACAGCTATGGCTGTTTTTAAAATGGGATGCTGATTTACAAGCTGTAGGTATAGTGGGTGTTCTAATCATGAAAGATTGTTGTTTCGAAATGACGGTGTTTAATAATACAGGGTGTAAACCGATCCTTCACGAAGCCGTCAAGCAAGCATTTCGTTCATCAAACTAAGTAGAGAGGCCCAGTGGTGGCGGCCCCGACTTATAAACATTAAGTCGTCCCGCCTGTCGGGTTTGAACCCAGACAGGCGCATTACTTTGTGTAATTTATTTCATCACCACTGCTCTCAAAACGGTGAAGGAAAACATCGTGAGGAAACCGGCATGGCTAGAACCGAAAAATTCGAAGACATGGGACATCTACCAATCCGCACTGGGCCTGCGTGGTGATTATAGCCCACCCTCTCTATGAGAAGGATCTCATAGAGAGGAGGCCTGTGTCCCAGCAGTGGGAACAGTGGCTGATGATCATCAGGGTGTAAACCGACCCTTCACACAGCCGGCATCCAACCATTCTGTACATCAAACTAAGTAACTCTACGCAAAATATATTGCTGGGAAACGACCTTTTTTTTGGGTTGATAAATCACGTTTTGCTGTAGGAGTCAATGTAACACAATCAAAACATTGTGCTGATACATTGAATAGTACGGGGATCGTGGAGGTGTTTACAGTAAAGTTATAACATTCAAAACTATAGTACGTATTTAAAAATAAACATGTGAAAAAAAATGGAACTTTGACCTCTAACATGTCCGTAACTGGAAGGTATGGTCTAAAACAAAAAAAAATCGCGAGGAAAACAAATGCCTTTCGGCTTCTTGAAGGGTACTTTTACACCCTTTATAGATACTTCGTCAAACATCTGTCTAGGCTCTCTTTTGACGGTTGGGTAAGAGCCTTTTTCAGAAGGCAGTACTCCTGTGATCCGTGGCTAACGTGATCTGATACTGTGATCAGTGGAGACAAACCCCTCCTAGATACAGCCCGCATTGTGAAGAGGTTCCTGTCTACCACCACGGTAGCTTCGATCCTGCTACCGACTCCGGCGCGGCGGACCACTATTTATTATAGCTTGTAAGGACGCTAGCTCACCAAACTACTACATTCTGTCAAATTACTTTAATAGATTTTTAACTTTGTCGCTGAAGCTTTAGGCTCAAGGTTGATTGGGAGAATTTGACAGTTTCAGGTAGCTTGATGTGCTGGCGTCTGAAGTCTGCGTCAGCGTCTGTAGAAAGCCGGGGTTGCGGGACTATTCGAAAGAGATACCGTGGCCCCGGAACACAAAGGGCGATGAAGGAACATGGATGGGTTTTAGTCAGTAAAAGTCTGACACTCCCTCCTGCTCCGCCCAGAGCGGGAGAAGTCATTTGATGATTTCCCATCCGAAAAAAAAAAAAAAAAAAAGCGTCTGTAACTATAAAGAGGTAAAGTTTGAATATAGGGGTAATCTTTGGAAATTCTGATCCGATTTCGAAAATTCTTTCACTAATGGGAAGCAACATTATACCCGCATGTTTTAAGCTATTTTTAAAACGTTCTCATGAGATAATTTCCGACCATCCCGTGTAGCATGTCCAATTCCATCTCGATTCTACCAAGAATAGACAAAGCTATTTCTATACAACTCGACCTGTACTCTACCACGTTAGTACTTCATTCTAAACCCCCCCCCCCCCCCCCCCTATATATTATTTTATTAGTAGATAATTTATAAAAAAACAGCAGTTCAAAATGGAACGGTTGATTTATTTATAAATACCGATTAAAAATGTTCATATGGGATTCAAAATGATGTACTGATGAATACGTAGTAATGGTAATGCATGTCGCACTAGACATTAACAGTTAAATCACTATGAACGAAAAAACAACCACGCTGCCCTAGAGCTTGCACCAACAATCCAACACGTCATTACATACAAACAGCGTGTTTAGCTACATTATGACGTCACGGCGTGTCGCGCGCACCCCAGTGGTGGCGGGACCGCGGGACGCAACGCAAAGCCAGGCTTTACGCCGTGCTCCAAACACGCGTGTAAATCCACACGCTGTAACATGACGTGTTTACGTGTTGCGTGTAGGGGAAACTGTGATTTTAGTTGTAGAAATAAAATAATGTATTGGGCAAAACTGCCGTAGTATCAATGTATCTAAATATGTAACATAACATAACGCCTGTAATACCCGAAGGGTTAGAGAGGTTTACCTAATAGTACACCCACATTTCGCCACTGTAATAGGGGGCGAGTCTATTGCCATCAACCGGGCACAAATCCTGACCCAGTGGCTGCTACTGAAAAATGTCTAATAGAAAAGCCTAATAACACTTTGTCCGACCTGGGAATCGAATCCAGAATGTTATGCTAATATACCAACGAAGCAGTCTTATATAATGGGGTAGATGACACACCAATTAATTGAGATACTTTTTAAGAGCTGTCAAAACGCGGTTCTCTCATAGATTTTGTATGGCAATATCCAACTGTGACGTCACTGTTTATTCAACTCAATGACTCGACTATTTATTGATTTCAAAGCAACTAAAATTCGAATTTGGCAATTAATTGAAAATAAATCGGGTTTTTAGGCCCAAAATAAAGTGGTTTTTTTTAGAGATAGGTGTCTGGGAATTATTGTTTTATGGTGTCATCTACCCTATTCTATTCTTGTTAATAATATACAGGGTGTAAACAACCTCATCAGGAAGCCGTCAACCAAGCATTCTGTACATCAAACCAAGTAACTGTACGCAAAAATTATTGCTGGGAACTTGACTTTTTTTTTTGGGGTAAAAAATCATGTTCCGAGGTAGAAGTCAATGTAACGCACTCAAAACATTTTGCTGATGGATGGATTGAATAGGACGGGGGTCGTGAAGGTGTTTAGAGTAAAAAATTAACATTAAAAACTTGAATTTAAAAAAAAACTTGTCAATAAGTTGGAACTTTGACCCCCAATATCTCCGTAACTGGAAGGTTCCCAGGCATGGTGTAGAAAAAAAAAATATCGCAATGACGGGGAGAACAAGTGCCTTTCGACTTCGTTAAGAGGTTTTTTACACCCTTTATAATCATCATCATAATCCTGGATCAAACGACAGTTACTCGTAAGTACATAGACAAAGACATGTGACACAGATCGTCATACACATTTACAGACACGCATGCACCTATAAGTTTTAATCCTTATAATACGAGTCACTCTCTGCTAATATTATTTTATCTGTGTACTCTACTTCGTAATTGGCATTAATTTTATGTTTATTTTTTGTCAGCCGTGAGGCTACCTTTTATAAAATAAATAAGTAAAATTCAATACAGATTGCAGCATATAGGGAAGGCTCCTGATAAGTTACCTGTTACTATAGTGTCTTAATCGCATTATATGAGAGGGTATCCCTCTCTCAAGATTGTGATAGTGCTCAATTCGACGTTAAGATTCCACCCCTGACATTGAGGCTATCGTTTTATGTGTCCCTATAAGAACACTTTAATGCATATCCTCTTTGAAGATTAGGAACCTGTAGGTAGGTGTACGCATCGCCTGTTGAAGCCAAAGATATTTGTGATGAGAATTGAAATACAAGGCGAAACAGAAGAATTTATTTACCTGTCTACTTTAGATGATAAATTGTTTATTGTATACCTGATATGGTTAGTGTGTGTCATGTTATAATATTAACAAATATATTTCACACTTTGCCCTTAGCATTGCTGCTCTTATAAAATATATCATACATGCTCAGTTCTACCTCTAGCTACGTTTTATTTCCTCGTATTTTAGTACCTGGGTGAAAATAGAGAAAACAATTTTTCCCAGCTAAGAGCTACAACGATCTTTGGCCCCCGAAAACCCCTATATTGCCACTTTCATCGAAATCGTTAGAGCCATTTTCGAGAACGTGATTAGAAATATACAATTATGGCTCATTTAGTGGTAGAACTGGTAGATAGGATAGTAACTTTTATTAGGTGGAAAGGCAATTTTTGTAGAAATAGAATGAGGTACAAGACACTTTGTATCGCGCTGAAATATAACACCAATCTACCTTACCTACATAATACTTCATAACAAAGTGATAATGACCTTTACCTTGACTAGAAAATATATTTTTAATTGACGTGGGCGTTTATACGTACTAAAATAAAGACAAAGAAAATTGTACACCTCCTTGTTAAGATATCCGAGATCACAAGGCCAGTCTAGTTAAAAACAAGGAATAAGTATATCCGCTGCGGTCAGTGACCGCTTGAGGCCTGTGTTTAATCAATATATTCTATGATATGACTAGTATCACAGCATAGAAAATGTCATCTCAGTTAATCAAGGCTGTGATTGCTAACACAATCAACAAATCAATGTGAAAATAAAATGATTACGTCCTGGGGGTCTAAAATGGACGCTTTAACAAAATCCCTGTACCTACACTACGCGCTAGCATAGTAGGACTGAAACGTTTCAGTGTCACTAGCTATTATAGATCTTACTACAGCGGGAAAAGATACAATTTCCCCTAATCACAGAGAGGAAGGAAAATCAGAAAAACCCCTAATTAAATAATCATTATTCTGGATGTAACAATATCAATCGTTACCCACTCTAACGTGGGTACGAACAAGGGTGCCATATTCCCCCAACCTCCCCAAATCCCGCCGAGGAAAGGCACTTGTAATCGAGAGGGCTTTATTAATTACAAACTTGGACCGCAACCACCCCACTCTACTCACACACCCCTACCACCCCCAAAACCAACGCATTACCATCCCTAATACCTGTTTACTAAGGTTAAAAATCCCATAACGGATCCCCATTAACCCAACCCAGTCTTATCTCTTGGGCGTAAGCGTCAACAGTGAGGTGGATTTAATTCGGAGGATTTTGAACTTAATACAGTAAGATACAGGATCGTTTTTCGGTTGTTGTGGGTCATCAAACAAAGCTCATCAATTTGTTAAATGAAGAAAATGGAGATGTGTAATTTAGGAAGGATCTTGGTCGGTTGGCTCTGCAATGTGTGCCGTGTTCAGTTGTTCTCAGTTATGTCAGTAACGCGAAACATTTGTTCTTAACTAGCTTCTACTTAGAACGTCTCAGGAAGATTTTAACGGATTCAAAATGACGTCTAATAGTAGCGGATTTCAGTGGGTAACTTTCAGGATTACAGTAACGGTTTATAAACAGCCATTATCCCAATTCATTTGTGGTCGGCGCAGCATGTCTTCTTCTTCCATATTCTCTATTACTCGTCATCTCATCAGACATCTCCTTTCTAGCCATATCATCCATCACACAGTACATTCATCGTTTCTTTGGTCTTCCTCTACTAGGGTTTATAAACGTGTTGAATAAAAACAGGTTGCTTTTCAGCTCTTCAAACACCATCTGTTCAGTGAACCTTTTGACATAGGAAATGTTGATGGCGAAAGGTGCACTGTGGACATTTAAATAATGTTTATAAAATACATATAAATAGATGATGAACAAAGTGAATCGTGTGTGAAGAGTACCACTCTATTCCACTCTTGAAATAATGAAAATATATTTGTGGAAAAATGCAAGAAGGGAGTAATTAACGAACATAGAATAGAATAATATTTATTTGCCTAAAAACATGGTATTAAAAGATGGTCAAATACAAAAGAAAACAAGAGCATACATGTTTTTGCTTTACAGTGATAAGCGTGCAAAATTTTCAAGACAATTATTTAACATTTACTGTCAAAGAAGTCTTTGACACTATAAAAACTACGACTACACAACCATTCATGCAATTTATCCTTAAATGAACCTACATTTAGCATTCTGAGGTTACTTGGTATCTTATTATATATACCTACGCACACACATAGATTTACAACTTTTATTATATTTAGCTAGTCTTGGAAGGCAATCCAGAACTACACACATCAAAAATGTCTAGGGATCAAGCATTTTTATGCGGATTTCTTGAGATTGAGATGTGGCTTTGTAATAAATTTATGATTTTATAAATTTATATGGATCCTTTTTGGTGCATTTCATAATTTGAATCAGGAACTCTCAATCAAATTCGAGTAAAAGATGAAAATAAGCTGTCAATATTTTCCCTATAAAAACATACAACGCATTGAAGACATTATTAGTGCTACTGTTTCCCTACTACTGATTAAAACCAACGTTATTATGGAGCGGCGACGTCATTTAAGCAGGGAAGAAATGCTCAGAGCCGTGGGAATGATAGAAGCTGGTTCCCGGCAACGTACTGTAGCTTTAGCTCTGAATACAAGTCAGAGTGTTATCAGTCGACTTTGGACACGTTACCGAAGCACTGGTACCGTGGCTGAGCGCCATGGAGGACGGTATCGCTGCACCACACGGAGACAAGACCGATACATTCAAATCTTAACTCGAAGAGCTCCAACAATAACCGCCATGATGTTAGCCGTGAGGCTTCATCACTCTTCAGGGAACTTAATTAGCGACCAAACAGTCAGAAACCGCTTGCATGAAGTGAACCTTCATTCCCGAAGACCGCTACGGGTACCACCTATAGCAATGCACAATCGTAGGATTCGATATCAATGGGCTCTTGAACACAGAAATTGGGCAGAAGAACAATGGCGTTTCGTGTGCTTTTCTGATGAGTCTCGTTTTGGTATGAGACCGGATACAAGACGTATACGACACTGGAGAACCCCTGGACGCCAACAGCGATTAAAATCCTGCCAGGAAGTCCATCCTTATAGTGGTGGAACCATCATGGTATGGGCGGGTATTTGGATCGGCGGAAGAACTGAGTTGATTTGGATCAGAGGCAACCTCAACGCTCAAATTTATGCTGAGACGATTGTATCAGACGTCATCGTTCCTCTACAAGTGCAAATCGGTCCCTTATTTCAGTTAATGCATGATAATGCACGACCGCACACCGCAAGAGTTGTAAGACAGACTCTCGCCGCAGCTAACATCAATGTCCTGCCCTGGCCTGCTCAGTCGCCAGACTTGAACCCGATTGAACATGCATGGGATATGCTACAGAGAAGAGCTCTGCCGAATATGGAGGGTATCCAGTCGCAAGAAGACCTTTTTTTGTTGTTGCAACGAACATGGGCGGCCATTCCACAGCGTGATTTGGATGAACTCATTTTGAGTATGCCAAACCGATGTTCTTGTGTTGTTAGTGTTCGCGGTAGAAACACGGATTATTAATTGTTTAAGTTACCCAATAAAATTTTAAAGAAAACTGTTATTTCAGTCTTTTTTTCGAACTTTAATGTTAGTGGTTCAAATGTCAAAAATCCCTTTATTAGGAAAATGGCAAATTTCTTTATTAATGCAAAGGTGACTTGGTTTATCGTTACTGTGACAAACGAAAACACTTTATTTGATGAATCCTTAAAGAAAATTTTAATTAATATCAATCAGGAGAAAAGTTATTGCAAAAATATATGTTGATCCCTAGATACTTTTGATGTGTGTAGCTTATGGGGGTCTCGTCACGGTTACGAGGATGGGCATGGGCATGGCATGGGGTACAATTATATTAACAATTATGGGATTACTGCTAGCCTGCTACACAAATTATATTCTACTAGCGACTAGCCCCGGCTCCGCATGGGTGCAATTTACTCATGCGACGTCACCTTTCGGGTGTAAGAATACCCTTTCTTTCGGAGATTAGAGAGTACCTACATAACTATTACATATATACGAATATAGTGCTGACAGTCAATTTTTAGATAGGGTGAATTTCAAGTAGGTATATCCATGCCTATATACTTGAAAAATTCACTCAGGTTTGGATATGGACTGTGAGGAATACCGAAAAATTGGTACTAAAAATTGGTAGATTTTGGAAAAAAATATTTTTTCACCGTTTGGATTATGGATCAACTGATGGAAATTAATGCAGATTAAGACAAGTAAGCAGATTTAGGTTTCATCAAAGTCAGGCCGAGATTCCTTTGAGTATTTTTTGCTATTCCTCATAGTATTGACTAGAAAAGTTCAACCTGTAAATTGAGAAGATTGAACGAGTCCTAATAGTGTTGCGGATCTTCACAACCGCCATCTAAACTTTTTCTAACTTTGCAAATCACAATATGGCGTGAAATCAGCTAACTATCTGCACGAAAAGAATGTGAGACGTTTTTATCAAAGTGTCAATTTAACGTTGACGAAGAAGCCATTTTAAAGCTATAAGACACGGTGAATTTAAGTGTAACTAATTTGGTAAAAATACTCCTGGAATAACACATTCGATTGAAAATACTTAGGTTATACGACTTGAGCCAGACTCGTCACACAGTAAGTGCCAGAAGGCGGGTGTCGTCGCGCAGGGAGCCCTAGAACACGCTGGGGCGACAACCTAGAGACGTTTGTGAGAGATTGGCCCGAGAAAAACGCATGGAGAGAAGCGTGGAAGTCTATGGGGGAGGCCTTTGCCCAGCATTGGGACAAAAGAGAGTAAGACACAAAAAAGAAACTACTTGATTACCGAGAGGCTTCTCTAGCAGAACGAAGTGATGTGTGATTTTTTTCGACCTTTCTGTAACATTTTGAAAACAATTCTCTCTAAAATTGAAACGTCGTGAGGTTGAAACCATCTGTAAAATGCTATAATTACATAACTTTACAAAAAACTAACAAACACACAAATATTAACTGTGTAAAACTGTAGCTACAATCAAAACGATTAATCAGATATTTACCTAAATAGGCATAGGTTTAGTTAAAGTTACCTACCTACAGACACTTGATCGGTTTATAATCAACATTATCATTTGTCACGACTTTTCCCATGTTAGGCTCGGCATCCAGTCTTACCGAATGCAGCTGAATACCAGTATTTAACATTAAGTCCATTATCATCAGCATTTACTAAAATAATAAAAGCACCCCTTTACTTTATATTCACAACAAGCTTTAGGCATTCGCACGTAATTCCAGTGCCGCAATTAAAAAGTCAACGAACAGTGTTGCCAACATTAAGCCCCTTGTTAACACTCGCGACACTTCCGGTTACACCGGAAACATGGCTGCTGTAATAATTTTCAATGTTTCTGCACGGAAAAGTAATAGATTTTTGTGAAATGTTGTGGATTTTATAGGATTTTTGGAATATATTGTTATTTTTATTGATATTTCTATAATTCTGTGCTTTTGAAAGTTTCACGTAATGCAGGTTATGTTATTGGGATTCACCACTATAACGTCTTACCCAGTTCTTACTGGATTATGAAAGTCTTGATAGGCAGTCGCTCCATGTAAAATACTGGTATTCGGCTGCGACAGGAAGCTGAACCCAGCACTGTTGGGAAAAGACTAAGCAAATGATGATCCGTGAATTAGCCATGAATTTCATTAACAGAATAAAACATCGTTATATGGAGCCATCTTGTTTGATACTACCGCGCCAATCCAGGCCCTGTCAGTTAGCCGAGTACCTTATCGCTACAGTGAACTGACTAATGAGAAATTCCTAGTATCTCAAGAACTATCAGACAGATTGGAGGTAGGCTATACTTAGGTCGTTTAGGTACGTAAATAAGACTTTATGGGCCTTTTTCACGATGCCCGAATATAATAATTTATGAATTTGTTCGATACTAGCTGATGTCCGCGGCTTCTTCTGCCCGCAAATTATATACTAAAACCTTCCTCTTGAATCACTCTATCTATTAAAACAACCCGCATCAAAATCCGTTGCGTAGTTTTAAAGATGTAAGCATACATAGGGACAGACGCGGCGGACGACTTTGTTTTATAACAATAATATGTAGTGATGATAGTGAAGTAGAGGCCTACTTACCGAATAAATTCAGAAATGGAACAGAATTTGTATGAAATTATCTGTGATAGTAAGTTAACGAGAACTTAATTGTAGGTGGTGAAAAAGGCCCCGATAAGAAGAAATTTCGTGTTATTATTATTAGAGAATCTTAACCCATTAATAAACAAGAGCGAGTCGGACTCGCAAACCGAGGGTTCCGCACAAACTTTATTGAATGAAAGGTAAATTGCGGTTTACGATTTATGACGTATTAAAAAAAACTACTTACTACATCTCGTACAAACCAATTTTCGGTGAAAGTTTACATGGTAATGGACATCATATATTTCTTTAGTTTTATCATTCTCTTATTTTAGAAGTTACAGGGGGAGGGACACACAATTTACACTTTTTTTTCAAAAAAAAAAATATTTCAATCCTTTTAGGATCATAATTGCACACAATTGAAAAAAAAGGAAAAATTATAAAATGTATGATGTATAAAATGTATGTTATGAACTGCCAAAGTTATAATATATAAATAATAACATTTATTTATTTACTCAAAAAAACAAGGCATAGTACACGTTAAAATACAGTTTCACAAAAAAAGTACTATATCTACAAACGTGTGGGTGAGCACTGTTCTCCTAGCTAGGTTATGAAAACCTGTGTTAAGGAGATGCAGTCCAGTCCCCTAAGGTTTAATGATATAAAGGTTACATAGTGCTTCCGCTGTTACTGCTGCAATTTCGGAGTACTCGTATTGAGTTTGACAAGTATGTTATGAACGTTTTATTAAACGTCAATATGAAATAATTAGGTAAAAAGTGTGTGTGTGTGTGTGTGTTTGTGTGTGTGGGCAGATCTGTGTGTGTGTGTTTTTGCTTGTTCATGTGCACCACTTATGTTAGAATTCTTTCAGTTTCGTCATATGACTTGTTTTGGAGGTACGATTGCACAATCTTTTTACATTTGTAATACGGTAGTCCGTAGTTGTGACACTCTTCGTTTATTTTGTTATACAGGAACGGACTAAGGAAATGAAAGATTCTTTTGACAAAAGTTGAACGTACTCGCGGCAAGGTGCATATCCCATCTTTTCGGCGTTTACTACGTTTTTTATTTTCTATAATTCTGTATGGGGTTTTGCGGTGTTGCAGAATGACTGTTTGTAGTATAAAGTGTTGCCGAACATTGCAGTCATTGTATAGTTGATCGGTTGGATACAGAATAGGACGGCAAGTGGCTACTTTTAAAATGGCCCTATGTGCTACTTCTAGCGGCTTGAGGGTGGTTTTAGCTGCGCCGCCCCAATAGGAAATGCAATATGTTACAATTGACAGGCAAAGTGCGAAATAGACATTACGTATTACAGAGGGATTGGCAATATACCGAAGAGTTTTAAATATGTATATCAGTTTGCGAACCCGTCCAGTTAATAAACCGATATGAGACTTAAAATTGAGATTCTTGTCCAAGATTACTCCCAGGTATCTGATGGTTTTTTTGCTTCAGGTTAAAAGAGCCCTGTATTTATTGATGACAAGTGTGAGCTTTAACAAAAATTGGAGTCTGTGGTTGAGAGATCGAGCTGTTAGAGTAAGTCAGAAATTTGGTTTTGGAGGAATTAAGGGTTAGAGTGTGGCAATTAAGCCAATTTAACACAACTCCAAAGCCAATCTGAGCTTGATGCTCTAGTTGCGACCAGGAATCTGCGATGAAGGTTATTGCGGTGTCATCTGCAAATGATATTACCTTGGCATTAACAATACTGAGATCACACAGGTCATTAATGAAGATTAAGAAAAGAGTGGGGCCCAAGATGCTTCCTTGTGGTACCCCATAGTGAATAGGAAGCTCGTCGCTGTTAGGGCCATCGATCCTGACCTTTTGCGAACGAGTTCAGAGGTAACTTCGGAAAAGGTCCAGTTGTGGCCCCCTGACGCCTATTTTCTCAAGTTTGATTAAGAGTGTGGCAACGGAAACAGTGTCGAACGCTTTCGCGAGATCTAGAAATATTGTAAGGACCTTTTTATTTTTATTATCTATGACAAAACTGGTTAGGTCATGAACTGATTTATTTTTTCGAAAGCCATATTGTTGTTACAATGCTCCAGGTATCTAACCAATCTTTTGTTTATCAACCGTTCAAGGACTTTGGACAAAGCACAACAACTATAGGACGATAGTTATTCGGCAAAGTTCCGTCACCCCCCTTGAAGATTGGATAAATTATTGCCTTTTTAAAAGAAGTTGGAAAAACAGCTGTTTTAAAACAAATATTGAATAAATGGCATAAAACCGGTGCCTGAGAGGAGGAAAATTTCTTTAGTATTAAAGGTGATATGCCATCCCAACCTGTAGCCGCGTTTGCTCTCAATGAATTTATGGTGGATATCATTTCTTCTGGGTCAGTTCTATCCAAGACAAAGGATGAACTTGGTTTCGAACTGTTTTGTGAGACAGATGGTTGTTGTGAGGCCCTCGTTTTTGTGACGTCATCTGCAAGTTTCTTGCCAATATTGACAAAAAAGGAATTCACATTGTTACATGACTGCGTGGGTGTGGGTGATGAGGATAGAAATTGCGTGGATGAGTGTGTAGTTTTCGTGGTGTTTGTTATTCGCTTTATGGTGTCCCAGAGTGATTTTGGGTTATTGCTTGCTTTGCTGAGTTTTTTCGCATGGAAGAGCCTCCTCGCCTTTTTAAGAATTTTTGTACAAAAGTTTCTGTATCGTTTGTAGGTAACATTTAATGTTTCGTTATCCTCCGTGAGGTTTCTGTGCATGGCATCTCTGTTTCTCATGCACCGTAGCAAACCGGGAGGGAACCATGGTCAGTCACCGTAGAATCATAGACAAATGTGAGTGCCGGTGACTTTGTTTTTTAGAATAATATGGTCCAGTCAATTTTTGCCCCTGGTTGGGAGGGTATGTGCTGGGAGAAAACCATGGAAAGCGAGGCAATTGAAGTACTCGTGGAACCGTATATCAAGAGAAGAAGGTTTGATGTCGAGATTTAAGTCACCTGCTATCACAACCGTTCCGAGGCTATGGAGCGACGTAAGTATGCTATTGAGGGCCGAGAGGAAGTTATGTATGTTGTCTGTTGACGGTGAACAATAGATACAGAGTAAAGCCACGTCAGGGTTATTTTTTATTATTAATCCCGAAGTAGATTGGTACAGGTCTGGGTCCTCACATACCGCTAGAATTTCTGACTTAATATAGACCTCGACGCCATCACTTTGGTTTATGTGCTTGGTTGTTTTAAACACTGTATAATTTGGAAGAATCAGAAGAATTGAGTTACTAGAACATTGCAGCCAACATTCGGTCAGGACTATTACGTCACAGTCAAGTGAAATACGATGCATTAGAGTTTGTAAGTTTATGAAGTTACAATTTATTGATCGAATGTTTTGTGTGAAAACTTTTAGGTTTTTGTTTTGATTGATCAAATACGATTGCGTTTGTTCCGGGGTGCATGTATGCGTCACTGATTCATCGATGTTATTGATTAGGTGAGTTGCGTTATTAGCCATTTGTAAAAGATTTTTGATTAGACTTTGGAAGTGTCTCTCGTGCAAACTATTCAGTTTAGAAAAAAATTATATTAGAAACCTCTATATTATTTTTAAAGACCTATCCATAGATACCCACACATATGGGTTAGATGAAAAAAATTGTTGAGTTTCAGTTCTAAGTATAGGAAACCCCCAAAATGTATTGTTTTTTTTCTATTTTTGTGTGAAAATCTTTATGCGGTTCACAGAATACATCTACTTACCAAGTTTCAACAGACCTTATAGTTTCGGAAAAAAGAGGCTGAGGACGGACAGACAGACATGACGAATCCATAAGGGTTTCGTTTTTTGCCATTTGGCTACGGAACCCTAAAAAGAAAATGCTGTTGGCTATCGTTTAAGCTTATGTAAAAGTTAAAGTCAAACAGTTGGACAAAGACTAACCTATTTTAAACGTATTTAATTGAATGGAAAAGTCAAAAAAAGTTGGGACTGACAAAAGCGTTTCGATACCTTACGTCAGTCCTATAACACTTCCCATTTAATACAGGTGAAAGCCGTTGTTCGTTGTCGAAATAAATCCCATAGCTAGAACAAATCAACTTGTCAAGGCGTCTGTGCTTCTAGCACCCAACCGTAATTATTAATTATAAAGACTTTAAAATAAGTTGCAAAAATATTTTCTCCGGCCAATTAACTTTCGTGCAAATTGCACGTAGCGTTATAAAATGCCAATTCACGTTTAAAGACAGTAATGTTCGTTTTATTACTGTTTATTGCTGTGCAAAAACTTGACAGAAGCGTTTTTATGGCTGACGATGAAACAGGCAAAAAATTTAATAAGGCCAGACTTGTTATATCCAGAGTAGATTAAAAAGAGCTAACAGTTTTGTTATACGATGCTGGTAATTATTGCTTTCACTGCTTTTTTAGGAATAGCCCGCCACACTACATCCAAACCACTGTATTTCCTGAAAGCCAGAATCAACAGTGGCGACCATCAGAAAAGCGCCGAGACAATGAAGCTCGACGAAGTTCCAGGAATTTCAAAATCAGAAAAGTATAGCGGAGGAGTAGAAAAAATATAATTTCCGCTGCCCTTCATATCAGCAGGATTTGCTTTGCTTTGCTTTCACTGCTTGCATTGGACACTGGCATTTCCATTCCATTCTCATCGACTGGTTTCCATACCATACACTCCTACAGGCCAACGTATCAATCAAGTAGGAGGACCCCAAACCGAATCTGATCTAACTGAATCCCAATATTGATCAAATAGACGACGCTTTCGTCAGCGCTCATCAGGGGGTCTGAAATGCCCGCTTTAACAGAATCATAATATTATGAATCACGTTATAATTCTTAAAATGGTCACAGACGCAGTTAATATTATGAATTGTGACCATGTTACGATTTTTTACATAATTCGTATAAGTATCTATAAGTTAAGCTATAAAAATAAATCCCTATTTCACTCGGCTGG
Source organism: Xestia sexstrigata (assembly GCA_941918905.2). Taxonomy (NCBI): domain Eukaryota; kingdom Metazoa; phylum Arthropoda; class Insecta; order Lepidoptera; family Noctuidae; genus Xestia; species Xestia sexstrigata. The sequence continues at coordinate 13,214,696 of OW799222.2, forward strand.
ACCGATTTCGTTAATTCTTTTTTGTTGCGTTTGTTACTGTCAGGAGAAGGTTCTTAGGTAGGTAGGGTAGAGTAGTAAGGAAAAGTGCATTGCAACGCACAAATAATCCTATTAAAATTCTGCGACAGCGGCCATTTTAGACCCCCAGGTCTTCTCGGATTCAGTTGTTAGGGAGTGCAGAATTAGTAAGCTAAGACTTCTAAAGACACCTGAAACTGCTCTATCAAAGGTTTACCGATACATTGTCAAACTTAGAAGAATTTGACTTCAAATTCTTCTGGCCCATTGAACAAAAGTTTGCTGTACAGAGCAAACGTTCAACTCAACCTAAGTGATCCTTTGACAGAATTGAAACTGTGCTACTCCTATTAAAACTCTTGACATCTTCCTATTAACTGCTTGACTACCACCGATAATAACCATACCCAAAATACTCCTGTCCTTCATACGCATATTTATAACCAACAATCTCCAAAATAAATGACACCGGTATAATATGACATGGGCGCGTTCATCTGCACCGGACTACCAAAGCGTCCACCCGGACTTAAAGGCCCGAAAAATAAGCCAATCCTAACCCTAAACGCTTTCAAAATTTATGTCCGCCTCTTGACCCTCACAACGCCTTATTCACCTTTTATTTTTATTTGAGTGAGCAAGGAACAAATCTTAGCGCAAAAGGGATAATAAAATAATCGTTAGATTCGTTTAGACGACTCTAATTTCACGGATTGCTGCGCAAAGGGACGTTCGCAATGTAGGGTTGAGTCTATCACGCTCTTTCTCGTTGGGGGTGGTATGTCTGTCTCGCTCTCTCCCCGTCCAATCGCCGGGAGTGAGTTGCACAACTTGCAGACTTGCCTCTCTTATTTTTCCTTGTTTGCGGGTTTGTATAGGAAGTTTTTTTCCGCGGTGGAAATGTTTTCGTGGATATCGGAGTTTATTTTAACAAGTTCGTTCGATGTCGAATATTTTATTTTTTTTGGATTTTTAAAGAGTTATTGGCGTCTTCTGAATATTGGTAGCACATACGTTTTTTGACGTAAGGAGAAAAATAAAACAAACAAAGAAAGCAAAGCTAAGAATACCTACCTACTAACTTTTGACAGTTCTATCCTCAAGCAATTTTTGACTTTTACTCAAACAAACACTTGTTTGACTTGTGTGACTTGTTTAAATGTAGATACGGATGTAAGTCTTCAATATAGTGACGAAAACAAATGAAAGCTTCCCAATGGACGATATATTTCATGACAAAAACTCGTCATAAAAATCTAAGGTACCTTAAAAGTACATGACGTATCAAAACCCTCTCGATGCTCAACCGATAGTCCATCCGACTGCACAAATCGGCTACTTCCTGTTATCCAGCGCCGGCGCAAATCGCATAAGAGCTGGTCAAAGTACGTAATAGATCAATGGCTATCGGGTATCTCATCTAAATAGAACGGCTATCAAATCGGCCCTAAAGCCCACGCGCGCGAATTTTACGCTTGATGCAAGATGGGGTTGACGAGGAATCATATTATAGAGTTTACGAGTATACAGACGATACTTGGATGACAACATACATTATATTTAGTACCTATATCTACGTATCTACTAAGTATTCTTACTATAATAATAATAATATATCATTTAATTCAGGTAACAAAAGACCCATATCATATACAGGCTGGAATTTTGTAATGCCACCTGGAGGGAAAGTACTCTTAATACTGCAGATAGAAAATTTTACTCAAAGGAAACATTCCTTTATTTTTGAATAGAAAGCAAACTGCATTCAAAGATTTTCGAAAATTCTCCTCTCTCCACACCCGGGAATCGAACCGGCTAAAATCTGAAAAAATTATACCCTGTACTTTTATTGCATCGATCGTTAGGGTCAATTATAAGAATGAAATCTCTCTAACAAACATGATAAATTAAATGAAAGGAAAACCAGGAAATTTGAAGTTACAAATTCAATGAGTCAAGTTAAAGCTCTATAACTAACATCCATCTTTTGTAATGCAGACTCCTTTGCGACATACTCGTAGCTGCGTGTATGAGGTAATTTAAATATGGAATGTTAGATTATAATTTGAAAATTAGATTGTCACAGTTGTTATTCACATTTGATTGTTTTTACAACTCATTTCACATTTTGTCTCACGGTGAAAATGGCTTATCAAGAACAGTTTGATTTAATGGAAGCTTATTTTTTAAATAACAAAAACGTGAATCTAGCTCTGCGGTGGTATGGAGAGAGATATCAAGACCGACAGGCACCAACTCGGTTCGTATTGAAAAGATTGGTAGAAAATTTAAAGAATACGGGTGGTTTCAAGAAGAGACGGCAAACTATTCAGCAAAACTATTTCGATTTTAAACTAGATGTTTTAACATACTTTGAATCATTTCCGAAGGCTTCAAGTAGAGATGCTGCCGATGAATTAGGAACAACCCACACTCGCGTACTTAAAGTGCTGAAAAAGTATAAGTATAAATGCTATCGTGAAAGTCGGTTGGTGCAAAAATTGCATATTGGGGATCGTGAGAGACGATTTCAATTTTGTGAAAACATGCTTGGAGAAATTGACCGAAACCCTAATTTTTTGAGTAACATTGTATGGTCTGACGAAACCAACTTCAGCAATAATGGCATGTACAATCGCCGCAATAACCATTATTGGTCTCGAGTGAATCCTGTTCGTGTTCATGGAACTAACAATCAAGTAAGATTTTCTTTCAACGTTTGGTGCGGAATTATGAGAAATAATGTAGTGTTAGTCCACGTGTACGAAGGTCATTTAAACACTGTCCAGTATATTGAAATACTGGATCTCTTAGGAAACGAGTTAAATGGTTTCCCCGAGGAAGAGCGAAACCAAATAATTCTACAGCAAGATGGTGCTCCAGCACATAACAGCAGAATCACTACTGCCTACATTAGGTAATACCCATTTTAATACCTGGATTGGTACAAACGGCACAATCAGATGGCCTGCGAGATCGCCAGATCTCACCCCATTAGATTTTTTTTTGTGGGGATATGTAAAAAATCAAATTTACATGAAATCTTATGCGAATGACAACGAGTTGTGAGTTGAAGTTCAGAATACGATTTATAATATTCACCACAACACTTTATTAAAGGTTACTAGAAATGAATTCGTTAAAAGAATAAATTTGAGTATCTAAGAGAATGGAGCCCGTTTCGAGCCTAATTAGTTAGTTTACCATTTTTTGTAAATAATTAAATTAATTTAAGATTTCCTGGTTTTCCTTTCATTTAATTTATCATGTTTGTTAGAGAGATTTCATCCCTATAATTGACCCTAACGATCGATGCAATAAAAGTACAGGGTATATTTTTTTCAGATTTTAGCCGGTTCGATTCCCGGGTGTGGGAGAAGAGAATTTTCGAAAATCTTTGAATGCAGTTTGCTTTCTATTCAAAAATAAAGAATGGTTTCCTTTGAGTAAAATTTTTTTACTTTCCCTCCAGGTGGCATTACAAAATTCCACCCTGTATACCATAAATACAGACTAACATACATATTTATATAAACTACAAAAACCTAATTAAATTATTGTACACGAAGAGACGGCGTCATGTTGCGCTGCGTGGTGTCACTATAACTATTTACTATTACTATACTATACTTTACTTTACTATTACTACTTTTTTTATAAATGCGAAACTTTGTTAGGATAGATGTTTGTCTCTTTCACGCAAAAAGAGCTGAATGGATTTGGATGAACTTTGGAACACAGATAGTTTATAAACTGGATTAACACATCTAGGATACTTTTTATACATTAGTACGTTTCCGTGTTACACTTACCGAACTCTACGAAGACGCAGGCATAAACTAGTTTCCTTTGAAGTGTTTTTGAAGAACCCTCGGCTCAACGGCGAAAATTGTAAATCGTGTATTTGTTTTGCCATTCAGCAAACTGGTATAAGTAGGTACTTTTTCGGGTCATAGTTTTTTTCTCAACAAGTCAGATCCATTAGTTCTAACCAAATACTATATTGGAACTAAACTATTGAGATAAGTACATGCAAGCCGTATGCAATAGTAATACAAAATGGCGAACTTCCATGCAAACTTTTATACACTGTTTAAAGAAATAAAGGGAAAAGTCATACAAGTGGTTTATGGGATGAACTAAAGAAAATCTTTCCTTATTGCTCTCATTCGTTTCAAAAGACATTTTGAGCAAAATTCCAAGTTTCTAGACAAATTGGTTTAGGTTATATTTAAAAGAGATAGTCATTCATCTCTAACATTAAAACGCAAGCATGGTGTCACATTATTTTTACACAATCCCGAATATTGTTTAATGACTAAAACGAAATGAAATCGCCTGTTAACCCCGGTCAGTCAGGAAGGCATCAAACTGTCATCACACCGCAGCTGTGGCGACCTCTGCAGCGGACAAACTGATTTATTTGCACTGCGATATACAGCGCCGGGCATCTGTTCCACCGACGGCGAAGAAGCGACAAATTATTAGTTATTTTATCGTTCGTAAAGATTGCAGGTCGCGAGTTAATAAAACAAATAGCATAATAGCTTAATTATTAGTCCATAGAAAACAGATTTAAGCACATACCTATATTATTACTTGTTCGCTGACACCGACGTGACGTTGACGTTTACACCGTCACCGATAACAACGTCATCATTTGCCTAGCCTTTCCCCACTATGTTATGGTCGGCTTCCAGTCTAACCGGATGCAGCTGAAAACCAGTATTAAACGTGGGCATTTTGACCCGAAAGGCGATTTACTGGGTAATGCTTGGCAAGACTTATTTCAGACTTTCGGGTTCTCACTACTCGTAAAGACTCTCTAGTAAGAGAGATATCGGTGACTGTTCACGCCGCCGGCTGCGGCGAGTAAGTACTCTGTCAATAAAACAACTCGTTTTTAATTGCTAGGTCTAATCGCTTTCCGCTGATAGTAGGACATAATTATTATGCCCTACCCGCTTCAAATCCAAATCCACCAACCAAATCGCTCTCTTGTCTGTCTGGCAGAAAAATATAGCTTCCTTTGCTTTGTAAAATTAATAGATATGTTTATATTACATGAATTAGATGTTTTAAATACTTTGTCGTATTTTTAGTTCAACGTTTTAGCTGTTAAGAGGTGCTTTATAATTATGTGTTTTATGTTGTAAACATCCCAAATTATTATTTCCAAATAATAATTTGGGATGAACCAACGAATAATCTTCGCTAGCTCCTCAAGCTCATTGGCTGTACCCTTTTCCATTCTTAGTTCTTTTATTTAATTATTGCATTATCAGGCTAATTAAAAATTATAGGGGCTCAAATGTTAATAGTTCCTACCCGATATGGACAAATAGTAAACTAACTTACAATAATAACTAATTACTAACTTACAAGACAGAAAATAAAAACTCAAATATAACAGATTTAGCTGACAGCTGTCACTTTAATCAAGTGAACACACCGGAATAAGCTCGTGTTTACGAGATTAAGCAGATACAGGCTAATACACGCTAGAAAATACGCTAGTCTGAAACCGATCTAAGCAGGTTAAGACTCTTTATAAGCCCGCGACACAATTCCCAAACCACTGCAACTCTGAAAGCCAGAATCAACAGTGGCGACCACCAGAAAAGCGCCGAAGCAATGAAGCTTGACGAAGTCCCAGAGAAACAGTGTAACTGTTTTGGATTTCACAACAAAATTAATCAGAAAAGAATAGCGGAGGAGCAGGAAAAACATAATTTCCACCTCCCTCGGTATCATCAGGAGACAGAACAAAACAAGGCCAATAGACACAAAGGTACATTTACAACTGACTGACATATTTTAAAAGATTCTATATAAGTGGCAACTCCAGAAGAGAAAATGCAAGCACGGTCTATATCCTACCTACAGACTGTGGCTCCAAAAATAGCTATTTCATTGACAGACCCAAAGCTTTTGTTATTCAAATGACTTACATTCGTAACACGTAACTTTCTTGAAATCGATTCCACTTTTCATTCCTCAATCGATGAAATGTAATCGATTTCGATGTCTCATTGATTGGTCTACACGTTCAATGTAACCGTTTTAATAAGACATTGATACTGAATTTGCATACAAATAAAAGTCTTGAACGAGGAAAACATTGCAATCTGAAATAAGTAGGGAGGTTGCAACTTTTAACGTTGAAAATTAATTGATATATTGGATAACCCAGACATGAAGATTCAGTTTAAACTCTTTTTATTTTTCATGATTACCGATCCCACAAAGCGAAAGTTGAAGGACACTACACTACACTACACTACACTTTTACTACCTATTTATTCAGATAAATATATGATTGCATAAAAACTGAAGGTATATTCTGCTGGCCGATCGTAGCAAAACTACAATTATTATTATTTATAGGAAAAGAGGAAAAAAGGAAAGGAAAGTTTATAACAGTCTTAACTTAAGAACACAAAACCGTTTACATGGTTTGTCTGTGGGAACAGAATATTTTTGTCTTTGATTTAGGTACAGTCGAGGACTTTAATTGACGATCTACTTGTCACTAATTGTATTTTAGCCGTTTAATGCAAATCGGGTTTAGTCGGTAATACTCGTACTCGCGAATGTATAAAAGTGCAAAATTGGAAAGTAGTGTAAGTGGCTTATCAATTAAAATCCTCGACTCTACCTACAAATAAAAATTTGGCTCACTGCGAAATATCAAATACTAAGCTTCGAACAGGAAAAAAAACTGTCATTGTATCTTAAATAACCATTTAAACAACAAATACAAAGCGTCGTGACCCGAGACCTAGCAGTAAAACACTTTTTCTCCATAGAATAATAGAGAAACATCCAGGAACAGACACATTCACCTTAACAACCATTTTTATCCATTTTCTCACTTATTATGTTTTTGATTGAGTACGTGACTCCAAACTTGCCAAACAATATTTGCCGTCGATAAACCTCGTTATGTGTCCTATTACGTTTTAATAAAACTTATAATGGTAAGTTTTTTGGTGTGTGAAGTGCAATTTTATATTTGTTTTTTTGACGTTTGATGTCTAAATTGAGTCACGTGGTGTAAGTCATGTTGTATCATTTTAAAGGTCCGCTTGTTCTGATTGAAAATTTAAATTGATATGTTAAATCCGGTGTATTGTTGTCTGTTATTAGTTTATAGGCATTCGTGACATGAAAGATAATTAGGTGCGAACTAATAAAGTTATTATATTAGACATTTTAATGATTACAATAAGAACAGTTTTTTTTATATCCATTTTGTTTGTAATTGATTCGTGTTAACTTTGAGGTCAAAATTGTCGTCATAATGTCTATAATAAAATATACGGAGTTCTGTTAACAGCTTCCGTTAGCCACAACCCGAAAACTGCGGTAATACAACGTCAAACGTCAATAATAAACAGACGCACAACTTTTTTTTTAAAACTTGTGATAGTTTCGACAAAACAATCAGAATTATGTTAAGGGGCTCCCCCATGCACACTAGCGCCACTTTAGTAAAAAAAATCAGAACTCGTTATATACACAATTAATATAAAATCTGATTGATAAAATCAATCTTTTGGTCTTCTAAATTATTTACGTCTGCTTAACTCATTGAAACATAGCTCGCTATCGTTACAGATACAAAATGGAAAAAAACGGCCGTTTTTATCAATTTTTATAACTGTAACTACAGTGAAGTATATTTTAATGAATTTAATAGACGTCAATAATCTAGAACTCTAAAGCATTGATTTTGTCAATCAGATTTTATATTAATTGTGTATTTAACGAGTTCTGATTGTTTTACTAAAGTGGCGCTAGTGTGCATGGGGGAGCCCCTTATGAGCAAACTATTTAATGCTAATATATAATATGTACCCAGTAAAACAATGAACAGAACAATTATATTTTTGTGCTCTACATACCAACTTAGAGATGCTAGGTCGGGACTCTTTTGATAGAATCAAACATTTACATACCTACTACTTTATTAAAAGAATAAAACCTAAAGTAAAAAACACGGCGTCTTGAAAGCACGTCGCATATAAGCACCAAAAATATATACATAATAAAAATCGATAAGCACAGATGTTATTCGAGTTCTTAGAAAGAGGAAATCATAATAAAGTATTTCAGGTGATCAAAAAGTAAGAGTACAAAAAGGCTGCTTTAACAGAATCATTAATAGGATTGCATCTCGTTCATCATCATCTAATAGCCTATCTGACCTGCACAACCCAGTTAGTACTGCGTAATACGATACCCTTTGGTAAGACTGGTTGTCAGACTTTTTGGGCCACTGACTACCTGTAACGACTGTCAAAGATCTACAAATGACAGCCGGGACCAACAGCTTAACGTGCTTTCCGAGGCACGGAGGAAACTCGGTATGTAAGGTTGATCACCCATCCACAGACCAACCTAGGCAAGCACGGCTTAACCTAAAGATCACCCCGCGCGGCTGTTATTATTTAGCCACGAGCTCCTCAATAATATGCATCTCATTAAAACTCTTAAAATGGTCACAGACGCAGTTAACTTTGTGACCATTTTACGAATTAATTAGGTCACGAAAAATTAGGACAGGAAGCACCGCTGCCGCACCGTCTGCTAAAAATTGGAGACATACGAAATTAAGCCTCTAAAGTCTAGAATAGCCTTGTTTCAAATGTTAAACGGATGTCGGTAAGACCGATGTTATTAATTATTTCCTAATTTGGTCCAAACACCCATTATACTGCTGAGCATGGGTTTAATTCCTGGGTAGGACAAAGTGTTATTTGGTTTTTCCAGCAGGAATTTCTCAGTAGCAGCCACGGGGTCTGGATTTGTGGCCGGTTGGTAACACTTCAGAGATTACAAGCGTGATGATATGTAAATATCCCGGATACACATCTTCATGGGAAATGTACCTACATCTGGTATTGTAATTCCGTGGAAAATACCCAGAACATAACAGTGAGAATGTTTTGTCAGAATCTAATTCTAGACAAATTATTGAATGAATGTAGTCTACTCAAAGTCTACTGTAGAACTGTAGTACTTTAGTGATGCCTTAGATAAAATATACAGGGTGTAAACAACCTCATCACGAAGCCGTCAAGCAAGCATTCTGTATTATCAAATTAAGTAACTTTACTCAAAAATAATTGCTGGGAAACGACTTTTTTTTTGGGTGAAACATCGTGTTTTGTGGTATAACTCAATGTAACGCACTCAAAACATTGTGCTGATGGATGGATTGAATAGTACGGGAGTCGTGGTGTTTAAAGTTTTTAAAACATCTTACAATAAAAAATTGTACCTATGAAAAAAAAAAACTTGTCAAAAAGTTGGAACTTGGACCCCAAATCTCCGTAATTAGAAGGTTCCCAGGTATGGTGTAGAACAAAAAAAATATCGCAATGACGGGGAGAACAAGTGCCTTTCGGCTTCGTTAAGAGGTTTTCTACACCCTATATAACGTTTGCAAGGGCTAGGTTTTGAAGTCCAAAGTTAAACATTGTTTGGACTAACATATGTCCTAAACTCCTAACTCATATAAATCTTAAATCAGAACCTTCATATAGTATGTAGGCTACTTCAACAGGAAAACCAGACTTCTTTATTAAAAGAATCACACCACTAGTCCACTACACATCAGATTCAGCTCATAAGCGCAACATTTACACCAGCAAGCAATTACAATTTCAGTTACTTCAATTTAGTACTGCGTACAATTATTTTACGGGTTTAATTCGCGCCAATTTGTCACACCGCCTGCCAATGAACGGAATACGTAATCCTAGTTAAAAAACAGGTCAAGTGCGAGTCGGACTCGCACACAACGGGTTCCGTACAACCCTCCGTGTACAAAAAAAAATCGCCCGCCGGAAAAAATACATTTCTCGCATGGTGTCACAGATTTTTTACTTTATTTCTGTTTTATTATTTGTTGTTTTAACGGCCATAGTAATACAAAAAATAATGAAAATATAAGTATCTATCTAATTGGGTTCAAAAGATACAACTTTGTGACAGTCGGACCGACAACGGAGCCCTAAGGTGAATCCACACCGTATGTTGAGGTAACATTTCTACAAATGTTATCAACTATTGTTACCACGTGTTGACTGTTTTCAAAAGTTGGGCCATATTACTTAACACATACATTAACACGGCAACATATAATAACAATAAATAACACTTAAAAACGTTGCTCTACAAAAAGTAACTGCGGCGTGGATGCACCATTAGTAATAAATAGCTGTAGGTTCCCAATGTTCCCATTGGCACTTTTTGACAGAACCCTAAAAATGGACGCTAAGTTTTGGAAAATAAAACAGTTTACGACAAAAACTATCAATAAGAAATCGCTTTTTACACGCACTGGTGTTTTTAAATAAATTGTGGACGTTTTACATTAGGTGGTAACAAAAACACCTCATTTTGCACTAGTGTACTGTCAATTATTCGCTGATTATTTCAATCCGTTTCAATCCCGTGAAACCTTGATGAATACCACCATTTTTTTCTCCATTGTCACTGTCTATTTTGCTTTTAAAGATTTTTGAATAAAAACTTTGTGGTCGTTTTTTATTTTTTTCTCTACAATAATATGGGTTCTTACATACTTATTTTTAAATGAAGAATAATTTGAGAGGAGAGTACAATTTTATTTTGTAGACGTTTAGTTCAAGAAAAAATAATAAAAATGTGTGTAAAATGAATAAAGAGATTTTGTGAAGAATTAAAAAGCAATAATGGAACATTCATTTGGTCATTAAATTCTGAACTTTTTATGTATTGTGTTTTATCGTCTTTACTTTCGTTTTTTATACGTCACGTAAGCAAAGTGACTACGTATTAATCATGACTCTGATTGAACGAAAAAATACACACAATTAGGTACCAACCAGACAATTAAGCCAATAATAAAGACAAATAATTATCACAATAATTGAAAATGTCTAAATCCTGAAGTCGAAACTAACAAATATGACCTAAATACAAGCTTATGCCCGCGGCTTCGCCCGCGTCGAGTTCGGTAATTAACCCACGGGATAGTAGTACCGGCATAAAAGGTATCCTACATGTTAGTCCAGGTTGTGAAGTATCTTTGTGCCAACAACCAAATCCGTTCAACCTTTATGCGTGAAAGAGGCACAAACGGACAACGGGACGACACGGTTGGCGCAGTGGTTGAGCGATTGGCTGCTGCGCTGCGTGTCGCGGGTTCGATCCCCGCACGGTACAAATATTTGTATGGCCTACAGATAGTTGTTCCGGGTCTGGCTGTTTGTGTATGTGAGTTTAAATGTTTGTAAACGCACCCACGACACAGGAGAAATTCCTAGTGTGGGGCAACGTTTTTTTTTAAATAAAAAATAAAAAAACTTCCATCATCCTCACTAACTTTCACATTTTTAATAGTACCTATAGTAAGAATTTATTATTTATTACTGACAAAGAAAATATTTCAACTTACACGTATACAACTTACATCACGGGTTCAAGTTTAAACTGTGAACTCTATGCAAAATGAAGTTGTTCACGATGAAATGTTCCAAAGTGTCTTTAAATCCATGTTCATTTATACCTGGAACAGGACTGATGAGCGGTACAATAGTTATCGGAAGAACAGTAATAAATAGTAATAGTAATATTGAAAAAACGTAATTACAAAAATGCTGTCATTATGTAAATCAATTCAATCACATTACTGAAAAAAGGGGTTGTTCTTATAACTAACTATGACCAAATTCCTCCTCCTACCAGCATGCCAGAGAGATATTTCTCGACGTCGTATAAAGCCAAGTCAAAGCCCATCGCCCATGGGCGGCATAAAAACTCTGACACCAGTTTAGGCACCACAACCACACGCAAAGAAGAAGAAAAATAAGAAGACCAGATTCCTGAAAGAAGTCATAACTACACAGGGTGTAAACAGCCTCATCACGAAGCCGTCAACCAAGCATTCTGTACATCAAACTAAGTAACTTTACGCAAAAATTATTTATTGCCGGGAAACGACTTTTTTTTTGGGGTGAAAAATTACAAACAAAAAAAAAAACAATAAACACCTCCACGACCCCCGTACTATTCAATCCATCCATCAGCACAATGTTTTGAGTGCGTTACATTGAGTTCTACCACAAAACATGATTTTTCACCCCAAAAAAAAAAGTCGTTTCCCAGCAATAATTTTTATTTACAGAATGCCTTTAATTCTATATTAAGACAGAAAGTTCGAAAACATTGAACTTTAACTCCATCTTGCATAAACCTTTTACATTCTACGAATCTACTCAAAATCTACCAGATATCATATCAAACTGCCAACAAAAACAACACCCAGCACTTCTCATTTCGTTTCTTCCACAGATATCCTGCTAACTTCCTAAACCCAATAACACCTACAAAATCTTCCTCACCCACTTTACAAGCACCTAATAAACATTCAATAACCAGGTACCTACAGCTCAGTAGGACTGCAGCCAACCCTAAGCCGTCGGCCTGTCGAGGCTTAACTGAGCTATGTTGCTCAACCCCTCGAAGTCTACCCTATACCTACTGCTCCAGGGTTAAGCGCTTCGAAGTCATTACAGGTTAAGTTGGTTGTTTACTAAAAATCGCATTGTTTTTACATGACTGTGCCCAAAAAAATAGAGTGTTATGTTGTCAGGGTCCATGTATGTGTGTTTTTTTTTGTGTTTCTTTATTCCACCGTATCTTCTAAACGCCCGAACGCCCAAACTCCGTTGTTATGTGGTAGGTATCGTTGCGTTATCCCGGGTAACACAGGCGAAAATTTAAAAATGATATGAATTAAAAACCAACTTTGTTTTTTTTTATTGGATTCAATAATTTAAGACTTTTAAGGATGTTTTCAGCAACTTATTTGTGGCTGAAAACTAATGACTTTATTGTAACCTGTTACTAGAAATCTTACAAAATATAATTAGTTTACACTAAAAACATCTCGTTTGCGTCGCGATTTACGGCCGATTTGTATAGTTTCAAAATTCAGAAGTAACGTCAAAACACTTGCTTGGAAAAACATTCAATTTACTACGTTTCGGTGGAAGGTAGGTGTCGCACTAAAAGTATACTAGCAGAGACTAAACATTTTTAAGCGCGAAAACTTTTCATAAATAATAAGAACAATGAACCACCTACTCACCGGAATCACTATCATCCCTGTCATAATGTGGTCTCCAGTACTGCTCATCATATCGCAGAGGCACCTCAGACCGGCCGGTGAACTTGGTGGGGTCCAGAATGTTCTCCACGGAGAAGGCGATAGCTGGCCTGTCGGGGGGTCGTGTTAGCCCTAGTCTTCTGGTGAGGTCCACCGGCGCGGCTTCCTCCACCCCGACGACATCAACCTCCCCGTTGGCCTCGGTTTCCCCCTCAGCCTCGTCTTCGGCCTTGTCCCGGCGCTCCTCCGATCCTCGCGCCATCGCAAGCATCGTCATAGCAAAGGCCTATTTTATTAAGATTTGTACTCGAAACATTTGAATGTTCCATAAAACATCTCAGTTTGTCAACACTTTCACTGCACACGAGTGTTCAAAAATGTCCTTAAGGTTATGAAGTAAAGTCCTAATGGGTCAATTAGCACTATCTGACAGTTCAGTTCGCACGGATGAACGCGTGCCTGCGAGCCAGTGGACACGTTCGTCCCAGCCCAACATCCGATAATCACAACTCGGTATCAACTGAACCCGGGAGGACAGAAACGGGCGGGCTCACGAAAGGAGGGGACGGGCCCAAAGTGGGGGCCAAAGTGGAATCTCGTCACCCGATTGGCGGTGGGAAACGAGGCGTGCCCGGGGTGGGGAAACGTAATCGAGCAATAAGGTTTAAACAATTTCGTTTAATACGTTGAATTATGTAAGAGAGCGGCGGGCAAGTAATCGCGCACAAGCGATAAGGCCATTTGCGCTACTTCGTTACGTATTAATGGGGCAGGAAATTGACTTATGAATATTAGAGGTCGCGGCGAGTTGAAGATCGGGCTAAAGCGGCCCCGGGCGGCCGCGAGCGGTTATTTTCCTAGTTAAGCGCTGAAACAATGATGTTTATTGAGTTTTGAACTTAATGGGTTTGGGCGCGAGCCGCGGGCCATTTGCGCCATTAGCTCGGTTTGTTTAGTCGACAACGTAACGACTTTTCGTGGAAACGGTTTCAAACGTATTACGTTTCAGTTTCAGCTTTTCTTTTGATGGAAAATATAATTGCTAATAATCTGAGGCCATGTAAATATCTTGAAACAGCTATCAGCTGATGGCTGGAATCTTGGATAATACTTAACAACTCTTTAAATGAATACTTAATACGTAGCTTACAATTCATCTTCTTGAATGTTAGGAAGGTAACTCAATCCCAATGATTATTTCGTAATTCCGTACTTTAAACTAAAATGTTTTAAAAACATTGTTGTTATATTAATTCTTTTTAAAGAAAAACAGATATAAACCTAAACCATAATAAACCTTATTTTAAATAAGTACTGTATGTTCCGTTCCCACACCGGTTCCCACAGACAAACCGTGAAAGATCATACATATACGAGTAAGTATTTGTTGTTTTTTTTTCTATTTCCCTACCTTTGCTGATATTTATTTATTTATTTATTTATTTAAACTTCATGTACAATAGTGGTACATAGGCGGACTTAATGCCACAAGGCATTCTCTACCAGTCAACCTTTGGGTTAAATAGGAAAACATAGTGATAGGGTACAAAGTAATGTCTAAAAAAAAAAAAAAAAATTTTGAGTTCAGATTTAGATTGATACTAATACACATATACAGATAAAATAAACTAATAGATATTTTAACAAATACCAAAAATTAAAAAGACAATATCAAGAAACCTAATAATAATTATTATGACGACTTCAAATTGAGAGCTATCTATTCTGACTTAAATAGTAGTTACGAACTTTTCTTTTGAAAGTGAATTTGTTTTCAGCTTTTTTAATGCCAAAAGGTAGCGCGATATTCTATAATTGAGCCTTGTATTTACAAGCATGTAGGTATAGTCGTGCCAAAACGATGGCATTTTAACAACTATAGAAAAATACCCATCAACCTTAACCTTTTTCCAAATATGTTGGGGTCGGCTTCTAGTCTAACCGGATGCAGCTGAATAACAATATTTTACATGGAGCGACAACAGAACGAGGCCTAACTGGCTTCATTCTACTAAGTTATGGTTACGTCTTGTAGATTTAGTTTACGAAGCGTATATTACACAAAGTGGCGTAGCTTCGCGTAGTGTTGCGTAGCATAACTGGAGTAGAACCTAGTACTATCGCCTGTGTAGTATGCAGACAGATCTTCGATGCATCAACTCCACCGAAATCAAAGCGAAAATAACGTTTACTGATATAACATTCGTTTGAGAGTGTAAAACACCTCTTAACGAAGCCAAAAGGCATGACTTGTTGTCCCCGTTATTGCGATCATTTTTTGTTCGACACCATACCTGGGAACCTTCTAGTTACGGAGATATTGGGGGTCAAAGTTTCAACTTTTTGACAAGTTTTTTTTTAAATACAAGTTATTATTGATTTTTTTTACTTTAAACACCTCCACGACCCCCGTACTATTCAATCCCTCCATCAGCATAATGTTTTGAATGCGTTACATTGAGTTCTAACACAAAACATGATTTTTCAGCCCAAAAAAAAAAGTGTTTCCCAGCAATAATTTTTGCGTAAAGTTACTTGGTTTGATGTAGAGAATGCTTGGTTGACGGCTTCGTGATGAGGTTGTTTACATCCTGTATTTTAATGCAGTCTCCTGTCTCCTTTAAGTATTAACATTCACTCATTAACATTCTATAGGTTAATTCTCTGCTCTCCATTAAACAGTTGACATTGGTACTGCGAGCCAAATATTTTTATTTATTTATGAAACCATTTTGTACACACTAAATATGTATTATGTATTGAAAAGAACAGAAAAATAGTACTTACATACTACAACGTTGATGCTCATTTCTATAGAAATCTCTTCCAGCATACCTGCGAAAGGAGAAGTAGACATAGTGTATATAAGAATACGGTGTTCGTGTGGTGTGTGTATAAAACTTTTACGCTAATTAATAAAGTACATGAAAACGAAAGTTAATACTTAATTGGTCTTGAAATCAGGTAGCAGTTAACTACCTACTGCTACTCAGACTAAATTTCTACCTCCTATCTACGTACTTATGTAATCAATGGATATTTTCATGTGAAACATCTATAGGCGCGGGTAAACCAAAAAAACAAATGAAAAATTCGTGGCGAGCGTGGCGATCGAACCCTGCCCGAACAATCCCGAATATTACCGACCTGTTGAAGTCACTATTTACAACAAGCCAGCTGGTCACGGGGCACAGAGCGCTGGGTTATAATCTCGTGACTTCGAGTTCAATTCCAGCATAAGGATTTTCTTTTTGTGAATCGAGTCATTTTGTTTTTATTATATGTGTTTGTTTTTATATTGACTTTTTTTTTAAACATATTACTTGTACAAAATCCGCTTTGGCAGCGGAGAACCAAAGCGGCGAAAATATAGTAACCTTATTGGTAACTATATTTTCGAGCCGTTTGGGGTTGAAACTCTAGGACCGTGGGGTTCGAGCGCTCACAGCCTTTTCGAGGATATTTGAAAACGTTTAGTTGACACTTCCCGTGACCCTAGGGCTGGCTTTTACCTTGGCCAAAGGCTTAGCATTGCCATACAGCGTGGTAACGCCGCCAGTCTCTTCTTCTCAGGACATTACCAGTTGACAGTGTTGAGGAGTTTTTTGACGCCATTTTTTAAGTTTTTAGTTTAAGTTACTTAGTTTAGTTTATTTTAATAAATTTGTAAATTGTAAATATACTTTGAGAACTTGTACAAAATAATTTCGATGTTTCACATCTGCAAGGCGTCCAGCGACGGCTCACTTTTTTTCAGCTAGTGTCAGCACTGTCAGCCCTAGCACAGAGCACAACCCTCTCCCTACTTCCTGCTCGGTTGATGAATGTACTCACTTGATGGTTTGTCCGCAATGATAAGCTGATCACACTCGGCACTCCATGACATTTGCTATTCATTATTATTTTATTGTTTGACTGCCCCGTTGGTGTAGTGGTCGCAATCGCGACTGCTGAGCATGAGGTCCTAGGTTCGATTCCCAGGTCGGATAAATAATTGTAATTGGGTTTTTCTATCAGGAATTTCTCAGCAGCAGCTATTACCTACGGAGTCTGGATTTGTACCCGATTGATGGCAATAGGATCGCCCCTTATTACATTATGTTTATGTTTTGGTAGTGAGGTAGTTACTGCTCACAAAATAGTGAAGGAAAATATTGTAAGTCAATGGACATGTCCTATAACCAAAAGTCCGAAGCCTTATGGCATCCACCATCCTTCACTGGCTCACTCACAGAGAGTTGGCCTTTGTCCCAGCAGTGGGAACATTATATGCTGCTGATATTCTGGGCAAGCGTGCGCAGAATATCAGCAGCATATAATGTTCCCACTGCTGGGACAAAGGCATCAATGTATTATTATCGCTTCACATCAGGCGAGTTGCAGCCAAACGCAAGCCTATTTAGTAAGTATTTTTTTAAATGATTATTGATACATTGTGGAGTCTGGTTTGGTAAGTTAAGAGAAAGAAAGATGTATTTAACGTTTACCAATGGAATCTTTTTTTTTTTTAACTTTGCCTCACTCAAGGAATTTCTCCTGTATCGTGGGTGCGTTTACAAACATATAAGCTCACATTATACACAAACAGCCATTTACTTGTCTTTATCTTATTTTATGACTTAAAAAAAAAAAAGTTGCAACTTTTTTTTTTCGGATGGGAATCATCAACCAGCTCTGGGCGGAGCAGGAGGGAGTGTCAGAATTTTACTGACTAAAACCCATCCATGTTCCTTCATCGCCCTTTGTGTTCCGGGGCCACGGTATCTCTTTCGAACAGTCGCGCAACCAAGGGCCACCTCAGAGCAATATTTATTACTTACAGTTAGTCAATTAGGACTAACAATATACCTACAGCTACCGCAAAAAACCTAACCATCAACATCTCTTAACCCCTAGCGTGTCGATCGCAGTCCATCACAACTTGGCCTCTGAGCCTCAACTCAGAGTTTTGCTCCATTTTGTATTTACACGGCTAATCGCAGCAAAAGATCTAACATTTAGAGCCACCAATGATATGCACGATCTCAGCCTTTCGACACGCTACTCCAATCAAACGAGATGAACATACAGGATGTGTGCTTTAAAATGAAGATTCTTGAGGAATTTTAACGGCAATTTTTATGAAAATTTTATTTAAACTTCAAGATTTCTTTTTCTCGTGTGTATAACCTGGTGTCGCAGTATTTATGCCGCCCATGGACCTCTGACATTTACATGCTGCCAAAAAATATCTCTCTAGCGTGCTGGTTTGGTTTCTTCACGATGTTACACAATACGCACTAAATTCAAAAAACCTTGTGAGAGGTCTTGAGTTCGAACTTGAGAGCTATGACTTCGCAGTCACACCACTCGGTTATCACTACTTGAAACTTCATGCTAGTACGGTCGAACAAGACTCAAAAACTCAAACTCAAAGCATTTATTTCAATTAGACCATTACGGCACTTTTGAATGTCAAAATTACAAATAAAAAACAAAGCTACAGTCCCAGTCACAAGGCATAATAACTTGAGAAAGTACTGTAGTTGCCCATTCCCTAGCGTAGATCTCTATGGAGAAGAACGGGCAAGAAACTCCATGGACACTCTTTTGAATCAAAATATTGGTTACATCATTAATTTTGAAATTATACATATATGTGAGAACGATGTAGAAAGACGTGCATATTAAGAGCGTCCAGAGTAGAAAAAGACAACAATTTAACAACAAACTAATTAAAATGAACCCTGGCAGCCAAGAGATGACCAGTCCCAACTGACAGCGCCCGCTCACGAACATGACGCGCGCATCGGCGCCATTCAACTCAACCATATTGAAGGGAATTAAATGACCCGACACACCCGCCACCATCAGCGAGACATTTGAGTGAGCATGACATTCTCTCAGCTATTTGGTTTACAGTTTAACCAACAAATTACATTGTAAAATGTAAACCAAATAGCTTGTTCGGCCGTATATAGGCGGACTTACTGCGACATTAACTCCACTACCAGTAATTATATGACCTGCAAACATTTTGATAGAATTTTAAAGGACCTTAAAACAATTTACATTATTTAATAGAACTTAGGACCGTTAGGTACCATTACCCAAGTAAATGAAAGAGTTTATAACTTGTAGATGCTTAAAGTTAAGGTCCTTGGTACACATTATGATCTACTAACAACAATTAAGGATCTACCAACCTGACAAAAAACCACAGCTACCGTATTTAAATTCCCTTCAAACAACACCCTCTACAAATGTCGAAATCTCAACGTAAAAAAGTGTCAAATTCCATCTCGTAGCATTTTATCTGTGAATGATTGGAGCCGCAACGGGGCCATTGTGGACACAATTGACCCACGCTGGCCCCCCACTATTACTGCCTTTTAAAAGGCACTTTTTTGAATATTTTCTGCTCCGATACTAAACACTGCTTAGCACACGTTTAAGTGCAACGGGAAGCTTGTTTAGATTGACAGCTATTTTTGTTGATGGATTCAATTTATCTACTTGATTTCGGTTTGAGAATCTATCAGAGAAAACTGTCACTACCATTACAGATTAAAGATACCAATTACGACAATATGGCGTTCCTAGGAGCCAACAAAATGGCAAGCCCTGCATAAGGCGAGCAGACTGTTCAGAAAAACTAACATCATGAAGATTAGTAGGATACGGGGCAAGCCAAACTTTGGGCTTGTATGAAAGTACAACCACTAACTAGCTCCCGATGGATGCCGAGCTGTATAATAACTATATCCACATTATTCCAGTTATATTTAGTCCTATGAAATACTCAGAAGACAGTCAATAGAGTATTGGGGTTTTCAGCAGATCATTTCAGATGACGGAGCAAATGTCTCCCAGAATTAATAAACTATTATGTTTTAGAGTTAGACGGTTAATCTTCTGTCCATGTCTCACGTAGGTACAATACTACAACAACTTACAACGGGACTGACATAAGACTTTCTGTAGCTTATTATTTTTGATTTTTCCGTTGTAGTTATCGCTGACAGAATTTCACTTTGTCTAGGATATTCCATCCAAAGTGACGGTTGGAATCATAATATCATCATTCTCCTGCACTTGAGCCGAATTATTTGGGGTCAGCGTAGCATGTCTTCTTCGTCCATACTTCTCTATTACTCGTCATCGCTACAGTCACCTCCTTTGCATCCATCGCTTCTTCGGTCACTCTTATAGCCATCTACATTTATACATTTCCCTCATTCCTCCTCATCAAATGTCCATACCACGATAAACGATTCTGGTTGGAATCATAGTCCCTAAAACCTTCACTCAATAATAACTGCACAATATATGAGTATTGCCATTTGCCATCAAACATCCCACTTCACAGTTCACACACATTCCCAGTCTCCCAACTAATAAAACACGGTGTCACAGTTGGAAAACGTTCAAACTCTCGACTGCACCAACAAACAACACTCTAACTAAACTATTTGATTTGCGCGCAGCTGGAGAGCATTGTGCCTCGACACTGTGCCAGATCATGCTGCGAACAGTTTACAGCTCCACGGGAGCTATCTATCCTACTAATGGCTGGTTAAAATCACTAATTGTATTTATTGTTGACGAAAAAGGTGTTTTGTGTGATTGTAATCTTCTTATCGAGTGGATACGATCGAAATGAAGTCCGGCTATAGAGGGATCTTGAGGAAAACATGGATTGGTCTTCTGGTTGGTGGATAAACAACAAGGAATGCACTAAGTCGATTTCGACTTTTTTATTTTTTGTGTAAAAAGGTGATAATTTGTGATCTGCAAGATATGCCATAACTTTGTTAGGTATTAAGTAATAAGTAGGTACATAAACACGCATTATTCAGGCCATCCAAATGAATAAAGTATTTTTCCAAGAAATAGCAAGAGAATTTCAGAATTTTTACGGGGTATATCCTAAAAAGGCACCCAGTTTTCGGGATAAGACCAAGGAATGTGACATTCTCACACACAAAACCAAATAAGTTTTCATAATCAGCACTAGAACCTTCGAGATTTCCTAAAAATAAAACGTTTTTGGCGGGCACATTATAAATAAAATAATAAATAAATTTCACTGGACATTAATTTGGACTGTTCAATTGGGTTGTTGTGTGGTGTTGTTTTAAATTATTTTTTTCTCTTAATGTCGTAACATAGCTCCTAAGTACACGCTACTAACCCAGATGGACTCTTGTTCGAAATAAAGTATTTTGATTTGATTGATTGATTACACAAAGTGCCATCTAGTGCCACACTAAGCAACGAGGCTTGTGTCGTGGACACCAGATAGTTGATAAACTACATAGATACTTTTTGTTTGTATTATACATATAAACATCCATGACTCGGAAACAAATGTCCATGCTCATCACACAAACATTTGCTCCTACTGGGATTCGAACCCGGGACCCTAAGAACGTAAGGCAGCCTCACGACCGCTGCGCCATTCGGGTCGTCAATGATTAGGAAGCGAGTACCTTCCAGTCCTAAGTATCCCACAAGATCATCTCGGGTGATGATCGCAGAGAAATACCTAACTGCTACATAAAAACTTACACAGTAAAGTGATCGTATGAGATCGTATAATAATAATATTCTTATCTGCCAATGGAGCGTCATGAAATACAATTAACGACGACGGATAAATATTGCCAAATTAATTCACCACTGTCTTTACTGTACCAAAAAAATAAAACGATAATCATCAATCAGTACCATCTTCAACTTTCAGACAAGGCGAATTCTGAATTTAAAAATGTTCATCATTAGTACCACAAACAAGTGACGCCGTAAAACAGCTGTCCGTTCCACTGGAGATATTAATTAAAAAGTTTTTACGCGAAAAAAATGGACGACGGAGCCACGCCTCTGCTCCAATTAAAATTCTAGCCGGATTCATTACGATACTTTATTTTTTAAGTGTTCGTTAACGAATGCTGTCAAAACAAACGTAAATTAATTTGAATATTTTATCAGGAATATCTTTGATGTTAGCTGGCGTCAAGTATTTTATAAAAGAATGTGGAAAGCAAAAGTATTATCTGGTAGTTTTATTGTCTGTGGCATTATAATGACATCGCAATGCGATAATCGAAAAATTCCGTCAGAAAAAAATAAAAATATATCTTGGCAAAGTGGACCATTACAGTTGCAAAATAGTAGAGTTTAAATTCTAATTAAATAGTTGAACGTGATCATCATTAACAGAAAATGTATCATGATTTGTTTTAATATTTTTGTAACCACATCACAATGTTCTCTTTCTTAATTTATGTAAGTACGTGTTCTTACATAATTTTATTGAAAACAAAAAATTGTTGATTAAAATTAAAATTGTCTCTCTTAGTAATAATGGAAATAGAAAAATGTGACTTACACAGTGTGGGATGTAGAACAGATCTTTTAAAACTCAATAATTTTCTCGTGGATAAATAACATTTTATTTTGACGCTTTGATCCTTGTTTTCGTGTTCAAAGCTTTAGACCGATATATCAATCCTACTTGATTCAACTGAATGATCTGAGAGAATATACGTGAAGACAGCATGTTTTGATGTAAAATATGTGAATCAACATGATCGGCTCTAAAAATATTTGAGAGGGAAACTAATGCTATTTTAACGAACTTTAACATCGTACCTACTATTTTTTATTTCACTCTGCATTGTGATTTTTATATCAGCATTAGAATTATAGACTTTGGGTTACATACTCGTACAAACACTGAAAACAAATTCACTTTGATGAAAAAGGGTGATCCTTTTTTCATCAAAGTAAATTTGTTTCCGCTGCAGATTCTTCCGTCATAGAATGTCTTATTGCCCTTTGGAGTTACTGTTGCATACAAATTACAGTGAAATACTTTCCTTTTTGCCATCACCAACATCCAAATCTCTCAACCACAACAAAACTTAAAAATACTTCTCAACTTAATAACGCCATTATCAAAAAATAATACGCGTGCCTAATAGCTGCAATAACAGCAGTGGAATATGACAATTTAAATGTAGCGAAATAAAAAGCAATAAATATAAGTAAATGAAGTGCAGTAGCAACGCCGCCGATCGCCATGTCATGCGTAACGCACGCCAAGAATTTTAATAACCAATTTGTATTTAACAAATCTGTTTCGAGACAACGCGCCGTTTGGGGATCCGTAGTTTCGTTAGGAAATTGTTTAAGAATTTTCCGGACGGATAGTCATTAAAACAGTAAGCTCCAGTTTATTAAACTCGAAGGATTTATTCAAATTAAGTAGTAACGGGCACTTTTGTATTGTTAAGGAGTCTATGCTGGTTCCTATGGAATACAATCCATAAGAAGCTGCAGAAGTTAATTATTTGAGAATTTCCCGATGTCCTTAGTCTTTCTTTGTCTTTTGTCTTCGCTCTAGTCAGGAGTCACTTGGAGTATGGTGCTGTCATATGGGGTCCACATGAAGCTAAGTATTCTGTCATGCTGGAGCGCGTACAAAACAAGTTCACGCGTCACTTGTACTGCAGACTGTACGGGGTTTATCCATTGTACCCGCTGATGTACCCCACCCTGTTTGTACTGGGCATGGTCGGGTACAATGAATTGAGGGTGCGACGACAGTTCACTCTTGTCGTCTATTTAATAAAATTACTCCGGGGCAATGAGACCAACCCAGGAGTGCTTCAGTGCTTGCGGTTCTCTGTTCCAGACCGCTTCGTGTGGACATTTTTTCGTGTTACTTTAGTGAACTTGCAAAAGTAACTTTAAATATAATATTGTTACGTCGTACCCGTACTTACCTACAGTTACGGTAGTAGGTACGCTAGTAGGTAGGTAATAGTAGGTAGGTAGGTAAAACGAGTCCCGAATGATGTAGGTACAAATTCGCAAACTACCTACAAAAGAACATCATTGTAATTTCGACCGTACGCCGAGGGCAT
This sequence comes from Xestia sexstrigata, assembly GCA_941918905.2. NCBI lineage: Eukaryota > Metazoa > Arthropoda > Insecta > Lepidoptera > Noctuidae > Xestia > Xestia sexstrigata. Next base: position 13,238,786 of record OW799222.2, read on the forward strand.
AAAGTACCTACATTTTTCCTCTGTACAAGTTGTGGAATTGTCTAGAAGATTTTAGGAAGTCGTGGATATTTCTCGAACGTTCGATCGCCATATAAATAGTCAATGTGTTTGCGGGAGCAGTCAGTCTTATTTTGGCTACAGTACGAAGCGAATCGAAGTGAACTAGTAAGTGCGATATCTAAGTGAATAGTGATCAGTAGTGTACTTGTGATTAAGTTTTAAGTGTTTTGTGATTATTAAAGCTATTTGTTGCTTCTTCGGTAGTTATTAATTTATCCCATACCCAGCTCGTAACAATTTGGTGTCAGAAGTGAGGGATAAATTATGCCAATTCTACCAAAGGACGACACGGATAGCACTAGACGTTGCGGGTCCATTTCCAGAAAGTGAGAGCGGAAACAAGTACTTCCTGGTGGTCATGGATTACTTGACAAAGTGGCCAGAAGTCTTTGCCATTCCTAACCAAGAAGCTACAACTGTCGCAGATAAATTAGTTCAGGAAGTCTTCTGTCGTTTTGGAGTACCCTTAGAAATACATAGCGATCAAGGAAGGAATTTTGAATCGCAAGTATTTCAGGAGACTTGTCGATTGATGGGTACCCACAAAACCAGAACCACCTCTTACCACCCACAATCTGATGGAATGGTGGAACGATTCAACCAAACGTTGGAAAGATATCTGGCAAAAGTCGTGGAAAGCAGACAAAGGGATTGGGACAAGCATATACAGCCATTTCTTCTGTCCTACCGTAGCGCCGTCCACGAAAGTACGACTGTGACGCCAGCCTTCGCGAACTTTGGAAGGGAATTACGGTTGCCTGCTGATTTAATCACTGGAACTCCCCCCGATGCTCCACGTAGTGTAACAGATTATGCGATTGACTTGCGTAACAAGTTGAATGATGTTTATGAGCATATCAGACAATCCGGCCAACAGATGTCTGAGAAGATGAAGACCCGTTATGACCGGAAGGCAAATAGTAGGGGTTTCGACGAAAGTTCACTGGTGTGGTTGCATAACCCAGTACGGAGCAAGGGGAAGTCTCCGAAATTGCAAGCGAAATGGGATGGACCATACCGAGTTGTGACTAGGATCAACGATGTCACCTACCGAATACAGAAGGGTCCACGAGGTGCGCCTAGGATTGTCCATGTAGACCGATTGGCGCGATACTACGGGGCTAATGATGCTCGGGACGAGCATGTCTAAGGAGGGGGCAGTGTTACGTCGTACCCGTACTTACCTACAGTTACGGTAGTAGGTACCTACTAGTAGGTAGGTAATAGTAGGTAGGTAGGTAAAACGAGTCCCGAATGATGTAGGTACAAATTCGCAAACTACCTACAAAAGAACATCATTGTAATTTCGACCGTACGCCGAGGGCATAAAGTACCTACTTTTTTCCTCTGTACAAGTTGTGGAATTGTCTAGAAGATTCTAGGAAGTCGTGGATATTTCTCGAACGTTCGATCGCCATATAAATAGTCAATGTGTTTGCGGGAGCAGTCAGTCTTATTTTGGCTACAGTACGAAGCGAATAGAAGTGAACTAGTAAGTGCGATATCTAAGTGAATAGTGATCAGTAGTGTACTTGTGATTAAGTTTTAAGTGTTTTGTGATTATTAAAGTTATTTGTTGCTTCTTCGGTAGTTATTAATTTATCCCATACCCAGCTCGTAACAATATGTTACGAAAGCATTAATTAGTGTAATTTTAGGTTTATTGATTATTTTATGTTTATTGTTTTTTTTATTGTTTTACTTTTACATTTTTGACTGTAAAACATATTTAAGTTAATTTTGTATAAGGTTGGGTTGTATCGTTTTAGTTAACAGTAATTTTGTATCAATGTACCTATTGTGTAATTGTTAGTAATGTAAGGTTATTTTAAATAGTTAAGTAATAATTATTACAAGTAGTCTTAGCTATCACATTAGGTTTATAACCTGTAATGATAGTATAAGAGTTTTAAATAAATAAATACACTGGAAATTTCAAATTGCGTTAGCGGAGTCGGAAAAATACAAAATGAAAGAGAAGATTCAAAACATATCGTGGGATCTCCTTTGAAAGTCTTATGCATGTCTATGGATAGCTGTGTAGAAATGTATTGGAAAAACGGGCGATTCGATAGATTTTTTTTATTAGATGTGACTAAGAATAGAAAAGGTTTATAAATCTGTTTATCGGCTTAAACCGTAAATATGCGAAATTACCTTCAGTTCTCGTGTTCCTCCCCCTTTGTTATGGAAAAAAATAGGTCTCGTAGTGTCCGGAACCCAACATGAACATAAAGATCACACCACCCAAGTTTTACTCAAGAGCAGGGGACTAAATTACAAACGGCGTCTTCCTCAGCTAATTGAATGTTTCTTGGATAAATCAGAATTAATATGCGCGTTCCGAAACCGGATTGGATTGTTATTGCTCTGTTAGCTTGTCTTTGAAGCGTTTGAATAATGGAACGCACGCGCGCTCGTATGTCGCGACCATAGTGATTGCCGCGCTTTTCATTTCTTCTTTTTTTAGTGCACAGATAAAAATACCAGGTGGTTTTTTTTTTTATCGTTTGCTAAATTAATGTGTTAGCTTTTGGGTTTTTAATGTATATTTGTTTAGGCTGTATTATAAATCAAACAAATTTATATAACTGCGCTACGGGTTACTGCCCAATAAGTTATGGAAACTGTCGAATTCACACAACTGTCTAATCAGCGAAAGTGACGAATCAACGAAAGTGTCGAATTAATTAAAATGACGAGTGAGGGAAACTGACCAGTGTTACGCGGATTCGGTCCAGGCATTATTACAAAGTGAGAAGACCCTCTCTGCTGCTGCATTAGAACACGGAAGCAATGCCATGAATTGAAATATTTTCAGCAAGTTGGACGTGTTTGTGTGTGTAGCTTATTCCGAAAAGCGGGATATTTAGCGTCCCGCACACACCATGAGCGGGACGTCTCATTAAGGGTCTCAGGAGCGGGACGTCACGCATATAGCGGGACGGTTGGCAACCCTAGTTGTGGAGGTCTGATAAGCAATCATCATCATCATCATTTCAGCCGGAAGACGTCCACTGCTGGACATAGGCCTCCCCCAAGTGTCGCCACATTGACCGGTCCCTTGCGACTCCCATCCAGCGGATTCCCGCAACCTTCACCAGTTCATCGGTCCACCTAGTGGGAGGCCTTCCAACGCAACGTCTTCTGGTTCGCGGTCGCCACTCCAGAACTTGTCGGCCCCATCGGCCATCCTTTCTACGAGCAATGTGCCCTGCCCACTGCCACTTAAGTTTGGCAATTCTTCGGGCTGCGTCGGTAACCTTGGTTCTCTTGCGGATGTCTTCATTTCTGATTCGATCGCGCAAGGAAACTCCGAGCATAGCCCTCTCTATTGCCCTTTGGGTGAATTTAAGCCTTCTGATGAGGCCCATTGTGAGCGACCACGTTTCGGTCCCGTATGTAATCACTGGCAATACACACTGGTCATTTTTTTACCATCAAATTCCCTTCATCACTGAATAATCTCACTCACTGGCAGAAAATATTATCTACAGAACAGTTACAACATGATGGGTTTTATAACTCTAAGTTTTCTCTCACAAATGACGTTTAACGTTTACGTTTGTGGATACGGTTCTGGATGTTTTCCAGGGGTTTCCACGATCATAATCAGTCTTCATGAATGAATAACTGACTCACAAGCACCAGGGTGCTTGTGAGTCGCTTCATAAAGCTTGTTCATTTATAATTGATGTAATTAATCTATTCATATTATTCCGAAATAGTTATCAAAAGCTCCCTACTAGATCGCGAGGGTAATTTGTCACATACACCCAACCAGACGCGTCACGGGCCCAAATGATTTATCGTCACCCGAACAGACAAAGACTTCTTCAAATAGGCCCCCCTCGGAAAGCAAACACTCAATTTAAAGGTAATTACTAAAGGAAAATAGCCTCTAAATTGTACGCGCAAAAAGTTTATTTTCCCGCCAAAAAGTTTGACGTAAGCCAACTGTCAACGGGTACGGATGCGTTCAGATGCATTCCTCGACTAATTGTATGTATCGCACCGCACAAAACACATTTGTCAATTGTCGCCCGCCTCCCTTGTAACGGAACATAATTAGTTAGTCAACTATTTCTGGAACGCTTTGACGGCTTATTAAGATTTCAAATTGAACACAAATTAGGTGTCATGGTTAACTGATTACTAACCTACGATTTGTTTTCGTGTTTCATCGGGACATTGAAAAATTTCTGTGTCGACATGTCGACAGTCTCGTTTTCCGGACATCAAAAAGCTATCTTTTAAAAGGGATTGGGATTATAGAATTGATTGTTGGGTTTTGAAATAGATAATCCAGTCTTTCAAACAAAGTAAAGTTCAAGTAAAGTTTTGTGTGTACATAAATAAATAAAGGAATCTATTAACTTTATTATTTTGCAAACGGTAGCTAAAGCTTAAAGCTGTAGCTTGTAATATAGACCGTGTTACCTATACAGGTACACACTATCGTGTATGGCTACCTTAAATGTTGGTTATTTTCCTAGAGTCTAGACCAACCACCACAGTTTTCCGTATACTAAATTAGTACGGACGGCCAATTAAAGAGACGTAGTGACAAACTTTATTCTTTAACTATAAACGGCGTTAATATATCGTGGTTGCTTTCATAAAATTACCATGCCCATGTAGCTTAATAAACCATTTTAGGAAAACATCTACACCACGTTCTCCAAATAACTCCATGTTTACACATGTTACAGCCATCGAAATCTAATTAAAACACAATAATAGATTTAAATTGACTCAATCTTGCCACATGTTTAAATTATCACCCAGCTAATCAGGGAGCGTCATTGATCGATTCAACTCGATTCTTTCCCAAGCAGTGCCATCTGTGAACAGGCGAGAGATCGACGGGTGACAACCGTAAAATTCGATTCGATACATCGACTTTTTCTAGAGATGCGCGATTGTTGTGAAAACGAATCGATTTGTGTTCAGGATGGAACGAAGTATCCGATTTTTCATTCGATAAATCGTTTTTTTTTTTAATTTTGTGGATGCCTGTGTATTTGGATTAAATTACCTAAACTGAGTTTGAATCGTTCAGGGTCATTTTTAAAATTGTGTTGTAGTTATATTTCCTAATTCGTCCCAGCCACATAGTGCAAGTTATTTAGAAGTAAGTTTTAATAGCGTCCCTAGTCCCCTGAACTGACATTTGATTTTTAAATACAAAGTAAATCAATCAATACGGCCTCCTCAAAGTCGCCACATCGAACAAATAGCCTTGTGCTGTGTACCAATTAGCACTAAAATTATTTAAAACACCGAAGAACCTCACAACAACTTCTTGCAAATCACAACAGCCATAAAACCCCATCGATTTAACACAAAATCTCAAAAACAACCATAACTATTTACCAACGTACAAACGTTGGTGCACCCCTAGCCCGTTTTTTTAATCCGATGCCTTTACACGAGCACACCGCATCGAATCCGAACTCCGGGCCATCAATTAGTGAGTGCTCTCACAACACCGCGTACAGTTTTTTCAAAAACATACGGCTTTACCGATACAAAACAAAACTAGGAAGAAGAGATCGTTGGCTGGAGGTGCCAAAAAAAAGCCATAGACACTCCGGAAATCGTTACATCGTTTTGATTGCGAACGTTTGTGATCCGTCCGGTTTGATTGAAAAGATTGAAGTTTTGTCTATGCTTGTGAAAAATGGGAGCGTTGATTCATCTTTTTATTTATGGTTTAATTTTGCGTGACGTTTTGAAGATAATTAAAATAAAAGCGACGCAAGATTTCCGACAATGTTTTTGCATGCTGGATATTAGCACACTAATTAAGTACAAGTATTGGAAGGTTATTGTTCCTGTAGTTTATATTATACAGGAACAATAACCCTACAGTTTAGAGTATTTATTGTTTACCTGAGGACCTGAATGAATCGGTTCCGATAAGTATATCATAGTGTACCTACACCCCAGTTCACAGAGCGATCTATAGGGTATCCAGCTAATGTATCTAGGCTAACCTAATGTATTTGTCACTCAATTTAGAAAACCATCACTAAAGAGGAAAGACATTTTCTACTTTAAAATTTTGTCAAGGAATTGAGAAAGTTTTGTCTTTACATAATCTCCGAAAACAATAATTATGAGGTTAAGCGTACTTAGCGACATCTGTAAACTATTGGTAGCAAACGAGAGCAAACATGACATAACAAACGATCAATGAAGCGACTACGAGAATACCGCAGCCTTCAAATAATTACGAATGTATTCATTCAACTATAACTGAATAGATGGCACTGTTTCTATTTACTTTAGCTTAGTTTTCCAGCCATTATTTTTTGCACTTACAGCAACAGTAGTTATCAAAAGTTTTATCTTTTATGCGTCTATTTAGCACGATGCATACATGTTGATGTCAATGCAGATAATAAGAATGCTAAACGTAGTTCCTAAAGAAAGAAATCTATATAGTTAATTAAACATAACAATATTATGAACGTCACTAAAAAAATATTTTTCAAAAAAGAATGACGCAGGCTGCCCCAGAATTCGCGCGTAGCAGGCTTTAGACCACTACGACTAATTGGGCTCAGTTTACATCGTCACCCGGTTTTGTCGTCCTTCAGCTAAAAAATACATACTTGTGCTTGGATTTTTTCATTTAGGAGCCCAGAGCATGGATTACCAAACATTAATTTGGTCAATGATTAAAAAAGCTATGGGTTGGTTGATGGAACAGCGATTTGTATTACTGTGAGTAGAAAAAAAAACCGTCAAAATAGCCGTAAGTTTCTTTATTTGCTACGGTTATTTCGTTTACCCAATCTGACGCCAAATGGCTCATAAGGTCGAATGCAAATTAAACGATTTTTCGATTTCTTGATATTACATTTTTTGACTCGTAACAGCAGGTAAATGCGTATATACCTGGGTCTACCCTTTATAGCAGAACTTTTAATGTCATAATATTACTTTGCATAACAGTGGATAGCATAAACTTCATTTCGCAGAAAATCATTTGGCAGACACTCATTTATATCATACATCCAAAACTCGTAATTTTGTAAGTAAGAATCATCTTTAGACATAAATTTCATATTTATTTATAATAAGCACACCAACAGCACAATCACTTACAATTCAAATCAAACAACATCTAATATTGGCATTTCAGTAATCATGCAAATAACAGGAAAGCATAACATTGAAATATGAATATCAGAGACAAAGGAGAACAATAATAAAAAGTGTGTCTAGTAGAACACTAAATTTATCTAGAACACTACAAAACAAACCAATTTTAGCTACTTAGACATGCATTTATCACATTGTTTAAATACGGCACGTCTGTATAAAGCGAAATTCATGGAGAAAATATCAACAGGGTAATCTGTCTGTTTGGACCTTTCATTATATTGCCTTGCCATACGGGTTAGGGGGCTATTAAATTTGGTATTTAATGTAGATGTAGTCAATTCAAAAACACGATGATAACGCTTACTACGTTGGCTAGACCGAAAGTTAAAATAGTTTACTAAATGTGCATCTATGGAACCGTTAATAATTTTATGAAGTATTAGTAAGTCAGAATGGTTACGTCTTTCTTAAGCTAATCATTTTAAAGTGCCTTAACCTGTCATCGTAATCAGGTATAGCTTTTCGATTCCCATTCTTCACACATAAATACCTAACAAAACGGGCCTGAACAGATTCCACATTATTAGTATAACTTGAATAATAGGGGGACCAAATAGATGAACAATATTCCAAAGAGGTCTTTACTAGTGCACTATAAAGTAAAATGCTACTATTATTACGAAAAGGTTCTGACATACGAATAATAAAGCCAAGCATTCTTTTAGCCTTATTAACTATATTTTCAATATGATCGCGGAAAGATAGGGATGTATCGAAGACTACCCCTAGGTCACGTATGACCGAAACTCTGGTCAGTACTGATCCGTCAATATGATAATCAAATTTAATGTAATTCACTTTATTAGTGAATGTAATAGTCTGGCATTTTCTAACATTGAGAGTCATTCTGTTGTTCAAACACCATTGTTGAAGGACATCAAGATCTTTCTGAAGCCTCGCACAATCACTCAGGTCCGATATCCTACAGTATATTTTTTAATCATCAGCGTAGGCTAAACAATTACAATTTATTAAGTCCAAAAGATCATTCAAAAATACCAAAAAAAGCAAAGGGCCCAACTTAGAGCCCTGTGGAACACAAGACCCAGGAGAAAAAGGTACAGATTCATAACCCGCCAAGGCAACTATTTGAGAACGATTAATTAAATAACTCTCGAACCACCGCAACAGAGAGCCATGTATACCAGCGCAATTCAATTTCATAGAAAGAATTGAGTGATCAACGCGATCGAAAGCTTTAGCAAAATCTGTGTAAACAGCATCAACCTGACCCCTAGTTTCAAAGGTGTTACTAATGAAAGTAGTGTAAGTTAGACATAGTAGAACGGTTAGACACAAAACCATGTTGCTTCGAACTAATTATATGACGGAGGTGGGAATAAACAACATTGTATAAGAGACCCATTGTATATGCATAAGAATTAAAAGTAGAACCATCTTATCGCAGAAAGTTCACAGAATCATCTTTTTGCATAAATTTCATATCAATCATGTCATTAAAAGGCAGAACTATCATATCTCAAAAAGTTTACAGTTAGAATCATCTTTTGGCATACATTTCATTACCTATGCATAATAATGGAAAGACTCGTCTATCACATTCACATCACAGAAAATTCTTTAAAACAGTTGATTGTGAACATGTAGTTTTTATTTCCCTGTAAGAAACAGGCAAACATGCAAACAAGCATGTTAGCAGTATGCAAACCAGTATACACCATGCATGCAGTATGCAAGCAAGCATGCAGCAGGCATGGTTTCTGTCGCTGGGCTCCGGCGGTCCCACGCAAGCTTATCGTCGCAGATGTGTTTTACGCTCACCACCGCAGCTTCAGCTTGATGGCCGGCTTCGCCGGCCAGCCTCCGCCACGGCGGCGGGCGTTAATACCACTTGCTCCTCAGCTCGCGGGCCGCCTCACCCCTCCGCGCCTACGCAGGCTTAAATTACAGTCTAGGGGTAGGGTAGACAAGACTACGTGGAGTCGGTTTTGGAGCGATTCGTTTCTGTCACTAACTTTTGTAGCACAACATTGACTTTTTAAGACAATATTTTAATTTTAATGTAAGGTTAAAAATGCTATTTTATAGGAATGGCAATAATGCCAAACAAAATTATTCAAAAATGAAATTCTGCCATCTTCATAGTATGGCAAGTGAAATTGTACCAAATAATCGTCGCTCTAAATAAACGTAAACGTAAACGAAATTATGCTGAATTTGAACATTGCCAAAAGTAATTATGCCAAATAAAATTCTGCCATCTTAAAAGTACCTATGCCATTGTAAATTCGGACACACAAACATTCGGACAAATAATAACTATAATAAATATTTTGTATGCCTCAAAAATATTCGTTTAAAGAAGATTATGCCAAGTGTGTTATGTCAAATAAATTTCGGAGCATCAAGATTCTACCAGATAAAAGGAACCCAGTCGGGGTACATGGACAAATAGGTACTACTTAGGTATCATAAAGAATAATCTTCCTTATATTCTAAGAGGATTGGAGTCGAAGCAGGATTTAATTGTTAATTGCAATTGATTTATTAGGAACTATGAACACTGCCCTTATAGGCTGTATTTAAATGACGGCAACAATGTTGTTTAATTTGCATAAATCATGTCCAGGTGCAAATTATAGTTGAGCTCGGTTATAAATTCTGTTTAGTGATGCGAAACTGTAACTTGAGTTATTATTTTATCGATATTAAAAATACCATTTAGTTTTTCTATTGGCAGTCTCATACACATTCCTCACATATTTAATTAGTATATCTTATAGGACTACCAACCGCTGCAGCAAGCTTTTTTCTGAGGTCATGTTCATAATATTTTTGCAAATTAATGAATCTCGACTCGAAAGGTACAATGTCCTTGTAACCTCTTTCTAGTGATGGCACTGAGCCCACCCACAACGATAAATTGATACCATTAATCGATTACTTGGCCTTTGTCTTGGTGTAAGCATGAAGCCTTCAAATCAGCTGTTAGGGATTATCCACAATGACATAATGTTTGATGTCCCAAATTGGCGAGTACCTATGGGCCAATGGTTTTTAGCGAAAAACTGGTCTATTCTAGATTTAATTTCTAGTCAAGCTAAAAACAGGAATACTAGACTACACAACTGCTAAGATAATCACTGTCGTGACTTAATTATTCAGATTTAATAAACATAATTCAGAAAACTAGCTTTGTGTATTGATTGCGTTAACGGTAATAGATGAAATCAGTTATTAGATCACAATGTTATAGTTTATCAAGAGACCTCTGTTATTTCATGTTTTGATGCTACAAAACTAATCTGCCAATACGGAGGAGAGTAAAGCAGTCAAAGGAATCATAACTTTGATGTAGAAGGAAACTTGAATTGCATTTTTAGTTTCGAGAAAAAGATTTTACCTAAGCTTAAGGCCTGGACTCCACTAAAGTGGAGACGAGCGGAGATGTGCGAAGCGGAGAGGAGAGGAGATGCATAAAACCTAGGGTGTATCCTCCGCAGCTGTGCGGACATGTGCAAAGCGGAGAAGAGGGAAGATACGTAAAAGCTAGGGTGTATCCATCAAAGCTGGTGTGGAGATGTGCAAAGCGGCAAGCCACTCACACAGTCACAGCACACCGCTCCCAGCACGCTGCTCACGTAGTACCTCTCTTCTCGTCCCCACTGGCCTAAACAATTACGAGACATCTCCTCTCCTCTCGTCTCCGCTTCGGTGGAGTCCGGGCCTAAAGCAGTTATTTTTCGACTATTAATACGAAATTGCGGAGGGGCAATTTTTGTTTAATTTTACCTATCTTACGAAAAAATCATATAAAAGTGATGAACTTTTGATAAAAATTTCTAAATGGAATCAGGCGTTACTTTACGGTAATTCATGATTATACAAGGAGGTCGCCAGACAACAAAATGAACTAAGGCTCCAAGAGCCTGGCTTGACTTGGTTGGCTTTTAGATAATTTCAAGAGAAACTAGTCAATAAAGCGAGCGAAGCGAGCTCGAAAATTTTAACACTTTACCTACCTTGAACAGGTTAGAATTGTTTCGAGCAATTGGAGTTACCTGGGCCTCTTATAGACAAAGTTAAGTGAAGAAAAACTAGATTGCAAGAGCGAGGGAAGCGAGCTCGAATTTTTTTACATCATTGCCTCAGATAATTACCTATGCTATAATTGCATAGGCCTTAGGGCAAGTTGCTCCTAATTTATTTCAGGCTCTGTCTATACCGGTCGATCATGCAAAAATCCAATAGGAGTGCCAATCCAGAGGTAAAAAAGAAGCCTTTTCGATAAATGTTTTCCCGCAGGGTTAAACAATATTTGAGTGATTCCATTTTACGCTAAAATTTATTACGTTATTTGGTCCGGTTCAGGGGGGGCAATTGCACCCATTGCCCCCCCCCCGTATCCGCGCCTGATCTGGATAGTATCCAGGAGAGCTATTTGCCCCGATAGACAATAAGCTTTTTATAAAAATAATCAATAATTTTTCTCGTTCTTTTGTCTCATTTAATGTGTTGACCATCAAAACCAGGATTGGTTTTCCATTCTAAAAGTATATTCCAATTCTTCAATTAGTACTTACATCAAATTGTCCTTGATAGGTATACCTAGAGTACATACATCCTTTATAATCGCCTCTATCAAAATTAATACCTATTCATCCAGCTTTAAAGTTGAGTTTACCATGGTCCTGCGATACTAATGACCAATAGATAAGGTCTACTGATTTCTATAATTGTTTTTGTTTGTTTTTTGTTAACATTGATTAAGTTTCCTATTGATATACTTGTTAGGGAATTGAGACGATTTAGTGTTAATAGCCAATTTTCAGATTAGTACCTATGGTTTATTTTGGTAAAACCACTTAACTACCGCTAATTCGGTATGCCTTGCCTTTTGGGTAAATCATCATGACGTGCATACAAAAACAATAGATAAAACGAAAATACACACAAAGCAAAGCTATTTAATAAAAACTAAGGGACGTGACAAAATAGTTAACAACTGTACTTAATATAGCATGTGGAACCCGCGTTTCGGTTCCATTCAACATGAAGCTGTGCTATGCTGGGGACCCACAGCACGGCGCTATCATCACGAATATTTTAGCGTTTAACATCGTGAGGAAACCAAACCCAATGATGGGTAAAGAGATAAATTTTACGACGGCATATAATGCCGAGTCAGAGGCCGGCCCATGGGCGGCATAAGAACTTACCACACCAAAAAGGCAAGAAAGCACGAATAGAAGCCAAACATCTCTATTTACATGTATGGAGACAAATTTAAATGAAAATGAGTCTATTTATTTATGAATACCTTTTTTAAATGAAAAAGGCCCTATTTATAAAGAGAATTTTAAATAGAAACAAGAATAAGTAAATGTAATAAAAAAAACAGTGGTCATGTATAACAAACGCTATTGTACAAATGAAAGTTAAAGGCTAACAACATACTTTCTAAACCAGTATCAAACCTTTCATGAAGATCGACCTTCATCTTGACCTTACGAAAACAATCACAATCTCACTATCGCTGAATTAAAAGACAATTAACTTCGCGGATATTCTTTTTTTTAACATAGAGAAAAAATGTGAAGGGAATTAGCATGTTGAGTAATCGGTAGTATATCACATTAAATCGATATGGCTGACTGTTAAGACGTCTTTGTCTATTTAATTTTAGTAAACAATTGTCTCTGGTTGTGATTTAAAAAGTGATTATCGTTTTTGCTATCCCGGTAAGGGATAGAGTGGAATTAGTTCTATAATTGAAAATTTTGGTGTAGTATGTTCGATAATTTGAAAGAGCATTTAAAAATAAAATGGCGCCAATACTTAGCAGCATCGTTAGGTAAGTTTTTAATAAAATAAATACGCAATTATCTATAATCGTAATAAATTCTAAACATTGATATATTGTGTTAATTTTCTTAACATAAAAAATACTGAGAAATTAACGGTTTATAATAATACGGGGGAATTTTGAATAACTATTTACCTACTCCAAATACACGAGGGTTGGTCCGAGTAGGCAAACAAATGGTAGGAATTGGGGGTGGCCTTTGCCCAGCAGTGGGACAGTATCTACAGGCTAACAAAAAAAAATAGGCAGCATATTTAGAATACAAATGTTAAAAAACAAAGCAAATCATATAAAAGTGATGAACTTTTGATAAAAATTTCTAAATGGAATCAGGCGTTACTTTACGGTAATTCATGATACAAGGAGGTCGCCAGACAACAAAATGAACTAAGGCTCCAAGAGCCTGGCTTGACTTGGTTGACATAACATAACATCACGCTTGTAATCCCTGAACGGTTAGGCATCGGTGTACTTCATTGCAGTCCCACATTTCGTTAGTTATTTTCAAGACTAATAGGGGGCGAGGTTATTGCCATCAACCGGGCACGAATCCAGAATTAGTAGCTGCTATTGAGAAATTCCTGATGGAAACCCAATAATACTTGCTCAACCTAAGAATCGAACCCAAGGTCTCTTTCTCAGCAGTAGCGCTATCGACCACTAGACCAACGATGGCCGTCGTTACAAGGATGAATACCTCGTTAATAACATTTTATTAATTATATGTATATTATATACAAACTACAAATAGATTTAAAATGATAAATTAATACGTGTGTTAACTTACAAATAATTTATTACAAAACCAGCTGCGGAATGCGGACTTAGAAATCCAGAATTAACTGTTTATTTAGAGATAAATTGACCAATTTCAAATATTCTATCCATAAACAACTTAAATATTCTGTATTATAAAAAAAAATAGACCAAGTTCAAGTTCTGTATTATAAAGAGTCTACTTTCAAGGTATAAACGGACCTTTCACGAAGCTCCGTCAACCAAGCATTCTGTACATCAAACTAAGTAACTCTACGCAGAAATTATTGCTGGGAAACGCCCTTTTTCTGCTACGGTAGGACTTAATGTAACTCACACAAAGAGATCATGTAGGAATTGTAAGTATAGTACTAACTTTTTTTTTAATGTGTAATTTTACATTTAATTAAAACAAGATATACAACGACGTCAATAAGCGTCAAAGTACTCCTCCGCATCATTGTATTTTTTATATTGTGGAAATGTGTAAACTTTAACCTCCAATATCTCCGTAACTAGAAAGTTCCAATAGTTCCAAAACAAAAAAAATGATTGCAATGAGACGGGGAGAACTGCCATTCGGCTTCGATAGAGATCTTTTCACTTCCTCGTAAACTGGTTCTTTTCGCACTACGATTAGGTTCAACATGCAATGTATTTCACACACGTGCGTTTTTTCTCATTTTCCAACACGTGTGCGGGAATGAAAATTGCCACAGATAACTATACCTATACTTAGTCCAAATTGGTTCAATGCCTATAGTCGGCGGTGATTGTTTTTTTTTTAATCTCGGCAAAGAGTTAAGCGTCTTTACGGCGTTAATATTTTTTGAATATTTAAATAATGTTTATAAATAGAATATCATCAAAAACCATGATTATTAAAATAAAATAAATGTTTATGAACAAATTAACATTTATTTGTGTTCCAAACTCAAAAATATTTGAATTTTCAATTTTTCATATTAGGCTGTTTAGCGGCTTTATACGAGTACTTTTGCTTCTCCTTCAACCTGGCGAAAGCAAAGCGCGGAAAAAAAAAAAATATTTAAATCACAGTTTCCTAATCCTAATTTCCTAAATTCATGACAAAAATATTTGTCGTTTTTTTATTTTATTTCTTCAAAAGTGTATTGAAAAACGTCTTTTCATACACGTGGACATTTGTGATTGCAGTTCTCGGCTCAATAACAACCCTCGCCTGCGGCTCGAGTGTTAATTCCGTCTCGAATACAATAACAAACTTTCTCCACTTGTATCAAATTGTACTATTTTACACCCATTAAAATGTACTGCCATTCAATCAATCTTTATTCGTGAACACATGTACCTACTACAATATTTACATTAAAGGTCTTAAGTATACATTATAATCGAGCTCTATGTCCTACCAATTAAATCCACGCTGAACTTACTTTTGTAGATTTACATTTTGCAACATAAAACGAATAACATTATATAACTTTTCGGCTTTTCCTACGACTTTTTAACCGACTTCAAAAAGGAGGAGGTTACTATGTTCGACTGTTTGTATTTTTTTTTATGTATGTTCACCGCTATCTCCCCCATTTGTAGAGCGATTCTCAAAATTCTTTTTTTATTTGAAAGAGTATGCTCCTGAGGTGATCTCGCAGAATTTGGTGAAGATCTGATGCTGATCTTCGGAGATATACAATGGAACACTTCAATAATAGACGGCAAATCTGTCGTGATTGCTGCAATCGCTTGGATGTTTATTGTTTACACAACATCATAACGTAACATCACGCCTGTATACTCTGAGGGGTACACAGATGAGTACAGTACACCCAGATTTCGAAAGTTCCATTTTATTGGGGATAAGCCTATTACCATGAAATGTAATATTACCAAAAAAAATAATGCAAAACAAAAATTTGTTTAGGACAACTAAAAATAAAAATAAAAAACATTTTTGCAAAAAATAAAACAGACTTCAAAAACACTAAAATGTAAAAAAATACTTTAGCTTTAGAAGTCGGTGACTTTTGTTTGATTGATGCAGTTTTTTTTGCCACCTAGGTACTTCTATAGCAGTTTTAGTGTTTTTGAAGTCGGTTTTTTTTTTGTTCTCCATTATTGCCCACAAACACACAAGTAAATGTTTCTTCAAAAGCAACAACTTCTGTGTGAATGCATCTTAACTCAGTATTTAATTAAAATTATACGCTACGTTGCCGTAGCAGGACAAAAAACGTTTTATGTGGTTAATAATGTTCACAATACAGTTGACAATACATGGCAAGTATATTATACAACATACCTAATATAAGTACATACAAGCGTAACCTTGTATTTATAATTATTATAAAATGAATAGCCACCTGTATTATATATTAGAATTAATCAGTGGGTCTCAAGCTAAGGGCTGCGGCTAACAACTTTGAAAGTTTGAATGATCGTACGAGTATAATCTAAACCATGAAAGGTATAGATAGGGGATAGAATAACCTACTGATCAAAAAACCTGTCAAAAACAGTTTATTTACGCGATGTTAGGAACATAGACAGGCAATATCTTCGAATTCGAAATCGATCGAATCGAATTCTTTGTCAATAAGAAAAATCTACTGTTTCAAACAAAAGTGTATTGATTACACAGTCAATTGTATAGGGGTGTGGAATCATTGGCAGAATTTAAGGTAACAGCGCGTCGTCATGTCCCTGCATGTGTAGGTACTTTTTCATTGAATTCTTGGACAACATTACACACTGATTTTGTACTACGAGTACATCCGTCACACCACACTCAAATATGGTCGCAAAACGGTTGACGATCTCTGCAATCGTGACAATGCAAGTAAGTAGTAATAAAACGTTAGTTGTTAACTGCATTGCGATCTAAGCTTTAGATTATGGAAACTAGAAATATTAAGTAGCCTAACTGGCAGCGGTAGATTTAAATTGTAGAACTACATAGAACTGTTAATGTTAACGTTCTCACAATTTTTTTTTTTTAAATTCAATTTGGGGTGAGAATCTGCACTTTTAAAACATCCGCACGTCTGCGTCCGGGCGTCGTCCCCCTAATGTTTTAGCTGAGCAGAAGACGTTCCGGGACACACTCTCCAGGAAAACCGTGAACCCTTTTTGATCGTCATGATTTTTTGGGTTCCGTACAAAAAAAGAAAAAACGGAACCCTTATAGCAGTGTTTTTCAACCTTTTTCATGACACGACCCCCATAGTATGAAAAAATATTTGGCGGCCCCCGACCCTTCGCTTTTTTTTTCATTTATTTTATTATATTACAAATATTAAATCCTTACAAATTTTTTATGCATTTGCATAATTAGGATTCGGATAAATTTAAGCTGGTACCTATTTAACACATTATTTTTAAAATTGGGAATTCGATTTAATTCTCAATGTAGCAAAAACGGATCCACGGTGGGAGAAATTATTTAATGACAAACAAGCAAAACCT
This sequence comes from Xestia sexstrigata, assembly GCA_941918905.2. NCBI lineage: Eukaryota > Metazoa > Arthropoda > Insecta > Lepidoptera > Noctuidae > Xestia > Xestia sexstrigata. The sequence goes on from OW799222.2 coordinate 13,256,049, forward strand.
CAATAAGATGGATGAGTACATGTAGGTTTTTATTTTGTTAATTTGTGTGAACATACAAATGTATATATCCTCTAATTAACATTTTCTTGTTAAATTTATATGTTATATATTGTTTCGTTTATTGAGGTAGTTTTCGAGGTAGTTATAGAGGCTTCGCGACCCCCCCCCCGGGGGTCGCGACCCACAGGTTGAAAAACACGGCCTTATAGGATCACTCTTGCGCCTGTCTGTACGTCCGTCTGTCACAGCCAAGTTTCTCCGATTCTACTGGACCTAATCAGGTGAAATTTGGTAGGATGGTGTAATCCTATGACCCAAATACAGATGTGCAAAGTAAATAAAAAAGTAAAATTTTCGGGAAACAAATTAGGAAATTAAAAAGTTTTGCAAAAGTCACTGTGTCTTAGATCAAATGAAAAGGCTCGTTATGAGGATCTCAAATAAATTTTTGTTATTATTGTAAAATAAATAGTTTTGATTTTATTCATGAAAGAAGACGAAAATTGACCATCCCCCCCCCCCGATCTCCGAAACTACTGAGCCTAAAATTTTGAAAAAAATACAAAATATAGTTCATTGCTTGTAGATTACAGGAAAACCTATAAGAATTCTATCAATTGAAAATAAAGTGGTAAACTTAATATTTATTTATTTATTTATTTATTTATTTATTATAAGGCTTCTCAACAATGAGTACACTGTTACATTATAATTTGTACAATTCAAACTAAAGTCTAAGCGCCTCATCACTTACAGAAAAGCACAGCATGCACTACTTTATGCGCAGAAAAATATACAATTAAATCATTAATTTTATTGACACAAGAATATTTTGGAAAAATATGCAGATTACACTTAATTACTTAAATTAAAATAAATAACATAGATTAAATTAAATTAGAATATATTAAATTAGAATAAATTAAAATAGAATTTATTAAATTAGACTAAATTATATTAAATTTGAATTGATTAAATTATATTAAATTAGAATTGATTAAATTATTTTATTATAGATTAAAAAAAAAATTGTTGTATAAGATTAGGTAAATATTTGACTAGAGTAGGTAGAGATCCATTAAATGGCAAGGGCGACCTTTTTTAGAGCAAGTAACGAAGAGTTAAATAGATCAATGTCACCTTCGTGCTCTTTGTATGCAGCATACATCCTTGATAGTGGGCAGAATTGCCTCAAGTTGGTGTGACATCTTGGCATACAGAAAATATATACGTATATAATATATACGTTCACATAAGGAAAATTTGACTTTGGCATTGTACGGAACCCTCTCCACGCAAATTCAACTCGCACTTGGCCGGTTTTTTGTGTGAACATAACTTCTCCTTCCATACTTAACATAATATAACATCAAGCTTGTAATTCCCGAAGGGTTAAGGGAGAACTGTACCTAATAGTACGCCCACATTTCGCCAGATATGTTTAAGTACCATGTAATAGGGGGCGAGCCTATTGCCATCCACCAGGCACAAATTCACACGACTTACTGTTCGTAAGTCGGGGCTGCCACCACTGGGCCACCACTGCTCTCATTTCAAATTTTCCTCATTGTTCTTTTATTTTCATGTATTTTTCTTTATATGTTGTTAGTGTGAACATACACATTGTAACCCTGTTTGGCTTCCCTCCACCAGCAAGCTACGGGAGTCTGTGTACGGGAATGTCAATGGGGTGGACGTCTCCCGTCCTTCCACAGCTGCAGCGGCTCGACAGTTCGCCTCTGCCCCAAGTGCCAACACTGCAGCAGGAGTCCTGGGTAGCCTCGCTGCTAGTGCTCGGCGGTCTCTTGGGTAAGGGGTATCTCCTGTTATTACTACCATTCTTCTTCAATGGGCTGGACGTATAGGTATTGAGGATGAATTTATTTACTTATTACTTATTTAATAAAGAAAAACACTTTTGCAATTTGGGTGGCCTATGCCCAGCAGTGGACTGTTGCGGGAAAATGAAAATCTGCTTCTGAGAAATCATCATCTTCAGAACATCATGTTTTATCCATCAACAATCCCCTTCGTGCCTTCAGTCCCCAATATCATCATCATCATCATTTCAGCCGAAAGACGTCCACAGCTGGACATAGACCTCCCCGCGCGTGTCGCCACATTGACCGGTCCCGTGCGACTCACATCCAGCGGATTCTCGCAACCTTCTCCACGTCACCGGTTCACCTAGTCACTACTATAAACCCTCGTGACCCGCAGGTCCTCTAATAACCGTCCCGCTGTCCCGCCACGTGGGGCGGCGGTGGATAATCATGGGCGCCAACATCCCGCTGCTGCTGGGATGGCTGCTGGCCGGCGTCGCCACTAACCTGCCCACCTTGTACGTGGCCAGGGTTATGTGGGGATGCGCTACAGGCATGATGTTTGCTACCGTACCTATTTATATTGGGGAGATTGCTGAGGTAAGAAACATTGAACACAATGGAGGGATGTGTAGTGTGTATATATAGATGAACTTGCCCTTTGTTTTTGTATGTGTGAGCTCCATCACCAGCTCAATTTCAACGTGTGAGTGCATCAGACTGTCACAATTGAAAACAACCCGTCTTCGTGAAAAAAAACATTAAGAGGCCGGAGACCGATGCATATAGTTCATACAAACGTAATACCAAAATAATTTATAAATTAAACACATTCATATGGTAGTGAGAGTGAGAACATGTTCCCAAATATATATTTTGAAAGGACAGTGATATAAAGACGAGATACTCGTATGAGGAATTTAAAATTTCAATAGAAAACTTGTTTAAATCAGTGTTTATTCAAAATCTATATCTGTAATCTAAGAAATAAATACACACTACCCAGTGCCGTAAGTAGCCTTATGCCAATGCCTTGTGCCTAATGCCAGGCCTACTTTATTTCATTCAGGGTGATAAAATAAGGCACACTTGGTATTGATGGACCATTTATATAATACTTTGGAAGAAAAATCATTTTTTTTTAAGAACTAGAACTAATGTGGGCTACGAGCAGGCGAGTATTTAAGTGGACCCTTCGCCTATTATACCACCTCCTGTGTCTCACTCACTAAAACTCAAACGCAAGTTCACTAGTGGAAATGCGTTGCTCACCCTGATGCATAAGATTTAATTTTTGGGCCATTACAAAAATAAGCACGTGCGCTGCCAAAAAAATGAGCGCGATTTTTGATGATACTGGCATGGTACGTATGTGTTGGAATCGAGCACTAGGGGCGCAGCGAGAACTTATCAGGAGCAAAAATAATAGTCCTGCCTGGTCTGGCCATTCTTGCGCCCCCCAGAGTCTACGCCCTGTGGCTGGGCACCGGTGGCACCGACCTATTTACGGCACTGACACTACCATAAGAATATGTTTGATTTACAAATTATTTTGGTATTACGTTTGTATGAACTACGCTTCGGTCGCCGGCCTCTTAAGTTTTAACTGAGAATTAAGTAGATGTCTCGAGCCCTTTTCCTTTAACAAAGCTGTGAGCCTAATCGCGAAGAAGGTTCAACGATTCCACTCAAACATCTTAACGACCCTAGTTAGACGTGATTTGCAGACAGACGCTGACCATATATATGGGTTTTTTTAATACTAAATAGGTTTGCGTTTGGCTTCATTTCGCCTGATGCGACGATGCGGCCTACGGTTGAGCACGCTTGCCTAGAAGAAACCGATTCGCTCGAACCTTGAAAAGATCTAGATTATAATGATCGGAAACAGAGAAGCCGGCAGTGAATTCCATAGACTAGCTGTTTGCACAACTACGGAAATGTGTGCAGAATGCAGACGATTGTGGCCGGACAATTCGAGAGAAATAGTTTTTGAAAGAGATATAATTATATCAAATAGAGATAAATACAGTCCGTAAATCTCTATAACGCATGCTTTCTAACCGTCTAGCTAGCGGTTCAGTTTCGGCGGATTTATTTGCTAAACGGCACGAAAGTGAAAGAAATATTCATCGTCGCATCAGCCAATGAAATCGATCGTTTAACGGAATGCAATCCACGGTTCTGCGCTCAATTCTTGTTTGGGAATGATATCTTGAACTACGTATCTACATGTTTCATAGACATGTACCTAAGTTCCTCCACAAAAAACCCACCTTCCACGTCCCCAGGACAAAATCCGCGGCGCTTTAAGCGCGTTCTTCCTGCTATTCATCAACGTGGGGTTCTTGCTGGCGTACGCCATCGGTCCCTTCACCTCGTACTGGGGCCTGACTGCCACCGGCGGGATCCTGTCACTGCTGTACCTGCCTTGCACCTGGTTCATTCCCGAGACGCCTTTCTACTTGGTTTATAAAGGTAAGAAGACTATTTTGGCACTTGTCCGGCTGTACCTACCTATCAGTCGATGATCAACTATTTATACTTAAATGTATCTCTTTTACTGACTCGAGACCTACGACCTTTTGTACGTTTCTTGAGCCAAAAAATATAGTAGATAGCTGTCGCTTCCTCGTCGGTGGTGGAAAGTTACTATGTCGGGCGGGTTTTGAGACTCGTTAGTCAATTATCGCAAGCACCACCGCTGGGCATGAGGTCCTGGGTTTCATTCCCGTGTCGACATGTGTTATTGAGATTGTCTTTTAGGAATTTCACATTTGCAGCTTGTAGTCAGGGTGCTGGTAAACAAATAGCTGCTCAATTGCAAACCCTTCATATAAAATTCGCATTTCCTTAGGGAAAATGGAAGAAGCATCAAAGATCCTCCAATACCTTCGCGGCACAACCAAAGAGGGTGTGCAAACTGAACTGGAGGGCTTGCAAGCGCTCGTGGCGAGGGAGTACAAGGAACCGCCCAAGATACAGGACCTCTGGGCTACGAGGGGGAACGTCAAGGCGCTGGGTAAGGAACTATAGTCTGCGCCAGATAAGTAAGAATTAAAGGTCATTGCTCTTTCCTTAATTTCTCTGCGTAGGTACCCCAACAATACATTATGAATCGTTTTTATTACTAGAAAAAGTCAAGGATCACGATAAAGGTCGTTTCGGGACAAGTTTATGTGATTATTTCTGTTTTCGGAATTATGTATTTGAATAAATGTATATTAATTATGTATGTTAATGACCTTTAATTCCTACTTATCTGGCGCAAACTATAGACTTATATACCGGTTATCACTAAGTGACCTTAACGAATGCTTTTATAAATATAATTTATATAATATATAATCATAAATATCATATAATTTTAACATTCGACACTGAGGAAAGCGTTTGGAATCGAACAGTTGTTTCTTAGTCAGTCGTGTTTTTTTGCTCCTTTATCGAAGCTAAACTAAACATGTGCTAAGTAACGTTTATTTATTAATCTTGAAGAAATAATGATTTTGATGACTTTCAAACTTTCGTTAAGTTTTTATTTTTTTATTTCTGAGAAGACCGTAACTTAATTGGCAACGCAAGAGCAGCAAATTGCGTAGAAGGTTAACTTTAGAACATTTTTCACTTCAAGATAATATTTGCTAATCAATTATGATTTCTGGAAAACGCTGTTCTTCAAGAATGTCTTTGAAATTCGAAAATTACCTGTGAGAAAGACACTAGATCTGAAAGCTGGTTTCAAACGGCAGGTATCTGCGTGTTCCTGGCGATGCTACTGCAGTTGTCGGGCATCGACGTGCTGCTGTTCTATATGGAAGATCTCTTGGCTAAAGTGGGCACCAACCTGTCGCCTTCCGACGGGACCATCATCATGGGAGTCGTGCAGGTGAGCTTACTTTACCCTTGCGAGTGGCCATGTTACACGACTGTCACATAAAGGAGCTGCAGGCAGGTTGTAATCTTCTATTCTATTATTATTTATTATTACATATAATAAATCTGTAGAAAAATCGTTTTTGTACATCGAAAATATTTCGAAAAAGAATTGCCAGGGTGTGAAAGGATAACCAACAGAACTCATTTCCAGCATTTTTGGATTTTTTGTCTGTTTGTCTGTTTATCTGTTCCAAGCATCACGTAAAATTTTCGAAACCAATTTATACAACTTTTATACATAAAAATTGTGCGTATCTTGAGGTAGGTATTATTTAGTTTTTGTTTCATCGTAATCGGTTACTTCTATCAAAAGATATATGAATTTAAAATGTTCAAAAAGAACTAATCATCAATTTAAATGTAAGATGCAGTGACATCTATTGTATTAATATGGTACTAATGACTAAAAATGTGCTCACCAGATAACTTTTAAATCGACTGACCGGCTTTAAAAATAGTTTTTATAGCTTATGGTACCTACTCTAGAGTAGTATTATAGATATATCTGGGTCGAGGACTTTCAACTCAATCGAATAATACTAAAATCGGACACATCAAATTTGTTTTACCTGTCCGCTTTAAGTGGAATGCCCCATCTGACATTTCGGAAGACCTTAGTCTACACGAACGCCTCTAGCGACGAATTCATGCGCGATAGAGCATTCGACGCGTATATTTTTATGTATGACCACAATTTATAGAGTAGTCCGATATGCATGGTCCTTTTTTTGTCAAAAGCGTATGTATATCTCAAAGTTAGTCCCATTCCCATTTAAAAACGAAAAATCATGTTTGGGCTAATTTCCTGCACCTTTGATGAGAACTTTCAACCTAGCTGGAGTATGACTGTTGAAGACAAGAGGCTCGAGGCATCGAGGCAAACCTTTATTTGGAAAAACATAGGTAGAATACTTTAACGATTAGTGCAAATATATTGGTGTCGATTCTGTTGTGCACAAACTAAACTTAATTTAAGCTATTGCTATCTTTTTCTCTCTAATAAAACAAGAAAGAGACGAACGTAATTTAGAGCTGTCAAATTTAGTTGGAACTAATATTTCTATACAAATGAAGGGTGCACGTAAAAACATGTCGACTAAAAACACAGTGAAGCGCAAGGCATAAACTAGTTTGACATCTCTAACTTAGTTCATAGCTATAGCCGTCCTTATCTCGCACTGCATTTTAGTAAAAGATAGCAATAGCCTAAAATAAGTTAAGTTTGTGCATAACAGAATCGACACCATTATCGAAGAAATTAAATTGTTACCCACTTGAATCTATACTAATATTATAAAGCTCAAGAGTTTGTTTGTTTGTTTGGTTGAACGCGCTAATTACAGGAACTAAGTACTGGTTCGAATTAAAAAAAAACTTTTAGTGTTGGATAGTCCATTTATCGAGGAAGGCTATAGCTATAACATCACGCTAAACTAAAAGGAGCGGAGCATCAATGATAAATGTTGCAAAAACAGGGAAAATGTACTTCTTTTGAGAGCTTCCGTTGCGAGCGCTGCCTAAACGGTTAAAGTTACGCAACAATCATGTATGAGGGAATTGTTCCTCTTAAAACGTTCTAAAAAAATCCGAGATAGCATATGTCTATCTTATAAGGTTGAGTTATAGTCTCTCTAACCCTCTCTCTCTCTCTCTCATGGGACGCAGACGAAGTTCACCTAGTAAATAAATAATTTTGCAATGAGGACTTTGTCCAAAATAACATGTGGTCTTTATTTTTCCAAAATTGTTCATCCCTTTTTTACTGAATTCTAATTATGTTCAGGTGGTGACCAGCTGCATCACACCGCTGGTGGTGGACCGACTTGGTAGGAAGCTACTTATGTGGACCACGTCGCTAGGACTTACTATATTCTTGGTAAGTGCCACCATATCCGCTTTGCTGCAGTTTGTGCTGCAGTCTCAAGCGACATGCGTGTTGCGTGACATGTGAAAAAAATTGCTTCGAGGTAGCGAATGCCGCGATGAGCTGAACTTGCGGAGCGACGGTACTGCGAAAACTGCATCGCAAGGTCGTAAACGGGGTGTACTGTAGAGGGGAAAGACAATATTGATTTTCGTTTGAAAACCCCGCTACACTGCGCTGACTCTCATTTGACGACCCGAATGGCGCGGCGTAGCGGTAGTGAAGCTGCCTTACGTTCTTAGGGTCCCGGGTTCGAATCCTGGTAGGAGCAAATATTTGTGTGATGAGCATGGACAATTGTTTCCGAGTTGGATGGATGTTTATATGTATAATAAGTATATATTTACAAACAAAAAGTATCTATATAGTATATCAACTATCTGGTGTCCACGACAGAAGCCTCGTTGCTTAGTGTGGCACTAGATGGTGCTGTGCGTAATTTCCAGCGATATTTATTAATTTATTGTTTGTTGCCAGACTTTGATCGGCATATACGCCCTGATGGACTCATACTACAAGTATGACGTCACATCGATCGCGTTCGTGCCGCTGCTCTGTCTCATCGTCTACATGATACTCTTTACTTTGGGTAAGTTCATTCAATTTACTATTTATGAAAATCGTGCCTGTATTCTCAAAATTAATACTTCACAATTTAATTATGTACCTACTGGGGCACTTGGTAGAATACCAATTGTGCATCCGGCTCGAAGGACCAAAAAAGTAGAATCAAGCATTGAGCAGAATTACATAACCTACCCTAAATATTAACATAATTATAAATGAAAATAATCCCCAATTGATATAAAATTCTCACACTCCATTCTTCAAAGCTATTCTCACGACCAGACGATTGACAATATTCTTACTTAACATTTAGGGTGTTCTACACTCCGGCCCACTCCCTCTCACAGAGAGGAGACCCGTGTCCCAGCTGAGGGAACGATATAGGCTGATTATGTTGTTTATTTCAGGCGTGGGTCCAGTTCCATGGATCCTGGTGGCGGAGATGTTCCCGGTGAAAACCAAGTGTCTCGCCGGCGGGATCTGTTCCTTCATGTGCTGGCTAGCTGGATTCGTGTGGACTTTGTATGCTTATTCAATTATTATTTTTCAGAAACTGGTGTTCAAAAGTAGATTTTATCTTAGAATAACAGGTGCTTAAAATGTATAGTGTAATAGTCGCTAATATTTACCTAACTTTAAACAGTGTTTATAAATAAACCTATAACTTCACATTTAGTTTAAAGCTGTTTACCAAAAAATTTGACATGACATACTTAATGAACAAAAAAAGGGTTATTTAAAAAAAAGAGTTAACAGTTTATTACGGTACCAACGTACCATGTCTTTGCCACCCATCACTTTGGTGAAGTTACACCAGTTAATTTAAAAGATCTCATTACTAACACTTTCTTTAAACCCAGATTCTTCCGCGACGTGGCAGCGTCCTACGGTATCTACACAGCGTTCTGGATCCTAGCCGTATGCTGCGGCATAGGGTTCATATTCTCTGCCACGCTGCTGCCGGAGACGAAAGGCAAGACCTTCGATGAGATACAGGATATGCTTAATAATAGGTAAGATTTTATGTTTATAGCTTAAGAGCCCTTGACCCAATGGCACAAGGGGACAAGAGACGTTATCTGCCATGGTCCTGGACTTCTACGCAGGGACGCTACCCCTAGCAAAAATTTACCACCAGAACCCTCTTCGAGCAAAAGCTGGTGTATACTTAAAAAGGATGCATTAAAAGGACCCAACAAATAACGATGGGAATGCAAGCAATACCCCGAAATTCAAAATATTTTTTACCAGACATTCAAATATTTACGAGCTTTATTACAAACAGTTTTTTGAGTTTAAAAATCCAAAAGCCATAAAAGAGTTTTTGCAAATATCTTTTTCTTAGTCCTCTAAGTCAGATTTAGTGAAAACTTCAACACCCCCGGATGTACAGTCGTGGTCTTTTCCGACTGATCAGTTAAAAAAAAAATCGCTTACATCATGCGGAGGCGCCGAGCCACGCTTCCTTAAAGTTTAGGCCTATTAGGAAAGCGTCAATTTGGCGCGCGAAATAACAATATTTCTCGTATGGCGTGCGTCGTCAGTGCGCTCGGCCGATAGGTATTGTCTTCCATTCATTAATTCTATACAAAGTCAACGGGGCGAGGCTAGAGAGCATTTCTATCTTGTAAGTGCAAGCAAAAATTAAGCTTAGTGGTGATCAGGCGGGAGTGTCCACGATAGTACATGTCTCTCAACTCGTACAAGTACAGATAATTGTATGGTAAACCCTTGTTGAGTTTTCCGCAAATACATATCTCAAGAACTTAGGCGCCATAGCTCAACCATAGTGATAAATGATGTTTTTTTTGCAAATAGGTTTTCACAAATACTTTTGCGCGTTTTTTTTTTTAACTAGATTTATTGATGACTTTTAGAACCCGGAAAACATTTTCTTTAACAAATATCTTGAAAAAACGCCCCCAGGTAAAAAAAAAAAGTAAATTAATGTTCATCTGTGTTTTGTATAACCCCGCGGCTCCCGCAATGAGTCTATTATAAGGGATAACTTGAAAAACCCTATTATAGTATGTGGTATGTGGGCAATGCGAAGAAAAATTAAATCTTTATAAGAATTTATTATTGTTTCATTCATTTGTGTGACAGAATATACATATAATAATAAATTGTATGTACATGTTTACGTTTAATTATTGATTATACATAATGGTAAGCTGTCTTCTTTTTTCAGAACTAAGGAAGACAAGCCAGTGGACGTTTAGAAAAAAACTCCAAGAAGATTTAGAAAGAAAATAATTTGTAAATAGTTTTAAGTATACTTTGCTGTTATTCGAAATAAATTATTACAAAAAAAAAACGTGATACAATACTTTATTCTATAATCTTACACAATAATTTTATTATTATTAATTATATAAGGTAAATTCATAGTTTATTTATCTCTGGAACTGTAGGGGGCAGATTCTTAGTCCGATCACATCTTTGCCTATTTCTGCGACACCGCAAACTGGACAAAGTTTGCCTTTATGTTCGGGCAAGAAGCTAGCTCCACAAAGGGCGCATTTTTCTTCAGGTTTTCCTCTGTAGATTGGCTTGTAACTAATACCGCAGATGTTGAAAGGATTATGCTCGTCATAGAGTAGCTGATGTTCGTCTGTGAGCGATTTCTCGCACGCCTGTAAGATCTTTCTCGCTTGCTGTGCGACCTCGGGTCTAGGGCCCAGTTCTAGGAGTCTCCGGGCGAAGGAAGCTGCAGTTCTGTAGTTCTTCAGCTTGAAGAACATGTTGAGGGCTGTTCTGAGTGTTAGGATCTGGTGGACGGGTTGCAGCTTGCAGTGCGTGAAGTAAGCTGCCATCTCGCATGTACGTTTTTGTTCGTCTAAGGTGTTTTTCGGCATAGCTGTGGGGGTAATGTACTAGAATTAATATTGTACGAGGAAAGATATACCTAATACATATATAAAATCAAATAATATATATATATGAACCCCATCTCTTTTATCAACATAAATAATCATCTTTTACCCAAAGGGATTGGCAAAAAGGTACCGTACACCAAATTTACGACAGGTATGTTTCAGTACTATGTGATGGGAAGCGAGCTTATAGCCATCAACCGGCCAGAAATTCCTGATGGGAAAATCCAATATCACTTTGCCCGCCCTAGGTATCGAATCCAAGAACTCAGCACTTGCGACTACTACACCAATCAAGAAATGGATCACTAGTTAAACATTTAAGTCACTAGCCCTTTGCAAAAAATATACAGGGTGTAAGAAACAGCCCTCCGCACACAAGAGAAGAATTCAGTATAATAATAATAAATAAATAAAAATCTTTATTTCCAGCTTACAATTCCAAAGTCACTACTTGCTTCAGCAATATATTATTTAAGTTTCAGTTGAGAATTGTACTTAACACAGACTTATACACCTCTGACACCCAAGCTAAGATTGAACTTGTATTACGAGTGTCAGGGCTCTCTTAGTTCACTAGGACAGTAAATACAAAAATTCGGAGATTGATACACGTATAAACGGCAAGCGCAACGACAAGTTTGATGAACTCTGTAGCTAGGCAGGAAGTGAACTGCTGATTTCACGCGTCGTTCGTATAATTTTACATTGAAATAAAGAAACAGTAACTTAAAAAAAACGATTTAAAAAATGTAATTTCCCTGAGAAAAATTCCGGTAGAATATTATTCAAAATAAGGAGCTGAATGCACCCTGTTAGCTTGCGGAGGGCAGTCCCCACCCTGTATGTAAAAATGATTTTTCACTTCTCATGCTCTTGTGCATATCTACTCATAAATGTATCTATATTAAGGCAAAGAAAATGAGCCATACAGCCAAACACAATAAGAAGTTCATAGATAGAATTTGTTATTTTATAATATTTACTTTAATTCATTTGCCTTTGTGTTTTTTAAGACACAAAAGATATTAAAATTTAAATTCAAGTACTGTAGGTTATTTAATTAATTTAAGAAAATTATTATTACAAAATTAATTTAATAGTAGGCTGTATAAGTCTGCAGCCCAAGCCTAATATCAATGTCGTAAGATTTAAAAAAATAAAGCGGCGATATGCCGGGAAAAACAATTTCCTTCAGTATTCAAAACTGTACTAATTTTACTTTGAATTTTAATTAAAGAATTGTTATGTTATACTACTGTGTTATTTCCTCGCAATCGAAGTGAAAAGCAGAGTTTATAACTCGTCCACAAAACCATTTTATCCTCGACATTACTATCAGCCCTCGCCTAAGTCCCGGATGAAAATGGTTCGTTTTGTGCACTTGTTGTAAAATCTACTATTTTACCATCGCCACTCGAAAAAGGGGGCATTTTATTCATCGATAACAGTGAATAAAACGCCCTTTTACTCACTGAGTAAATAAAGACATTTTGAATTTGGAACAAGGACTAATTATGAACAAATAAAACGTGCCGACACGAATATAACAAACACTGAATTTCGAATATTGTTCTAATTGCAATCAGTATTTTACATGGAGCGACTGCCTATCTGATAAGACTGGTTGTCTGACTTACGGGCCACACACTTCCTGTCACGACTGTCAAAAACCTACAAATGCCAGCCAGGACCAAGGGCTTTACGTACTCTCTGACGCACGGAGGAAATTCAGCATGTAATGAATTAGTGGTCACCCATCCACAGACCGACCTTAGTAAGCGTGGCTTAACCTTGGAGATCGACCCGATTGGCTGTTATTATTAAACCACGAGAAATATAAATACCATACTTCAATTTATTTTCTCGCAGTCAATGGTAAAAAGTAGAGTTAACAAATCGTCAAAAAAAAAACATCTCGGTTCTTGTATCCCTCGTTCCGCTCAGGATTCTACTCTAGAATTCCTTGCTACGCTCGGGATTGTACTCTAGAATCCTTCGCTGCTCTCGGGATCCAACTTAGTCCCTAGAATTAAATTCTCTTTTTTGTTGAATAATCTACTACTCCTTAGCGCATATTCACCTTTCCTAGCGGTTTCCATCTGAAGCCCCAGCAGGTACTCTCGCGCTATGTTGAGAAGCTGCTGCGCTTCCGTGAGCTCCGGCTTGGTGTCCACGTGTAACAGCGGCACAGACTGTGTGATGCGCTGTAGACGCTCCACAGCTTCCGTGAACTTGCCGGCCGTGGTTAGCTGGTAGCATTGTTGCAGCTGGGTTACTAGGTCGTTTAATTTTGTAGCTGGAAAGAGAAGAATTTATTTAATTAAAAAATCTGTCTATTCGAGACAAAAACCGCTTATGTTTCTGGCTAGATGTTGAGTCGTTTGTATTGTTTTTTAGCTGAATTAAAAAAATATTAAAGTTAAAAAAACACGCAACAATAAAATATATTTATATTTATCGTATTCTTCTCAGTAAACCCTTTCATTTAATATCCATATCATGGGAAATTGGAAATGCATAACCAGGCCGTCATCTTTTAAAATCCGCCATATTGGATCTAGAATGACATCATTTAGCAAACCGTGCATTGACATCCAAACTAAACATGTATGCAAAATTTCAGCTAGAAACCATATGTGCTTTGAGCAACACAGGATCAAGATGGGTCATGCTCATAGGAATATGCACTTTAACTTCAAATGAATAAGGTTGTACGTATGAATAGCTACTGTACGACATTTTCAAGTATTGGAACAACAAACCATGCCATACATGCAAACGTTCAAATTTCATTGCAATCAAAATTTAAGCTATTTTCAAGTGTTTAATTTTTTATACTCACTAATAACAGGCAGTAGATCCTTCCCACTAGCCTCCTTCCAGTTCCGGTGCAGATGCGCGTTGAGCGGCGGCAGTGACGTCAGCGCACCGAACGTGAGCCGAGCGCGCCCGAACATACTCACGAACGAGTCCAGGTACGGCTCGAAGTTCACGATGCCTACTTGTTCGTTTAGTAGTCTGTAGAGAGAAGTTTTCATTATGAAACATACATAACATCACACCTTTAATCCAAAGGGTAAGGCAGAAGTGTACCTAATAGTACATCGATATTTCGCCAGATGTTTAAGTCCCATGTAATAGGGGGCGAGTCTATTGCCATCAACCGGGCGCAAATCCAGACTCCGTGACGCTGACGCTGCTACTGAGAAATTCCTAATGGAAATACACAATAACACTTTCTGGGAATCGAACCTAGGACTTCACGCTCAGCAGTAGCGCTTGCGACCGCTAGACCAACGGGGCAGACATTAGGAAACGTTTAATATAACTTAACTGCCAACTCATATACTACGTATTTACAAATCACGAATGAAATTCTATTAAAGTTGTGTGATATGGTTATAGTACCGTACCGTACTGGGATTTAAAATCAACAAATTGTGTGTTTGTAACTTACATTCAGCTGACATTGGGGTTCTTTACTGAAAACTGCCGCGAGATAAATATAAATATTGCTGGACATTACACACAGCGCCATCTAGTACCACACCTTAGTGTGACACTTTATGGCGCTGTGTCGACGAGGCTTGTATCGTGGACACCAGATAGTTGATATACTACATGGATACTTTTTGTTTGTAAATACATACCTAACTATAATAATATTATAAAGAGGAAAGATTTGATTTTTGGTTGTTTGTTTGTGTGCTAAAACTACTCGACCGGGAACGGAAACTACGCGGGTGAAACCGCGTTACGTCCGCTAGTCCGCTATACATATCTCGGAAACAAATGTCCATGCTCATCACACAAACATTTGCTCCTAAAATTAATCAGCCTCACTACCGCTGCGCCATTCGGGTCGTCGAAGCTGCCGTTAACTGTTTTGTCTTGTCGCCGTTTATTCGCTTTCTATTCTGAATAACAATTACAAAAATTGTATACTTCTCCGCGGAAAAGCTTCCAACAAACGACCCCACAAGTAAGTACACAAGTTTTTTTATACTGCTGAGATGTCTTTTCAACACTGGATTTTTTAAATTATTAGGAACTAAGAATTAATTTAACGAGTGTATTCTTCGACCTAATCTACGAAAAGCTACTGCAGGAGAGGCTTCTAAAAATCGTTTTGGAAACGACCAACCCTATACCAACTCTGTGATATGAAACTAACCTGAGCGCTATCTCAAACTGTCCGGTGGCGACATGGTCGTGCGCAGTGCGGAGCTTGCCCGACAGCGCCACGGGAGAACTTTATAATATGAAACTAACCTGAGCGCTATCTCAAACTGTCCGGTGGCGACATGGTCGTGCGCAGTGCGGAGCTTGCCCGACAGCGCCACGGGAGAACTTTATAATATGAAACTAACCTGAGCGCTATCTCAAACTGTCCGGTGGCGACATGGTCGTGCGCAGTGCGGAGCTTGCCCGACAGCGCCACGGGAGAACTTTATAATATGAAACTAACCTGAGCGCTATCTCAAACTGTCCGGTGGCGACATGGTCGTGCGCAGTGCGGAGCTTGCCCGACAGCGCCACGGGAGAACTTTATAATATGAAACTAACCTGAGCGCTATCTCAAACTGTCCGGTGGCGACATGGTCGTGCGCAGTGCGGAGCTTGCCCGACAGCGCCACGGGAGAACTTTATAATATGAAACTAACCTGAGCGCTATCTCAAACTGTCCGGTGGCGACATGGTCGTGCGCAGTGCGGAGCTTGCCCGACAGCGCCACGGGAGAACTTTATAATATGAAACTAACCTGAGCGCTATCTCAAACTGTCCGGTGGCGACATGGTCGTGCGCAGTGCGGAGCTTGCCCGACAGCGCCACGGGAGAACTTTATAATATGAAACTAACCTGAGCGCTATCTCAAACTGTCCGGTGGCGACATGGTCGTGCGCAGTGCGGAGCTTGCCCGACAGCGCCACGGGAGAACTTTATAATATGAAACTAACCTGAGCGCTATCTCAAACTGTCCGGTGGCGACATGGTCGTGCGCAGTGCGGAGCTTGCCCGACAGCGCCACGGGAGCGCCACGTGACGGCGCCACGAAGTACGTAGTGTCCTCGCCGCCGTCAATGTCCGCTAGGAGACAAATATTGTTTATTAAATACCATAACACTTGTAGCCAAAAGCCCCCGTATTACTTAAGGTGGAAGCGCCAGGTTAACCTGCGAAATTCAAATTTTCTTACGTTTTTTGCAATAGGGAATATGCATGAAATACAAAACTCTTTTTATTTATGAAAAATGCTTTGTATTGGCGCATAAAAACATTGTGGTACACTTGTTTAAGTTTCTAATACTACTCTGTCAAGAAAGTACCGGGAAAAGATCAATAATACACAAAATGTCTGTTATTCATCCAAATTTATTTTATCACCTTCAAAGTAAGCTCCTTTAGAAACGATACACTTGCGCCAACGAATAATCCATTCATCAAAACATTTTTTAAACGCTGCTTCCGGAATTGAGTTCAGTTCTCGCCGCGAATTCTCCTTTATGTCTTCTATCGATTGAAAACGGGTGCCACGAAGTGGTAATTTGAGTTTAGGAAAAAGAAAAAAGTCAGCAGGAGCCATATCTGGTGAATATGGTGGTTGCTGGATGGTATTTGTTGAGTGTTTGGTCAAAAATTCGTTCACAATGATAGCCTTGTGCGAAGGCGCATTGTCGTGGTGCAAAATCCAAGAATTTTCTTTCCACAAATCTGGCCTTTTTCGTCGAATTTGCTCTCTTAAACGCCGCATAACGCTCAAATAATATTCTTTATTTACCGTTAGACCTTCCGGTAAGAATTCAGAGTGCACAACACCGCGATAGTCAAAGAAAACAGTCAACATGACTTTGACTTTTGATCGACTTTGGCGTGGTTTTTTAGGTTTCGGTTCAGTTTGAAGGCGCCACTCCGAAGCTTGTTGACTAGTTTGCATATCAAACTCGTAAACCCACGTCTCGTCACCAGTAACAATGCGTTTCATGAATGTTGGGTCCGAACTGACTCGTTCTAGCATGTCCTCAGCGACTTTCATGCGATTGAGTTTTTGGAGAAAATTCAGATCTTTTGGGACTAGCCGAGCAGCAACATGTTTCATACCCAAATGATTAGTTAAAATGGTACGGATCGACTCGTGAGATACAGAAAGTTCGGCGGCTATCTCTCTCAGAGTTGAATGGGGATTTTCAGTCACTATTTTCTTCACTTTTGCGATGTTAACTTCAGTTGCAGACGTTGACGGCCTACCAGAGCGAGGCAAATCTTCAATCACATCTCGACCGCTTTTGAACGCTTTGAACCACTCATAAGCACGAGTTTTTGATAAAGTCGATTCACCGTAAGCCTTCTATAACATTTTCAGTGACTCCGAACACGAAATTCCATTGGCGATGCAAAATTTAAGACAAACTCTTTGTTCGATATTTTTGTCCATTATGAAATTCGCAATACACACTATATATGATATTACTAAAACCAGCACTGTATTTAATATAAATAACAGATGCAACTCAAACTCCGCGCCAAAATGGAAAACAGTTGTGCCAATCTAACAACTACAAAAATTTGAATTTGGAACCATAAACAAATCATCCATTCCCGATACTTTTTTGACTGAATGTACATCACTTATTTTACAATTTACTGTTTTATATAGCATGTTTTTGGTGAAACGGAACGCACTCTCAAAACGCATCGTCCTCGTATTGTCGTCAAGGTTCATTGTGTCAAAAAATTACTTTTATATGAAAAGTGCTTAAAGTTTCACTAAAATTGTATTATAATATTGTTATTGCAATTTTTACTTAAATATAGCGAATACAATTAGTAAAAATATTTTATTAAGGCCAAAAAATTAAATGTAAACAAGGCAGATTGTGGATAATGACGTCACATCATGGCCGCGACAGCTATGGACGTTTGAACTGTCGTAGAAAACTGCAGGAGTATAATATTATTTTTGTGCGACCAGCAGTAGTTGAACTTAACTTTTAATACTTTTTTTGCGTTGATAGTACTGTATTTTATTGATATATGTTATTTCCTAATTTGTCCCCCGAAAATGACCCTTATTAAAAAAAATATTTATTGACTTTTCACATCTGTGTTTGGGTCATAGGATTACACCATCTTACCAAGTTTCATCTAATTTGACCGACAGACAGACGCACGAGTGATCCTATAAGGGTTCCGATTTTTCATTTTTTTGTACGGAACCCTAAAAAGCTAGACAAACTACTCAGCTAGAATGATGATGGATATTGGACACCGGCCTGTTCTCTGTGAGAAAGTGCAGATAGTATTCCACTGCGTGGGCCAGGTCATGTTGCAGTTCTTGAATATCATAATATAGTCATTAGGAAGGCGAAGGAGAAATTTACAATAATAAGTATAAACGGGTATGTACATACCAGAGACCGGCGCGAGTTCCTCCGGCAGTTCCAAGTCTTCATCACCGACGTCCCATCCGCCGTCATCACAGGCGTCTTCCATCTTTTCTTCACCTTCATCACCAGTTCCCTGAACAAAAACGTTTTAGTTATGAGAAGTAAAAGAGGAAGCACAGATTATCGTATTTACACTAAACTACGCATTTTGATAAATCTCAAGTGAGATTTAGAGGGGGGTGAGGGGGTCTAGTCAAATCTCACGATATCTCACAAAGAGGGGAGGGGGGGTCGAAAAATCGGCAAAATTGCCTCTCGTAATTAATGGACGCCCTCTTAGTAATAGGGTCCCATTTTTACCATTTGGGTACGGAACCCTAAAAATGGAGAAATGAGTCCGCCGTTTAGCTGTCGAGTACTGACATGATTCTCTTCCAGCTCGTCGTCGTCTCCCCAGGCGCCGCCCGCCTCCAGCGGCTCCACGTCGTGGGCCGGCGCGTCAGTAGCGCCGCTCGCTGCGCCGCCTGCGCGTGCGCCGCCCGCTACCTCGAAGAAACTCCTGTGGAACAACACCAGCTTTTGTAATAATCGGCCTATGATTTCCCCGCACTGGTCGGTGGGCACTTTTATTGCAACCTTTTTAAAATTAAGTCCTTATTAAGTTTTCCGCATACATACCGCGACAAATACACTGCTAATGTAAATGT
Organism: Xestia sexstrigata; assembly: GCA_941918905.2. Taxonomy (NCBI): domain Eukaryota; kingdom Metazoa; phylum Arthropoda; class Insecta; order Lepidoptera; family Noctuidae; genus Xestia; species Xestia sexstrigata. Next base: position 13,275,270 of record OW799222.2, read on the forward strand.
ATTTGGAAAAATAAAAAATAATTTTTATATCTATGCCACCACAAAAAAAAAGTGATCGCGAGGACATACAGTTTAATTTCTCAAATATTAATGTTGGTTTCAAAATAAAAAACGGACGGCGTTATAGCGACATTTGAAAAAAAGAAAGAATAAAAATTTATTTATTTGTCTCGCACAGGACAAAACAAAAAATTGTTCAATTAACAATTAAACAAAATTATTAAATGAGAGATAAAAATTGGTCGTTTACGAAGCCAAAAGGTGCATCTCATCGTGCTGTAACATTAAAATAGAAATCGCAGCGCTGGTATTCTGATAGGCACCATTTCGAGACGAATTTACGAAAACAAGAAAGCAGTGATTACCCTAACTAATGCAAGTGTTGCTTTACTACATGCCAGGGACTGCCCTGGATAGAAAACCCCCGTGTCTCAGAAAGCACATGAAAACGACTTATACTATTCATAGACTAAGGCACCGGTCTCCTATAAAATGCTATATGCGGCGTCTGACTCCATGTTGAATACATGGAGATGAGAGAATGGATGAATACATCTCTAGCGAACGACGACGTCTAGTTCACAACAGTAGTCGACAAACTATGCTCGCGTGTGTACATTTGTATTAATAAATATTATTTTTATGTTCCTTGTCATTTTTATTGCATAATGCATTATAACATTTAACTGATTCAATCAATAATTCGTTCTTTTCGACATTTTGTTCTGACGCCAAATACGACATTCACGCTGCAATGCTTCGAAATAACTAGACGAGAGACGCGGCCCAAAGCGTTTGAATGCCACACGCCAACGTCAACGTGTGAAAGAGACCACAACAGTACATTTGTATAGTAAGCATCGTGACGCGGCGTACGGAGTGACGCTGTACGCGGCCGAAGGCGTTTTTATGAGACCATAGCCTTATAAGATTATTGTTACTTACTTTGAAACCGCCAACAAAGGCCAGTTGGGTTGCATATTGTGTACAGGTAGCGGTGGTCTCAGCAGCTGTGCGTCGGGGTTCGGTTCCGGGATAGGCAGGTTGGCGGCTTCCAGCATAGCCTTCAGCTGTTCAGCCTCTTCGATTTGCTTGTGGTTTATAGCTGTCAGGTAGGCCAGGGATATCTAGCAGGAAACGGAAATATTTAAGAGTGGTTAGAACTTTCATAGAGTGGTGATGTGGTCACAGCTAATTGTCAAGGGCTCTATAAAAGGTCTACCTATTCATGGAATATTTTCAGAGAATCATCTAACGGCTTTAACGAAACCATAGCAATGAAAAGAAAATATTCATCTAAGTTTTTACGAAATTATTATAATTAAAAAAATTCTTGAGACATTTTACATAAAACCCTTACTACGACGTAGTATGAAGTATACGACGCGGTGACGTAGTAAACTAGCGTAATTATGGTTCAAGTATTTTTTTTTAGATATGCTCAGATAAAATTATTATTTTCCTTGAAATGGCTTCGTTATACCCGTAGATGATTCCCTGAAAATATTTCGTGTATGAATCCTTATATTAGAATGTTGACAATCACAAATTTCAATGGTGTAAGTCTGAAACTAACATAATATCATGCCCGTAATCCCCGAAGGGTTAGGCAGAGGTGTACCCATTAGTACACCCACATTTCGTCGTGTTTAAGTTTCATGTAATAGGGGCCGAGCCTATTGCCATCAACATTCGCTGGCGAATGAGTGAAGTCGTCATGAAAAGAATTAATTACAGTCATTCACATAGCATAATCAAGGCGTCCATTAATTACGTGAGGCATTTTTTACGGGGGAGAGGGTCGAGCCTAATCTCACGTGGGAAAGGGGGGTCTTGGCAAATGTCACGTATTTTTTTTTTCACTCAGGAAACAGTAAAAAATTGCGTGAAAACTAGGTAATTCATTAAGTAAACACGTTTCTCCACTAAAATATGGCTAAATCTTACACAACAATATTAAATAATAAATATTCAAAGAAAATAATTTGGCAAATATTTTTTTATTTTTTTTAAATCCAACACAATCAAGCACAGATTATCGTATTTACCCTAAACTACGCATTTTGATAAATCTCACGGGAGATTTAGAGGGGTGTGAGGGGGCCAAGTGAAATCTCACCAAGGAGGGAGGGGGGGGTCGAAAAAACGCCAAAATTGTCTCACGTTATTAATGGACGCCCCCTAATCAGTGTTAAGTTACACTGCGTTTCAGTCCTTTACATAATTTTGCGCAGTGTTTCAGGTTGAACTGTCTAGATTCTTACCTGGCCAGCATTCTTCAGCAGCCTGATAGTCTCCCGAGTGTCTCCCAACAGCAAGGCGCCCTGGAACTGCGCCGACACGTCCTTGCGTATCTCGGCGATCTTCATCATCTTGCGCAGCTTGTCCAGGTTGCCGGTGATGAGGTATAGGAACGACAGCTTGTCGAAGTTCTTCGTGCGCTGGTAGCACATCTCTACGATCTGAATAAAAAAAAACCGTTTTAAGTAACGTAGAAGTCATGATCTGCCTAAGCTTTTATTTCCAAACATGTAAGAGTCTGTTTCCAGCCGGATGCAGCTGAATACCTGTATTTTACATGGAGCGACTGCCTATCTGACCTCCACAACCCAGTTTGTACTGGGCAAAACTTTCGATCCAGGACTAATACGGACCACTGGTCGTTGGTTTTGTCCAGCTCGTACCGTTATCATCTACAAGGTTTGCCGCGTCGTCTTCGGGCTTATGTGTTGATAAAAAGATATAATATACCTGATGGTTGCCAGTAGCCAGGGCCGCGTTGGCCAGCTTGTCCCAGGCGGCTGGCTCGTCCAGACTCTTGGCGGCCTCCAGCGCCACGTCGATGTTGCCGCACTGCAGCGCCAGGGAGAGTCTAGTGCGGGCGTCCTTCACGAAGTGTAGCGCTACTTCTGGGTAACCTGTTGTACGGAAATGGGATCTATAGTAAAGCTGTTGGAAAGTGAAATTCGGTTAGCAAAAGAAAACTACGTGTCAATATTATTGTCCACGGTCATTTCCAAAACCATCCCACCGATTTCAATGAAATTTTGTGAATGGTTGCCGTTTCAGGGGTCGAACCGAACCTTACCCAATCTCACGAGGGAGAGGGGGGTTTCGTTAAATATCAAGTAATTTTTTTCCCGCAAGAAACAGGGTAAAATTGCGAGAAAACTGGGTTCAATTAAGTATATTAATAATTAAGCAATATAGGTTTCATTTTAATAAATCCAGCACAGTCAAGCACATATTAACGTATACTATAAACCTATGCATTTTGAAAATCTCACGTGAGATTAAGTGGTTAATTCATATCTCACGACATCTCACCAGGGAGGAGAGGATTCAGAAACATCGTCAAAATCGACTGACGTAATTAATGAACGCCCCCTAATATTACAAGTATGAAAGTCATAACGTTACCTTTCTCCTGCAAGTAAGCGATGATACTTTGTCCCACCAGCTTGGCGGTGCGGACCATGTGCAACACTTGGTCGTACTGACGAGTCACCAGGGCCAACTTGAACCTGTCGACGGTACGTTTATTATTAAAGGAGAATGGCGAGATTGCATGTAATTCGGGACCTAGTGATAGGGGTAGCGTACATTGTGGAAACTTATGAATAGTTAAAGAACGACTAAGACTAACAAAAAAGCAAATAGAAAGTAGGTTATAGAAGTTGGGAGAAAAAAGATATGAAACGTAGAAAATTATAACCTATTTTAAGGCACGGACTTATTGGATATTATTTAGTAGTAGAATGGCATAAAATAGCATTTATCCGTATTCCACGTAGCCGTTGAACACAAACAAACAATGGAATGATCCAAAGACTATGTCCACAGATGAATTTGAGACTGACATTCAATTTCTCTGTTGTAAGAAGGTAAATGTTAAACGTTGCGTTCGGAAACTGCACGATGACTTATTTGTGTATAAATTAAAATCATTTGTAACTTTTAATTCCCATCAACTAGAAACTCAATATTTTTTATATAGAACTCTGCTGAACTCTTTACTAATAATTATAATAATAATTAGTATAAACTAGACCGTGAACGGCGCTTCATTGATTTTTAAATTACGTGGGTCCAGCCTCGCCCTTCTCCTTTCCACCAATAACGATACTTGGAACCAGCTATGCTAGCGCCATTAGTTTCATAGTTGACATCCCCATTACACCCACATTTCGCTAGTTATGTTTAAGTCCCACGTGATAGGGGGCGACCCTATACCCATCAACCAAATTCCTGGTGGAAAAATCCAATAACACTTTGACCCCGGGTTGGGCATAGTATTATTGGGTTTTTCCATCAACCGACCGAACCGAATCGAACCTTGAACCTGATTCCCAGCAGTGGCACTTGGGGCCACTAGACCGCTCCCCACTTATACTTTAAACATATTTTTTGTAATAGCACGATGTCTATAGGTAAAGTATACAGTGACAAGGATCTTTTGGCTCTTGAATGACATTGAAAGGAGGCGTGGTTGGAGAACAAAATGGCAGTATTAAATTCTATTTGGGCCACGCACCAAAATATTCTTGTTTTTTTCGCATAGCAGTCGATAAGCTAAAACACTCAGCAAGTAACTTATTTTTAAGTGTAGCTATACAGTCGAATTTTCATTTCATTCAAGTAATGATGACAAAAATGACAACAACGAGATAATTCAGGGTCCGGAAATTATATTAACCCATTTTCAACGGTCTAAGTTCCGTTGAAAATGGGTTAATATAATTTCCGGACCCTGAATTATCTCGTGATGAACGGATGATAAGATGGAAGGATGATAAACTCACCTGTATTCTGTAGGGTCGATGTTGAGCACCTTGGGGCGACACTCACGGTCGAGACACACGACGCGGGCGCCGTTTTCACTCGCTAGCACTTTTACTGCGTAGACAGGGACGTCTAGTGTGCGGATTATGCCGTAGTCACTGTGGGACAAAGAGAGAGAGAATAGAGAGAAAGATAGGGAACATCCTAGAATATCTGAATTGGTTGTAAAAACCGGAAAAAAAAAGAAAAATGTCGTGAGGAAAGTTTTGAGTATGAATGTGGATGGGTATATAGCAGAGGAAGACCAAAGAAACGATGGATGGACTGTGTTAAGAATGATTGGCAAGAAAAGAAGTGTCTTATGAGATGACGAAAAAAAGAATCATCAATCACATCAATTCGTCTGAATCCATCAACCACCGCCTTCCACCGACTCCTGAAGCTAAAGTTATTTTTCACTTTTTCCTCCTCTTTTTGGAAGTCGGTTAAAAATCGGTTCACCCAGTCGAAAGTTCTGAGGTAAAAAATAAAAAACTGTCGAATTAAGAAACTCCTCCTATTTTTTTGAAGTCGTTTAAAAATAGAGAAGTATGGAAGATATGATGATGACCTGAATTTGTTGTAATAATCATTAATTTGATCATCGATCTTATTAAGACTAACGTCTACAGATTTCCTGGGAAAAGTATGCGCTTCGGGAATCATCGCCTATCTTCGGAAATAAAACGCTGGATGATGTGATCTAATGCGATGACGCGAGCTGTTACAACCATGGAAGTACTTACCTATTTGTATTTTTAATGATTATTCACAATAGGCTTGTGTCCTGAAAAAATCTAATTAGTCCGTCAGTTAGATTATCAAAAAATATTTGTCACGTATTTTTTCTTTAAACCAAACGTGTCGAAGATACGACGCTTTTGAAATTCTCAATACGTCACGCCGTGCTATAATTTTTAGTGCGTTGTGACGTCACGAGCCCCCACTCCCGAGTTTTGATGCGTTTTATCTTTGTCAATATTCATTGATTTACAAAAACAAAAAATACGTGTCCATTATTTTCCAATACTCTAACTGATGGACTAAATAGATTTGCAATTTATTGTTGGCCGAAACAAGCCTATTCCAAAAATCTCAAACGGATAGTTTAAGATTTTTGGAATTGCGATTTACGAAAACAATAGATAACATGACAGAGACAAGTCTTTAAATAAACGTGCAATGATAGTGCCCTACTACAAGGCATGCCTTGACAAAAGTAAAAAAACTTTATCTCTGTGGGAGGTTACTCTTTATTACACACAAAATTAAAAGATATACACACAAAATATTGGGTTTTCTTACAGCAAACCTTACTTCGTGCTTAGTGCTAAATCGGACACACGAAGATAACCGAAGCGCATAACTTTACTAGTTTGACTGTAGTTGACTTACCCATCCTTACAGCAGTACTTGATATGATTGGCCGTGGTGTATATGAACACGGGTTGCGGCGTGGAGTCGTCGAAGGCGCCGGACTTGACCCTGGCGCCTTCCGTCAGCGTGCACAGCTGCTCCAGCTTCTTGGTGCACAGCGTCACGCTGTGCTTGCCCAGGAGGGCCACCAGGGACATGTCCGCGTTCCAGATTGCGTAGCGGCATTTTGCGATTTTAACCTAGAAGAAAGATAGTTGGGTTAGAATGGCTCGAAAAATCTTAAGTCACGATGGCACACGTGTTTAGTTTATCCGTTTAGTTTACTTAATTTATACGGAGTTTAAGAATTATCTCATATTACAAAAACATCAATCAACAACTTTACAATCAACTTTAAGAGTAGTCTTGAAAAGTTATAACACATGATTGATTGAATCAATGTCAAGCAAGCGACCATCTATCCATCATAGATATACTGAATGTCATCTTCATCATTTAGCCTAGCATTTTTCCCAACTTTGTTGGGGTCGGCTTCCAGTCTAACCAGTTGCAGCTGAATACCATTATTTTACATGGAGCGACTGCCTATTATCTGACCTCCACAACCCAGTTAATACTGGGTAATACGATACCAGTTGGTAAGACTGGTTGTCAGACTTTTTTGGGCCACTGAGTACCTGTAACGACTGGCAAAGATCTACAAATGACAGCCTCGCTTACACTCTCGACCTCCCTGACGTCGTATCTCCTCATACACATATCTATTGAAATCTAAAGATACTCACAGAAGCAACGGTCCTCTTCTGCTGCACGTCCAGCAACTGTACGGCGTCGGCGTCCCTCAGCAGTAGCATGCCGGTGCCCGCGTACATGATCTCTTCACAAGTCGGGGTAGAGATCTTTTTCGACACTTCGTTCTTCAGGTTTTTGATGACCAGCTGTAAATCACAAAAAGTATGAGTATTTATAGTTTGGGTACTTACCTACTTTACTTACATTACTTCATATTGTGACATTTTATAATTTTTGTTTTTTTTTTATCATCATCCTATTAATTTTGACATACCTACCAAATAATTTGTGTTTACCTAATCGCATGATTTATATTTCTTTTTCGCCTGCAACTATTATATTTGGCATAACATCGACCAGCGACCTATCTTTTATTTAAAAACTGTATTCACTATGTTACACAAATAAAATTGATTTTGATTTTTTGATACATTTACAGAAGAATAGAATTTTTCAGCGCAAAACTGTGTAAACTGTTGCCGTTTCATTATTATTATTTTTTTCTCTTTTACTCATGGATATGAACGATGGATGGATTGTGTGAGGAATGATATGAAAGACAGAGGAGTACATGATGCCATGATTTGTTGCGCCGACCCCAAATAGAATGGGACAAAGGCAGGAAGATAATGATGACTCAAATTAATGGGTAAGTTTAAGGCAGATTTACATAATGAGGACTATCGTTTTTGAGCTCACCAGATGGCGCCACTATCGGGTAAGGTCTTGTCAATAATTCTATTTTATACTTTAAAGTATCAATAACGTCATAAAAAGATTATTTTATTATGTATAACAACATAGTGTAAACTTCAGATACATATTTACAATATTCTCCCTAAAATTAGCAAGCATGAAACATTTAAAAATCATTCTACCTCAAAGTAATAACAAATAAGATCCTAAGTAGTTACTTAAAATCTTCAAGTCATAATTAATCAGAAATGGCTCAGTCTAGAACACAATTGTGAGTCTTAGTATAAATACGTGATAAAAAAGCACGCAACGCGCGAACACTGTATGACATCTGACATTTCGGAAGACCTTACTTCTACACGAACGCCTCTAGCGGCGAATTCATGCGCGATAGCCCATTGGCGTGACGCCTTCTGACGCATACATCAATAAAATATGGAATATTGACACTCACTGGCATATCTTGAACGCAGTTAAGGCATGATGATTGCGTTCAGTTTTAATGGTGAAATTAACTAACATAAATTTGTACCACTCTTCCATTCGTGATGATGGGAGAATCAATAATAGTAAATAAATATGTGGAAATCACACAGCGCTATCTAGTGCCACACTAAGCAACGAAGCTTGCGTCGTGGACACCACATAGTTGATATACTACGCAGATACTTTTTGTTTGTAAATACATAATTATTATGTATATAAACATCCATGGCTCGGAGACAAATGTCCATGCTCATCACACAAACATTTGCTCCTACCGGGATTCGAACCAGGGACCCTAAGAACGTAAGGCAGCCTCACTACCGCTGCGCCATTCGGGTCATCAAATTCATTCGGTCGTAGAATGGAAGAGGAAAGCATGTTGCGCCGACCACAAGTCAAACAAGTCAAGGCCAAGAAGATAATGCTCGCAGCATTGTTCCCCTCCTGCACTAACCTGGTTGTTCTTCTCCAGCGCCGCGAACCTGTTCCGCGCCACCCACACGGCGCTGGTGGCCTGGCCGCGCGCGGGCTCCCCGCTGGGGCCCTCGCCGCCCTCGCGCGGCGCCGCGTACAGCTCGTACGAACTGTTGTCGCCGACGCGCCAGTTCACCAGCACGCACCACTCCGCGTGGTTTAGGGACATGCTGGAAGAAAAGCATACGGTTAGGAGCAGGAACATCTGAAAAGATTAAAGAGCTGCGACCGTCAAGTCACTTATAAGTGACAAGCAAGCGCGTGTCCTTTAAGCCAAACGACACAAATATGTGACAAAATCATAGGTGAAATTGTGGCTCGGCGTGGAGGGCACGTGTGTACGTTTATGCTTTAGAGGTCAAAAGGTGAAGAAAATCATCGCGAGAGAATAAATTTCGCTAATTTATTCACCTGTAAGGTTGGTTCCTGCCACCTCCCTTGATCTGCATGACAGGCGCATCGCGATTGGTCGCCATGTCCAGCTTGCGCAGTTGTCTGGAAATGGAAAAGTAACATAATTACTTTGGATCAGTTCATAAAAGGTTCGAATCCCGAGTCGGGCAAAGTGTTATTAGGATTTCCATCAGAAATTTCTCAGTAGCAACCACGGAGTCTCGGTTCGTGCCCGATTGATGGCAATAGACTCGTCCCCTATTAAATGGGACTTGAAACACAACTGGCGAAACGTGGGTATACTATTAGGTACACTTCTGCCCAACCCTTCTGGGATTACAGGCGTGATGTTGTTTCAAAAAGTTCTCATCCTCGACCCAATTCCAATAAATTATATTTTATTGATAAACTAAATAACTGATATAATCGTCATGGGGATGTATCGGAAAAACCCTTGAAGGGGCATAAAAAAATATCGTTTAGGACCACTAAAATTGGGCCACCTACTATTTGGCAAACTTCATATATATCAAAAACTTACTTATCCTTAATATAGAAGAGCATGTTGTTGTGCACGGCGTAGGCAGGTCTCTCTCGTTGCAGTTTAAACAGAATCATACCAGCATCGTGACCCGCGGCAAACAGGTTCAGAGTTGGGTGGGAGGCTAACACCCAGTATCTGTGAATAAAATGTCATTATTTAACACTTAATAAAACATATTTATATCCAACGAATAACCTTGAATTTTTAACAGTATTCAATTAAATAACCTGTCAAAAATTCAGGATAAAAGATACCTGGTGATCAAAAATCAGCCCTTCATCAGCTACCCTGGCGCTTTTGAATATTTGTCTGACTTGTGTCCATCAATCAAAATGAAAAAGCTACCAGGTTACTGGCTGGCACTTTCAACTCTGATTAACGGACAAGTTATCTTTTCCCTTATCTTAAGTCAGCAAACTCCCTCCCAAATACTGACCTCTCATGTTCCCTCCGGAAGGAGTGCAGACAAGTCCTCTTCGTCATGTCCCAGACACGGATGAACTTGTCTTCACTATTGGAGAGAATCAGTTCGTGCCTCGCATGGAACAGCACGCAGGATACGTTGTTGTAGTGACCCCGGCATGTGTCCACCTCCCAGGCCTGGGGAGTTTACTTGCTTGGTATATTATAGCGATAGGTTGGTTCATTATGCATGAAAGAAACTATAAATTCATGTTACTTGTAAAAGAGAAATTGTTTTTTTTTTATTAATGTTACAATCTGTATACACAAAGGTTGCGCAGCAGGTGCTATAGATTGTTTTGTTTTCTTCTAGCAACGCAAAAGCTATGTGTTGCAATACTTTTTGTATGCAACACGAAACATGGTACTATAACAATGTTGCACAACTATTGATAGTGAATTATAAATAATTATTTGATAGTGCTTTTCGTTTTTGTTAATTTATTGAAATTACACTTACCTTACAATTTTCCTCCTAATTAATAAAAATGAATCATTTTAATTTTCGAAAAATCATTGAAGAGAAAGTCGATGAAAGTGTAGTGGCCTTTCAATATTGAAGGCGAGAATAAAATGTTAGTAACGATTTGATAAGAAAAAATCATAATCAGTTATGAAGTTATTGGATTAACAGTGGGTTTGGCAGGACAAAACTGCGCATGTAGTTAATATGGCATTTCGAATTAAAGAAAAATTCCGCCTTGGATAGCGTTAACTTGGTCACTCATACTTGGGTGAAAGTCTCTTTGTTAAGCTTGATTTGCCAATTTTTGTTTTAGTTTTTAACACCTAGCTCCAGATGACCCACGAAAAATATGCGCTTCGGCAATTATCGCCTTTCTTCGGAAATACGAACACGCGATGATGAGATCTAATATAGAGCATTGCATTACTATAGTTAGAAAATTATACATCCACAACTCTATGCAATTTCAAAAGCTTTTTAGAGATAAATGACTAAGTGTAGCTGGAGTAGGTAAACTGACAGCGAGGTTATTAAATTTTAGCAATGTGTTCACTACTACAAATGACGGCAGAACATACCAATCGAATATTAACGAAGCGCATACTTTTTCAGATTTAAGTGTACTGAACAAGGATAGGGAACGAAATCTTGATTTAATAACAGAAAATGCTCCACACACCAGTCCGACAAAGAAACGAAGCATAGACCAGAAAACCCAATCTGAAATGAGTAGAAAATAGAACCAGCTGTGACAAAACACCACTATCCTTGCATCCTCCAGGTACCTTTGCATCGTTCATCCTCCACAACTTGACCTGCCTGTCATCGGCTGCAGACACAATGAGTGGGAGGGTGGGGTGGAAGGCTGCCCAGTTCACTCCTCGGTCGTGGCCCTCCAACACATGCTTCACAACAGCGTCCGCCTGTAAGATCAGTTGCTTTCAGCAACATTGGTGATGTGTTATAACATCAATATATTATACATACATATTTATAACTTGTTCTTCTTTTTATGTAAGCTTAGTTCTTGTTTACTTTAAACCTCTTAGGCATAATTGCGCCAACGAAAGTTATGTTTTGACCCATAGTATTCTGACAGTTGTGATTTTGTTTTGTTTTAAAAACATAATTGTTACCGTAACTTTCAGGTTAGTGCTGGGTTAAAAAGCCCTGCTTGTCGCAATTGGGCCTTAAGGGGTCATTGCACTCATGACATGGACAACTTTTACAATGGGACGAATCTTGAAATAAAAAAAAAATAGTTGTATTGTATTGTATAACGGGCTGGTGTCCGCAACTCCACGTCAAAGCGCCTATTTTGCGTATGGGATATAATCCACCACGCGGGCCCAGTGCGGATTGGTAGATGTCACATGTCTTCGAATTTTTGGTTCTAGGACATGCCGGTTTCCTCACGATGTTTTCCTTCACCGTTTTGAGAGCAGTGGTGATGAAATAAATTACACAAAGTAATGCCGCCTGCCTGGGTTTGAACCCACGACTTACTGTTCGTAAGTCGGGGCCGCAAATAAATAGTTGTCCCAACTTTTTTTCACATCGCCGTCAAAATGTCGGAATAAGCAGATTTTTTTTTTTCAAGTTTTGCACCATTGTAAAAGTCTTCCTTAATGATCAAAACAATGAACCCATAATTATGAAGATTAAGGTCAACCAAAAAATAAGGTTTTTATATATTTTTTAAGTGTGTGTGTGTGTGTTGTGTGCATCATAATAATCATATTTGTATACTTATTATATAATTTCAATAAAAGAAGCAATGAGCAACTAACTAATAAAGCTAATTTTACAGCTACAAAATGTTTATTGCACACTGAAACTCAACAAAAATCTAACAAAAGTGAAGCATTGAAATGTTATTTTTAATATGTAACACACAGTGTCCGTTCCAAAACTGAGTGACAGCAAAAGTTTACTAAACATAAAAGTTCCTTTGAGTTAAGTTGATGTTATTTTGGTAAAGAAACAGTAACAAATCTACTATTAATATCTGACTAAGAATAAAATATACCTTTCTTATTATCATTTTTAACTTAAAAGTAAAATAGACAGTAAAATACAATGCAAAGAATAGAATCTATGATGTACTGGTGCATTCAAATCATGCAAACTAACTACAATTTTTTTTTCTGTTTTATTTTAATGGCATATTATTGTAGACTTTGCTTCTGGTCTAAACCACAAACATTGTGTTTGAACAAATACTTACAGCAAAGTATTGGTCAGCAAGTTCTATTTTTGAACTGTTTTGCTGAAAGCAACCAATAATCATGCATTCTGTAAAGGTTTACAGATTTCTTTTTCTCTTAAATTTTAGAGTGTGAAACCAATGCCAAGATAAGATCAAAAAGCAGTTTCATATTTGAAAATTGGTAACTATTTAATCATCAATGTCAAATTAACAAAAGCCGCATAGCCTTTAACACATAAAAACACACACAACACCTAAAAAATGTTTATTATACCTGTCCAAAAAGATCCGTAGCCTGTGGGTTCCTCAAATGCTCAGCCAAGCCTGTAGGTCCAGGGGCCACACTCTTCTTCCTCAGTCCAGAGAAGTCCCACACTCGTACAGACTGGTCCAAGGAGGCCGATACTAGAAGGTCCTCGGTGGGATGGAACTGTGCGCACATTACATAGTGGTTGTGACCTGTTAGCACACTGATGCACTGTCTGGACTGCCAGTTCCATATTCTTATTGTCTGGAAAGAAATGTAATTTATTAATTTTAAAAAGCTATTAGGGTCAATTCACACCGAAAGAGCGGCGAAGGGCAGCGCAGTTTCAGTTTCATATGAATTTTAACTTTATAATCATTACCATAATACTTATTATCGCATGATCGCATGAGAAACTCGAAGAGTCGCGCGGATGCCCGCGGCGCCGCTCCGCCGCACCGATAAACGAGTTTCTCATGCGATAATAAGTATTATGGTAATGATAATAAAGTTAAAATTCATATGAAACTGAAACTGCGCTGCCCTTCGCCGCTCTTTCGGTGTGAATTGACCCTTAATCTTTTTTTGACAGTACAACAGTTTTGTTTGCTGTCCCGGGATCTCACCCGAAATGTCGAAATGCACCGCAAGAAGGCGTAGGACGCGATATCGAGTCTTTGGGAAGCAGAGAACACTTTTTGGACAGTCGCGATATTGCGACAATAGGACGGAAAAAGTTAATGAATGAATGATATTTATGATTACAAATACATATTATAAACATTTTATAAGTGGTTTTTTTTTTATTGCAGTACTGTAGTACTGAGAGTACACTTACAGTGCAATGTGTAATTTTTCAATTGTAAATAACTTATAATAAGGTGCTAATAAGGTGCAGCTATATAATGACTACTACGGACACACACCAAAAAAAAAAAAACAATGATATTATCAAAATTATTATAATGACTAAATAAATTACTTAATGAGAGAATATTAAGTAGCAGGAAAAAATAAGTTATAATTACCCTAATAACCCAAGCAAAAGAAAACCAATTAAAAACACTATTTTGATAAAACTGGGGCTCAAAAGAGTTAACAAAGACAAACCTGGTCATCAGAAGCACTCAATATCCATGGGTACTCATGATGGAAGAATGTGGTGCGGATGTAGTCCAAATGGCCCAGCAGTGTAAACAGACACCGTCTCTGCTTGTAGTTCCATACCTGCAATAATCAACAAGTATTGAGACTCTTTGGAATGAATAGGCTGTATGGATGCATGCATATTTGATGACAAAACATTACCCACAATTTGGTTTTGTTTTGTTCTGCAGTATGGTAACAATTTTTTTTTTCTTTTATGTATATTTGTAGTCTACATTCAACAGCTATTGACATTTTTAATTAGATGCATTTACATTTTATCTGTGTAGATGCATGAACTGATGAGATAAACCTGCATGTTTTTACTTTGTACAGATTGCTGGAAATCGAGTTTAAGTTGTACGAAACTTTGATCTTACTCTATTGTCCATACATAGATGTATGGGCGTGTACTCACACATCAACATGAAGTAATTATCGGTGGATACAATAATTGATACGCCAGCTACGATAAACGTGTCATAAACATGACGAAACATACATGTTCAACTTGTATATAAAACGAACTTCCTGAGCACAAACCTTGATCTTATAATCGTCTCCACCGGATACAAAGAGCGGCTGTTGAATGTGGAAGCAAATGCCACGCACGGGACCGTCATGTTCATCGAATTTCTCCAGCAAAGTACACATACGATAGTCCCATAGCTGGATCACGCCATTGTGTAAACTTGCCAAAACCCATGGCCGCTTCGCATGAAAGGATATACCTTTCACCCGCGCCGACTTAGTTTCAAACTTTGTAAGCATATCTCTCGTATATTTTAGAGATAATCACGCAAAATCCCATAGAACAGAATCGCTTCCACACAATCAAATGTCACTCGGCCGGCTGACGTGACACGTCCAACAAAACTAGAGGTGATCCGGTTCACCGGTTTACATACTAAACAATTCGTTGAGTTAAAATCTAGGTATGCTTGCAATTTTGGCACACAAATATTTTAAAACCTGGACTAGCTGACCCCGCAAACGTTGTTCTGAAATATAAATTAGGGTTTGAAATATACTTTACGATATATTCCCATACCTACAAAATAAACATATTTTTTTAAATAAAAAATCACGTTTCGGAGGAGTGCGACTACTAACACCGTGCCACGTTTTAAACAATGGAGGACTAAAGATCGATGGTGATACGAGTTTTAAATAGTAGATTAAAACAAAGGATACCTTTTTCCGAATGGTATGCTCCACGCTAGCTCTAAACTAGTCATAGATTAGAATAATCTAAAACTAGTTTAAAATAAAAAATGCACTGTTATTTTCAGTATTAATTCATGCCCAAACTTGAATTACTCATTATGGTGAATGCTCCAACCAGCCCGCGAAATTTTCCATTTGCATGCCCTAGGTTGTATGTTGATTAAAATATTATTTGTGGCTGTAAGACGTACGTAGTTACAGAATTATTATCATTAAAATCATCAATTCAAGTACTTATAGGCGTAGGAACCAAAAAAACAGAAAAAGTCATTTCTACACCTATCTTATTGTTACGAGCTGGGTATGGGATAAATTAATAACTACCGAAGAAACAACAAATAACTTTAATAATCACAAAACACTTATAACTCAATCACAAATACACTACTGATCACTATTCGCTTAGATATCGCACTTCTAGTTCACTTCGATTCGCTTCGTTGTGTAGCCAAAATCAGACTGACTGCTCCCGCAAACACGTCGACTATTTATATGGCGATCGAACGTTCGAGAAATATCCACGACTTCCTAGAATCTTCTAGACAATTCCACAACTTGTACAGAGGAAAGAAGTAGGTACTTTATGCCCTCGGCGTACGGTCGAAATTACAATGATGTTCTTTTGTAGGTAGTTTGCGAATTTGTACCTAAATCATTCGGGACTCGTTTTACCTACCTACCTACTATTACCTACCTACTTAGTAGTAGGTACCTATTACCGTAACTGTAGGTAAGTACGGGTACGACGTAACACTGCCCCCTCCTTAGACATGCTCGTCCCGAGCATCATTAGCCCCGTAGTATCGCGCCAATCTGTCTACATGGACAATCTTAGGCGCACCTCGTGGACCCTTCTGTATTCGGTAGGTGAC
Organism: Xestia sexstrigata; assembly: GCA_941918905.2. Taxonomy (NCBI): domain Eukaryota; kingdom Metazoa; phylum Arthropoda; class Insecta; order Lepidoptera; family Noctuidae; genus Xestia; species Xestia sexstrigata. The sequence goes on from OW799222.2 coordinate 13,291,482, forward strand.
ATCGTTGATCCTAGTCACAACTCGGTATGGTCCATCCCATTTTGCTTGCAATTTCGGAGACTTCCCCTTGCTCCGTACTGGGTTATGCAACCACACCAGTGAACTTTCGTCGAAACCCCTACTATTTGCCTTCCGGTCTCTCAGACATCTGTTGGCCGGATTGTCTGATATGCTCATAAACATCATTCAACTTGTTACGCAAGTCAATCGCATAATCTGTTACACTACGTGGAGCATCAGGGGGAGTTCCAGTGATTAAATCAGCAGGCAACCGTAATTCTCTTCCAAAGTTCGCGAAGGCTGGCGTCACAGTCGTACTTTCGTGGACGGCGCTACGGTAGGATAGGACAGAAGAAATGGCTGTATATGCTTGTCCCAATCCCTTTGTCTGCTTTCCACGACTTTTGCCAGATATCTTTCCAACGTTTGGTTGAATCGTTCCACCATTCCATGAGGTGGTTCTGGTTATGTGGGTACCCATTAATCGATAAGTCTCCTGAAATACTTGCGATTCAAAATTCCTTCCTTGATCGCTGTGTATTTCTAAGGGTACTCCAAAACGACAGAAGACTTTCTGAACTAATTTATCTGCGACAGTTGTAGCTTCTTGGTTAGGAATAGCGAAGACTTCTGGCCACTTTGTGAAGTAATCCATGACCACCAGGAAGTACTTGTTTCCGCTCTCACTTTCTGGAAATGGTCCCGCAACGTCTAGTGCTATCCGTTCCCAAGGGGCTCCAACGTTGTACACTTTTAATGCACCTCTACTGCGTGTGTGGGGTCCTTTTACGGTCGCACAACTGGTACATTTGCGACACCAGTCCTCCACATCATCTCGACAGTGGATCCAGTAAAAGCGTTCTCGAATTTTTAGTAGAGTCCTTTTTACCCCCATATGTCCTCCTGAACATCCATCATGGTAGAGCCGTAAAACATCCGGTACCTTAGCTTTAGGGACAACCATTTGTAGATGACAGCTGTCCCCGCGAGCGTTTTCCCATTTACGGCACAAGACTCCATCCTGGATCACCAAGCTGTTCCATTGCGCCCAATAACTCTTCGTGATGGAACTCATCGCAGCCACATCACTCCACTTAGGTTTAGGAGCACCAGCTTTGATCCACTCGAAGATCGGTTTGATGTCCAAGTCATTTTGCTGAGCCTGCTGTAGTGTTTCCTTCCATTCATCGCTGAGATCCGTTCTAAGCATCCTCACGGGCACTACTTCCTTAGTCTCTTGTCTGGCACAGTGCTTACAGTCTTCAGGACAAGGTCTTCTTGACAAGGCGTCTGCGTTACCGTGAGTTCTCCCACTGCGATGTTCAGTTACGAAGTCAAACTCTTGCAGTAGTTCAATCCATCTCGCCACTTGCCCCTCTGGATTCTTGAACTGTAATAGCCACTTCAATGCAGCGTGGTCAGTTCGTAATTGGAATTTACGTCCCAACAAATATTTACTGAAATGCTGCAATGTCTTTACTACGGCGAGTAGCTCCCGTCTTGTAACGCAGTAATTTCTTTCTGGTTTGGATAAAGACTTGTTGAAGTAAGCTATCCTCCTTGTTAGTTACCTCTTGGTTTCCTTTCCGTTGAGACAGCACGCCCCCAATTCCAGTATTACTTGCATCTGTGCCAACTATGAAGTCATTTTCAGTGTCAGGATATCCCAAAATAGGCGTATTGCACAGACGTTTCTTTAATTCCTGAAATGCGACGTCGCAGTTCTCGTCCCAACAGAATTGCCGCTTTTCCTCAGTGAGTTTGTGCAAAGGTTTTTCAATGTCGGCAAAATTCTTGACAAACCTTCTATAGTAGGAGCACAAACCCAGAAATGCTCTGACCTGTGTCTTGTCTTTCGGAACTGGCCAATCCTTGACGGCAACTACTTTTTCTGGGTCTGTTTGAACACGTTTCCCCGAAACTATGTGTCCCAAAAAGTTCACTTCTTGTCTGAAAAACGAGCACTTTTTCGGACTTAACTTGAGATTTGCTGTTTGGATTTTCGACAGCACTTGGTTGAGGTTTTTAAGGGGATCTTCAAATGTACGGCCCACGATGATTATGTCGTCTAGATAGACAAGACATGCGTCTCCAATCAATCCGGCGAGTACTTGCTCCATCAGCATTTCAAACGTCGCAGGAGCATTGCACAAACCGAATGGCATAACTTTAAACTGCCACAACCTTTTTCTTGTTGAAAATGCAGTTTTCTCCTTGTCCTTGGGGTCTATTTCTACTTGCCAGTAGCCACTTTTCAGGTCAAGTGTGGTAAACCACTTCATACCAGTCAGCGTATCCAGTGTGTCATCGATCCTAGGCTGCGGGTAGCTATCCTTTTTCGTGACATCGTTCAGTCGTCGGTAGTCCACACAGAAGCGCATGCTGCCGTCCTTTTTTTTACCAGGACCACAGGAGAACACCATGGACTGGATGAAGGCTCTATAACACCGTCCTTCACCATTCCCTCTATCATGGTTTCCACCTCTTTTTCACGTGCAACTGGCAGTCTTCTTGGTCGCTGACGGATTGGTAACTCGTTACCTGTATTTATCTTGTGCTGAACTAGTCCAGTTCTCCCTATGTCAGCATCATTTGAAGAGAAAGTGTTGGCGTACTGAAGTAACATCTTCTTAGCCTTGTCCATTTCTCCTTTAGTTAAATCGCAGTTTTCCAAAAGCGTTGTCACGTCAAACTTTGGACTACGAATTTTATTTCCGGTAGGCAGATTTTGCAATTGACGCATCGAAGCTACTTCCTCGCAAGTGCCGATCAAGGTGCCCTTCTTAATCACTTGCTCCTTGCTCTTGCCTCGGACGATTATGTGCTGACCGGTAGCTGTTAGTAATAGTATACGGTCGTGGTTATCGAAGTAGTCCCCAAGAAACCGACTTGCTAGGTGAGAATTGACGACCGTGTGAGAAGCTCCAGTATCCAACGTCAGTTTGCAAGGTGTTCCGTTGACTTCGCCTTTGATGGTCAGGCTGTTCCCGTCATGTGCTTGCGAGATCAAGATTCTCGGGGCTTTTTCAATACCAGCCAGCACCCGCCCCCCAGTCCTGGCATTTACTCGTTTCCCTGCTGTGACTGGGCAGTCACTTCAGCCACCCTTCCCTGCTGATCTTCTCTCGGAGTGCTGCGCTTAGGACAGCTTGACCGAAGATGACCCCTTTCTCCACAAGTGTAGCACCTAGGACTGTACCCTTGCGGGCGGTCGCGTACAGGTGATACTACAACCTCCCTGACGCGGTGCGTTCGGTGGTCCTGCCTCACTGCCTCTACTTCTAAGGCATGGGCCAAGGCGTCTTTCAGCGTCTCATGGTGCCCAAGTCTCATAGCAGCTCTAACTTCCAAGTCACGTATTCCATCAACGAACGCTTGTACCAGATTCCCATCGATAAGTGCAGGGACAGACAAGTATGCTTTTCGAACCAGCTTTTCAACTTCCAGGGCCCACTGCTGCAGGTTCTCGGCACTACGTTTAACACGATCCTTCAACTTAGCACGAAATACGTGCTCCAGGTGCGCGTCGCCGTATCTGGACTCTAACGCCTCCAGCAGCTGCTCGTAGGTTACGTCCTTGCCGAGCGCCTCAAGAATGTTTAAGGCCTGGTCTCGAAGGCCCAAGGTGAGCGCGGTCATGGCTTGCGGTTTTGTCCATCCATTCGCCTTCATAACGGCCTCAAATTGAATTTTATAAGCCGACCACGAAGATGTTCCATCGAATGGAGGCACCTTAAAGCCCCGCGCTGAAGGTGCAGCAACTACTGAAGCCACAGTCACGTCTCCAGTCTTCAGTTCTCCCAAAGCCTTTTTCACCCCAGCGATCTGAACGTCGGCCTCTGAGATACGGTTCTCGTGCTGGTGAACCTGATCCTTCATCATTTTCAGATCTTTGCCAAAAGTTGCATGAAGATCCTTTATGAGGAGCATCTGTTCATCCTGGCGGCGGGCCTGCTCCTCTTTATCTTGCTGCAACTGCTCTTCCAACCGGCGAGCCTGCTTCTCTTGACGGCGAGCCTGCTCCTCTTGACGGCGAGCTTGCTCATCCTTATCTCGTTGCAACTGCTCCTGTAACTGGCGAGCCTGGTCCTCTTGACGGCGAGCCTGCTCCTCCTTATCTCGTTGCAACTGCTTCTGTAACTGGCGAGCCTGGTCCTCTTGACGGCGAGCCTGCTCCTCTTGACGGCGAGCCTGCTCCTGCAGCAGTGCCATGAAAGCTGACAAGTCTGGCGCCACTGATGCTGGAGAAACTCCGGATGGGCCAGCGACTGGCACTGACGTAGGCTGGACACCACCCGGTGTCTGTGTCGGAGAATCTCCAAACCGCCTTTGGTCCATGTTCTGCTGTCACTGACTCCTGGTACGGATACCGTCCGTGTCGTCTTTTGGTAGAATTGGCATAATTTATCCCTCACTTCTGACACCAAATTGTTACGAGCTGGGTATGGGATAAATTAATAACTACCGAAGAAACAACAAATAACTTTAATAATCACAAAACACTTAAAACTTAATCACAAGTACACTACTAATCACTATTCACTTAGATATCGCACTTACTAGTTCACTTCGATTCGCTTCGTACTGTAGCCAAAATAAGACTGACTGATCCCGCAAACACGTCGACTATTTATATGGCGATCGAACGTTCGAGAAATATCCACGACTTCCTAGAATCTTCTAGACAATTCCATAGTGGGTCATTGTCCTTCGAGTAGGTACTTTATGCCCTCGGCGTACGGTCGAAATTACAATGATGTTCTTTTGTAGGTAGTTTGCGAATTTGTACCTACATTATTCGGGACTCGTTTTACCTACCTACCTACTATTACCTACCTACTTACTAGTAGGTACCTACTACCGTAACTGTAGGTAAGTACGGGTACGACGTAACAATATCATCACACACCATATTAGCACTGGCCTGCAAATTGCAAAAAACAAACGTAGGTAAGAAAAGTTAAATTTCGCAGGCAGGTTGGAGCATTGACCATAAACACCTACAATAACAGCGGGTTACACATCAGAATGTTCTCGAATTTTTATTTCATTGTAAATTTTATTGGCTCCGAGGGTTGACAGAACTTCTAGCTATATACTGCTTGAGCGTTGAGTTTGGGCATTTGTTTATCCCACCTCTATTCCAGATTTCGATACTTAGCTCAAATGCTCTAAGCTCAACATACTGATGAATTGAACTGGATCTTCTACCCTACGACCCTACTCAAGAAAAATGCTAACTGATGACTAGGCAGCATGGTCTCAGACCTTAGCCTGTTCCGTCAGGAACTAATCAAAAAAAAAATGAAGCTCTATGCTCACTTTCTAAGTTTTAATTAAAAAATAAAATAATCTTATCTATTACTTTTTTTACGCCAAAATGATAATGTCAAAACTTGTTTATCAACAAAGTTTTGCTCTTTATTAGTTTTAAATATTCAGTTTCTATAAGTGTAACTGAAGTTCTTATTAATTACTAAAGTGATTCACACTAGTGCCGAAAACATTACGAAGTGTTATATTTCAACATAACCTCCAAACCCATCATGGCTCTAGTGGCTAAAGAAAAGTTAAAAGAAATGGGAAAATTATGCATTCCTGGGATGCGACTGAGTTTATCTAATAAAGAATATGTTGCCGGACCCGGGACCTATGAGCTCAGAGGTTACATATATGCCACTTTGTGTGGCACCCTGAAAATGGAACAAGATGAAAATGAGGTTGGTAAATCGAGGTTTTTAAAACTCTTTACGTTATTATTCCAACAAACTCGTATAAATCAACACTTCTACATGCTATCAGTATGAGGCGAAATATAACTCAACATGATACAAAAATCTCAGAATTATTTGAATTTGACCTAACAATCACTTAGTTACGTATTTCATTTTTTCAGGTGACCATAGTAACAGTAGAAAGCCCAAGAACACCTAGTATTCTGCCTAAGACTGGTGACATAGTGACAGCTAAGGTTACAGTAGTGAACCCTAGAATGGTCCAATGTGTTATACTGTGTGTAGGTTCTTCAGTCCTTGTGAGGCCTTATAGAGGAATCTTGAAGAAAGAAGACATAAAAGCTACGGAGAAAGATAGAGTAGACCCTTACAAGTGTTACAGGCCTGGAGATGTGATATTGGCAAGAGTTGTATCCTTTTTTAATCAAATAATACTGAAATGTTATTTTAACTCCATGAATACAAATATTCATACAATAGGCTAGTTTCCACCATCAATAAATTGCAAATTGAATTAGTCTGTCGAGAGTATTGGAAAATAATGGAAACATATTTTTTGTTTTTGTATATCAATGATTATATCTTTGTGACAAAGATAAAACACATCAAAACTCAGGAGTGGGGGCTCGTGACATCACAACGCACTAAATAACTTTATTAAAAACCTTTATTATTATTAATTTAATTTATTTCAACCATTTTACACAAACAATACAATTATTTTCACGAATGAAGTATGAATGTATAATTGCATTGTATTGTCAATTTCCTTATTTTACATAATTTCAATAAAATAATTCTCATTTGTAATTACGAATAATCCCAACATTTTCATTTTTTTTAATCAATTATTTATTTCTTTTCTTAGATAACATAATAATTGTATTGTGTTTATTTTAACAATCAATGTTCTTTTTTAATTCTTAAAATTGTAATATCTGAGTAATGCTAAATATAGTGGCACTTTTTTACCTTATCTTAATTTTGTTAATATGTGGATAATGTAGTGGGCTGCAATATTGTTAATACTTCATAATTTTATGTATATTGTATTGTTATTTGTAAACATTGTATATTGTAGCTGTTTATTGCCCCATAATAAATAAATTAAAAAAGAAATAAATATTATACCACGGCGTGATGTATTGAGAATTTTAAAAGCGTCGTGTCTTCGTCAATTTTGGTTTACGTAACAAAAGAAAAAATACGTGTCCAATATGTTTTGGAAATCTATCTGACGGACTAAATAGATTTTTTTAGTCATCTACCCTCCATTAACCCAAGTAATTATTGTATTTAATTGTATACATTGTATTTAAATAGTTTAATTATTTGCTCTTTGTAACTATTATTCTCCTTAGCACTAAATTCAGCTCCCAATGACAGAAATCCACTGGTACCATATTTCAACAGCTGAAAATGAGCTAGGGGTTGTAATAGCGTCTGCAGAAGGCTCCCCTCAAGGAATTAGTATGGTGCCTATAAGCTGGTCAGAAATGCAGTGCCCCAAGACATTAGTGAAGGAACCGAGGAAAGTGGCCAGGGTCATTCCAGAGAACATCAACCATGCCCTGTTCCCAGTCAGAGATAACTCGACAAGCGAATTAGAAGTTAACACAGATAAATAAATCTTCAACTCGGTGTTGTTTTTTATTTTTATTATCAGGAAAAGTTCTTAAATTCTAGGTTCAAGCAACCGTTCCTTCAAGATAAAATCAACAATTTCCAAACGAATAGTACTACGTCGATCGACTTTGACACTATCTATTTGATTGATATCAGATCAGCTGTCAATAGTGTAGTACGATGGATTAGTAGTTCAACAATTCTATGTAGTTACTAATCGACTACAGACTCAATTAAGAATCAATTGATCGTTTTGATGTCCTTGAATACAAATAAGTACTAACTAAAGATCTAAGCATCCATAAAACTACTTAGCAGAATCCATGAAACATTGCTTAGAAGTGCTTTTTTTTGACATAACGAATATTTTTTTTTTTAAAGCGACTAATGTTTACTCAATTAATCGTCTAACGTCGTCGTCGTAACGTTGGCACATCATTATTAAATTTCTTGTGTCATTCATTCATTCAGGTGATCCGAAGAAACAACAGACAGACCATCGTTTTTTTAGGGAAAAATTAAAACCAAAAAGATAAAAATTTGCTCATAGGTAATACCGTATCATTCCAGTGTTTACTCAAATTTATATACTCAGTGCAATGAGGTCACCATTACCAGTTATCACAAAGTAAACCTAGTTTGTCCGTGAAAAACAATTTATGTTGAATACTGTGAACTATAGTTAGTGTTTAGTAGTTGTTGTAACGACAAAGTCGTATAAGGTCCTAAGATGAAGTTCGCGGAACACTTGAGTGCGCATATTACGCCTGAGTGGCGTAAACAATACATAAACTATGAGGCAAGTATCATTCTCCATAAAATTACTGATATGGGCATAATAATAATAATAATATACGCTTTGCCTGTGTATTGTCTACCCACTTTTATTTAAATGTATGATTTCTAAATGTAGTAAGTACCCGGAAAATTACACTGCAATTCAAGTTTCTAACAAGTTTTGGTGTTTTTTAGTAAGTTAACATGTAATTAGAACAGAAATGGGATTAAAAAAAAAATATTTATGGCTTTTGTAAATATAGAGTAAGGTATGTTATGGCTGATTATAAAGTAAATTCATTGCCAGTCACATAGAATAGGCACAAGGAGAGACAAAAATAAATACCATGTCGTCCTTGACTAACATTTTAAATAAGTACTTAAAAAACTGTTTTGTTTCAATCATATACAATGGAAAAACGATGAATAGCACAAAACTAAATGATAGACAATTTCAATTTCTATTATTGTTTTTTCTTTTTTAAGGCTTTCTTTCTGGTTTGTGCATTTAGCCAATGTTTCTATTATACTTTACCGTTAATAGAAAGTGCTATAAAAAAACCATTAAATGTCACAACAATGTCTTTTGCATCTGTATTATTATAATAATTACAATTCAAACTCAACCAGGCACACATTATTTTTCTATAGCCACATAACTATAACTTATACAGACCTAATAAGACTGTTTCTCAAGTCATTGTTCAGATTTTAGTAATTATTCAAAAGCTGGTGAGGATCGTAGCAGATGATGTTCTGTGGTATCTGCCCACCCTCATAGGAAAAAGGTTTGTTTGTATTAAAAACTGACTAAGTGAAGTCAAACCCACACAATTTAAGGTTCTGAACCATAGTTTGGTTCAGACCTTTAAATTGTGTGGGTTCGAACCAGCAAACAATCTATGGAACGGCAACTGGCCTGCCATAATTACTGTTGTGTGTGAAATTGAATACCTGTGCTAGCTCTTTAACTGTACATATGAATATGAGTGACAAGAAAAAAAAATTCAGCTAAGAGCTAACTAAGCATTTTTAGTTGATACATTTTTATTGAATAGATTTATATAGCAAGAACAGAACCATAAATGGACTTGTACCTTAAATGATACACATCTATTGGTTTATAGACCACTTCCTACCAATTTTGTTATCACTAATATTTTTGGATGGTCATTTTTATAGTAAGTTGATTTGCCTATGTCAATCACATGCTAATCATAATGTTTAAATATAAATCATGTTTATGTAGCATGCTCATCACTGTTACAAAATTGTGCTGACATAGTATGATAAGTAAGCTAGTTTTATAAATTATGATTTAAAAATATCTTCTGGGCCTGCCGCGTTGCCTTTGCTGCTGTTTGCAACCCATTGTGTGGTAATTTTAGCCCATAGCTCCTCCGGCATGCGACAGATGTCGCCAGCCCAGTTCCACTTGAGCTTGGCAGCCGTGTGACCTACATCGACAATAGGGTAGATGACACCATAAAACAATAATTTCAAGACACCAATCTCTAAAAAAACACTTAAATTTGGGCCTGAAAACCCGATTTATCAATAAATAGTTGAGTCATTGAGTTGAAAAAACAGTGACGTCACAGTTGGCTATTGCCATACAAAATCTATGAGAGAACCGCGTTTTGACAGCTCTTAAAAAGTATCTCAATTGATTGGTGTGTCATCTACCTCAGTTGCGGAAGGCCCTGGAGCGGGCATAGACAGCGCTGGATTTAGAGCAGGGCAACAGGGGCACTTCAGCACAAACCACAGAATGCTAAGAGGAACTATTATAACTCATAAAAAGAAAGCAAGAAGAAACAAGAGAAACGGACCTATACACATAATTCCACCACTTTCACAAGAGTCACTACATAAATTGAGCAAAAATCTCCCTGAAATGGGAAAACTTTAGACAACCCAACAGAAATATGACGAACTAGAAAATTATTTAAAGGAAGTCCATAAAGAAATTGGCCTGGAAAGAAAAAAGAAAGACAAAATAGGTGATGAAGCTAGGAAATTAATCGAAGAGAGGAAAACTCTGCTATATGATCGATCAAAGAACATAAAGCACATAGAAAAAATCAGCAAGAAAATCAATGAGAGCATTAGGAAACATAAAAACTAGAGCGAATGAACATAATACAGAAGGAAATAGAAAGAGCGGGTGGGATCAAAAAAGCACTGAAACAACTCAAGGACCACTCCACTTGGATGCCAGAAGTAAAAACTAAAAACAAAGAAGGGAAAGATAAAACCACATCACATAGGAAAGAAATAGGAAGAGAGGCAACTAAGTTCTACAGGAAATTATACAGCAATCCAACAAATACCGCTGAACAACCAGACCATGATCATACAGAAGAGGGCAATGTTCCCGCAATAATGGCAAGTGAAGTAAGGAAGGCTATTAACACACAGAAAAGCCACAAGGCACCAGGAAATGACAAAATAACCAATGAACTATTAAAAGAGCTTGCCGATGTTATCGGGGATACACTAACACAAATATTCAATGAAATATTGAATAACGAACATATACCAACTCAGTGGACGGGATCCACTATAGTTCTCATACACAAAAAAGGAGATAAAAACAAAATAGACAACTATCGGCCGATATGCATGATGACCAACCTATACAAGATATTCTCCAAAATATTACTAGGAAGGATCACAAAATGCCTGGACGAACAACAACCAATAGAGCAAGCTGGCTTCTTCTCTACGGTTGATCATATACATGTCGTGAAACAAGTCATCGAAAAGTATAACGAATACAGGAGGTCCTACTACATCTTATTCGTAGACTATAATAAAGCCTTTGACTCCCTCTATCACAGCTCTATATACAAGGCACTCAAAAAGCAAGGAGTCCACGCTAAGTATATAAATATCATCAGGCAAATATACAACAGAAGCACGGCCCGAATACAGCTGAAAACGTTAGGGGAGGAATTTAGGATCGAAAAAGGAGTGTGACAAGGGGACCCGCTGTCCCCCAAACTATTTGCCGCAGTTCTAGAAGATGTCTTCAGAGAACTACAATGGGATAACCTCGGATTAAACATCAATGGTAAACGATTGAACCACCTCAGATTTGCTGATGATATAGTGCTGTTTTCAGACGAACCACAAGTCTTACAGAGAATGCTACAACAACTATCTGATGCTAGCGCAGAGGTGGGTCTCACGATAAACTTCACAAAAACGAAGGTTATCACCAACAGCACTCAAGTAGCGATAACAATAACAAAACAAGAAATCGAATATGTAGATAAGTAAGAAAGTAATACATATACCTTGGACACCTAATATCACCCCAACACCTAATGTCAAAAGAAATACAAAGAAGGGTAAACAACACCTGGTCCCGCTACTGGTACCTCAAGGAAGTTGTTAAGAGCAAGTCCATACCAATACGGGATAAGAAAAAGATCTATGACAGCTGCATACTGCCGGTATTCACTTATGGATGCCAAACATGGTCCTTAACAAAGTTAAGCATGCAAAAACTAAAAGTCTGCCAACAAGGGATGGAGAGGAGCATGCCTGGTATCCGTACCAGAGACAAGTATAGACTCGAAGACATACGAAAGCAAACAGGTGTGGCAGATGTAGCCAACAGAGTCAGGAGACTGAAGTGGAGATGGACGGGGCACACAATGCGAACTAGAATCGAAAAGTGGACGAGAAGAGTAACTGAGTGGTACCCACGCGATGGAAAGAGACGCAGGGGCAGACAGTTCAAGAGGTGGGAAGACGACCTACCACAGGGGTGGAGGAGATTGACACAGAGTCGAGAGGCCTGGCGCGGCCTGGAGAAGGCCTTTGTCAAAGGGACAACCTGACAAAGACAAAACATTATTTAAGTTCAGTTAAAAAACAATATTGTAAAAGGAAGTCAGTGAAATAAAGGCTATTTTTTTTTTAACAGGGGTACTTGCCCCAGGCCACCACAAGGAAGGGGCCCCCAAAACTTAATTTATTTAATACATGGTCATGGTGGTGGTTTTGTCAGTCATTACTTTTCCAGCCTTCTGAATCATGATGATTTCCGAGACTTTCCACGCACTCGGGAAGTACCATATTTGTAGCATAGCGTTGAAAAGGTACAAGGTACTGGAGAAGACAATACTTCGCAGAATTATGCCAAGCCTCCTGGAGCGCGAAGTGATACCAGACCACCAATTCGGCTTTAGAGAACGCCATGGCACAGCGTAACAAGCCCACCGAGTATGTGACGCCATAAGAAAGTCCTTAGAACAAACGGAATACTGCTTGTCAGCGTTCCTGGATATCCAGCAGGCGTTCGACAAGGTCTGGCACAAAGGCCTACTATGTAAGATCAAGCAGAATATTTCCCAATCATTCTTTGCAATTTTCAAATCTTACCTCGAGGATCGCATATTTTATGTGAAAGAAGGTGACGCCACTTCTGAGTTCCGAGAGATTGCCACAAGGATCTGTTCGCTGTCCCATGCTCTACACCTTGTACATCGCTGACGTAGGTCAGCGGTCACTAACGCCAGGAATAACCACAGCTACATTTGCAGACGACACCGCTATATTAGCAAGTAATAAAGATCCAAGACTGGCATCAGAGAACTTGCAGAAGGGCCTTAATAAAGTAAACGAATGGCTCCAAAAATGGAAAATAAAGGCCGCAAAGTCAGTACAGGTGACATTCACTCTTAAAATAGGACACTGCCCACCTGTAAAGTTGGGCCAATGTACTCTACCCCACAGTGACCATGCCAGATATCTTGGTTTACACATTGATCGAAGACTAACCTGGAGGCACCACATCAAATGTAAAAAGCAGGAGCTTCAGTTAAAGTGCAACAGCCTATACTGGATGCTAGGAAGGAACTCGAGACTCTTCTTGGACAACAAACTGCTTATATACATATAAAGTCATCCTAAAGCCAATTTGGACATATGGCCTGCAACTATGGGGCAGTGCAAGCGATTCCAACATAAAAATACTCCAGCGCCAACAGAACAAGTTCATAAGAACAATTGCAAAAGTACCATGGTACATAACCAACAATGAAATTCGTGAGCACCTTGAAATGAGGACAATCAAAGAGGAAATTCGGAATTTGGCAGCTAAATACAAAGAGCGGTTAATCCATCACCTTAACGAACTTGCTCGCCAACTCACCATGGACCGACCGCCCGACCGACCGTATGTGAGACGACTAAAACGTCATCATATCCTAGAGCTAGAAGACCGGCAGTAGCTCTGGGCAGCAGATGAGTAGATGCTTCCAATGGGAAGCCACTCCGCATGACAGCATCACAGAACACATTTGATCATAGCCTTTAAGGCTAATTGCAAATAAAAGAAGAGAAAAAAAAAACATTCTTTGTGTTCATGACCAGGTTCATGGTCCGAGACACCACACGAGAGGTTGTACGGTTAAGTCTATGTTGTAACATAACAAAAAATATGTACCTATACAAGATGTATCTTGTATTATACATATTTTTTTCGTTTGTTCCAAAAAAAATTCCGCGTCCACTTCTTGATTGCCCCAGGGCCTCCGCACCTTTAAATGCGGCCCTGCCAATAGGAGTGGAGCATTAAGGAAACATGTTGCAAAAATGGAGAAAATTTATTCCTTTTGAGTGCTACCGTTGCGTGCGCTGCGTAAACGGTTAAAGTTACGCAACAAAAATGTATGACGGAATAGTTCCTCTTAAAAAGTTAAAAAAAGTCCACGATAGCATTAGTATGGGAGCGTTCAAGTATTACGTAACGAATTTGGGGGGAGGGTCTGGTAAAACGTTTGAACTACGCGTTACGTAACAATGTATTTTAACCCTTCAGAATAATAAAGGTATTTTAGCGACTTTTCGGAACTTTACGCCACATCATTGTGATTTTTAGGTAAAAATGGTCACTTGGTGGTTACGTAACGTTTTACTAGGGGGAGGGGGGGTACAGAAAAAGGAACGTTACGGCGCGTTACATGGGGAGAAGGGGGCGTCAAAAATCTCCAAAAATTACGTTATGTAATACTTGAACGGTCCAAGTCTATCTTTTAAGGTTGACTCACTATAACCTTTTTTATGGTAATCAAATCGTGACGCAGACGAAGTTGCGTGGGTCAGCTTGTAATAATTATGGCCACTAATACAGGAAAACTAGGCTTTTCTATTAAAAGAAAAGTCTGGTTTTGTAAATGTATTGCTACATTGTAATTATCTATTTTGCCAACAGGAAATGAAGGCTATGTTATACACAGCGGTGGAGGAGGCGCCATCAGCTGAAAACGTAGAGCCAGAGGTTCTTTCCCGCCATTTCGCAAACTTCGATGAAGCATTCTTTAATTATTGTGATCAGGAACTTAAGAAAATTAATACTTTTTATTCAGGTAAGAACATAGATTATCAGAACTGTACAAGGCGGAAGGTATACAGACGTTAAAACGGCTAATGCGGTCCACGTATTACTTCAATCTGAACCCCGTTCGTTTCGTGTCTTCTCGTTTAAATGATGAATAAAGGCACATCAGGGGGTCTAAAATGACCGCTTTATCAGAATCATAATATGAATCACGTTAAAAAATGTTTGCAAACAGACCTTTTTTTTTTCGAATGTGAAATCATCAAATGACCCCCTCCCGCTCTGGGCGGAGCGGGAGTGTCAGAATTTTACCGACTAAAACTATCCATGTTCCTTCATTGCCCTTTGTGTTCCAGGGCCGCGGTATCTCTTTCGAACAGACCCGCAGCCCAGACCTTAATTCATCTACTTTCTTCACGATATTGCATCTGTCTATAGGTGCCAGTGACCACCATCATGAGATAAACTTATTCGGCCTAACTGCAACAACTAAAAAAAAACAGCAGTTTCCCACAAAACTGCAATACCGACACGGTCAAAATGTATGGAACAGCTGATTTTTAACCGTTTTTGCGTCTCATTCACCCAGTAAAATTATTGCAAGTCGTGGTGGGTTCGAACCCAAGCAGGCGCATTACTTTGTGTAATTTATTTCATCACCACTGCTCTCAAAAACGGTGAAGGAAAACATCGCGCATCGTTAGGAAACCGGCATGTCCTAGAACCAAAAATTCGAAGACATGTGACATCTACCAATCCGCACTGGACCCGCGTGGTGGATTATAGCCCATTCCCTATCATAGAGAGGAGGCATGTGTCCCCCCAGCAGTGGGAACATTAATAGGCTGATGATAATGATGATGATGGTCATTGTACTCATCACTAAGAACAATTTTTAATAAGGGACCAAAACAAACCCTGAATCGCGAAAAAAAAACTGCTGTTCCATAAATTTTAACGAGTTATGCGAATATAAGGGTTTGGTCCCATAGTAAAAGTTGTTTATAATGATGAGTAGGTACAATGACCGGTCGAAGTTTATCGATATCGTCCGGTCGTATAATATAACCCGTATAGTTAGTTTAAGAATAATATTAAAAAAAAACGGGCCATAGTCCACGTTGCTGTCTAAAAGCAAGAGATTTTAAGCTCGAATTCGAATCGCATTGCCCACGCGACGGATATTCAAGCCTACGCAAACGAGACTTATCTCGTTCTCTCGTTACATATCGTATCATGTCATATTTAATTTCAAGCAAAACAACTGTTTAAAGTAACATAAAAAAAAAACTTGTAAGTACCTACAGAGAATAGGGAATATGCATGTAATTTTTTCTTCACTTAAATCAATAAAATACACTATTACCCAAGAAAAATATTAAAGTTAAGTTCAACTACTGCTTGTCACTCAAAAATAATATTAAACTCCTGCAATTTTCTATGACAGGTTCAAACGTCCGTGACTATCGCGGCCATGATGTGACGTCATTTACTTCAATCTGCCTTGTTTACTTACATTTAATTTTTTGGCCATAATAAAATAATTTTACTAATAGGCGAGACGACAAAAAAAAACTAATTAGTCCGTCAGTTAGATTATCAAAAAATATTTGATCCGTGTTTTTTCTTTTGTCACGTAAACCAAAATTGTCACGCCTAGGTATAATTTTTACCTAGTTCTGACGTCACGAGCCCCCACTCCCGAGTTTTGATGCGTTTTATCTTTATCAATATTCATTGATTTACAAAAACAAAAAATACGTGTCCATTAATTTCCAATACTCTAACTGACGGACTAAATAGATTTGCAATTTTTTTATTCTGTCGTCATGCCTACTGTGTGTGCTCTAGTCAAGCAAAAATTGCGATAGGTATATTATAAGAAAATCTTAGTTAAATTTTAACTACTTTTCAAATAGTAGTGTTTTTTTGACACATAGACATTGAAGACACTACCGCCGTTATCGAGAACGACGTGTTTTGAGAGTGCGTTCCGTTTCACCAAAAACATGCCAAATAAAACAATAAATTGTAAAATAAGTGATTTTTTAGAAACTTAAACAAGTGTACCACAATGTTTTTATGCGCCAATATAAGGAATTTTTAATAAATAAAAAGTTTTTTGCATTTCTTGCATATTCCCTATTTCCTTCGAATTTAAAACTTTCACTTGCTATCGTTTGACCCCTATTAAAACCTTTATAGTTCAAGGTCTCTACCAGGTACCTAGGTTTCAAGGTACCTACTTACCTCATTTAACAAAATAGTTAAAGGCAGCAAAAAATCTATGTAGTTAGTAATCCTATGTAGTTAGTAACCTTTTGACCGCCATATGGCCGAATCCTGAATCGTCACTCAAAATTTTAGTAGCACTTATATTTAACAGATGCACCAAAGTGACGTTTGGCCATACGAAATTTAAAGTTTAGGAGCTGCTCAAATGTTAAGCAGCCCTTAAATTTTGAGTGATGTTTCAGTATTCGGAGATTAGTCACATATACGTGACAAGTAAGCGCGTGCCCTGTACGCCAAACGACACTAATAAGTAAGTATACATGTGATAAAATGGTTGGTATAATTGTGGCTTGGCGTGGAGGCCCCGCGCGTGCGTTTATGCTCTGGTGGTCAAAAGTCTTAAACAAACAGTTACCTACATCTCATTCAACAATTTCAGAAAAGCTCGCCGAAGCGACCCGTAAATTCGCCACGTTACAAAGCGAATTAAAATCACATTTCGAAACAATCAAGCCTAAAGGAAGCGGTGATGGCAAAAAGGCGATAC
This sequence comes from Xestia sexstrigata, assembly GCA_941918905.2. Taxonomy (NCBI): domain Eukaryota; kingdom Metazoa; phylum Arthropoda; class Insecta; order Lepidoptera; family Noctuidae; genus Xestia; species Xestia sexstrigata. The sequence goes on from OW799222.2 coordinate 13,308,757, forward strand.
CACGGAGAAAAGTGCAAGAATTAAAACTGGCCTTTAGTGAATTCTACTTAAGTCTCATTCTCCTACAAAACTATCAGAATCTAAATTACACTGGCTTCAGAAAAATATTGAAGAAACACGATAAGGTAAGGTTTGATAAGGTTCTCTTATCTATTTATTTTAAATAGTGGATAATCCTGAATATACAGTGGTTAGATGATACCATCATAATTATCAGTTAGTACCTAATGTTTACATTTTTTATGATAAGTGTGGTGTAGTTTTCGAATATTTTACTGAGTTACCAAGCTACCGAAATAAATATGAAAAATACATATAATGTCGCTCCTGTTTTCCCCGAAGGTTATATAGGCAGAGGTGTAGTGTAGCTATGTACCGGTATAATAGGGATAATGACTGATAAAAATAAATATGATTCTGTTTAGTCCGTCAGTTAGATTATCGAAAAATATTGGATACGTGTTTTTTGTTTTATCAAATTAATAAAAATTGACGAAGATATAACTTGTCAAAGATCATGAGTGGGGGCTTGTGACGTCACATTTGAGTAAAAATGTACTCAAATGTGACGTCACACGAGTTTTCGACGCACTGTATCGTCTTATTTTTTGTTTACGTGAAAAAAGAAAAAAATGTGTCCAATATTTTTTGGAAATCTATCTGACGGACTTATTAGATTTCTTTTGTCATCTACCCTATACACGGACTACATTTCGACAGTAATGTATAAGTCCATATAACAGGGGGCGAGCGATGCTACAGGCACCAAACGAGCACATATCCAGACTCCAACTGCTAAGGAAGAATGAAAAACTCGAATAATGCCCGCCCTGAGAATCGAACACAGAATCTCACCGCCACGAACGAACCAATTTATATTCAATTGCTTACTTAGTTATGTTAGGTTCCAGTGGTATATTCAGTATGGCGGATAGAAACCCGAGATCGTTCGAATATGCGTCATTCATTTACCAGACGGGTTTCCCCATAATTTTCCTTAATTTGAATAAGTTAAGGCATAAAATGTAAAGGCACGTTTCGTTAATCGTTTGATCTATTCTCTTCAAATAATAATACTAGCTGACCCTGCAAACGTTGTTTTGTCCTCCTAGGGTATGAAAAATAGCCTACAACCTAATCTCAGACCTACAAAAAATTTCATAAAAAACGTTCAATCCGTACGTATCGTAGGAGTTCGATAACAAATACTGTGACACGAGATTTTTATATACAGGGTGTAAACAACCTCATCACGAAGCCGTCAACCAAGCATTCTGTACATCAAAACTAAGTAACTTTACGCAAAAATTATTGCTAGGAAACGACTTTTGTTTTGGGGTGACAAATCATGTTTTGTGGTAGAACTCAATGTAACGCACTCAAAACATTGTGCTGGTGGATGGATTGAATAGTACGGGAGTCGTGGAGGTGTTAAATGTAAAAATCTTACAATAAAAACTTGTATTAAAAAAAAAAACTTGTCAAAAGTTTGGAACTTTGACCCCCAATATCTCCATAACTAGAAGATTCCCAGTTATGGTACGGGGAGAACAAGTGCTTTTCGGCTTCGTTAAGAGGTCTTTTACACCCTTTATAAGAAAATCTTCCATATTCATTTTCAATAGCTCAAAAACGTCTTATTGGCTTAAAAAACCGACTTAAAAAAAACACAAAATAGTGAAAAATAACTTTAGCTTCAGAAGCCGGTGACAAAAACACCAAATCAACCAAGCAAAGGTCGAGCTTCAGAAGTCGGTGCCAAAAACACTAAATCAATCAAACAAAGGTCACCGACTGCCAAGCTTGACCTTTGTTTGATTGATTTGGTGCTTTTGTCACCAGCTCCTGAAGCCAGTGGCGTGCAGTAGTATTCCACGAAGGGTAGGCCAGGAAATAATGATAGCAAAAAAAAAAATTTCGTCTGCGCCATTTTGGATTTTCATTTTGACCTCATTTTCATTAGCGACCGCAAAAACCTCGAAAACAACACCCATGAAGAAAAAACTGAAAATTTTCGGCGTCGCCATCTTGGAGTTTCATTTTGACCTCATTTTCATTATCAGCGACCCCAAAAACCTCGAAAACGACACCCATGAATAAATAACTGAAAATTCTCATCGGCGCCATTTCGGATTTTAATTTTGGCCTCATTTTCATTATCAGCGACCCCAACAACCACGAAAATAACACCCATGACGAAAAATCTGAAAATTTTCATCGGCGCCATCTTGGATTTTCATTTTGACCTCATTTTCATTATCACCAACCCCAATAACCACGAAAACGACACCCATGTAGAAAAAAACGAAAATTTTCATCGGCACCATCTTGGATTTTCATTTTGACCTCATTTTCATTATCAGCGAGTAGCGACCCCATAAACCTCGAAAACGACACCAATGAAGAAAAAACTGAAAATTTTCGTCGGCGCCATCTTGAATTTTCAATTTTAACCTCATTTTCATTATCACCAACCCCAATAACCACGAAAACGACACCCATGAAGAAAAAACCGGAAATTTTCATCGGCGCCATCTTGGATTTTCATTTTGACCACATTTTCATTATCACCAACCCCAAATACCACGAAAACGACACCCATGAAGAAAAAAATAATAACAATATTATTATTGATTATTATAATAATAATACGCGCCAATAACCCCCAGAAATCATTATTTTAATCAACATACACTGCACTGGCCTGCAAATTGCAAAAAACGTAAGGAAATTTGAATTTCGCGGGCTAAAGAACATCCACCTTGAATCCTGGCCTCGTGTTGTAGCAGCCAATCACAGCCCAGCAGCCCAGCTACACTCGCAGGAGTTACCGCCCTAAAATTACTGCAATCTATACATGGGTGCAGTTCATACACACGAAAATATGCACCAATGTGCCAATGTGTGCGTAACATTATCAATGGGTTTTAGGCAAGTCCAGTGTTTGCCTGTCCGGCGGAGCTCCAACCTTTGTAGTAACTTCCAGTAAAGTGTTAGTTGCGTGACACGGGAGCGACAAATTGCTATATGTATTCTAACAGGAGTTTGAACTTTTTTTTATATTTTGTACATAATGTAATATTTTATTACATAGTTAGTTCGTTATAATGAATGCCCAATTAGGCAAAGCCTACCCTACCAGGGTAGGCTTTGCCTAATTGCCTCTTAGGGGCGCACGCCCATGCCTGAAGCTAAAGTAATTTACACTGTTTAAGACTTTCACGGTTTTTCACTACATTTAAAGTACTTACGGGATATTACGATACTGTTGCAAGCATGGTGAGGCGAAAATTATTTATTATGAGCATACAAATCTGTCTACCCCCTTTGGGAATATCGAGAGCTCAAAGAAAAAGAAAATCACGGATATTATCCCGTAAGTAGTTAAGTGTACTAAAGTAATTTTACACTTTTTTGTGTGTTTTAAGTCGGTTTTAATTTTTGCAAAAAAAGATTTTTATTTTTACATTTTTTGTTGTAATATCCTATATACAAATATTTGCTATGCAAACTACAATCTTAATTAGGTATTATTTTTGTACAAACTGAACATTTTAGCATATTGACCCATATGAAGTAAGCCCAAAAAAAGGTAACTGCTGTAAATCGTTGAGGAATTCCGTCGACTGTCTATGGTCTCCGTCATCAGACCAGGTGGCCTACCATGACGTCTTAAAGCAGGATCGTTTTAATCTTGTTCCAGTGTGGGAAAGAGATGGCGCTAGACGTCCTCTATAGCTTCGTCTCTTACCCTCACTGGAACAAGATTAAAACGATCCTGCTTTAAGACGTCATGGTAGGCCACCTGTAATGGCACTTATAACCCATATGGGTGCAAAGTTCTAATCAGTAGAAATGAATTACTGTATACTGTAAAACGTTAAGGAGTTCCGTTGACTGTCCTTCGTCTTCATCATCAGACCCCTAATGACAGCCACAACCCATCTAGGTATAAAGTTCTCATCAATACAAATTAATCAAGCCCAAACACCAGGTAATTGCTGTAAATCGTTGAGGAGTTCCCTCGACTGTCTTTCGGCTCCATCATCAGATCGTCTCCAGCCTTTATTAAATAGTAGTGCTTTAAAATACTTAATGAAAAAATTTACAAACGCACTAGTCGCCACTACGATTTTTGAAGGTTACCCTCGATTTCTCTGGGATGCCATCATCAGATCCTGGTTACCTTATCATGGTACCACCCTTGGGATATCTCCTTTCCAACAAAAAAAGAATCATCAAAATCGGTTCATAAACGACGAAGTTATCCGCGAACACTCTACTACTATACTATACGGTCGAATTGAGAAACCTCTTTCTTTTTGAAGTCAGTTAAAAAGTTGTACGAAACAAAAACCAAACAATCTGATCTACAAATTGAACTTTGTGCTAGCGCCTTGGTGAAAAGAAGACGCTCGCGCAAAGTTTGTTTTCTGCGACTCAAGACATAACATAACATCATGCCTGTAATCCACGAAGGGTTCAGCAGAGGTGTACCTAATAGTACAGTCGCATTTTGCAAGTTATGTTTAAGTCCCGTATAATAGGAGGCACAAATCTAAACTCCGTGGCTGCTACTGAAAAATTCCTGATGGAAAAACCCAATAACAACCGCCTTGCCCCACCTGGGAATCGAACCCAAGTCCTCATGCTCAACCAGCAGTCTCTCAGTCATGATACTCGGGGTAATGTAGCTTTTAATGAGTGACAGAATATTCTGAATCGTATCAGTAGTTCTGGAGATTACCCCCTACTTACAAAGTTACAAACAAATTTTACCTATTTATAATATTAACTATAGATTGTCGACAAGTGGAGTAACCTTTCGGGGATAACAGGGGCAATTATAAATTCTAATAAAATTGAAGTTTTATTTTTATTGTAAACTATAAATGTCTGTGGTCCTGATCAGCTATTATATTATATTATGGCTGTAGTACCTACACGTATTAGACATCTATGTGGTGTGGTTTTCCTTATGATGTTTCCGTCAACAACTTAAGTACCGTTAGGTGTTTGATAAACATGAGTAAATTACAATGATTACGTTTTTGCTGTCCATATCCGAATTTTAATATCATCAACACCCACACCACCGTGTATTTACCCCCAGGCTGGGTATAGGCCTCTCCTCTCTTGTGCCAATCTCCACGGTCCCGTGCCAGCCTCATCCAGGTTTTTCCCCCGACGGCAACTATGTCGTCTGCCCATCTTGCCGCCAGACGACCCACATTTATTTTCCCAGTTCTTGGACGCCATTCGGTGACAGCCTTGATCCTTCTGTCATCACTGCGCCGTATAGGTGTCCTGCCAAACTCCATTTGAGTTCCGCAAAGCCATTTCCATTATCGAAAACCTTTGTATGTCTTCGGATTTCGACGTTAGGAATTTGATCTATCAGCTTTATGACGAGCATGGAACGCTCCATAGCTCTCTGTGCAACTTTGATATACCGCAGTTAAAAACAAACAATCATATAACATAATGCCTATATTCTCCAAAAAGGTGTAAGGGACTAACCACACATTCAAATCTGTTCAGCTTTCCGCGTCTTTGCGGATGGACCGTACGCATATTCATACAAAATCGTTGTTTTCTATGGACAAAAGCTGAACAGAGCTGAATACACTTATTCAGTTCTGTTCAACTTTTGAAAAAAAGGAAAAAAAGGGTGTGCTTTAGAAACTAACCACACCTGGTTACTGGTTAGTTTCTAAAGCGCACCCTTATTTTTCCCGTAATGTTTGACGAATTTTCAACTTGGCCAATTACTTGATTAACAATAGCGATACCTACTCGTATATTGTGAAATGAGATTAGGTACACGCTATAATGTAGACCTTGACCACGTTTTTATGGAAAATCATAAGTTTCGACTTGCTTTTTTTGTTATCAAAGTTTTCGATTAACAACGTCCAATTTCGCAGCAATTACAGCGGCAATTATTATGTTTATTTATAGAAAGGACGAACGTAGGCACGTTCCTACATATTGATGTAACATAATTAGGAAAATATTGACCAGAAGCAATATTATACAACGCCTGCATAAAGTCGCATTCTGCCAAAATAATTGTGCCGCCAAGCTGCATTTCTGATTTGATGTCTTATAGTTCCAATGATGAATACAGGCACATTAAACATTAATTCATCTTCTTCATATATATTCATGATCCCTATTCCAGGCACAAATCTAGACTACATGGCTGCTACCCAATAACCACTTTGGCCGACCCGGGAATCGAACCCAGCACCTCTTGGTCAGTTAGTCGCGCTTGCGACCGCTAGACCAAAGAGGCTTGTCACTTCCTTTAAAACTGTACCAACAAACAAATACCAAACTAACAATCAGTCTTCCGCAGTTACTAAACGTAAGCAACGGTGCACAATGGCGGGCAGAGCACGTGGAAACATCACACTTCTACACCAACAAGGACATAGACAGACTAATCAGCGACACAGAGGCCACGGTCACCAACGACCTGGAAGGTGGCGATAGACAAAAGGCTATGAAGAAGCTAAGAGTACCACCGCTGGGAGAGCAACAGAGTCCGTGGACTACTTTTAAAGTGGGACTGTTCTCTGGGTCTTTTATTGTGTTGTTCATTACTGTTGTTTTGTCTGGTGAGTTTACTTTTGAAATATTTATTTTGTATTGTATTGTATAACGGGCTGCGGGCCACCACGCGGGCCCACTGGGCCCGCGTGGTGGGTTGCGGACACCAGCCAAGGCATCGGTCCTTGCGGACCCCTTCCTTTTTGAAAGAAAGAAAAGAAAAAAACATTTATTAGCCCGCACAGGATACAACACAATTAAAATGGTTAAAATAACAGTACAGCTAATAAAAATAAAAAATAAAATAACAGAAAAATGAGAAGAAAAAAAAAAAAACATGAAATTAAATTGGTCCTGTACTAAGCCAAAAGGCCCCTATCTCAGCATGGTGCTGTAACATTTAAAAAAAAAACGTCACAGCGCTGGTATTCTGATAGGGCCCAGAGTGATGCCACGGTCAGGCACGGATAATATAATAAATACATAAAGTGTGAACGAAAGAAAAATAATAATACAAATATGTAATAATAATATATTTTGCTGACTCTCTTTGAGGCGCACGTGGAACACGAACGCGCCGTCGAAACGGCCTGTCGTCTGAGACGGACGGACGGCGAGCTAGCCCATAGCCCACCGTCCACAGGCCCGATTGATGAATACCAGCAGTGTTATTCTCGTCGTAGTCGCCTATTATCCAGTAATTTATAGGATTTAAAGTCTACTTATTACTGAGTAATGGGTTCGTAGAACATCTTCAACCGCAAACTGTACTATTATAGTTAGAAATTGCTTTAGTCATCGATTTATGTAAATTTGTATACTACTCTGTCAAGAAAGTACCGGGAAAAGATCAATAATACACAAAATGTCTGTTATTCATCCAAATTTATTTTATCACCTTCAAAGTATGCTCCTTTAGAAACGATACACTTGCGCCAACGAATAATCCATTCATCAAAACATTTTTTAAACGCTGCTTCCGGAATTGAGTTCGGTTCTCGCCGCGAATTCTCCTTTATGTCTTCTATCGATTGAAAACGGGTGCCACGAAGTGGTAATTTGAGTTTAGGAAAAAGAAAAAAGTCAGCAGGAGCCATATCTGGTGAATATGGTGGTTGCTGGATGGTATTTGTTGAGTGTTTGGTCAAAAATTCGTTCACAATGATAGCCTTGTGCGAAGGCGCATTGTCGTGGTGCAAAATCCAAGAATTTTCTTTCCACAAATCTGGCCTTTTTCGTCGAATTTGCTCTCTTAAACGCCGCATAACGCTCAAATAATATTCTTTATTTACCGTTAGACCTTCCGGTAAGAATTCAGAGTGCACAACACCGCGATAGTCAAAGAAAACAGTCAACATGACTTTGACTTTTGATCGACTTTGGCGTGGTTTTTTCGGTTTCGGTTCAGTTGGAAGGCGCCACTCCGAAGCTTGTTGACTAGTTTGCATGTCAAACTCGTAAACCCACGTCTCGTCACCAGTAACAATGCGTTTCATGAATGTTGGGTCCGAACTGACTCGTTCTAGCATGTCCTCAGCGACTTTCATGCGATTGAGTTTTTGGAGAAAATTCAGATCTTTTGGGACTAGCCGAGCAGCAACATGTTTCATACCCAAATGATTAGTTAAAATGGTACGGATCGACTCGTGAGATACAGAAAGTTCGGCGGCTTTCTCTCTCAGAGTTGAATGGGGATTTTCAGTCACTATTTTCTTCACTTTTGCGATGTTAACTTCAGTTGCAGACGTTGACGGCCTACCAGAGCGAGGCAAATCTTCCATCACATCTCGACCGCTTTTGAACGCTTTGAACCACTCATAAGCACGAGTTTTTGATAAAGTCGATTCACCGTAAGACTTCTGTAACATTTTCAGTGACTCCGAAGACGAAATTCCATTGGCGATGCAAAATTTAAGACAAACTCTTTGTTTGATATTTTTGTCCATTATGAAATTCGTAATACACACTATATATGATATTACTAAAACCGGCACTGTATTTAATATAAATAACAGATGCAACTCAAACTCCGCGCCAAAATGGAAAACAGTTGTGCCAATCTAACAACTACAAAAAAACAAAAATTTGAATTTGGAACCATAAACAAATCATCCATTCCCGATACTTTTTTGACTGAATGTATACCGAAGTAGGTATTTGTAGAATCGAATCTTCCAAGTAAGATCTTTTGAAAAATAAAAGAAAGACCAAGTACGAGTTGGACTCGTGCACCGAGGGCATGATATATTTGCGACATAAACGGCATTTCTTTTAACCGCTACTTACAAGTTTGATTTTTGCACTGCTCCAAGAAACAGCAGAGCTGAGTATTAATATTAATTTTCAGCTTGATACCTCCACGCGTTCCTGAGAAAGAGGGTCTTGACAGACGGACAGACAGACAAACTGGCAAGTGATCCTATAAGGTCCTTTTTTGCTGACTGAGGTACGGAACCCTAATTAAAATATCGTAATAATTGTCAATAATTGTCGGTTTGTTCAAAGGCTTTTAGTGAAGTTGTTTTACTATATACCAGTAGGTAAACCTTGCGTGTTTTGGACCACTCTACTTATTAGCTTATTTTAAAAGCCAGATTAAGCACACTAGCCAAAAAAACTATATGAGCTCATTGTAAAGATAAAAATATAAAATATAGTTTAAAGAAACAGCTTTAGTGTGACGTCATTTTATTTCTCATCTTCTTCTCAACAAAGCCTTTAATTTGATACCCCTAACATGCGCATGCATAAAAATTAACTACTTAGTCTGCCATCTTTGGTAGTCCGCCATATTGGATTTCAAATGACGTCACTTAGCTAACCAAGCATTGTCATTGGTTTCTGATTGAGCTGAAACTTTTTCAGCTCAATCGGAAACCGGGAAATGGGTCAAATTTAGCTTCTAAGATTTTTTTCACATGGATGGTTAGTTATAGATAAAGCTAATAAAAGCGTGTTAATAATAACAAATCATATTAGTTGACAATGACATCGGTTTTGATAACAGATTATAATGATATGTCTCAGAAACTGGGGGCAAGCTTGCAAAAAACCGGCCAAGTGCGAGTCGGACTCGCGCATGAAGGGTTCCGTACCACCGGACTAGGGGAGCCCTCTTTATTTATTTTTTATTATTTGTTGTTATAGCGGCAAAAGAAATACACACTATGAAAGTTTCAACTCTCTACTTATTACGGATCATGAGATAAAGCCCGCTGACAGACAGACGGATGGAAGGCTTAGTAATAGGGTCCCGTTGGTTAACCTTCGGGTACGGACACGGACGGAACCCCTTTTTTTTGGATGGGAAATCATCAAATGACTTCTCCCGCTCTGGGCGGAGCAGGAGGGAGTGTCAGACTTTTACTGACTAAAACCCATCCATGTTCCTTCATCGCCCTTTTTGTTCCGAGGCCACGGTATCTCTTTCGAACAGTCCCGCAGCCCCGGCAGGCATCGGTCCTTGCGGACCCCTTCCTTTTTGCTGACTCTCTTTGAGGCGCCCGTGGAACACGAACGCGCACGGACGGAACCCTAAAAATTTTATCCATATCCGTATACAGTTAACATGAAGCAAAATTATCTACTTATCACAGTTTTCTTTGATAAGTATATAAGTACCTTCGCAATTACTATGCATCGTATCTTTAAATTGTAATTTCCTAAGAATTTCTAATCTTATAAGGAAAATCTAATGCGTATCAAATAACTCTGGTGCAATAGTTTAGTTAGACAATGATTCATATCTTGCCTCGTTGGTCGAGTGTTCGCATGCGCGACTCCTGAGCATGAGGTCCTGGGTTCGATTCCCAGGTCGGGCAAAGCGTTATTGGGTTTTTCTATAAGGAATTTCTCATTATCAGCCACGGTATCTGGATTTGTGCCCGGTTCGGGGCATTAGGCTCGTCCTCTTTTGCATGGGACTTGAAACATAACTGGCGAAATGTTGGTGTACTATCTACTCTGCCTAATTCTTCGGGGATTACACGCGTGGTGTTATGTATTTCCAATCTAATCAAGAAAATCTAATAAATATAAATAAATATATCGCTGGACATTAACACACAGCGCCATCTAGTGCCACACTAAGCAACGAGGCTTGTGTCGTGGACACCAGATAGTTGATATACTACATAGATACTTTTTTTGTTTGTAAATACAAACTTATTATACATATAAACATCCATGACTCGAAAACAAATGTCCATGCTCATCACAACAAACAACCTACGAACGTAAGGCAGCCTCACTACCGCTGCGCCATTCAGGTCATTTGGTCTTTTATTCCTAAAAAGCTCGTTTGCACAACCGAGCTAGAATAAGTTGTGATGAAAACCAAAATTCCCACCTCATCTTTACACAACTGTTTACGTTTAGCGGACCGATCACGAAACAGTTGGTTATTTTACTGTTGGTGAACATGGCCCAGTGTTTTCCAAATTTTAGGCGCAAGGTAAGGTAATTAAAGGAAATTATACTAATCACTGTTTTGATTGCTTATAATAGGTTATAATACTTTGATAAAAATAATAGAATGCTTATAAATAAGACAGACAATTAATTGCAATTAATTAATGCTGATTGATTGGCATAATTGATTGATTGACTGATGAGGTCAGATGCCTGCTGTAGTAATTGCAAGTTAAGTTCTTCTCTACTAAAGGCATGAACAATATGAGCCAATAATCACGTTCCCACTGCTGGCACAAAGGCCTCCTCTCAGTGGAAGTTTGTGCATGTCTCCAAATCTTCGGTTCTAGGATAAGCTGGTTTCCTCACGATGTTTTTCTGCACCATATTGAAAGGAGTGGACATAATAAGAGAACTACCTGTAAGGGTTCCGTACCCGAAGGGTAACCAACGTTATTGACCCTATTAGGTACTGAGGCACTCGCACTCATATGCAGGCGTGCGCGAGAGAGACGGATAGATTCGAATATATGGCCGAAACGTTAGAGGCGAGGGGCCGCTGAGCCTCCGCTGTCCGTCTGTCCGCCCGTCCGTCAGTCTGTAGCCGGGCTGTATCTAATGATCCGTTATTACCGTCAAATACATATTCTGCCAATTCATATATCATAGAATATGTATTTCTATTGCACAAATAATAAAAATAAATAAAAATTAAAGGGGAGCCCCCTTTAATTTTTTTATTTATTTTCATACTACTAAGATGGTACGGAACCCTTCATGTCCGAGTCCGACTCGCACTTTTGTTTTGGAGAATAGCCAATGCTGTGGTAAAAATCATCGGAAGAGCAGAGATGCGGAGCGGCAAAGCTTCGCCGTCATAAGGTTGAAGTTCCACGGACCGAACAAAGCGCTATGTTTCCACAATTATTGTGCGAACCGCCAGTCTGTGGACTTCACTGCCGGCTTCTCTTGTTTCCCGATAATTATAATCTGGATCTCTTCAAAGTTCGAAAGAATCGGTTTCTTCCAGGCAAGCATGCTCCTCGCTAGGCCGTCGCTTCACATCAGGCGAGTTGCGGCCAAACGCTTACCTATTTAAAAAAAGTATAGTTAGCAAGTTAGCCTTTTCAGGGTGTACCGAACTGCCGAATGTACTTTCAAGTATAGCCGCTCATGGAGACGGTTTTGAAGCACCGAATAATCATTTGAACCCGATTTCATTGCAGTTTTTAGTTTTAGCGACCGTCAATGTAATTTTCAATCAATGATCTCTTTTAATCCTATTTTATTAGTGACATGTTTGGCTGTCAATGACAACTTTTGTTACATTCAAACAAAGGCAAGTAAATCCCCATATTAGTTTTTTTTTCATATCAGCAATAAATCTATAAAATCTCAACCACACATACAGTATATTACACAATATCTTCGTCTAATCTTTGTTATCACAAGATTTTGTAATATTTTCCCAGCAGATTGCAGAAATCCTTACTAAACATTGTGTAAAATAAACTTTATCTTTTACTGACCACAGCATCTTATGCAAATGCAAAGATAAAAGATTATTCTTGGGTACTTATCGTGTGACAACAACCTTTAGTAATAAACGTTTAGTGATTGTCCATATAAGGATTAACGAAATGATATCATATGGATTAAATTCTAAAATGGAAACGACTTTTAGGAAGCACTTTTTATGGGGGACAAAAGAGTTAAGTAATCACTCTAATTAAGGCTATAAACGAATTGTTCAAGCTGTACAAAACCAGTTTAGGCGGATATCTTATTGTACGGGAAAACTATACAAAACGAGGCCCTGTTATACTGGAAATTTATAGCTTGATTTGTCGCCGTATGTACATTGCAAATGGGTTCTGTTATCAGGCCATAAATGATCTTTACTGCCACAGGCAAAGGCAATTGTATTGTATGATCATTGTACAGCTTAAGTTGGATTCTTTTATCAGACTTATCCAATCCACTAGATGCAAACATTTAAGTCTGAATGTTTCTTATTTATTTAGACACACAAAATAGTTAACAGGACATTACATTCAGATAGAAAAACACAAAGTTACTTCTTATTTCATAAGAAATTTCTTCCATGAGACCTGCCAGAGATTTTTTCATATATGTAGTTCGTACGGAGAACAAAGTAGTTTTTCCGAATTTTCGTTTTTTTTTCGTTCCGTTAATTTTTGCATGTTAACCTACTTTAGGGTAAAGGGTGGTGGTGGTTTACAAAACTTCAAAGCACGAAATTGGCGCGAGATTCGTCATCGTGACAGTTTGTAGGCGACCAATGCTCTAGATGGGCCTTTTAATAACAATAACAATGAACCGTAATTTATTACACATGCTGTTTATGTCGTAAATAAAATGGCGAAATAGTTTTTCTAAACAGTATAATCAAAATCTTATATGAAAGAAAGAAAAAATCTTTATTCATCGCAGGGACATGACGTGCATACAAAATTTGAAAACAGAAACAATAAACATAACAAACATTCAGAGTATTTCAAAACGGAACATAAAAAAGTAAATTTAAAAAAATAGTTGACAGCTTGCACGTCGTGAGTGCGATAAAATAGGTTACCGCTCAGCATGATGCTGTGCTATGGGGGGCCCACAGCACAGCGCTGGTTTTTAGTTATATGAATTTCCTTAAAACTAACGTTTTTAGGGTTCCGTAGTCCTGACAAGGAACCATTATAGTTTCGTCATGTCCGTCAGTCAGTCTGTCCGAGGTTTTTCTCAGAGACTGTTAGTACTAGAAAGCTGTAATTTTGTAGAGGTGTGTATTACATATCAATTACGCCGACCAAAATGGTAAAATAAAATTTAGGAAAATATTTTTTTAGGGTAGCATGATTGTTTTTTCGTCGTCTGTCCCATCGTGTGGGTTATCGTTGAATAGGTATTTAAAAATGACTTAGGGGTTGCTAGAACTATTTTTCGATTTAATGCTCCATTTAAGAAATATTCAACTTTAAAGTGAAAATATTTGTTCCAGTGGAGAGGGAGTGCCCCCCCCCCCCCTAAAAGCTAAACTGCTGGCTTGAAAAATCTGGAAAAATTCGCGATGATAGTACATTTCATGAACTTTAAAGGAAAACTATAGCGGTTAACATAACTTTATAACTTTAGCAGTAATAGTCGTTGAACTTGGGTGTTGGATAATTTTGTACCAAATACAAAATCCTTAGAATAAATCCTCTAAAGTGACTAAGATGAAGTACTTACTGTAGTTGCTAAACTAACAGAACTTCAAATTTGATCTAATAAATCTATTATTTTTCTTTTAATTATTAACGGGCTACTACGGAACCCTACACAGCTCGTGGCCCGCCACGCACTTGGCCGGTTTTTTAATTTCAAATGGTAGGTACATTTTTATTCCAAAAACGAATAAGCGGCAAGTATCCGTCTTCTTAAATAAAGTTAAAAATTAAAATACAAATCAGTAATCGAAGATTGCCAATTAAGGATTTTTAGTAAGGGGAAGCCCGTATTTCAAATATGGATTAATTTGTAGGCAGACCGGTCATTGACGATGACCATAGCGCCAAAAAAGCTGCCAGTTACGATAGGCTTTCGTCTAGACAGGCTCCCGATTATATTATCGATTCTATCAATGATACATCGCATCGCAAATAGTATAATTTTGCAAAGATATTTTGCCTTTCAAATGGTGTCGATAGGAGTTGCTGCTAGTAATAATTAATTGCGCATATATTTAATGAAATAAGTACAAAAAAAAAATCGCGGCGATAGTTCTGATTTTGACCACCCGCAAAAAAATCTTTGTACAACTACACTGAGAATGAAATCTTGAAAGGACAATGGACACTTCCGTATGAGTTATGTCCGAATTTCCTATCTCAATGACCAATGTAACAAATTGCGTGTAGTATAATGTCAGTTTTATTGAAGATTACCTAAGCAGTACCTTTGTGCTCTTCTATGTAAATATATTGTCCTGTAAAGTATTTTGTGTGTACATAAATAAATAAATAAGATTTGATGATTCTTCAGTAATTAATTTTTGACTTAGTGCAGATACATAGCCTCTTTTAAGTAAATTAAAGTCGTCTTTTTTTTTTTTCAAATATAATATTGTCTGAGAAACCGTGGACATAAATAAATATCGCTGGACATTAACACACAGCGCCATCCAGTGCACACTAAGCAACGAGGCTTGTGTCGTGGACACCAGATAGTTGATATACTACATAGATACTTTTTGTTTGTAAATACATACTTATTATACATATAAACATCCATGACTCGGAAACAAAAACCCGGGACCCTAAGAACGTAAGGCAGCCTCACTACCGCTGCGCCATTCGGGTCGTCGCATAAATATTGACAGTGGTCCAAAATCGTATTTAGTGTTATTTCCGGTTCTGTATGGGAAGTCTTTTTTCGGTATTAGTTCAAATAAGCTACATATTATGTATGAAAAATAGCTTGTAACCAAATAGTAAAAAATGCTGCTATGACCGTTAAACTTACCTTCTTGAAAATTTGTTCCAGCACTATTCCACGAAGGTGGCACAGAAAACTTCAAGACTGCCTTCAGACTGTATCGAGGCCCATTCCTATTAGTCGAGTTCATATTCCTAATCGGCATCAACGTCTACGGGTGGCGATCTTCTGGGGTCAACCATGTACTGATTTTCGAGTTGGACCCCCGGAATCATCTCTCCGAACAACATTTGATGGAGCTGGCAGCCATTTTTGGTGTTATTTGGGCTCTAAGCATATTAAGTTTTATATACAGTGCCAGTTTGAGTATACCGCCGTTTGTAAACCCGTTAGCGCTTGTGATTATAATGGTGGCCTTTCTCATGAATCCGCTGAAGGTTTTTCGACATGAAGCGCGGTTTTGGTTCCTGAGAATATGTGTGAGTATTCTAAAATAACTTCTTTTAATATGCTCTTTCGCAGGCGCCTGCAACTGCAAACCGCAGCGGCAATGGTGACAGATAGCAATGTCGCCATCTATGGAAGCGATTTCATAGACCTACATAGAAACCAGTTGTGTCGCTGCAGTCTGTCATTGCATTTGTACAACATTGCCGCTGCGGTTTGCGGTTGCGGCCAGACTCAGAAAAGTACCTCTATATTTTTATAGCTTATCTTTTAGTATGTAGCTATCCAGGGACCACTATCGTTTACCTTTACAAGTACCAAGAGGTATCGGGGTTGAGGAGGTTAGATAAGTAGTCACGCCATGAAAAATCCATCCAATAAGAGTGAAAGCCGACCCCAACATAGTTGAGAAAAGACTAGGCAGATGATGATAAGCATAGACCACTAGAGTACTTTGAATAGCTGACTTGAAATGTAGTGTCCCTAGCAATTGGCATCTAAAAAGTTTACAAATCATATTGTAGTTGGTTATTACAGCGTAAACAATATTTATGTGACATCTGGAAGTAAATGAAACTCCAGTTCCAATTGCTTACACACGTAGTTTAAGGTTAAGCCAATAAATTGTGTTAAAATAAACTGGACTAAATAATTCTTCATGTAATTATGCTGCAGTGGTCACCAGTATGCTTGCCAAAACTTGATTTCTCGGTCATATTATTCTCAATCTCTAAAACTGTCTTACCAAGGGTTATCATATTACCCACTACTAACTGGGTTGTGGAGTTCTCAGATAGGTAGTCGCTCCATGTAAAATACTTGTATTCAGCTGGATACAGCTCGGCTTCCAGTCTAACCTGATAAGGTTAGACTGGAAGCCGACCCCAACATAGTTGGGAAAAGGCTAGGCAGATGATGATTTTCTAAAAGTGGTAGTGGTATATTTCAATTTTTTTTTATCCAAATGAAGGTTTTGGTTATTTCGATCATTTTTTGTATGATTGGATGCGGAAATTGACCAGACGGGTCCTTAAGAGCCATTTCACAAAATTACTACGCTCGAGTTTAGGTAAAAGACCGCAGCTTTGTGTATGCGTGCGTAGCAATCCACACATACACAACGCAAACAGTCCAGCGCGTGTGTCGAGACAGACTAAACAATCTTGAGCCGTTAAAATCGTAATGCACCTTGGTTTGAGATTTATGCAAAAAGATAATTTATTTATTCAGTCTTTATTCTATTAAAGCCTTCTAGACTAATAAAACACAAATATATGTTATGTAAATATGTGTGTTTCTATATCACACACAGGGTGGAATTTTTCAATGCCACCTGGAGGGAAAGTACTCGAAATACTGGAGATAGCAAATTTTACTCAAACAAAACATTCCTTTATTTTTAAAAAGAAACAAATCTGCATACACAGATTTTCGAAAATTCGCTTGCCACACTCGGGCCGTACTAATCGGTGCTCGCTTATGCGTCGTAATTTATTGTAATTTAGAGTGATATTAAAAATTATATTGTCTGATTAAATTATTTTAATAAAACTTTGAAATTAGTTTAGTAAAAGATCATAGTTTATTTTTACATAATTTGTTTAATGTAATTACGCTTTATTCAAACCAAAAAATCACGATAATATAACAAATAATAAAACGTAAAAATTGACCTAAGACTTTGTTTTTTTAATAATTAATGTTATTAATTATCGATATTCTAGTACATTATGTGTCGACAAAAGTATATGTCTGATGCTTTACGTATTTTTTTCAGTGAAATTTATAAATATTTATGATAGATATAGGAGTCTGAAATTGACTCTGCGATGATTTTTCAGTAAACTAGTTGTGGGAGATTAATCACTACTTACTAAACAAATAAGTTTTTGTAAATGTGTTACATGAAGTGTCAATAAGAAAGACTAGTCTATTTTTAACATGTATTAAAAAATGCCAGGGTGTTATCTAAGTTAGTAAATTAGGCGACTAAAGTCTTAGAAATTTGCGCGAAAATGTGAAATGGCTCTTAATTGTAACGATGTTTGGGAGGTGCCTATATCACAGTATAAATATGGACAGTACCGAAACTAAGCCTAGTTGATGCAATAATTACCTACGCTCCATTGAAGCCATAGGGTTGTCCCGTTTAATGTTGTTGATATTGTTTTTTTTTATTAAAACATTTTTATTCTATTGTGATCAATCGATCCAATTGCAATATGTACCTAGCTTACAAATACAATTTATTACTAAAAAAAATATCTTCGTTATTACAGGAAAATATTTTCTTCTGCTACGACATGTTCTAAATTCTTTATAATTGAATTTAATTGTGTAAAAAATTCAAACAGCCGTATACTGCTCAATACATTCGTGGTTTTTTTTTAAAGATTGGGAGATTTAAACTTATACATGACCACTCGTCTCGGCGCGGCACGCGCTACTGACAGCCAGCACTGCAACGTCCGCTGAGTGGTCTCGAACGTCATAGAGCGAGAGTAGAAATGCCAGCTAAAATCGTTATATTTGTACCCAAAATCGGTATTTGACAATCAAATTCGTTTATTTATTGAAAGAAAAAACTTACAGACTAATTTATAACAATCATACTTATGTATAATTATTTTTTATACCAATATTCTTTGGCCATAGCCGCGATCATCTTCGATTTAATTTCAAAATCATAACAATTAGCTGTATTAAAAAGTCGTTTTGCATGTAAGAGACCAGTGATTGATTCAGTAGACAGCCTATTATTATATATCGAGTTGAAGGACACAAGGGTATTCCCCAAAATATATGGAACATTCTGCACTAGGTACTTATACATACTTATTATTGAGGGCTTCCCCATAACATTAAACATAAATGAAAGGGTTGCCAACTTAAAAATGTAACATCGGTAGAAAAATCGGGAGAATTTCCATGTATACTCTGAAATCGTAGAATAATCGTTATATTTCGGTATTTCGGTAGAACAGAGCCCATATCGGTAGAAATACCGAAAAATCGGTAGGTTCGAGACCACTGTGTGGTTTCGAGCGCATGTAGGTAGTTTCCCTACTGTCCATATTTATATTGTGCCTATATCCTGCTGTGGTATTTCGTCTGAATGATGACGATAGTGATGTTTGGGTTACAATACTTACTATAGATTGACTTGGCTCGGATTTACAAAAACAGGTTTTGGCAAGCCAGACAGCCAATCGTGGCATGATCGAGTATTATGTAATAAATCCAATCATGAAAGATTTGCTCTAAGTCCGAATCTTAATAATAAAATTATACATTACAAATTGAGACTTGCATCCGGTTTCTGGGACGAAAATCATCGATTCGTCAAAATTAAACGCATATTATGTGATGCGATATGAATTTGCGATTATTATTTATGTTGCTTTTGTTATAAGTGTCTTGTATATCCTGCGTTTCAGCAAATAAAGGCAATTTTTATTTTATTTTAAGTGATGCGATTCGCAGTTTTTAATAAATTTTACAAATCACAGCAGATAAACCGCTCTTGGCAATTTGTAGAGTTGATGTTCATTCCGGTACTTACCAGGCGATACTTTACCAATATTTGCAATATAAACCAGAATTTATATACAAATAAATCAAATTTAAGTGTTTGTTTGTAATTTCAAAATAACAGCTTCTGTGGTTCTTAAAAAAAAACATATTTTTGTCTTTATGGTTATTTCTTTGTTCCGTCTAATCTTCAAAACGGCTGGACCAATTTTGACGGGAGTTTTACTGGCAGATAGCTGATGTTATGTTATAGTGAGTAACTTAGGCTACCTACTTTAAAAGGGTAACGTGCAAGACAAAACCCTTATCTGATTCAAATAGAGAAGAAATATTTTTATCATAATTTCACGTGGTCGAAGGCCTTCGACGGTTCGACCTTCGGCTTGTATAAAATAAAACCGTAATCCACTAAACTCGTTCCAATCTTGTTGCACGAATCGTTCAGTACTGACGTCAGACCAACACAATTGACTTCTTAACAGTTCATAATTACTTATTAGTCTCGCTTTGCCGTAGCTAATGCGTTATGACAGTACACGTCTGGCATTTTGTCTCTGAACTCAAGAACACAGCGCCACCTTGAACTGCACACTTAAAGTGGTCATACTATACGTAGAGATTTTATGATGAGATGTTTGACTTTTGGTTAAAAGTCCCTTGAGGAAGCTTTAAGGTAGATCGCGACGTACCTTATATTTGACAGTTGGTTCCTCAAGTCAAACTCACCTCGACTGAGGAAATTGTTTGAGGTGAGGAGTAAAATTGCAACTATGAATGTGAAATCACCTTAGTGAGGTTGACTCGAGTCGAGGAAATCATGAGGTTTTGATTAAGAATATGGGTGTAAGTCATTGATTTAAGGTTTAATTTTGAATTTTTTAACTACGTTGATGTTGAAAAGCAACTTAATTTTGGTTACGATATTGCTTCATCTGCCTGACTTATACTGGGGTCGGCTTTAATTCATCGCATGCAGAATCTCACATGGACTCACTGCCAATCTGACAGTCAGGCTTGTGAGTGAAACGGCTAATACTCTACCCAACCTCGTTATTGTGGTCAAATGCCCCAAAACCATCTGTGGCCTCTGCAGCTGCGGTCAAATAACGCGGGAGCAAGATGACACGAGACAGTTATTTAACATGCTACTCGCACTTTCTATGACCATAAGTGCCACGAGTCTTGGCGTTTAGTGCTGTGAGAGTGAGTGGGTTGCCAGAACGCGGGTCTAGTTGGTGGATGTTAGATGTTTTGATGCCGATCAATCAATCAACTCGGCCCAAGCACACCCTCTCAACCACCTTCAAAAATCAAAGCATTTATTTCAAGTAGGCCAGTTACAGGCACTTTTGAACTGTCGAAACAAAGACAACTTTAAAATTAAGTTAGTCACAATGCTTCAGACTCTCCGCTTGGAATCCAGTGATCACTAAGTGTACTCGTCAAGTGAAATCATCTCAGTATACGCTCACTGTTAGTGTAGTGTGCTGTCCTAATGTGAACCGACCCTAATTAACATTTATGAAGAACAAGTGAGGGTAGTTGAATAAACACCTTCGCTTTGCTGTGTCGGTACCTCCAATACTTCAGTCTTCCCGCGACCAGGGTTGGTGCAATCCGGTCGAAACGTCGGGCTTATATTAAAGGTAAAATTCGCGAAAATACCCGTTTACATAATGTTTTACGTCATCGTTGTTACAGGGCCGTATCCTAGCGGCTCCATTCATGCCGGTGCTGTTCGCTGACTTCTGGCTGGCAGATCAGTGGAACTCCTTCGTAGCGGCCTTCTTAGACTTCCATTATCTTATCGCCTTCTATATAACCGGTAGCGACTGGTTTAATGTTAATGGTAAGTTGTCCATTGTCTTTGGAAAATACTTTATTGAGCGACAGCTCTGCCAAACCCCGTTTAGAAACTTGTAGCAATGGTTAATTGGTGTGGTGGTCTGGTGCCATACTGTACATTACATATTCTTTAACTCTTATTGATCAAGAATACGCAACTCGCTCATGTGTACGTTATGACAAGGCGCATACAGTGTGAAATAACGTGACTGAAAAAATGGCGCTCGTTTATAGGAGCCGTTACCAACTTTACGATAAGATGATATTTTGGGATGAAATCATTATAATAACTGTAGAAATCGGAAATATGCAGGAACATACATATTTTATTTGTAACTTTTACATAGTACAAGAAGATGGCGAGAGAGAATAAAAGTGTTGATAACATAATTCACATAGATCAACAGAAAATCGTAGCGTTCTCGTTTACTAACAATATAAAATGAATTTGGACTGATGAGTTGCCATATCTTATTTGAATGTTTATTTTTGAATTGTATTTTTTGTTTCTACTATGGACACTTTTAACGTGCACATCTTGCTACATTGTTCTCACATAATACACCATCTCAACATGAATGATGTAACCAAGGTTTTGTAACAATATTTTGATTTAAAAGAGTGTCCATGGAGTTTCTTGCCCGTTCTTCTCCATAGAGATCTACGCTAGGGAATGGGCAACTACAGTACTTTCACAGTTTTTATGTCTTGTGACTGGGACTGTAGCTACATTTAATTTTCATCTTTGTTTCGACAATTCAAAAGTGCCTGTAACTGGCCTACTTGAAATAATGCTTTGATTTTGACTTTTACTTAAGAAAACAGGCACCTGCTTACTTGAGTTTGAGTTAATGTTTTGAGTACAAATCATTTGAAACTTTAAATAATCGCATTTGTCTGTTTCCAGTAACATTCGAAACAACACAATGGTTCATCATAACCCGCGCGCTCGTGAACGTAGTCCCGGCCTGGACGCGGTTCTTCCAATGTCTGCGCCGGTACCGGGACAGCCGCGAGGCCTTCCCTCATCTCGTGAACGCAGGGAAGTACTCCACCACATTCTTCGTGGTGCTGTTCGCGACGTTGCGGACGCTGTATAGTGGTCAGTATTATTGTATTTCTCTTTATGAGCTGAAAAAGAGGCGTGGTAAAGTAGGTAGATTTTATGTAAAATAATACGAAGTAGATGGCCAAAACCAGCTGCTACTAGACACCAATTCAGTAGTATTAGTAGTGCAGAATATAATTATGGACTTGCGAATAGGTTAGAGCAAGAAAACAAAAGGTACGCAATACTCGAACGAGGAGGCGGCGCAAGCGAGGCATCGTTTCACCTATTTTCTTCATATTTTGCTTCACACTGCGAACAACCGAAAGAGCCAAAACGAAGTATGAAAAGAGGTTCGCCCGACTCGCTCGCTCACTCGCTATCTGACGGCACTTACGTGACGGGGAGGTTTACACCTCACTCCCCTCCGGATGAGGCCCGTAGGCCAAGCGGGCCGGCACTAGTCCGGGGCAGCGGAAGTCGCATTAGATCCCGCTGCCCTGCTGCAAGTGTGCGAGGGAACACCGGTGTGGTTTTAGTCAGTACGAGTCTGACAGACCCCTCCGCTATCCCCAGGACGGAGGACGCATCCATTCAGGATATCCACGTCTAGAAAAAAAAAAAAAAGAAACGTGTGGGCCTGTAAGGGTATCCAAACCGCATCTAGCCCCCATTTTGTTCAAAAACAAGACGTTGACATGTTGGAGCAACATCATTACCTACTTTAAAAAAAACCATAGTAAGCAACGAGACTGCAGTCGATGGATGGATAGAATCATCACATGTTTTGAGGCCATCAAAATACACACCTTGATTTACTGCCATCCAGTTGCACCTATAAGTTAGACGTACTCGAAACCAGACGTAATCAAAATTTCGTTTCTGTCTTCCAGGAAGCTACCCAGACTCGTACGACAACCCGTTCCTGTACGCCTGGTTCGCGTGCCAGCTGGTGTCCTCGCTGTACACATACACCTGGGACGTCAAGATGGATTGGGGGCTGTTCAGCTGCGGCCCTAATGCGGAGAACAAGTTCCTGAGGGAAGAGATCGTGTATAATCCTGGGGTGAGTAGTATAGTAGCAAAGCACTTTGAGGAGGACCTCGTCCGGGAAAGTCCTATTTGTTCGTCTTCATAAAGGTCGGTTACCACATACCAGGGTTTGTCAAAGGACCCTTTGGAGTCGAGTCCTCAAGTGAAGACAGCGTTTTCGCGCCACCCCAAGATTGAGAAAAGTTTTCATTTTTCGCCGTTTAGTCTTACCGTGTTGAATTGTAGATAGTTGAGTGAACGGAAAATAATGGAAACATTGACGTGTTTTGAAAGTTGATTGTTGTGTGACGATTTGAGAAAATGCTTCAAAAGAAAGTTTACTCTAGTTTTCTTTGAACTCGATTAATTAAAATCGGTAACGTCCCGCATTTTGCCAGTGTTTAAGTCATTTGTAATAGCAGGGGAGGCTATTGCCATGAACCGGGCACAAGTCTGGACTCCAAAACTCTTCATAAGCCTTAATATAACAAAGTATATTTCCTCTGCTACCAGTTCTACTACTTCGCGATAGTGGAAGACTTCGTGCTGCGCTTCATCTGGACGATCTCGTTCGTGGTCACGGAGAACAACTACGTCAGCGCTGAGACTATGACTTCCTTACTAGCGCCGCTGGAAGTGTTCCGGTAATTTTACTTAATTATTTTGTTTTCAACCACAGAAATGAAAGAAATATTAGAAATAATAAGAAAAGCGGTTAGTTGAAAAAAAAAGGCTTTTTGTACGCAAAAACGCTCTTTGGACGTGGAGTCCGATATACAATACAAACTAGTTTCAACACATCTGTTCGCGAGGTAGACACATTAGTTAATCAATCGCAGTAAACCATTATGTGGGTTTGAACGAGGACAGGGATAAATATTGATACAGTCAGAATCAAGTTCATTAGGCTAATTCACGTAACTAAAGAAGTGCTGTGGCAGTGCAGTTGCAGTTAAGTTTCGATCTAAACAACGCTTCTCGTATTCTCTACCGCTGTCAGACACGCTCGCGTCAAGTTCGCGTCACGCGAGCGCTATAACGGCATCCTACTGTTTCACGTCTTTGGTGCGTGCTTCGGAACGCAACATGAACGATATTCTACTAAGTAAGAAAACGCACAAAAATCTGTGCTGGAGTATTATTTTAATAACGTCATGTATATTCATTGAAATGTAATCGATTCTATTCGATTATTTAGTTAGTAATATTTTTTCCCCCATATGGCCACACCATAAGTAAGTTTGGTAGAGTTTGGTTGTCGTACAGTTCACGCGCAGTTCAAAGATTACAAGAATACCGTTATCACTCGAACTTGAACTACAACTTCATCGGCGCATCATAAAATTACGTGATCTCTACTCTGATCGCTTTGCAAAATTCAATTTTATTTTTCTTTAGTACTTCGCCCGCGACTTCATCCGCGAAAATTGTGATAACTCGGCTAATTTGCATGATATCAATATAATTTATAGCATATATTTCTCGGTAAAAATGTAGCTTTCTAATGGTGAAACAATTTTTTAAGTCGGTTGAGTAGTTCTTGAGTTAAATCGTAACAAACAAAAAATCTAATCTTTCCTCTTTATAATATTAGTTTAGATAAAAATGATAAATCAATGTAAATAATTTGACATCGACATAGCATTTTTTTTCGTAATAATGGTGGTTTTGGTAATGCAAGTGTCTCCAGATAGTACCGTTAACGCCCGAAATATTTACATGCCTTTTTAACTACTGTCAACATTTTTGATATTCCAGACGATTCATCTGGAACTTCTTCCGCCTGGAGAACGAACATCTGAACAACTGCGGAAAGTTCAGAGCGGTGCGAGATATATCCGTGGCGCCGCTAGACTCCTCCGACCAGGCAGACATCATACGCATGATGGACCATCCTGATGGAGTCATCAATAGGTCAGTAGTACATAATATAACAAGTTCAGAACCGTGCGAGACATATCCGTGGCGCCGCTAGGCTCCTCCGACCAGGCAGACATCATACGCATGATGGACTATCCTGATGGAGTCATTAATAGGTCAGTAGTACATAATATAACAAGTTCAGAGCGGTGCGAGACATATCCGTGGCGCCGCTAGACTCCTCCGACCAGGCAGACATCATACGCATGATGGACTATCCTGATGGAGTCATCAATAGGTCAGTAGTACATAATATAACAAGTTCAGAACCGTGCGAGATATATCCGTGGCCCCGATGGGGTCAATACAACATAGCATCACACCTGTTCTCGCCGAAGGGTTAGACAGAGGAGAGAGTGGTAGCTACTGAATCTACCACCCACACTTCGTCAGTTATATTCAAATCCCTTGTAAAGTACGGCAAGCGTATTGCCATAAATCGGCCAAAAACTTCAAACTCCGGGCTACTACAACCCAGTAACGGGGCTGCAGGGCACCCCTTGACAAGACTGGTTGTCAGATTTTCGGGCTACGGACTGTAGTGCTGCAATCTTTTAGCGCATCTATGGCATTGTCAAGACGGCTCTGTTGGTTAACATACTCGTATAATAAATAATAAAAATTTATTCAAAAATATATAAGGTAAACGTTTAGTTTTTCTTAAATCTATGTCAAGTTCACCTATGCTTTGAGCCTGAACTAGGTAATCCTGTGTTTCAGGCGCTTTGAGGTAACATTAATTTATTAAATAATCATAAATCATATTAATATTATTGGTACCAATGTAAAAAGGTATATAAAATTATACTATTTTAACTAAGCTAATTGAAAAAATAACAATAATATGGACAATATTTACTTTAGCACAAGTAATAACTTCTCTGTATCTTCATAGGGCATAGTTTGAAGAGCTTCCTTAAGGATATTCTTGCAGTTATTGTGATTTAAAGAGTAGATGCTTACTTTTTCATTTAGCCTGTTATAGAGTAGGGGTCCGAGGTACATATAAAACTTGTCTGTGAAAGCGTGTTTTGTACTTTTTTGAGGGCAAACTATATCTTTCCGTCTTTTTTTAGTGAATTCAGTGCTGTATGGAAGTGCTGCATATGAAATTATCTGTGGAATATGTAATGATGGACAAGGTGTCGGCGTTAATTCTGATGGTGTCCAAGATTAATAAATGACAGCCGATACTTGGCTTCATGTAGTTTATTAGGCTTCGTACGCACTGACAGATGCCTTGCTTAGCAACTAGTCTAGGTGCTCGACCCTAAACGATTCACCTTACGAGTCATCATCTTTCTGCCCTTGTCTCATTCTACTTGGGGTCGGCGCAACACGTTTTCTTATTCCATTCTACCCTGTCAGACGTCACGGCATCATTACTTACCTTACTTGTCATCATCATCATCATCAGCCTATAATGTTCCCACTGCTGGGACACGGCCTTCTCTCAATGAGACGGAATGGGCTATAATCTACCACGCGGGCCCAGTGCGGATTGGTAGATGTCACATGTCATCGAATTTTTGGTTCTAGGACATTTCCTTACGATGTTTTCCTTCACCGTTTTGAGAGCAGTGGTGATGTAATAAATTACACAAAGTAATGCGCCTGTCTGGGTTCGAACCCACGACTTACTGTTCGTAAGCCGGGGCCGCCACCACTGGGCCACCGCTGCTCTCCACTCCGCTGTCTACCTTACGTGTATGACATTCTATATTCACCGTTTTATTTCTTGTTCCAGATCAACGAAAAACAAGAAAAACGCAAAAAAGACAAAAGAGAATGATCGCAAACCTTTGTTGAAGAAGGAATCGATACAAGACATGCAACTGGAACTAGACCTGTCCTCGAAGATGCTGTAACTTAACTGTGATACCTGTACTTATACTTTAGATAATTATTATTGTTATAGTATTATATGAAATATATTTATAGCTAATTCTTATACAGAAATGTTTTTTTTTTTTACTTGTAACCCACACTGGTGTAGGGCAACACTGAGGTAATGAATTGGGTCTTCAGGTTTGCAGATATCATATATCATATTATAAATCATTTACAGGTAAAGTAAGGCACGAGTAATGTGACTTTTGTGGCAACCAATTGGTTGTATATGGGTGTATATGGCAACACTGAGGTAGTAAAAGCAAGTATTTTTACCAGCTGTGTGTGGGCAGAGCGGATTCTGGTAATAACTATTTATTAGTTTCAGAAAAAAAATGGTACGAATGCGGCCGAAGGGATTATTTTTGCAAACGACTGTCGGTGATGCACGCTGTTGTCAACGTGCATCAATGGGGCAGACCATTAAAAGCTCATTGTAGATGGCGCGACCATACTTAGGTCCCAATCTGACCAAATGAAGTCAAGCTAGTTGGATACATAAAATGACATCAGATTTCAACCAATGACTATACTTGGAACCAGCTATGTTAGCGCAATTAGTTTCACAGTTGCCACCACATTGAACTTGAAAGTTTTCATATTGACAAACACCACGGGTGTGATCTAAGGCACCTGTAACATAGCAAAATCAATATTTTCATCGATAAGAAATCAATGATAAGACTTCAGAGATATAATATGTTACTTATCTGTTAGTGACCGTGCTATTGACTCGTCACCATTTCAGGACGTTATCAGTACTTGACTTTGAAGATCTGTAATCGTTATCATTATCTAAAATCAACGGTAATGTCCTTCTGACCGCATTTCAGTCAAGGTAGCCAATCTCAATGGAAGCGAAGTACAGGAGATCCATATAATATCCGACACTATCTTTCCGAGGCCTCTTTATACTACAAAAAGAATAGGGAGGAATTTTAAAACTTTATCGATAAACAATATTATTATAATATTTTTGTCTGGAACTATTGTACTCATCATCATTCTCTTGCCCTTATCCCAATTCATTTGAGGTCGGCGCAGCATGTCTTCTTCCTCCATACTTCTCTATTTTTCGTCATCTCATCAGACACTTCTTTTTTTGCCATATCATTCTTAACACAGTCCGTCCATCGTTTCTTTGGTCTTCCTCTACTCATATACCCATCCACATTCATACCCAAAACTTTCTTCACGACATTTCCCTCATCCCTCCGCATCACATGCCCATACCACGACAACCGATTACCACACAACTTTTCAGTCACCGGCGCCACTTTCAGACTTCCTCTTATTATATTGTACTCATGACATTGAAATGACTCGCACTAATTACCTACTACTAATTTATTTCGTATTATAGTGCACTGCATTTTTTTCACATATTGGTGTCGTTGGCGTACAGGGACAGGGCGCGCGCTTGCTTATCACGCACATGTGACAATGGCGTTTAAAAGGATAATAAAACTCGTTCATTTAATAATAGTTAGTGCGTTTTAATACTAATAACTGAAGTAGACATAAACAACTCGATCAAAGCATAACGCTCATTGAACAACACTCTAGCGAATATAAAAGCTATAAAATAATATTATTATATCACAAATGAACTTACAACGTTAATAATGCACACATTGTTGACGCTATGGATGGGTACCATCCTTAAATTACGATTAAAATGATCTTTATTCGCGTTACGATAAGGTTTCAATTCGCTTGGCAGTTCTACCAGCCTTCTGGGAACTTTTCCTATTGACAACGATGTGGACGAATTTTTGACGCCCTGTGTGTTTAGTATTATTTTAGATATACTTGTAAATTGTACATAATGTACGGTCGAACAAGCTATTTGGTTTACAGTTTAACCCACAAATTACATTGTAAAGTGTAAACCAAATAGCTTGTTCGACCGTACATACTGAATAAAAAAAACGATTACATAAATGTCTCACATTGTACATTAGGATATTTTATTATACAAATAAATCCCGTTCCTTTTCACATTGACCTAGACAAAATCGGCTATGCCCAAAGCCGGAGGGAATCCTTTTTTGTTGGTCAAAATATACAGCTAGTAAGCAACATTGATACAACAACGCAAGCAATGCGCATTAAAACCGCAGAATATAACAACAATGGTGTCGATTCTGTTGTGCACAAACTAAACTTAATTTAGGCTATTGCTACCTTTTTCTCTCTAATGAAACGAGAAAGAGACGGACGTAATTTAGAGCTGTCAATTTTAGTTAAAACTAATATTTCTATACAAATGAAGGGTGCACGTAAAAACATGTCGACTAAAAACACGGTGAAGCGCAAGGCATAAACTAGTTTGACATCTATAACTTAGTTCATAGTTATAGCCGTCCTTTTCTCGCCACTGCCTTTTAGTAAAAGATAGCAATAGCCTAAATTAAGTTTAGTTTGTACACAACAGAATCGACACCAATAACTGTTACCCGCAACTCCATCTACGATCTAGGATGAGTAACCATATCTGTATACACTTCAACCAACTTATCAGTGCAGGCGAGAAAACACAGAACTAAAATAAATGTAGGCACCAGAGTTTGACATATCGATGCATTTTTTCTTGACAAGCAACGCCATCTTAAACTGCAAACTTAAAGCGGTTATATTGCATAAAAAAAAAAAAGTTAGGTTCGAAGGGGATGGCGGGGTCTAGTATACGGGCGAAGCGCGCGAACACCCCCGCATCCCCTTCGTGTTAGGTTACTTTACGAACGACCGGTTCAGTGGTCGAGGCGTGTAAAGGTAACAGACTTATTTTGACATTTATAATTATTAGTATGGATTACTAAATGCCTGCTCCATGCATGTTTATGACAATGATGCGAACGAGAAATGTCTTGACGATAAAAACAAAATAATCTTAAAAAACTGAAATAAATTTATGGGTTGATTTCACCAATCAAACTGAACGTAATCAGCCATAACTGAAGTGCGTTCAAGAGCCGTCAGTCAATATTCCATAGCAAAGATGATCAAGGTCTTGATCGTGGTTAATTCGGACGTAAGAGCTTTAGCGACTTGCCCTAGCTTCGTATGATTTTTATACCTCGATAAAACGTAGTGATTTAATTTGTATATGTAACTTTAATTCATCACTACATATTATTATAAAACAAAGTCCCCCGCCACGTCTGTCTGTCCCTATGTATGCTTAGATCTTCAAAACTACGCAACGGATTTTGATGCGAGATTTTTTTTACAGATAAAGTGATTCAAGAGGAAGGTTTTAGTATATAATTTGTCAAGCGGGCGAAGCCGCGGGCATCAGCTAGTGTTTTATACACTAAACCTTCCAGTCCAGAGTAAATGCTTTGAATTATGTGTAAATATGCGTCAAATTCCGATGTTTTAGAAAAACAAAACGGTCCAGGCAGGTCTAGATAAAACTCCTTGAAAAATGTATGTGTGTGGGGCAATGTTTTTTCATTAAGATTTGGAAACCCTCTATTGCGTTCAAACTATGTTTCAACAAGCTCCAAAATTCTTTAAACAAAAGTTAAAAAATCTCAGCTTTACATATTAACTCTTTATTAAACGTTAGCATCATCAGGCCAGTCATAAAAAGTGGGAGCGAGATAGCACGAGACCCGGCGTATAACATCATGCCTGCTTTCACTGACAGGTTTGGTGAGGGTCCCTGCAAGTGTGAAGTGTGAAGTGAGGGACCAGCAAGTCCCTGGTAATAGGGGCGAACTTATTGAAACAAACCGGGCATCGTGAATGTAGACTCAACTATCTCTATGCACGGCACGTTTTATGACCAAAACTGCTACGAATATTTGCTAGTATAGTAATAAAACATTTTAATAAAATTATTATCCGTTGTAAATCTCTCGTACAGCCGTACAAACTTAATTACATACATACAACAATATTTACATTGTTCTTAAGGCATTTGTCGACCCATTGATGGCTTGAAAAATAGCCTTCTCGATTCTTGTCTCCGACACATATAGGTACGTATCTGGAAGAGAAAAGAATGAAGTATTCATTTTGTGTTTTTTTTTTGCTGACTTTTCGCCTAATAAAGTGTGGTCCGGTAATATGTTTTTAATACAGTTGCTCAAGTGGTGTATTGCAGGGACGTATAGCGTTCGGGATGTGGGCTATTACATACTAGTGCTTTTTTTTTACCTTTCCCGAACTCGTGCGTTCTCTTTCCCAACTGGCAAAATAATGTCTATTAAAAAGAAAAACCAACCATGAAGTTTTTACTAAAGAGTTTTTGTGATTCATACAAATAGGTACGTATATTTCTAAAAAGAAGCTATTAATCTATTTCAATATCAGATTTAATTATTTAATTGAATGAGTTAGGTTAGATTTCATTTCATTTCATCTCATTAAATTTCATTTTCATTTCATTTCAATAAAAAAAATCTACTGAAGACTAAGCTGTATGGATAGTTCCCTTTGCCTACCAAAATGGGTGAAGAACAACTTAAAACTTACTACTTACTTTAACAACCTAAAACTTCCCCAGTTATTTTAAAAAACTGTACCAATTTCAATGTACATGTGTACTATAACTTTTATAAGAAATAAATGAATAGTTAGTTGAGTTTATTGTGTTTTTATTATTTTATTAAATTGCTTCATTTTTTCGCAACTGTATTAAAAATAGTCGTTCAGTACACCTGCGGAACCGTCATTGCAACTTGTTACGACTGTCAACCCTCGCCTTCGGCTGCGCCTCGGCTCGGGTAGACATTTGTCGGAACTCTTTGCAATGACAGCGTTTCCGCACTTGTAATGAAATATACTATTTCGAAGCCTGTCTAAGGTTTAACGACCAACGGTGTGCGGCCGACGGTCAGCGTGACAGTAATTCAAGCCTACTTCCGCCATTTAATTTATTTTTTTTGGCTATTATTATTCATAAAGGTTAAAGAGGTGGCTACTATTTTGAAAAAAAAATGTTGGAAATCAGGCAGGTGAAATAATTCAAAGCCGTTTTGCCGCGACTTGTCTCTAAATGTATTGTCTACTCGTCTATTGGTCGTTTTTAACCCCCGACAAAAAAGAAGGGTGTTATTGGCATAGCAATAGCGGTGAAACTAAAAACAATTACACATCGTTTACCATTAGATGTCGATTTAGGACGGCTAAACGGCTTTGTAGAACGTTAATAAATAAATAAAGGTGGGTCATTGGTTCAAATGCCGCTACGCTAGGTCCATGCTAAAAACGAAACAGTTATGCCGCGTTTCCACTTTGTCGTGACGACAGATAATCGTGTAAGTTTAAGTTTTGTGGCTTGTGTATTTAAATGGAGGTGTTCACATATATGACGACGCGATTTAACTGTCGTCCACGACTTTTGCCAACTAAAAACCAACGATAAATAAATCGTCACGACATAGTAGGAATAGGGCCTTATAGTGCATGTTCCCAAATCACGTGCGCATCACGTTAATGTTCAGTCTGATGGTCTGTTTCAAAAAGTATGTTCTGTTTATTATTAAAATGATTGCATCCTACCTACACATGACTCATAAGACATAATGAATTCATTAACATTACGACCTTTTAATGAGTGTCTTGTTCAGAAATAGCGCAGTTTGATAAGAGAATTAATGTAATTAGGTAAGTTATCTTAAAGTACTGCTTATGTAAAGTAGACATAATGTTACATACACTATACACATCTCGGGAGATAATAATAAATTGCCAATTATTTATTCTTATTTTTTGTTAAGCTATATAAGTTTTTTACTTCGTAAGGTTAGTTAGTAGAACTTATGTGAATTCGATCAAAAAACATGGGTATAATAGGTGAACGGAGTAGAAGCAAATGGCATGCTTAGTTTTTTCTTTTTATTGCAAAAAAAAATATGAAAATTTCTCTTTCTTTGTTCTAATATGAAAAGTTTACTTGAAATTTGTTGCGTTTTTTGATAATGGATCAATTTTTTTCTGCGTTGTAGAAAAAAGAAAAAAAAAATTAGGTATGCCATAAGCTTCTACTCCGTTCGCTTAATACGAGTATACCCATTTATTATGGAAAGTGATAAAAAAAAGTCATCCGGGATAGTCGGTGTCCCGGTGTCATATTTCTTTGTAAGAGGGGCAAATAAAGTTGGGCAGGGTAACTAACTAAAGCCACCCTAGTGCCGAGATGATTTTTTTACTATTTTTTTGGGGTTGCGTCCCCATAGGGTAAAAACGGGACCCTATTACTAAGACTCCACTGTCCGTCCGTCCGTCTGTCTGTCACCAGGCTGTCTCTCATGAACCGACTTTTTACAGACACAGAACAGAATAAAATAAATATTTAAGGGGAAGCTCCCTACAACTAACGTGATTTTTTTTGCTGTCCTGTCTAATATTGTATGGATAATGGTCCGCGCACGAAGGGTTCAAGCGTGAGTCCGACTCGCACTTGGCCGGTTTTTTTTATATTAAATGGGCCTACTCTTGACCTCAATCTAGTCCTGAGGATAGAGATGATATTACACTGCTTTCAAAAGAAAGTAAAACATACCTGTGAGTAAAATCACCACTACACTAAGACCGGAGCGCCTCTAGCCTAGATGCCATCTCATCGAGTTCACTCTCCGTGGGTTCCGGCACATTTTCTTCCTCTTCCTTACTTGTAGAGGGAGCGGCGGCAACGGCTGTTGGAGGCGCTGGCGCTTCGCCCAGCTTACCTTGAGTGAGCTCCCATAGCACCTAGGTAGGGGCAAGATTTTAATCTAAAATAAGTTGTATAGACTTGTTGCATACAAAACTTGTCAAAAAGGATTTCAATTTATCATAATTTATATGCTTTTAATAAAACTTTTTATTTTTTATTTTAAGTTCTGTTTAAAATTTTCACGGTTTAAAACTAAACTTATATCATCAACCCGCAATCATGGCGCTTGCAACAGCAGCGTCGAAATATCGGGAGCTCAAAACAATTTACCAATCACGGAAGATATCCCGTAAGTGACAATTTAATTTTAAGTTTTATTTAAAGCAATAACTGACGAAATGTGGGTGTACTACATAATAATACACCCACATTTCGTCAGTTATGTTTTTGAGTCCCATTGCCTTGTTATGTTTTTGAGTCGTATTGCGAGCCTACTGCCATAAACCGGGTACAAATCCAGACTCCCGTGGTTGCTACTGATAAAAAAACCCAATAACACTTTTCCCGACCTGAGAATTTAACACCAGACCACTTAGCAGACACGCATGCGAGTTTGCGAGCACTAGACCAACGAGGCAGTCATAATTTGTCAAAATACAAAAAATGTTTAACTAGTCATCTTTGAATAAACATTATTCACTGCTGTCACACTAAATTACTATAATATTTTTATATAGGCTGTTTTTAGTTCACAATGCAAAAAGTTTCCCCAGGCCCCTTTGTCTTCATGGAAAGAAGTTGTAAAAGAAATGTTAATCTGATTCTGTTGCTTGGACCAGAAGAGTCATCATCATCTGACTAGCCTTTTCCTAACAATGTTTGGGTCAGCTTCCAGTCTAACTGGATGCAGCTAAATACCAGTATTTTACATGGAGCGACTGCCTATCTGACCTCCACAACCCAGTTAGTACCAGAAAAGTCCAGTAATAAATTACAGAAAAAATGCTTACCTTATCAACCTCACTCTGCGCCGCTTCCTCCATTTCCTCCTCATCCTCCATACCGGACATGGTCTCATCAAGCATCTCCTCAATAATGCCTGCTCGCATCATCTCTTTGCTCAGCTCCTGCATTGTTGCTGCCACTTCTGGTAGACGAACCAGCGCCTGCATTGCTTGCATAACCTGGCAAATTGAGAAATCTTAAGAGAACACCGCTTAGCATAACTGGGGTTGGACTGAACATATCTGTCATTTATGTCAGATGAGTAATGGGCAAAAGGAAGCACCGAGTGAGCCCCATTAAATGCGAAACGACATTGCAGTAGACCAATGCAAAGATGGTGGGATGAGATTGATTCCTATTGAAAATTTAGACCAGATTGTGTGGAAATGAGAGAGAGGCCTCTACCCAGCAATGGGACAATACAGACTTCAGCACCCACTAAGTCAGCATAGGCCGTTATTAGCAGTTTTGACAATGCATAGATAGAAAGGTGGAAATGTAACAAGTTTTTTTTTTTAATAGATGTCTATTGAAATCAATAAAAACATACCTCAGTTGACTTTTGCAATGATCCCGCAACTCTTAATGTAGCTGTAAACACACAAATACAATAAGAAAAGACATCACTCAAATATTGGTAAAACTACTAGATTGTTTGTTGTGGAAAATCATTTCCTGCACGTCTTTTACTATTACAAGGAACACCCATTGTGGTAAATCTTAGGCTGCTGAGTTTGAAAATGCAAAGATGGTATAATTTTTGGCTATAAACTGGAATTCGGGAGCCTTGTGCATTATAAAAAATATCCTGAATATTATTTCCTGCATAAAATAGTGTTTATATTTTTTGTGTTAAAAACTTATTTAACACTCACTGCCACTCAAATCACAGCCACATTGTCAAAGCTACAACAACCAGTGAGTATGAGTGTGAACTTATTCTGTGCAGCAAATAGTTACAAAAAGCCAGCGGACCATAGGGCAGGGAGTGTTAAGGGAAAAAACAATGCCTTGTTAATCTCCTTTCAATCAATAATTATGGCTGTTACCTAGTTGATTCTTCATCTGCATCTGTACAGAGTTGAGGTGTGCTTTGCTTGTGTATATTTTACTGATAGCTTTCCGAGATCGGATTATCTCCTTAGCCAGTATTGTGCACACTTGCTTGTCACTCTTCGACGCAGCTTCTTTTAGGGAGCGTTTTATTTTGTCCTCTTCTCTTTGTATGGCTGAGAAAGTTTAATTAAGAATAATGGAAAAAACAGTTTTGTTTAGACTCTTTCTAGAAACTAACTGCAGAGTTTTGACTACTTTTTAGGACTAAGTGCGGAAACGAAAACCCTTAACAGGTCTATGTTAAGGGTTTTAGTTTTAGACTATCTTTTACAATGTTATAACTTTGCTATGGAGAAGCATATATACTTATATGTATTATAAATGAACTTTTCATGAAGCTGTCCACCAAGCATTCTGTACATCAAAAGTAACTCCTTACATTCTTAGGGTCCCGGGTTCGAATCCCGGTAGGAGCAAATGTTTGTGTGATGAGCATGGACATTTGTTTCCGAGTCATGGATGTTTATATGTATTATAAGTATGTATTTACAAACAAAATGTATTTAAGTATCTGGTGTCCACAACACAAGCCTCGTTGTTTAGTGTGGCACTAGATGGCGCTGTGTGTAAAGTCCAGCGATATTTATTTATTTAACTCTATGCAAAAAATTTTGCTGGGAACTACTTTTTTTTTGAGTGAAAAATCGCATTTTACAGTACGGTTGGAACTTTGACCTCCAATATCTCCGTAACTAGTAGGTTCTCAGGTTTGGTCCAAACCAAAAAAAATATCGCAATGACGGGTAATAGAAGTTTTGGCTTCAATAAGGCTCTATTTACACGCTTTAAACTGTCTCTAAAGTTTTTGTAAGTTAGATATCATCATATTTACTTACAGAACATACTTACTAACTCTAGTCAACATGGATTAAAGCAATATTTTAGTATATTGTGGCCTGATCTTTTTTAGTAGGTCATACTTTTGAGACCTAGATTTCATTAAGTTTATCAAATCGGCCTACTTGTTTTCTTGATTAATTTTAAGGGCATTATAGTTCAAGAAAACAACAATGTTAGAAATTACAATATCATTATCAAAAAAAAATTCTAGTAATTAGGAATTCTATAGATGTGCTCATATAAATGAAGATCATGACAAAGACACTTGACCTTGGTTCGACTGACTCCATAAACGAGTTTTTGTCATTCTTATCAAGGTGTGAATGCAGGATATCGTCTGTTGTTACGATTTTGGACGAAATTGTTGTTTTTAATAAATATAGATCTATAATATACCTCTTATTTGTCGATCTAGGTTATATCCTTCTTTCCGTATTTTATGACACCACTCGTTTACCTAAAAACATCGATATTTTTAGAAATAATAATCAAATGGTACATGGCTCAGAATTGTATGTAGTTCTTCCTATGTGTCACAGTTTCGATATTCGACGTACCATTTCCTTCGGATTTCTCTCTGGAGATTTCCCAAAAAGACCCATTTTGTACTATTATTATAACAGAATCTTTTATATATTTTGGAAACGAAATAAATTTGTTTTGACATAAATATGACAAATTTTGACAAGCGATGACTTCATCACCAGAACGTTTCGTTAAAATTGCATAACAGAACTTCAAAAATATTTCGCGGATGTCTAACTGAAAATAGTAATTTCATAATAAATGTTATGCTTTTATTGTTGTATTTAATGTTTGAAACCGTTTTTGGTAGGATTTTATTGATCAAATTGATAACCATTACATGAAAACACAATAATTATCACACCAGCCTACGTGAAATGGAGCGTAAAGAATCATTTTCATATTTACGCAGAGAATCAACCGGACACACGGCACATTTAAAATAAAACAGGAATTCAGAATTGAGGTCGGTATAAAAAGCCCCATTATATTACTTTCTATCATTATTTAATAGACTTTATATGATTCATTTTCTTTTTGTTTCGTACATTTAATATTTTCACTAAAAGTCAGGCAGAAAAATCTACTTCATATGGAGTGCCTTCAGTTGTTGATATTTTTTTGTGACAAAAAAGTAATGTTGCCAAAGCATATAAAAACAGTTTAGTGGAGAACACACAAACAGTCTTCCCAGTCTTACAGACGAAATTTACCAGAAATTCACCTTTTTATGAATACACTCTTTATATATAGCTCCTTTTTACAAGGAGAAAATGTTAACTACTTTCACCTATTTTATTTTTAAGGTAAGGAGAAAATAATTTATTCAAGTCAGTGGAATTTTGGATAAAACTTGCAATACTAAATATTTTCAGTTACTCAAATATTTTGTTGTCGGTGCGAAATTTGAAACCAATTTCGTTTTTCCATAAATAATATACTATAAGTGACTTCATGTTAGTTATTTCCAAATAAAGCAAGAGGTGGAGTGTAGTTTTTGGCGTGTCAAAAAAACAAGGTAAGTTCATTTTCAACCCCAAACAACCATCTAAGTAACAGTTTGCATGTCTCTAAATAGACGTTCTGTAAATTGTGTTAATCTTTCGGATGTAATGAATGGTGACCTTAGCCAGTATATTTCAGTTTCCATTATATTGTTGCGTTAAGAATTGGTAGTAAATAACGGTACTCATATTTTTGAGGTTACTCGAAAATTTAATGGATTCGCTTTTCGCAGCCGTCACAATCGAAGCATTGTTTTAGCAGCTAATAAATTTCCTGACTCTTCTAGAGTGCCGGTTCTGTTTTTTTTTCTTACAATAATTCTAGGATATTCCTAAAATGTGTTGTAAGCGAAAACCACAACAATAGGAATAAATTACTTATCATCCAGTCTTGCGCAAGTGTCGTCCAGTGTTGCTTGTCCGGCAATTTGTTGAGTTACCTTCACTTAATCTACTAATAACAAAATAAATATTATCCTGTCAACTTGGCTTATAGCTAGGACAGGAAATGTTTTTGTAGTGATACTGGAATATTGATTTCTGTAATGAAACGAAAAACAGAAAACCAGTCAAAAACCGTAAAAATTAGATCATAATGCTGGTAAAACAAAGATTTCTCTCAAAAGAAGGTTTGATTATCATGCCAGTCCAGTTGCAATAAGTGACGTATTGGGTAAAGGACATTGAACATTTCAAAGCAGATTATATAAATTAGGCTATAGGCAGATATGGGCAATGGTGATGATTTCAGACTCTGTATTCCCAAAAGTGGGATAATGCTATTGTACATTTTGTTTACATCTCTCAACATTTTCGAATGAGGAACTTTGCCTATAAATAATCTATCTAATTGGAAATGTGTCAAAGTCAATGTCATTTTGCTGTTAAGAATATTCATACAAAACTACCTACCATTTTCCCTACTGCGTTTAAGGTGAAAGTGTCAGGGTAGCCTGCGAAATTCAAATTTTCTTATGTTTTTTGCAATTCGCGGGCTGGTTGGAGCATTCACCTTAACAGCTTATTGATTCAATGAGGGTTTTTCTTTTTCAACTCTTCCTATCTTCATAGATGGCACTGAACTTGGTAAGTTACTGCAAGGAACGGAACATCACATCATTTCACTTGGATGTAATGGTTATATTCCGAAGCATAAGCAAACAAAAGTGTCAGTCAACAAGCATATGTGTGTGTTTTTTTCCAAGCTCTTTGGTTTTGGCACCTAGTAACATAGTCAGTTCAACACCATCTACCGAGTTCTTGGAAACATTTTTTTTAAATACTCAAATAGAAAACCTCTCATTAGCATACTGACCAGTCGTCTAGAAAGGATTGTTAAAGGATGGGGTGGGTTTGTTATTTAAAGTCTGACAACCAGTGTTACCAAGAGTTATTGTATTACCCAGTAACTGGGTTGTGGAAGTCAGGTGGGTAGTTGCTGTAAAAGACATGAAAAATACGGGTCTGAAAAAGACATGAAAAATACGGGTGTGTAAGACATGAAAATACAGGTGTGTAAAAGACATGAAAAATACGGGTGTGTAAAAGACATGAAACATACGGGAGTGTAAGACATAAAAATACGGGTGTGTAAAAGACATGAAAAATACGGGTGTGTAAAAGACATGAAAAAGACTGGAAGTTGAGCACAACATTGTTGAGATAGGACTAACAGACTGATAGAACTGCTTTACTTTCTAACTTAAAGTAGGCTTGTATTGTACAGATGCCAGCACATCAAGCTACTAAAATCTGTCAAATTTATAAAATAGATTTTCAACTTTGTCACTAAAGCATTAGGTTCAAGGTTGATTGGGAAAATTTGACAGTTTCGGGTAGCTTGATGTGCTGGTGTCACTAACTCAGCTAGTTAGCATAACAATAATAATACCACTATCAAAAATCCTAGACTGTTTGTTTTAAATTAATGTTGCCGCTCTTGACCCCGATGTCTGCCTGATGCAATGCTGATGATGATGCCAGAATTAAGTCCATTATAATCAAATCTGCAGTATCACAATCCCAAGTTGATGCAATAAATGAACATGGTAAGGCACCATTATAAATCCTACATTATAACTCCATTATACTCCTATTTTTAACAAGCCCGAGCCCATTGGCTAATTTTAGGAGATGTATTTTCATAGATCATTCCATAAGACTCATCTTCATTATTTAAGGAACTCTTGTGCAGAATTTCAGTGGGATTTATTACTTATATTTTATATTAATTATTGTCTGTCAGTGGATGACTTTCATAAAACGTGTTAGTACACTTTTACCCCAAAACTGTAGCGTGTTCGTAACAGAGTCACTCAAAAGTATCACCAATAATCGTAAACTGGCTATTTTGTAAAAATAATACAGTAACAAATAGAAGGTGAAGGCAAGTAATACTTGTCCTCATCCTTCTATTTTCTTTCCTTCTATCAATAAACAGGCTAAAGTTAATGCCTCCTTCTGTTTAATCATACAATTTTAGAAGATTCTGAATCCGTCCCACTCCTGGGCCAAGACCTGTCTCCACTCCTTCCACTTCTCACGAACCCATGCATGCTCATTGCAGTTCTGACGAAACCTCTCCAGTTTTTTCCACTCAGGGCACCAATTTTGCGCTATTTTGGCATATCCTACCCAGTCCCATGTGAGTTATTGATTTATTTAGGGGATAGTTAAACTGACGTCATCAAATACGTCCCTCCTAAACTCATAAACAGTCTGCCACTTAGATCCCTTTGCGAATACCGAGAAACATCTTAATTACATAAAGATAAGCGCAGGAAGTATTTGGTGTAAGTGGCAATGCCGATGCCGGCGGATCACGCGATTACGGTTGTATGTCAGTTTGTCATTCATCAAGTCATCAGACATCTCATGGACTTGTCAACGGCGAGTTGTCGGTAATTTTGATGAGATGTGTACTATGGAGTTGAGTACGACGTGCAATTGGCGATCTACTGTATTCGGTGGATTGGACGTTCTTGCCATTCTAATAAACGTCAGCGCACGATCACTGCATGAGATTGACATCACCTAATGATCAATTCTATCGTCAACACAACGTAAGCACATAACCGGGTCGGCACCTTCTGTCATCTCTTTATCCCTTGCAAGCCCTAGGTTATAAAAGAGAAAAATCGAGCTTTACAAAAAATGAGTGGAAAAACCTTTGGCACACCCATCCTGTGCATCAGTCCAACTATCTTCTTATTTCCAACTGCATAAGAGGAAACGAAAAAAATTATCAGCATAGAAATGGCGATTTTAGTCTCGTAAACGGACATCGTCAGCGATGGCGTTCCATCTCGTGATCGTTTCAATCGATCAACTATCATAGTCCACTACTGGGACTGACACTAATAGGCCTCTCCCAAGCTGCACCACGACACCTTGTCGTCCACCTACTGCATCCAGTTAGACCAGGGGTAGGAACCTCTGGTCTACAACTTTTGATTCTGGGTGACCCCTTTCAAAATTTTGTGGTATCGGTAGACCCTGCTGCATTTTTTTCAAGCCCGTGGACCACATAGAAAAGCAATAAAGTAATACTACTTGTTCGCGCTATCTGTTAGGGATTGCATGAGGTCCGTAGCTCCTAAGATTTTTTTGGCAAAAAATTAAACTAATAGCTTCGAAATGCTTTTTTTAGTCTCAATACGACCATTTTCACCTGTCATAAATCACCGAAACATTTGGATTTTTTTTACTTGTTTGAATAGCATATCTGCCTATATTGATAGATATAGTCTAAGATCCGGCTGCAGAATTAGTGCGTTCATCGAGTATTTGCTAAAAACCATTTTTTTATGTATATTTATGATTAGGAGACCTACCAGGGTGCCTATCAAAATGTGGCCGCTAATATTTTTAGTTAAATTATTGCTAATTGATTTTAGGGAAACAATTTCATTCACTTGTTTTTTAAATAAAATATCGTCCACTTCACGGCAATTTACATAAAGACTGAAAAATCACGGTTGCTGTTGCGCACTTGGCCGCACCTCTTCGCAGCCAGCTGTGAATAGGTATAATTTTGATACTATTATGCGTTCATAACGTACATTAATAATATATGTATCAAATTGAAGCTATTTTTTTCTGTTTATTATGATATATATACGGTTGCTTAATTAAATCTGGCCGCAAATAAGGGTTGCTGGCTGCTAAAGATTGTAAATATTTAAGGTAGAGTGAAAGAGAGCTAGCGCGTAACATCATTAGTCAGACGAGGATAGCGATTGCCAGCTGTACGATGCTTTAGAGCCATTGCGCATGCGTCGAATGCTAGTGTTCTCAACCACCGTGCACCGGTTCTAACAGTAGGGACGACTTAATAAATACTCCAAAAGGGTATACCGCCGTTTACCCGAATTTTATTTGCCGTAATATCATTTGCCATAATAGTCAACAGCCATAATATCATACGACATAATACTCATTTGCCCTACTCTCATTTGCCATATTAGTCACGTGCCAGAATCATTGTTTCCCATAAAGTCACTTACCATAACATCATTTGTCATAATCATTGTAAGCCCTAATTATCTCATGCCCTAATTATCACATGCCATAATTATGAAATGCCATAACATAATTTGCCATCGACATCGGGTGTGTAACGGTTGTTTATATCAACATGGATGCAATTGGGACTTTAGGGCACCCCGACTCGGACCTCGGACCGCCATCCCCTTCGTGGTTATTTTTTTATAAACCACACAGAAGTAGGAGCCCCGCGAAGCGGGGCTCCGTCGACCTAACCCACCATCAACCATGCACAGAAAAAAAAACCATGCACAGAATAAATAAGTTTATTCTTATTATACCAAACATTGCGCACCCATCGACATCGACAGCCAGAAAGCTTGGTATGCCATTTAAATATTATGTCTAATAATTATTATGACACATAAAAATAAGGCAAACAATACTTATGGCATTCGTATCTTATGGTATCTAAAATTCGGGCAATTAAAAGTATGTCATATGTCTTTTAGGGCAAATGAAACATTCGGGCAAATGAAATTCGGGTAAATGAAATTCGGGAAAATGATGATTATGGCATATAATCTTCGGGCAAACAATAGACAACCCTCCAAAAGAAATGTCTTCTTTTTTCAAAATTACAAATTCAAAAATAACAACAAAAAATGAATATTGATGAAAAATAAAACCAAGGTTACATAATAAAAGAAAATTTTATTCACAGAAAACACGACTTCATCTTTATCAATTTTATTTTACGTTAATTAATTTGATAATACTTAATTTAACATAAACAATTTTCAATTCGCCTGTCAACAAATGACAAATGAATAAAATACACACACAATAATATTGGCAAAAGAGTTCCATTTTCAAAATTGAACTTATTTTTTATTATATCGTTTACAAGTGGCCAGTTCTAAAAACTTTCAGTGTCGCTGTTGTTTTATTTGTGCATCTAAACACTAACGTTCGACGCATGTACCATTAGGCAATACTTTGTTCATGGCGGATGAAGGCCAGC
Organism: Xestia sexstrigata; assembly: GCA_941918905.2. Classification (NCBI taxonomy): domain Eukaryota; kingdom Metazoa; phylum Arthropoda; class Insecta; order Lepidoptera; family Noctuidae; genus Xestia; species Xestia sexstrigata. Next base: position 13,352,472 of record OW799222.2, read on the forward strand.
GATTGCCAGCTGTACGAATTAAAAGCAATAGCTTTAAAGCGTCGTACAGCTGGCAATCGCTATCCTCGTCTGACTAATGATGTTACGCGCTAGCTCTCTTTCACTCTACCTTAAATATTTACAATCTTTAACAGCCAGCAACCCTTATTTGCGGCCAGATTTAATTAAGCAACCGTATATCATAATAAACAGAAAAAAATAGCTATAATTTGATACATATATTGTTAATGTACGTTATGAACGCATAAATGTATCAAAATCATACCTGTTCCTGTTGTGCTGCGAAGAGGTGCGGCTAAGTGCGCAACAGCAACCGTGATTTTCCAGTCTTTATGTAAATAGCCGTAAGTGGACGATATTTTATTTAAAAAACAAGTGAATGAAATTGTTTCCCAAAAATCAATTAGCAATAATTTAATTAAAAATATTAGCGGCCACATTTTGATAGGCACCCTGGTAGGCATATATTCTCCTAATCATAAATATACGTAAAAAATGGTTTTTAGCAAATACTCGATGAACGCACTAATTCAGCAGCCGGATCCCGTACTAAAGTCCAGTGGCGTGCAGTGGTATTCCACGAAGGGTAGGCCACGAAATAATGAAGGCAAAAAAAAATTTTCGTCTGCGTTATCTTGGAATTTCATTTTGACCTCATTTTCATTCGCAACCCCAAAAACCACAAAAACGACACATGTAGAAAAAACCGTAAATTTTCGTCGGCGCCATCTTGGATTTTCATTTTGAACTCATTTTCATTATCACCAACCCCAAAACCACGAAAACGACACCCATGAAGAAAAATATAATAACAATATAATATTATTAATTATTATAATAATAATACGCGCCAATAACCCCCAGGAATCATTATTTTAATCAACATACACCCTAGCACTGGCCTGCAAATTGCAAAAAACGTAAGGAAATTTGAATTTCGCGGGCTCAAGAACATCTACCTTGAATCCTGGCTTTGTGTTGTAGCAGCCAATCACAGCCCAGCTACACTCGCAGGAGTTACCGCCCTAAAATTACTGCAATCTATACATGTATGCAGTTCATACACACGAAAATATGCACCAATGTGCCAATGTGTGCGTAAAATTATCAATGGGTTTTAGGCTAGTCGAGTGCTTGCCTGTCCGGCGGAGCTCCAACCTTTGTAGTAACTTCCAGTAAAGTGTTAGTTACGTGACACGGGAGCGACAAATTGCTATAAGTATTCTAACAGGAGTTTGAATTTTTTTTTAAATATTTTTACATGTGTTATTTTATTACACAGTTAGTTCGTTATAATGAATGCCCAGTTGGTAGGGTAGGCTTTGCCTAATTGCCTCTTAGGAGCGCACGCCCATGATAGAGTCAAGCCAACATGTTTGTTCTTTAGTATCGAAACCAGATAAATTTTCGTGGACCCCCAATTACAACTTGTGAACCCCCAATTACAACTTGTGAACCCCCAATTACAACTTGTGAACCCCCAATTACAACTTGTGAACCCCCAATTACAACTTGTGAACCCCCAATTTTTTTCACGCCAACGTAGACACCCGTCGGGTCTCCCATGGACCCCTGGGGGTCCACCTGGACCACTTTGGGAATCACTGCGGTAGACCATTCGCCTTTTTGAGGTTGTTAGTCCACCTAGCTGCACAACCACGATTATCAAATCATCATCAGCCTATTAATGTTACCACTGCTGGGACACAGGCCTCACTCTATGAGAAGGAATGGCCTATAATCCACCACGCGGGTTCAGTGCGGATAGGTAGATGTCACATGTCTTCGATTTTTTGGTTTCAGGACATGCCGGTTTCCTCACGATGTTTTCGTTCACCGTTTTGAGAGCAGCGGTGATTAAATAAATTACACAAAGTAATGCGCCCGCCTGCCCACGACTTACTGTTCGTAAATCGGGGCCGCCACCACTGGGCCACCGCTGCTCAATATGATATATGATTACTAACTAATAATAAGTAGTAAAATAATTCTAATATTGTAGTAATCGTAAGTGTGATAAAGTGTGTAACCCAATCAAAACAATACAATCATAAATTCTGTTACAATATTGACTGATCGTTGAACCCATATGTGCTTATTTGTTGTTGAACATGCTCTCTGGCTCTGCGTATGTAGGTCCTTTATCTTGGGTCAAGCATGCCTACCTCTCGTGTCAGTATTCCTCCGCTGTATGAGAATATGACGCAAATATTATCTAACTAGAGATCTGCACAGTATTGTGTAGCCCTACATTAATTCTTTTTTAATAATAGCACTGTTTATTTGGCCTATTTTATTTTTTTGCGCGTTTTAGCAATGTTTGTAAAGATATGGTGACTTCTTCAGTTTGTTTTTTTCAGATCGAAGAGTGGGTAGCAAGCACTTGGTCACAAGCGTAGTTCGTCAGTCTTTGTTACTACGTACATTCTCTAATGGTAGCTTTGCTCTGATTCAAGTCCAACAAAGCAGACACCATTAAATCGATCGATCGATTAGTCAGAGTCTCTGAATAATCGGTTATAGACTCTTTGTCCTCATTATCAACATCGTTTACAGCCTTTTTCGATCCACTGCAGAGTATAACGCGACCTAGTCATTTGTACCATGCTTCCTTGGTCCAGGTCTTGCCTGCGGTACGTTGTCCTCTCTTTTAGTTTCTATCCATTTCGTCTCAAAATGGCTATCCTACTCCATAAGATAATAATACCAGATGTCCCCACACCACATCGAAAAATGAATCATGAATTTATGTTCTGATGTATTACAAGTGTGGGCCATTAATCATACTTAACTGTAGTTGAATTTATGTAAATGCAAACTACTAACTTGTAATAGGAGAGGCGCCGTACAAAAAGTACAGTTGCCTAATTCGACACGCATAATGTTTTCGGTGTAAACACCTGTTATGAACCATCGTCATCAGAAACACTGTGTTTGTTCTAGCGCTCTCGCTCTTTGTTCTCGCTCGTGGATGTCGTCCGTGCTGATGTGGATGCAGGGGTCAGCGGCTCTTACTGATTAAAACAATCCGGTGTTCTTCTACTACCTTTGGCAGAGGTGCTGGAGTACTTGCGCAATCCCTAACGCTCCTCCAGCCAGGTATTGGCCGCCTCCTGCTGCCTTTCTGTCGCCTCCTTTGCGACTATCAATTCCTCGCAAAAGAAGGCGACGGCGTCCCACGCGTTCTCACTCCTGACTGAACCACGAGTGTAAGCGAGATGTTCTACCTGCTGGTTTGTAGGTAAAGAACTTCTCCGTGTTATCCATCAAAGCCTTAACCGTCTCTTTTTCTGGGTTTTTCCTACTTTGATATAAATGGCGTCGTCTATGTGTGTATTATGCATTGTCAAACTTACCATTGAGCAAATTGGAATTCCATCAAAATATACTGATATCTTTGTTATCATACATGGATAAAGAAATGCATTAATACTTACACCTTATTAGCAGGTTGATTAATTGGGTAACGGACTAATAACCTTTCAATATTTAGTCTATTCAGCAGTGCAAGTACGTAGCACTCGATTCGATACGATTCGATAAATCTGACAGTTATTCTCGATAAAATGAGTTTTTAACCAATCGAAAAGTCGGATTTATCGAATCGTATCGATTCGATCGTTATCGATTGCTACGTACTTGCAGTGCAGGTCGGACAATGACTGAACTTAAAGGTTGAATGAAATACGTCTTGAACGATTTACGTCTAGATATAGGTAAGGATTTCCACAACAAATAACTGCTGATATTTGATAAAATCTCGCGTGGACCGATCTGCAAAAGCTTTATCCATCTAGGCTAAACCAGGTTTGAGGCGTAGCCCACACGGCTTATAGGATTTGAAATGGCCTCCGCAGATGACCATCTAAAACATTGATGTTACATCGATGGTAGTACGGATTGGGCACAAACTTATATTACGCTAGTAATTCCCGATGGGTTAGACAGACGTGTACCTAATAGAACACCGACATTTCGCCAGTTATGTTTAAGTTCCATGTGACTTCCTATCAACCGAGCACAAATCGAGAATCCGCTTCTACTGAAGAAATACTTAAGGAAAAACCCAATAACACTTTACCCGATCTGGGTATCGAGCCCTGGACCTCATTTTAAGCACATATTGCTCAGCAAGAGCTAATCTTGACCTTCAGACTAACGAGACAGTCAACGGATCGGGTATGGATCAGGAACTACGTTTTGCTAAAATATCTGTGTTTGAAAGGGCTGAGCAATATTTGTAAATTTGAAATCATGGTCTCGAAAACGGCTCCAATGATTTCCGCGTGAAAAATCGATCTAGGTAGGGCTCATATCTCGGAAAATTGGTTTTCTCTATTTTCACCCGACCAGTCGCTTAGGTTTAATTGGCTTCTCATCTGCTCATAAACATCATGTCATAGGTATGTAGATGTATGTTTGTCGGAGTTCTTAATTTAATTTGTGAAAGTCGATTTTTCAATGACGAAACAAATGAATGACAAAAAAAATGTAATGACAAAAAAAATGTAATGACAAAAGAGATGCCCGCACACCGGAAGGGGTCCGCAGGGGCTGATGCCTGCCAGGGCTACGGGATTGTTCGAAAGAGATACGTCGGCCCTGGAAATCAAAGGGCTAAGAAGAAACATATGGATAAGTTTTGGTCAGTAAAAGTCTGACACTCCCTTCCACTCCGCCCAGAACAGGAGGAGTCTGTTAATGATTTCCCATCCTTAAAATAAGCATCGATCTGCAAAGAGTTGGTCCCAATTTACTCATCATGATTCCATCTTCAGTTCCATTCGCCGGCTTCCCTGGCCTAGTTAGTGGATAGGTAGCTCCAGCTCCGTATAGATAGGCCCTATAAATTAGAAAATTCTCATATCCAGCAGTTAGGTTGTGTATTTTCATTAAATTCTGTTACATTGTTCCCTTGATTTTTTCTTTTAACCGTACTCGCCTCCAGACTGAAAAAAGGTAGGTGTGTACCTCACATTTTGCTACTACTTGGAAAATGTAACGTTACAAACTCCGCAGACAAGGGTATCTGGATATCTAAACATGAAACAATGAATAACAAAGTTTGATTACTTTTGAGATTTGTATATTACATTTAGACATCGAAAATTCGATACCCATCATGTCTGCCATGTTTTGCTAGCTAAGTTAACTGTTTATGATACTTTGAATTCTAGTCATTTCCCTACAAAGGTAGTAAAACCAAACCACAGTCAACATATAGAACTTATCGATAAGTGTAAGGTCCGTTTCCTTTTGTTTTGTCAACTAGCATTATTCATACCGATTGCTTATGAACTTACACAATCTGCATGACAATGGAGGTAGGGTTATGCTGGGCTTGGACGGAGTTTACGTCCCACCCAGGTCGTTGTTTAAAAGTGGCGCCAGATACAGAAAAGTTGATACGGAGTCATCTGTCCTGGTATTAGCAGGTGATGAGGAGGGATGAATAGCATGATATGATAACAGAGTGATGAATACAAATGTAAAATGTGGATGTATAGAGAGGCAGAGGAAGAGACCGAAGACAGGGTGGGTGGATGGAGTATGAAGTAATATGAAAGTAAAGGAGTAAATGCGTGACGGCTGTCAGACGAGTATGCTAGAAAATAACGTGTTGTGCCGACCAAATAGGGCAGTAAGATGGTGATGATGAGGTCGTTGATGATATTTGAATTTCCTTACCTGAATCAGGTTAAAAAAAAATTGGTGAGTAACAGTAATCACCTGATGCAAATGCGACAATGTTTTGCATCAGCTGATCTTTTGTAGTATCAGTTTCTTTGATACAGAAAACTTCTTTGACCTTTGTCTTTCCTTTTCTACTTTGATTAATACATATTTTCCTTTTTACGACCTTCACTACTTCAGATGAATTCTGATTGTTCTAAAGCACGTTAATTCGTCTTACGCCTGATCTGAGTATGCACCAGTGTTTGCTCACACGGCATTATTTATATCTACCGCGTCGATGGTTCGTCTCCGCTGGTATTGGTCACCATGTCCGACAACGGTCAGGAGGACTATTTTATTTCTGGTCAATCATCAGGCACCCCTAACGCACCACGCCAAACATAGGTATAGCGCGACATGTGAGCAGCAGTACGTTTCACAATACGCCGGCGCAAAGCGGAAGATTGCGGCGTATACGCACCGCGATCGTTTGCGAAACTTCGCTAATGTTGCGCCGTAATGTGTCTTGCATGACACCATTGTCGTGAATCATGGATCTTCCGTGGGTTTTTTGTAAAGGGTAGACTTGTAATCTGTGAACTACAGTTTCGGAACTTACGACAGCTTCGTAGCCAGCTAGTGTGATTTTTCCCATGGTTCAATCTTCGCGACGACACCTGCTACGATCCTTGCATTCTCCTTTTGCTTCGCTCCCGTTCAAACATTAATGTAATTATCTGATTGATCAATCAGCAGAGAATTACATCAGCGATCTTCCGTTATCACTTTACCAATTGACTGCCCCGTCGGTCTCAAGCACGACGAATCAACTCCAACAACGGACCCCCCAAGCGTGGTTCGATCAAAGTCATAGTAAAATCGGGCCCGGAATTTGGAATAGTGCTTCGATGATGACTAAAGGCTCGATCTCTATTACACTTAAACAAGTGGCAAGACGAGGGTCTTCTATAAACTCTGCCTAAACCATCGTGAAATTGTTTTCTTTGCATGATAATATTATGTTGTTTTTACCAGTTGATCGAACTGAATATGAATCGGCAACCATGGCTTCAATTGACAAGACAAGGTGAAGGTGGTTTGGTTATACATGCTTTCGGACAACTGACCATCGTCACATCCTCTTCATTTTCCTTCAACCTTCGCATTATGCTTAAAATGTTAGGTTGTTTACTTTACCTCTTTATTTGGATTAAAAAAAAACAGTACACAAACCAAAGACGCATATGCACGATATGTGTCACCTAAATATTTAGTTAATGCCTTGTAGTTTATTCGTCTTGCTCAATTTCGAAACAATGGTCTATTGTCTATTTATGAAAATTAAGTCTTAATTACTGATGTAATACCCTATTTGAATCAGTAATTTAACTAGTCTAACATACCAAGAGCCAGAAATACCATTGACTGGGTGAAATCCTGATTTAACTACCTGTATGTGAGGAACTGGGGAAGCAGAAGATGCAGATAGATAGAAAAACAATTGAAAGTCTGCCAAACCTTAGATTTTTGTGTTTTACTGCATTCGTTCTAAAATCGGCATGATGATTGCATTTTCATACATTTTTAATGCTTGTGAGATGCGACTGCTACTGTCTGCATTGTTTCTTAAAATAGCATACGCGACAACGAAAGCGAAATGCTTGGTCGCTTTCTTTTTGCGTATGCTTTTAGCATTAGCTTACCCTTTATAAGTTTAATGGCAAGCAGTTTTTTTTCTAACCCAAGTTTCTTTTGGATGAGTTCAAAAGAACACGAACATTTATGAGTGCATTCAGTTCACGCGCACTGGATGTAAACATACATACAGCAGCAGCTTTTTACTTTGATAATTGTAACGTACACACACATCAACAATGTTGTCATGTGCCACTGACGTATGTGTGGGTGCAATATCAGGTGATTTTACGTTGATGCTTAGAATTTTAGTTTGTTTATCGATTTATTTTTCGCGCGCTTCTTTTTGGTGACTAGTTTAGCTCATTGGTTTAATGTACAATATATACGGAATAAAATGTCAAATGCTTTTTCCAGTCACATAGTCTAGTGCTTATTCTATGTTTTCCCAAAATACTTCCAGAAGTCAGAAGCCAGTACAGTAGACAACTACTGTACTGGCTTCTGGAACTGTACTCGGAATCAATAGAGCTCAGACTCCTGAGTAGAGCCATTTAAACAGAAGAAGAAAAGATAGGAAACAGGACTGGACTAGTCGTCGTTGATACATTGACTGCAAAGCAACAAAACACTAACAAAAAGCTACATCATTATCTGCCTTGCCTTTTTCCAACTATGTTGAGGTCCATGAGGTCCACCGGTATTTTAGACTGCCTCTCTGACAAAAGGCTTGGTGATGATTTGCCTAATCTGCATGTTAGTATAGATCACATAATCACACTGAAAATATAATGTTTTGACAAAATTCCGCGGAAAAAGCTAAAATTATCGCTCGGACGTCATTGCGCATAGACATTACGAAATGTCTTTTGTAGACAGTTTATTTTTAAAATTTTCTCAGTCTAGCTATTAACTGCAGAGTTTTCTGTTTATTTCTTCGTTTGAATGTTCATCCTCCTTATCTGACCCTCCACGTGTTTTTCTTCCACGCGTGATGTATGAAATAGTTTCCATCATCTCTAGAGTTGCCTTTCTTATCCAAATCTACTACATCTATCTTTTCTTTAGTCCCCTTTTCTTATTGCCATTCACAATCAACATTGTTATTTTATATTATGAACAGTAAGTAAATAATGCAATGTCAAATATAAATTATTTTCTACATTTATTGTACTCTGCTTTTGAACCCAACTTTTGTTAAAAGGATAATGTAAAAACATGTGTTGTTGATTAAAATGATTATGAAGGTGCATTGCATGCATTATAAGCAAATAAGAACTCGATCTTTGTCAGGATTATCGTGACTGGGTTCTAGAATGTTTGGAATACTTACACCTTTTTTTTTCCACCACATCCACCGTGTCCTCCGGTCGACCCTCACAGTGGTAACGCCCGGGCGTTACCTCCCGCCCGATTCGGCGCAGGAACCTCCCGAAACTTCCATGTCCGGTGAATGTTTGGAACCTGATGATTTATTATTAAACTTTTCCTTGCAATAGTTGGCTTAGTAGAAAAGTCGTTTACTCCAGTGATAACTGATTCATCTGCAAGTGTTTACACTTTATACGTATCTTGCCAGGCAGTTCATACCTAACTATCTTTTCTCTAACGTGCCGACGTTAGAGAAAAGAAAGTTTACCGACCGACCGACCGTTCATCGTCATCATCTTCTTCCTGTACTTCTCCCATGTTACTTGGGGACAGCGCAGCTCAACACTCCTTCTACTTCACATCAGTCCTAACTTAATCCATCCATAACCATCTTTTTCGCCGGCCGCATTTATTTACTTGATGATACTCTTCGAGGCTATATCAAATCAATACACTTAGCACGACATTCAATAATTATTATCTAACAATATTTATTGAATTTGAAACATTGTTGATATCAAAACTTGCTTTTGCAAACAGTGCATTTGCAGCCATGAACTGTCGAGATAAACCGAGTACCCTGTAAACATTGACTCGATGGAAATGATGAAATATTACTGCCAATGTGTTAAGTAGATAAATAAAGTAATTTTATCTCACAACATCTAATCAGATACAGTCAGACATTGAATTATCTTTCAGCATGAAAATAAATTTTGACTGTTTGTTATTGTAAGGGTTCTAATGCGCCAAACTAGACTTCATTTTCATATTGCCTTTGAACTTGAATTGAACCCTATTAGAAAGTAGATTTATGGAAGGTGATGTGATTATGATGATAAAGAAGATGAAAACAATAAAGTATGGAAGGAAAAGAGAAGCTGTTGCAACGGCAAAAGGTAGGACAGGAAGTTTCATGATACAGAAAAAATAAGCAAGAAAATAAGAAATGTAGACACGCTCCACAAAAATACAAGCATACGACGTAGTTCTCTAACACCTGCGTAACTAAATCCTAGCGATATTACCAAAAGTAATGTGTTTAATCTCATACCACTTTAGATTAGAACTAATATTGCACGTAATATTTATGGCCCCATGTAAAGGTGCGTGGGATTTCGCTGTTGTCCGATACTATAGCTGTTACTTTTGCCTAGCTATTCGAAAGTATAGTAAAATTATTAATATGTCTGCACATCATTGTTATAAATTCTAACATAGAATATACGCAAAAAATTACGTCCTCCCAGAAATATGATTGTGGCCTTTGGACTTTGCTATCTTACTCCTACCTTTCCGAATGATTTTGTTTTTGTCACAGCTTATTTTAATGTCTTGACCTTTTAACATCGGTTTTGGTTACCTTCGCGATAGGCACCCAAAAAGATAGATAAAATTGCAATTGCAATTCACCCTCTTGTTGACCATTCCTTGTGTTCTCAGGATATTTTCTATCGGCGCCAAGTGAGTGATCCCCAGTGACAGTTATCCAAACTTACTTGAGTTCAGTTCTCGTGTCTTATTTCTCTTACCTACATCTTTGCAGTTATCTCGGTATTCACCCTCTTTCTGTCATTCCCCTTTCACACATTTCACACGCCGCGCCGTTACTTTCATCTCCTCTTTTAGCTATCCTCATTCATTCTCAAAACTGTCCTGCCAGTCATTGTATCTTGTATATTGTACCCAAGGAAATGGCAGAGATTAGCCTATAATCTAATATTATCCGGACGCACATTTTACACAAGATATCTTCCTACAACGACGCTTATACAAGGTATAAGTACCTACAGTTAATTAGTACGCTGAGTGCGAACACTCATACTATTTTGGAAGTTAGGAATGTTCGTTCGGAGTTGTGCGGTACTTCGGTCGACTCAGTGTCGTTTCAATCGGGTCCAAAGTCCGTTCAATTATCAAGTGGAAATAACAATTCTTAATTAGTTGTTAATGCTATAAAAATGATCGGGGTTATTCTCAGGTGCCCTAAACCGAAATATCAAAGCATTGGAAAAAAAATTTTCGCCAGTTTTTTTTTTAATCACAGCAATATCTTAAAATTCGTCTAAATAATGTTAATAAAAGTAGGAAAAACCAGATTATTTTCCTTAAAATTATGTTCGTTTCCCAGTGATTGCGCGTCCCTCATCATGATCCCTGATGATACGTCGACTTTGGGAAGGAAATCATAATAATTTATACTAAATAGGCTTGCATTTGGCCGCAATTCGCCTGATGGATGTGAAGCGATGATGCGGCCTAGAGTGGAGCACGCTTGTTTCACTTTAATTAACCATTGGAGCAGCCGGGAATACACATGATAACGTTCAACGACCGGTATTATCACTTGTATCTTGTTATCTAGTAATCTTATCAAAACCTTTACCCTTTTATATCCAGGATAGGTACAAAGAAAGCAGTCTCGTGCAAATGCGCACGTTTTCCGTTGTTTCCAAACAACCACGATTGACGTCAACTAATCTATGTTTATCTAGTAATTGTTTATGTTATTAGTAAAATTATTCCTATTTATCACATGTCAGTCTCTAATAATTCCGTTAATCGTACTTGATCTCTTAGAGATAGGATAATAGCCTAGCGGGATCAAAATAAAAAGAAGTTAATCATTGCTACCTATATTTTGAGTTGGGCGTTGGATTATTTACCAGACTGGACATTTCAAAGTCCATATAACAATTGAGATTACATAATTAATTCATAGACTAAAAGTATGATCGAAGAGATTTGAGTATGTGATAGTACTTAATTTACCTGGTGCTGCCTTACATGACGTTGGATCCTCATATTGCCTGGTATTTTAGAGATAGCAACTGAGAGCTCTTTTTGTAATGCTGATTTTAAGGGACTTCGTGTTTCGCCGAAATTAGTCATCTGTCAGTTCCTCCCTTGAAATCCATTATATCCTTAGTAAGGAGCTATATCAGACTGACCTGACTGTTTAAAACTACAGTTCCGAAAACGACCGCAGCGACACGACTACTCACTATGTATCTATGAAAACGGCAACAGGCGGCAATGTCGCCATCGAAGGAAGCGTTTTCATTGCCGTTGTGGTGCCCTTCGAAATTGTACCTTAAAACCGGTAACCTTGGCGGGTTTTCGTTCGACTTTAAAGTGACGTTAATAAGCATAGCATCGGCATCCTTTACAATTTTTCTCAAGATACAATCTCGATGGCCTAGACTCGTTTGTTTACCACCTGCCTTCAATATCTGGAGATCGACTCTAGCCGGATAGATTTATATTAATATTATAAAGAGGTCATGTAAGTTAGTAAGTTTGTAAGATATATGGTGGCTATCTTCGGAACTGCTGATCTTATTCTGAAAATTCTTTCACAAATAGGAATCTACATTATCTTGGAGTGTCTTAGGACTATATGCAGGACGTTCACACGTAAGGTAATTTCTGCCAATAATGCGAGCGAAGCCGTAGGCAAAAACTAGTATGCGACGAACGACTCTTCTTTCTTTTTCCGATGAGGAAGATAGATAGTCTAATGTTATATCTGTACTGACTTACTGAGTTCTACTAATTAGATTATTTATGGTGTTTACGCTAGGTATCTAATGAGTTCGCGCTTGGGTTCTAATTAAAGACCGCTCAGGTGCTAATCTGGTTAACTCGCTATGATATGCAAAAGTTAAACGCAAGGTAGGTACATTTTTTTTTTTGCTACTGCGATAATGTATTAATTAGTTGTTGTACTAAATATTGCTAATGGTTACAATAATGGCTCAATTAGCATCTTAGGTGCAACTATTGTGCAACTGACTACTACGGGGTTAAAAATCAAATAAGCTAGGAGATAATGTCACGCAAAACAAACGCTTTATCGTTGTTCCGAAATCTAACTGATTTATTTCGAGACCGGGTTTTTACTATTACGTCCACCATGGCTATTATGAGAGGGTTTATATCTTCTGTTTCCAAGGGCATAATTATCTGCCATCCACTGGCCTCCCAGGAGTAATGGCCTCAATAATAGCTTACCGTATAAACCCGTCCTCTTTAGATTTACAGGTTTTATTTAACATCCACCTGTGGTTTATATTCGCATGTTTTGTATTAACAAAGATAGGTTTGTACCAACTTTAAACATGGTTCTGGTGGTTATTTTTATGTTGGTACTTCTTCTAGAAATCTAGACGATACGAATGTATCGTTTAGTTCTTCTATAATTTCAATTAAAGATGGCATGTCATCAATATTGTGATCTATCCCTATAAATATTGTTTGTTGTTGCTATTGCAATTTCTCGAGCTGTTTTTTTATTTTCCTCTCATCTTTACTTGCATTGACAACAAACCGATAGCGTGACAATATTTATGTTTTGATTCCAGGGGTTGCGTGTGTAGACTTGCAACCGGTAATATTCGACTTCCGACTTCCATTTGGCTCGAACTTAGTCAAATCTATCACTATCCGTATGAATCTTTCGGTCAAGAACATACATAACTTGAAACTAGGAAACTAGGATGTAAGGAATCTTATCTCTGGTTGTAGGTACTAATCAAAATGTTTAGTAGTAGTTTTGTAAGTTTTACTCCTTAACCAAGGAACACTAAAAAGCCTAGAGGTGCCAATTTAACATCATTAGACACAGTGACTCTGTTACCACATGCTAGCAATTATTCAGTTTCGCAAAACCACGCACACCATTCTGGTCCTTAAACCACAGTTATTAAAGACGATGACGCCGTGAAAGCACCGTGACTCCGGTGGTGAAGAAATTACAGGTTCATTAACCGTTTATTTTCTTTTAGTATTACGTGGGAAAATGGACAAGGTGCAAGGCAAATAGAGGATTGATATCTTAGTCTATGTGACCCTTTTGATACGTCGACCGACAGGCTATGCAAATTCGTGTATGTCCGGTTTTATGACCTCTACTGGTTTTGTCTAATGTCCTAAATATTTTTGTCTGTCTCATCATGATTCTTGACTTTGTCGCCCTTAATTTCAGTGGCATACGGTCATCCGATAAATTTCATAGCTTAATGAAATTCGTTTATAATAGGTATCGTAATGATAGTGAAATGCGCTTTGACGTCCCACTGCATTTCTTGATCTTTATCTTAAGATAGAATTATATGATACTTATTTGATTAATTAATAATTACTTTATTGCTAAGCTGTTGCCCGTTATTATCTGTAATGATTCGAGAGCATTCTTGTGTTGCTATCTGAGATCATGCCTTTTCTCCGTCTTCAGCATTCTTCTAACCTTCCATTTATATCCTAACAAAGGCTCAAAAACTCTGATTGTCTGATACAGATACCAACTTATTTCTTGTTTAATGCGTCCCTGGATCATCTCAACTGACATTTTGTCGTTCATCATTGTTAAAGAGACTTATAGCTACTGGACTCTCGTGAATCCAACTATCCTTCTGCTCCTATAATCCATACAATCATCCAACATTATCCCACAATGTATAATGTACTTAATATCGGTCAGCCCTCGATGTTGCATGACAGGAACGGTCGAGACCACCAATTACACCAGTGTGAGGCAATTGCCTGTCCATTGGAAGCCGACATGACAATTGTACGCCATTTATGGCCACTTGCACGGCATCCCTGGAAATTGAAAGGATTATGATGTTGCTAATATTGTGCCTGTAGAAATTGGCAGTATTGAGCTTGATGATTGATACCCAAGATGCTTTATTTCTACTAGATGCTCAATTTTCAGTCTGATGTTTTGTAAAGGCATCTCTGGAAATGAAAGGATTATGTTTTATGATGTAATATTGTGCCTGTAGAAGTTCGTCATTTTGGAGTAGTAGGCATAGTTGAATTTGTATAGGTCGATAAACTAGATGGTATTTATTATCTTTAGTAGATGCTCTCTTGTCAAGCGAGTTGTTTTGAGAAAGCTCTTTACTTTCATCAGTTTATTTGAACTCTGGTTTTCCAACGAGATTTCACGATATTAACTTAACATAAAATTAATATCTACGTATTTTTACAAATTATTCATTTTTCAAAGAAGTCTCACAGAGCTCAGTTTCACGCAGAAGGGTTTTCAAATCAATCTGCATATATCGGTCACACTTCTGATCCTTAAATGCCTCTGGAAATGCCCTGAAAATATACTACTCTGTCAAGAAAGTACCGGGAAAAGATCAATAATACACAAAATGTCTGTTATTCATCCAAATTTATTTTATCACCTTCAAAGTATGCTCCTTTAGAAACGATACACTTGCGCCAACGAATAATCCATTCATCAAAACATTTTTTAAACGCTGCTTCCGGAATTGAGTTCAGTTCTCGCCGCGAATTCTCCTTTATGTCTTCTATCGATTGAAAACGGGTGCCACGAAGTGGTAATTTGAGTTTAGGAAAAAGAAAAAAGTCAGCAGGAGCCATATCTGGTGAATATGGTGGTTGCTGGATGGTATTTGTTGAGTGTTTGGTCAAAAATTCGTTCACAATATAGCCTTGTGCGAAGGCGCATTGTCGTGGTGCAAAATCCAAGAATTTTCTTTTCACAAATCTGGCCTTTTTCGTCGAATTTGCTCTCTTAAACGCCGCATAACGCTCAAATAATATTCTTTATTTACCGTTAGACCTTCCGGTAAGAATTCAGAGTGCACAACACCGCGATAGTCAAAGAAAACAGTCAACATGACTTTGACTTTTGATCGACTTTGGCGTGGTTTTTTCGGTTTCGGTTCAGTTGGAAGGCGCCACTCCGAAGCTTGTTGACTAGTTTGCATATCAAACTCGTAAACCCACGTCTCGTCACCAGTAACAATGCGTTTCATGAATGTTGGGTCCGAACTGACTCGTTCTAGCATGTCCTCAGCGACTTTCATGCGATTGAGTTTTTGAAGAAAATTCAGATCTTTTGGGACTAGCCGAGTAGCAACATGTTTCATACCCAAATGATTAGTTAAAATGGTACGGATCGACTCGTGAGATACAGAAAGTTCGGCGGCTATCTCTCTCAGAGTTGAATGGGGATTTTCAGTCACTATTTTCTTCACTTTTGCGATGTTAACTTCAGTTGCAGACGTTGACGGCCTACCAGAGCGAGGCAAATCTTCCATCACATCTCGACCGCTTTTGAACGCTTTGAACCACTCATAAGCACGAGTTTTTGATAAAGTCGATTCACCGTAAGCCTTCTGTAACATTTTCAGTGACTCCGAACACGAAATTCCATTGGCGATGCAAAATTTAAGACAAACTCTTTGTTCGATATTTTTGTCCATTATGAAATTCGCAATACACACTATATATGATATTACTAAAACCAGCACTGTATTTAATATAAATAACAGATGCAACTCAAACTCCGCGCCAAAATGGAAAACAGTTGTGCCAATCTATCAACTACAAAAAAAACAAAAATTTGAATTTGGAACCATAAACAAATCATCCATTCCCGATACTTTTTTGACTGAATGTACATTGGTTAATTAAAGATTGTATTGTGCTAAATGAAACGGAAATATTCCACCACTTGTCCGTCAGGTGGACTCGTTTTCAGCCAAACACAAAGTCCACTGATAAAGGTGCACAATTTAATACAGTTGTGTTTAGTTTTGTATCTTTATAGCACACGGACACTAATGTCAATATTGAAGTTTTGGTGAAGAGGTCGAATGTCCTGGATTAGATCTGGGAGAGTTGATCCCTTCAAAAAATGTGGTTTATTAAGTTTGGTCGAAGATCCGTTGGCAATAATCGAATTACCGGTGTTAAATTATCTTATGTAGGTTTATGTAATTATAATAAGTAGTTTTATGAGATGGGCACACATTAGTCCAGCGTGAAAAAGTAAACATACAGATGGAATGAATTTCGCATTTTTAATATTAGTATTGCGAAGGCTGAAAAGCCGAAACAGCTTTCTGAAGTGTGTCACCCCTCTCAGTGGCGAGCGCTCCACGAAAAGAATAAAGCTGTGGCGAAGTAGGGCATCCTCGCGGGCCTGTGGACGGTGGGCTATGGGCTAGCTCGCCGTCCGTCCGTCTCATGACGACAGGCCGTGTCGACGGCGCGTTCGTGTTCCACGCGCGCCTCAAAGAGAGTCAGCAAAAAGGAAGGGGTCCGCAAGGACCGATGCCTGCCGGGGTTGCGGGACTATTCGAAAGAGATACCGTGGCCCCGGAACACAAAGGGCGATGAAGGAACATGGATGGGTTTTAGTCAGTAAAAGTCTGACACTCCCTCCTGCTCCGCCCAGAGCGGGAGAAGTCATTTGATGATTTCCCATCCGAAAAAAAAAAAAAAAAAAGTAGGGCATCCTTACCAATCCCATTCGTTCCACCTGCTGAAAATCTCCCACCTGGACATAAGTTGCCATGGCTGACCTGGGAGTCTTTAAATAGACTCCGGAGTATATTTAAAGAAATAAGACATGGGTCCGGACCCAGGTTGGCCGCAGCAAGGATAACCTGCTCAGGTGGGCCCTGGAGTGTAAATGTGGTGCTGTTCCGCAAACGATGGGGCACTGTGTCCTGCGTGTCCTGTTGTTTGTTAACTACAGGAACCGATGGACGCTACCGAAAGCGCCAAACTAGTCGCTCAGTTCTGAGCCGACACAATTTAGATTGCCATCGACACGCTATGAAGAAGATAGAAGTATGGATCTATAAATAAAGGACAGTTCCGTGGCTACCTGATTGATTGACAGACCACCCGCCGCCACTTAAAACCCGAATAAAGCGAGACGTTTAACACGATAACCTTGTACTCAACCATGAGAACACGAAGTGTATGGTCCGATGCCACGAGAGGTTAATATCGTAAGTAAATACCAGCTTACATAAGTACAAGTTCAAATAACTCGAATTACGACAAGCAACTATCGTACTTAAGTGTCTTATAATATCGTAGAGCGGCGCCGAGAAGTGCCAATGATTTTGATAAAGTTGCATCTTAAACTTATTGACACAGGATGACAGGATTGTGTGGGCTTAAAATTTGGCATGGGCAAATCAGAGGCCTATGGGCGGTTTAAAAACTCTGACACCAGGGAAGCCCCTAACCGAGTAACCGCACGATAAAGAGGAAGATGA
This sequence comes from Xestia sexstrigata, assembly GCA_941918905.2. Classification (NCBI taxonomy): domain Eukaryota; kingdom Metazoa; phylum Arthropoda; class Insecta; order Lepidoptera; family Noctuidae; genus Xestia; species Xestia sexstrigata. Next base: position 13,370,213 of record OW799222.2, read on the forward strand.
AGGGGGCTTATGGTTAAAGTTCAAACAAGACACATCCGTGGCAGAGATATTTCGGATCTGGATACGGACATGGAAATAGGAATATAAAATAATATCGGTTTCGGATACGGTTACGGATATGTAATTATTTCGGATTATCCGTTACTTTCAGATAGTTTCGGTTACGGATATTAGATTGAAGTAAATATAAACACAAATAGTATGTAATAATTTGGTTTTATTTATAGGTTTTATTCATAATAGTCTAGGTTATCATTTGAAACATGTCGTTTTATTTAGACTCCGCCCTTATACGAAACTATCCGAACCTTGTGAAACGGACACGGTTACGTTTACGGATATATTTTTATTTCGGATATCCGATAGTTTCGGTTACGGTTACGGAGCTCCATAACATCCTTGATCCGTGGTATGTTAAGGGTTTTGGATGGATGAACTGCAATTCGGAGGAACTCTTGGCTACATTACAACAGCCGCACGGGTTGATCTTTAAATTTGAGCAACGCATTGAAGGACCAACAAGGTCCTTCAATGGGTGATCTTTTTTATCTATCAGTGCCACGGAAAGCACGGTAAGCTGTCGGTTCCGACTGTCGTTCGTAGGTCTTTTGCAGTCTTTACGGTTAGTCAGAAGTTCGAAAGTCTAACAACCAGACTTTACAATTGGAATTGCATTCTACTGTTACTGGGCTATGCAGGGCAGATAGACAGTTGTTAAATACTGGTTTTCAGCTGCATCCGGTTAGGTTAGAAACCGACCCCATAGTTGATAAAATGCTAGGCAGATGATGATGAAGATGATGATGATGGTTGGATGAATTGCAATAAATATTTTAGCTTTAGACTTCTGCAAGCACCGCCGCCGGCAATGATCTAACTGCAAAAAGTCTAGTTCAAACCAGAACATAGAACTTATACAAGTCAATGAAAATTCGTACTCTGTCATCTGCTCCCAAATATAGATCATTATAATGGACAATACCGACCTAGATCAACCGGAAGAGACGACGGCAGTTGAAGTTCGTAATTCTATCTCGTTGACCTATTGTGGCTGTCCCGTGTGCTACGTCTGGTTTCTATCCATCAATCAACTAACAAGATGTTTGTACGTGGACGAAGCAAAGGGATCGGGAGCACGTGGTGTCGCTATTTCTGCCAACCTCAACAAAAAATGGTTTCAGTTTACTGTGTAGCATTGTCAGTGCAGTGCAAGAGTCAAGGTAGTGCTAGATCTTTTTCTTAAAAAAGAAAAAGAGAATACTAAAAGAAAGTGTGCAATTGAATATGAAATACTTTCGTTTTCTGATCTTTTTATTTAGATAAAAAGATCAGAAAACGAAAGTATTTCAAAAATTAACTGTTGATATTGTTAGCAATATCAACAGTTAATTTTTGCGAGTAGTTTTCCTTAGGCCTTCCATCGAAAATCAAATCGAGGCGTTGTGAATAAGGGGGGCCCCTTATTCACAACGCTTCGATTTGATTTTCGATTCGGAAAGTCGTATGCCTATATTTTTTTTGACATTATGAAATCGAGCGAGATAGACATACAACTTTCCGAATCGAAAATCGAATCGAAGCGTTGTGAATTGCTATGCAGAAATGTGGTAATTAATTTGTAGATATTTTATAACTATCCTCATCCGTTATATGAACTATTTCAGGTGAAATTTTACTGTTGTATACATATATGTTTTAATGATTCACTTTTTACGATTGCTCTCATTTCACTGTACTTATATACTAATTTCATAAACTTTATTAACATAAAACTACACGGACTAATAATTAACGTTACGGGCTTCATCATTGTAGAAGCATTCTCGGTCATCGACAATGTCAAGGCCTTCCTCATTGAAAAGTATGTTAGATGAACTTAAGATTGGTCTTAATTGACATTCGACCACTGATTCGACATATTTTCAGTCTGGTATCACCTTTCTGGTATATTCCTGTCCTTTCTTATTTAATCTATACTTTCCGGTTCTGTCTTTCACGAAACTTTGGTGTTATCATCGGCCTTAATTATCTCCCATCATAAGTTATTCATTTAAGTAACTCTTAAACTTTCATTAAGCTCTAATGTGGTCCTGCGATCAGCTCGTGTCAATGTCCATGTCTAACAGTCGAATAGTCGAAACTTGTTTTAAAGGGTGCTTGCATAAAGAAATTATGTGCATTGTACAGAAAGTATAATATTTTACCCGTACCGATTATTACAGACAGATTACAGACCTTTCCGGAGCACCCAAAGGTGCGAAGCTTCCCTAAACCCTAGAGATAGTTTCTAGTTTTGAGGAGAAGACAGAAGGTAGTCGTTACCGTCTAACCTCTACCTTGAAGTCTTAAACTTATAAATACGATTCATAATCATAACAACAGCAAGGATGGCATCAATTCTTTTGAAATGGCGCTGGCGAAAAATTAAATGCCATTTTGTGTCATAATGGTTGCATTAGTGAAAATTAATAACGCATCATGTCTGTGTTTAATAGCGTCCCGAACGTCGCGCTTTTCGGCTAGTTGTCTTTTTTGGACAGTCCATGAGACACGTTCCGTAAAAGTTGGAACTAATTTATGATAGTGTTACGTCGTACCCGTACTTACCTACAGTTACGGTAGTAGGTACCTAATAGTAGGTAGGTAGGTAATAGTAGGTAGGTAGGTAAAACGAGTCCCGAATGATGTAGGTACAAATTCGCAAACTACCTACAAAAGAACATCATTGTAATTTCGACCGTACGCCGAGGGCATAAAGTCCCTACTTCTTTCCTCTGTACAAGTTGTGGAATTGAATTGTCTAGAAGATTCTAGGAAGTCGTGGATATTTCTCGAACGTTCGATCGCCATATAAATAGTCGACGTGTTTGCGGGAGCAGTCAGTCTTATTTTGGCGACAGTACGAAGCGAATCGAAGTGAACTAGAAGTGCGATATCTAAGCGAATAGTGATCAGTAGTGTACTTGTGATTGAGTTATAAGTGTTTTGTGATTATTAAAGTTATTTGTTGTTTCTTCGGTAGTAATTAATTTATCCCATACCCAGCTCGTAACAATTTGGTGTCAGAAGTGAGGGATAAGTTATGCCAATTCTACCAAAGCACGACACGGACGGTATCCGTACCAGGAGTCAGCGACAGCAGAACATGGACCAAAGGCGGTTTGGAGATTCTCCGACACAGACACCGGGTGGTGTCCAGCCTACGTCAGTGCCAGTCGCTGGTCCATCCGGAGTTTCTCCAGCATCAGTGGCGCCAGACTTGTCAGCTTTAATGGCGCTGCTGCAGGAGCAGGCTCGCCGTCAAGAGGAGCAGGCTCGCCGTCAAGAGTAGCAGGCTCGCCGTCAAGAGGAGCAGGCTCGCCGTCAAGAAGAGCAGGCTCGCCGTCAAGAGTAGCAGGCTCGCCGTCAAGAGGAGCAGGCTCGCCGTCAAGAGGAGCAGGCTCGCCGTCAAGAGGAGCAGGCTCGCCGTCAAGAGTAGCAGGCTCGCCGTCAAGAGGAGCAGGCTCGCCGTCAAGAGGACCAGGCTCGCCAGTTACAGGAGCAGTTGCAACGAGATAAGGAGGAGCAGGCTCGCCGTCAAGAGGACCAGGCTCGCCAGTTACAGGAGCAGTTGCAACGAGATAAGGAGGAGCAGGCTCGCCGTCAAGAGGACCAGGCTCGCCAATTACAGGAGCAGTTGCAACGAGATAAGGAGGAGCAGGCCTTCCGTCAAGAGGAGCAGGCTCGCCGGTTGGAAGAGCAGTTGCAGCAAGATAAAGAGGAGCAGACCCGCCGCCAGGATGAACAGATGCTCCTCATAAAGGATCTTCATGCAACTTTTGGCAAAGATCTGAAAGTGATGAAGGATCAGGTTCACCAGCACGAGAACCGTATCTCAGAGGCCGAAGTTTAGATCGCTGGGGTGAAAAAGGCTTTGGCAGAACTGAAGACTGGAGACGTGACTGTGGCTTCAGTAGTTGTTGCACCTTCAGCGCGGGGCTTTAAGGTGCCTCCATTCGATGGAACATCTTCGTGGTCGGCTTATAAAATTCAATTTGAGGCCGTTATGAAGGCGAATGGATGGACAAAACCGCAAGCCATGACCGCGCTCACCTTGGGCCTTCGAGACCAGGCCTTAAACATTCTTGAGGCGCTCGGCAAGGATGTAACCTACGAGCAGCTGCTGGAGGCGTTAGAGTCCAGATACGGCGACGCGCACCTGGAGCACGTATTTCGTGCTAAGTTGAAGGATCGTGTTCAACGTAGTGCCGAGAACCTGCAGCAGTGGGCCCTCGAAGTTGAAAAGCTGGTTCGAAAAGCATACCAGTTTGACCCTGCACCTATCGATGGGAATCTGGTACAAGCGTTCGTTGATGGAATACGTGACTTGGAGGTTAGAGCCGCTGTGAGACTTGGGCACCATGAGACGCTGAAAGACGCCTTGGCCCATGCCTTAGAAGTAGAGGCAGTGAGGCAGGACCACCGAACGCACCGCGTCAGGGAGGTTGTAGCAACACCTGTACGCGACCGCCCGCAAGGGTACAGTCCTAGGTGCTACACTTGTGGAGAAAGGGGTCATCTTCGGTCAAGCTGTCCTAAGCTCAGCACTCCGAGAGAAGATCAGCAGGGAAGAGTGGCTGAAGTGACTGCCCAGCCACAAGCAGGGAAACGAGTAAATGCCAGGACTGGGGGGCGAGTGCTGGCTGGTATTGAAAAAGCCCCGAGAATCTTGATCTCGCAAGCACATGACGGGAACAGCCTGAACATCAAAGGCGAAGTCAACGGAACACCTTGCAAACTGACGTTGGATACTGGAGCTTCTCACACGGTCGTCAATTCTCACCTAGCAAGTCGGTTTCTTGGGGACTACTTCGATAACCACGACCGTATACGATTACTAACAGCTACCGGTCAGCACATAATCGTCCGAGGCAAGAAGGAGGTGGAGTTAAAATTGGGTGACAGATTTTATAAGCACAATGTCATCGTGGACGATTGCATCTTGGGCTTAGATTTTATGCGGAAATATCGTTGTGAGATCGTATCGTTGAACAAGGAGTACTGAAATGTGGTTCAGAGGAAGTCTTCATGGAAGGTGCACCATCAGGGAAAGTATACTGCTTGAAGGAGATTGTTCTCCCTCGCAGATCAGAAACGATTGTGCCAATTAGTCTACCACGGAATTCTGGACAAAAAGATCGAAGTGTTCTGATAGAAAGAGTGAACAATGACTTTCCATGGAAGATGGCACGGACTCTGGTCAAGGCCACCAACGTCTCGGCAGTACGCATACTGAATCCAAGTGACAAGGAGCAAGTGATTAAGAAGGGCACCTTGATCGGCACTTGCGAGGAAGTAGCTTGGATGCGTCAGTTGCAAAATCTGCCTACCGGAAATAAAATTCGTAGTCCAAAGTTTGACGTGACAACGCTTTTGGAAAACTGCGATTTAACTAAAGGAGAAATGGACAAGGCTAAGAAGATGTTATTTCAGTACGCCGACACTTTCTCTTCAAATGATGCTGACATAGGGAGAACTGGACTAGTTCAGCACAAGATTAATACAGGCAACGAGTTACCAATCCGTCAGCGACCAAGAAGACTGCCAGTTGCACGTGAAAAAGAGGTGGAAACCATGATTGAGGGAATGGTGAAGGACGGTGTTATAGAGCCTTCATCCAGTCCATGGTGTTCTCCTGTGGTCCTGGTAAAGAAAAAGGACGGCAGCATGCGCTTCTGTGTGGACTACCGACGACTGAACGATGTCACGAAAAAGGATAGCTACCCGCTGCCTAGGATCGATGACACACTGGATACGCTGACTGGTATGAAGTGGTTTACCACACTTGACCTGAAAAGTGGCTACTGGCAAGTAGAAATAGACCCCAAGGACAAAGAGAAGACTGCATTTTCAACAGGAAAAGGGTTGTGGCAGTTTAAAGTTATGCCATTCGGTTTGTGCAATGCTCCTGCGACGTTTGAAAGGCTGATGGAGCAAGTACTCGCCGGATTGATTGGAGACGCATGTCTGGTCTATCTAGACGACATAATCATCGTGGGCGGTACATTTGAAGATCACCTTAAAAACCTCAACCAAGTGCTGTCGAAAATCCAAACAGCAAATCTCAAGTTAAGTCCGAAAAAGTGCTCGTTTTTCAGACAAGAAGTGAACTTTTTGGGACACATAGTTTCGGGGGAAGGTGTTCAAACAGACCCAGAAAAAGTAATCGCCGTCAAGGATTGGCCAGTTCCGAAAGACAAGACACAGGTCAGAGCATTTCTGGGTTTGTGCTCCTACTATAGAAGGTTTGTCAAGAATTTTGCCGACATTGCAAAACCTTTGCACAAACTCACTGAGGAAAAGCGGCAATTCTGTTGGGACGAGAACTGCGACGTCGCATTTCAGGAATTAAAGAAAAATCTGTGCTATACGCCTATTTTGGGATATCCTGACACTGAAAATGACTTCATAGTTGACACAGATGCAAGTAATACTGGAATTGGGGGCGTGCTGTCTCAACGGAAAGGAAACCAAGAGGTTGTGATAGCTTACTTCAGCAAGTCTTTATCCAAACCAGAAAGAAATTACTGCGTTACAAGACGGGAGCTACTCGCCGTAGTAAAGACATTGCAGCACTTCAGTAAATATTTGTTGGGACGTAAATTCCAATTACGAACTGACCACGCTGCATTGAAGTGGCTATTACAGTTCAAGAACCCAGAGGGGCAAGTGGCGAGATGGATTGAACTACTGCAAGAGTTTGACTTCGTAACTGAACATCGCAGTGGGAGAACCCACAGTAACGCAGACGCCTTGTCAAGAAGACCTTGTCCTGAAGACTGTAAGCACTGTGCCAGGCAAGAGACTAAGGAAGTAGTGCCCGTGAGGATGCTTAGAACGGATCTCAGCGAGGAATGGAAAGAAACCCTACAGCAGGCTCAGCAAAATGACTCGGACATCAAACCGATCTTCGAGTGGATCAAAGCTGGTGCTCCTAAAGCTAAGTGGAGTGATGTGGCTGCGATGAGTTCCATCACGAAGAGTTATTGGGCGCAATGGAACAGCTTGGTGATCCAGGATGGAGTCTTGTGCCGTAAATGGGAAAACGCTCGAGGGGACAGCTGTCATCTACAAATGGTTGTCCCTAAAGCTAAGGTGCCGGATGTTTTACGGCTCTACCATGATGGATGTTCAGGGGGACATATGGGGGTAAAAAAGGACTCTACTAAAAATTCGAGAACGATTTTACTGGATCCACTGTCGAGATGATGTGGAGGACTGGTGTCGCAAATGTACCAGTTGTGCGGCCGTGAAAGGACCCCACACACGCAGTAGAGGTGCATTAAAAGTGTACAACGTTGGAGCCCCTTGGGAACGGATAGCACTAGACGTTGCGGGACCATTTCCAGAAAGTGAGAGCGGAAACAAATACTTCCTGGTGGTCATGGATTACTTCACAAAGTGGCCAGAAGTCTTTGCTATTCCTAACCAAGAAGCTACAACTGTCGCAGATAAATTAGTTCAGGAAGTCTTCTGTCGTTTTGGAGTACCCTTAGAAATACACAGCGATCAAGGAAGGAATTTTGAATCGCAAGTATTTCAGGAGACTTGTCGATTAATGGGTACTCACAAAACCAGAACCACCTCTTACCACCCACAATCTGATGGAATGGTGGAACGATTCAACCAAACGTTGGAAAGATATCTGGCAAAAGTCGTGGAAAGCAGACAAAGGGATTGGGACAAGCATATACAGCCATTTCTTCTGTCCTACCGTAGCGCCGTCCACGAAAGTACGACTGTGACGCCAGCCTTCGCGAACTTTGGAAGGGAATTACGGTTGCCTGCTGATTTAATCACTGGAACTCCCCCTGATGCTCCACGTAGTGTAACAGATTATGCGAATGACTTGCGTAACAAGTTGAATGATGTTTATATCAGACAATCCGGTCAACAGATGTCTGAGAAGATGAAGACCCGTTATGACCGGAAGGCAAATAGTAGGGGTTTCGACGAAAGTTCACTGGTGTGGTTGCATAACCCAGTACGGAGCAAGGGGAAGTCTCCGAAATTGCAAGCAAAATGGGATGGACCATACCGAGTCGTGACTAGGATCAACGATGTCACCTACCGAATACAGAAGGGTCCACGAGGTGCGTCTAAGATTGTCCATGTAGACCGATTGGCGCGATACTACGGGGCTAATGATGCTCGGGACGAGCATGTCTAAGGAGGGGGCAGTGTTACGTCGTACCCGTACTTACCTACAGTTACGGTAGTAGGTACCTAATAGTAGGTAGGTAGGTAATAGTAGGTAGGTAAAACGAGTCCCGAATGATGTAGGTACAAATTCGCAAACTACCTACAAAAGAACATCATTGTAATTTCGACCGTACGCCGAGGGCATAAAGTCCCTACTTCTTTCCTCTGTACAAGTTGTGGAATTGTCTAGAAGATTCTAGGAAGTCGTGGATATTTCTCGAACGTTCGATCGCCATATAAATAGTCGACGTGTTTGCGGGAGCAGTCAGTCTTATTTTGGCGACAGTACGAAGCGAATCGAAGTGAACTAGAAGTGCGATATCTAAGCGAATAGTGATCAGTAGTGTACTTGTGATTGAGTTATAAGTGTTTTGTGATTATTAAAGTTATTTGTTGTTTCTTCGGTAGTAATTAATTTATCCCATACCCAGCTCGTAACAATAGCATCAAGTTCGGATCGGACAAACGCCTTCAATTTCCCAATTTGTCTTTCTATTCGACCTTTTTATTCTCCACCATAAGATTATCATTTCTAACAATTTCTGAAGTTATGCAAAGACACCTTGGTTCTGTAAACCTAATGAAATTCCAGACAACCTCAATTTTTTTATATCATACAATAAGTTGTTTATTTTTGTTATTGGTGTAGGTATCGTTAATGTCCTTACAAATTCCATTTATGTCAATCGACGATAAGAAATGTTATTGTCGATATTGTTTACTTTTATATGCTAATCAGATATAAATCATTTTATAATCGTAACCGAACTTTATAGATGGATTAACTTATTTAGCAGCAAATCCGATGGATAAACTGCTTATAAGACATATAACTTATAGTGACCGCAATGTCAAATGTGAATTGAATAACAAATGTGTAACTTATCAATATTCTCCTGCCGTTATCCCATTTTATTTGGTGTCAGCGCAGCATGTCTTCTTCTTTCATTCTTCTTCATCTATTAGTCGTCGTATCTCATGAGTTATCCCGTTTCCAGCCATATAATTTTCCAAACAGTCCATTCATAGTTTCTTTAATAACAAAAATATCCTATTTGAGAACAATTTCACAATGACCACAACTTTATGGTAGGTGGTAAGTCCTGTATTATCTCATCCCCGATCTGGTTGCTAGTTGGAAATACTGGGTAAAGCAATTCAGCCTGTAATGTTTTTGTTTGAACAACTAGGTCAGTGTTTGTGTTCTCATTACTATCGAAGCAATGTTTTCTAAACACAGTATAAACATTCAACTCTTCTTCAGATATTTGCTACGCCTTCATGCAGTAGTGCGTACTTGGTCTGCACCCTATATTTGAAACTAAATAAATGAGAATGTGTTTACTATAGAATAAAAAGTTCCTGATTTTATTTGAGTATTCGTTGCTTCTGCTGTATCTTCTCTCGTCTCGGCACGAACTAGAATAGCTCATGCCTCATGCTGTGGTAAAAATATTCGTCATCAGCGAGGGTGGATGTAGGGTGAATACCCAGATGCACCTGACGTAGTTACACATCTTAATTCTGTTCTTGAATCTTCAATCGAATCTGGTTAAAGGTTTGCAATAATACAGACACTTGTAGGTCATAAATTCCACTTGTGAAATGACATGTCACAGTGACATAAGGCCGATTCAACCCAGATACTCCTAGAGTTCTAGACCCTTGAATCTAGGGCCAACTGAAAACGAAAACCGTGTCTTGAAAATTGTCTTGTCCATTGAAATGCGTTTGACAATGTTACAAGCATTAAACAGAACTGTATCTACTAAATTAATTTCTATAATTATTTACTCATTTCCTACTATGACACATGCACGTGATAAAAATCCTTAAACACCTCCATTAGTGTAACGGTGATACTGTTAACATCATCCAACGATTACTTATCATCAATCACAAGTTATATCAGTAACTATTCGCGAATCATACGATGTTTTATTTTGACTATGTCAAGAGATAAATACTTAAGTGTCAAAGTTCGTTTTGCACCCAAGTTGTGTTGTTTTTTTTTTGCCTTGACGAATTTTTAATAAATGACTGTTTCGCTGTCTGGTTTTTCTTATATGTTTGAACATCTTGTCGTGTATACAATGGATACTGTTTTATTTAACGTCACAGTCGGCCATGACAGGCCTAGCTTCCATTAAAATGTTTTTTCTTTTCAATCTGTTTTAGTAGGTAGTGTTCGATTTGGGACACAACAACTCTCACTTTTAAATTTATCATTGATTGATTTAGAGAGATGAGCTTGAGGTGTCTGTATAGAAACTCGCATGTCGGAGGTTTAAGAAGCTTGCTCTTGTAAAATAAATAAAAGAGTATGTAAATAAGAAAAGAAGAAGATCAAATATGATGGGATTGACTGTATGAAAGATGAGATTATAATGGTCCGTGAGGAAGTGAACACTGTAGAAATAGTAGCCCTAAATAAATTAGGGTTAGTTCAAGAGGATGATGGCATGATTTAGTTTTAATGACACACCATGTCCTCCACCATGAACAAACGCGGAGGGTCAAGCCAAGTCAACAGTTTGGCTCCCATTTCTTTTACGCGCTAACTCAATCACTGATACTACTGTAATAGAACGGTTGCGCGTCCGTGACGTGCGCACGCGGCGTCTTGCTCGGCGTCGGCCTCAGTACTGCGTCGTCCGTGCGCGTGACCACACGTATCGCGTCCGCGAACCCTTTTATGTTCGATCACGATTGTGTTATATAAAAATTCGCATTCTTTCGCCTTTTTTTACAAGTCGCATCAGTGCTCCGAAATTATAAAAAATCTGACCAAAATCTTCTTACATTCCAAAGCGTAACATTATATTTTTTGAGAAAAATATTCGGTAAAGTATCCAAAAGTATTTTTTGCATAGAAAACAACCTATGCAGTTTTTCACAACACTTGAATTCGCGAGCATTCATGCTTGCATGTCGATTTCACTTTCTGTGCCAACGTTGGAGCTGTTATTTGGAATTGTTAAATGACACCCCTTCAGTCAGCCAGTTGGTTTTGTAAACGATATTGTTACCAGGTTACCTGTCCAATGCTTGCTGGAAATGGTTATTTGAGAACTGAATGATAATAGTAACCAGACCGCATGATACTCATGCATTAGTTTCGACCTGATTGCTTCGTTTTACCTCAGTCATAAAGATGCATAGAATTCAAGCGGTTATATCGTCCATACGCTTTGTTTACTGAAGTGTGAAATGGTTACAATTTCTTCTATTATTATCAACGGAGTTGCGCTTCTTTCTCTTTATGGCGAAGCTGAACCCATGGTGTTAATAAAAAGTGTATAATCTTAACGGCTAATTTAGTGATCTCGTTTTATTTAAGAAAGAAGATGGTAGGACTAGAAATGAACTGTCACGTCACCTGTCATCTGAAAACACCTCAGTAATCCGATCCTTAGTTGACGAAATGCTGGTACCAATATCAGTAGGTTAAAGAAAACTGTTCCATTTCCGTGAAAACCTCATGGCACTCTATGTATTCTCTTCATTCCAGTGACCGTTTCCGTAGAATTTTCGCTTTCTTGATCAACAATTATTTATGCATTCATTACATGACCGCAGCGTTGGAGCGCTGTGTGAAATTTTAACGATACTACATACTGATACAGTGCGGCTTGATAAAACATTTCATCAAACTTCTAATGCGGAATAATGATGAAGAAAGAAAGATTGATTGATGAACATGAGGGTGCTATTAAAGAAATTGTAGCATTAATAAATGATGCTAGTATGTCTTCGAAGGATAAATGGCTTACGAACAGACAGAAAAATCAGAACAGGATCAAGTTAAAAGACCTCTTTAGAGTCAACAAAACAGATGCCTGTAAAACGTTATAGTGCCATTCTTTATGCTTGCAATTTTGGTCCTACTGATCTTTAAAGAGAAGAAACTTGACAAACACAGAGCGTATTTATCAGTGTTTCCAAGATTATACCTAATTTGCCCTTGCGATGATTATCCTCATTCAAGTCATGTATGTTTAAGCAAGAATCCTTTGCGTATGTTGATTTGCATTAAACATTGGTACTTGGGACAACAAATTACTCGCCATGTGTTTCTTTCTTTGGATTGTCAGATAACTTATCTTCTTCAACATTTTTTAATCATTACATTAATGTTGATACCATGGTCGACACGAGTACTAACTGGGTTGTGGAGGTCAGATAGTCAGTCGCTTCATGTAAAATACTGGTATTCAGCTGCATCAAACTTGTCTCGACCTTGTTAGATACAGTCAAATATTTTAGGTTGTCATAACTCATAGTAACGATGCCGTTGCGGCTCGCTGATTCTTTTTGGCAATTGAAGTGTTTCGCAAAATGCGAATAAACATTCTCAAATTCTCAGTGTTTTTCCTCATACATTGCAAAAGAGTTTTTATTTCTCAGTTACTAAATGATCTGTTTTGATTTATATCTCTAGAGGAAATCCAATTTGACCCATAAAACATGATTGCATCAAATCGGACGATCTGTACAAATGTTAATTTGCGTACAATGACTGATTCATTCTATTGTGGTAGCAGTAAGTGAACAGCTAATGTAATGTTTTCGTTTACTATTTCAATTGACACCTACGATCGTTAGTAAACAGTCATGTTGCAGTGTGTATCAAACAATATGTAAATTACGAAGTTAGGACCAAATTATGAAGCTGGCAAAAATACTGATTCATTATCCAGGTTTCTATTAAAATTAGTGACTTCCTATAGTATTAACATAAGTAAGTCAAAGCTGATAACCACGAAGAGTGCAAAAGCCAGTAGATGTTAATGGGGAAAGGGACTTGGTATAGAAAGATACCAAGTGACATGCAAGAGTAACGTGTTAGGTTAGGTTAGGTAATACGAGTATAATAGTAGTAGTAGTAACACAGTGAAAAACCTTATCGCTATAGAGTTCATAGATGACTCTAGCGACGTGCGAAAAATAGTTAAGTGTTGATTCTAATGATTCATTTTTTTCATTCAGGATTTCCTTGCCGTTTCTTTTCCATAGGAAACGACCAAATCGAGTCAAGCATCCAGATTATGGCGTTTCCTAAGTGCATATGAAGATTTATATGAAATAAAATATTCTAAATTTTAAATTTTGACTCTTCCATGAAATTTTTGTGACGACTATTGTAGACCAATTTAACGAATCAAATTGGTAGATAATACCCCAATTATCATGCCAGTTTGCATCCAGTATGACCATTGTTCGATGACAAACACATGACAAAGAACTCGTCACGTGTTTCATATTGTAATTCCTCTTCCAGAATCTTCTAGAATTCTATTAATTAATTAAAGACAATGCTCTATAAAGGAGTAGCTTTAATTATTGTCACTTCTTTCATTACTTTACTTCTAAGTTTAGTTAGAAAATGAATTCAATAAATAGTTGACTTTTGAGTACAAAGACGTCCACGAAAAATCGTCAACTTGTATGTAAAATACTTCATTCGGAATGCATGTATCTTTCAAACTGAAGGAGCACAGTAAAAACTGCAGATTCTTGATTGTTGCTCATCATAAAAGTTATTTGTTTAATTATTGACTATTTGACACTTGATTAAACATTATCGCGCATCACACGATGACCATTCGATGGACGTTATCTTTCACGCTTGAATCCACTTGTTTTCTTATGAAGAAATATTTGTGACACCTGATTTTTACTCGCAGCTCGACCTTCCACTTCTCCGACCGGTTTTGTTATGTCAGGTTCAGGACACGCCTCGCGCCTGTGAATTGATGCGCAAGAAAGTAATCGTTCCTTGGCAAAAGTGCTCGCCTCCTGATTACTTTTATATTATCATAATCGATTTTGTCATTAGTATTAGCATTGTTCTAGAATCGTCTTTTTGATAACATCCAATCTTTCATTACAACATGTAATGTTTATCTAGCACTAACGCTGTATTACAGTTTAATTTGTTCGATCCCCACAGCCACTCCATTTGTCCCCCTCTTCATTGTCCTTTAAGTACTCGCTCCCTACCGGTTGCTAGCGTGAAATTTGCCATCCATTTCAATCGTGATCTCCTTCACGCGCTTAGTTTGCCCGTTCACAGTTCATGAGTTTATCACCAAGCAATTAGGTCGTTATTAATTACTGTTTTCATATCGATATCGCTTGGTAAGCTATTGCCGATGATATCTATCACGTTAGTGCAAACGCTCCGGGCGAATCAACGGACATAGGTCAGCCGAGTGCACTTTGTGACATTTCCACAGCGACACTGTCAATACAAATCCGACTTTCGAGGAGGTAACACGTATTACCTCCGTCCGCAAAGAAATTGAAATCGATAATTTGATATCTTTTTAGAACTCGATAAGAAAATTAGTTGCGTAAATCTCCGAGGTTTTTAGTGAAATCTATAAATTGAGAAATATAATTAGTGAAGATTTCGTCCAAGATTGTGGAAGTAAGTGCGTTGTGGAACTGGACGGCTGGTGATGTAGTGTCGGTGCACAACAGCAGCGAGATGGATACGATGATAAGCGTGTGGACGATGGTGGAGCAAGTGCGGGTGGCCAGCGGGGCCGCCGAGCTCGCCATCTTCACGGCTATCCTCTACTGGTTCTTCACGTCCAGGTGTGTACTCTTCATCAATACCTTCTCATATCCTGGAACAACTTCCTGTATAGCCTAAAAAATCTGGATTGTTAATTTTATAGTTACAATTTTAGACATTTTTGTCCCTTAACGTTTACAAGTCCCTTTAACTAGCTGTTTTTAAAAAAAATATCCCAAAGTAGTGTGTAGATGTTTAGTAACGCAAAATTATTTTCAAATCCTTCATTATCTTTCATTTTAAAGCTGAATATGAGCAGTGTTGAGGAGAACCTTAATTTGCGTCAAAAGGTGTCTCGGATTTCAGCTGTAAATAAATACTTTAGCTGTGTGAATGTTTATTAAACTTTACTATTAAAATAATACAGTGGAATCGACCTCACACGGGTTAATGCAGAAGTTTACGCTAAATAAATTTTCGTTTCCTAAATAATAAAGGTTTTCAGAAACCAAGGAGTTGTTGTGAATGGAATTAAAGAACAGAAAGACAAGGTCTTAAAAAAATGCAAAAAACGATTACTCTACCGGTGTTCTTAGTAACAATGGAATTTGGTCAGTTGGTCTCCACACCTGTTAAATTAAGGTAAATTACAGTTGTACAGTAAAGAAGCAACGAAAACCGTATTTAATTACACTTAATTTCAATTTTGCAACTATGCAATCTTTTCATCCTACTTATCCATTTAATTGTAGACTTTGCACAGTAACTAGTTAAACCACTACATAGACAATGTCTTTCTATATACTTAGGTCCAGACTTCTAATAATTGTGATTTAATCGAAAGCTCGTCTGCTCTCTCTTGAAGCCTACCCACGATCTTTGAAAGCGATTGGCGTCTTTACTGCTACACAATTTATTTAATTAAAAACTAGATAATTGCCTATATAAACTGATACAGTCTTGCAGTGGGTACACTAATTGGTTTATCAGAAGGTCAATCGTGGTGTCAAATAGTTATTCCGCGCAAATTCATGACGTTGATAGTGTTCGCGTGAGAGTTCTTGCTTTTCCTGGTTCTAAAGTATTTGTAATTTGTCTGCAAATTCTACCATTGAGGTATTTCTTTGAATAACCTCGTTTAAAGACCGGACAACCTCACTATTGCAGTCTTTCTTCCTTTTTAGTTTTTTCTCGGTGTCATCATCTTGGACCATCTTTGTCTTGACATTTAATCTTTTTGATGCCGACTCCATGTACAATCACGAATCCCAGTTATTGTTAACATAGTGAAATTGAATAATTTTTATGAATTGCCACTTGACATTAGAAACGCAATATAGATAATGAAAACAATATGTAAATTACACATACATATAAATGATAAAAGTCAGAAAACAATCATAATATTAAAACATTTCGTTGGTGTTAATGACCCCAGTTCTGCCTCAAACTTTATTTATAAACATAGTCTGCTTTGTGATATAAAAACCAAGACACGCATGTTTGACAAAACACTGGATAAAGAGAAAAAAAAGGGGTGACGTAGGAACAATGCGTAGTCCACAAGATAATTTGCAAAGTCGATATCATATTACTGTTCATTGTGTAAATTTAAATTGAAAAACAAAGGAACAGCAATCAGTGTATTGATAAAAAATGCATATTAGGCACAGATTATGGAAACGATTATCATGCTTAAAGAAACATTCGTAATAGTGACGATTGTCTAAATAAATCGGATGTTTATGAAAACGTTGCGGAATTTACAATTCCGAGACCGGCTTATGAAATATTCTACATATTTTACTAATACACTTAGGTCTTGGAACACATTTTTTTTATTGTCAAAAAATCCTCTGTTTCCCCTGTTACTTTTATTTTCTCTAGTGGAGACTTCTACATGTCATGGTCTTCCATCCTTGAATCTCCTATAGTCCTATATGACCATGTTTCCTTTTAATGGCTGAATAAATTCCTAGTCTGTCTACACTCCATTCCGAAGCTTATTCAGATAATGTGCGAACACTACACTAATTATGCGTTAAGGTGGATGTTCCAGGGTAGCCCGCGAAATTAAAATTTTCTTACGTTTTTTTGCAATTTGCAGGCCAGTGCTAGGTGATTAAAATATTGCTCGCGACTGTAAGACGTATGTAGTTATTACGTATATTAGTAATTTCGCGGGCTACCCTGAAGCATCCACCTTAACTGCAAGAAAATAATGTACTATTTTATCATATGCTATTGCAGTTCAAGAGTCGTTGGAATGTTCCGTATTATTGATCGTGTTATATATTACGACTATATCTGTTTGTGAACGTCTACCTGTGTATAAAGTTATTACTACTTGAGGGAGGTTATGGTTCATTAACTATAATTTATTATTTCACTGAAATAAATAACAAAGGTTCTTGTAATGTAAATACGGTGGACAAATACATTATTATTTGCAGTGAGTATAGTTCTTACGATAAACTTTCTTGGTTGTGTTTTGTCTCTGCAGTGGGTTGAAATGAAACTACTCGCTGATTCTTTGGGTAGTTTATTAATTAATAATAATTATCTTTATTTATCCAATAAACAAACAGAGTTTGAAATACAGCTTAATATTTGGTTTCAACATCATCATTTCAGCCGAAAGACGTCCACAGCTGGACATAGGGGCATAGGCGACACTTGGGGGAGGCCCAAGTGTCGCCACATTGACCGGTCCCGTGCGACTCTCATCCAACGGATTCCCGCAACCTTCACCATATTTGGTTTAGAAATACATTTATAGTTTATGTTGCAAATTCTGTACAAGAATAATACTCTACCTCTTATGCTCACTACCTTAATTATAAGAGGTAGTTTACGGTCAATAATCAACAAAAACTCATCTCAAGTGGACTGTGTCATTCTACTGTATGGTTATTATTAATTACTTTTACTCATTGACGTATGTTCTACGAACAATTTTTTTGCTATCCTCAGCTCCTCCTTTGCTAGCCTTGAATTGTCTGCCAAACTGTTACAAATGGAACTACGCCGAAAGTTGTAACAGCTTCTTACTTGACAAGAGTAATGATTTAGTTAGTTGCCGGCTCTTCTTCGTTGGAAAAGATAACCTCAAACCGTAAAACTAAATTATGATCTTCGAGATTTAGTTCCCTTCTTTTTTGTGTCGCGACATACTTAAAGTTTGCCCAAAACTGCGTTTCTTCTCCGACGTTGTCGCCGGCAGGGCAGAGGTCACATGCCAATGCACTATGGGATGCGAATAATCCCAACCAAATCTTCCTGTATAATATGGATTATGTGAGAGCTGAACTTGACTTTGGGTACTTCGATGCCATTTTTACTTTTTTCTGCGTTTTCGTTTTTCGAAAC
This sequence comes from Xestia sexstrigata, assembly GCA_941918905.2. Taxonomy (NCBI): domain Eukaryota; kingdom Metazoa; phylum Arthropoda; class Insecta; order Lepidoptera; family Noctuidae; genus Xestia; species Xestia sexstrigata. Next base: position 13,388,346 of record OW799222.2, read on the forward strand.
GCGATTTCCGATCCAGATTATGGTGCACCATCGCCGCAGATTGAACTGTACATGACGATGTTCTATTATTTAAATAGCGCTTTGTATTTCCTTAGCTTTTATAGTTCTTTTTATGTTGTATGCCATTGATATTTTTACGATCAGAAAATGAAAGACTAAATTTTAAATGTGTTTCTGGTTATTTTCCTAATGTATTCCTGTGGTTATAAAAGTCAATTTGGATCTTTGAAACCTGTGAAGATGACGTGAAGGTTCCTGCATAAGAACCATGTTGGTTTATAGGAAAACAGAGCATGTTTTAGAACATGCGTTTCTTCTAGGATGTTCAGATTATCAGTCTTGTTAATATTATGAACTTCAATGTTAACGTACTGTTTTGATAATCTTTTATACAGGATGGATGGATACGTTCAAAGGGTCAGTAAAGGGAACTACCTTAACCGTTGCAGCTACACGAAAATGGTCTTAGGATCGATTAACATCACAAAAATTTCTTTTTTGTTAAAAAAACGGAACAGTTTTTTTTGCTATTTTTGACTTTTTTAGTATTCCAACCTAGGTTAATCCGATAGAACTTTTTGATCACTATTAGAAACAGAATCGATTGACATCAAAAAAATGTTTTGTGTAAAATGGCTATTTTGTTGCTTATTGTAGGAACATTTTTTCTAAAAATGTAGGGATCAAAATTTCACAAAAAATTACGGATAGACTATCCGTAATTTCAATCGATTCTGTTTCTAATAGTGATCAAAAAGTTCTATCAAAAATAGCAAAAAAAACTTCCGTTTTTTTAACAAAAAAGAAATTTTTGTGATGTTAATCGATCCTAAGACCATTTTCGTGTAGCTGCAACGGTTTAAGTAGTTAGTTCCCGACTGTCCCGTTTACCGTATCCACCCTGTATAGATGTCTCATGAATACACTGGCTTAGTTTTGACAATAGCCTTGTGTCAACACACGGTCAAATAAGTCGATGTTTTGGAACAATCGGACTGAAATGTTAAATACGAAGATGCGTCGCCAGTTCGCCACATACCTTTGAACTCACAACATAAACATCATGAATAATCATGAATCACTGTACAATTATTAAAACATGGTTTTTCATGTATTTTAAGATGATTTCCTTACACTGATTGCTGTGGAAAAGTAACTCTATTTACTTTAGTTATTATTATGGAACAGAGCATCTTAAAATAAGAACAATAAAATTATTATTTAAAATTATCTTTCAAATAACGCTTATGTATACAAAATTTCATGACCGCGCTATTAAAGATTGAATTATTTTTTGTTTGATTTATTATTATTATTTGATTGAATTCTTTCGTGAGGAGACAATCCTGGCTGCAGTATTAAGTTTTGTCTGTCATAAAAAAATATTATCACCAGAACCATAGGTGTGTGCAAAATTTCAGCTGGATCGGTTGAGGGGAACTGGTTTGAAATTCAGTTGCAAGATTTGACCAATATATAATAGCAAACTAAGGCAGATGTAAAAATGGCTAGCTGTCACCTCGTTCGCCTGAACAATGATTCAAGATTACAAAAGGAATGAAGAAGTCAACCGTGTTATAGAAATACAAGTTGATGGCACATAACCTTTACGCACATACAGTATACCTCCTGCTAACATCAGCACAAATATTATCATTAAAAAAAACACCAGAAATCACGTGTTCCGATAACTGATTGAAACCTTAACTGATAAATATTCGGAAACGATTAACAAATAAACACGTGTAGTGAAATAATGTATTTTTTTTCTTATATTTGCAGAATGATAAGTTGACTGGTGGTTACGTCATTAGATATAATGGTTATTGACTTTTCAAGTTTAGAAAAGTGGTCTGGTTGACCTAGGCAAACTTGTAAACAATACGCATCTTTCTGGCGCTAAGAAATCAAGAAAAATATACTCTTTTTGGTACTGTCAAATTCTGGAAATGTCTAAAATTAAGCATAGTCATCATCTGCTTAACCTTTTCCGAACTTTATTGGAATCGGCTTCCAGTTTTTAACTGGATGCAGCTGAATACCAGTATTTTATATGGAGCGACTGACTTTCTGACCTCCACAACCCAATTAGTACTGACTTGTAATACGGTGCCCCTTGCTAAGACTGGTTGTCAGACTTTCGGGCCACTGACTATCTGCAACGACTGTCAAATATCCACAAATTACAGCCGGGACCAACGGCTTAACAGGCTTAACCTTGGTGATCGACCCGTGCGGCTATATTAATTAGCCACGAGCTAAAAATTAAGCATACTACCTGCCAAGAAAAGTCCGCAAAATAGAATGGTATCAAATCCGTTAATTTTAAGTACCGTAATAAGGCTCGATCGAAATGCTGTAGGCGTGGGATATCTTGTGTAGTCAAATGACTCAACATTGAAGGCAAAAACAAAATATTACGGTTGTACCGTCGTTGCCTCAAAAGACCATTTTTCTAAGGTTTGAAATCTTCCAACCTGTCCGACAGATCCGTTATGCTAAGCGGCTGAGTTTGTACCGCCACCCTTTCTTTCATCTCCAGCTAAAACACAAGTAAAGTGACGAAATGCGGGTATTTTGGGAGAATGTCTTGTGTAATTTTAATGTTCAAAATGTGATGATTTTCACCCTAATTTTAATAAATGACTTGATCTTAACTACAAAGAGTAAAAGGACCAAATAACTCACTTAATACTCAATATTCAAATTAAATAGTGCTTCACCGTAATGTTGTGGGCGTTGCTTAACGTGTGAAATCAACTTAGAAGCTAAAAACAAAATATTCGATACCGTTGCCTTGAAGGACCATTTTACTTTCTAACCTAACAGACAGATGTGTTGCTGGAGATTTTGTTCTGACCGGGGAGGTCAGGTCCCCCCAACTTTAACACTAGGAAGTGACGAAGTGCAGATGTTTTGGGGAACTGTCTTCAAAACGTCCTTATTCTGTCTAATTTGATTAAATGACTTCCGTTTTTTTTTATTTTGAATTCAAAAACCATAAGAATAAGCACTTAATACTAAAAATGAAAATTAAATAGTGCTTATAGGTTCGCGGCTTTCATTGCCAATCATGGCATCCCAGAATTGTGTGACAAAATATAAAACTGTCGACCCTAATGCTGTGAGCGCTACATAACTTGTCGAATGATTTTCTACGGAAACATAATGTACGTCTGAAAAACTCTGCACCTTTTTGGTAAAAAAGGTGACAGACATAATTACAGTACTAGAAATAGGGACCAACTAGTTCAGCCAGGCTTTAGACTCGCTAAAGTAGGCTCACCTTTCATGGGGTACTGTTTGAGATGCTATAATAAATTTACACAAAGTATTCTTGAACTGAATGAAATTTAAAACATGCATTAAACGCACACTATGTAACCAAGCATATTACAAGTTGAGCGATTATATCGCTGATAAAAATGCTTGGCTCAATGCTGGTCCTGCTTCAGAAGGACAGTGCGCATAAATTGATAGCATTAAATGGTATTGTTGGAGTCGCTGAAGATTGCACAACTATTTTTGCATTGTATAGAATCAATCTCTAGTATTATATAATCGCATAGCCCATATTGTGTAAGTACTATGTACTAGAAAGCTATCATTCACTGGAAACCTACGTCTTTTGACTTGAATGTGCCCTGGCGGTTGAGAGTATGTCATGCTCACTCTAATGTCTCGCTGATGGTGGCGCATGTGTTGGATCATTTAGTTCCCTTCGAACATGACGCATGTTCGTGAACGGGCGCTGTCAGTTGTGTCTGGTCATCTCTTTAGTTGCCATGGCTTATTTGAATGTTTATTTTTGAATTGTATTTTTTGTTTTTGCTATGGACACTTTTAACGTGCACATCTTGCTACATTGTTTTCACATAATATACCATCTCAACATGAATGATGTAACCAAGATTTTGTAACAATATTTTGATTTAAAAGAGTGTCCATGGAGTTTCTTTCCCGTTCTTTTCCATAGAGATCTACGCTAGGGAATGGGCAACTACAGTACTTTCACAGTTTTTATGTCTTGTGACTGGGACTGTAGCTACATTTAATTTTCATCTTTGTTTCGACAATTCAAAAGTGCCTGTAACTGGCCTACTAGAAATAAATGCTTTGATTTTGATTCAACTTAGAAGCATACAAAAACAAATGATTGATACTGTTGACCTGAAAAACCATTTTTCTCATCATCTTCTACTTTTTTGACAGTATTTTTAATATTACTCGTTCAAAACTTTGCCAAATCCACGGCGTTGTCGTGGTCTTTATTGATGAGGTTTGATTGTTTTTAATGTTCCTTCTTCTTTGTCCACAGCCGCGTAGCCGACATGCTGGAGGTGGTTGGCGAACGCGTCGGAGGATGGTGTGGCCGAGATACAAGCAGTTCACTGAGACAAGCTGTGTACGCGCGCAAACGAACGTCCGAACCTTATGCCAAGTTTGAAAGTGAAATCATTGTGAGTTGTTTTCTTACCTTGTCTTTACCACCTCCTTACCTTTACTTTTTTCTATACCTTTCTATTAGGGGGAAAATATATTGACCACCAAAAATAACTTTGTGACGACTAACATCTATCAACTAAAATATCAATTGATCACCAAATTCAGTAAATTGAGCACCAAATTTTAATGAGGTGGTTGATGGCAAACCAGTTTTGCCGACTTGGGGCTCCCCGACACGGATAGATTAGGTTAGAAGTGGTTATTTTTTTATACTTAAACCATTCAGAAGTAGGAGCGGATCTCCCTCGACTCGGATGCAAGAGCACAACAGTTCAATTTCTGGTGGTCATTAACTAAAAAATCAATTTTTGGTTCTAATTACACGATAAAATGGGGATAAATTTTGGTGATCATTTACTAATTTTGGCAATCAAAATTGTTTTTTTTTTTGCTGTTTCATTTTGCTGGATCTGGTGGTTCGTAAATTGTATGCCTTTCTATTATCATCATCATCGTAACAATATATGGCCGTTATTGCCGAATGTGCACTTCTACAGTCCTTTCACTGTTATAATTATTACCTCTAGACAGCTGCAATTCAGCAGCAATTTAGACAGATAGTGACAACATAACATCAATATGTTTGCTGCGAAAATAAAGATTACTGTGATTTTGACCATGATGCAGAGTCAGAGATATTTAGGATTATTAAGAAGGTCGTATGGTCTGCCAAGAGAATGCTTAAAGTATCAGAGAATATTTATCGGCTTTGGCCTTGTTGTTGCGGGATGGAAATGCGTGAGCAATCAAGAATCTCCATATTAAGATCTCATGTTAAATTGGTGAACCCTGTCGCTGCGACACAAATTGATCGTCAATCAAAAGTCTGCACCTGATTGAGGTTCTCATAAAAGTTATCAACATTCAAAACTACGTAAAAGATTTTAAAGATATTTGACTAACTGCTTCCATTGAAGCAACTGTACACGCCGTTAGGGTATTAGTATTCATTCCATAATTTCCGCTTTCCCTTGTTGTAATGATATACTAAAAACTCGTTGTTTATCAAAACTCGGTTTATGATTAAACCGAGTAAAAAATATCTGAAAAAATATTGCATTTTTTCTCTAAGGTATTATTAGTTGTATCATGTGTCCACGTAGACCACGTATCTAAAAATGCATATTTAATTTTTATTTAGTGTTTTCTCAGTTTGTGCGGGGATCGAACCCGCGACACGTAGCGCAACAGCCAATCGCTCAGCCACTGCGCCGACTTTATCGTCACCGTCATTTACACCTAGTACTTTACTGTCCCCCAAACCAATCCTTAGCTTATTTGTCTCATGACTTGCATCAACTAAGTGGCAAATCCCTTCAACGACTTCGGTTTTATTATCAACATTTGCAGGTCCTACGTAATGCAATTTCTAAATCTTCTCACAACTTATATCTCGATCAACAAAAAACTTGCAATGCCGTTTTGTTGCATCTTCAGTCCCGTTTTCTGCCACTAGTGTGGCAATGTGGTCATCAGTAAACTCAAATGACTTAGTCATTGAGTGTTCATATCTTTTACGTTAACCGCTAGTTACCAATGAAATCACATCGTTATATTCATCACTATTGTTAAACCGACGCCGCCTAGCGTCACGAAACGTTTTACCACTAAGAATTTGGGATTCTAAAAATTATATTTTAACTCATACTTATATTTTCAACCTACATTCCGACACGTGTGAATATTAGAGTTTTTTTTGGCATCTTTATCTGAGTCGGAAAACATTTCATTTGCGACGTTCTCGTGTTCAGTTTCTTTAGAAATAGAAGTGATTTCTTCAAACAGAATCATAGTATGTTAATTTGCTTCGTAGTTAGTCATACTGGTTATAAGATATTTACTAGTCTTGTTTTTCCCACTGATTCTTCGAAAATTTTCATGTGTACGTCTATGTTTCATATTGGTAATAATAGCTTTAAATAAAAACTGAAAAGAAAAAAAACAAGTTCAGGAGACAGGGTATATTGACTGGTCTGCAACAGTCCCATATTGAATGTAATGATTTTAGTCTAGATTATTTAATGGGTCCCCACTTTTGTAGTCAATATGCCCTGTCTCCTGAACTTACTTTTTTCTTTTCAGTTTTTTATTTAAAGTTAAGTATTAGTTTATTTACGCAGTCGGTTTTTTTTTAATTTTTCAATTATTTTACACTTTTTAGTTAAGTACTTAGATGTACCATTTTAAAATCCTCATGATGAGCCCTTTATCGAGCCTTTCAGGCTGCAGACCATGCCAAGCATTTGAATTTGGCGCCAAAAATCTGCCATTTTTTATTTTTTTTATTTTGATAAACCCATTGTCACTCTCAAGGTAAATACGAATCTAACTACACCTTTTTTTTTCGGATGGGAAACCATCACGACTCCTCCCACTCTGGGCGGAGCAGGAGGGAGTGTCAGACTTTTACTGACTAAAACTCATCCATGTTCCTTATCGCCCTTTGTGTTCCTTGGCCACGGTATCTCTTTCGAACCCGCAGCCCCAAATCTAACGACACCTTTCAAGCTAAAATCCATCGAGCCGTTCAGGCCACAGAGCGTGCCAAACAATTATACATACATTACATACATACTCTCAAAAAAAAAAATCTCCTTCGGGCGCAGTTGGGTAAAAATATAAACAAAAAGCAGTGAGAGCAACGGTGGCCCAGTGGTGGCAGCCCCGACTTACGAACAGTAAGTCGTGGGTTCGAACCCAGACAGGCGCATTACTTTGTGTAATTGATTTCATCACCACTGCTCTTAAAACGGTGGAGGAAAACATCGTGAGGAAACCGCATATCCTAGAACCAAAAAAACGAAGACATGTGACATCTACCAATCCGCACTGGGCCTGCGTGGTGGATTATAGCCCATTTCCTCTCATAGACAGGAGGCCTGTGTCCCAGCAGTGGGAACATCAATATTATCAGCCTATTGATATTCCCACTGCTGGGACACAGGCCTATCTATGAGATGATGATGATGATAAACAGAAATGAGTCACATTCCGTAATGATGTTTATTTATGTTGGGTAAATGAGAACAAATGTTAATTGATACGTTCCATTACTGTGACGAAATAAGGTCGCCAATGGCTACTTTAGTCCTTTTTAATAAAATTTGATTGGATACTTGTGTTATAATTTAAATCTACTCTGTCTGGTATCAGTCAATGGAATATTTTCATCCTCTTAATTATTCTGCTTCAATGGAGCTACCCTGATAGATACCTTCTGTTGGATTTATTATACAGGAAAATTGCTTTTAGAGATACAGTAAACAATAATATTTCCACGTTAGCGCTTGTATTGTCATATTCAAATTCAAAATATTTTAATTCACATAAACTGTCATGGGAATTTATGAAACGACAAAAGCTTGGTGCACGATTCCCATTGGTCATTTCCTTATTTTAAATGCCTCATAAGGCCTTCCTCCACTCTTTCTATATTTAGCTATCACACACTTCCTCCAGTTTAGACAGAGTCAGAACATCATCATCATCTCAATCATCGTCTCAATTCATTTGAGGTCGACGCAGCATGTCTTTTCTTCCATACTTCTCTATTGCTCGTCATCTCATCAGAACAATAATTTCAACAGTGCCGCAGATCTTCGCTGTTCAGAATAAAAGAAGGTCCAATAGTGCCAACTCCTGAACCACACACAAGACCGCCAGCGGGACTGGCATGTGGAAGATGTGCACCTGTTTCCAGGGTAAGTTTCATTAATGACTTTGTTGTAGAGTACGACTACTAGGTGTTGTTAAAAGAAAATATTGTAACAAGACTCTTTTCAACTCACCAAAATGTGGTTAGTCAATCACAGGAAACAAATATATTTAAAATTATATTTACTATTGACAAAATCGTAATTTATTTGCAATTATTAACTTAGTAACTTTACAAACTAGGCAATTATGACATGTTGCTTCAAAACACCACTGAATAAGACACCGAAAAAAAGACATGTCTTCGGATAGTTATAACCTCTCCTGAACGATTATGAGTTTTCACATCTCAATTCACTGTAATTCTTTTTAATAACGTTCGGATGCTGTGCGAAATACATATTTAAATTAATCTAGTCGTTATAAGTTGGTAAATAAGTACCTACTTACGTACCGTTCTTTAAATATTAGTAGTATACTTATGTATCTACATTGTTGCCCATTTATTTACCTTTTATCGCAAGCCTTGACCTGAATGTTTCAAATCGCAACTATTTATTTTGTAATACTAAAAAATCTAGATCCTACTTGCCTGCAGTTTTAATGAATTCTACAATCAATTCAAATTAGAGGTATGCAAATGTTTATTAATGACTTTGTTACTCGTGTGTTTGATTGTTATAAACCGTTGGCGCATTTCAAGTTTAAATTAAAATAATGTTACTTTTACTTTATGATAAAACTAGCTGATGCCCGAGGCTTCGCCCGCTTGACAAATTATATACTAAAACCTTCCTCTTGTATCACTTTATCTATTAAAAAAACCCGCATCAAAATCCGTTGCGTAGTTTTAAAGATCTAAGCATACATAGGGACAGACAGACGCGGCGGGGGACTTTGTTTTATAATATGTAGTGATGATAATGATAGTGATTACACGCAAACTACGTACTGAAATGAGACTGAAAAATAGTATTTTTATAATGTTAACATTATCACAATAGCACGCATATTGTTATTATCACACAATCTATCACAACAACAATTTAATTAAGGTTATTTGAGCAAACGGTAATTGCATGTCTTAGTAGTAACTATTTGCAACAGAACAATAATTTCAAAAAGATAAAACTGAACGTGGTCCTTCTGGCCGGTTCAAATTACAATACAAAGTCGACTTGTCCTTCGAGCCGGATCTCTTTCTAGGAATTGATTACCTTTTGTTTTTCTGAATAGGGCACGGATAGTTTATTCAGATTGAAGTATAGGGCTTCACTAATTGATTGTCGTACCTTGTTTCGCAAATCATCGTTATTATTTTAAAAGTCATTATTAAAAACCCCTGACTCATAATGGCTTTACATTTTAAAAATAAAAGAAACCTGTATAATGCAATAAAATTTATACAACTTCCATGTAGGCTGATTAATAAAATACGCAGTACGAAGGTTCGTTATCAACGCGCAAAGAGCAATGTCTTCCGCACTTCGTGTTTTTTTCAATCGCCCATGTGTGAAGCACGAACTGCGCAATATTAGTAGGTTGAGTTGATACTGGTATCTTTTGTGCTACTAACACATTTATTTAAATGAAAGAACCAGATTTGGGGGTAAATAAAAACTTTTTACGAAAATAAGCATGGAAGCTTAAAGAGGCCAGATGGCCTCTTCAAGGTTACATTTATATTTTTTAAAGCCCTAATAACGCTTAATGAAAACATACATCCAGATAAAAAAACACTATATCCTAATATATTGCGGTTTGGGATTGACACATGCAATACACATTAAAAGCCTGAGAACCAGCTATACAACCAATCATAGGCTGTCTGATCTGAAAATCTAAAACTGGCCTCATAATACCGGAAAGGGTGATACTATCAATGAAAACAGTACAATGTAATCATATGCAGATTTCCGAGTAAGGCCCCATTGACACATATCACACATTATGAAGGACTTTTCCTTTGAGTAATTTTAAGACCTTAGTCCATGCTGGTCAGTATCTATCAGTATTGATGGCCATATCATATCGTTGGTGATACATAAATACGGAGATCCTCGCGATGGATGTAGACAGAAACCACAGAACGCCACCTTCCAAGATCCTTACATACTTCTTTGGATTCATCCGCGTTTGTTTTTGAAGGACATCATCGATAAGGCTGGTGTATATCCTTCAAGGTCACTTGCACTCACATCGGCATTGTTCGCATACACATAATAACATGCAGGTTAGGACAATACACAATATACATTCCAGTACGGCAAAACAAAATCTTTAGGTAATAATATTGATGATCTTATTATGCATATATGCAATCTAGTGGTTGAATATGCCTGATATTTTGCTTAAGACTGCTGGCTTTCAATTTCAAGAAGATATCACGCCACAGGATCACCTGATATTTTGCAAGGGCGGCTTGCTTTTTTAATTATCTGCATCTATTATCTATTATGTTGATGGATGGAGTGGGAGAAGGCCAAAGAAAAGATTATGGATTGTGTGAGGAATGATATGAAAGAAAAAGGGTCAAATGGTGATGTGATGAGCCGACCCCAAATAGAATGGGACAAGGATGACGTAAATACTGAGTGATGGACGTATATTCAAATAAATCGACTATCGATCCATATGAAGTCCTAGCACGTCCTCAAGTGACACTGTATATCACAGAATTTGACGAATCTCACATACAAATTGCGCGACATATTTCTTGTCACCGTACCCTGACTTGTGTAGTATCCTTTGATTGGTATTCTCTGAAACTGTAACTGTGAACTTTATTCTCGTTGCTATAAGGTTAAGGCGACTACAGCAGCTAAATTAGCAACTCTATTTGTGGTGGTTCAAACTTCGTTTGAAATACTGTTAAAATAAAGTTCTAATCAGCTTGCACTACAAATTGGTTGGTACGTCAGTCACTGAGGGCCGAATAGTGCGAAATGAGTGGTTTTTTGCGATTTTCAAAAAATCTATTAAATGGACTAAAAAAAAAAACACGTAAGACCTGCTTTAAAGTTAGTTCAATTAGTATGCAAAGTTTCATGATCTAATTTGAAGTACTTTTTGAATACCAGCGGTTTATTGTTTGATTTGGAGCTAACTTTGGAATTTTTTTCTATCGAGAAAAGTTTATGGAATCGTGTTTTCGTCGCACATAGTACATTATAGTATATTAATCCTCAACTTTACCATATATTTATTTCAAAATGAATGCTGCAGTATTTTCGGCGTAACGGAGGATCATGCTGAGCCATTTGAGGTAGTATAGGCCCTTAAAGTCAGAGGTATAAAAACTGAAATGAAATACATGGTGTAAACACACCTTTCACGAAGTCATCAACCTAGCATTCTGTACATCAATCTAGGTAACTCTAAGCAAAACTTTTTTCTTGGGTGAAAAATCACTTTTTACGGTAGGATTCAATGTAACGGAATCAAAATATTGTGCTGACGGATGCATTGAATAGTACAAGGTTCGAGTAAGAATCTTACATTAGAAACAAGTATTATTTAAAAAATAAAATTGTGAAAAAGTTTGAGCTGAGGTATGGCCTAGAAAAAAAAAATTATCGCAATGACGGGGATAACAAGTGTCTTTTGGCTTCGTTATTGATGATTATCAAGATGCCAATTGTCGAGTAATTACTCCGAGGTTAATAAAGGGAACTCTATCGTCCCTGTGTTCGGCCGGAACAGATACTCGCTGTGAATCTATTTTAGTTAAAGGTTATCAGACTTCTTGACCTAGAATTTGTTGTATGTGTGACGTTTGACGCTGAATTTAAATGGCAATCGCGATTCATTAAGTACCCAATTACTTGGCGAACTTTATCGGTACAACAGAGCTTTTTAAGTGTGAAATAGTTGTTTGTTTTATTTTGATTGCGTCTTTGGTTTAGCGATCTCTAGGGCCACTGCTGAGCAAGAGGTGGGGAATTCGATTCCCAGATTGAGCAAAGGGATTTTGTATTTTTCCGTCAGGAATTTGTCAGTAGCGGCCTGGAGTTTGAATTTGTTCCTGGTTGATGCCAATAGTCGTGGCTCATATTACGTCGACCTATAACTAGCGAAATATGTATATTTTTTCTTTATGAGTATACCTCTGCCTAATGTAATGTATGTGCATAAATTTTGGTTTTGGTGGAAGAGAAAGTCGTGGGCAAAAAAATACTACAAGGTTACGTCATCATACAGAAGGACCCAGCAATTGATGACGAGCTAACTGCTATGTATTTCGATTACTGTTCAGTGCCATATACGGATACCCTGATGATATCACGGGTGTCCTTTTGGGCCTTAAAGTCCTATTACATTTTTTACGCAAATTCATGATTTTTGACGCAGTCATTCTTAGCAGCAGTAAGATATTTTAATTATTTGCTTAAGAATAACGATAGTGCCATTCTCTTTCTTGTAAGTTGGAGTTACTCATTTTCATTTTTCTTTTCGTGTAATTTACTATAAATATTTTACGAACTCAGTTTGCAAGAAAAACCGTCGGTGATGGAACATTGACGCTCAAATTCACATTGTTACATTCAATTCTTATAAAAGCTGAAATTACTAAAAGATAAGTTGAATGTTTTACTTGTTTATTGGACTGGACATAGGCTTCCCCCAAGTGTCGCCACATTGACCGGTCCCGTGCGACTCGCATTCAACGGATTCCCGCAACCTTCAACAGGTCATCGGTCCACCTAGTGGGAGGTCTTCCAACGCATCGTCTTCCGGTTCGCGGTCGCCACTCCAGAACTTTTCGGCCCTATCGGCCATCCGTTCTGCGAGCAATGTGCCCTGCCCACTGCCACTTAAGTTTGCCAATTCTTCGGGCTACGTCGGTAACCCTGGTTCTCTTGCGGATGTCTTCATTTCTGATTCGATCACGCAAAGAAACTCCGAGCATAGCCCTCTTCATTGCCCTTTGGGTGACTTTAAGCCTTCTGATTACATAATTAATTAGACAGTAATAATCTCATATTCATCATAATGTCATAATTTGACATAATCTGTTCTCCTATGAAACAGTTGTATGCAACCGTTCGTTCGACGGAAATGTCAGGTCTTTCAATTCTTAACATTTAATTATTATCCTAGCAAGAAGACCACAGTGAATTTATGTAAATGATGCATTTCTAGAACAATCAGCTTTATTTTTTTTATTTTATTATTTCCCACAGTTACTGTGGTATCTTTTTGTAATAAATTTAAATCTTGTACCTCGACATGTCTGGTCCTAAATTAACGACATCGTATGACTATCTGTATGTTAATTACGGAAACTAGTTGAAATAAATAGCTTTATGCTATAATTAAAGAACAGAACAATAGGAACAAAACACACTTGCATATACATTCAGTCAAAAAAGTATCGGGAATGGATGATTTGTTTATGGTTCCAAATTCAAATTTTTGTTTTTTTTGTAGTTGTTAGATTGGCACAACTGTTTTCCATTTTGGCGCGGAGTTTGAGTTGCATCTGTTATTTATATTAAATACAGTGCTGGTTTTAGTAATATCATATATAGTGTGTATTGCGAATTTCATAATGGACAAAAATATCGAACAAAGAGTTTGTCTTAAATTTTGCATCGCCAATGGAATTTCGTGTTCGGAGTCACTGAAAATGTTACAGAAGGCTTACGGTGAATCGACTTTATCAAAAACTCGTGCTTATGAGTGGTTCAAAGCGTTCAAAAGCGGTCGAGATGTGATGGAAGATTTGCCTCGCTCTGGTAGGCCGTCAACGTCTGCAACTGAAGTTAACATCGCAAAAGTGAAGAAAATAGTGACTGAAAATCCCCATTCAACTCTGAGAGAGATAGCCGCCGAACTTTCTGTATCTCACGAGTCGATCCGTACCTTTTTAACTAATCATTTGGGTATGAAACATGTTGCTGCTCGGCTAGTCCCAAAAGATCTGAATTTTCTCCAAAAACTCAATCGCATGAAAGTCGCTGAGGACATGCTAGAACGAGTCAGTTCGGACCCAACATTCATGAAACGCATTGTTACTGGTGACGAGACGTGGGTTTACGAGTTTGACATGCAAACTAGTCAACAAGCTTCGGAGTGGCGCCTTCCAACTGAACCGAAACCGAAAAAACCACGCCAAAGTCGATCAAAAGTCAAAGTCATGTTGACTGTTTTCTTTGACTATCGCGGTGTTGTGCACTCTGAATTCTTACCGGAAGGTCTAACGGTAAATAAAGAATATTATTTGAGCGTTATGCGGCGTTTAAGAGAGCAAATTCGACGAAAAAGGCCAGATTTGTGGAAAGAAAATTCTTGGATTTTGCACCACGACAATGCGCCTTCGCACAAGGCTATCATTGTGAACGAATTTTTGACCAAACACTCAACAAATACCATCCAGCAACCACCATATTCACCAGATATGGCTCCTGCTGACTTTTTTCTTTTTCCTAAACTCAAATTACCACTTCGTGGCACCCGTTTTCAATCGATAGAAGACGTAAAGGAGAATTCGCGGCGAGAACTGAACTCAATTCCGGAAGCAGCGTTTAAAAAATGTTTTGATGAATGGATTATTCGTTGGCGCAAGTGTATCGTTTCTAAAGGAGCATACTTTGAAGGTGATAAAATAAATTTGGATGAATAACAGACATTTTGTGTATTATTGATCTTTTCCCGGTACTTTCTTGACAGAGTAGTACGTCAATGTCTTTTTACAAAAAAAAAACAAATTGTAGTTTTTGTTTTAAGTTTTAATTGAAATTTTCTTGTCAGACTTTTCTATACACTGTGTCTACATTTCTTATCCAACTTTCCTCTCGCAGGTCTGCTGAAAGAAAATTCTTAAGAAATAAGCACTACCTTTGTGCTCTTCTATGTAAATATATTGTCCTGTAAAGTATTTTGTGTGTACATAAATAAATAATAAATAATACTACAAAAAATAATTTCTGTCCTATTTATAACTTTAAGTGTTCGTACACACGGCAACACATCAAGCAATACTTTACAGTATCAAAAAATGGCCTCGCTATGTAAAGATTTCCAATACAATGAGAGATCCGCATAAACTGGTTTTGTATAACCTAATGTCGCTGTGCGTACTATAAAATAATATAAACGAATTATAAAAATTACTAGGTGTCTTGCTGATGTGGTAATAAAGACTTGCATACTGCTACTTCAAAAAGCTTTTAAAAACCAATGACGTCAGTGTAATAAGTTGCCGGATCCTTCCAGGTTGATATTCAATGAATCGTTTAATGGACTGGCCACTTCTCTTAATATTTAATCTGAGAGGTGATACCGACTGCTGGAGAAGATTGGCCCTAGGAAAATTCCACCCAATCTCAGACATGCCCATTTTTAGGGTTCCGTACCTCAAAAGGTAAAAAAGGAACCTTTATAAGATCACTCTCTTGTCCGTCTGTCTGTCCGTGTGTCACCACCGATTTTCTCAGGAACGGGTGGACCTAGCAAGTTGAAATTTATACCAGATACTGAGGTCTATAGTCCTATTAGGTGTATAAAAATCATCACGATAAAAAGGTCTTGAGTCAACACGATAAAAAGATATGTGCAAATTTAGATTTTCGCGAAAACTTGTAACTACCAATTTTTCCTTTACTTGTGCTGTAAGACCTTGCTTTTAACCAAAATTGACTATTCTAGGTCAACCGGAAGTACCCTATAGGTTTTGGGTCGAAAACCTATAAGTATGGTAGTTCACGTTGACCTAGAATCACAAAATTTGGCAAAAAGCAAGGTCTTAAAGTACATGTAAAAAGTATGAAAACCGTAAATATGTAGTTTAATAACAAAATACCTACAAGTTTGTACGTACCCTCGGTACGCGAGTCCAACTCGCACTTGGCCGGTTTTGTTATACATAAAATGATCTATGACCGTGAAATATACAACTTTTAAGATCGCCATTTCAGAATCTTTCCCTTCCTACAAGTATAGGTTGCATATAATCTTCTGTCACTTACGGGACATCAATTATTGTGAGCTCCCGATATTTTGACGCGATCTCGGTATGACATGATTCCATGATTGGCGCTTGCAACAGCGTCGTCAAGTGACTATAAACCGGGAAAGCTTCAAACAGTGCTAATTTGCATAAATATCTGTTCTTACACTACTGCGTTAAACCTTCCTGATTTTAGATTTACCTACTTTTTTTAACTTTTTTTTTTCTTTTTTTTTGACGACCCGAATAGCGCAGCGGTACTGAGGCTGCCTTACGTTCTTAGGGTCCTGGGTTCGAATCCCGGTAGAAGCAAATGTTTGTGTGATGAGCATGGACATTTGTTTCCGAGTCATGGATGTTTATATGTATAATAAGTATGTATTTACAAACAAAAAGTATCTATGTAGTATATCAACTATCTGGTGTCCACGACACAAGCCTCGTTGCTTAGTGTGGCACTAGATGGCGCTGTGTGTAATGTCCAGCGATATTTATTTATTTATTTCTTACTTTTTGGTCAGCCCTCCTATCATTGTCTCGATTTGACCGGTATCGTCAAGTCTCGTACCGTTTGTTTACATCGCACATATCCTAATATTCTCTAGGGAGGTTTCTTATATCAATGTTTTGATATCAGAGGCTATTGTTTCATGACGCTTTGTGAAGTAGTCTGTGGCCGTTAATGAAAACGGATGTATCATATTTATCTATCGAACTTTGTACAACCGATAGCAACGCTTTGTTCCCAATATTGGCGCATGTTTTGTTATTGTATTTGGTTCTTTGAGATAAGTTTTTGATTGGGAGATTTTGAAATGTATGTCTGGTAAAAAGTTATTTTAGATTTTGCATAATGTATACCATTTCTTCTGGAAATCGTACTTCCATGGAAAAGAATGACGATAGAGTAAATTGCAGTGATCCATAATTTCGTTTTCTTTTTGTTGGTGATACGTAATTTTCTGGAATTGAAAACTTCACAATATGCATTGTGGGTATTAAATCTTGGATTTGTTGTGCTAGTTTATCTTAGATCTGAAGATTAATTAAGTATTCAAATTTTTTATATATAAATTTAACAGAGACAGTCTTCCAAATCGCCCGCTTTTCGCCACTTTTATTAGCATACAAAAATCTGAAAAAGTAAGTATGTTCCGTTACCAATGTTTGCCGAATGCAAATGAATGTTATTTGGCTGTATTATTATAAGCTCAAGTTAAATATCATTAAGAAATATACTTAATTAAAAAAAAAACCAATTAAAATCTACGTTTTAACACCAAAGTTTGCCGCAATCTTCCTTAGTAGCCCGTCTCCGATTCGCCAAATGACTAGTTTGTAGCTAAGGTCAGTGACTCGAGTTTATGGCCATAAAGGTACTATCAGCTAGTTTTTCTATACATACGTGACATAATTACATAGGAATGGCTGTTTGATCTAATTACTTTGGCCATTTTAATTTAAAAAAAAAAACATTATATGTGATTGTAAAATTAAAGGCTAGACCACTTGACAGGGCGTTATGAAAAAAGAACAGGACGGTTCTTGTTATCTTTTTTGCTGAAAAATAATTTTACGTTCTTATTTCACTATAGAGGATCGTATAAGGTCAAATAAACAGGTGACGGATATGAGTGCCCTAAGAATGTCCCTGAAGATATAATGTACTTTATACTACACCTGCTTGGAAAGTACCTTGATACTTTATCAAATTTACGGTAGAAAGTACGTCATTGCATATCGAACAAATATGCGGGGAGAAAACGCATCTGAGCGGGAGAGAAAAGTGTATGAAAATGCATTTCTTACGTGGTTTTTCTTTTTTAATTTTGGGTAAGACTATGCGCCGGTAACCTAAATATCAAAAGCCGAAAAGTTTTTACAGTGAGTTTTTATCTCCAAGTTCGCAAAATGACACTGGCCACTAGCTGTGTGTTGGATGGTGTCGGGCTGGCAGTGCGACCCTGCGGCGGCAGGATAAACAATTTGAAAAAAGAACATGTGCAATTCCTCCTACATTGTCGCAAACATCTCAAACAAACATTAATGGAAAAAGTGTTACATTAAGCTTCACTAACTGCAACAATTTCAATATAAATTTCAATTAGTAAAGATTTAGTTTTTTATTTTCCTCGTAGGTGTAGTATAAAGCACTATGTATCACTCGAGAGAAAGTGCGATTCCCGATCTCGGGTGTTTTAAACGACACCCTCGACGGTAATCGGTCACTTTCTCCTCTCGGTGAACAATGTACTATACTTCTATAGTGCAACCTTTTTTTTTTAAACTAGATAATTAGCTTCAAGATAATTACTAGGAAAGCAGGAGGTCCGTATTCTAGAAAAGTGCTCAATCATTAATCGATTTAATAAGATAAGTATATGAAATTAAAAAATCATGTGATGACTTGAGCTTCGTTCTGAAATGCCCTAATCTTAATTCCTGCTGATATCAGTTATGATATTAAAATTAATACCTTCCTACCAACATTTCTCCAGGTGATACGAGTAACCTCAAGATAAACAAATGACTTTCGATACAAAGATGGAAATAACATGAACAGTCCGAACATTATTAAAGTATACATTTAGCAACTTTTGAAATATTCTCCAATTGAATAAAACACCATGTAATATCGGGCGGGGTTATTCAGCCGACGGGCTAATACGTCGTCTCCGTTATTTTAAAGCGAAACGCGCGAAATATGTGAAGTCCACTGTGTTGCAAAAACTATCCCCATTAGTTTATATACATGAGGATCCTAATCCTAATGGAAACCAAGCTAGATGCTACCGCCTGTCTTTTGTAGATCTTTGACAATAATTACAAATAGTCGGTGGCCCGAAAATCTGACAACCAGTCTTACCAAGGGGTATCGTGTTATTAAGCCGTCCCCAACATAGTTTGGAAAAGGCTAGGCAGATGTATATTGATTGCTCGTGACTGTAAGGTACCTTCTTTCTATATACCTACCAAATATCGAGTTTAACTCAATAGGATGTAACAATTATGTTATCCAAAGGATTAATGATTTTTAATCTAGATAATTAGCCTAGGTGGTGGTATTAGTAAAATAGATCGTTCATCGAATGCGGTGAAATGATTAGATTGTGAGTAGGTACTTTGGAACACGAGTTTTGGTACAGAAGTTTTTCTTTATCTTCAGGATTTCTTGCTGGTGATTGATGTTGGTAGCAAGTGTACTTAATTCATGTATTGCATAATGTTAATTATAATATCTGATAACCAGAACGTGCGGTTTGGTATTAGGTACGATGAGGCTATTTACTTACCTATGTAAGTACATAAATTCACGACTTTTCCCATGGGGGTCATCCTTAATACAAGGTGTGAATAGACTCGGTGGGACTTTGTAATAAAAGTAGTGGACTGTATAAAAATATGTGTAATACCACAATTAACATCAATAATCAACTTATGAAGACCGTACAAAGAAATGCCCGGAGTGGCCGACGTCTGTGAGCTCAGTGAGTGGAAGGGCGCGCAGCGGCGCTCGCGTAGCCGGGTTCGGTACGCCGCGCCTTACGCCCTCCCCGCGGTTGTCCACGCATATGTGAGGCGCCGACAAGGTGTAACATAATAAACGCAAGACCTCTCGTGTGGTGGATATAGGGGGCGAGGAAGACGGATGGATGGATTGTGTGAAGAATGATATGAAAGGAAAGGGAGTAAAATGATAGCGTGACGGTTGACAGTGGAGAATGGAAGAAACAGACTGAAAAAAACGCCGACCCCAAGTAACATGGTACTGGGACAGAAATATTGTGATGATACATGTTGATCAGGTGAACGCGTCAAAGCCTTTAGTAAGTCCTATTGTTTTGCCTATTTCAAGAAGACGTGGAACAAAAGATGTTCGATTTACAAATGCGTATGCTCGTTTGCTTCTTTCGCCTTATAATTCATTCAACTGTACATTCGACGAGGCTGATATTTGAGAAATTTGTCTTCTAAGATTCTGCATACCATGTAGTATCTTCGCCTAGTTCTTTGTTGA
The DNA here is from genome assembly GCA_941918905.2 of Xestia sexstrigata. NCBI lineage: Eukaryota > Metazoa > Arthropoda > Insecta > Lepidoptera > Noctuidae > Xestia > Xestia sexstrigata. Next base: position 13,408,475 of record OW799222.2, read on the forward strand.
AACGTCGAACGACTACCATTGTAACAACGGGTATAATATTTATCTTATCGTACATTTTGTTATTGTAAACGGTCATTGACATCGTGAAAATGTCCTTTGCTGTTCTACTTTGTCTCGTGTTCTTATTCTTTTGGACATTTCCAAATAAATAAATTAATGTACGTATTTTTCAAAGTCATTTATTAATTCTAATGATGTTCTAAATACGTGGTAACTGTTTTAGCGTGTGTCCCTTCCACTCTGTATTTATACAGGGTTTAAACAACCTCATCACGAAGCCGTCAACCAAGCATTCTGTACTGTACATCAAATTAGAGTAACTTTACACAAAAATTATTGCTGGAAAACGAACGAAAACTTTTTTTTTGGGGTGAAAAATCATGTTTTGTCGTAGAACTCAATGTAACGCACTCAAAACACTGTGCTGATGGATGGATTGAATAGTACGGGGGTCGTGGAGGTGTTTAAAGTAAAAAAATTATATCAAAAACTTGTATTAAAAAAAAAAAAACTTGACAAAAAGTTGGAACTTTGACCCCCAATATCTCTGTAACTAGAAGGTTCCCAGGTATGGTGTAAAACAAAAAATGATCGCAATGACGGGGAGAACAAGAGCCTTTCAGCTTCGTTAAGAGGTTTTATACACCCTTTATATCGCAATAGGCGAGACCGGACAAAAAAAATCTAATTAGTCCATCAGTTAGATTATTAAAAAATATTTGACCCGTGTTTTTTTTTTTTGTTACGTAAACCAAAATTGACGAAGATCTGACGCTTTTAAAATTCTTAATACGTCACGCCTTGGTATAATTTTTAGCTAGTTCTGACGTCACGAGCCCCCACTCCCGAGTTTTGATTCACACACCAATCACTCAACATTAAAGAAGTAATCTGTTTACACGGTTTTTTTTCGTCATCGTCACCATAACACAACATAATTATCAAACTTTACGTCCAATATAAACAGACCTCTCCTTGTTTAGAAACCTTACAATGCTTGGTCAGGTTATACTAAAAATATAGCTTGATGAAGACGCGTGTTTACGTGATTACCCATCCGAGAACAAAAAAAATAAAGGTATAAGATGTTGTACATAAATTAATGAGATCGGCTACAGTCTACCGACTGCCGCTGGCTGTCTATTATATAATATTACCGTGCTATTATGCTATACTTAGCGTTTTTATTAGTTTTAAAAAAATCTAATTGAGATATCATTTAAAATGCAAATAAGCGCTAAATCTAACGTTTAACAAGATTAAAACGAAAGATAAAAAGGCGCATAAATAATGAGAAGAAGTTTCATTTCCATGGCAAGTTGTAAAACAAACAGTTCAAGGACATCCACCTGAAAGCTACGTGGTGGATGACGTCCCAACCATCTATCTTTCTACTATCTATGCTTCTCACAGATTGGAGGCCTGTGTCCCAGCAGCGGGAACGTTATAGGCCGATTATGTAACCTACCTCGTTACTGCCTCGAGGATCTAGTGGTCACAATCGCGATTACTGAGCATGAGGTGCTGGGTTCGATTCCTAGGTCGGGCAAATTGTTATTGGGTTTTTCCATTAGGAATTTCTCAGTGCCTAGCAGGCACGGAGACTGGAATCCAGACTCCGTGCCTGCTACAATGGCAATAGGCTCGCCCCCTATCACATTGGAGGCGAAAGTGGGTTTACAATTAGGAACACCTCTGCCTAAATCGGTAAATTACTGACGTGATGTTATGTTATGGAAGCTACACATTCTTTGGCATAGATCTCCCCCATACGTTTCTATTGATATTTTCTGCTATTTATTTAAATCTAAATTACTACCTGATATTATTGTAGGTGCGTGAAGAATCTATTACTTAGTTTTTAGGTCTCTGATTCCGAGGTCCTTATCCTTATTCGCATAACTTCACAATGTAAACGCAGATAAAAAAAGGTCCAGAAGCTTCAAGATTACAATAGATTCGAACATTATGAGTGTTCCTCCACTCGGCGGCATCTTTCAGTCGAAGTGAAAAATTTGATCCAGAAACCTTGGCTTTGGCATTGTTCATTTCTCATCGAATGATCGATAAATTAAATAAGAAGCAGAACGTTATTTCCTGTGTAATTTAGACAGTAGTGATAAAGTTGTATGTTGTGTAATGAAGTTAAGACACTTAAACCGAGAACCAAAATACAACTAATGTTTACTTATTTCATTTATTAATTTTTTCTTGTTTATCTCTGCAAAACCTTATTTACATCCATAAGCCGAATTCATCCACTGCTAGGTGGTAGACCCCTTTTTGCTTATGTCAATCTTCCCGTCCTACCTCATCCAGGATTTACCCTTGATGGCTAAAATGTCACTTCACTCACTTCCACATTATTGTACAAAGTGGTCCCTCCATACCATTATCTCTGTATTGCTCTTCGTAATTTACAAATGTAATACCGACCTTACGGTACTCCCCGCGGCCGTGCGTGTCGTGAATGCTAGAGAGGCGACCCGCTTCGTCTTCGCACCAAAGACAAGGCGTCAAGGTACACGGGACACCTCTACTATTTGTTGATAATTTTCTAGTCAAGTTATTGGCACATAAGGATCTATGATGTAAAGAAAATTCATTCAACCCTGATGAATTCCTTCCCTTAACAACGAAATGAACTGGTCCTTTTATACATAATGTCGTGGTGTTCATAGTACCTCCAGTATTTTGTGGTCTCTTCAAATAACTGGGGCCCGTAGATGACCACGTTAATAGGCGAGACGACAAAAAAAAACTAATTAGTCCGTCAGTCCGTGTTTTTTCTTTTGTTACGTAAACCAAAATTGACGAAGATATGACGCTTTTAAAATTCGCAATACGTCACGCCTAGGTATAATTTTTACCTAGTTCTGCCATGACGTCACGAGCCCCTACTCCCGAGTTTTGATGCGTTTTATCTTTGTCAATATTCATACGTGTCCATTAATTTCCAATACTCTAACTGACGGACTAAATAGATTTGCATTTTTTTGATACTGTCGTCATGCCTATTGCGGCATCAGTGGTGTTTTATAATGTCCAGCAACCACACTCCCACCAAACGCACCCGCATTCCCACTGAGTGTCACAAGGATCTTCAAACACCCCATTTTGCTGTTTTTTTTTGTGACCCAAGTAGGTATTAACAGACATACGATTTTCAATCTAAAGCGCAGTTCTAGCTGATTGGTATCGTCCAAAAATACTTAACGTAATATTTAAAATGGTGTTTTAATTGCAGCTAACTGGCTGTCAAATATGATTATCTCTTGACCTCGTTTTCGTTTATCATTTGTAATTAAATCATTATTATATACCTTTTGATGCTAGGCCATACCACATCCTACTTTTTACCCCACATTTACGCCTCTTTTTTTTCGGATGGGAAATCATCAAATGACTTCTCCCGCTCTGGGCGGAGCAGGAGGGAGTGTCAGACTTTTACTGACTAAAACCCATCCATGTTCCTTCATCGCCGTTTTTGTTCCGGGGCCACGGTATCTCTTTCGAACAGTACCGCAACCCCGGGCCCACATTTACGCCTAAATACAAGTTCTGATGATTCTTATTTTCAAACATCTATTCTTGCAATAAAACACAAATCACGAAATTGTTGTTACATTTTATTGTCAACTATTTTTGTTCATATTAAAGAAGATTACCTGGAAGGATATGGGGGAGGCATAGGCCCAGCAATGGGACATACAAGGCTATTGGAAAAAAAGATACGACTGAAACACGTCTTTCAGTACAATTTGTTTTTCATGTATCATGTCATCCTAATAATATTATTATAAATGCGAAAGCAAAAACTACTGAACGGATTTGGATGAATTTTTGCACACGGATATTTTATAACCTGGATGGGACATAGAGACGTAGGATACTTTTTATCCCGGAAGTAAGATCCCATGGGACAATTATCAAACTTCTCGCGGACGAAGCCGCTGGCAGATGCTAGTGTTTTATGTCTTGGTGTAAACACGCGGGATATTAATGATCTACTTAATAAAATAATAACATTTATTTATTTACTCAAAACAAGGCACAAGTAATTACTTAGTATTTCTAACATTATATTTTTTACTGTACCTACTCGTACTAACAAAATTATGGATCTTTGTGTCTGAATTAAATGAATAAATTAAAATGAAATTAGTAGTACACGTTAAAAATACAGCTTACAAAAAGTACTATATCTATATACAAACGTGTGGGTGAGCACTGCTCTCCTAGCTAGGTTACGAAAACCAGTGTTAAGGAGAAGCAGTCCAGTCCCCTAAGGTTTAATGATGTAAAGGTTACATAGTGCTTCCGATGTTACTGATGCAATTTCGGAGTATTGAGTTTGACAAGTTTAAGATATTATGCAAGTTTTATTAAACGCCAATATGGAATAATTTTAAGGTAAAAAGTGTGTGTGTTTGCTTGTCCATGTTCACCACTTATGTTAAGATTCTTTCAGTTTCGTCATAAGTATGACTTGTTTTGGACTTCTGGAAACTTCTTCTACACACATCAAAAGTATCTAGGGATCAACATATATTTTTGCAATAACTTTTCTCCTGATTGATATTAATTAAAATTTTCTTTAAGGATTCATCAAATAAAGTGTTTTCGTTTGTCACAGTAACGATAAACCAAGTCACCTTTGCATTAATAAAGAAATTTGCCATTTTCCTAATAAAGGGATTTTTGACATTTGAACCACTAACATTAAAGTTCGAAAAAAAGACTGAAATAACAGTTTTCTTTAAAATTTTATTGGGTAACTTAAACAATTAATAATCCGTGTTTCTACCGCGAACACTAACAACACAAGAACATCGGTTTGGCATACTCAAAATGAGTTCATCCAAATCACGCTGTAGAATGGCCGCCCATGTTCGTTGCAACAACAAAAAAAGGTCTTCTTGCGACTGGATACCCTCCATATTCGGCAGAGCTCTTCTCTGTAGCATATCCCATGCATGCTCAATCGGGTTCAAGTCTGGCGACTGAGCAGGCCAGGGCAGGACATTGATGTTAGCTGCGGCGAGAGTCTGTCTTACAACTCTTGCGGTGTGCGGTCGTGCATTATCATGCATTAACTGAAATAAGGGACCGATTTGCACTTGTAGAGGAACGATGACGTCTGATACAATCGTCTCAGCATAAATTTGAGCGTTGAGGTTGCCTCTGATCCAAATCAACTCAGTTCTTCCGCCGATCCAAATACCCGCCCATACCATGATGGTTCCACCACTATAAGGATGGACTTCCTGGCAGGATTTTAATCGCTGTTGGCGTCCAGGGGTTCTCCAGTGTCGTATACGTCTTGTATCCGGTCTCATACCAAAACGAGACTCATCAGAAAAGCACACGAAACGCCATTGTTCTTCTGCCCAATTTCTGTGTTCAAGAGCCCATTGATATCGAATCCTACGATTGTGCATTGCTATAGGTGGTACCCGTAGCGGTCTTCGGGAATGAAGGTTCACTTCATGCAAGCGGTTTCTGACTGTTTGGTCGCTAATTAAGTTCCCTGAAGAGTGATGAAGCCTCACGGCTAACATCATGGCGGTTATTGTTGGAGCTCTTCGAGTTAAGATTTGAATGTATCGGTCTTGTCTCCGTGTGGTGCAGCGATACCGTCCTCCATGGCGCTCAGCCACGGTACCAGTGCTTCGGTAACGTGTCCAAAGTCGACTGATAACACTCTGACTTGTATTCAGAGCTAAAGCTACAGTACGTTGCCGGGAACCAGCTTCTATCATTCCCACGGCTCTGAGCATTTCTTCCCTGCTTAAATGACGTCGCCGCTCCATAATAACGTTGGTTTTAATCAGTAGTAGGGAAACAGTAGCACTAATAATGTCTTCAATGCGTTGTATGTTTTTATAGGGAAAATATTGACAGCTTATTTTCATCTTTTACTCGAATTTGATTGAGAGTTCCTGATTCAAATTATGAAATGCACCAAAAAGGATCCATATAAATTTATAAAATCATAAATTTATTACAAAGCCACATCTCAATCTCAAGAAATCCGCATAAAAATGCTTGATCCCTAGACATTTTTGATGTGTGTAGATTGTAAATATCGCAACCGCATACAATATAATATCTAGATCAAGTACACTTATCACAATGTTATGTCATCTAATATTACAACGTTGTTCTTAATAACTAGCTTTTGTTTCAAAACTTAACGCTATTATGAACCATGCAATTTTATTGAGAAAGATAACCAATGCGTTAGATGAAGAAAGTGGTTTATTCGGATTCTTGTTTAGTTGAAAGGTCTTTTCTCATTTTTTCAAACTTTATCGCTAAAGCATTAGGTTCAAGGTTGATTGGGAAAATGTGACACTTTCGGGGAGCTTATACGAGTAGTGTTGGCGTTTTGGCAGCAGACCTAGGCTTCGATGGGACCATATTAAGAAGAAAACATTTCCATAAGTAACAATATTGCCGCCTTTTGTGTTGGTTACCTTCGGTATTGTAGCCTTAATAGGTGCAATGCTTTCTCTTCTCTCTAATGAGAGCTAGTTGTTCGTCGTTCGTTTCTTCGTGTTCCGTTTATTCTTCTCTAGTTTGTTCGGGCCTTCACTTGGTTCGTAGGGGATGGCGGGGTCGAGTAAAAGCAATTAATAAAGATAAGATTTTTATCCTGTAGTTTAGTAATTGCTTGAAGTTAGAACTGTCATAAGTTAGAATTCTTAGCTTTCCATTTTTTTACGGTTCTTATTATAGTTCTCTATTGCATACAAATGTTTGCATAACTAATTACTTAAGCTCAAGTTATAACTTTAACTTGACTATAGATACGGGTGTTAGTCTTAAATCTTTGTGATATGGGTATAATCAATCCTTTCAATTCTAGTTCTTCCACCATTCACTATTAAACCTTAGTCATAAAATGTTTCTCTGTTTTACGTTCTGACAGCTAATTTCATGCTAGCTGTTGCCCGCGACCTTCCTCTGCGTGAAATACACAAAAACAACAATAAACATATATATATAATAATAATTATAAACATATTGTTTTTCCCGTTTTTGCAACATTTTTCATTGATACTCCGCTCCTATTGGTCGTAGCGTGATGTTATAATAGCCTATAGCCTTCCTTGATAAATAAGCTATCCCACACTAAAATAATTTTTCAATTCGAACTATTAATTCCTGAGATAAGCGCGTTCAACCAAACAAACTCTTCAACTTTATAATATTAGGTTGGATTAGTATGGATTTACCAGTAAACTCTCACACAAACATCTTTCCGACTCAACAGGTTTCCACAAACGCACAAGAAGATGCTTATTTATGTATATTTATTAGCAAGATCTATTGAGCATCGATGAATAATTCGACTACCGTTATAAACAGACACGCCCACTTTGCCGGCCATTTCGTACATTGACCTCAGACGAGCACATGCTACGAAGAACGAAGGGATATTTGCACATTTTATTTGTTTATGAGTACAAAGACTTGGTGGCTTTAGTATTTACGCCTTATGAATGCGTAATAAACTTCTTTGTAGTTCTACAATCTAGTTTCGACAAATTCGACTTCCTTTCTACAATGTATCGAGGACATTTCCACATAAATACATGCATAATTTATCATTACATAACCCAATAAAAATCATACGGAAAACTACGCCCTTGACACTCGGGATATCAAAATGATTGAACGGATCAAATGACAACACATGCGTGTCAAAATCAGTCAAGTAGTTTATGAGCTATGAGGGGACGTCCGGAAACACATATATACACATACATGTAGAAAATAACTCCTCTTTTACGACCTTCGAACATTCGAGTTAACTACCTACCGAAATTATGTGGAACTGGCAAACGTGTAATTTGTACTCATCGTGACTAATACTCGTATGCTCTGTCTCAAGACAATTATACTTACGTCTACGCACAAAAAAAATAATTATACGCACAAAAATGACCATTACTTAAAAACTTGCGCGGTATTTTATATCACCTGCTTGTTCTTATACCCGTATGAGGATATTTTGGGAGCTTCTTGCTGTCCTTAACCCGTCAAGCGATTGACTACAATCCGCCATCTTCACGTAAGCTCAATTACAAAATACATATCGTTTCGAGATTTGTTATGAGACCTCAGACCAAATAAAAAAAGTTATATATCTCACTAACCGTAGACTGTGTGTTAGGGTTGGTGACCATGTTAGTAGAGAGGAAATTACGACCTTCGGTGTACCGCAGGGAAGTGTGCTTGGCCCGACCCTTTTCCAGGTCTATATCAACGAGCTTTGCTGCATACCTCTCAAAAACTCCAAAATATTCACCTATGCTGATGATACTGCAGTAATTGTTCATGGAACCGAATGGGAGCATCTTAGAACCACTGCCGAAACGTCACTTAGATCTGTAATGGGTTGGGTGCTACTAAATCTACTCACTCTGAACTTAGACAAAACCTACTTCATCCCATTCGGGCTAAACCCTGGTACTAAACCTCCCATAGACTTTGCCATAAACGCCCACACATGTAATGGCCATACCTCTTGCTCATGCTTTGCTCTTCGTAAGGTTAACCATCTGAAGTATTTGGGTGTGGTTATTGATAGCGGTCTCAACTGGTACGCGCACTTGGATACTATTACTACAAGAGTTAGAAGAATGATTTATGTATTCAAGCTACTTAGGTCCTCAGCTGATTTCAACACGATTAGAATGGTGTATACTGCTATCTGTCAGTCCGTCATCACCTATTGCATCACAGTGTGGGGAGGCGCAGCTCGGACAAAGTTTCTCAAGTTGGAACGAGCACAAAGAGCTGTCCTAAAGGTGATGTCAAAGAAGAACTTTAGGTATCCCACCACACAATTATACAAAAATGCAAATGTACTTACTGTTAGGCAACTGTTTGTGCTTCGATCCGTACTGAGAAAACACACCAAAGTCCCCCTACCAGACCCAACACGCCGCAAGAAAAAACCTCTTATTCTTACGGTTACGCATAAGACCGCTTTCGCTAGACGCCAGCATTATGTTCTAAGCTCACACCTATACACAATAATACATAAAAAAATAAACATAATTCACTTGGATACTTATAGGGTTAAAGCTAAAATTGAGGAGTGGATAAAAGATCAAGACTACGAGGCAACTGAAAGTCTACTTGCCTGGTTCTCCTAAACCAATGCTACCTATCACATCACAAAGAAGGAAGTTGCCCCCACTAATTCCACTCACTCAACACACCTCACACACCCTCACAGCACACCAAACCCCATCAAACTACGCCACATCACATCACATCACATCACACCTCACCACACCACACACCCCTCTTCCTTACACATACATACACACACAACACCTGCACATGACATGACTCCCCATACAAATACACTTCACACATACTATTCACACATATTATTGCTTACTTATATAAAAATACTAAATATATTTCTATAGATATGTCTTTTACCTTTCAGTCATATAAATACTGTTTGTTTTACGAGATTATGCTAGTACGCTCATAAATTGCTCGTCCACTATTTATGCGAAGACACTGCCTCCTAAGATACAGGATCTTCCTAGTTTAGGAGTCAGGGCTCAAATTTTGTATTGACTGTACTGTTACTCATCTCTCGCACACAACTTCTGTTTGCTAATTTTTCTGTACCCTAGTGACTGTTGTGTACTTTAATATGTGTCAAACTTGTATTATCCTAATAAAGACTTATTATTATTAGTTAAGACGGCACTCTGCGAACAGAGAAACAAAGAAAGAAAAAGAAAAAAATATTTATTTGACGTCAGATAATAAAGCACACACAATAATATAAAAAAGAGATACAAAATAAGGAGTCATCCCACATCATCTGCCTAGCCTTTTCCCAAATTTTATTGGGGTCGGCTTCCAGTCTAACCGGATGCAGCTGAATACCAGTATTTTAGATGGAGCGACTGCCTATCTGACCTCCACAACCCAGTTAGTACTGGGTAATACGATACCCCTTAGTAAGACTGGTTGTCAGACTTTTTGGGTCACTGACTACCTGTAACGACTGTCAAAGATCTGCAAATGACAGCCGGGACCAACGTCTTAACGTGCTTTCCGAGGCACGGAGGAAACTCGGTATGTAATGGGTGGTCACCCATCCACAGACCAACCTAGGCAAGCACGGCTTAACCTAAAGATCGACCCGAGCGGCTGTTATTATTTAGCCACGAGCTCCTCAATACAAAATAAGGAGTAAAACATAATATGTGCTGTGTGCCTCATGGCTCGCGGCTGCGCCAAAAAGGTCCATTTTAGCATTCATGCGAGACAGGTGATGCTGTCTGACGCTGGTACGGAAGTGACGGAAAAACAGTTAAAGAGAAAAGAGAAGAGAGAGAAGTGAGGCCACCCGGCCGGTTTCGTAAACATGTGTGCATTTATTGAGACGTAGTTTCATTGTAGTTTGTTGTAAATGTGTACGTGTGGGCGCGTATGCACAGAGCGAGACGTAGTTTTATTGTTCGCAGCGCTATGTCTTGGTTTTTTATTTGGTCTGAGTATGAGACATGAAGATGTGATTTTGAAATCACACGCCATGCCGTCACCCACCGCAAAGACGGTCTTGATGTCTTTGACTTTCTTTACCAGTCAACCAATGGTGGTGAAGAGATAAGTATATAATAATATATAAGTATATAATAATAAAAAATGTAAGTAAATATAAACAGGTACACAGTACCCTATATTGGCAAGGTTAATATGAATGTCGTCGAGAATCCATTCGAAACTTCTGACAATCAGGTAAATGCCTCCGTTGAGTCTAATTAGGTACTGTGAACTTGAGCCTGTTGTGTGAGAAATAATTTTTCAATATTACGTCTACGGTTGTGTTAATATAAACGGATTTAAAAACTGCGTAAAAAAAACTCAAAACATTCCCACGAAAAGACCATGATTGTCTCTTCAGTTAATAATATGTTATTATTTTAAAATGACAGTCTACAGCGCCTATACAGCCCAATGTAATCGCTAGAGTTATTGGAACAAGGGCGAGTCGGACTCGCGCACGAAAGTTTCCGTACCATTCATTATCTATACAACATTAGACAAAAAGGCAAAAAAGTCACGTTTGTTTTCTGGGAGCCCCCCTTAAATATTCATTTTCGGCAACCGAAATACATCATCTGTGAAAATTTCAACTGTCTAGCTATCACGGTTCATAAGATACAGCCTGGTGACAGACATACGGAGAGTGGAGTCTTAGTAATAGGGTTTTTACCCTTTGGGTACGGAACCCTAAAAAGGACCATCAATGTTTAAAATAATGAAGCAAAGTACTGCTTTCAGCGGTGGCATTGGTATTGGTTGCCTACAAATTATAATGTTTCCCACAATTTCACGGAAATCATAAAAAAAATATACAATAACAACACTATTTACTTGTTTGCTGGTGTACGCAATTCCACGATCAAAGCGCATATTTTGCATACTGTATATGACCATTTACTTACACAAATAATTCTGCAATATTGATATACTTATATAGGATGTAAAACACCTCATCACGAAGCCGTCAACCAAGCAAACATTCTGTACAACAAACTAAGTAACTTTACGCAAAAATTATTGCTGGGAAACAACTATTTTTTATTTTGGGGTGAAAAATCATATTTTGTGGTAGAACTCAATGTAACGCACTCAAAACATTGTGCTGATTAATGGATTGAATAGTACGGGGGTCGTGGAGGTGTTTATAGTAAAAATCTTACATTAAAAAATTGTATTTAAAAAAACAAACTTGTCAAAAAGTTGGAAGGTTGACCCCAATACCTCCGTAACTTGGTTACCAGGTATGTTGTAGAACAAAAAAATGATAGCAATGACGGGCAGAACAAGTGCCTTTCGGCTTCGTTAGGAGGTGTTTTACACTCTTTATTTTGTCGAAAAAAAAAGAACGAAGTTGTCATCATCATTCTCCTGCCGTGATCCCAATTTATTTAATTGGGGTCGGCGCAACCCGCGCGACATGTCTTTTTCCATACTTTTTTATTACTCGTCTTCTCATCAGACACCTCCTTTCTTGTCATATCACAAAACTCACAAAGGATGTGTTTCCGTGTAAAACAAAGATAAAAATTAAACAATTTATGTTTCCTTTACAAACTGTTTTGTTACATTACATTTGTTTACGTTGTTCTTTTAGTCCTTGGCACGTAGGTTTGTACGATAAATGATTGCATCAAAAAAGGTTTTGTTTTAAAACAAGTTTTTCTTTTTTTATTGTTCTTCATCTCAATGAATCTCTGGTTCCCAGTGCCTCTGAAAAAGCAAGTTTTGTATAAACAGGGGTAATCTTTATCGTGTGGTTAGTGCCTCACTTGGTGTTTATGCCGCACATGGGCCGCTGTCTTGGCTTTACATGCCGTCGAGTAATACCTCTCAGGCATGCTGGTTTCCTCACGATGTTTTCCTTCACCGAAGCAAGTGAAAATTATGTTATAGAATACGCCTAACATGAATCCGAATAATCGGAAGTATTGGGTTCGAACTAGAGACCTATGATTTTGCAGTCCGACGGTCACAGCACTAGGATATTACTGCTGCTAGTGGAATAATGATATCGTCTAACAGAAGACGCCTAAGCCTTTAGAAGCATCTCTCTCTCGAATTAAATTACTGATAGACACTAGAGAAAGAATCTGATCTTATTCTACGAGACCATGCAGAAGCTAAATAATATATTTACTTTATGTCACAATAGGCTAGGTTCCACCATCAATAAATTTCAAATCTATTTAGTCCATCAGTTAGAATATTGGAAAATAATGGACACGTAATTTTTTTTTTTTTGTAAATCAATGATTATTGACATGATAAAACGCATCAAAACTCGAGAGTCGTCACAACGCACTAAAAATTATAGCACGGCGTGACGTATTGAGAATTTTAAAAGCGTCGTATCTTCGTCAATTTTGGTTTACGTAACAGAAGAAAAAATACGTGTCAAATATTTTTTGATAATCTACCTGACGGACCTCTAATTCGTGTTTTCAGGACTCAAGCCTATTATCTGTTGTCAACTAGTTTACTAGGTAACACCTGAAATTAGTACTTAATTAACTAATCGTGGAGGATATGCTCAAGGGTACGCAAACTGTCGGGTCCAAAGACCGATACATCGTTATCAAGCTGACGATAAGAACTTATGTAAATGACAGTCTTATTAACTGCAAATGATATTAATTAATTGCCCAAAGTCCGGTGATAATCTAGATAATATTTAACCCATGTAAAGCTGCAATATTTTTCGTAGATCTTTGATAGTACTTGTGGGACAACCAGTCTTACCAAGGAGCGTCCCCGAAAGGAGACAATAGGGAATATGCATGTAATTTTTTCTTCACTTATATCCAAAAATAATATTAAACTCCTGCAATTTTCTATGACAGTTCAAACGTCCGTAGCTGTCGCGGCCATGATGTGACGTCATTTGCCACAATCTGCCTTGTTTATATCAAAATTTTTGCCCTAAATAGAATAGTTTTACTAATTGTGTGTGCTCTAGTCAAGTAAAAATAGCAAAAACAATATTAAAATAAAATCTTAGTGAAACTTTATGCACTTTTCAAATAAAAGTGTTTTTTTGACACATAGACTTTGATGTCACTACCGGCGTTATGACTGCGTTCCGTTTCACCAAAAACATGCTACATAATACAGTAAATTGTAAAATAAGTGATGTACGAGTATTAGCAACTTAAACAAACAATGATTTTATAGGCCAATACAAGGCATTTTTAATAAATAAAAAGAGTTTTGCATTCCTGATTCCCTATATTCCCTATTAATTCTGCGATTAAAATTGCCGGGTGGTCCCTGGTCAGCTAGCACTCTGTAACGCAGAGTCTAGCTGACCAATCCTGCGCGACTGCTGAGCATCAGATCCTGGGTTCGATTCCCGGGTTGAGCAGTTTTATTGGGTTGTTTCATTAGGAATTTCTCAGTAGCAGCCACGGAGTCTGGATTTGTGCCCGGTTGATGTCAATAGGCTGGTTCCTATTACATAGGATTTAAAACATAACTAGCGAAATGTCGGTGCGCTATTCGGTACACCGACATTTAAGCGTGATGTTGTTATTTATAATTAGGTTATAATTTTATTACACCATTCAAAGATCATAAACAAAGACTGATTGCTCATGAAACAGCGTATGTTATGTAAAAGGTGCAAAAAAAGCAATACATAAGTGTAACGATTACATAATGCACCAGTTGTTTAGTGTACAGTAGCAAAATAATGCAGTAATACGCATTGTTGTTTTATTTTTATTTTCAACGCAAAAATGGTCCGTAAAGAGTAAAAATGTAGAAACAGTCGTAGGAATGTGGTCAGATCAGGTCAGATTCAGAAGATTGCTGGTAAGACCCCAGGGTTAAGACAAAGAGACATTCCACAGGTCACCTCCTACATTTGACTGATTCTAAATTACCCTAGGCTGATAAAATATAAATCACTAGCTTCTGCCAGCGGCTTCGCCCGCGTGAAGGTTGATAATTGACCTATGTGGTAATCTAAATTATAAACTATTTGTGTGCAAAATTTAATCCAAATCCGTTCAGTAGTTTTTACGTTAAAGAGTAACAAACATCCATACATCCATACTCACAAACTTTCGCATATATATTAAGCAGGATTTATTTTATAATTATTAGGATGTTAATAGTAGGACTGATGGTACTCGTAGTCGTAATATTATTAGTAAGGTCGGTTTCACCTTACGGTGCTGCCTTCACCGCTGTACAAATGGTTAGAAGCCTTCCATTTTGTGGTGCGTCAGATAAAAGTCAACATTCGTTGATAGTCGGGTGTATGTACGAGTATCTACCATAGTATTGATGGTGGATGGTGGTGGAGTCTCCTAACACAGGCTTATTTGCTTAAGACGAGACTCCAATCACTAGTTGTTAAGGTTTTAGTTTTCGTTTTTCATTTGATTTTCTATGATGAAAATGTGTGAAGGATGATATTGAAAGAAAGGCGGTGTCTGATGCAATGACCAGTAATAGAAGTATGGAAGAAGAAGACATGCTGCGTAGACCCCATATTATTTAATTGGAATAAAGGCAAGAGAATGTTGATTTGATTTTCTATGATGGTAAACTCAAATCTTTTAGATTTACAAAAGCTATCGAAAAGCTTAAATCCTATTGAATGTCTTGTGCACTGGTTGAGACTCACAGTTTAAGGAAACATGAAACAAAAGGTAGGACGAAGGTTGAAGGATCCCATTGATGATGATAAAAGTCTTGGAAATGTGACGTAATGACGTTTAATTAGAATCCGTAGGTGTCTCTTCTAATGTTTACTTAAGACTAGAAAATAATCATGATAATCAGAATAATATTATTAATTACGACCAAGATATCACAGCGATGACCTATGGAGTTATTTTCCCGCCTCCGTTAAGCCTAATTCACGTTTCTGAATGACGTCGTTAAGATAAGGGGACACATGTCATGTCCCTATAAATATCAGAATATCAGTAGCCATCGCACTGAGCTGCGGATTATTTTGATTACGATTATTAAAATCGTGGATTAAAGGATTCGGGTTGCTTATTGACGCAAATGTGAGCTTACCGACACTAAAAAGCGGAATAATGTAGAATAGGCTAGTTTCCACCATCAATAAATTGCAAATCTATTTAGTCCTTCAGTTAGAGTATTGGAAAATAATGGACACGTATTTTTTGTTTTTGTAAATCAATAAATATTGACAAAGATAAAACGCATCAAAACTCGAGAGTGGGGCCTCGTGACGTCACAACGCACTAAAAATTATAGCACGGCGCGGCTTGACGTATTGAGAATTTTAAAAGCGTCGTATCTTTGTCAACTTTGGTTTACGTAACAAAATAAAAAATACGTGTCAAATATTTTTTGATTATCTAACTGACGGACTAATTAGATTTTTTCAGAACACAAGCCTATAGTCATCATCGTCTTTTTGCCCTTGTATTGTGTGACTTGGGGTTGGCGCAACATGTTGCTCTTTTAGTCCCATGCATTACATCCGTCCTTATCACAAATGTAAGTAAGGTAAAATAATGTAAACTAGTAAACAAAACAATATTGAACCATAAAACACGGTTTTTCCTCATTGATCTAAATTCTAATCCATCCAATGCTGGACATTCTATAAATAAATTCGGTGCACGGAGCATCTGTCAACACGCCATCGCCAGGTGCATCATGCACTAAGGGCTACCGCACACTTGAGACAGACTATTTCCCTACTAGTGCGAACGAGACCGACTATTTATCTCTCACTCGCGCTAGTAGGGAAATAGTTTGTCTCAAGACAGTTTTGTCTCAAGTGTGCGGTAGCCAAGACATCATACATCTATTATAAGTTAATATGCAATCTGTATCAAAATTCAACAGTTTAAAAATGCCTTATCTTCCAGACAGATTTGAGTTGCCAACATTTATTTTTAAAACATGCAATAAAACCAATAATCACGTTTTAACAAATCACGCGTTTCTTATCCAGTTTAATGTGGAAATAAACACATGGGTATCTCGATAAAGTTATTAAGCAGGTATAAGTTCAAATGTTATCAACGGCAAGTCGCGTAACTGCCGGACAAGGTCGGGTCGCGGTCTTAACCTTGGTTAGAGAACTTACATAGAGACCGGCTGAGCTTATGTTAATCGTAGATGCGGTGTTTACCGACTCACGGTACTGAAACCGGCTAAAGTTACGACAATTTGACATGCGAATGAAAAGCGAAATTCAAATTTTCTTACGTTTTTTGCAATTTGCAGGCCAGTGCTAGGTTGTATGTTGATTAAAATATTGTTCGCGATTGTAAGACGTATGTAGTTACAGAATTATAATCATCAATACAACCCTCCAAGTTCATAAAGGTCTAGCAATGACTTTGACCTTGAAAAAATCGTTCCTCGACCTTTATGAACTTGGAGGGTTGTATTGATTATTATAATTCTGAAACTACATACGCCTTACAATCGCGAACAATATTTTAATCAACATACAACCTAGCACTGGCCTGCAAATTGCGAAAAACGTAAGAAAATTTGAATTTCGCGGGCTGGTTGGAGCATCAGCCTTAAGTAAAAGGCGACTATAAATTATCGGCATAAGGGCGAGATGTGTTCTTATGTTAACTACATAGCATGATCAGCCTACACTGTTCCTACTGCTGGGGACCATCGACACAGGCACCTTCTCTGTGAGAGAGAGTGGGTTTAAATACACCACACGGATCCAGTGCAGTGGATGTCACACGTCTTCGATCTCGAAGGACCAAATTTCTTTTTTGGTCCTTCGAGCCGGATACCTATGAACGTTAACCACAATTCTATTGACATTTGACAAACAAGGAGATTTCCAAACCATACGATATTTAGTATGTATCTTTTCATTACTCAGTCTTTCTATGTTTGTCCTATAAGGTCGCAACTATTCAGTATGCTTCACAAAACCCTCATCAAGGCTTGAAAACGGGTAGCTATTGTTCTTAATTTTTCCTCCTTGCGTTTCCTCTGTCTATCAATTACTTCGAGGTTAGCAGATAATGTGTATGTTTCTTATTGGAGAAGGATAATGTTTTGAGGTTTGCATGGATCGGAAATAAAATGAGGAAATAATAGTTCTTAGTAAATTAACTCACGGAAATAATTACTATTACAAACAGGTTTGTTTAGGAATTTTGATGTAATCCACAGTTACCTACGGAGTATCGTGTTACCGAGTTACTGGGTTGTAGAGGTCAGACAAGTAGCCGTTTCATGTCATCATTATTAGCCTATTAATTGTTCATACTGTTGGGACATAGGCCTCCTCTCTATGAGAGAGAATGGGCTATAATCCACCACGCTGGCCCAGTGCGGATTGGTAGATGTCACATGTCTTCGAATTTTCGGTTCTAGGACATGCCGGTTTCCTCACGATAAACAGCGTGAGGAAACCGGCATGTCCTTCACCGTTTTGAGAGCAACGGTGATAAAATAAATTACACAAAGTACCTAATGCGCCTGCCTGGGATCGAACCCACAACTTACTGTTCGTGAGTCGGGGCTGCCACCACTGGGCCACCGCTGCTCCTCCTGTTTCATGTAAAATACTGAAATTCAGCCAATAGTACAATGAAGATTGATACAAGCGTAGTAGCTATTTATCTATGCTTGGGCTTGAATGATTTCACGCTTGTATACTTTTATTTACACCTTGCCAAATGTAAACAAAAACATCAGGAAGAGTGCTACAAAGTGTTTTTTGTCCCTTTCGTTAACTCACTTATTTTAAGGTGAATGCTCCGACCACCTGACTCCGACTACCCTGGAGCATCAGCCTTAAGCAAACGCTCTAATAAAAAAATATATGGGTTTATACAATTTTTGGCGTTTTCCTAATTACCTTACCCCTCCCACCCCCTTCCACATACATATGTAATTATCTAAAAATGTTTTGAGAAAAAGTATATTTCTCTTATGTGCGGCTCTCACGTCTAGTCTGTCAGATTTTAGCAAAATTTTAACAATATTCTCACGAGGTGACATCATTTTTGTCAATCAAACAGTCTGAGAAACACGTGTTTTATAACGTGGAGTTAATAAACCTAGGAGTACAAGAGCTTACATTTAACATTTAAAATTGAATTCCACAGAGTATACCTAGTAGGTACAGCCAATGGCTTCCTCATAAATATTCGTATTAAAAGACAGCTGACTCATAGCTGCGCAAAATACGAAACAAGCTGATAACTTTTTATATTCTGCCACTAACAGATGACCGAATACTTGATACTTAAAAAAAGAAGTAGCTATAACAAAAGTATGGCAACAACAAGTAGCTTCAATGTTGTCAATGTTCATTCATTCATTCGATCGAGTGCCTCTTTAAAATGGCCGCTTTATATTCCAAATTTAAACACAAAGGAGGCGGGCGCGGTGGCGTGACTCTCGCCGGCCAACCGGCGCGCGGCGCCCGCGCGGCTAGTGCGTCGACCTCTCCCCTGCGATACGATTAAACAATCGAATCATTAACGATACTCTATGAAGACGCTTTGTGTTCAATTATTTGAGCCTTTGAACACCGTATCTGTTTATCCGATAACGTATTAATTGACATATTTGCTCTCTTGATATTGACAATGGAATATCTTTCCGCTTAGTGAATCAAGTGTATCCATGAGTTGATGAATACAGTTGCTTTGACGTTTTAATTAAGTTCAGTTTAACCTACAGTTACTGTAGTTGGTAAATTTGTCTATAATTGGGTCCCTACTCCCTTGGACAAGCAAGGCCCAGGCCACGTCCCTACAAAATTCCTTTTAAGTCATTAAAAATGATCAAAGTTGTCTGGTGTTTGACATTAATTAATCCGTGCCAACATTGCCCTTTTAAAACTAAAGCTATTTCGTCATAGCCACAACCTATTGTTAAGTAAAGTCTATTAAATTATTTGTTCTTATACCACCCTGTATACACATGCGTCCTTATCTAGCTCACACGTGTACATTTAACTCGTCTACTACGTTTATTTATACACGCGATAAACAATTTTGTTGCCCGAACACCTGATCTTTTATTTATAAATATAAATTTTCCCCCCATTTCTTGTGTCGTACATCTCTCAAGCGACATACGATTTTTTTTTGCTAAACTAATGTTGGCAGTTACGACACTTTGTCTTTGTTACTTTTTTCTGTGACATTGAAAACTGTGTGATGTAATCAATACTCGTTTTGTCTAAATTGTTTCATCACATTTATTTCACATTATTGATTGTATCTCAACTTTGCATATCTCAGATTTTTTTCAAAGCCGCAAGCCGCAACACGATGTGTTGATTCGTCAATTTGCAATGATTACTCAGCACTACGTACAACAGTCAAGGACAGGTCGATAACCCTTAGCGTAGGGCTATAGTGACACGTTTCTCTTCGTTATTTTTAGTAGCATGGCTTAATAACTTACTTATAGTGCAGTATGACTCTGCGTGAAAGACAGTGCGCCGTTGGTGAACATTTTTGTAAAATGATATTGTAATAACAATAAGGCGTCATTACATTAGTTTCGATTGTGGAAAACCAAACTGCACCATACAGTCGTATGTAATCGCCAAACATAACATAACATCACGCCTGTAATCCCCGGGGGGTTATGCGGAGTTGTACCTAATAGTACTCCTACATTTCGCCAGTTATGCTTAAGTCCCATGTAATAGGGGGCGAGCCTATTGCTATCAACCGGGCACAAATCCAGACTCCGTGGCTGCCACCGAGAAATTCCTGATGGAAAAACCCAATAACAATTTGCCTGACCCGGGAGTCAAATCCAGGAACTGATGCTCAGCAGTCGCGCTTGCGACCACTAAACCAAAGAGGCAGACAATCGCCAAAATCAAACGTAAACCAATACTATTACTTTACACATCAGTATTCTAAATCTTATCTCTTGATAACGCACTTTTACACGAAAGATACTATATTTAATGGTGTGATTTTTACTAGATCTTGAACTGTCATGTTTCAAGATTATCAATCTATGTCATTGTCAGAACATTTTAATTTATTAACAAAACGTGGCTTGCGAATATTAGGGTAACGTCTGAAGTTGCGACTTTTTCAATGTGGTC
Source organism: Xestia sexstrigata (assembly GCA_941918905.2). Taxonomy (NCBI): domain Eukaryota; kingdom Metazoa; phylum Arthropoda; class Insecta; order Lepidoptera; family Noctuidae; genus Xestia; species Xestia sexstrigata. The sequence continues at coordinate 13,429,125 of OW799222.2, forward strand.
CGTTACAATATACACTGTTTGTTCAACTGCTTAGCATATTTAAACGAACTCATTTAGTTACTGGCACACTAAATAGGTACGTCCACTGTGTTATTACGATATTTGGTTTGTGTATTCATTTACCTAAATGATCGAATATAAAACTTACTACTCGTAAAGTCATAACTTGATGCAAGCAATGTTAGTAGATGATAATAGATGGTTATCTGAATGAAAATTAATTACTGCTAGCTTAAAACTGTTGAATTGCATATCTTTTAAACATCGTATCAGTTATTTTCATTAAATTAAAGACTAGATTATGCAAATCGTAATTTTGGTGCCTCAATTCCTAGGTATATGAGATTCGTGAACAGCTTTCGATTTTCCAAATCTTTAGCATCAGATGATTCGAAACATAACCGGTTTTCTTACAACGTAAACAAACGTAACTCTACGAATAAATTACTTAGAAATCCTGATCGATGTCTTTAAATTGAATCATCGGCTGCGCCAGTCTCAAGCGAGGCGCAGCATGTCTTCTTTTCCATACTTACTTCTCTTTTGCTCGTCACATTATCACTTAACCTTTCTAGCCATATCTGATTACGGTAAATGTCTACCCATTGTACTAGTAGAGAGTTCCTTACACTACATACGTGTTTTTGTCATATATCAGATATTTTATAGGCGCATTTGGCATCTAAGCTGCAATCCTATTGGCAATGTTGCATTTGTGAAACGCCAGCTGTCAAATTAGGTAATGTTAGGTCAGTGCTTAGTCGAGTGGGAGAACTCGAGTGTAGGTACAGCAAATTTTCATGACTTAATCAATGATAAAAATCTTTATTGACAAGTGAACACCAGTGTAGCCCTGGCTCTTGTACTAGGAGTTCCTGTACCACATGAGCCAGGTATCACAAGACCCAGAACATTACCAGGTATATTTATTTGGTTTATGTGTGAGCAAACTTTGTGTTTTTTTTAACGCTTTTTCCATTGGGTATTTTCTTATTTACTCTTGAAATATGCGAATACTACAGAAAACAATTCTACTCATACTTCCTACAAATTCAATAAAGGTTCACCTCACTTTAAACAATCAGGAATTGTGTTAAATACTGATGGCATTTCTATCCAATCAATAACTCCAATCGATGTGTAGTGCCAATGCAGCCTAGATGATTCACCCAGATATTCGATTCGATCCGATTAATATAACTCATTTATATCTCAGTTATTTTGGTGCAGAATCGCATTAGAATTGTGCCAACTTTACAAAATTAAAATGACAACTAGAGTGTTGCCACACCCATTTCTGTGGTGCCAGTGTAAAGAGAAGAAGTAAATTTAGAAATAAATGTTTCTTACTCAAGTAAGTTTCACAGATAAACGTGAAACTTACACGAGACTTAGGTCCAGCGAACTATACATCTCTTGATCCATGCGTACCCCGTCGAAATTACAACGTGATGTATGATATTATAGCAATTCTGTACTGTCCCAGTGTCCCCCAAACTGCTAATTTCTGTGATTTTATGTAACACTAGCTTATGACCGCAGCTTCGCCCGCGTGGAGTTCAGTAATAGTTCCATGAGTATCCAATGTCTTAATCTAACTTAACTATTTCTGTGTCAAATTAAATGGCCTGCCTAACTTCCATTTTTTTTTTTTTTTACAAAGATGCTTTCACTTATATGACCTGTACTTATCGATAGCAGCTGGTATCAATACAAACTAGTTTTGTATGAGACACAATCCTGTAACTAAAGTATCAAGTTTCCTAGATATGAGCTATCAAAGTTAAAATCCATTCACCGTTGGCACCCTCAGTACAACTTACAAACTAAAGCACTTTCTCCTTTGTTTGCAGGACTCATGGCAGGAACCCAAAGCCAAAGACTCGGGTGCAGTGATCAACATCCTAGATATCGGTCGTCAGAACTTCGCCAATGGCGGCGTGGTCTCCCGCTACCTCTGCGACCTGGCACAATGCTGTAACCTGTTCAGTTATGACTACAAAGATGTTGTTCCTAATGTAAGTTTCTTTTTACACATGCAAGTAATAAATGACAATCTAGATTATTTTCTCTCCAATGTAAATAAATAAATATCGCTGGACATTACACACAGCGCCATCTAGTGCGATACTAAGCAACGAGGCTTGTGTCGTGGACACCAGATAGTTGATATACTACATAGATACTTTTTGTTTGTAAATACATACCTCTTATACATATAAAAATCCATGTCCATGATGTATTAGGAATGTTCCCTTTTGAAATAAGTTCCAAATAGATCTGTAAATATTCCGAGATGAGTTTTTGTCCTAAAGAATTTAATTTCGTACTGTCTATACCTTCATCATCATCATCTCATTCCGGAATCGCCCACTGCTGGGTATAGGCCTCTCCTTTCTTCCGCCACACTTCCCGGTTCTGTGCGTCCCTGATCCAGGTGTTACTTTTGCTTATTTTGAACCTGCTGACTGCTTCTCCAAAGAAGCTCAACTGCACTTCTTATTAGGTTCTCTTTCTCTCTTCTCTGTATTAGATTACTTATTCTTTTATTCCACACAAAATTGAAAGACAAACACACAAAATTACAATAATATGTAGCTTAAGGGGCTCCCCCATGCACACTAGCGCCACTTTAGTAAAAAAATCAGAACTCGTTAAATACACAATTAATATAAAATCTGATTGACAAAATCAATGCTTTAGAGTTCTAGATTATTGACGTCTATTTAATTCATTAAAATATACTTCACTGTAGTTACAGTTAGAAAAATTGCTAAAAACGGCCGTTTTTTTCCATTTTGTATCTGTAACGACAGCGAGCTATGTTTCAATGAGTTAAGCAGACGTAAATAATTTAGAAGACCAAAAGTTTGATTTTGTCTATCAGATTTTATATTAATTGTGTATTTAACGAGTTCTGATTTTTTTACTAAAGTGGCGCTAGTGTTCATGGGGGAGCCCCTTAAGTACAACGGCGAGCTTAACCCAGAATTGGGTTTTCTTACAGCAAACCTTACTTCTGTATTCTGCCTTGCAGTAAGACAATAACTGCAGTTTTACAATCTCCACTGTTTTTCTTCCCTCTTACAAATAAACAAAGGAGGAGGACAAAAACACAACAATAATCAACTATAACTCTATTCTACTCTCGCATCGTGCCCGCAGTAACACATAGCTGATACCATCGTAATGCCATAAATAGTAAACTTATCTCAAATAATTTTCAGGTGGTAAAAGACGAGAGCGTCCAACACGCCATAGAGGAAGCCACGCAGGAAGAGCTTAGGAAAGCCAAAGAGAACGGTCAAACAGGGGCAGAGTATACCAGTATAAGACAGAGGGTGGAGGCGCGCGCCTTGAAGGTCGTCCAGGATGTCAGCTCGGCCATGTCTAATAATGTGCTCAAGTGAGTAAATCATACTTTTTTTGGTTTGTAGGTTGTTGTGAAGCACTGTTACATTGAAAAGATAAAGATATATTTATTGCATAACTGTGTACATTAAGTTGATGGTAATGTAGTTTCAACAGTCTACCCAAGTCGGATATGCAATAGTATTTTAAGAAATAATAAAGGTGCTGACAAATATTATTTTATCAAAAAAACTCATGCAGATCTATCAATTAACATTTTTAAAAGTCAAAGAGCTTCATCATAATTTTTGTAAAATTAGATTTAAATAGAGATACGTCTTAAAAGCTTCTAGTATCAACTACATGACATGACTGTATGGTACAAATATTATTTTATCAAAAAACTCATGCAGATTATAAAATACATTATCAATTAACATTTTTAAAAGTCAGAGAGCTTCATCATAATTTTTGTAAAATTATTTTTAAATAGATATAAGTCTTAAAAGCTTCTAATTTCAACTAGATGACATGGCTGGATGGTACGAAGCGTATGTGTGGATGGTATGAGTAGAGTCAGTATTCCCCATATCATGACTAAACTAAGATCAGATGATGGTGAAGATAAGACAATAATAGAAAACTGTCATACTGTACATAGCGATACATACAAGATGTTATGGACGATTCACAATTAAAATCGTAATTAGAGTCTTACCACAAATTCTGACCATTTCAAACCGCCTGCTTCTATAAGAGTGCCAAAAAAAGGCCTGTGCTATTAAAAAAAAAAACCAAAAAATTCCATTACCAAGATTTGATCTTAATTCCAGATTCGTCGCCTGGGTGTGTCACAAAGCCGTCCGGCGAGTAGCGGGCGGTGGGTGCGGGACCCGCGTGGCGGGCGTGGAGCGCCTGCGCAAAGCCAACGCGGCCGGCCTCCCGCTGGTGTTCGTGCCACTGCACAGATCTCACTTCGACTACATCCTCATGACGTTCACGTTGTATCTAACCGGTCTGAGACCGCCGCTTGTGGCTGCTGGAGATAATATGAGGATACCTTTCTTTGGGTGAGTGTTTGCGTATTATGTCGTCATCATCACCGCAGCGGCAGTAATAAATTTTTATAAATAAATCTTTATTGAAAATCATTAATTTGTCAATCACTGTTTTGCTCAATACATCAGTGTAGCCCTGGCTCTTGAACTAGGAAATCCTGTATCACAAGAGCCAGTAGGTAGTGAGGCTGTCTTACGTTCTTAACGTCCCGGGTTCGAATCCCGGTAGGAGCAATTTATGTTTGTGAGATGGACATTTGTTTCCAGGTCACGGATGTGATATGTGGATAATAAGTATGTATAAACAAAAAAGTATCTATGTAGTATATCAACTATCTGGTGTCCACGACACAAGCCTCGTTGCTTAGTGTGGCACTAGATGGCGCTGTGTGTAATGTCAGCAATATATTTATTTTCCTAAAACTGGGGTGGCTTTTAGCCTAATCGGACAGAATAGTGTTTTATTTTATTTTATTTACATTGAGCGACTGCCTATCTAACCTCCACAACCCAATTTTGAGATACCTCTTGGTAAGACTGCTTGTAAGAATTTTGGGGCTTCTGACTGCTCATTACGACTTAAAGATGTACTAATGACAGCCGGGACCAACTGCTTTTCAAGACACAGCGAGTTTGGTCACCCATCCAAGGACCGATCACGGGAAGCGGTGCTTAACTTTATTAAGCGATCCGATCCCCAGCCGAATTTCTAACAATATGCTTATGTTGTTTCAGCTGGTTCTTGCGAGGCTGTGGTGCGTTCTACATCAGGCGAAGAGTGGAGGGCTCAGAGTATCATGGAGACCCTACATACAAGTCAGCTCTTAGGTAAGCAGATTTTGCTACATTTATCAATGTCCATCATTCCAAATTATACCTTATCACAATGATATAAACCCTTTTTGGAGTAACCTGAAATACCGGATAACTTTTTTATAACTTTCCAAAAAAAATGGGTAAATTAAGTGAACGGAGTAGAAGCTTATGGCATACCTAGTTTTTTTTTTCTTTTTTTTTTTCGCAAAAAATAAAAAAATAAAACTAGGTATGCCATTTGCTTCTACTCCGTTCACCTATTATACCCCTTATTTTTGGAAAGTGATAAAAAAGTCATCCTGTATGTATCCTCCTGTTTTTATCCCAATAAATCGTCGTCGACGCAACACGTTTTCTTCTATCATATTTCTTTATCATCTCAGAGGTTCGTCCCTTGTAACCATATGGCTAGAAACTATGGATAGATTCTGCGAAAGATGTTACAATCTTTGACAAACGTTTCGTTTCTTTGGTCTTTTGTAACCATCACTTATACTCAAAACTTTTACTAAGACATGTTTATTTCCATATATCTCAATGTATATTTCTTCATTTCAGGGCATATATTCTGAACAGTTTAGCAGCTGGTAACAATTTGGAGTTCTTCATCGAAGGAGGACGCACTAGGACAGGGAAACCACAGACACCTAAAGGTACACAATATTATTGTACTATTAGCTGATACCCCTACAAAAAGCATTTTTTTTCCAAAATCCCATAGATAAAAAGCATTTCCTCACCCTTTTTTGAATTTTCCGGGTAAACTTTCCAGAGTATTTTACCCTAAAAACCTTCTTTGATCTTGAACAGACATTTAAAAAAAAAAACAACATGTTGGATGCGCTTGCCAACTACATTAAATGTTGATTTGTATATAGATTTTAGTCTAACATAATGCGATTTTACATGTAAACATTTTAACTAATATATTTGAATGTTCTTGCGTACTTGGATCAATTAGATGCAGATGTAATGGGTATGTTTCAACACAAACACAAATATTAGTGTGATGTCATGTGATCTCTTTCTCCTGCTATGCTAGTTTTAGTTTTTTTTTTCAGGAAGTCTTTTCAGCAATTTTTTCTAACGGTACCCAAGATACAGGCTGTTGCCTGGTTTTGTAACCAATGCTATCTTCATATTGTAATTTTAGACCCGCTTGCACCACAAATCACGGAATGCGTTTATGACAAACATATTAAAGGCTCCACCACACAGGCGCGTTATCATCGGTCGATGATATCGCATGCGTTATTATACTATTTTGTATTCGTGTTTTTGGCAGGTTTTTTACCTAATGTCGGGCAGATTCGCCATTTTTGCGTGCAATATCGCAGGATGCAGGAAGCACAAGCGTGCTACTTCTTTTGCGTCGTTAATATTGCAGCAGTGTGTAACTTCGTAGCCGTCCTAATACATAATGTACTAAAAACAGATATAGCAAAAACGCATGCGATATTATCGACCGATAATAACGCGCCTGTGTGGTAGAGCCTCAAAACTTTATTTTATTATGCATGCTGTGGTCTCCTGTAAGTGAAGGGCCCAGCGCACACCGCTGGAGGCGCAGCGGAGCGTATTTGAAGACAACAATTTAAGGGGCTCCCCCATGGCACACTATTATATGCACACACTTTAGTAAAAAAAATCAGAACTCGTTAAATACACAATTAATATAAAATCTGATTGACAAAATCAATGCTTTAGAGTTCTAGATTATTGACGTCTATTTAATTCATTAAAATATACTTCACTGTAGTTACAGTTAGAAAAAATGCTAAAAACTGCCGTTTTTTTCCATTCTGTATCTGTAACGACAGCGAGCTATGTTTCAATGAGTTAAGCAGACGTAAATAATTTAGAAGACCAAAAGATTGATTTTGTCAATCAGATTTTATATTAATTGTGTATTTAACGAGTTCTGTTTTTTTTTACTAAAGTGGCGCTAATGTGCATGGGGGAGCCCCTTAATATAAACCTTAGCTATCTTGATATACGGTCAATATAAGAATAAATTCGCTCGCGGTGCTCGGATCGCCCTCCGCGCGACCGTATATCAAGGTAGTTAAGGTTTATATTAAATTGTTGTCTTCAAATGCGCTCCGCTGCGCCTCCAGCGGTGTGCGCTGGGCCAAGGAGCACACCTACGTGATACTTTTGTCATCGATTATTTATTTAGTGTGTTTGGTGTATATCCTTTGTTAGAGATTAACAGATAAATAATAACATCTTCTCTGTGTCATCTTCAAATGTTGGACTCATCTGGCATAAAAAGTGCCAGATAAAAAAAAAGTTTGGCTTTGTAGTGTTTTCTCTGTTTTTCATACTTGTGTGACAGTCTTTTCCTAAACTAGTTATGTACGGTGGGCTGCATTAACTGAGTACCCCAGTTGTATTAACGAACGCTTTCAAGGGGGGTACCCATATTGTGAAGCAGACTGTACACTTTAAAAAAAAAATGCAATTTTAATTCAGACTATTTCTCACTAACAATTACTTACATTTCTTTAAAAACATATTAGGTTGACAGGATTTTTTGTGACCTTTTTATAGTGTTTCTAGATATTTTCTTCAAATCTGGATTTTAAATACCGAAGGGAGATCAACGCACAAGCGGTAACCAAGTGTTTAGTACATTCGGGGGTTCGAAATGATGTACTGAACACATGGTAACGTATGTGCGCCGAAGTCCCTTCCACTCTGTATAGAAAACGCGTTTTAACTTGATGACTGTTTTTACTATAACACTAATAGACTAATTATTTTCCTTTAGCGGGCATTCTCTCCGTGATAATGGACGCGTACCTAGACGGTACCATCGACGACGCCCTGCTGGTGCCCGCGACCCTGAACTACGACAAGCTCGTGGACGGCAACTTCGTGCGCGAACAGCTCGGCATGCCCAAACAGATGGAGACGTTCTGGTCGGCGCTCAGAGGCATCTGGAGGACCCTCAACACCAACCATGGCAGCATCAGAGTCGACTTCAACCAGCCTATTTCCCTTAAGGTGAGTTTTTGACACGAATCCTTTGACTGTTTACTGTCTGACCGGTCGTAAATGCTACTGTTGGTTGTGAGATCCTAAGATCGATACCCAGGTCGGACACAGAGCTAGTAAGAATTTTGTAGTAGCTTGAAAGTTTTCAGCCAATTTAGTTGAAAAGTGTGATTGTTGTTATTAGAACAAGCAGAAATACCTTAAAGCTATTTTTTTTATTTTTTATTATGAAGCGTGTAAAAATCCTCTTAACGAAGCCGAAGGGCACTTGTTCTCCCCGTCATTGCATTTTTTGTTCTACACCATACCTGGGAACCTTCTAGTTGCGGAGATATTGGGGGTCAAAGTTCCAACTTTTTCACAAGTATTTTTTTTTAATACAAGTTTTAATGTAAGATTTTTACTTTTAAACACCTTCACGACCCCCGTACTATTCAATCCATCCATCAGCATAATGTTTTGAGTGCGTTACATTGAGTTTTACCACATAACTTGATTTATCACCGAAAAAAAGAGTTGTTTCCCAGCAATAATTTTTGGTGTAAAGTTACTTAGTTTAATGTAGAGAATGCTTGGTTGACGGCTTCGTGATGAGGTGGTTACACCCTGTATGTATTGTCCCATTGCTGGAACTAAACAGAATAAATAAACAAACTTTTAATGCCAAAAGGGCCTCAATACTAATAGAATACTAAATGGTATACAATATGGTTCTAGGTTTAGTTACAAATTTACAACACTTAGGGTTCCTGTAGAAGTGTAGACTATCAAAGTACCATTCTCGATTTGTTGTTAGATATCCAACGTTTTTTCTAATACGAGTATTCCTAATTCTAATTTTACATATCTTTTCCCCAGGAACTAGTAACATCGTTCCAGAAGTACCAACACTACAAGTCGCCAATAGAGAGCCCCCCGCTGACGCCGCCCAACAACAACCTGGCAGTGAACCTGGACAGACAGATCCTGTACAACCACAGCCACTCTAGCCTCTACGGAGCCGACGTCAGCACTGACCACAAGATGATGGTCGAAGCCATCGGCAGACATCTAGTCTATGGTGAGTACTCATCATCGGCCTAGCCTTTTCCCAACTACTTTGGGGTAGGCTTCAAATAAAACCGGATCAATTTCAATTATAGTTTTTAGGAATCCGTACCTCAAAAGGTAAAAAAGGAACCCTTATAAGATCACTTTCTTGTCCTCCTGTCCGTCCGTTTCCACCACCGATTTTCTCAGGAACGGGTGGACCTTGCAAGTTGAAATTTATACCAGATACTGAAGTCTATAGTCACTATTAGGTGTATAAAAATCTAGGTCCTGAGTCAACACGATAAAAAGATATACTTGTGCTGTAAGAGCTTGCTTTTAACCAAAATTGTCAATTCTAGGTCAACCGGAAGTATGGTAGTTCCCGTTGACCTAGTTTTATAAGGAGCGACTGTCTATCTGATCTCCACAAACCAGTTACTAGTTACCTATGGTAAACATTGTCGGGATCAAACGTAATTAGCTAGCAACACTTCACGCACAATACGGTGCAGTACAGAATTGATTTTCTTCTTTACAAAACAATTGAAAATACAGCGGTAACTGGACTTTGAGCTTTATTAAATCTTTTTTATTAGATATTCAATCTATCTATATTTATTATCTTCATTATTTATAATATTTGTTTTTTTAATTTCTACTGTAGTTATTTATTATAGAAAGAGATATATAAGAATTTAATAATTTATATTAAAATATTTTAATTAAAAAAAAAAAAAAAAATCAAAGAAATCTTCATATAAATAAATTTTTTTCGTCCTTAAGTCCCATATAACATTCAGTGTTGCGCTAAAAGTGATTATTTTGTAGTTCTATTTCCGTTCAACAAACCTATCCCCCAACAGACGCAGCGCAGGCCACCGCCCTCATGTGCACGAACGTGATCTCGTACGTACTGCTGACGGAGGCGCGGCGCGGGGCCAGCCTGGCCCAGCTCACGGCCAGCGTGGCCGCCAGGCAGGCCGCGCTCACTACCGAGGGCCGGGACCTGGGCTACACCGGGGAGGCGAGGCAGGCGGTCAAACATGCTGTGAGTATTATTGACTCGGCTTCAGAGTTTAATTGAATGTAACTGATTACTAGGTTTCTCCATCTGACCCTCGGGCAACCAACACTTCTTTTCCCATTTTTTTTTTCTAGATGGCATCAAATGACCCCGCTCGGGCTGAATAGAAGGAAGTGTCAGACTTTTACTGACTAAAACCCATCCATGTTCTTTCCTCGCCCTTTGTGTTCCGGGGCCGCGGTATCTCTTTCGAACAGTCCCGCAACCCCGGCAGGCATCGGTCCTTGCGGACCCCTTCCTGTTTGCTGATATCTCTAATCTTTTCCCAGACTTTGGACGTCATTCGGTCACAGCTTTACTCCACCTGTCATCACCGCGCCTTGCTTGGTGTCATTCCGGCGATTTATATAATTTGCAACAAACTTTAATTAATGCCTGATTGCTCATGAGGTCCTGGATTCGATTCCTAGGTCAGTCAAAATGGTATTGGTTTGTTTCCATCAGGAATTTCTCAGTAGCAGCCACGGAGACTAAATTTGTGGCCAGTTGATGACAAAAGGACCCCTATTACATGGCAGTTATACATAAGTCGCGGAATGTGGATGTAGTATTACCCCCTGTGTGTCGGCGTTACAGCTGGACATGCTGGGGCGTGGCCTGGTGAGGCGCGAGGGCGGCGGCGAGCGGCTGGTGGTCCGGCCACACACGTCCATCGCCGCGTCGCTGGAGCTGGCGTACTACGCCAACGCCGTCGTAGCGCACTACGCCGCGCCCGCTATCGTCGGTGAGTACTCTTATGGATTTATCTACACCCATGCTATAAATCCTTTATAAGAGTATCTGAAACAGTTAGCTTATTGCCAACATTAAAACAACCAGTGTCATAGTAACCATTATATCATCCAAACGGGTGTTATAATGTTGTAAATTTAATTATGCAACTCATTTCAAAAAAATAACATTGTCTAACACGTGCGGTTCACTACCACAGCGCCGTAATTAAAAAAAACCTAATAGGTTAATTCGAATTCACATCGTATCCCGCCATTTTTGTTCGATATTAGTATTGCATTATGTACTTTGTTGTTTACAAAAATGAGTGATACAAGCTTTGTGCATTTTAATAAATGTAAATAATTATATTATTACCTATACATAGTTTGTTTGTATTAAATACTCAGCAATTAAACTTTCCATAAATTTACATAGACTTCTTACAACACTACAACACCCTATGCTTTCAGAACCTTTTATGGAGGATTCATATAATGGATGTAAATAAAGTCTTGTACGCAACTGTACATAATTAGGTATTAAAACACTCATGTGTTACTATTATCACACTCGGCTTCGCCTCATGTGATAAACACACATTCGTGTTTTAATACCCCTTATTATACAACAGTTGCGTTAATAACTTGAATGGATTCTTTGCTTATTTTTTTTTTTTTTTTTTTTTTTTAATTTGTTTTTAATATTACAATCTAGCCTAATAAGGCTAATAAGCAATTTTAATCTAACTTAATTTGCTAAAAGTATAATTATATCTAAGAGCACGTCCATTGCGTTTACTTAAGAGTCTATTAAGGCGAAGTCACTTTGTTCTTGTGTCCATATAAATAGCTAGGTACTATATTACACTCGCGGTAAAGTCACAATTATATTACACTACACTAACTCAAAAGGCTTGGTCCTTTGGAGCCTTCTCACTATGTCCGTGTTATCGAGGAGCTGGATGGCCTCGACATTAACATGATGATGAAGCCGATGTTCATGAGCTTCTGCATATTTTTGGATTATATTGTTTACGAACTCTATATTCAGGTCCCGATGGATGTCGTCAATTCTTATATACCAAGGCGCATTCACGATGTTCTTGAGTACTTTGTTCTGGAATTTTTGTATAATTTCTATATTGCTTTCTTTGGCGCAACCCCATAGTTGTATACCGTAGGTCCATACTGGCATAAGGACTGATTTGTAGAGCAGGATTTTGTTAGGAACTGACAACGCGGAATGCCTTCCTAGTAGCCAGTTCATGCTTCTGTAGCGAATTTCTAATTCTTCTCGTTTCTTTTTGACATGGGCTTTCCAGCGAAGCTTTGCGTCTAAGGTCATACCAAGATATTTGGCAGTATTTTCGTAAGGTACAATTTTGTTGTTTATGTACACTGGGTTGTGCTCTGGTTTCTTGTTAGTGAAGTCAATGTGAATGGATTTTGTTTCATTCAACTTGATCTTCCACTTTTTGGTCCAATCATAGAATTGATTTATCGCTGTTTGTACTTTTACCACAGCTTCCTTGTGACTAGATGCTGTGGACATTATTGCGGTATCATCAGCAAAAGTGGCAACAGTTGCATTTTCTAGTTCTGGTATATCACATGTGTACAATAGGTACAGGACCGGGCCTAGAACACTTCCTTGTGGTACACCAGCTTTTATTTCTTTTAGTTCAGAATAGGCATTTTCTTGCCTTACTCTAAAGACTCTACCAGTTATATATGATTCTAATATATCTGCGAACTGTTTTGGCAACATAGTTTTTAGTTTATAAATCAATCCCTTGTGCCAAACTTTGTCGAAAGCCTGGGCTACATCTAAAAATACAGTAGTACATACTTTCCTATCTTCAAGAGCTTCTTCAATTACTGTTGTAATTCTATGCACCTGATCTATCGTTGAATGTTTTTCTCTGAATCCAAATTGATAGTCTGGTATAATGTTACTATTTTCTATAATAGGTTTCAGTCGTTTTAAAAGAAGTTTTTCAAAAAGCTTTGACATCACTGGCAGCAAGGAAATAGGCCTGTATGATGATGCATCTTGAGGTGGTTTCCCCGATTTGGGGATCATGATCACTTCTGCAACCTTCCATAGGTCTGGAACATGCTTTAGTCTAAAAGAAGCATTGACTATCTTAGTAAGTTTTACCAGGGCTTTTCTTGGCAGATTCTTTAGGATTTCCCCTGTGATAAGGTCATAACCAGGGGATTTTTTTGGGCTGATGTGATCTCTGATTTCTTTAGATACTTCTTTTGGCGTTACCAGTTTTATCTCTTGGTCTACCTGTTGTAGTTGTTCCCAGTGGAAATCTTGGTCAGCGCTCTCGGTTTGTGTAAAAGTGTCCTCTAAGTGTTGGGCAAACCTTGATGCTTTTTGTTCGTTACTTATTGCCCATTGTCCATTTAGTTCTTTTATTGGCGGTATGTGAGCAATAGGTTGTTTTTGGTTCCTTGTGGCTTTCCATAGTGAATAATCAGTCGATCGATCATTAGTCAGTTGAAGAAGATGCCTAGTTAAATTTTCGTCCCGAACTTTTTTAATTGCCTTCCTAATTTGTTTAGTTATTCTATTTAACAGTGTCTTATCTTGGGGAAACCTGTTTCGCTGCCACTTTTTTCTCAAGGTTCTCTTCTCTCTGATCAGATCTGTTATTTCTTTTGGATAAGTATTAACCTTAACAGTTCTTTTTTTCTCGGGTGTATTAGCCCATGCAGTCTGTTGGACATCTACAATAAATTTGCGTAATTCTAAATTAAGTTGGTGATTATCTTTTATAAATATATTTAAGTCTATTTTATTTTCTAAGTCTATTTTAAAGGATTCCCAGTCTGTAAACTTGTTCACGAGAAACGGATTGCCTTCTCTCTGTTTGACATGATCACTAGTATATAAGATTATTGGTGAGTGATCAGAGTTCATATTAAATCCTTCTTCGGCACTTATAAAGTCAGAGGATAGTCCTTTATATATAAAAAAGTCAATTAAGTCTGGATTTTTTCTTAAGTCTGTTGGCCAATATGTCGGTTTTCCAGTTGATAGAACCTCTGATTTGGTTTTTTGTATGGCACTTAGTAGCTCTCTGCCTTTTGTTGTAGTTAGTCTGGAGCCCCAATAGGTATTCTTGGCATTAAAGTCTCCACCTAATATAAATCTATTTCCAAGTAGCGCTAAGATTGTCTTGTATTGGTCTTTTTTTAGTGCGTATTTTGGGGGGATGTATATAGCTGCTATAGTAACCGAGTCGTATCTTTTCATTTTAATAGTTACACCGATCACTTGCATTTCCTGATCTTCACATTTGGTCTGTTCATAATGATGTATGTTTTCTCTTATTATGACGGCGCTGCCTCCTCTCGCGGCGTTATCAGGATGCAGGGCATGATATATCTTGTAGCCTTGAAATTTTACAAATGATTGTCGTGTAAAGTGTGATTCTGAAATTAAACATATGTCTATGTTTTCTGTATCTAGGACTACTTGTAACTCATGTTGATGTTGCAGCAGTCCATTAGCATTCCAAGCCATGATCTTGAGGTTATTAATCATTTTCGCAGATTAATAGGAGCTTTTTTGGCACTCATTTCTAATTGTTTAAGCCGTTCATCAAATGTTGACAATAGACTTAAAATTTGGTCGAGTTTTGATTCCGAACTTGTCTCCATATTGTTTTTGACTATTTGAGAGTACGAGAACGGCTTGGGTGGTTGGTGGGTCATTCCCTTTTTTTCATGAGCTTCTTTGGTAGCTGATGGTTCGGTATGCTTATTTGGTTGGTATGCAATTTGCTTTTTAGTGTATTTACTTTTTAATACTTGCATCTCCTTTGCTACTATACACCCGCTTATTTTCTTAACTTTACATACTATTGTATATAATCGCGTTCTTCTAATCTGTATTACGTGTTGCTGGTGAGTTTGTTCAGCCATTTCTTCCTAGTTATACACTAAGAAGTGGCGAAGTTACTAGGTTCCCCGGTGTGACCGCAATGACGAGAAAAAGAAATGGCTCACGGCTTCATTATTATAATACCAGGTACATGACAAAAAAATCTAATTAGTCCGTCAGATAGATTTCCAAAAAATATTGGATAAAATCATATTTTCTTTTTCACGTCAACAAAAAAAAATATCCCTATTTCATTTTGTACACCAAGTTTAGTACTAAATGATATTTTGTCCCAATTTCCAGCAACTGCCCTAGAAAGCCTGGTATGTTCGTCACCGTGTACGTCGGTCCGGGCGTCCGAGCTGCTGGCGGCGTCGCTGCAGCTGTGCGAGGTGCTGTCGCACGAGTTCATCGTGTGCGCGCCGTGCCAGCGCATACAGGACCGGATGCTGGATGCTATCGACGCTCTGGAGGCTCACCAAGTCATATTCAAGGAAAAGGTACGACTTCCTAAACTTAGAAGAAGCTTCTAGCTAAATAATAACAGCCGTTCGGGTCGATTTTCAAGGTTAAGCAGTGCTTACGTCAAGCCGTCCGTCCCGGCTGTCATTTGTAGATCTTTGACAGTTGTTACGAGTAGTCAGAAACCCGAACATCCGATAACCAGTAACAGACGCAGTTAATATTATGAATTGTATAATTCGTAAAATGGTCACAAAATGTGTGACCATTTTACGAATTGATTTTTCGTGAACTTTTAATTATTTGTTTCGAGCTCCCGATATTGCGAGCGCCATTATCGCGGGTTGACTGGAGAATGCGTGTGTATGGAAAATAAACCGTGAACCGAACAGAACCGTGAAAGCTTAAAACAGTGTTTGATTTTTCGTGATTTATATTATTATCTTATGGTCGGTAACTGTTCCACAGGATTGTACTAAAAGATATCCTTTATGTTAATCCAGGTTATAGACTATCTATGTGCTAAATTTCATACAAATCCGTTTAGTTTTCCTGTGAAAGAGTAACAAACATCCATCCTCACAAACTTTCGCATTTATAATATTTGTAAGATAATTAATTGCTGTTTTCTTTATTTGACAGACAACAGGGGTAGAGTTAGAAGAAGAGCAATGGTCCCGTCGCATGGCGCGTCGCCTGGAGGAAGCAGACGACTACGACCGGCCCGATCCCGCGTCGCGCATCACTTACATCGTCTCCGACAAGCCTGAAGCCATCGCTGAGAGGTACGATAATAGAATTATAAAGAAATGCAATAAATTTAAAAAACAACAAAAACACATTTCCCACAATATTAAACTAAGAAAAGAACGTGTTTTTCTCATAAAAAAGTTAAACAACTATCAAATTAAATTAGAGGACAGTAAGAATTTTTATGAAATAGACACTCAAAACTTACAGTCTGAGATTCAAGTACTAGAGCGTCAACTACAATCATGTTATTCCATGCAGCAAGGATATGTTCCTTAATTTGTTTTTGAGATTTCACATTCTCAAAAACAAATTAAGGAACATATCCTTGCTGCAAACGAGTTAGTCAATAGTGGTAATAGTAATGCAGACTGCGTAGACATGATGACCAACATCACTCAATGTACATCACAAAGGGAATTCAGCCCTGACACTATCCTGCCTGAGGAAATGGAGGACCCGTCCCAGTTAGGAAGTGCTCGGGACTGTATCCCCATTCAAAATTCACCAGACATTGTACAAGGTTCATCACAGGTAGGACAAACAGAACGCAGTTCTCCCTCTCATAGTACACATTGTGACTGCTCCATTATGTTTTCAGATGGTTTAGGAATAGGTTTAGGAAAATTTATTAGTAACAATCTGAGTCATTCTTCTCAAAATTATTGTACACCTCAGGCTTCATACAACCACATAATGTCATCCATAACTCGGAAGGAATTAGATCCTAATGCCATTGTAACTGTACTTGTAGGTAATAGTTCGAACGTTAAAATTGACGATATCACTGACAATGTCACTCAACTGTTAAAACTAAATTGTAAGAAAATTGTTCTGTGCGCATTCCCGTACTTTAAGAAATTGTCTAGCAAGCAAAATCATTATATCCATAAATTAAACAATCATGTGCATTTTTTAGTTAGTCATTATAGTGACAGGTTGATATTTTTCGACACTAACAGTTTCGTTCAGAAATTGAAGTCAACCAGGAACAATGCGTACTTGCCTATTAGTTTTTGACGTCAAATAGCTCGGCTATTAGCTATTATTATTATTATTATTTTATTATAAACTCAGACATAAGTGGTATGTCGCAGTTTTTTGTAAATAGGTCTACAGAAATTAGTAATTATACTAATTGTAATTATACAAATATTAGCTTAGATTTAAACTAGTCACTAAGACAATAGAAGGTACGAGTGACAATTTAGTTAATCTCGTCAACTTCGAGGTATCTTCTAGCTCTCAATCAATTAATTTAAAAAAAGGGGCTGAGCAGAATTCCTTAAAATTGTTTCACCAGAATATTCAGGGACTTTCTTCCAAACTACTAGAAATAGAACTATTTTTAGAAAAAACTAAGTTTGATGTTATCTGTTTTACTGAACATTGGATGAAAGATTATGAAGTAATGCAAATAAATTATGAGAATTACAATGTGAGCAGTTGCTTTAACCGAAAATCTAAGATGCGTGGGGGTTCATTAATCCTAGTCAAAAATTGTATTAAATCTAAGTCGCGTAATGATATAGTCGATCTATCGGTTGAACATAGCATTGAATTGTCTTGTGTTGAGCTGGATAAGCAGGTAATGGTGTGCGTTTACAAACGTAATTACCTGAACTATTCTATCTTTGAGTCAGTAATGGAAGATGCTTTGGCAAAACTTGTAACTGGTAATAAACCAATAATTATCTGTGGTGACTTTAATGTTAATATCATAGAGAATAATGTGAATAGCAGTAGATTCTTATGTCTCTTTAAATCATTTAATTTGTCAAATGTGTTTTCAGAACCAACTCGAATTACTACAAATACTGCTACATGTATTGATAATGTTTTTTGTTGCTGCGATTACTTAGATAAATCCATCGTAAATTACCTGCCTTCAGATCATAGTGGTCAGACCGTTACTTTCGCGTACAATATACAATTACAAAGAATTCAGATACAAACTAGACAAATAACACCCAGCAATTTAGACAAATTTAATAATAATTTAATTAACAAGTTAAGTATACCGGGTCATATTAGAAACAATGTAAATGTATTTTATGAAGAATTCTTTTCGGTAGTGCACACCGAACTTAATAATACTTTAAAAAAGAAATCTAAAACTATTGGCCCAAAGTTTATTTTCAGTGACTGGGCAACACAGGGTATTAGGAAAAGTAGGGAACGATTGTTTGAGCTGTACGGCCTTAGGCATTACATCAACACTGAAGCTTTTAATAAATATGTTGCCACTTACTCGAAAATGTTTAAAAACACTTGCAAGGTGCCAAATCCTAATTCATTAGCAACAAGATTAAATCAGCCGACAACAAAATAAAGACGGTTTGGAAAATTATCAACAATGAAACAAATAGAAATAAAAAACAAGGTAATGACTTCACACTAAAGACATCGCGTGGCCTTGTGAGCTCCAACAATGAAGTTGCTCAAGAATTTGTAAATTTCTTTACCAGTATCCCACTTAAAACTACAGAAACCTTAAATTCCTCTGCCTTGCTCTCTATTGATTTATTGAAAGCGAACGTTTCAGCCTGTCCAAATGAATTTAAATTTCAGCATATAAACCCCTTAACAGTCATAAAAGGTTTTAAGCAAATTAAGATCAAATTAACGGAAGATCTATGGGGTATGTTTATCAAAGCTTGTATCTCAATTATTGAGACTGTAGCGCCGTATTTAGCCTCAATATTTAATTTGTGCGTGGATCAAGGGGTCTTCCCAGATCTAATGAAATTCAGTAAGGTAATACCGCTTTTTTAAATCCGGGGACAGTAAGGACACCAATAACTATAGGCCAGTATCCGTGTTGCCGGTTTTCAGCAAGGTGTTTGAAAAGCTCAATCAAATGCTTAACCATTTTAACACCAAAATATTACACGAGCAACAGTATGGTTTCACCAAAGGACTTTGTACAACTGACGCCGGTGTCACTTTATTAAAATACATATTTACTGCGTGGGAAGAGGCACAAGATGCCATAGGAATCTTCTGTGACCTTTCGAAGGCATTTGATTGTGTAAATCACGAAACCCTGATTTTGAAACTTGAGCATTACGGTTTAGGTAAACTTGCGCTCAGTTTAATAAAATCGTATTTGAATGATAGACAGCAGCAGGTACAAATAAATGGAGTCAACTCAATGGGTTTAAAAGTAAAAATGGGTGTACCACAAGGTTCGATATTGGGTCCCTTCCTCTTTTTAGTGTATATTAATGACCTACCCCATTTATTTAACAACCATCCGCATATGGTGTTGTTTGCTGACGATACTTCTTTAATATTTAGGATAAACAGACGTGCCACTAATCTTGATGACGTAAATAACGCCCTACTGCAGGTCCACAATTGGTTTACCGCCAATAATTTAGTACTAAATGGAAAAAAAACTAAGTGCATTCGATTTACTCTACCAAATGTCAAAAGTAGTGATTGTGACATAATATTGAATCAAGAGAAACTAGAATTTGTCGATAAAACGGTTTTCTTCATTTAACATCTCTTGCAGGACGGCTGAGCTCAGCAGCATATGCTGTTAGAAAAATCCGTCAATTTACTGATATTGATACCGCGAGGCTAGTCTATTTTAGTTATTTTCATAGTATTATGTCATACGGTATTTTACTATGGGACGGGCTGCAGACATCGAGTCTATATTTATTCTGCAGAAAAGAGCCATCAGAGCCATTTATGAATTACGTAGACGCGATTCTCTAAGAGAACTGTTTAAGGAAATTAATATCATGACAGTACCTTGTCAATACATCTATGAAAACATCATGTACGTTAGGAAAAATCGGCATTTATTCAGTAGAAGAGGTGACAGACACCACTATAACACTAGAAATAGGGACCAACTAGTTCAGCCAGGTTTCAGGCTTGCTAAAGTAGATTCATCTTTCATGGGGTACTGTTTGAAATGTTACAATAAAATACCTCCCCACATTCTTCAACTGAACGAGACGAAATTTAAATCTTGTATAAAATGCACACTATGTAGGCAACCATATTATAAGTTGGGGGATTACATTGATGATAAAAATGCTTGGCTAAATGCTGGTCCTGCTCCACAACCATAGGGGGGGGGGCAAATTTATTGATTGTTCGGGTCGGGCATTATTTGAGTCCATCGACACGTAAAGAAGAAGATGAAGAATTGATTCCCATATTCATGTATTGTGGAAGCTGCAGAAGATTGTAAAAATATACTTGCATTATATAGATTCCAGTTCTTAGTATTATGTAATTGTGAGTACTTTGTACTGTTCAGCCACCATTTACATTTATTTATCTCTCATTGACTTGAATATGCCTCGGTGGCGGAGAGAATGTCATGCTCACTTAAATGTCTCGCTGATGGTGGCGGGTGTGTCGGGTCATTTAGTTCCCTTCAATATGGTTGAGTTGAATGGCGCCGGTACATACGTCATGTTTGTGAACGGGCGCTGTCAGTTGGGACTGGTCATCTCTTAGCTGCCAAGGTTCATTTTAATTACTTTATTCGTAAATTGTTGATCTAATCTTTTACTCTGGACGCTCTTAGTGTGCACGTCTTTCTACATCGTCCTCACATATATGTATAATCTCAAAATTAATGATGTAACTAAGATTTTGTAACAATATTTTGATTTTAAAAGAGTGTCCATGGAGTTTCTTGCCCGTTCTTCTCCATAGAGATCTACGCTAGGGAATGGGCAACTACAGTACTTTCTCAAGTTATTATGCCTTGTGACTGGGACTGTAGCTTTGATTTTCTTTTTTGTATTTTTGACATTCAAAAGTTCCGTAATGGTCGAATTGAAATAAATGCTTTGAGTTTGAGTTTGAGTACATACTATGTATTTATTCAATTCAATTTATTCAGAAACATATCACTTTATGTTTGAAATCAACAATCTATACAAAAACATTAATATTAACAACTAGGTAGCTTATGCCCGTGGCTTCGTTTCTTCGTTCGATAATTGTCCCACGGGATCATACTACTGGGATAAAAAGTATCCTATGTGTTAATCCAGGTTTTAAAACTATCTGTGTGCAAAATTTCATCCAAATCCGTTCAGTAGTGTTTGCGTGAAAGAGTAACAAACATACAGTCATAGAAACTTTCGCATTTATAATATTATTAGTGTGATTTCAAATTAAAAAAAAAAGCTTTCTTTGATTTTTCTATGAATCAAGTGACAGGTAGGTGACGCGGATAGGATATTTGAAGCTAACTTTGTATGTAGAAACACCGATAGCTACGAGCAAAGGCATATTAACCAACAGATGTACATAAGTTATTATCTGCCTAGCCTTTTTCCAACTATGATGGGGTCGGCTTCCAGTCTAACCGGATGCAGCTGAATACCAGTATTTTACATGGAGCGACTGCCTATCTGACTTCCACAACCCAATTAGTACTGAGTAATACGATACCTCTTGGTAAGACAAGAACAACAATTTGTAATAGTTGTACGTAAGTAAGTTATAGAAAACGACCGTTAGACAACTGTTTCGCCGACGAGGAGTAACTGACTTGCTATCGACTATTTTCTCGCTCAAGAAACTTACTAAAGATTGTAATTCCTGTGTCAGTAAGAGGAATATCATAATCTATACTGATACTGTAAAGAGGTAAAACTTGTTCGTAAGTTTGAATGTAGGAAGTAATCTTGGGCACTACTGATCCGATTCCGAAAATTCTTTCACTAACGGGAAACTACGTTATCCCCAAGTGCTATAGGTTACATTTGAAACTTTTCCGTGTGTTAATTTCCATACATAACTAGAGCGAAGCCGCGAGCAAAGCTAGTAATTGATATCACCACCACTGCTCTCAAAACGGTGAACAATAAACATTATGTTGATAAAAACTTTCGAAGATAATATGTCGACTCCATTCCATAGGTCCCTGTCTTGGACTTCCAGTCTAAACGGATGCCTCTGGATACCAGTAGTTATTATTATCGTTATGTTTCCCAGACGGAGACTCCTGCTGACCCTGCGGCCAGTCCTGGAGGCGTACGCGGCGACTTGCCGGCACCTGGCGCCGGGCTCCATGAAGGAGCTCGTTAAGAACACCCTCGACTCACTCACCGAGGACTTCACACACAACAAGATGGTTTACGGTACGATTTTAATTTTTTTTTTAGTTAGTGTGCAAACAGGCCACATTTATAATGAAGTCTATGATTTGTCTGTGGTTCGGCTGTATCTTTAGAACTATAGCATTTATATATAGTTTTATTTGCTGAGATATGGAGGGGCCTTTTGGCCTCGTACAGGACCAGTTGTAAATTTAACCATTTTTTTGTTTTGTCCTATGCAAGACTAATAAACACTTTTTATTTCTTTCTTTCATAGATTTTTGTTTTTTTTTTTCATAGAATACATATAAAGTGTGTCCAATCATTGGGAACATTACAGGCAGTTATGTTATGCACCAAAATTATTTATTCTTATTTTATTTTATTTATTAAAAGGAGAACAAACAGCTAAAATAAGTGAGTAACAATTGTATAAGTGACACAGAGCCAATTACAAATTGTCACGAGTAGACACAGATGGTAGTAGAAACCAAATAAAAGGAATTAAAATAAGCAATAAGCACTAATAATACACTTTATTTATTTATTTAAGGAAAAACAAACAGTAGCATAATAAGAATTCGTTACAAAAATTTAAATATTAAATTTTAAAACAATTATGCTACCCACAACGTTTTCCACAGATTACAATTTAAAGTATTTAAAACCTAGCCACTAAAAACTAACTAAAACCTAGAATTTTTAAATGTATGTGACTATACATATTATAAAGAAAAAATAAATTTTAAGTTGTGTGCGTATTAACATTACGTTATTAAATATCGAATTATACAGTATTTAGTTTAGTTTATTTTAATAGATTTGTATATTGTAAAAAATGTACATATCTAATGAATTCAAATAAAAAATTTACACAGTAATTTGCTGGTCCTTTAGGGCTGCTTTGATTTGCTTCCTACTTAGACACTAGGTTAGGCATTGTTGACATGGATGGGGAAAAAATAAAATTAAAATAAAGCACTACGCGCTTTTAAAAAAGTTTGCATTCAGCCGAGTGCAGTTATGGTAAACTTTACAATTAATGTTTTTGGTGAAATGGAATCCTTAATGTGCAATCAAATGCTTAGGTGTCCGTGTCATTCTTGGGTCTTTACAAAACCGAACAAATCCTAAGCGGCCGCCTCTATGAGCGAGCGAATTGCGGCGATTCAACGTATTTCTATACAAAAATATTGCTGCGATTCCCTCGCTAGTGGAGGCGGTCCAAAAGAGAGTGTATAGAAAAACGTGGCAAGGACGATAATATCGCCTAGAATCCTAGATTCTCTCGCTCGTGGAGGCGGCCCCTAAAGCATTATTATAACCGTTTTTATAAAATCCACCATAAAGTTTTAAAGTTTAATATCGACTAAACAATATTGTTTATATTTCCAGGCGAAGCTGTATCAACAGACGCGATCAACAACTGTTTGCGACTCCTGCGCCAGTGGGGCGTCGTGGACATGTTCACAGAGAAGCGAACGCGCACTCTGCGCCTGCCCGCGCCCTACGACTCGCCGGAAGCGTTGCACACGGTGTGCCAAAACGTCTACAAATTCAACATGGACACACCTTTACTGAACACCAAGTGATAAAGTGAACTGTGAACTTATAGGCCAGTGAATCAAGTGCTTATATAGTGAATGTTGGTGAAATTGGCGTGAAGGCAGCGTTTCTGCCAAGAAACTTACAAAGAGTTTGTGTAAATAAGGTTTAAGGCTGCCAGGTGTGTCTATCATCGCATTTTCGTATGACAAAATTTTGTTTATTTAAAGTTTTCAATGATTAAGCATTTGGTTGCTATAATATATTTGTCAAAAAAGTTGTTTACTCAAAAATGTTACTGTGAAAACAGTGACTTGAATGCTCTTGATATAACTTTTTATTCCTGACCAAAGATATACTGTGTACAGTGTGTAGTGTAAACCCATGGTTTGGTTTGAAACAAACATTTCAGCAACAGTTTCAGTTTGAAAGGAGTACAATAATAATTATTGGAGTATGATTTCATTGTAATAAAATGTTGTAGTTATGACACCCTGGGTGTGTTAGCTCGGGTATAGTCGGTGACATCTCTTGTTCCTATCACTAGTAGGGAAAACAAGTTGTAAAACATTTTGCAACATGGTTTTATGTTTCTTGAAACAAGTTGTTTTCGACATTTTGTACAGAATGGGTCTGACACATGTTTCCAGGAACACAAAAACATGTTGATAGGGATAAGTGAATGTTCCATATAGTTAATGGTTTACTGTTGCCAGGGTAACAAAAACGTACGTTATTTCAACGTAATATTGTTATTTATACCGTTTGGTTACATCTTCACGAGTTTTCAACACATTGTGATTTAGTATCGTATTCATTTTGTATGGTAATGAAGGCTGCTCAAAGACAGCCAAATAACTTGTAACGATTTTATTAAGGCGTATTATTTAAGGATGGGACATTAAGGCTCAGTTACGTTCAAAGCTATAACCATCCTTTTCTCGCACTGCCTTTTAGTAAAAGATAGCAATAGCCTAAATTAAGTTCAGTTTGTACACAACAGAATCGACACCAGTATCTGTTTACCACTGAAGTAAGATTTAAATAATCTTCAAACACCAAGGTAGAGCGAAAGTCAGGTCAGATACACATACCCTCTAAGTTCTATTAACCCGATTGAATGACTTTCTCATGATACAGTTATTGAATAGGGTTAAAATAAACTTTGAGGATGATTTATAATCTGTAACTACGTCCTTGTCCATCATGTCATGTCATCCAGCTTGCTAGATAGGATAGACCCGATAGGTGGCGCACTTATTAGAAAGAAAGAAAACGTATTTATTTGGCTTATTAGTCATCAAGTTCGCTCGCGGCTCGTTAGAAACTTTGATTTCTTTATAATCGATATACATTTAATAGAATTTATCATGTAGTGTGCTCCTGGTACCTTTCTGATATACTTTTAACGCAACTTATATATGAAGCGTATCAAAATGGCTAAATGGAAATTAATCTCGCCTCAACTATGGGCCTGAAGAATACACACTTTCAGAGGGCGAAAAAGTAACCGTCGGCAGGGGAATGAACAACGTTATAACGCTTTCAAGCGTAGTTATATCCAGGAATCATTGTGTAATTGTTCAAACAAAACAATAAAGCACTCATCACAGACAGATTTCTAATGGAGTGTATGTTGAATGAGTATGAGTCCCTGTTCATGTGTGCCATCATTAAATAATATACTATTACCATGCAAATTGATCTGTGATGCGACAGCAATTAAAAACGAGTGTTTTGTATATATTGTGACTTTTAAATTATCATATAAATACGAGGTTGTCATGAATGCTTGTGCGTTGTGATCTTTTGGTCGCAATCAAACGCTTGTGTGCGCACTTTTAATGTTTAGTATTTGGCATTTTATAATTGTAAAGATCTCGTCTGTGGACCCGACCGATTCGGTCGGGACGCCATTGTTTAACTATTGAGCGTAGCAGCGTACGGTAGTTTGTGCCTACCCTCGTAGGTAAAAGGCGTGATGTTATGTATCTAGAAATGTAATTATACAAAGAAACAAGTTGAAAGTTGCCTATTTTGACTTTGACGCCAAGTGACACAGACACAGACACAGTGGAAACGCGGCTTAACGCGTAAAAAGTGCGTATACAAGTGTTTTCCTTCTTAGCATTTGTTTTTGTCTGAAGTGTAAGTGTGGCTGGCCATCACCTGACTCCACGGAGTCTTAAGCCGAGGTTTATAAACGTTACTTAGCACGTCCTTTGACTAATACATGTCCCCATCTCTAACTTTCACAGTGCACTTGTAGTAAGACATTGATGGGGATAAGCCAAAGCACATGCCAAGTAGTCTATCTATCTCGGCCTAAAACTTATTCCTTTTTGTACTGCGTTAAGCTTAAGTTGACAAATAGTATGTAGACTTTATTTACTTTGTTACCCATATAATGATAAAAGGGGGCAAAGCTAAGATTGATTAAAACAAACTTGAAATATTTTTTGTTCTTTTTTCTTTACCGAAGGTCAAATCCTACTGAAGTACTAATATTATACTGAAATGCGAAAGTTTGTTAGGATTGACAGATGGATAAATGTAGTGGGAGCGGCGCGAGCGGATGCGGGTGTCGTTAACACTGCGGATACCGCGCACCCGCGCCGCTGTAACTATGTTCACAGTTCACACGCAGAAGAGGCTGTGTTAAGGTGATAGAATTATAAAATCATCAAAATCATCAATACAACCCTCCAAGCTCATAAAGGTGCAGGAATTACTTTTTCAAGGTCAAAATCATTCTATAACTACATACGTCTTAGTCGCGAGCAATATTTGAATCAACATACAACCTAGCACTGGCCTGCAAATTGCAAAAAACGTAAGAAAATTTGAATTTCGCGAGTTACCACACCCGCTTGCGGATTACGTCGCCCGCGCCGCTCCCACTGTGTTTCTACACTAACTCTTTCACGCAAAAACTACTGACCGAATTTGCATGAAATTTGGCACACGGACAGTTTATAACCTGGATTAACACAGAATACTTTTTATCCCGGTAGTAAGATCCCGTCGAGGCAACGGGCATACTAGTCTAAAGCTGAAATAAATGTTCAGGCTCACAGAATAGTTCGGACTTTTATATCATGAGTTTGTAAATCTTAGGGGCAGCGCAGACGGCAGACTTTTGTGTGTAAGTGAGCGACAGACAAAAGCGTGATGTGTTTGACTACTTTGTTTGTCCAATAAAACGATATACTTGGAAATACTGATGGAAAAGATCCTACTGATCGCCTTCTATTGTGGACAAAGAAGTAAATCAATCGCGCAAAATTTGGCGCAGTTTCCGTCTATCGCACACAAAGTCTCTGCGCTGCCCCTTAGGATTTAGTACCGTAGTTCGGGCTTTTACAGTAAGATGACTATGTCCGTTACCAGAGCTCTAGTTTCATTTATACCACAGACAGCAAATAAAACGAACAACTTTAAAAAATATTATTGATTTATTAATTAATAAAGAAAATAAAAAGGAAAACAGCATTGGAAAACAGAGAAAAATATTTCAAAATAAAATGAATGTCAGAGAAAAAAGATTATAAAAATATTTGAAATAAATCTAAAACTTACAAGTACAATAATTATAAAAAAAGGTAGGTTATGGACTACAAAATAGAATAGGCATACAGCAAGAAGGCCTAGTGAGATGGTGCCTGCGGTACCACGGGCCTGCATACCTCAGGCATCATTTCAGTGGAATGGTAGGCTTATAATAGAGAATAAGGGCTCTTGTTCACGGCTAGTTATACCCGGGCCGGCGGCGGCGCCCGACGGCACGATGGAGTCATGTAAAGCACTATGGAAGCTTGTCCACGACCGCGACTCAACTTCGCGCAGTGCCCGGTTTGGCCGTATGAAGAATATGAAAGGCCGAGAAACAGCATTTCTTCCCGGCTTTAAACCAGTCGTGAGCAAGAGCAATAATAGTGAAAATTTATAGCGTTTCAATAATCAACTTCAACTATTCAGTCATCATTACAATAATTCAAGATGTACTTTTTATACAAAGGACATAGAACTAAAATGGCATAGACAACCGATCGCCATTTTTGATACTTTTTTGACAGTAGCGGCACACGAAAACTAAAGTTGGAGGCAAGATCATTGCATCGAAGTAACTTTGCAAAGCGTCACTTTATGCAACCAAATCTCAGATTATTTGTTCAAATTACCGCTACGCTACACCCATAGCTGCCAGTATGATCGTGCAACACAACTTTAAATAAAGAAAAAAACGGAGATGGTGACCACACACTTCCATACAAAAATACTCAAAACTTCATATCTCAATCAAGTTCAAAGTTACCTAAGATCGTCAATGATTCAACATAGCAAACAAACGCAACATGGTAAACTGTTCCATTTCTCTTTGCATCCTGTAACGGCGCAAGCTAGGCAAATGGAACCTCAGTCGACTTTCCCAAGCAGATCTGGTTTCCCTGTGGTCGGAACACTCGAGGTGCTGTTTCATGTCGGACCATCCTGAGACAACGAGGTTACAATATCCGCAGTGGAACAACCCGGGGCGAACCTGTAACATTACGGACATTATTACTTAAAGCAGTAGTAAAAGAAAAAAATACTAAACTCGAACGCTAAGATAAGGTAGAGGTTACTGTTTTTTATTTCAAAATAAAAATAGATTAATGGGTTCACTATACCTCTCTGATAATTTCGTTTTTCTCCGATGTAATTACAGGCACTTCCAACCACTTCGTGATGTGCTGTCTTATCTTACAATGTTCGTCAATATCCACAAGTGGTGATAAGTTCACCTCGCACACAATGCACCACCTTCTCATACCAACTTCCGAAATGAAATGCAAGTTTTTCTTAGGAATACAGAACTCTTCGTTAATGATACTGGCGGTGTAAAGTATTCCATCTATATCGTAGGCCGAATCAATGAATTCTCTTGTCGACTCCTTGGCCAGATTTCTAGGAGTTTTCGGAGTTTCCTTGGTCAGATTTCTAGGAGTTTTCGGAGTTTTCGGTTTGGTTACAGAGGCACCTACCTGTCTTTTGTGATTTGCTCCTTCTACGTGCTCTTTCAATGACTTAAAAGAAGCCGGCACTTGTACTTCACAAACGCGGCAATATGATTGGTTACTACCCTGGTTTAAAGTTATTTTATTTTCTTTTGCAAAGGACATTGCGTCTTCTTCTTGGGAACATTTTTCAGAGTCTTTTGGCGGGGGAATGATGAAGTCAGATAGAGACCATGTCGAGTCTGTATCACTTGTATCAGCGTCTTCTTTTTTTGAGGCATTATTTTCTTCATGTGAGTCAAGATTTTTCAAAGCTTTAACAGTGTCAATATCACCAGACGATTTTGTTGTTTTGTCATTTATATCGACTCTATTTAAGTTCTGATCCAGTGCTGATGGATACAGTAAATCAGAATCAACAGCTTCAGTTGAATGATTTTTTATGTGGTTTTCTATCTCAATATGATCAAATGTCACAACTTTGGAACATTTTTTACAGAAAGCAGTTTCTGTTTCCAAATTAATGTTGATTCCTTTACTTTGGTACTTGGCAATGAATTCAAGGATTTTAGACTTGTCTTTTGTCGATGATTTTACGTCTGTGTTATTGTTATTGTCGTAGTTTATCTTTGTTTTTTTTGATTCGCCATCATTTTCTGTGGCAGAAGACATGTTGGTTGGTTTTTCTTTATTGTTTTTGTTAGCTTCACTTCCTTGAGAGGTTTCTTTAGCTTCAATTCCTTGAGAGGTTCCTTTAGCTTCAATTCCTTGACAGCTCCCTTTAGCTTCGATTCCTTGACAGTTTTCTTCAATATCGATTCCTTGATGAACGCCATTAGTTTCGATGCGACGTTTCGCGTAAAGTTCGTGATGCTCTGTTTCGTCAAAATGTTTGGTCATCCTTCCGGGGGCTAGCAGCTTGTTGCACGTCAGGCATTGGACAGCTGTGTGGTCTAACTGCAATCACAGAATATTCACTTAATTTGAATCTAGTAATTTACTGTTTGCAGAGATAGGCATCTGTCCTCTGTTGGCTAAATAAAGGTCCCCCGGCTCCGTCACAATACCCTGACAACCGCTTCCGCATCCGACCTGCCCGGCGCCAGGGGGTTTGACGCAGAATGTGCACAAAGCAAATTGAGCACTTGACGCAAAATTTGCACTTCGCAAAATGTGCAAGCAAACGAATTTTATTTTAACCCATTGCTCATTTTGAGATGTGCTATTTTGAGAAGTGCACATTTAGCGAAATGCACATTTTGCTTTGTGCACATTCTGCGTCAAACCCGTTCTAGAAAAATTGAATTTCGTGGGCCAACCAGGGGCCTTCCCCCTTACGGACTTGGCTAACCTTTAAAGAAGTTGGAAGCGTACACATTAAGCTTGCCAAAAGTCGTGATCTTCACAGTGGGACTCGTTTGCTCCGGTCAATTTTAGTAATAATAAATTACTAAAAAGTTTATGAGGGACTAACAGAGCGGTAGGACATAATTATATGAGCAATGTTTTTATACCTACCTTATTTTTAAGAACACAATTCTATTTCTATTTATGGTGGATACAATAAATTAAACTGTACTGTGGTAATAAGCCTAATATACCATAAGAAGTTTCTAGTGTGCTTAAAAAAAAAGTATTACCAGTATTTTCATTTAGTGTCGTATTGTACTCTTCACCTTGTGTAGTATAAATACTAGTTGAACTACCATAAAAGTAGTTTACACTTACATGACGAAAGATGGCATTATCCGCACCAAACTGAATAGGTTTCAGAACTAAATTCAAGGAGTGCTTCGCATCAGCTTTATGCTCCTTTTCATCGTCAAACTCCGCATTGCAGAGCGAACAGACTCCTTCGATCAGGGCGTGCCAAGCTTTTGCATCAATAACAATATTATTGAAAGCAATAACATCACCACCATTTGGTTTTAGGAGAAGAATTCCCTTGTTATGTTTGTGTTCATCTTCAGTGATGTGTATATTGACTTTAGAAGCAATTGGCATCAGAATATTGCAGAATTCGCAGAAGTAGCCTCCTTTGAACTGAAACAATAAGTGATTCGAATTATAATTATTTGAAATAAGCTTTTGCCCGTAGCTATGCCAGCGTGGAGGTCGAAAATAAAGAAAAAGAACATGTTAATTTCGCACATAAAGGGTGTTATAATACTGTTACGTCGTACCCGTACTTACCTACAGTTTCGGTAGTAGGTACCTACTAGTAGGTAGGTAGGTAAAACGAGTCCCGAATGATGTAGGTACAAATTCGCAAATTACCTACAAAAGAACATCATTGTAATTTCGACCGTACGCCGAGGGCATAAAGTACCTACTTCTTTCCTCTGTACAAGTTGTGGAATTGTCTAGAAGATTCTAGGAAGTGTGGATATTTCTGGAACGTTCGATCGCCATATAAATAGTCGACGTGTTTGCGGGAGCAGTCAGACTTCAGTCTCACAGAGCTGAAAAACATCTTGCAGTCGCCGAACCCGACACTCCTTGCCGGCGACTTCAACATCAAGCATCCGGCCTGGAATAGCCGGACGCAGAACACCTGGGGCGGACGACTCTTCATGGACGCGGAGGCCCATGGATACACAGTGTCCGGCCCTGACACACCAACCCACTACCCAGACAACCAGGTGCACTCTCCGGACGTGCTGGACATCGTGATCCACCGGGGCCTCGGTTGCCAGCTCACCCAGCAGGTGATAGACGACGAGTTGCAGTCGGACCACCAACCTGTACTCGTCGTCCTATCAGAGATGCCGACCAGACTCTCGCCTCCTGCGCCACGTCGCATCATAGACTGGGACACTTTTAAAGGAAAGCTGGAGACCACCACACCCACTTGGCCCTGCGAGACCGCCGCAGACGTTGAGAGGCTTGCGGAAGAGGTCACCGCCTGCATCCAACGCGCCTTGGAAGAGGCGACTACAACATCGCCGACGCCGCCGGGGGGGTTTGTTTACAAGCCCCTCCCCGCCCACATCAAGCACCTAGTCGCCCAGAGAAGGCGCCTACGCAGGCGGTGGCAGGACACAGGCTGCCCCACAATCAAGCGCGACCTCAACCGTCTGGCGGAGAAGGTCAGGGTCAAGCTACAAGAGTTCAACGCCGCGGGCTGGGAGGAACGCATCGACGCCGCAGAGGGAGACTGGCCGTCGATTCACAAGCTGTACAGGACACTCACGAACACCCCAGCCCCGGTACGTCCACTTCGCCACAGCGACGGGGCGCCCAGATATGCTGCAGCAGACCGAGCAGAGATCTTTGCTGAGCACCTTGAGCGTCAGTTCCAGCCAAACCCAACCACCGACGCCGAGCACATCGCAGCAGTCGAGAGGCACCTTGGAGAGTACTTCGCCTCGCCGGTAGCTCCCGATGAAGACCCGATTTTCTTCTCACCTTGTGCAGTCAGACGCGCCATCCTTAGGACAAAGCCAAGAAAGGCCCCGGGGGCGGACAAGATCACCAACACCGCGCTGCGCCACCTGCGGTACAGAACGGTAGCGGCGCTAGCGCGCTTGTTCACAGGGATACTGCGCACCGGGGTTTTCCCGGCTGCGTGGAAGGAGGGGCGCGTCACCATGCTGCCCAAACCTCACAAGGACTTCCTGAAGCCGGAAAGCTACCGGCCCATCACACTACTTTCCTGCATCTCCAAGGTGTTTGAACAACTCCTGCTGCGACACCTTCAAAAACATGTGGGTTTCGCTCGGAGCACTCAACGACGCTCCAGCTGTCGAGGGTACTGCACCTGCTCACGGCGGCGCTGAACAAGAAGGAGCGAGCAGTTGCAGTATTCCTCGACATGGAAAAAGCATTTGACAGAGTGTGGCATGCCGGTCTGCTCTACAAACTGTCAAAGACAGACGCGCCTCGTCGCTTGATACAGGTGGTCTCCTCCTTCCTCTCGGACAGGACTTTCAGGGTAAATCAGTGGTAGACGGCGCGATATCGAGCGCCCGTCGCATCGCAGCTGGAGTGCCGCAGGGCAGCTGTGTCTCCCCGTGGTGTTACTCCTGCTTCACCGACGACATCCCCACCACTCCAGACACCACGCTCGCGCTGTACGCGGACGACGCCGCGTACCTCGCCACCTCACTCAACGTGCATCACGCGGCCGTCAAGATGCAGCGCGTGCTAGACCTGCTGCCAGAATGGCTGTCAAAATGGAGGTTGTCGGTGAATGTGGGAAAAACACAGGCACTGACTGTCGGCGGCTGCAAAAAGCCACCACCCCTGAAACTGCAGGGAGCCGACGTCGGGTGGCTTGGCGAGGCCAAGTACCTGGGAGTCACCATCGACAGTCGGCTCTCCATGGCGCCACACGTCCGTACGATAATCGCAAAAAGCAGGAGTGCCCGCTACCTGCTTCACCCAGTGCTCTCGTCCCGCCTCCCGCTGCGTGCCAAGCTGGGCGTGTACAAAACGTACATCCGCCCCCTGCTCACGTACGCTACCCCAGCTTGGCTCGCCCTCACGAGCGAGAAAAGCAAGAAGGCCCTAGTAACGCAGCAGAACATCACGCTCCGCAAGATTGTCGCCGCCCCTCGCTACGTGAGGAACACAGTAGTTCAGCGGGACCTCAATATCGAGAGCCTGGAGGACTTCAGCCGGCGCCTCGCGTCCAACATGTTTGCGCGCGCCGACGCCTCTGCCTGGCCGCACATTAAGGAGATCGCGCCATGGCACACGCGCCCGCCTGACGCGGGGCGCCCCCTGCGCCTTCCCAGGCGCCTACCACGCGACCTAGTGACGGACGTGTGACGTCACATCACCGGATTGACCAACCGAATATGTCGCTTCACCTAAACGCGACATACCCCTTAGTGTCGCTCATTTAATGAAAATCCATAGTTTGTAAGCCCTGGCTGGGGGCCTTGTGATTATTAAAGTTATTTGTTGCTTCTTCGGTAGTTATTAATTTATTCCTTACCCAGCTCGTAACAATACCCTTATAAGAAAGGAAGGCAAGGAATCAAGGAAAGGCACTTACTCTTCCCGTCATTGCGACCGAAACCGGGTACCGCATGCCCTAAATTCCTATGTCTACCTGTGTGCTAAACTTCGAAACCTATGCGTGAAAGCTAACAGACTTTCGCAGAGAGTTACTTTACTTTCACGTTTACTTAATGGAGGGACGAATTAAAAACAAAAGTAAAAAGTATTGATATAGTCTTACAACATAGTCCAGTGCAATGATTGTTAAACTTTTAATAATTTAATTTTTCTAACGTGATTCATAACAGATTCATATTACGATTCTTCTAAAGCGGCCATTTTAGATCTCCTGTATTTTGTTGTTATTTACCGTGACTGCTCTGTTGGTACTGCTGCATGAGCGCGGGGTCCCGGGGTTCAATTCCCGGATAGGGCAAAAAGTGTTAATTGGAAATTTCTCAGTAGCATAGCAGCCCGGAGTTTGGAAATTGGCGTTTTGATACCCCCGTGACTCGGAAAATGTAAAACGAGTAAGTAATATTGATTTTAAAAAATCGACGTATTTACGTAACGTATACAGCGCGCGCTTGTACTAGGGCCTCAACCGAGGACTATTTGTTATTATTTACCGTAAATTAGTCGTGTACTCGTGTTGACGAAATACGTGCAAACGTTGCTGCTTATGAGCTACTTCGGTGTAGATTCATATTTTCCGTAAAAACACACATCAATATTATTCTAGTCTTAATTTTTTATCGTGTGGTTAGTTCAGTAGGCCTATTACGTATCTTTCTGATATCCAGTGACTATCAAGCTTCGGTTGTACACCGAACTTTGATGACAACCGAGAATGTCATAATATTGGTATTACGTATCGCACTGAGTGGATATCACTTTACGGTGACTAACAGCCCGTGTACGGTGTAACGTCTTTCAAGAAAGCCGCTTCAAACTCAGTTGTCATCAATTTGTTGTCCACTATGCTTAAATAATCGAAATAATTAGTATCGATACGAAAGCGTCTGTCAAAATGAGTTACGGTGACCATCAGCCACGATGACAACCAATGACGTCATATTTGAACGCGACTGTATGACCCATAATACGAAACTAACCTTTTGACAGTTAATTGATGGACACTTGAGCCCAGTTACAATCATTTCGAGCTGTCAACAGAGATATGTAATAGTCCTACTGGTGTCAGAGTTTTATGCCGCCGTTAAAATCCGAGGGCGTGCCTTGACTTCAAACTCGAGACCTAATGACTTGGCAGGCGCGACGGTCACACCAGCTTATTCCTGAAATCCCCCTAAGGGGGAAAAGTGGAATCTAGTTCTAGTTGCAGTCTGTACATAATGTATATAAATTTTACATTCATTATATAATATTAGCATTCTTTTGTTTTTTTTTTTACAATTTTAACATTTTTTTATTTTATTTTATTACATTATGGTTCAGTTTTTGAGGAAGATTCTCTCAGGGGGGAATAGTGGAATAACTCAAAATGAAAAGGGGACTTTCTGGATTTTTATTTAAAGTACAGTTTCCCCCCCCTGAGGGGATTCTCTTAGGGGGGATTTGTGGAATAAGCCGGTCACACCACTAGGCTATCACTGTTATGTCAAGTCATTCATCATCTGCCTAGCCTTTACGCAACTATGTCAAGTCAGTAAAAACAACAAACCTACCTTTCTAATATGTTCATGTTGAAACTTGTCGGAGTACTGCACTGCATTTAACCTCTTCTTATGATCCGATGTTCCGATATGGTCGGCAGCTGCCCCCTGAGCGTCCAGGAAGAGATCGCATGCCAGACAGAAGGAATTCAAGGAGCCGGTGATGACCCCGTTGTTATGCAACTTATAAGTCATTGTGACCTGAAATAAAAAAGAAAACAGTACATAAATATCTCCAAATACAGTGACGTTTATTCCCGGTAATACATATTTAAATAAAATGCTTTGCAGACCCCGGCCCGCCCGCCCGCCTGCCCTGTTCTGCTCTGCGCTCAAACACCTGATCACCGCTTGCAACTGATCCTGTTGGCACCTATGTAGCGGCACTAATAATAAAGTATACTACAGCAACTTAGAACAAAAAGTACTACAGCGCCATCTATGGCTAAGATAATGAACTAAATAGCGAAATACGTCAGAGTTCTACATCGCGCAAAGATAATTATTCGAGACTGTCGGGGAGTGGCCCACCCACGGCCCACCCCAGACACAACACCCATCTGCATAGCTATTTACAACGCTTCGATTCTATTTTCGATTCGGAAAGTCGTATGTCTATCTCGCTCAATTTCGTAATGACAAAAAAAGATAGACATACGACTTTCCGAATCGAAAATCGAATCGAAGCGTTGTGAATAAGGGGCCAGGTCTGGTCTGGAGGATCCTCCCTTTTCTATGGGGGATGAAGAGCTTTACACCCTGTTCTCCATACCGCCAAACCTACACCGCTTCTCTAAAGCACAAAAAAACCTAACAGGCGAAATGTAGGCTTACGCTTACCCATCTCTAGTGAAATCGATATTTATGCAGTCGACGAAATCAATGGGGAAGGCTGGTCAAACCTGATTGTAGATCGCGCGTCCATAGCTTAGACCCAATCTGACCAATGAGGTCACTCTATCTTGAAATATAAAATGACATTGACAGATTTTCAACCAATGACGATGTTTGGTTCATGCGCTGCTAGCGCCATTAGTTCCACCAGTTGCCAACCCCATTGTAACAGATTATTATGTTGTTTAATCTCTGTATGAGCTTGGACACAGACTTAGTTCTTTGTTCACTCGTTACGACGCTAGTACCTAGCATCGCCCACTTCATAGAAGGAAACAAAACAATTCATTATTTTTGTTTTTGAGCATGAGTGAACTCATTCTCATTTTGTATACTATGTAATAATGTAGCTAGTTAATCACAAACATCCTTTTCTCTTATCAATGCGGCTAACGGCTATGAACAACGTGTTCAGCCGTTCAGCGTGACGCGATTATGACGTGTCGTCTATTGTTAGGGTTTCGTAGACAAAGTAAGAACTGTAATGATATTAATGATATACATAATAATGTAACTTATTTTGTGGCTCGTAGTTTTTTATGGTTCCATAATTGAAATAAACTCTCTTAAAAGGAACTCTAGCCATAAAAATTGATGATGATATGAGGAATCATAAGGATACATCCGAAATTAAAAATAAATGAATTAACTTTATTATAGTATAAACTTCACTAGCTTATACCCGCGGCTTCGCCCACGTGGAGTTCGGAAATGTCCCACGAGATCGTACTATTGGCATAAAAAGTATCCTATGTGTTAATGAAGATGGATGTACCTACACAATAATGTATGGATGGATCTTACTTTTTCACGCAAAAACTACTGAACAAATCTGGATGAAATTTGGCATCCAGATAGTTTAATAATAGGGTAAACTGCCTTAATTCCGGCCCCGCTCTAATATCGGCCGTATCGAAGAAATCATGGCGTAAATTAAAAAACGTGACAATGTTAGGATAAAATAGATCTTATGTCATACAAAAATAGACAATACCAACATGGCAGCGCTGTGTGCTAGGTTAGGTTAGGTTAGGTTAGGTTCCTCTGACCTGACGGCCGGCAGCATCGCGATCCTGCGAAAGCCGCAGAGGGCGATGGCCGTCAGGTCTGTCAGGGGGTATCGCACGGTCTCCTACGAGGCGGCTTGTGCACTGGCCGGGTCGCCACCTTGGGACCTAGAGGCGAGAGTCCTCGCGTCACTTTACCGGTGGCTCGAGGAGGTGCGGACGCGGGGAGGTGGACCGATGCAGCGAGAGATCGATCTGCGTCGGTCTCAGCTCCGCGAGGTCATGGTGGCGGAGTGGCGGGAGAGGCTTTCGCGCCCTACCGCCGGCCTCGCTACCATCGAGGCGATCCGACCGGTGCTCGAGGAATGGCTCGAGAGAAGGCATGGCTCCCTGTCGTTTCGGGCGACGCAGGTATTCTCGGGGCACGGTTGCTTCGGGAAGTACCTGTGTCGCATAAACAGGGAGCCGGACGCCCGGTGTCTGCACTGCGTCCATTGTCTGGAGGACACGGCGCGGCATACGCTGGCAGAGTGTGCCGCATGGGAGGAGCCGCGCCGTGCCCTCGTGACAGAAGTGGGAGCCGACCTGTCGCTGCCGGCCGTCGCTCGCGCGATGGTCGGGAGCGCAGAGTCGTGGGATGCGGTGATCTCCTTCTGTGAAACGGTCATCTCACAGAAGGAGGCTGCGGAGAGGTTGAGGGAGGTTGAGACCGCTCTCCCGACCCGCAGCAGACGCACCGGGCGTCGGCGGAGGGCAGACAACGCCCTCTTCCGGCCCCCCTAAACGGGTTCAGAGGGACGGCGGACTTGGGGACGTCCGCTGCCCCGCCGAATAACTGGACCCGAGGCGGTGGCGCGTAGTGTTCCGCGCGCGCCCCTTTTGGCGTTGCGGGGGGAGTACACCTCGCTCCCCCCGCAGACATGAGGTGGCCCGCAGAGGCGGGCCAGCACTAGCCGGGGATCGTGGAAGGCGCACTAGTTCCCATGATCTCCGGTGCAAGTGTGGGAATGGAACACCGGGGTGGTTTTTAGTCGGTTAAAGTCCGACAGACCCCTCCGCCCGCCCCAGGGCAGAGGACATCCGTGTGGATTTTCCACCCCGGCAACAAAAAAAAAAAAAAAAAAAAAAAAAAAAAAAGGTTAGGTTAGGTTAGGTTTCAAAGTGGCGCTCGAGAAGACGGAGGCCCTGGTATTTCATGCGCCCCGACGTCGGCCACCGGCTGGCGCACACCTCACTATTGGTGGTGCGACAATAGCGGTGCGGGCAAGCATGAGATACTTGGGCCTGGTCCTGGACCGAAGGTGGAACTTCGGCGAGCACTTTACTCAGCTTGCGCCGAAGCTGATCGGCACGGCGTCCGCCCTCAGCCGGCTGTTGCCGAACCTGGGTGGACCGAACGTCGTTTGCCGACGGCTTTACACGGGGGTGATCCGCTCGATGGCGCTCTACGGGGCCCCGGTGTGGGCGGAGTCCTTGTCTGTCCAAAATAAGGCTCTCCTGCGACGACCGCAAAGAGTCATGGCAGTCAGAGTCATACGCGGATACCGCACCGTATCTTCAGAGGCGGCATGCGCCCTTGCGGGCACGCCCCCGTGGGATCTAGAGGCGCAGGTGCTCGCCGAGGTCTATTGGCGTGGCGCGGACCTGCAGGCGGAGAGTGGCAGACGCCCGCCGCCTGAGCTAGTCACGAGGTGGCGTAGGGAGGCCCAAGCCCAAACCCTGCGGATTTGGAGGGTGAGGCTGGAGACGCCCAGTGCAGGTCACTGGACAGTGGGGGCTATCCAGCCGATCCTGGAGAAATGGGTGCGGAGGCGACACGGGACGTTGTCCTTCCGTCTGGTGCAAGTGTTGTCAGGGCATGGCTGCTTTGGCAAATACCTGCACAAAGTGGCTAGACGGGAGGCGACTCCCGTGTGTCACCAGTGCGGCTGCACCGAGGATACGGCGCTTCACACTCTCGAAAATTGTCCTGCTTGGGTGGTGCAGCGCCGCGCTCTCGCAGCAGCAATCGGGGCAGACCTCTCCTTGCCGGCCGTGGCCAAGGCCATGGTCGACAGCAGAGAGGCATGGGAGGCGGTGGCGTCCTTTTGCGAGGATGTCATCTCGCAGAAGGAGGCCGCGGAGCGCGTCAGGGAGGAAGACTCCCTTACTGACGCGATTCGTCGCAGGAGGACAGGGCGGCGGAGGAGGCGCCATGGCGACCTGATGCCGCCCTAGGAGGTGCCAGCGGGCGATAGATCGGGGAGTCTATCGTCGTCGCTTTGCACGGCCCTCACGAGTGGAGGCGATGTCTCAGGTGAGCCCGGACATCGCCAAAGGAGTCTGGTGCCCGGAGACGGGCAGCGCTGGATGGGTCGCGAACGTCATGCGTAGCAGTTCTCGCGGCCCATCCGCAAAGGCGACAGTAGGCTCACGGCGGTGTTTTTTAGTGGGTGCAAGCCCCACATAACCAAACCGTCTCCCCGGACGGTGCGGTATGCGTTAGGCATTTTTCACCGCTTAATAAAAAAAAAAAAAAAAAAAAAAAAAAAAAAAAGGTTAGGTTAGGTTACCAGCCTCTGCGGTGTTTTCGGTGCTTCGGCATCGGCCACACCAGGCCTCTGTGTCCGTCTAAGGTAGACAGGACGGACACATGCTACCGCTGCGGCAAGGACGGCCACAAAGCCGCCTCCTGCAAGGCCGCCACGCCGCACTGTGCGGTGTGTGCCGCCAGTGGCCGCCAATCGGGCCACGTAATGAAGGGGAGGAAGTGTATTCCTCCCCCTAAGCGTGGCAAAGCGCAGGCGCCGACCGGGCCTGCGCCTGCTGCTGCCGCTAACACCGCCGTTCCTGCGGCGGCTGCGGAGGAGGGTGCGATGTCCGACTGATGGACACAGTCGAACATCGCATCCTTCAGGCGAACACCAACCACTGCAGGACAGCCCAGGATCTGCTGATGCAGACCATGGCTGAGTGGTTGGTGGACTTGGCGGTGGTCGCCGAACCCTACTCGGTCCCTGGCCGTTGGCTGGGCGACCGGGACGGCTTGGTGGCGTTGGTGGCGCGGTCTTCCACAGACTCCCCTCCCCTCTCGCTCTTAGAGAGGGGACCGGGATACGTGGCCGCCGCGTGGGGAGAGATAGTGATGGTGGGGGTGTATTTCTCCCCGAACCGCCCTCTCTCGGACTTTGAGGATTTCCTCGAAGTCCTCACTGCTGTCGTAGGAAGGGCGGCGCCACGCCAGGTCGTGGTGTTGGGCGACCTAAACGCCAAGTCGGTGGCCTGGGGCAACCCGGCCGCCGGTTGCAACGTCCGGGGACGCGCCGTCCAGTTTTGGGCGGCCTCGTGCGGTGTGTCCCTCCTCAACAGGGGGGCGGTCCACACGTGTGTGCGACAACATGGCGGGTCGGTGGTGGATGTGTCGTTTGCCACCCCCGCGCTGGCCGCCCGCGTCGTGAACTGGCGGGTGGAGCTGGTGGAGACCTTGTCGGACCACCGTTACGTGCGGTTCGACATCTCCACCTAGCAGGGGAGGGGGACGGCCCGCGCTGGGCAATCTCCCTTCCCGCGGTGGGCACTCACCCGCCTGGACCGGGAGGCAGCCAAGGAGGCCGCCTTTCTCCAGGACTGGCTGTCGCCTCCCCCTGTCGAGGAGGTCCCGGACGTTGACGCCGCAGCGGTCCGGCTCAGGGGGTCCTTGACCGAGGTGTGCAACTCCAGCATGCCTCGGTCTCGCCGTCCGCCTCCCCGTCGTGCCGTCTACTGGTGGACGGAGGAGCTAGCGAGACTACGGGCCACCTGCGTGGCGGCCAGAAGGGCCTACACGCGGAGCCGACGGCGCAGCGCCCAAAACCG
Source organism: Xestia sexstrigata (assembly GCA_941918905.2). Taxonomy (NCBI): domain Eukaryota; kingdom Metazoa; phylum Arthropoda; class Insecta; order Lepidoptera; family Noctuidae; genus Xestia; species Xestia sexstrigata. The sequence continues at coordinate 13,470,272 of OW799222.2, forward strand.
AGTCCGGGCAGAGGAGGACCGCCTGCACGCCTCTTACCGAGAGGCTACGGCGGCCCTCAAGTCTGCAATGGGCGCTGCGCAAGACTCGGCGAGGGCCGAGATGCTGGAGGGTCTCGACAGGGATCCCTATGGGAGACCATATAAGGCGGCGCGGAACCAGCTCCGCCCCTACGGTCCCCCACTGTCGGAGACCCTCGAGCCAGCATTGTTGGATGGGGTGGTCCGGTCCCTGTTTCCGCGCAGGACCGACTTCGCCCCACCAACGATGGATCCCCCGCAAGGGGCGGCTCCACCGGAGGCGGAGGTCCCCCCGGTGACGGCGGCGGAATTCGGCGCGGGGGTTCTGAGCCTCCGCGCAAAGAAGACCGCCCCCGGACCGGACGGCGTCCCCGCACGGGTGGTGGCAATCGCCGCCTCCCAAATGGAGGACAGGTTTCGGGACCTCTTCAGTGCGTGTTTTACGGCTGGGAGGTTCCCGAAACTGTGGAAGGAGGGGCAGCTATGCCTCCTCCGAAAAGAAGGACGCCCGGTGGACTCCCCCTCGGCATACCGGCCCATCGTTCTGCTCGATGAGGTCGGTAAATTGTTCGAGGGGATCGTCGCCGGGAGGCTGGACAGCCATTTGCGGGGGGTAGGGCCGGATCTGTCGGACGCCCAATACGGTTTCCGTCGTGGGCGTTCGACGATCGACGCGCTGGCCCTACTGAAGGGCCAGGTGAAGGAGGCGGTGGATGCGGGGGACGGAGTGCTGGCGGTGTCATTCGACATTGCCAACGCCTTTAACTCCGTCCCCCACTCGACGATTTTGGAGGCGCTCCGGTATCACGGAGTGCCCCAATATCTGCGGGATCTCCTGGCCAGCTACTTGGAGGACCGAGAGGTCCTCTTCGTAGACAAAACGGCCACCGTGAGGCGCTACGGGGCAGAGTCCGGTGTTCCACAGGGGTCGGTGCTTGGCCCCCCCTTGTGGAACATCGGGTTCAACTGGCTCTTGCGGGGAGCCCTCCTCCCGGGCACGAGTGTCATCTGCTACGCGGACGACACTCTCCTCACTGCCCGGGGGAGGAACTTCGGGGATGCGGCCTGTCTGGCCTCGGCTGGCGGATCCTTGGTGGCAGAGAGGATCCGCTGCCTGGGATTGAAGGTGGCGCTGCACAAGACGGAGGCCGTGTACTTTCGCGGTCCCCGGCAGCGCTGCCCTCCCGACGCCCACATCGTCGTGGAGGGCGTCCGTATAGGGGTCCAGCCCCAGATGAAATATCTGGGGCTGGTGCTGGACGACAGGTGGCGCTTCGGCCCGCACTTCAGCGGGCTGTCGACGCGCCTGTTGAAGGCCGCGGACGCCCTCTCGTGGCTCCTCCCAAACCTGGGGGGGCCCAAGGCGAAATGCCGGCGCCTCTATGCCAGCATCTTGCGGAGCATGGCCCTTTACGGGGCGCCCATCTGGGCGGACTCCCTCCATAGAAGGGAGAATGCGACCGCCATCCGCAGGCCCCAGCGGGCCATTGCACAGCGGGTGGCGAGGGCTTACCGCTCGGTGGGCTTTTCGGCGGCGTGCGCTCTGGCCGGCACCCCTCCTTGGGAGTTGGAGGCATGGGTGCTCGCCAGAGTGTACGAGTGGACGGCGCACCGGAAGGCGCTCGGGAAGAGCTGGCTCGAGCGGTCCCACGGTTTCCTCTCTTTCCGTCTGGTGCAGGTGTTGTCCGGGCACGGCTGCTTCGGATCGCACCTGCACCGGATCGGGAGGGAGGAGACCCCGGCGTGCCACGACTGCGGCGCGGCAGAGGACACGGCGCAGCACACCCTCGAGGTGTGCCCGGCATGGTCAGAGCTGCGCCGCGGTCTGACCGCGGTGGTCGGACCGGACCTCTCGCTTCCCGGCGTGGTCGACGCCATGCTGGGGAGCGAGGAGGCCTGGTCAGCGGTAGCCTCCTTTTGCGAGGACGTACTCTCGCAAAAGGAGGAGGCGGAGCGCGCGCGGGAGGACGATCCTCTCGCTGCGCCGCTCCGCAGACGAAGAAGGGGGAGAAGGCGTCGAGCCCTCCCTCCTCATGGTGACGGGCGGGCGACAGGCGCGGGGGTGCCTTCACCCGCATTGCAGCCGTCACCTTCGTCGGTCATTCCCGACGCCCCCACACCCGTGAGGGTGTGAGGGGTCTGCCTTGCAATCGTCGTCGGAGGACTGGAAGTGAAGGCTGTGCCGGTTTCCCAGTCCCCCGCCACTTGACGAAGCGGGAATGCGCTGGGTCGTTTTAGTGGGTATACCGGGTCCGCCCGGGGAGTCCCACATACCCCTCCCATCCCCCGATGGGAGGGTATGCGTAATGCATTTTTTCCCAGCGTCAAAAAAAAAAAAAAAAAAAAAAAAAAAAAAAAAAAAAAAAAAAAAGGTTAGGTTAGGTTAGGTTAGCCGATTTAAGTCAATCATTTTTTAACAACGAATCCTAAAACCGGCAGAGGCGGCTCCGTTTGTCATTATCAAAGACATTTAAATATATTTAGCCCAGTCAAATTAGACATGCAAGGTTACAATAATTCGCGTAGAGCTAAAAATTGGTACGAATGTTGGGAACACCATTACAAATGAAATGTCAAAAGCTCCCATCGATCCTTTACCTTTGCACAAAAAAAATATTCAAGGTCAAAGGTCGCGTAAATGGCTTTTTTGCATTTTTCAGCCAAACGATAAGTTTTATAATAAAATATGTTCTATAAAATTGTAGATCGTGCTATTATCTATAATAACTGATTTTATACCTTTTCCTAAGAATCCCCATTTTTGAGATGAAAGCTGTTCAAAAAGATGAAAAAGTTGTGTTCCCCTCCGGTGAAGTGGTGTACCTAACGTGTTTTTTTTAAACGTGGTTACCCTGGTGAGCCTATTCTACGATCTACTGTGGCCATGTTTAATTAAAAAACCGGCCAAGTGGAAGTCGGACTCGCGTGTGAAGATTTCCGTACCGTCGCATTACGTGAGCCTTTAATTTAATTTATTATTTGTTGTTACAGGACGAGAAGCTCGTGGCTAAATAATAACAGCCGCTCGGGTCGATCTTTAGGCCAAACCGTGCTTGCCTAGGTTGGTCTGTGGATGGGTGACCACCCATTACATCCTGAGTTTCCTGCGTGCCTCGGAAAGCACGTTAAGCAGTTGGTTCTGGCATCTTTGTCATTTGTAGATCTTTTACAGTCGTTACAGGTAGTCAGTGGCCCAAAAAGTGTGACAACCAGTCTTACCATGGGGTATCGTATTACCCAGTACTAACTGGGTTGTGGAGGTCAGATAGGCAGTCCCTCCATGTAAAATACTGGTATTCAGCTGCATTCGATTAGGTAAGCCGACCCCAACATAGTTGGGAAAAGGCTAGGGCGCTAGGCAGATGATGTTGTTATAGAACGATCATGAGATACAGCCCGCTGACAGACAGTGGACGGACGCGGACGAACGGATGCACACCGGAGGCTTAGTAATAGGATCTCGTTGGTTACCATTCGGAAACGAAACCATTAAAATATTGTATCAAATAAAAATGGTACAATTTGAATTGATGAATGCGGTGTAAATTATGAGTACCTACCTAACTGGAGAAAATCATTCGTCTGATTGATAAAATTATCTAATAGAGCTTCAAATGTATTTATTATCTTCTTATTTTCTTCATCTTCTTCCTGTTGAGTACAAGTAAATGGTTCTATGATCCATACATCAGATATCGCTGATATCGTAACTTGAATACTCTTTTAAAGGCGTTTCAACATTGGAACATGACTGGCCCTATTAACAACCGGCACATGCTAATAATCAAAACAACCCAACTTTGTTGCAGCCACATTTAGCATGACATATTTTATTAAAATTGCAAAAAATTGTATTTTAAGGAGTTTTGGAGTACCTTATGTCTGTATTGGTTCCAATGTATTGTCAATTAATTTGTAATATAAACAACTATATATTTACCACACATGTATTATCATCAAAAAAATTCTTACCAAAACTATTCACACGAACATAACACTTACCCAATATAAACAAGTCAGTCAACGTAGCACACGGCGAGCTAGCTTGGTAGTTTTACCCAAAACTAGAACTAACTACGGCAAAAAAATGCTTACTTGTGAAGGAGCACAGCTTTTTAATAGAATACCCTCCAGTATAAGAAATCTGCACTCTTTCAATGCATTCAAAACTCAACTAAGTCAGTATATTATGGCGGATCAAGCACTTCTAGAGAAATGAAGGCATTGAATGCGTGCAGTCTAGTTTGTAACTGATGCCGACGAACTTTATGTAATTTTAAATTCTAGTATTGTTCTCAAGTGAGTGACATTTGTCTTTATTGAGAATAAAGTTTCTTTAAACCTAATTTTCAAGCAGAAGCAGAGGTTGTGGGAAGACAAGCTGATTGAACTCATTTTAGTTCCATTAGATAATTTATTAATCAATCAGACGAATAATTTTCTACAATCACACTTCACACCAATATTATAAAGGCGAAGGTTTGTGTGTCTGTGTGTAGGTACACACACAAACTCGTTTGTTACTCTTTCAAGCAAAAACTACTTAACGGATTTGGATGAAATTTAGCACAGATAGATTATGACCTGGATTAACACATAGGATACTTTATATCCCTGTAGTGTGATCCTGTGGGACAATTATCGAACTCCACGCAGGCAAAGCCGCGGGCATAAGCTTTACACATAATTTTCACCGCAATTTCCAATAGTACAATTTTTTATTTCATACATTTTTTTTTTTAATTAAACCTGACCACAATAGATCGTGAAATAGACTAACCGGGGTAACCACGTTAAAAAAAACACGTCAGGTACACCACTTCACCGATGGCGTGGAAACGTTTAATTATTATGAAGAACACAACTTTTTCACCTTCTTAACAGTTATATCTCAGAAATGGTGATTCTCAGGAAAATTTATAGAATCAGTTATTATAGATAATTCTACGATCTATAATTTTGTCTTACATGTTTCTATGGTAAAACTTACCGTTTGGCTGAAAAATACAAAAAAACTCATTTACGCGACCTTTAACCTTGAATATTTTTATTTGCAAAGGTCGGATCGATGGGGACTTTTGACAATTCATTTGTAATAGTGTTCCCAACATTCGTACGAATTTTTAGCTCTATGCGAATTATTGTAACCTTACCCCTATTTTTTGAGCTAATTTGACTGGACTAATTAGTCTTTTTAAATCTCTTTGGTCATTATACTACTTTTTTTAAGTGATAACTTCCTATGGGAGGGTGACTCGATTCGGGATGGGAATGAAGTAGTTCCTGAATGACTGACTGACGGACCAACGCACAGCCTAAACCGCTGATCGTAGAGACCTGAAACTTGGAGGGTGTGTTCTTTGTATGGCGTAGGCATCCGATAAGAAAGGATTTTCCGAAATTCCACCCCTAAGGGGGTGAAAAAGGGGGGGCAAAGTTTGTATGGGACAAAGTGATCCCTTGGTCCAATCTACTTCAAATTTTGCATAAACATTTTTTAGCAGAATTGATGGAAGACGTGTTTCGTATTTTATTAAAATTCATTCCATAGCGGGGTTAAAAAGGCGTAGAAAGTTATTTTGGCGGTGATTTGCTTCGAAGTTGATATCTCTCCTTAATGCTTTTGATTTAAATTACTTTTTATTTTGACACAAACATGTATAAAACTCAATCCGATTTTATTCAAAAAAGCTTGAACTCACTTAAACATTTTTAATTGTAAAAAATCTTCTTCTATTATATACAGGATAGAATTTTGTAATGCCACAGGAGGGAAAGTACTCTTAATACTGCAGATAGAAAATTTTACTCAAAGGAAACATTCCTTTATTTTTGAATAGAAAGCAAACTGCATTCAAAGATTTTCGAAAATTCTCTTCTCCCACACCCGGGAATCGAACCGGCTAAAATCTGAAAAAATTATACCCTGTACTTTTATTGCATCGATCGTTAGGGTCAATTATAAGGATGAAATCTCTCTAACAAACATGATACATTAAATGAAAGGAAAACCAGGAAATCTTAAATTAATTTAATTATTTACAAAAAATGGTAAACTAACTAATTAGTTGCTCGAAATGGGCTCCATTCTCTTGGATACACAAATTTATTCTTTTAACGAATTCATTTCTAGTAACCTTTAATAAAGTTTTGTGGTGAATATTATAAATCGTATTCTGAACTTCAACTCTCAACTCGTTGTCATTCGCATAAGATTTCATGTAAATTTGATTTTTACATATCCCCACAAAAAAAAAAACTAATGGGGTGAGATCTGGCAATCTCGCAGGCCATCTGATTGTGCCGTTTGTACCAATCCAGGTATTAAAATGGTTATTAATGTAGGCAGTAGTGATTCTGCTGTTATGTGCTGGAGCACCATCTTGCTGTAGAATTATTTGGTTTCGCTCTTCCTCTGGGAAACCATTTAACTCGTTTCTTAAGAGATCCAGTATTTCAATATACTTGACAGTGTTTAAATGACCTTCGTACACGTGGACTGACACTACATTATTTCTCATAATTCCGCACCAAACGTTGAAAGAAAATCTTACTTGATTGTTAGTTCCATTAACACGAACAGGATTCACTCGAGACCAATAATGGTTATTGCGGCGATTGTACATGCCATTATTGCTGAAGTTGGTTTCGTCAGACCATACAATGTTACTCAAAAAATTAGGGTTTCGGTCAATTTCTCCAAGCATGTTTTCACAAAATTGTATTCGTCTCTCACGATCCCCAATATGCAATTTTTGCACCAACCGACCTTCACGATAGCATTTATACTTATAATTTTTCAGCACTTTAAGTACGCGAGTGTGGGTTGTTCCTAATTCATCGGCAGCATCTCTACTTGAAGCCTTCGGAAATGATTCAATGTATGTTAAAACATCTAGTTCAAGATCGAAATAGTTTTCCTGAATAGTTTGCCGTCTCTTCTTGAAACCACCCGTATTCTTTAAATTTTCTACCATTCTTTTCAATACGAACCGAGTTGGTGCCTGTCGGTCTTGATATCTCTCTCCATACCACCGCAGAGCTAGATTCACGTTTTTGTTATTTAAATATAAGCTTCCATTAAATCAAACTGTTCTTGATAAGCCATTTTCACCGTGAGACAAAATGTGAAATGAGTTGTAAAAACAATCAAATGTGAATAACAACTGTGACAATCTAATTTTCAAATTATAATCTAACATTCCATATTTAAATTACCTCATACACGCAGCTACGAGTATGTCGCAAAGGAGTCTGCATTACAAAATATGGATGTTAGTTATAGAGCTTTAACTTGACTCATTGAATTTGTAACTTCAAATTTCCTGGTTTTCCTTTCATTTAATTTATCATGTTTGTTAGAGAGATTTCATCCTTATAATTGACCGTAACGATCGATGCAACAAAAGTACAGGGTATAATTTTTTTCAGATTTTAGCCGGTTCGATTCCCGGGTGTGGGAGAAGAGAATTTTCAAAAAATCTTTGAATGCAGTTTGCTTTCTATTCAAAAATAAAGGAATGTTTCCTTTGAGTAAAATTTTCTATCTGCAGTATTAAGAGTACTTTCCCTCCAGGTGGCATTACAAAATTCCACCCTGTATATAAAATGGTAAACTGACTGACTGGGTGACATCTCTTTGGTCATTATACTACTTTTTTTTAAGTGATAACTTCCTATGGGAGGGTGACTCGATTCGAGACGGGAATGATGTAGTTCCTGAATGATTGACTGACATATCAACGCACAGCCCAAACCGCTGGTCCTAGAAACATGAAACTTGGAGGGTATATTCTTTGCGAAGAGTAAGTATCCACTAAGAAAGGATTTTGGGAATTCTACCCCTAAAGGGGTAAAATAGAGGATTGAAGTTTATATGAAAGGTCCGTCAGCTTTAAAGTTAGGATCTTCAAATTTTGTGTTGAGGCTGACGATTGAAAATTAACTTATACGTGTCCTCGGCGTTTTTGATAATTCCACCCCCGAGGGGTTAAAAAGGGGATGAAGTTGTGTGTGGAAAGTCCTTAATTTAAAATCACTTAATTTATTATTTTTTTTTTTTTTATTGTTTGTTAAATAAAGAACAAAACAAAATACAAACAGAGAAACATCACAAAAAACCTCTATAGGTTTGTCCGGATGTTGAGGACACTTATAAGCTATCTTAATAGGTACTAAAGCAAATAATCATTGAAATCTAAGGTTAACACAGTTAGGGCACGCCACGATAGTGGCGATAAGTCCCCTCTTTGAGGAGTGGCTAGAGAGACGCCACGGCGTCCTCACCTTCCGCCTGACGCAGGTCCTCACCGGACACGGTGTTTTCGGGGAGGTTCCTGCACCGAATCGGGCGGGAGGGGGTGAAAACGCCCGGGTGTTTCCATTGCGAGGATCGACCGGAGGACACGGTGGAGCACACGGTGGAGGTGTGCCCCGCGTGGGCGGAGCACCGCCGTGCCCTCGAAGCGGCGATTGGCGGCGGCGACCTCTCGCGTCCGGCCCTGGTGCAAGCCATGGTCCGGAGCGAGACGGAATGGGACGCCATCACCTCCTTCTGCGAAGCAGTAATGCTAGAGAAGGAGGTGGCGGAACGTGAGAGGGAGAGAGCCTCACAGCGTCCCGGCCGCCGCGGGAGACGCCCCGGGCGTCGGGGGCCACGTTGTGGCCCCTGACACCCGGGGCGTGTCCCGCAGCGGCTGAGACGTGAGGATCTCTCCCTCTCACGTTCCGCCCCCTCCTTCTCTAGCATGACTGCTTCGCAGAAGGAGGTGACGGCGTCCCATTCCGTCTCGCTCCGGACCATGGCTTGAACCAGAGCCGGACGCGAGAGGACGCCGCCGCCGATTACCGCTTCGAGGACACTGCCGTGCTCGGCCCACGCGGGGCACACCTCCAAAAATTCACCCCCTAAGGGGGTGACACGGGGCTCCAAAGTTTGTATGGGGAAACTAGATTAGTTAAGACTATTTTATTAGAAACTTTACAGGAGTACTCCTATTGATAAATGAGTAGAAACGGGTTTCAGGTTTTTTCAGAATTCAACCCCTAAGAGGAGGAAATGGGGTGACAAAGTCTAAAATTCAATGCACAGCCCAAATGCAGCGTCTAGAGATTCTAAATTTGGCACATAGGTTCCTTATGAAATCTAAAGGTGCACTAAGTAAGGATTTTTCAAAATTTACCTTCTAATGAGGTGAAACGGGAGTCGAAAGTTTGGATGGGGAAACAAGATTAGTTAGACTGTTTTATTCGAAACTTCACAGGAGTACTCCTATCGATAAATTAGTTAACATTTGTATTTCAGGTTTTTTCAGAATTCAACCCCTAAAGGGGGAAATGGGGTGACAAAGTCCGAAAATCGACATGGTTATTGTTTGTACGGTGTATCGGGTCGGGTGTATTACAAAAACAATGATACTAAGATTTAATGTGGCGGACCTGAAATACTATCATCCCCTGTTGGGGTGCGATGGGCTTGAAATGTCTAAAAATCAATATGGGTGTCGATTCAGAGATTGTCAGGGATGCTGATTACGAATATGGCATTTATTTTGAGATCCAGAAGATGGCGGATTCGACTTCTATACAGGGTTATTGTTGATTTATTGTATTGATTGTGATAACGATGATGATGATTGTGATAATAATGATGATGATTGTGATTACGATGAAGATGATTGTGATAAGGATGATGATGATTGTGGTAACGATGATGATGATTGTGATTACGATGATAATGATTGTGATTACAACGATAATGATTGTTATAACGGCGATGGTGATTGTGATAGTGATTTGTGATGGTGATTGTGATGGTAAATGTGACAGTGATGGTGATTGTGATAATGATGGTAATTGTGTTATTAATGGTGATTGTGATGATAATGATTATAATTGTGATGATTATGAAATTTGGCACATAGATAGTTTATAACCTGGATTAACATGTAGGATACTATTTATCCCTTTAGTATTGTTACGTCGTACCCGTACTTACCTACAGTTACGGTAGTAGGTACCTACAAGTAGGTAGGTAGGTAGTAGTAGGTAGAACGAGTCTCGAATAATGTAGGTACAAATTCGCAAACTACCTACAAAAGAACATCAGGAATTGTCATTGTAATTTCGACCGTACGCCGAGGGCATAGAGTACCTATTTCTTTCCTTTGTACAAGTTGTGGAAGTTTCTCCTGGGGCAAGTGGCGAGATGGATTGAACTACTGCAAGAGTTTGACTTCGTAACTGAACATCGCAGTGGGAGAACTCACGGTAACGCAGACGCCTTGTCAAGAAGACCTTGTCCTGAAGACTGTAAGCACTGTGCCAGACAAGAGACTAAGGAAGTAGTGCCGTGAGGATGCTTAGAACGGATCTCAGCGATGAATGGAAGGAAACACTACAGCAGGCTCAGCAAAATGACTCTGACATCAAACCGATCTTCGAGTGGATCAAAGCTGGTGCTCCTCAACCGAAGTGGAGTGATGTGGCTGCGATGAGTTCCATCGCGAAGAGTTATTGGGCGCAATGGAACAGCTTGGTGATCCAGGATGGAGTCTTGTGCGGTAAATGGGAAAACGCTCGAGGGGACAGCTGTCATCTACAAATGGTTGTCCCTAAAGCTAAGGTACCGGATGTTTTACGGCTCTACCATGATGGATGTTCAGGAGGACATATGGGGGTAAAGAGGACTCTACTAAAAATTTGAGAACGCTTTTACTGGATCCACTGTCGAGATGATCTGGAGGACTGGTGTCGCAAATGTACCAGTTGTGCGGCCGTGAAAGGACCCCACACACGCAGTAGAGGTGCATTAAAAGTGTACAACCTTGGACCCCTTGGGAACGGATAGCACTAGACGTTGCGGGACCATTTCCAGAAAGTGAGACCGGAAACAAGTACTTCCTGGTGGTCATGGATTACTTCACAAAGTGGCCAGAAGTCTTTGCCATTCCTAACCAAGAAGCTACAACTGTCGCAGATAAATTAGTTCAGGAAGTCTTCTGTCGTTTTGGAGTACCCTTAGAAATACATAGCGATCAAGGAAGGAATTTTGAATCGCAAGTATTTTAGGAGACTTGTCGATTGATGGGTACCCACAAAACCAGAACCACCTCTTACCACCCACAATCTGATGGAATGGTGGAACGATTCAACCAAACATTGGAGAGATATCTGGCAAAAGATTATGCAAAGGACTTGCGTAACCAGTTGAATGATGTTTATGACCGGAAAGCAAATAGTAAGGGTTTCGACGAGAGTTCAATGGTGTGGTTGCATAACCCAGTACGGAGCAAGGGGAAGTCTCCGAAATTGCAAGCGAAATGGGATGGACCATACCGAGTTATGACTAGGATCAACGATGTCACCTACCGAATACAGAAGGGTCCACGAGGTGCGCCTAGGATTGTCCATGTAGACAGATTGGCACGATACTACGGGGCTATTGATGCTCGGGACGAGCATGTCTAAAGAGGGGGCAGTGTTACGTCGTACCCGCACTTGCCTACAGTTACGGTAGTAGGTACCTACAAGTATGTAGGTAGGTAGTAGTAGGTAGAACGAGTCTCGAATAATGTAGGTACAAATTCGCAAACTACCTACAAAAGAACATCAGGAATTGTCATTGTAATTTCGACCGTACGCCGAGGGCATAAAGTACCTACTTCTTTCCTTTGTACAACTTGTGAAAGTTTCTCGAAGGACAATGACCCACTATAGAATTGACTAGAAGATTCTAGGAAGTCGTGGATATTTCTCGAACGTTCGATCGCCATATAAATAGTCGACGTGTTTGCGGGAGCAGGCAGTCTGATTTTGGCTGCAGAACGAAGCGAATCGAAGTGAACTAGAAGTGCGATATCTAAGCGAATAGTGATCAGTAGTGTATTTGTGATTGAGTTACAAGTGTTTTGTGATTATTAAAGTTATTTGTTGTTTCTTCGGTAGTAATTAATTTATCCCATACTCAGCTCGTAACAGTATGATCCCGTGGGACAGTTCCCGAACTTCACGCGGGCGAAGCCGCGGGCAACAGCTAGTATCTGTATATTTTGATTTGTCGTGTCTAAGATCTTTTGACTGTAGGTACAAGGATATTTTTTTGTTGACTACTAAACTAACTACAGTATGTCTACATTGCACATTTTTAGAAACCTATTATCACGTGTGCTCCATAAGTTACATTGTGACGTTGATTTTATTGTGTTCAATTTACGTGTTTTTTTTTTGTTTTACGTGTTTTTTGATTATTTGATCTCAATTGTACCTATTCAATAATCATTTTGAAGACTGGTTAATATAATTATACTAAGTTGACAAATCGATGTTTGATGTTTTTTTTTTTCCAAATAAGCCGTTTTGTCCACTGCTGCTCACTGTTAGAAACAGTGTTTAACCATACTTTTTGCATATAAGGTATAAATCTGGTCGGCTTTAGGCAAAAGGGGCCGATATTGGGGAAAATCGGAATGTATTGATAAAATAAATCATAATAATTAAACAATTAGGTTATTTTCCAAATTTTACGTAAGAATAAGAAACCAATTAAATTTCACAACAGGAAAAAAAGATTTTAACACTTTATTTATCAGATTGAGATATTAGTTTAAAACTGAAAAAGGTGTAAGGGGCCGATACTAAGATGGTTTACCCTATGACTATTTATTCCGGGAGTACGATCCCGTTGGACAATTTCCGAACTCCACGCGGGTGAAACCGCGGGCATTAGCAATCCAGTGATGCCGACTTAGCAACTTTATAGATAGATCTAGATATTATTTGGTGACAGACAGCTACAATTTAATGAAACTTGTAGCTAAACTTTTTAGCTACTTTTTCTAGCAACTTTTCATTTCATCATGAGAAAGTAATGAAAATACTAAATGTAAATATACAATGTACACCGCTGAAAAATATTCAAAATCAACTAAAGATATTAAACCCCAGCCATCGACATCTTCGTCTATCGTCAGTGAGTATAAAACGTAAAGATGAATTGTTTTTTTTTTTTTTTTTTCTTGTTCAATGACTTACCCAAGACATTCTTAACTCTCTTGTTGGAATTAGTGAAAATAAAAAAGATTTTCAGAAATTTAAATTTTATTGTAACCTACCTATCCTTAAGTAACATTTAGCTACTTCTAGCAACTTTTTGGGATAAAAAAACTGGCAATCTAGTAATATTTTTAAAGTTGTCTAGCAACTTGCTAACAATATAGTGTACTTAACTTGAGACTAATGAGTAATAATCACTGAAGATACGTAAATGACAATTTAAGTTTTAGAAAACAATCATTTACAATATTTTAGTCGGTAGGCTCTCATAAATTTTAAAGGACTTTGGAGTAATTAGTAGGTTACCTACATTCATTAATAAATTAAAAAATTAATGTTTATTAATCACTTAGATAATTAATCGAGTTCATATCATAGTCATTTATATAATGCATAGGTTTAGGTAAAGTACTGACGCTAGCACATCAAGCTACTCGAAACTGTCAAATCCCAATCAACCTTGAACCTAATGTATCACCGATAAAGTTGAAAGTCTAATAAAGAAATTTGACAGATTGTCGTACCTACAGTGCAAGTACGTAGGAATCGATTCGATAAATCTGACAGTCATTCTCGACAAAATGAGTTTATAACAAAGATAAAAACTCATTTTGTCGTTACTTGCACGGCTAGCTTGATTTATGCTGGCATCTGTCTGTACGTAATTCACACAAGTAAATAAAGATCGCACAGATGTATTTTGAGAATAAGTTTTTTGACTGAACTAACGAACGGGCGGAAAAGTAAATATTCGTTTCGAGGAGACGTACGCTACCATAAAAACAGAAAAATACGTCCTGACCTGAAAATAGAACACGGAACTACAAGTTGCTCGACAGCCGTACATACGACTTTATCAAAGCAGCCGTAGCAAAACAATAACAATCAAATTCTTATTGCAATAATAATAAATGAGCTGATGCAGCCAATGAAACCGCTCAGCGCTGCCACCGATGCGATGGCTGCAAAGCCGTGGAATTTTGTCGAAGTTTTACAGCTAATAAAACCGACTTCAAAAAACACAAAAAAGTGAAAAATAGGTAACTTTAGCTTCAGAAGTTTTTGTCACCAAACACAACACAAAGTTATTTTTAATTTTTTTGTTATTTTTCACATAAAGTTATTTTTCACTTTTTTGTGTTTTGTGTTTTTTGAAGTCGGTTTTATTTTTTGCATAAATGTTTTTTTTTATTTTTCCATTTTTAGTTGTAATATCCTATATAAATGTTTGTTAAGCATTTATTTTACATTGTTAACAATACATGTCATGGTAATATGCTTATACCCCAATAAATGAACTTAACATACCTACCTACCTAAACTGTCGAAATTTGGGTGTATTGTACACATCTGCGAACCCTCAGAGCATACAGGCGTGATGTTACGTCATAATGTTGTAATAACAATAAACATCCAAGCGATTGCAACAATCACAACCGATTTACCGTCTATTTTTGAAGAGTTCTACTGTATATCTCCGAAGATCAGCATCAGATCTTCACCAAATTTAAATGGGACCATCTCAGGAGTATTCTTTCAAATAAAAAAATAATTTTGAGAATCGCTCCACAAATGGGGGAAAAATCGGTGAACATGTAGAAATTGGACCACACGACTGAAGTAAAATGTTCATAAAATGAAAACTACTGGGCCAAACTATAAAAATATTAAATTTTTATGGGACCAAATGGCAACTATTTCGCATCAAACTAAAGAAGAGTGTCGTAAATCAGATCATAATTCTCAGCGTTATTGGTGTACACACATAAAAAAAAATACTAATCGAATTGAGAACCTCCTCCTTTTGGAAGTCGGTTAATAAAAACAAACAATGATAATGTCGTGCCAGCGATAAGAAGAAAAATTCAATAAGTTAGGTAGGTATTGAGATCAGAATCAGATTATTTATTTAAGCATAGGTACAAAAGGATCTTAGTTTAAAGGTTCTTGCTGTTTTGTAGTAAGTAATCAATTTACCTACCTACTTAGACCTAGGTACTGCATATTATGTGCATACTGAAATAATTTGTGAGTCATGACTCATGCATAGCTTACGTACCTTTACTATTATGAGCACAGTGTATCAGTGTAGGTACCTACATACGTTATCGACGTGGTCAGGGTGAATACGTTTTCACTTTTAACCATATTGTTATCAGAACACTCGTACGGATTCGAAATAACGTAGAATCTACTGACGGTTCATATGATGTAGGTACCTATGTAGGTACTTAGGTACTGTATCCTATTTTGGTAGATAAGTACCAAAATTTTATTATGGAAACAAATGTACTTATATAACTATTCCAGAAAAAAATGAACTTTCAACTAATACTTTTATTCAAAGCATAGATTTACCCATAAAATGAGAATAGAGGTAACTATTACAAGTAGATATCAAAATGATACGAAATGGACAAATGGTTTCTACGACAAATCAAAATCTACTATTATTAATTATCAATAAACCTATACGCCAGTAAGAAAGTATCTAAGAACAAAATATAACAGTGAAAAAGTTATTGTTTACTCACAGTAGTAATTTGCCGCTTGGAAGTTGTTCGTGTAATAAATGACTCTAGGAGTAATAATGTTCTGTGGGTGGAATGACTACTCAGCACAGTCAGCCCGCACTGCTCGTTGAATGCTGGACTGGGAATGAATATTCTTGCGGCCGCCTACATAACCCAAGTGATATCCACAGAGTACTTTTTATAAAGTGATATCGAAGATTCTGGAAAGCCCCGACCATAGACCATAGAGCACCACGATAAAGTTTTGTCCATCGATTATTGAGTTAGGGATGCGTTCACAAAAGGGTAGCCCATAGATAATCACTATCACTACAAATAAATCTAAAATATAATATAATAAATAAAACTATGTCCCCCGCCGCGTCTGTCTGTCTATGTATGCTTAGATCTATAAAACTAAGCAACGGACTTTGATGCGGGTTTTTTAATTGATAGAGTGATTCAAGAGGAAGGTTTTAGTATGTTATTTGTCAAGCGGGCGAAGCCGCGGGCATTAGCTAGTACACTATTTAATACAAGGGTAGCCCGCGAAATTCAAAATTTTTTAAGTTGTTTGCAATTTGCAGGTCAGTGTCAGTTTGTATGTTGATTAAAATATGATTCGCGGCTGTAACACTTAAGTAGTTACAGAATTATAATCATTAAAATCATCAATACAACCCTCTAAGTTCATGTAACCCGATTGAATAATGATTAAAACTCAGTAAATAAACACCATCCTAGCGCTACCACAACTGACAGTAGGAATTGTTTAAATGTATAATAAATATTTCAGTTTAATGTAAATGGTTCGATGGTTGATGCCCGGTTCACATTAATTGAGTTCATCCAGCCCAATGCTGAACTTGATCATATCGTCTACAACAATTTTAAAAAACATCATTGAGAGGTTTTCTTTTTGACGTATTAAAAAAAAACTTAGTTTCCAAGAACTCTATAGATGGCGTTGAACTGACTACGATAGTTGGTGATAAAGCCAAATCAGAAAATCCCTCATTATGTAGATTGCCAGTAACAATAATCTAATTAATCGTTAGTAGGTTTAGATTATTAACATTCTGGTCACGATTCCCCAGATGATAATAATTTGTTAGAGCCACGTCCATTATGTTGCAGCTGTTGCACTTGGATTAGCGCTCCATGGGCCACATAACAACTCATGAGTCATGTGACCAAAAGGAATAAACCTCTGTACGTACGTATGCAATGTTGCCAGTAAAAAAAGGATTTTTACTGACTTCCGTCTTCCGCCCACTTCTTGAATTGTGCAGTATTTGTGCTTGCCAGATATTATATATTGCTTTGCACATTTATATCTAATTAATTAAATTATTTTTGTTCTAAAAGCAGTTTTCATGGGAGAGTATGAACCACATCAAGCTACTTCAAATCTACAATGTGTCAAATTTCTTCCTCTCAACAGTGCGAGGAGCCGTGAGACACCACGCGTGCACCTCATCGAAAAGCGTGTGTAACTCTTTACGGAACCGACTCACTGATCCGGATCATTGAAGTGATTCAAAAGATTGGTTCAGTAACAACGTTTCAAACGCATCATTTGGATCTGAAACATTACTTTGCTTTTTCTCATTCCGCGCAACGTGTCGCTCGCGAGGTGACTGAGCAGTGAGCGAGCGAGAGAGGGAAACTGAGACACTGATTTACTTGACCATTATTATAAAGACTCGCGAGATACGAGTGAGCGGGCGACCTAATTACAATCTATACAAGTCAGAAAGAGATACCAAATAAGATGTGTATCACTCATACTCTCACAGATTTTCGTTATTGTTACACGTAAAAATTACCATTATGCCGCCTAACATATCAAATACTATACGGTCGTTTTTTGCATAAAATGTTTGCACTAACAAGTTATCGTTTTACGTTGATTTTATATCCTTTGAACCGATGATCCAAATGAGTCAAATGAAACATATCAGTGATTCGGATCATTTCAGTGATCGAGATGCAAATGTTCCAATCTCTAAAATGATACACTTTGCCCACCTCTACATCGAACCACAGATTAGATATTAGTAGCTCATCATCGAACCGCGCGAGGAGCAGTGAGACACCACGCGTTGACAGAATAAATTGTCCAAAACTTTAATTAAAAATCGACTAAACGTGCTCTGTCCACGTATTCAATGCTTTATTTCCCATCTCTATAACATTCTTAAACTCCGTACCAAATCTCAGCTCTACTCTATCGACAAGTTGTCAACAAATAATATATAAAACAAATTTACGTCAACACACCGCGCCCTCAACCGATCTCCATGTTTGGCAAGCCGATCCCTTGGGAAAAGCAAGCCAAGTACCTAGGAGTTATCTTAGACCAGCGCCTAAACTTCAGTGAGCACATTAAGACGGTGCGTTCGCGTGCCGCCTTCGCTCTCGGTAGGCTTCACTCTGTCCTGAACGCACGTAGCAAATTGTCACTTAGGTGCAAATTGCGTATTTACACCGCGTGCATTAGGCCTATCATGACATACGCATGTCCCGTTTTCGCGCATACCAAACCCTATCACCTCCATAAGATGCAGACCCTCCAAAACCGATTCTTACGAAAGGCCACGGGAGCCCCATGGTACGTTAGGAATGAGCAACTCCATGTTGACCTCAAGATCCCCACCATAGCCCAATTCATGAAACGCCTAACAAAGGGTTTTTTCGATAAGGCCGAAAAACACCCAAACCCCCTGATTTCCTCAGCAGCTAATTACGCCCTCTCCAAGATATCTAGAATTCGCCGTCCTAGGCTCACTCTTGCCACACCCGATGATCCCATCACCCTTCTCCAAGAAAGTTGTAGGGAAACCAGCACATTACTCAAAAACAGACACAAGAACCGATATAAACCGCGAATCCGGCCCCGCCGCCGAGGCCCTCCGCGACCCCCAGTAACATCACTGCCCGACTCTTGCTCGACGAGCCAGCCCGCGACGCTGAGCATGTAACGACCGATTCCCCAATTAATGATCCGACCCAGCCTGTTGTCCCTTGCTGCCCTCTCATCAATGACGCACTAAGCCGAGGCCCGAACCCCACAGGGGGTGCCCTTAGTGACCGTTCATTTAATTGAAATCCTTAGTTTGTAAGCCCTGGCTGGGGGCCTTAAAGTAATTTTTGGCCACCACAGGATTGTCCGGTTAAGCAGTTAAGCAACCTTAGCGCGTTGCAACTGCGAGTGGTCCATCTTAAAAAAAAAAAAAAAAAACACCGCGCCATTTCTTGCCAATTCTTGCGTCTTGCGTCATCGTGTTAGCGGTGTTAGCGTTAGTGTCACGTTTCAAGTTATTACAAGCTACTTAATAGATTTTCAATTTTATCGCTGGTGTGATTAGGTTCAAGGTTTCGGGTTGCTTGATGTTCTCTGGCAGTCTGGGGGTCTAATATGGCCAGTTTACCAGAATCATAATATGAATCACGTTTACAAAAAAAAAACCGTTAATTCCATTTTAAGAATTCAAATTTGTTTGATTCATATTATGATTCTGCTAAAGCGGCCATTTTAGGCCCGCAGTGCATATACGCATTAAACGCAGTGACCATCACGCTTTGTAAAAAATGTCATTAAAGCCAGGTTTTCTCGTCAAATTTTACCTTCATCAAAAATGTCACGTGCTATCCATGTTTAACTTAGAAACTAAGCCTGATTACAAAACTTCAACTGTTTGGAAGCCTTCACTTCCAATGCCCATTATGTAGCTAGATCATCTGCCTAGCCTGTTCATAACTATGTTGGGGTCGGCTTCCAGTCTAACCGGATGCATCTGAATACTAGTATTTTACACGGAGCGAATGCCTATCTGACCTCCACAACCCAGTCAGTTAGTAGTTACTGGCTAATACGATACTCCTTGGTAAGACTGGTTGTTTAATGTAGCTAGATAGTAATAATAATAATACTTTTTGCTTAAGTAATAGGTACTTACTTAAATCATATCAATTCAATGTTAAAATTCCTCTTTGTTTTAAGTACTAAGCCTTGAATTAGGTTAAAAAATACCGGTCAATAGACAAAATACTAGCTGTACTGTTATGTATTTGTTTAGTGTCCTGCAACATGTTGAATACACTTTTCAATTATTTTACCACCAACTTGATCAGCAGACCTGCTGATCAAGTTGGTGGTAAAATAAAAAATATTTGCAAAATATGAAAATCCTCATTTTTGGGAAGCAGGCAAATTACTCAAACAACACAATAGTGAAGCAATTTCATTAAACCTTTGACTACCAGAGCATGAACGCATTCGGCGTGCCCTCCACGCCAAGCCACAATTAAATTTTACCTACCATTTCATCAGTTGCATTTTGTGTCCATTGGCATACAGGGCACAAGCTTGCTTGTCACGTTTAGGACACTTTGGCGGTCAAAAGGTTAAGCTGATAATAAATGTGTTTTGCAACTGAGGTAGAGGAAATTAAATCAAACAAATTGTTTAATTTTAAATTTTGGCAGATTTTTATTTAAATGTACAAAATATAATAATAATACTTAATCAATACTTTTTGAACGTCATGCTTACAAAAGAGGTTTGTTTTTCACAGACAGTCTAATAAGTAATAGAAGGGAGACGCAGGGCCACAAACTCTTTAGAATTCTGCCTGTTAGATTGCATCTAACAGCAGTGGATGTTCACAATAAACATAGTTTTCTTCTGTGCTTTAAGTGATGTTTTTAGTTGATGTTCCTGATAAGATTTTCAAAATAAGTTTCTTCCTTGTAAAGTCCTCAGAGTATGTTACGACTTCAAGACAAAAATGTTGTCTGGCTATCAGGGTCTTCGGTGGGTATCAACAGCTGTGGCAGTTCCAGTTGTTCTGTTATTACCTTTTACACCACCAGTTTGTATGCCTACCATTTTTTCTTATAGCTTTCTCAATCTATTTTAGACAATTTCACTTAATTCGTTTTATTTGAATTGTTTAGACCAGTGTCACTAAAGTTGTAAATATGCTCTTTCTTCAGCTTGCTGCAATTTGTATATCACTGAAAAAGGCAAAGATATAAGAAAAAACCAAATAGGGCAACCAACCAAACTCCGAAAACTAATATTTCTAAAGAAAAACTAGCCTCTCATTCTCACATAAAGAACTACCATAATATGTCTGAGATGACTAAGACTGTCTTATCGTTAGGTTTACATACTCTTTGCTGTTTTTTGTTATTTTGTAGTGTTTATTTTAGATACAGCCATAGTTAGATATGTTAATGGGTACAGCCTTTCCAACTACGTCATATTGATTTTGTATCACGCCTGAGGTGCGTTCTCCTTGCTAGTTTATTTTTTATCCGGTGAAAATATCGCCGGCTTACCTGTATCACGATGCTTGGAAATTATTGGAAATATAATAAATTGTTTGAGGTTGAAGTAAGCCAATCTTAAATTGCACAAAGTGTTTCCAAATTTAAAATAGAAAACCATAAAAAATACAACAAAAACATCAGTAAGTCAGTCAATGAAAACGATATCTGCAAAAACCGGTAACTAAACTAAAAGAAAATGGAAAAACTTGCGAATATGACAGTCACGGACTCACGGTTTATGTCACTGTCAAATGTCAATGTCACACAAGTGTCAGGTGATTATATGGAAATATTAGGTACTAACTGTTCTAGGATTTTTGTCCCGTTCACTGGTCAAGGTCATCAATAGACGAATTAAACCATATAAGAATCAGAGAACAAGCATAAAACTATCCATTCACCAGTGTCCAGTCGCACACACACTCCACTCAAGCCATGTGAGATGTTGGGTTGGTGTTTTGTTTATGTTTGAGGTTGGTTGGATAAGCGGCCTTTACATTTGGCTAAATTTAGTTCACTAAATTCAGACAGTGAGCGTTGGCGAAATAAGATTGCTCTTTACACTTGATCTAATTAGCTAGCTCAGTATAACAGCGAATTCCGAGCGTGTCTTACGTTTTTGTCACTCTCATTGCACCATCAAAACATCAAAGGCTGTGTCAAAGGATAGGGTTCACCTTTGCTATGGTTGCGTCGAGCGAGCTCGATTTTAATTACTAAAAAAAGACGCAGGATTTGTTGTCTGAAAAAAATATTTGCTTTTAAGAAAAAAAACTGTCTATAACAAAAAATAGAACCGGAAGATGTAAGAAATTTTCTAAGATTGGAATCTGATTAAAGAATTGTTGAGACTAGTTACACCGTACATTAAAAAAGAAGACAGCTGGCTCAGAGATGCTGGTACTCCAAGAGAAAGATTAGCTGTTACTTTGAGATTCAAAACAGGAAGTACACACGAAGATTTAAAGTTCAGTTCATTTATTTCTGCACCACTTCTTTCAAAAATCATACCAGAGACGTGTCGGGCGATATACAAATGCTTAAAACAAACAATTAAATCATGCAATCGTTTTTTTGTCAAAAACTCTTTAATTTCAATTAGTTTGCCTTCTAACGTTTTCTTAGTTAATGAGGAAGTATTGGGAAAATGTTCACTACAGAATTCATAGTTTTCTCCGTTGAGAGTAGCAGACTCAGTATAAATCGCTCCTAGACTTGGCTAAATTTAGCATGCTCACTGATTTATGTCAGCAGTCACGACTCTGATCTGTCTAACAGTCTGAATGTCTTTATACTTGTGAATTTAGCCAAATGTAAAGGCCGCTTAACCTAACTTCAAAACAAACACAGCATTACTTTTCCGTACCGTGAATAGGCTACTTTAGTTTGCAGCTGTCTCTGCCCACGCCAACCATAGTTTAAACAGTGCACTGCAGAGATTTTTAGTCTGTGTTGTGCATTGACGGCTGTCGGCTGCCTGTCATTTTAATTTGTATTTTTTGTTTCTCAAACTCAAAGCAAGCCGTGCTTGTGCTCGATGGATGTGGTCCAGTCAAGTGTTTTTTGAATGATGTGCAGTGCCGTGTTGCTTGGACATAATGCAACATATTTCTAAGTAACATGTTTATTTTCTAGCTCCACTAGCTAGTTTTGTTTCAACTATGTCACAAAAAACTTATAGTGTGAAAATGTTCAGTGATAATGTTTGTGTTAAGTGCTTGGTGCATTTATTAATATTATTAGCGCTGACAAAGGGCACTGCGGAAGCTCAGGAGCTAAGTAAGTCTCAAGTTTTCTATATTATTTGCCAAGGCGTGGATCAAAACGTCTTGATAAGGTTGTAGGTATAAGTTTTTGATCGTAATATTGATCACCACCTTCGTGTTTGTTGTTTTATTTTTCGAAACTTCTGCACCGAGATGGGGCTTCTTTGCTTCAAAGCTTGAATGATCTTTATTAACAAACTCAATATCTTCATTTGCTACAGCTCATTAGATAGTATGTGTAAATAAAGTTTGGGATCATACCTGAAATCTTTGATAATTCTTTATTAATTATTTTAAAGAAGCACGTTTAAATAACAGCATTTATTTTGTAAGCATCTAAGGGCAAGACAAATTTTTGTTAAGAATTTTGATTAAATTAATCTAAAATTCTAATGACAATTTGTCCTGAAAGAAGTCCTTGAACAAGTTATGTACATGCTCCTTGCAGTGTCTATTTCAATTGTACTAAATAATACCATTATCTTGTGGCTTTAAATACATTTGATAATGTGACATTGTCTTAAAATTTATTGTCATAGTTTATGGTATGTTAAAAGTCCTAGGTATTAAAACTATGAAAACTTTAGTCTTCTGCATTTGCACTATAATTGGTGTAACTTAAGAGATTTACCCTCCCAAAATATTGTATTATTATATGGCTGGGCAGTTTTTTGAGCCACTTCTTCCTACCTAAAACACTGGGAAATAGGGAAGGGCGATTGGGGGGTGTCTTAGATAGTTTTATGCCTTAAATTCGGCCCAAAAGTCAAATTCAAATTCAAATTCAAGCCAAATTTGATTAATATTTTCAACATATAAAAATATGGTCCATTCTACCAAAATAATTAGTTTTGTGTAATTAATTGGGATGCACAAAAGTTCACACACATGAATAAAATAACAAGTGCTTGCGTGTACATTAAATTAAAATGTCCACTGCTTTAAACAACTCACAGATACTCCTGAGACTTCCTGGACATCTGGTTACCCTAATCTCGAGTCTTACAGTTACTTGTTTAAGGCCAGACGTCTGATAAACTTACTTAGTGATATTATTTTACCGTTTTGTACCGTTACGTTATGTACGGAAATTAATCCACGGAAATGTTTCAAATTTTGTCTATGACACTTGTGGTTAGTAAAGCTTCCCATTAGTGAAAGAATTTTAGGAATTGGATCTATAGTGCCGAAGATTACTCCTTACATACCTACATAAAATTTTTACCTCTATCTAATATTAATATAGATTTTGTTGTGTGTGACTACAAAGTAATAAAACAAACAACAAAACCAAAAGTTATTTATTAATAGAAATTAAAATATTTACAAGTATCAAAAAGGGTTACAGGGCTTCGAAAATTTCGTCCACATCGCTGTCAACAGGAAAAGTGCCCAGAAGGCTGGCAGCATTGCCATCCAACGTGGCAATTCGATTCTTTGGCCAAAAAATAGGTCCGCCCTCTGGTCACGTGAAGAGTAACAAATATTTATTTCACATACTTGTAAGACTAATTCAAAAACACGTATTTCCTGGAACAAGTTTTATAAATTTTCGAACACTATTTTTCGTTCAATGTCCTCGCAATAGGCGGTATGAGGTGCACGGGAGGCAAGTAGTGCGGAGTCGGGGTTAAGTAAGACAGGGGAGTTAAAAGAATACCACCGCTGTGGCTCTGGATGAAACAACAAGCTTTTCGACCATGCTCGTGTTGACGAAATGCGGGCCGGGAACGACCGGCCGACCTGCACTCTTACTGCAAGATAGGCCATTGGTGTCCGAGGCAGTCGACTGCTTCACCACATTGGCAGCGATGTGGAGCCCCCACAAGGAACGCCCAAACGCAACTGTCACCTAACATAGTGCCTATAGGTGACGGTAGTGCCTAAAGCCAGAGGCCCGACTCCCATTCACCCACAGCCAGTAGGCGGGCACGCTCAGCAGTGTTGGTAGACGTATTATTAAGTTTATTCCGTACCAACCTGCAGAGCGGCTCATCCCACTGTCTCTGGGAAAACGGGTTCTCGGGTGATTCGCGTCCGTGCAAGCCACTTTCCAGGCATCCTCTCATCGGTCTAGCACGGCACTTCCGAGCTAACCACGGAGAGCCTTAAATTTTTCCTGGTTAGCTTTTCAGTGCTGTGGACAGAAGACAGGAACGCCGGTAAGCTAACACTAGAAATAGCGGACGCCAAGGTCACCAAGACGAATTAGTAGGGTGGCTTGCAGCCACGCTCGGTCGTCCAGGGCCACATTAAGAATAATTTGGTCAATTTTGTCCAAAAGTTGTGGTTTCTTCCAAAGAGGAAAACAACGGAGAAAATACATAAAATTTAGACTAAAACAGCAATATCTGATAATGGTGAATGCCGAATGTAAATTAATTTTGGAGAGTCTAACCGAAATATCATTGAAATGTTTAATTAAACAAAACCATAAACAATCACGGAAGATATCTGTCAGTGACAATAACATATAAGTTTACAAAGTCTATTATTATATCACTTCCTATGAAGTTAAAAGTTGAATGAAATGCACAAAAACAATGTGAGATGTTGGTAAAAGCAGTATCATCGGACTTCCGGCGTCCGGTTCCGTTGTTGCGAAGTTCTGCTGAACATAATTAGGGTACATACGATAAAAAATACGCGACAATAACTACCGTTTTCACCAACACTGTGATATGTAAATTATGTTCAGTGTCAAAAATTCGACACTGAAAGGAGCATTGAAATTCGAACAGCGTGATTTTGCTTTGGTGTCGTGTTGATGTAAATGGGCGTACCTAAACGTCTGATACACAATGATCAATCATTGGTCAACATTAGTTGAAGCAGTGGACTAAAGGCCATAATACATTACACGATTTATCGGGCCCTGCCCGCAGGGACAGAAAAGTGTAATAAGAAACAGGGAGTCAGGGTCCCTAAATAATAAGCGGCGCCTTGCCTGATCGGGGCAGGGCACACGATCGACAGGGCCCGATAAATCGTGTAATGTAATAAGGCCTTAACTCCTCCTTTCATGAGTGAGAGTGGGCCTTACATAATCCACAACATGGGCCGAGTTGGGTTTGGTGGGTGTCATGTCAGATGTCTTCGATTTTTTACTTCTAGGACTTGTAGGTTTCATCCCCACCGTTTAAGAGCAGACGTGATGGAATACATAAAAAAAACACCTACCTGGGTTCGACCGCACGACAAATAAGTTGGGGTCGTTACTACCGGTCTACCAGCACCACTGCTCACGCACGACACAAACCGAAAGGCACATTGTATTCCACCTCGAAGTTTAATAACCCGAATCCTTAAAAGTCTGCTTGCTAAACTCATAAATTATTCGTTCCCGCCATGGTAATCGTTTGCATACTGCCTATTACAAGGGGAATCTCATATCTGACCATCTGACATTCGCCATAAGGGTCCCGAACATCAGCGTAAAATAGTATAGGGAGCTCTGTCGGAAGCTCTTAATTTTATTTTATTTTAATCATGACCTTATGATGCCCGAATAAATGAATGTATTTCAAAATAATCCTTGAGTATTATAGTTATAAAAAAAAAATATAGTTCATCCCGATTAGGATCAAAAGCTTTCTATTCTAGATTTTAAATGGCCAGGTAGTGTTCGTGTCATCATGAGTTTTAAATTACTCGGTTTATTGGATTTTATTAACAAAATCCCTCCTTCCTTTAATGTCATTCTTTTAGATGACGGTCCTTTTTATTTCAAACCAAAAGATGTCGAAACCTCTTTTAAGAGAAGACCACATAATAACAAAGTTTTCTCCATTTATAAGATTTAATCATCATTAAATTCATCAGCAGTCACTTCCTTTCTAGCCCTATCATCTTTCACATAGTCCATCCATCGTTTCTTCGTCGAAAAAACTAGCACAAGAAAGCGAAGTGTACTATAGGGTCGAAAACCCAGTCTATGCTTAGCATAAATAAGTACCCTCCTTGTGGGTTCTACGGATGTTTAATAGACATTTTATTTTTCATTCTGCACAAGCACTGCTCATCATGGTGAATCATGGACGGTTTCCGACTGATTCATTGGCAATACATAATTATGCTAATTTGTCTACTGTTGTATGATGCTAGTTATTATTCTATACTAGTCACCATTTCTTCTTGTAACTCATTATTTTGAGGACTTCAATGTCGGGTAAGACCATTTTTGTCAGTCTTTGGCGTCTTTTGAGAAGAAACTCAAAATTCATATACGGCCTTTTCCCCTGGGGAGTCAGAAACTACGATCATTATACAGATTATACTGCTTTTGTTTCGTCCACGTTTACGTCTGGTCATACACGCACTCCAATTGCGAGTACTACGCAAACCTAAAATTCAAAAAATTAATATGACATCTCTCATACCGTTCAATACGCCGAATGCATCGAAACGTTAAAAAAAGAAATTACCCAAAACGAAAATTGAATTTAGAACGCCGTGCCATGCACCAATCATGCATTAGTTTACATCAGAACATATGCGCGTGAGTCGTGTACACATTGATGCGATCCCCTGTTTGTTTTTTTTAAATAACTTTTTATAGTTATTGCTCGTCGTAGACTTTTATGGGCATGGGCCGGTGACTGATGTACTTATGTCGTTTTGGCTAGTAGAATAGAGGGACGCGTGGAAACAATAAATGTTATCATCATCTGTTCATGACTTGTTCATGACAAATAATACATAAAAAAAATGTTTGTTAGGAACGTCCCTGTTATGTTCAAAGGATAAAAATATCCTGTTACGCTCAAATTAATTCATGTAAGCTTGATGATGATGATGAATGATTTTCAATATCACAGTTTTAGAAGGTCTTCCTAGTCATTAATGTATACTTGACTTTACTTAGCTAATCACAATCTACTCGATAGCTTGGACACGCAATTTCTTAAGTTTCCCCGATAATTAGAATCCGGCTCGAAGGACCAGTTTGGTTGGTCCTACGAGATAATTATCGATACGGAAATGTTACTACTTTCTTGGCAGATCTAGGTAAAATCATTATGATTTCAATACGCCTTTTCTATGTGCATAGTTATGTGCATCGTCTTTTAAGTTATCGTTGAATACGAAAAATATTATCAAACAGTAAAGACCAAAGACGGTTACAATCTCTGTTTATTTAACGAAGCCACCCCACCCACAATCTCATTGTTTCTTCCCCACACACATTATTTAATTATTCCCGACATTTATCTGTTCCAAAACTCATTAAATTAAAATCCAACGAAGAGCTCTGACAAATAAAAATACTTAAAAGGAGACGCTCTTCGTCAACAGCTGTTTTTAGAACGGACCAATTTTCGTTGATCTTTCGGCTCTATTCTTCTGGTAAGTTTTGAAGGACCAGGTTGTGTTAGTGGTGTGTATTCCTGGATGTAACTGTGTTAGAGACGATATGGGAATGATGACTTCCACGCCAGGACACGGTGCGTTTCCTCTCAGTGACGTCACGTCCTACAGAACATGAGTTTTAAGAAATTACTGTGCCTTTATTGTCAACATTGGTTTCATAATGCGGCTACCAAATGTTTTTGGATGTGGGTTCGTAAAAATTTCTTTACGGATAGAGTTTGTGGAATTATGCATTTTTTTATTACTCCGGAGGCAGAAAGGTTATTGAACTGTCGGTTAATAAATAGGTTATGTGGTATTGAAATCATTTAAAAGAAATAATTAGATAAAATACGTGCATGTGTACATTAGGGAGGGGAAGGGGCTGGACAAAAGGGAGCATAAATATCTCGTCACACGTTTTTTGCCAAAACTTTCCGCAGGAGTCATTGCTCCCACCCAGTCATAATTAATAATTTCCCCATCTCGCATGCCTGCGTCCCATAAGGTAAAATATTCCAAACAATACAAGCTACGATAAAAGCTGAACTCTCTAGCGCGACCCGAATAACACGAACTAGGATAGTGGCTATAAACGAGCTTGGGCGAAAACAATCATAATAAATTCTGCCGGTCATTCGCACTGCGCATGACCCACTCAGCCTTTTAATAACCGACAAAACCGGCAAGTATGAATAAACAATGGGTAATGTATAACCTAATTTGACTTCCATTCATCTTTATATTGGTACATGGAAAAAATCATGCTGACTGTGAGCCTACTTGATATTTTTTTAAATAATTAATAGGCTGGTGATTTTTAATAATAATAACAACAGCCGCTTGGGTCGATCTTTAGGTTAAGCCGTGCTTACCTAGGTTGGTCTGTGGATGGGTGACCACCCTTACATACCGAGTTTCCTCCGTGCCTCGGAAAGCACGTTAAGCTTCCCGGCTGTCATTTATAGATCTTTGACAGTCGTTACAGGTAGTCAGTGGCCCAAAAAGTCTGACAATCAGTCTTACCAAGGGGTATCGTATTACCCAGTACTAACTGGGTTGTGGAGGTTAGATAGGCAGTCGCTCCATGTAAAATACTGGTATTCAGCTGCATCCGGTTAGACTGGAAGCCGACCCCAACGTAGTTGGGAAAAGGCTAGACAGATGATGATGAGGCTGGTGATTTTTGCATCTAGTCTTTCTAGACGGCGACACCCCATCAGGCAGTGGCCAGTTTTACTGACGCGGAATCTGCTTGAGCCGACCAGAAAGTGCTTTATGTCCGTGCAATTGAAGCGAAAAAGGCCCAGCGCACACCGCTGGAGGCGCAGCGGAGCGCATTTGAAGACAACAATTTAATATAAACCTTAACTACCTTGATATACAGTCGCACGCATGCTCTTGTAGTAGCTTGAGGGCGCTCCGAGTACCGCGTGCGAATTTATTATTATACGTCCGAAGCCAACTCAGTGCATTCAAAATCGCTCTAAAACCAGTTGAAGGGCGTATAGTACGCCCATGCCGTTTCACTTTAACACACGTAGTACTACTATACATGGTTACTTGGTCGGAGTTTCCCTGTTTTGTTCTGTTTTAATCTTTACTCTTCTTAGCTAGTCCGTAGAGATACGCTGGTTTATTCAAGACCAGTGAACCACCTTTTTCTTTACACAATGTAATAAAATTACTCACAAAAATAACCTGTTTACACATTACATTTATGACTCATTTACGATGATCTTTAGCAAACTCTGCATTTCGTAGACACCGTCTCGCAGACTGACTGCTAGTAAAATTGTAATTACACACGTCTAGTTGAATTTACGTGGGCGTCGATGTGGTATTTATTAGTTAAATACGCGATAATGTCTGCCGACTACACATATCAGTAACTACTAGGATTAATCAGACGGACTTTCCAGTAAGATGAATTAATCTTATGCTGGTTTTAACTTTAACTAACACTAAATGCCAAATATAAATGAATGCGTAAACAGGATGTAATGGAATAAGCGCAATACAGACCATCAAATTACACAACTTTCCCTTAGGAACAAGAGCCAAATAAAATATTTGAACTTCCCATATAAAATATCGCACCGGCTGACGCAATAGTATGAAGAGTCTAAGTTTTTATATGAGTACAATCATCAGCCTATAATTTTCCTACTGCTGGGGAACACCCACATTTCGCCAGTTTTTTTCAACTCCCATGATATCCGGGGCGAGCCTATTGCTACCGGCACCGGGCAAAAATCCAAACTTCATGGCTGCTACTCGAAAATTCCGGATGGAAAAACTCAATACCACTTCGACCGACTTGGGAATCGGACCCAAGACCTCATGGTCAACAGGGGCTTTTGCGACCAATGAGGTAGTCCTACAGAATGCATAACTACTAATGTTTTCTGACTGTAGTAGTAATCGATAACTATGCTTCGTTGATTTTAAAGAACAAAATTTGTAATTTCAGTTACATGTAGACAGTCTGATAGCTGTGTCAATAAGAACTGTGAAACGCATGAAAGATTGGTGGTTGCACTGTTTTCATAAATTCGTTCTTATTATTTGACGTCATATCTGTTTGCCTTAATCTCCGGAACTAATGATCCAATTCTAATAATTGTTTCACGGGCAGAAAGCTACATTATCCGATGGTGCTATAGGCGATAAATTATATTTATATCATCTTAGCCGAACTATCAGAATTTTTGCGGACGAAGTCGCGGGCGATATGCTAGTGTTGGATAATTTGGTTAGCAAGAACACGCTTGGAATTCCCGAAGGGTTTTTCAGAGCCGTATCTAAATCTGTAGATACACCCATATTTAGCAAGGTACGTCCCATGTAATAGGAGGCGAGCGAATCTGGTTAGTGTTGCCTTAAAAATAATGTCGGTTTTCGAGAAGTTTGTACGTATACTATGTTATGCAGTTATGAGTAAAAAGGGTGGAATATTGTTTGGGGAAGCCATTTTTATTTACGTCATGGCAATGAAATGGAATTTTTATTGTTACTGACACGTAATGTTGTGTTCTTTCTATTCAGAAGTGAAGGATTAGCGCTTTATAAACTTTCTGAGCCTGTGACTACTTATCTGGTCATATTTCCAGGTTCCAGGTCCGGTTTCCAGGTTCTTCTTCTGCAAATGCCTTTAAAATCACTGATTCCGTTTGGTAGACGAGAATTGAGAAAGACGCCTGAAAATAAAACTAATGTGTTCTTATAGTTATATTAAAACCAAAATGGGAACGCTTTACACCTCTTAGGATTAAGATCTCATATCCTTTTACGTCTGTCCGAAAGTCTGACAACCAGTCTGACCAAGGGGTATCGTATTACTTAGTACTAACTGAGTTGTGGTGGTCAGATAGGCAGTCGCTCCATGTAAAATACTGGTATCCAGCTGCATCCGGTTAGACTGCAAACCGACCCCAACATAGTTGGGAAAAGGCTAGGCAGATGATGATGACGATCCTTTGACGTTTGTATTTATACAAAACTAAAATTACTTAAGGTCGTATTTACTTGACTAATGACTGTCTATCAAGTGAGAAAGTCGCGAGACAAACAATGCCTGACGATAAAAGTTCCCCATTCACACGTACTGCTGACATTGCCCTACAAACGACATACGTCACAAATGCTCGCGAAAACATATGGCTTGACATTTTGCATACACATGCATTTTGCGTGACCTCGCCGGGAAAGGACCAAGAATGCACTTAAGAATTTATGTACGTGAAAATAATCTGGTCTGAACGGTCTTGGCAGCTGATGGTAATGCGACGAGTGTGGTATAAGACTGAAAGTTCTGAAGAAGTTTGTGCATTCTGTGCCTTTCATTTCTTGATTCATCGTCATCATTCATGTTTTGGCAGTTAATTCACACTCTTCTCTTAATAACCACCTGAAAAAAAAACGATAAATATTCAAGACCTAAAACCGGTCCTTTGAGCCGGATACTTTGAAGAAAAAACCTAAACAGAAATCGCTAAGGTCGTAGCACGTCGTAGTAATGCGGCTAGATTTGGTTCCAACGGCTCGCAATCCGGTTTACAATTTAGTTTACTATGGAGGACACCTAGATTAGGCGAGAGGCTGCAAATAACAGACACATGCGTACTAGTGCACTTTGTAAGTTATTGAAGTCCTAAATATGTCAATGTCTGCCTTATCTCAGGTTAGAACTAATCGGTGTTAAGTTTGCCATTTCTGTGTCTGTGAAATTGATTACAAATGTCCATTTTCAGTAATGTACACATAAATTAATGGCTAATTGTATTGCTCCGTTGGATATTAACTTTTGGCGATAAGCTTGCAGTCATTTACCTAAATAGATCTGCTTAGTTAGAGTTACAACTTGCATATTCACGAGAATTGTTAGATATATATATGTTTCAGTCCATAAAACAAAGGTTAAAATATAAATAACTTGTACATGTTTCCAGGAAAACGATATGAACTCGGAAACAATTGAGATTAATTAATAAAATACCAAAGGACGGCAAACCTATTCGGTCAGAAAACTGGCGCCAAGCCTCTTTCAATTAGCTACTGAGTGGAAATGTACTATTATTGTTTTTTGGTCCTTCTGCCTCTTTATCATAAAGTTCGAATTAGCTTACAAATATTTACAGAAATACAAAAGATCTGTCAATATGCGAACTGCAAGTACGTTTGAGCTGAAGTAACCACACAGTGGGACCAAAACAGCAGCAAATGAAAACATGACAGAAAAAGATGTTGAGATGAACTTGAAACTTTTCTAAAAGATTGGCCAGCAACTATGGATAGATAAATGGAAGGAGGGAAGGGAGGCCTTTGCTCTGCAGAGAGAAATTGGCTGAAAACAAAAGTAATTTAAACTTCATAAATGTTATAATAATACTTACTAGGCAAATAACATCATATTGTGCACAGCTAAAAACTCTTCAAGGAATTTGGTATAACATTTTACCTGTTTTTGTGACGTATAAAAACAGCAAAATGTTTTTAATTTAGTATGGCAATAATCACAAATTAATAATAGTTAATAATTAATATTTAAGTTTCCTCTGCAAATTCAAGGCTTCAGGTAAATAATTAAGAATAGGTGATTAGTAAAATTATAATAAAAGGAAATACCAGTCTAAATTCGTGGAGTATTGAAATATAGAATATTTATCATGGCAATTTTTCTCAATATTTACTATGTAGAAACTATTTCAAACAGAGAAAAAGTTCAAAACAATCAAAAAACGGTCTCATGCGCAACTGCAGCGCAACTGCTGAGCATTAGGAGGTTTTCCATCAGGATATTTTCAGTAGCTACCATGTTTAAATTTGCGCCCGTTTGATGGCAAAAGGCTCACCGGAGACTTAAACATAACTGGCAAAATGTGGGTTTACTGTAGGCACACCTCTGCCTAGCCCTTCGGGGATTACAGACGTCATGCTATGCAGAAACTGTTACAGTGTGTCCATGGAGTTTCTTGCCCGTTTTTCTCCATAGATATCCACGCTAGGGAATGGGCAACTACAGTACTTTCTCAAGTTATTATGTCTTGTGTCTAGGACAGTAGCTTTTTATTTTGTATTTTTGACATTCAAAAGTGCCGTAATGGTCTAATTGAAATAAATGCTTTGAGTTTGAGAGTTTGAGTAGCCTAAAAAGTAACATAAAAGTTCAATGACCACAATATTTAAGGTTGAATAGAATTAAAAGCCAATTTAAGCCGTTGTAACGAAATAATTTCTTTAAGTAGAGCGTGGATGCACGGTAATTATTTCTACTTGGAAATCACAGTTACTTCAATTAGTCATTGGTTTTATACAATTATTGCCATATTGTTACCTATTGTTTTCTGGTTTCCTTATGCAAAATCATGTTATTTTTATAAGTTTCCTGTCCGTATATTGGGACTCAAATATTTTATTGAGTGAAAATATCAACTTGAACGAATTATTGTTTATTTGGGGTCGGCCCAGCATGTCTCATGCTTCCATACTTCTCTATTAGTCATCTCGGCAGTCACCTCCTTTGGTCTTGTCTTCCTCTTCTCTTATAGCCATCTACATTTATACTGTAACATTTTCCTAATTCCTCCGGATCACATGTCCATCAACTTAAAATATTTTTGTAAATATCCAAAAATTGCATATCTTAGGCGAAAGCAGAAAAAGAACTTATTGCAAAATTAGTCCAAGTTTATCTACGGAGGTGGCATACACTAAACAAATTCTGCTTTGTTTAAAAATGTATGCGAAACTTCAACTCGGGCGCACGTGCAAATGCTGCCATTACTCAAGAACATACAACAATGAGAAAATGAATCACAGTAATATTGGATCAGGAGATTGTACGTATCATGGCGATTAGTTTTGTGCTGTCGTTAAATTAAAATTAAATACATGCTCTTGGTGTTTTTATTCTTCACATAATGGCTAAATAATCACTGCCTCATGCGCGTTGAATTAAAAA
This sequence comes from Xestia sexstrigata, assembly GCA_941918905.2. NCBI lineage: Eukaryota > Metazoa > Arthropoda > Insecta > Lepidoptera > Noctuidae > Xestia > Xestia sexstrigata. The sequence goes on from OW799222.2 coordinate 13,504,774, forward strand.
CGAAGCAACTTTAGAAACTCCTATAATAATATAGGGTTTGCAAAAAATAATTACACATCGCATTTTTTTGTTCCCGCTCTCCGATTGATCTAACATTTTTTTTTATTTTTTTTTATTCACATCAACCTTGGTAGGAACCAATTTACGGTTCCATGACTCAAATAGTTCTAAAACAAAGTGAACAAAATATATATAGTGTTGCCATAATTAGCACTTCTACTGCCAAACAAAAAACCAAGCCCAACAGATAGATTCCATTACTTAGTTAATAATTTAGGTAAAAAATATGGATGTAAGCGATGGCCAATTAGCGAAATTGATAGCTAATGGGGCTAAGTAAAAATGTTTATGCTTCGGGCTGTAAATTACACCTGGAAATTGAGGACTTGAAGCATGCTTTTAGATCGAAGAGGATTTGCACGCGATGGTTCAGCGTAATATTTATGGTCTTGCGTTGTTTTCTCTAGATGGGTCTGCTTTAAGTATTCGCTCGCACTTCGAATTTGCTAAGTAGTCAGAGATTTGGTGTTAATCCGTAATTCGCATTATGGTGTCATAATCATCATCATTTCAGCCGAAGGACGTCCACTGCTGGACATACGCCACCCCCAAGTGTCGCCACATTGACCGGTCCAGTGCGACTCGCGTCCCGCGGCTTCCCGATTCCCGCTGGCGTAGTTGGTCCTAATCTTAAATTCGTAGTAAGGGCTGTAGAGTAGTTTTAAGGGATCGAAAGTGTGGTGAAAGTTTATGCCAATGATTAGTTCCTATGTTCCGGTTGTTATGTATATGTCTTATTATTTATCTTGTTTCTGGTTGTGAATATTAACATAATCTACTTGCCTGAACCCTATCTTTTAAGATACAGGCTAGTCCTAGTTTAAAAGGTAGAGTCTACTATTGCATCATAATGTAAATATTATTTTCAAACATTGTATACAGTGCAAACTGCTATGTTTTTTTGGGAAATAAATACTTATTATTATTACTTTTACGTTTAAGCTGGATCCATGTTTGTTGCAATAAATTCTCGGCTGTATTTATGCTCAATGTTCTTTGTTTACCTGTACTGTCTGTGTACAGTTTGCCAAATAAAAAAAAAGTTTAAAAGGTTAAAAGTTTGTTTTTTAAATATTGCAATTTCAAGATAAATGTTTACTACATTTATCTCGAAATTGCAAACATAGTTGATTTATTTAGAAATAAGTACTTAAAACTTTGACCAAGCCTGGCATTCATCGATAACAAAGCACATTGTGCTGATAAATATTGCCGTGTTCCTACAAATGGTATTGAATAAAAACTACCGTTTAATCAATTAATAGCTGTTCTGAACAAACTTCAGTAGGTACTAGAGTAGTAACTAAAATAGAGATAGTAAAACAAGAAAAAATCCGGAAGTTCGTAAGACTTGCAAAACAGTGGTACTCCTTGGCTTCCCGCCAAACTTAGGCAACCCATGTTTAATGGGTAAACAAAGATCCATTACATAGTTACTGAAATAAACAGCGTTCATTGATCTCCTAGGTTGCACTATTATTTAGCATGATTTACTGTATGTCTTGGCTTATGTATGGAGTTGCGGAGTCCCGGGGTTCGATGAACTAGATGAATATTTTTAGTGCTACTTTTACATAGCTGAAAATAAGCCCGTGGGTGTCGTAGGAGGTGACTAAGCGGTCTAAGACAATAATATGAACCTGCTTGCAATATCATATCAAAATAGTTTCCGTAAGTGTTAGAAGTGAACGTTCTTATCGCGGAAACATAAAACTCGCAGGAGTCAAGTCGTACGTTACTTTGCTGGTCCTTCGAGCCGGATCTTGATATTTTCCCGGGATAGCTCAAAAGACTTAAAGTCCTAAAAGCCAAAAGCGTAAAACATTATCCTGAAAACTCAAATAAACTGTTGTTTAGTATCTCAGTATCGCAAAAAAACTTTTAAAGGTCAGCCATTTTAAATTTCGTCCGCGTTGTAAAACCGTGCTCTTTTAACGGTTTTTTTTTCCACTTATACTATTTTTCTCGTCGGGCAGAATCTGGGCAACCGGAATGTTCGGGTTTTGTAACCACAGAGTAAAGATAGTTGCATGGTAGGTACCATGCAACTATTTTTATACTTATCTGTGATGAATTATGGATACTTTGTCTAGGCGCCGTGGAGGTTCGAACTACAAATTGGTTAATTAATCAACGAATATTTTTCTCAGCTGGAAACGTTTTAGCATATGCACTAAGAGTTGATTTGTTTTCCTGTTTGTCATGTCATGCTTAAGTTCAATGCGCTTTGGCTATCAATGGGTAATTCAATTGCATCCAAGTTAGTCATATAAAGACGTAGTTTGTTAATTAAATAACCTAAATAAGTCAAAATGAATAATAAAGTTCCTTTTAAAAGTTTCCATTTTCTGCGAGCTATTCATTCTTATAAAAATGACCTTCTTTGATGGACGGACGCAAAAGTTCGGTTTCATTGTTGACTTCAGACACTTTTTCGGTCCAACCTTTTATCTTTTTATCTGCTAAATTCTTCTGTTGACCACTCAACAGGCTTTGAAATCCCAGATTTTTATGAATCATGCAACTTTTAAAATAACTATTTCACTGTTTATGACCGTTTATTATATGAAAAAAGTTGTAGCGCGTCTAATTTGAATCTATTAACCTTGCTGAAATACGTTATTGAGCTGACCCTTCTTATTAATCATGCGTTTTGACATACAAATGATAGGTAACGGGAAATTAGGGCACTTCCGTCACGCCTGAATTTCTCAAAGGGTTTGGTAGAGGTGTTCTATATACACACATCAAAAATGTCTAGGGATCAAGCATTTTTATGCGGATTTCTTGAGATTGAGATGTGGCTTTGTAATAAATTTATGATTTTATAAATTTATATGGATCCTTTTTGGTGCATTTCATAATTTGAATCAGGAACTCTCAATCAAATTCGAGTAAAAGATGAAAATAAGCTGTCAATATTTTCCCTATAAAAACATACAACGCATTGAAGACATTATTAGTGCTACTGTTTCCCTACTACTGATTAAAACCAACGTTATTATGGAGCGGCGACGTCATTTAAGCAGGGAAGAAATGCTCAGAGCCGTGGGAATGATAGAAGCTGGTTCCCGGCAACGTACTGTAGCTTTAGCTCTGAATACAAGTCAGAGTGTTATCAGTCGACTTTGGACACGTTACCGAAGCACTGGTACCGTGGCTGAGCGCCATGGAGGACGGTATCGCTGCACCACACGGAGACAAGACCGATACATTCAAATCTTAACTCGAAGAGCTCCAACAATAACCGCCATGATGTTAGCCGTGAGGCTTCATCACTCTTCAGGGAACTTAATTAGCGACCAAACAGTCAGAAACCGCTTGCATGAAGTGAACCTTCATTCCCGAAGACCGCTACGGGTACCACCTGTAGCAATGCACAATCGTAGGATTCGATATCAATGGGCTCTTGAACACAGAAATTGGGCAGAAGAACAATGGCGTTTCGTGTGCTTTTCTGATGAGTCTCGTTTTGGTATGAGACCGGATACAAGACGTATACGACACTGGAGAACCCCTGGACGCCAACAGCGATTAAAATCCTGCCAGGAAGTCCATCCTTATAGTGGTGGAACCATCATGGTATGGGCGGGTATTTGGATCGGCGGAAGAACTGAGTTGATTTGGATCAGAGGCAACCTCAACGCTCAAATTTATGCTGAGACGATTGTATCAGACGTCATCGTTCCTCTACAAGTGCAAATCGGTCCCTTATTTCAGTTAATGCATGATAATGCACGACCGCACACCGCAAGAGTTGTAAGACAGACTCTCGCCGCAGCTAACATCAATGTCCTGCCCTGGCCTGCTCAGTCGCCAGACTTGAACCCGATTGAGCATGCATGGGATATGCTACAGAGAAGAGCTCTGCCGAATATGGAGGGTATCCAGTCGCAAGAAGACCTTTTTTTGTTGTTGCAACGAACATGGGCGGCCATTCCACAGCGTGATTTGGATGAACTCATTTTGAGTATGCCAAACCGATGTTCTTGTGTTGTTAGTGTTCGCGGTAGAAACACGGATTATTAATTGTTTAAGTTACCCAATAAAATTTTAAAGAAAACTGTTATTTCAGTCTTTTTTTCGAACTTTAATGTTAGTGGTTCAAATGTCAAAAATCCCTTTATTAGGAAAATGGCAAATTTCTTTATTAATGCAAAGGTGACTTGGTTTATCGTTACTGTGACAAACGAAAACACTTTATTTGATGAATCCTTAAAGAAAATTTTAATTAATATCAATCAGGAGAAAAGTTATTGCAAAAATATATGTTGATCCCTAGATACTTTTGATGTGTGTAGTATGGGATGTACTGCTGATAAATGGTGTTACCGTTATCTTCAAAGTGTCGTGTTTACTCATAAGTGAGCACAGTTCCGGGTAGTACAGGCCAAATGAAGAGATCTTTTTAAAAATACTCGTTTTTAGTGTTTCTGTATTTGTAGGATTCACCTAAAATTGTAAGATTGCCGCCATTGACAGTCAGCTTTTGAACTCGAGTGTTGTAAATGTGCTCATCGCGTTCAGTTTCAGTGTTGAAATTCGCCCTAAATGTATATCTGTATGTATATCTCATGTTATTTGATGTTACAAAATTGATTTCGCAACTATTGACTTACTCAAAAACTAATTACGAAATGAATCTACTTCTAAGTACCGTCCATACGAGACCAAGATCCTCGAACTTAAATGAGTTGCAAATTATAACTTGCAATTAGCACGACTTACTTTTAATTATTTCGCTTCGTAAGCCTGCTTTGAATCCAGTCCACGGAAGGTCAATCGATATCATAAGGTCAAAAGCCAGAAAAGAAATATTTAACGAATATTACGATTACAGCGTGAACGACATGAATGGCGTGAGTCAACGAAAGCAAAATTTACCTCGAAAACGGTTTCGTTTATTTTAAGTATACCAAATATTAAAACTAAAATATTATATTATATTAATATTAAAATTAAAGTGGAGAGATTTGGAAGAGACCTACACTCAGCATTGGGTGGGCAAGGGTTGAAGAAGAAGAAGAAGAGAAGAAGAATATTGAAACTTTCGGTATTTCAATTTCAAATCTTCTGGGACTTCAGTAGCAAAGCAAATTGGTCCTTAGAAAACCTAATTACAATAAATCAGTCAACCAAAATGGGCCTGTACCCAAAGACCACGGAGACATGAACACTCTTCTTGATGAATATTATTTAATACGAGCAGTTGTCCGTAGAAGAAGACAAACTGTGATAACGGCAGGAAAATTATGACGAGCAGTTGTACATAGTTCAGTGGTACCGGCGCCGACTACCAGTGTTCGACTTGTAGGTCGCCAGTTCGAACCTAAGCTCGCACTTTTGTTTAATTTCATTTATTTCATCACCTCTGCTCTCAAAATCGGTTAAGAAAAACATCGAGAAGAAGCCGTTATGTTCTAGAACTTAAAAGTCGAACACATTTGACATCTACCAACCCGCACTAGGCCTGCGTGGTGGAATACAGCACACTCCCACACACTCTACAGCACTACAGCACACTCTCCTCATAGAGAGGCCTATGTCCCAGTAGTAGGGACGTTATACGCTGACCTGACTTTAGTCCATTACTCTGCTTTAATGCCAACGTTTGTTTACTCATCAAAAACATTAGAGGTGAAACGAATTAGTACTATACATATAGTAATTACGTGTATGCGAAGTTACGTGGTTTTTAGCAAAATGGCGCGTCTGTTCTTGCAATAATTAGCTTTATTAGCTATTAGAACTTGTACGGAAGGAGGTCGGACTGCCATGGAAGTTGTTCTCAGTATAATTTTCAATAAGGACATGGTGACTTTGTAGTGTGTGTTTCCGTCTTTGCTTGAAATTAGAAAAGCACTGTCTGTGATGTTCATTTTGACTCCACGGTACATCTTCTTTATTTACACGACTGCCCAAAAAAAGGAGTGTTATTTGATATGGTATCTTGCATATCAACTGTCAAATCTTGCTTGTCGGCTGCTTAGCCGAGCAATCAGTTAATTATTGGTGATCTGCCTTACAATACCTTACTACTACATCTTAGGGCAAATTCTAGGTCCCCTATGAGCAAATACCTCATCAGTTAGAGACTTTCAGTTGTATTGGATCCAATCATCTATCTTGTCCTAAAGAACGGCGAACGTGAGTTTTCGATACTCAAAATTCATAAATCCCATCCCATATTTGAGTTCCACCATGCATCTGGATATAAAAGGCTTCAAGTTATAGACTAGACACTGATAAAACTTATATTATGTCTGCAGTTTCAACAAGATGTGTATACCTTTAAAGATACCAATGTAATCATGTTGATACCGCTTCAAGACGAGTACTAAGACTATGATCCTACGCATGTTGTAATAGTAAGCTGAGATAAACTGGTACAGCAGTACTCTTCCGCGATAAGGCTATAATGCGGTCTGGTTGGCTGGCTCACATGGATAAATGTATGTAGATACTATACAAGTATACAGTTTACTTCATTGTACGCCAAACTTACTAAGATGCACAGTTGAGTTGATGCGCAGTTTTGGTCACTCTAACATTTAGGATATAGTTTTTGATTATTCTATTTAGTAGAAACTGATTATACAGTGTGCAAGACTTACGTATCGTGGTCGGGGTTCGAACACAGACAAACTCTGGCTTTGTGCAATTTATTTCCTCACTTATGTCTTTAGACATTAAAAAACAAACCTAAATTCTAAGATAATTATTTGGCCGCCAACAACCCGCGTAGATTAAGTATGCCCACTTCCTTCGTGGGGGTTGACTGTATCCCAGCAGTGGGAACATTATAGGGCTGATTATGTTTAGTTGTCGCAATCGCGACTGCTAAGCATGAGGTCCTGGTTTCGATTCCCAGGTCAAGCAAATTGTTATTGGGATTTTCCACCCCCCCGACCCTTGCTGGAGCCAGCCCGCGGCAAGGGTCGGGGGGTTAAAGTAAAAATTAATTAGGGGCTGGTTTAGTACTACTAAACCAGCCCCTAATTAATTTTAACTTAGATCCAGTCTGTCCCCTTGCTGCCCCCCCAGCGACGCCCTAAGCCGAGTTTCGTACCCCACAGGGGGTGCCCTTAGTGCGTAGTCGCTTAGTTTTTAGTTATGCCCCTGGCTGGAGGCCTTAAATTCAAGGCATCTACAGGACTAGCCCGGTTAAGCAGTAGCCAGTCTCCTGACTGAACTGCTAGATGCCATACATAAAAAAAAGGGATTTTCCATCAGGAATTTCTCAGTAGCAGCCACGGAGTCTGGATTTGTGCACGGTTGATGGCAATACGATCGCCTCCTATTACATGTGACATAAACTTACGTGACGAAATATGGGTGTACTATTAGGCACACCTTTGCCTAAACCTTCTGGGATTACAGACGTAATAGGATGCTGTTTTATTAATTTGAAGGATTGCTGTGCAAAAACTTTTCTACTCTGGTTGAGCTACTAAAGACCAGTTTTTACGAGTCCAGCTATAGATTAACGATAAGTTTTAAAAGAATCTAATCTCCGCATTTTAATTACTTACAGCTTTCTGCTTAAGTGAATGGTAATGGTTCTAGCAATGTTTTAGATCATAATCTATCAACTGGCCTTGTCTCAACTCTCAACGTATGGTAAATAGAAGCAATTTAAAACTAGTGTGATTTAGTTCAGTTTAATATGTTCACAGTGTTCAGTAACTACCAATAAATAAAGTCGACATGAAATGTTTTAAGTGGTTGTCATGTTGATATGTTCTACATATGGAAGGGCTACTGAAGTTTATTGAAGCCAGATAAGAAACTCCTCAAACCTTTAATGTGGCTACAGGATAAAAATTCACATTAATTCCTGTTGTAACATTCAAACTTCAACATTAGTGCCTAACTTACGTATTGGCAGTCAAGAAAAGGGACCGTCAAACACTATTCTAATTTTGAAACACCAAGATGTCAGATGGAAAGCATTTCTAAATTTAAAACCGCGTAGCGCGTCTGAGCATGCTGTGCTGCCATGTTCAAGAAGTGCATTCACTTTAGAGTTTGCTTAGGTACCATAAAATATAAATAAATTAATTGGTGCCTTGGGTTTCTGTATTTAGACACACCTGCCTTTGTTAATTGTGTTAGCGCAGGTGTGTATTTAAATTAAACAAGGCCCACTTATAATGCGTTCAACTTTGTTACCTACATAAAGTCCAATTCTGCTGAATGATGGAAATATATTGTTTGTTTATAATAATTATTAACTTCGAACTTCCGAGGTACCTATTCCATGAAGCACACCCAGAAATTAGAGGGAGGCCGTGTGCCCCGGTAATGTGTTTATTAATATTTTATCAATTTGTTTTTGTTAGGCTGTTTGTTTTCCTTCCCGTTAGATGGTTTTATCCTTCGAGTTTTATCCGTCATAAATATTTTTATGTATTGAGGGAACCAGGATCTGAAGCTTCTATCCTTCTATTATCAAGAGTTCTAAAAATACTGGGGATATAAAAAGCTTTTATCATACAAAAAAGAAACCCGCAGATGCTCCACAAACTAAATATTGAAAGGTGCGAAGGTTCTCAAATGACATGGGTATCCTAAAAAAATAAGCAAACAAACTTGCGGGTAAAACAAGGCATTCGGCGAAGCTCGTGGATGTGAAAGGGACGGAAGATGTGCAGATGCGAGTGTTGCAACACTGCCGACCCGTTATCTTTCTAAATGGACTGATGAAATTAGTGCAAGATTTTGAAGCAGCTGCCTTTCGAAGGCTTCAGTCTTATCGAAGTGTTCCGTCCTTTTGATTGTGCAAAGACAACTGTCGTGGATAGGAAGTGACAGTTTTGGGTTCAGTTCTGCTGAACGACGATTTTGGCCAGAAAACGCTAGCTACCTGAGCCTTTTGAAAATTTGAAAAATCATGATAGTACCGTATTTTAGGTATACCGTCAGGGTTTCCGAAATCTTGTTTAGTGGGTACTGGCGATAGGCTTGCCCCCTATCATATGCTAGTTTAACATAACTGGAGACATGTGGGTGTACTTATAAAAACACCTCTGCCTATCTCTTCGGGGATTACAGGAGTGATTTTATGTTATGTATTGCGCCATTTTGATGCGCATTTGTGGCAGGTATCGTTTGTCAACTTAGAACTATGAAGTGTTTACACGGTTGAGTAGTATTTGTAACTAAATACGCCACCTAAGATGCTTATTCTTAAATTTCATTCAATTATTTTTGGTTTAGTTGAGCATTTTTTGTCAAGGTAAATTTTATTAAAACTGGAACAAATCTATTAAGTAAGTATAATATTATTAATTGCTTTTTAATTTAATGTCATTTCAATCCCAACAATGGTCTTAAAATGTTTGCTCTACTTTTTTATAATAACTTATAGAAAAATGTGGATTGGCCTACTTATGACATGTGGCAGATCTCTGTTCTCACCCAAATTATACGTATTTTATAACACATTTAACAGATAAACAAAAACCAGTTAGGCGCGAGTTCTTCGCGGAATTTCTGTGGCGACAAAAACGGGCGGCCATGACAGAATTAACGGCTAATTTGAACTTGGAAGTGACAGGTGACGCCATCTTTGGCGTTTGGCGGGAAGTGCCGACACTACAGTCCCTCCGTTTTAATTTGAAACAAATATTATTGACTATAAAATGAGCGTAAAGCGTGCACAGCACGAATGCATCCATCTTAAAAGAATTACTCCGAATAATAACATAGTCTCAAAAGCTAACGAGTACCTATTAGACTTCAGAAAGTGCTGGAATATTTCCATCATATCGCACCAATACCAGGATAACTGTGTGAAAGATGGAAGGAAAGTGATTCAGGACACGAAGCCTAATCTATATGATGGTCATACCGAGTACAGCAATGCCTATATAGACAAAAAGATCTTCAAAGAACCACAAGCCAAATATTTTCATGAATGGAGGGAGATTCTCAAAGAACTGCGAAGGAGTGAGCAAACCACTGAAGTACGAAGAGAGCGCGCAAGAGAATTGGTGTTTAATGGTAAACCCACCATGTTTCGCAAATCCCATAATCATCATCACCTGTTAGCCTTTTTCCAACTATGTTGGGGTCGGCCTCCAGTCTAACAGCTGAATACTATTAGTATTTAACATGGAGCGACTGCCGATCTGACCTCTACAACCCAGTTACTGGGGAAAACGATACCCCTTGGTAAGACTGGTTGTCAGAGGTTCGGCTTCCAGCCACTCGTATAAAAACTGTCAAAGATCTACAAATTCCAGCAGGGAGGAACGGCTTTAACATGCTTTCCGAGTTACAGATGAGCTCAATAAGTGATCGATAGTCACCCATCCACAGACCGATCTCAGTAAGCGTAGCTTAACCTTCCATCCACTCATGCAGCTATTATAAGAAACCTACACGAGCTCCATCATCACATAATCAATTAGGTATTTTATATTTTCCTGGTATACATCCTTTGATAAACCTTATCCTGTATGATTAATATGGTTATCCTGCATGCATGGTATTTCGGAATTTCCGCTTAGGTTAGACTGCAATCTGTAAGTATCAGCGTTTCCCGTGTTATTTCAGTGTAGATAGCCACTGACTTTGTTTACATTCATGAAGGTTGCATGCAGTTTCATGGTCCTAATTTGAACCTAAATTCAGTCATTGTTCATTTTATGTGGAAGTCATGGCAGGATTAAGTGCGTTTGTCATAAGTTGGTTGAAATCAACACTGTGTTCTATAGAACTCATGTCATTACCGTTCCTGTTATATCTTTGGGATGTACCTAAAGGTTTGATAGAAACGGCAATGATAAGCTTGATCCAGGGCTGTCAAGTTTAGTTTGACTACTATTCTCTCCCATCCAAATCTGAAGACAGTTAGTTCGAATAGTCATTACTGAATCTAGATAGAAAAAGCCTAAATAGTCAACAGCCTATTTCAGCAACGACTAGAAGACAAAGACCGGCTTCTGACAGACATCCAGCTTTGACAGTTCACAAACGACCATTGCCAACTTGATCCTTCTGCATATATAGTATCTTTGTACGGATATTGAGGAGGCTAATGTCTGGCAGTAATACTTGGGCTGTTACAACTTTATTAACTTTGTAATTAAAACGTTGTAACTGTCTGTCTCGTCGTGTACCAGTTTCTATATGTGGAGCTTTTATGCCCCGTCACCCCGTGTCTGCATTTGCGTCAGTCTTACCGACACGTATCGTGTTGGTCTAGTAACTAGGTTGTAGAGGTCAGATAGGCAATTGCTTCATGTAAATGCGAACTCCAAAATAGTTGAGAAAAACCTAGGCAGGTCTGTATTTGTGCCAAAAATTTAGCTGAATTCGAGACTTGGATGAATTAGTAGAAAGCAGAAAGTTGCAATTGCTTGCAGAATTTCGAAGTACGAACGCTAGTGTGACGAGTACTTTCAGCCAATAAGTTTAAAACCCTAAAAACCATATAGTCTTATGAGTCATTTTCTTGTCATTTTAAACAGCATTATTTTCTAACGTTTACATGGTTCGTTAACAATTTTCTCGGGACAGTTGTCAAGTAGAAACTGTTTTAAAATTATTATATACACTGGTCACGCAAGTTGACTCGCGCTTGACTGGTTACTGGCAGGATTTGTTCAAAGTAGCCAGTAGCCAAACAGTAGCACTTTTGATTGATTTTAAGTTGACAAGTTCTATTTATCTATCATATCAATAGGCCGAGTTGATTGGTTGGTGTTTGAATCAAAAGATGATGATAGATGATGGTGATTATGAATCATCACAACAAAGCACAACAACATAGTGAGGAAACCAGCATGCCTGAGAGATATTACTTGACGGCATGTCCAACCAAGAAGATCAAGGGCGCCATAAAATCTCACACCAGGTTATGCACTAACCACACGATAAATAAAGAGATCACAACAAAAACACAGTTTTCCTTCACTAATCAAATACTTTGAGCTTCAACACGTTTTCAGGCAAAAACTTCATTTCACAGCTCGCAGCACAATAACAATTCTGACATGACACAGACTTCTTGAAAACCCTAACCGACCAGGTCAGTGACTCCTTCACAATAAACAAGGAGGATTATAAACTCTAATTCATTGTTTATACGGCCTATAATTGCGTAAACAATTTTGACAGCTTCATGATTCACTTGGAATACCTTAGAATGTCTTGGAAATGTTCATTTTCCTTTACGATCATTTTACTAGCGAACGCGTACTTTCATCCGGGTATGTTAATTAACCGAATACCTGTTTTAGTACGCCCTAACTCTAATTTCGTTTTTTTGCTTTTGCTGCGGGAGACGCTGTAAAAGTTTCAGCGTCTTTAAAGGAAGCTTTACTAGTCTGTGTTCCCTGTGCTTTAGAACAGGATGGTAATTGGACTTTTGTCCGTAAATCTCATTGCCAACGAAATAATAAACATGAACATTTTTGGCGTGGTCCACGGGCAAAAGTCCCTCGTCTGCGCAGTCCCTTAAGAGCGGCCAACCCGCCATACTTTTCGCGAGAATTTTGACAAACGCTCGTGCGTGATTATGCCGATCTTAGACATATATCTTTGACTTTTTTTAACTAATAGGTATCTTGTGGACTATATCTAGACTTCTATCAAAGCAAAAAATAAAAATTTGTAGAAACAAATTCAGTATAAGCCTCCAAAAATTGCTGTTTTGCACAACTTTTACCTCAACTTTGGCCGTTCATAATGTACTCATAAATTGTAAAAGTAAAGAAAGCATCCTGATAGAAGCCTTGCAAATGTAGTGGACATTCTAAATAACAAATATTTATTTCATATACTTGTAAGACTAATTCAAAAACAGTTATTTCCTGGAACAAGTTTTATAAATTTTCGAACACTATTTTTCGTTCTATGTCCTCGCGTTAGGCGGTAAGAGGTGCGCGGGAGGCAAGTAGTGCGGGGTCGGGACTAGGTGAGACGGGGAAGTTGAAAGAATACCACCGCTGTGGCTCTGGATGAAACAACAAGCTTTTCGACCATGCTCGTGTTGACGAAAGGCGGGCCGGGAAGGGCCCTCTTAATGTTACTAACTACTCGCATTTGATACGGTTTTGGAATGAAATTGGATAATCGGAATCAACTGTGTCAGGGCCTAAACGTTTGTGTCATTTTAACTAGGTAAGGATTTTGTAATTCCTGGCCAGTAATCTATTTCGTTCGAATACTTAGATGAAATCCTATGTTTCTGAAAATTCACATTCCTGTTCTTCAAGTTTGTTGCCAGGATCATCAAATAGGCATATAGCAACATTATGTACGATGAGTTGATCCACCCACAATTATCTGCCCAGAAATGACCAGCAATTTTCTCGTTTCATGAGGCCTATGACCGACCGTGAACTTTTCATTGTGAATTGTGATATCGGCAACTAAATAAAAATAGAGCTTCAGGCAACCTGCCATTGCCGCATGGCATAATTTCGCGATGTATAGCCCCGATTGTAATATTTTCTACTTAAAGATTTTTCCATTTTGCAAGAATCCTTATAACTTCGGAAGAATTTCCACCTGGTCCAGGGTAGCCCGAGAAATTCAAATTTTCTTACGTTTTTTGTAATAACTTTTTCAAGGTCACCTTTATGCGCTTGGAGGGTTGTATTGATGATTTTGATGATTATAATTCTATAACTACATACGTCTTACAGTCGCGAGCGATATTTTAATCAACATACAACCTAGCACTGGCCTGCAAATTGCAAAAAACGTAAGAAAAATTGAATTTCGCGGGCTACCTTGGAGCATCCACCTTAATGCGTTTAGCTCTAAACCTATTTGACACATAGTTCTGTCTCTGTCAATCGTTTGAAGATGACGGAGACAGAATAACGTTTTAAATATTTATCATTAAACACATTTAGTAAGTGAGATGCAAGTGGGCCTGCATCTTCGTCTCATGCCTTGTAATCATCCTGTCCAATTATTCCACAAAGACTTCATCCTAATTGGTACAAGACAAGTATCCTAAGGACAAAGGTAAAACCGTTGCTTAATTTTAAATTGAACACTTCCCTCTGCAGTAGACTTCGGCCCTTGATAGTCTCTTGTTTTACCGAGACTAGGACAGGAGGAAGTCTCAATTAAATGCAAACCAGCGCGTTATGGGCCCGTATTCTTTGTAAGAGTTGACCAGACAATGGGGTAGGCAACTGTAATTGTAATGGCGCCAATATAGCTTGTACCAAGAATCGTCATTGGTTGATAATCTATCAATGGCATTTTATATTTCAAAATAGCTTGACCTCAATGGTCAGATTGGGACTAAACTAAGCTATGGATATGCCATCTACATTAAGCTTTCCCTATTCAATGGCATAGATTTAGTCTGTGTCTGTTGTTTTCAGTTAGCCCAGTTTACGCTTCATGCCTTGCTGTAATTTTAGTTGTTAGTTTTAAATTCTTAGTTATGCTGATTGCTCACATTCCGTCTGAAACGAGAAAATTCTTTACCGTAACGCCCAAGGTTATTATTGCCATGTTATGCTTCCTGAAATCAAACCATTCTGAAATGAAATTCCGAGAGAAGGAAAAAAGCTCCAGACAATTCCATAAAGAGTATTCCAATCTAGATGAACTGAACAGAATTTCTTATTGAGACTGAATTCATAGCGAGTATCATTTGAGAATGTGGAATGCTGCTCCAGTTTCTTTTGATGGATATCTGAATATCAGATTATTCAATATTGTACTTTGTTTTTAGAATTGAGTTGAATAAAGCATATTTTCTCCCTTCTCGTTCTTGTCGGGTGTGTCTTGTTCACTTTATTTAAGAAACATCATATTTGGTCACTTAAAAAGATTCTTGTTGAATGCAACTAATATGGTTTTTATTTTGGTTAACATAACACCAAAAATAAAGAATAGAATAGAATAGAATAGAACACAACACACACACACATCATCAACCAAACAAAACACACACAACACACACCAAAACACACATCACACACAACCACACACACACACATCACACACCACCATCACACACCACCACACACCACACACCACACACCATCACACATCTTCAACCAAAAGGGAAATCATCTAATTTCCAGAAAAAAACGACGTCACAGTTAACCCAAACCGCAGATCAAAGCCATTAAATCCGCTACACCGCTTTCCATCAATCAGGTCTTCAAACTTTCTTTCGCATCTAAATTGCCGTGAAAAAGCGAACATGTTGAAGTATAATAAATCATTTCACAGTCTCCACACAATGTGAATTGATTCTCGCGGCCTCAATGGATGTTAGGTAAGAATGCAACGCGCACGTAACTATTAAGTAATGTGGAATCAAGTTAACTGTTCACTTGCAGTCTTAGGAAGTGATCACATGACGACGTGGAATCCACTTGAACCGGTCAGAAAAAAGGCGTTTTTTTTTGTTTTTATCTCTTTTCGATTCTGACCACGCGACTCGTCAAGTCATTCGCTTTAATTGTACGGACGATAAAGATACGAAGATAAAGCTCTTTCCAGCCGAATCTTCGTCGACAAACATGGTAACTCCCTTACCGGATTTACAAATTTGACTTTTGGAAGGAGACGAGGCTTTGGTATACTTTTGTATTTCTTGTTCAGTTCTCTGGCCCTATTGAAAATCAGATGAAAAAGAAACTCGGTCTTTAGTTTTCGATACAAAAATTGGACACCCATTATGACACTAACAACCATTGAACGCGGTTTAGATGTGCTGATCGCGTTCAAATTTTATTGGTGAAATAAGCTCCCCAAGAAATCTTAGTCATGAAACAACTTGTGGGTCCTCTTTAGGCGTTCAGACAGACTGCAAAATAACTTCAAGATGCCAATCGCGTAATTACTTTGACTTTTTGGACCAAGTCATATATCGTTGCTTTAACAGCACATAAAGGTCGGCTGGGTGTTGCAACGGACTGCACTCTAGATGGTAATGCTGCAAATTGTGGAGAAAGTCAATCTTGTTCTGCCATGTATCAAGATATCATCTTCATCATCAATTTATTATGGGATTATTTGTTTGCATTCTTTTGTAAATGAACTGGTTTTTTTTTCAGGACGATAATGGTTTTATAAATGATCGCTTTCATAAACGAGTTAAAGGTCAGGCGTTGAGAAGAGATTCGAAAAAACTTTTTAAGACCTTCTTCGACTGCTGAAAGTTTTTCTGAAACTATCAGTTTACTTCTGTATCCCTCGTTCCGGGTTAATGAAACCCATCGTAATAGTATCATCCGTAATGTCTTTAAGAGTCCCAACTACTCCAGCAGCCCTACGTTTTATTGCTGGCTTGTCGTCAACCGTATACTCTTTAGAGATAAAAATAATGTAATTTAGAGACCCAATATAGGATAAGGGCAGGAAGATGATGATTGACCTAATTTTAACATAAGAAGTAAAAAAAACGAAACCACAAAAATAATCTTCTCGGCCTACTTTGTATCCTCCTACAAAATATTTTAAGATTACAGTCACCACGGTAAAATATCTTACTTAATGTTGAAAGTCAAGCCAAGGTTTTATTACCATCACAAATTACTGTAACGAACGGGAATGTTTAAACAAATCAAATTGATTAGCTGACTGACGAGTCAGTAGGGCGAATGAGGGAGCTCCAGATTTGAGAAAAATCACTGTTGATTAATTTATGCTTGTCAAATTTTGTTCAGAAACAATACGACTTCATGGAGCTATGTTAAAAAACTCACATCAAAATAACTTCTCTTCGTGAGGTCTCTTTCATGTAGCGTACAGCGGGGCATTGCATGAGCATTTCCATTAAACGCCCCGCTGCATGCTGCAAGAAACGCTCCTCCCGAATTAACGGCCTAAGTCTTAGGTTGCGTAACGAGGGATGTGTGTGGAACTAACCAATCACATAACTAGAATTAATAATAACCTTAAGCTGTGAAAAAAAAAGCGATATTATTGGTTAGTTTCACACACATCCCTCGCTACGTCTCCGCGCTTATCTCTGGTGGAAACGCAGCCTTAGTGTTTTCGCCACACCCTGAATTTTTCTATGTTTATCACCAAAACCTTAAAGGCTTACCTCGGCAATTAGTTAAATAATCAAACAGTAATGCTTTTTTTTCATAACTTCTCTCACGAAAACATAGTCTACTCCTCACACAATGTCGCCAGTTACCAGCCGGTTCATTGTCAAATCATTGACAGGTGTTTGTGTCTATTGTAGGCACAACAACAATAGTGTCAGGCCTCACGACTGTACCTTTTTCAGACTCAATGGTTCATGCTAACGATACTTCTATATCCATTGCTTCTTTTAAACACAAAAACATCGTCGAAGTAGGTCAAACCTTTCAATGTATTTCATTGACATTCAGTGCGGTCAGGTTCAAACAAAAGATGGTCTTCCATTGCTTGGTTAGTTTACTCTAGTATCTATCAAAGTTTTTTTGATACTTCGATGTATGATGAATTCTGACGTACTTTAAGATTCAATAACAAGTTCCCAAATACGGATGTCGTACTATTTGTATGTATTGTTGATCATTCGGTCGCGTGATTAGATTTTATTGAATGGGCTGATGTGCTTTGATTGTTGGGGCACCGAAGTTTAGGCGCCGCGCCGTTCGAGGCAGATGATTGGCGGCGCATGTGTCTCTTGTTAACAGTTATAATGATTGAAGTGGTTGATGGCAGATAAACAAAAGTAGGTGAAGTTTATAAAATGCTTCTTGTGCGACTTCTAAATAAAAATATTTGCGATATTCAATGAAGAACAAATGAGGAGAATAGATATAATAATATGATTTATACAACATCAAAAGAAAAACATCGTAAGGAAACCAGCATGCTTAAGAGATATTTCTCGACGGCATGTAAAGCCAAGTCAGAGGCCCTTGAGCAGCATAAAAATACGGACACCTGGTTAGGCTAACCACACGATAAAGAAGATTCAACATCAAAATAAAAGAATTATTATAAGGCCAAGGAGATTTTTATCAATGTCTCGATCATTTGCACAATTCTTATTAAAATATATTAGCTTAGTGACGTTTATGCCAGTGTCAAGGTTGAATAAGATATTGACTATCTGATGATTCATCTTCATAATAGAATTGTTTTGAGAGGTGGAAATTTCTACAGACATCAGTTAATACGCATTTAAACAAAAAATATGGTATTAACATATTATATTATTAGTTTATTGAGGAAAATGTATGCAAAACAAAAATCGTTATGGAAAATACGAGTTTAGAACACAGTCATTATTTGTGTAATTAGAGTCAAGTAGGTAAAAACAATGTTACCGTTCAGGATGGAAGGGAAACCCGACCCGAAACACCGACATCATTCTGAACCCAGAAAAGCAGCTCTTCTCTGCTAAACTGTAATACATACACGGTCTAAATGTAAAGAACAGCTGTTTTATAAAAAAATACCAATGAAAAATTTCTATTGGGGGCTTCAGAATATCGAGTCAGCGACCAAATACGCACTGATCGAAGTAACAAATTTCAAGAAACGTGCTTCAATTGCTAATCAATGGTTGTTCAGCCATATTATTCCCCGGAACAATAGTTAGATATAGACTGTTAATTATAGACGTTTCCGACACGTTATCCGGTCATTTAGATTCAAGCATGAGTAATCTTAACTGCGAAAGTGTATAACGTATAAATAACGCTCGGCACAGACGCACGATCAAGCGACAGTGAAGAGAGACAAGCAATTAAGAAACGATCCCAATGTATTTGGGGTCTTCTTCCATATTTCTCTTAAAAGATATGATCCTTGAAATGGTCAATCGCGCCTCAAAGTGCATATACGTTAATGGGAGACCCTAACCTGGCATTTGTCTCTGAACCTGCACTTTGATGTAAACACATCTAATAAAATCCAGTGACACGAAGCAAACACTGGCTTTCGGGCGATTACTCATGTGTTTAAGATCGTTCGTATGGGCGTTGTGACTTCTGTTATGGCTTTCGGAAAGCAGGATGCAAATAACTCCAAATTTTTCCTCGCGTACATGAATTAGCATTAATGCTTTGTCTCGCAAAACCGCCATTCATGCAGTTTCCACAATTATGCAAGCATTGAGTGCGCTGGACATTATAGAAAAATGTAGGAAAGTGTGTACGGTATTGTACTTATCTAATTATGAGCGAAAGCCGAGTTGACTCGCCTGAAGCAAGCGGGCCGTGGCCATTTAAGTTGGGCATAATTGTTATTTTAGTTTCCCTGGCCTACTGGTTATGTCCGCTTTAAAGTACACGGGTTAATCAAAAAATAAAGCCCGAGCTACTTTGTCTTTATCATCTGACTGCATATCACTTTCAGTAGAACTGAACGAGAAGTATCAAGATTTCAATAGACCGTAGGGAATGTGTTAGATACTTATCTTCTTCTATTGCTCTAAGAAAGCTCGTAATGTTTGGTGCTCATAAAGTTAAGTCCAAATATTTTCTTATTCGGGTTTGTGCGTTATTTAGTATTATTTCAGACAGTATTTATAGTAAGTGGATACTGCAGATCTACACCTGATTACACTTCTTTATCTAAGCCAACAGCATCTGCGAAGAGAGACATTTGTTAGTGAAAGCCTGAACTAGGCTAACAACTAGCAATTAGTTTACTGTGCACTTATTTTGTCTAGGTGCACTAAAAAGCAAATGTTATGTTAGTCAGACAAGGATATAGTTGTACACTAACGTTTCACTAAAGTCCGGAGATCTAGTTTTCGTTGAATGCATAAAGAATACTAATTTCTATGTGCAGAAATGTAGCATACTACTGGCATTTATGTTGTCACAATACATACAAGCGTTAGTGTGAGAAAAACATACAAGAAATCTACTTGAAGATGGACTACATTTTATGAGGGTTCCGTACCTAAAAACTGTTCTAGGAACTTAGGATCGACCGTCTTTGATGGTCCTAGGTTCCTCGATGCAAAAACTATGAGTACCGTTAATGTTAATGATATTCCAAATGTAGCCGACGATCTTATCAAAGAAGTTGTGTCTATAATAGGAGTTGCTGTTATCAAACTTGCACCTAAGTAGGTTTTAAGTCAACTGGCCTAGAAATCCAAATGTCTGTGCAGTAGTAGTTGCATAGCGTAGTAGATTAATTTAGGCTAAGATATGGTCAGTGTCGCTGGCGTTTTCTGAGCCCCAACGCATAACGAATGCTACTTCAGTAATAGAAAAAGATTCTGGTTCAGAAGATTATGGCTGTGCAGTTAAATACATTTATAGCCCTACATTCCTATGGACTGTTCACTTAGACAACTTTTATAACAGGATTAACTTGAAAGTTATAGCATTAAAAATCTTGATGTTGAAAAGCCTTGTGGTCTCCAAAGATGTAAAGAAATATGTTATTTTTTCTCATAAAACTGTCCCATCGCGAATATGGGTGATACTTAAAATAGATGTGTCAACATTTATTTTAAGTATCACCACGATACGGATGTTTGATTCTCTACTTTCCTCCTTCAATCCTCACAAGAGACCTTTGACATATTGAAAAACGATATACGAGTAGTGTTGACCGGTCGAACCAGCCATCACATTTCGTAGGACATAAAACGGTCTAGCCAACGAGTGTCCTTTACATCTGTAATGCGAACTGTCTTTATCCTGCGACAATCTTAAGCACTTTACTGTCTATTTGCCAGGATGTGCGCTTAATGCTGGATTTTGCAACACGATCATTATCAACACCAGTCTTAAATAATTAAAGTGAATTTGTATCTCACTGTTCGTAAGCGAAACCACGGATAATAACGGGAGGTCAAGATACGTCTAGTCGTATTGAACGCTGACTCACGACACGACTGACTTGTCACAAAACGTCATATCTGCTTTCCGATCCAGTACAATATCAACTTTATTGTCTTTGTGGAAGAATTAGTTTGGATAAATCATGGCGTGTATAGTCATGCAGAGCTTAATGCCTGTCCACAATTAGTTGCATTTGCGATGTAACTACAGTTAAAAGTGGCGTTGAATCAAACAGTCTTGAGTTCTCGGGTATCGTTGGATGGGCTTGTTTTCTCGATAAAGCTGATTACACACACTTGTCACGGTTGCATGGGAAACAAGTGTGTAGACCGGCTTAGCAAGAGAAGTGGTTTGTTACTGTCATTAGATTTGAGTGTTTAATGTTTTGTGAGAGGTTACTTTTATTAGTTCCGTTTTGTTGTTACATATAAAGTTTTTCCTTTTTCAGGGTTTATGACAGCCTGATTTGTGGGCTGGTTTTGTATGAACGGTCATTTATATGGGCTAAGGCATTTCATGTTTTCCACTGTTGCTGTTTTCATAGACGTCTGCTGTCTATTTGCCATTTCTATAAGGCAAACCTCCATCTAATGGATATTTGCCGCGTTTACTGCAAAGAAAAGATCTGGTTTTATCCCAAAATCGGTCATAAACGCCCGGTCACCGAAAACATTTACTATCGGCCTACCTACTTCTATTACCTAGATTTTTTGTCTCCGTTAGCGTACTACTGAATCAATTCGACCCAATACAAAGGCTTGTACTCATTCATTCTACGTTTCAGTTTCGAAGGTAACTGTTTTTGCAACCAGCTTTCCCTTTAGTGGGTTGATAATGCGAATTTCGCAAGCCTACGTCAAGTCCAAAACAAAATACCTAGCTTAAGGGCGAATTTGAACGCGATCAGCTCATCTTAACCTCGTTCAAGAGCTGTATTTGTCACTATTGATGTAGAATTTTGACACTGCGCGATTAATTGTTCTGTGACCATCGATTAATGAATAAACTGTGGCAAATTCTTGCTCAAACAAAGCAAGTACCTAGGTTCGTCTTTGGAGACGAAGGATTAAAAGAAGATTCAATAGAGATTAATATAGCAGTTGACGATGTAGACGTGATGTCATTGGCGACATGTGGGCGCGTTACAGATATCTTCTGCCTACTGCTTTTTAAATTACAGGAGTGACAGTTTATATTAGTTTTTAGGTGTTTGTAAAAAGCAATGAAAGTGTTTTAGGAACTTATTATCTCTACTATCAGATCGTCATACCACCTTCGCCGCGGTTTACCTGGACGGCGATTTCCTCCGTCAGGCGTCCAGTGAGTGACGATCTTTACCCACCTCCGAGTGCATTTGCGCTATGTAGCCAGGGCCCACGAATATATATTTTTGTTATTTGTTCCACGTTTTAGAAAATAAATAATAACAAAAATAAATTTGTCTTTTACCTCGGTAAACTGGACAGTGAACATACCACTCCCCTTAGAAACAACCTAGCATTGGTCTAAAATGCACCAGTTCCGGTAAGAACCAGAGCGTGAAGATAAATATCGCGATACTAGGTAATTTCGCAAAAGCTAGTCCTCAATGAAACGTGTCTTTCGAAACGCCATTGTCAGCGCGTTGATTGTAAGCGCCGCCTACGCACATCCTGTGATCTCCATTGATTCATTAGCTCAGTGATACTCAAACTGATGAACTTTCGTTGCTATGTGTACAGTAGGCTGCATCAATTGCGTACCCCAGTACCCCGGCTTCGAACGTAGGTGCTTTCAAGGTTCACCCCCTTGAAAGCACCTACGTTCATGTTCTACGTTTCCACATCATGAAAGCTGACTACATTATTGCCGTTACAGCAGCTGCCAAAATATTGGTATTTAGCGGCATCCGGTTAGCCTGGAAGCAGACTCCAACATTGGAAAAATGCTAGATGATGATGATGTCCATACAAACTCTTCCGAAAATGACCCATACGAAACTAAAAGGTAGTTTCGTGTGTATATGGGTAACTAGAATGAATTCTATCTCCTTTTAAAGTTTGACATTCGCAAGCGCCTTTAAATGGCCTAATTAATGACATAAATGGTAAGACTTCGATTGTTTGAAAATATTGTCCCAAAAAATACCGTGTTTGGTTTGGCGATCAGTGGTTTAAATAACTATTTGCTCGACATTTATTAGGTTGTTAAAGAGAATCAAAGTTTAATCTTAGCTACTCACTACTATTATCTTACTATAACTTAGCTTATACATAACAGACAGGCAGATAGGATCTGTTTACTACATACTTTTAGCCCTGTGTGCTAGTTTACATACAGCCCAGCAAAACGTTAAGTACCGCTGCATAAACTGGTTGATTCATCCTGCGTTTGTTTTAAAGACGTGCACCGACTGTTGACAGGTGGCTTTGTCTAACGGGGCCGAGGAAATTCATTTGTTTAACTAGGCCATCAGTTATGTTGGCCCAGTCTCGATTGCTGAGATTAAACTGAGGAGTAAGATTATTTTGTAATCAAATAGGGTTTCGGCACCAAAAATCCAAGTCAGATAGATCTTGGTGCCTAAGGGACTACTCACACTTATTCAGCTCTATTCAGCTTATGCCCATAGAAAACAACGAGTTTGTATGAGACGCGTACGCATCCGTTCAGCGCGCGTATGACGCATACGCGTCTCATACAAAATCGTTGTTTTCTATGGGCGTGAGTAGTCCCTTAATTACTATAGTCATTATAAATAGAATACCACATCCAATTAGTCAATGTTGTAGTATAGAATTGCAATTTCAAGATTATAGGTTACCTTAATTTTGTACAAAATTGCAATATGTTACGGCGGTAAGGTAAAAAGTGATACGGTTTAAAAATAAAAAGTTGATAAGCTAAAAACTCCATTCAAATGAATACCTAAAATAATTGAGATAAAACTAATTACAAGGAAATTAGTAGTAAATATTTTAAAAATATAATTAGCTTCTTTATGTTAATTAAATGTATAAAAAAAGAGTATAACAACATGCTTGATAACCCGTGATAACACGAAAACAAATGCTACTGGTACTGTATCGTTCGTTTGGTGATAAATAGGAATACATTGTTGGTCTTATTTACTTATACATGTCTGATATGATTGGGTCATAGCTACTGAAGTTAAGGATTAAAACAGAACAGAAAAACAACCGGTCGAGCGCGAGTCGAACTCGCGCATGAAGCGTCCCGTACTATCGTAATTTTTTTTTTGTTTTTATAGCGGTAACAAAAAAAAAATCCAACTGTCTTGCTATCACGGTTCATGAGATACAGCCTGGTGACAGACAGACAGACAGACGGACAGTGGAGTCTTAGTAATAGGTCCTTTACCCTTTGGTTATGGAACCCTAAAAAATGCCTAGTTAAACGCCAACTGCGCGCGTAGCAAGACCAATAACCACATTGTGAATGACAGATTGTGAAAAGAAATCTGTTATTTTGTCGATTCTTCTGTCGACAAAACCCGTTTCTACGGAGGTCATGCATGCAGTGCATGCTACGCGTGCTGTAACGAGAAGAATAGGTATTTTGGAAGAAGACAAAGATTACGCTGCATCGACTTCGACTGAAAATGGGATAAACGAGAGTGTTGATGAATAAATAATGATTTATAGTAACGTCGTCCATGTAGAAATTTGAATTTGTTTTGAGTCACACAGTCACTTCTATCTTTAAATAATCCTGCAGATTGTTTTGCAGTTGCAAGACTTCCTTTTATATTTCTTCAAGCAATTTCTATGCTTCATCCTTTTTCTTGTTCGACTCCTTCAGCTTTTAAAACCGGCCAAGTGTGTGTCAGACCACGCGCAGTTCCGTAGTAGCCCGTTATCACAATATAGAATGAACCCGTTGGTACAGTGCCATCTAGCGGCAGCTTTGTGAAACTTATGATAATTTATTATGTTTTTTTTGTTTAGATTGTTTTTCAATGCAAGTCTTTACCCGTTATAAACAAGCCATTACTTCATCTTAGTCACTTTATAGGATTTACCACTTTGTCGGCGTTATTGATATACACACCTCTACAAAATTACAGCTATCTAAAACTAACGGTCTCTTAGCAAAACCTCGGACAGACAGACAGAAAGAAAGACGGACATGACGAAACTATATGGGTTTCTTGTCAGGACTACGGAACCCTAAAAATACATTGTATTGTATTAAAACCTTTTATCATTCCCATCTTGTTCTTTCTGTCTACCAAAATCAATGTAATCATCAATCAATCATTAATTATTAACTAGGGAATTGATCAGTTGTATTTCCTGCGTACTAGCTAGGCTCTCATAAGCCGGCAGGTGTTCAGAACATATTATGTGTAACTGCGTAGGACTGTAGATGTAGGTAGGTACTCAATTAGTGTAAACTATAATAAACGTTTTAAAACTGAATCATGCCTTCCTGGTAGCCTGTTAGTAATTTACCTGTTGCAATAAATCGGGACAACCACAGAACATAATTATATTAATATGCTTTAGGGAAAACTTGACTTGTACGTCAAAGTTTATCTAATTTTAACTAATGAATTGAGATACTTATTATAAACTCCTCATGAGTTCACTATTATTTATAGAACGTAAAATGTTTGGTAAAATGTTACATGTACAATTATAATGTATGTAAAACCCATGAGATCATTTTATTTGTCCAAACTAAAGTAAATAAAGAAAAATCAAATGTGAGACGCAAAAAAAAACTAATAAACAAATTACCGTATAGTGGAAGGTATCAAGAGATAGTTTAATTTTTTTTATCATCTTGGTGAGTAGGGGTCTTACAGACGAGCGGTAAGCTGCCAACGGCAGCGAAACTGCGGCCGTCGCCACCGGTCGACTGCAGACGTTGGAGACGGCTGCAGTTTATCTGCCGTTGGCAACGTGCCGCTCGTCTGTAAATTGTAAGAACCCTAGTCAATAAGATAAACAAACTGACAATGGTGTCGATTCCGTTGAGCACAAACTAAACTTAATTTAGGCTATTGCTATCTTTTACTAAAAGGCAGTGCGAGAAAAGGATGGCTATAGCTATGAACTAAGTTAGAGATGTCAAACTAGTTTATGCCTTGCGCTTCACCGTATTTTTAACCGACTTCCAATAAGAGGAGGTTATCAACACGTCTGTTTTTTTTTTTTTTTTTTCAGCCGTTTTTTCACCAATTGTGAACCGATTTCGATGATTCTTTTTTTGTTTGTAAGAAAATTACTTCGCGGTGGTCCCGTTTAAATTTGGTGAAGATCTGATGGTGATCTTCGGAGAAATACAATGGAACTCTTCAAATTATTATAGACAGCAAATCGGTCGTGATTGCTGCAATCGCTTGGATTGGATAGTCGGTGGCAAAGAAACTGAATCAAACACACAGAAGTCACCGACTTCTGAAGCTAAAGTTACTTTTCACTTTGTTGTGTTTTTGAAGTCGGTTTTATTTTTTGCAAAAAGTTATTTTAATCGACATGTTTTTACGTGCACGAAGGGTGCACGTAAAACATGTCGATTAAAATAACTTGGTATGGAAATATTAGTTCCAATTAAATTTGAGCTCCAAATTACGTCCGTCTCTTTCTCGTTTTATTAGAGAGAAAAAGATAGCAATAGCCTAAATTAAGTTTAGTTTGTGCACAACAGAATCGACACCACTAACTGCATACTTTGCAGCTTTTCATGCTAAAATACACCTCGTTTAACTAAAAACATAACAAAAGAAGGTCATCTACAATAACAAAGGCTATTATATTATTATAACGACTACAAACTGACGCCTTTGTCACATCTCAGAAGATACGTTAAAAAAAAAACGAACGTTGCTAATGGCGGGAAAAATCTGTGACTCATTCATTCATAAAATATTGCTCAACGTGTTTATCACAACAGGTGTTAATTTGTTTGCTGATAGTCATCTTTTAATAGCTTTACTATTCATCTCATAAGATTACCCAGAATGACAGTATTGTTGACATTGATGTGGAAAATGGCGCCAAATGCGTAATTTGTTGTCTCGTCGAGCAAGGAAGTCAGGAATTAGGTTAATCGCAATAATAGCTGAATTACTTGGAAGTCAGACCTGTTTATTGGTAGGTAGCCTTCATTCATCGACTTTTGGTAGAGGAAGATGCCCGATACATGCTATAACGCGCTAGATCCTCGGAAATACGGTAAGTACCGAATCAGTATCTCGAAAGTAAGAGGATTGCTTTCAATCAAATGACTCATTTTATGTTGTAGACATTGAGAAACGGAACTAATGGATCCGATGACCAATAAATCACATTCATTTTTCATCCAGGCATGACGAATGTAATGTCTTAGTAAGACTTGAAGTGGGTCTGTCATTAGGGCCATGAAACGACAAAAGGGTTCGACTACCAGACAAATGTTTGGCAAAAACGAACGATGCGTCTCTTCTCGGTCAGGAAAATGAGAACAGACATTCAACAATAAAACTTAACTCCATTAGATCATTTTAGCCGTGGTGAGTTGCCAGTAAACATCGTTTGTCATCATTATCTGCCCAGCCTCTTTCCAACTATGTTGGAAACCGGATGCAAGATGCAAGTGATGCTGTCAACACTTACAGTTCTTGAACGCAGTTTAAATGTGCTAATCGCGTTCAGTTTAATTGGTTAAATTCGCTCGGAACCAGAGGACAAATCTTTGATAGCAATAAACACCTATGACTGGAAGCACAAACAAATTACCCTTGTTGATTCTAACTTGAACGAATGTATCTTATGCGATTCCTACCAATACATTTTGGTTTGATAAGCATGAAAAGTGGCCATGACACTCTGGTTCGTGTTACAATGAATAAAAGTAAAAACACTAATAAATCCCAGCAGGTGGCAGCACTGGCAACTGCGCCAGATTCGTTCGCGATAAGAGAAATGTAGAAAGTGTTTTACTAATGTAATTTCTATTCACGACACTTTTCCATTTAAATCAGAATACCTCATAGGCCTACTTGCACAACAAAATATGCATTTAAAGCTACACGTATTTAAAATACATTGTGTCTGTCATTTTAAAATGATTGGCAGAAATAGAACGATGTTTAATTTTGTATTTAGTGAGTTATGGTGTAACCGAATCGTAGAAAAATATATACAAGAATTTCCTAACTAAAGCCTGCAATTAATTATTAAAATTTAATTATGTATCGCTGCAACGTAGAAATTAAATATTATTTCCTTAATTAGCAATAATAGTATCTTCATCGATTATGAAACGTGACCAAGACATTGGAATAAACAGCCTCATTTTTAAAACAATACTGGCAAAGGCACGATCCGGCAAACCGTACGCATCGAATTAGCATTGTGAATCGATTAAATACGCCCACTTGTCACACACTCGTGATTTCCGAACGCAAATTGCAATAATATTTTGTTCGTTTGACAGGTGCAATATGCGTTCAGAAACGGATTTCGTCTATGGTCTATGGTCTCTTTTACCTGTTGACCTCGTACTTGTTTTTGAACATAAAACAAAAACTAAAGTTAAGTTTTCGTTGAGAGCGACTGTGTTTCCATTGCGAGGAACGACCGGAGGACACGGTGGAGGTGTGCCCCGCGTGGGCGGAGCACCGCCGTGTCCTCGAAGCGGCGATTGGCGGCGGCGACCTGTCGCGTCCGGCCCTGATGCAAGCCATGCTCCGAAGCGAGACGGAATGGGACGCCGTCACCTCCTTCTGCGAAGCCGTAATGCTAGAGAAGGAGGTGGCGGAACGTGAGAAGGAGAGAACCTCTAAGCGTCCCGGCCGTCGCGGGAGACGCCCCGGGCGTCGGGGGCCACCACGTGGCCCCCAACCACCGTAGGTGCGGGCCTGTGGACGGTGGGCTATGGGCTAGCTCGCCGTTCGTCCGTCTCATGACGACAGGCCGAGTCTACGGCGCGTTCGTGTTCCACGCGCGCCTCAAAGAGAGTCAGCAATAGCAAGGACCGATGCTTGCCGGGGTTGCGGGACTGTTCAAAAGAGATACCGTGACCCCGGAACACAAAGGGCGATGAAGGAACATGGATGGGTTTTAGTCAGTAAAAGTCTGACACTCCCTCCCGCTTCGCCCAGAGCGGGAGAAGTCATTTGAAGATTTCCCATACGAAAAAAAAAAAAAAAAGTAAAGTTTTCGTCCTCTGCTACGGATTCTAAAGCTTTATTTCTAAGGAGTTGTTGGAGCAATTAGATTTGGTGCTTGTTAACTTATTTATCAAATATTTAACTGAGGTTATTTGGGGCCTTTTTGTAAATAAAAATATGTATTTCCAAGTTAACGTAATCACATGTATAATAAAAACTTGCATTCAAATAAACTCAAGTTTTATAATTGGTCCTAATTTCCGCGAAATAAGTTTGTAGAACAGTCAAATAAATAATATTCTAGTCTAATTAATAACTTTATTTACAATTGAACGCAACGGTAGAACATTATTACCACATTTATTATTTTTTTCGCTACTCGTTAATTGAGGCAAGGTCGGCCAGTTGGTCAGTTTACTTTCTCTCGTATTACGTAAATTACGACCTATAGCACTGGACCTGTCCTGCGGTAATAACAGGATTATATTACTGTGTTTACAAGGTAAATGATTGAAAATATTGAGGCCTGGTAGGCTGGTAAAGTACAGTAAATTCTGGTGGAAAATGGTATAATAAATTCTTGATTCGTCGGTGACAGTCCCATATTTTAAGGTTCTTCATCATTATCCTCCTACTCAAAAAGGGGCACCTAGCCTGTCTGTCTTTGTCCCTCTTTTGGGCAAAGGCCTCCCATCTCTCCCTCCATCTTTCGCGAACACACGCGTCCTTCCTTCCAGTTTTGCCCCCTGCCCTTATCCCAATTTATTAGGGACAACATGTCTTCTTCCGTAAATCTAAATTGGTCCTCATCTTAGCATGTCATTTCACCTTTATTCTGGTCAGTTTCCTATAATTTTGTCCCGCAGGGACTGGGGAGGATATCCGAAAATAAAATTTTCTCCGCAATAGCAGTTTGAAATAGAGGTAATTTTCCCAAAAATAATTAAACATCCGCTGACTATGGTTCGTATCCAGTGCCTATTCTGTAAAATATAATTACGCTCTTTTAAATTAATTATTGCAATTATTTTGAGGACAACAGGACAGGAAAAAGCGAGGTAACTCTTTCAATAGACATCATAAAACAAAAACTGTGATCATGGCAATACCATGAGAATGGTGACAGAATGATGTAAGTGGTATTGCCTTATCTTGAACACGAGTATAGGAAACTGTAATCATGGGTGTGACTGCAAATCGTTTATTATACTAACGTTATAACGTCTCACAATATTTAAAAACATTTATTGTTAGTTTGTTTTCTAGAATATCAATTTGAATTTATCGCTGTTCATTATAAATTCTAACGTTTTGCGCTTTGTGAATTTTAATTTTATGACTCGTGTCTATTTTTTTCACTAGTATGTTAATAAAGCAGTTTTTAAGTTCGTCTTCGTATTTTCTTGTATTTTCCTCAAGGATTCGAGCTTAGATGCATCGTACAGCTTCACAGGACATAAATAGGTCTTCGCTTATTTTTTTGACTACCGTATTAGGCCAAGCTCGAACTGGCTTCAGAGATATTCTCACAATGGAAGGAAGTTCACAGACCGTGCGTCATCGCGCGTAAAAAAAGAACGTTTTGATTATTATACTCTGGTGGTAAAAAAGTAAAAAGGCGCGAACGCTTTTGATATTTTATTTTTATATAGGGACTGGCCGGGCGGGTTATTCAAAAAAGCATCACGTGTTCCATTCAAAATTCGAATAGTCCAAACATAGAAATTGTTTGTTTTTAAAGATGTGCTTTATTTGCGTTTGAACGGTTGTTATATTTTGGTTATTATTGGCGTTGTTCGATGAATAATGTTAAGCTTCTGCAGATATAAATCATTATGTTTGAATAAATTAGCATTGTGTAGTGTAAAAAGCAAATTACGTTGTTTCTACGTCTTTATAGCTCAACTCAGCCGAAAAAGATAAAAACTGTTTTTGACAATAAAAATCTTGTTTGATACGAGATTTCAGAGATTTCATTAGCATCCTATAAACTGAACCGTTATTTACTCCAGTTTACTATTGTATATTAGGTCTATATTACAGTTTCTGTGTCAGTTTGTTTACAGAGCATCGTATATCGTATATGAATAGAGTTCTAAAAGTTGCATGTCACTGACCTATCGGACGACACCCTAACAACGTTAAGTCTTCACACACCTTAATCTTTAACGTAAAGGTGCAAAGTTTAGAATCGTTTGAACCAGGTGTATTAGTTGAAGGCTGTTAAGGTTGGCTGGCTGTCAAAAGTTCCGGACAATGGCGTTTCGCGTCACACAAATGCATTGTAGGGTTCCGGATCGGTGCATGTCATTATTATGTAAAATAACCCTTGAATGCGTTTGGGAGACCCGGTATTTCCACTGTGAACTGTTAAAATCGGACTTATATTCGGATACGGTACTTTTTCAGGGATATTGGTAATATTATTAGTCTTTTCAGAGGATGTGAAATATTAGTAAAAATGTTTCATACCCAAATGATGCACAAAACACAGCCTTTTTCGCTATTTAATTAGTTTCCAAAGCCTCTGGACTAAAGCTTCTATAAAGTCAGTCGGTATATAAAGAATAAATAATATTGTTCACCTCTGCGCCAGGAACATACTAGGATTTAGGATCACCAATATATTTACCAAGCTTTTGAAATATTTTCCTACATTCAGCTGAAAAGTTCAATAGTGAGCGTTTACGTGCCGACATTTTCCATCTCTTCAAGTCAAAGTTCTCGCATAAAATAACCTAAGGCAATAGAATTCGAAGATATACGTGCCAACTGCAAAGGAAGTTGGGAGCTATCTCATGGAACTAATGGATCGTAGAAATTTTATAGACAGCGATTCATATTCAAAACCCATTGTTTAGGATTGATCGTTTCTTCATACCTACCAGAGATAATTGATTGAGATATCTATGGTCTTATCTGGCGGAAATTTGTTATCTGTGAAACTGTCATGGCCGTCTTATCCCGCGTAATTTGCATTGCAGTGGTGGTTCAAAGAAAGCTGTTGACAGTAAACTGTTAAGAAAGCGGGCCTCAAGCAGACTTTTCCAGATGTTTTCGTCATAAGAATAGTGAATTTATTAGTAACTGTTTAACTAAATGGAGTAACAGTCATACTTGCATAATGCAAAACATCCGCTCATGCAGATTTTGTATTACTCATAAGTTATACTACATTTCTTGGAATTGGAATACGGCTGTTTACAGCTTAAGGTAACTGCTAAATTAGCAACTTAATTTGTGGTGGTTCAAACTTTGTTTGAAATGCTGTTAGAATAAAGTTCTAATCAGCTTGCACTACAAAGTGGTTGTTACGTAGTCACTGCGGGCCGAATAGTGCGAAATGGGTGGTTTTTATTTAATTGTAGCCTAATAAATCATTAGATCAAAATGCCAATTGTACACTTTGTGAAGAAAAAGGTGGCCAATATTTGTGTGAAAAAAAATATACTAAAACTTAATGCCGTTTAAGAGTAGTTACGAAATTTCAAAGAAAAAATGCTTCACTTTGAATATTTTTTTCATATAGTAACAATAAAGTTAGAATTATTTCAATTGTACCAATTAAAGTTTAGAGTGTAATAAGCAACATTTATGTATATTTTTTGCACATTTATATTCACTCATCAAAGAGGAGTTACATGGAGAAAACCTCTGGTTAGCAGTAACGAGAGGTTTTCTCGCAAGTAACTCCTGGGTTCGTTTAAGGGGGTGGTATCTGCATACCACCCCCTTAAACGAACCGTCCTAGACTAAAGTCCTATGCTTAGAGAACAAATTAGTAATCACTTATTAAACAGAATCACACACTATTCTTGACATACTTCTTCTTCTTCTTCTATATTGAATGTTAGTTGTAATAATAATAATATAATCGATCTGGTCTTTAAAATGTAAGTACATGTTTCATAAATAATGTAAATGTTTGCATGCCGAATGGTAAAATATGGCTAAACTTTGATATGTCATAATAACTGTATTGTATTACCCATATTTGCGAAATAAAATTCTATTCTATTCTATTCTACTCCCGTTTCACGTTTTCAGACACGAAGGTTTCTGGACAAGGCAGAAAGAAAAATAAAACAGCAAGCATCGCAAATTGTCACAATTTTTGTCAGACTGATCTCAAACACTGACTGCTTCGTTGCTGGATTCGTGGCTATCCCATACGGAATAGCAGTAGCACCTAGGCTACGGAATGAATGCCCCCTACTGTATGGGACTTGACACATTACTGACGAAATGGGTGTAAGTAATCAAGTACACAGGTACTGTACACCTTTCCCTTCAGTGATTACAGACGTGATAGTTAATATCTCAGTTGCCGTTTCTAAACGTGGAATTTTGTAGTCGGTGCAGGAGTTGCAGGACTAAAACGTGAAGATACCTTCTCTAAAAAGCTTTATCCAAATTCTTCATACAAAAAACTCCGTGACACCTTGTCTGCTCAAGATCAAGAGTGACATAGGTGCCAGGATAAGCAAGGTTTAAATATTAGCTTAGTATTCATAATAGCTTCTCCAAACATTTAGTATTCCGTGGTTTCCGGTCACAATGACTCATTCAAAGGAAGTACCTACGTTGATGTTAATATTTGTTACGATAGCCAATTCGAAACATGTTAATTATTACTAAACGCATTTGTAGATTCGCGCCAGTATCCCGTGGAGGCAGACACTTCACAGGTGTACTTAATAATTACTGCAGCATTTTTTCTGAATTGGCAAATTCTCGCTGTGACCATGAGATGGAATTTGCATGGGGTAGATGATTTTATCGAAAATTTCACCTACAAACAACTCTTACGCTTTTCCACAATACCAGCAGGTGTGGGATAATAGCAGCATTATACTTCAGCGTTCTCTGGTCAATTGACATCAGAGAATCACCTAGAACAACCATTCTTCTTGATCCGATGGTGCGTGTCTTGGGGATAAATCTTTGTCGCCGTTTGTAAAGGATATTTTAATGCAGTTCTCTATGCTAATTCAGTCCAGCGAGTTGGATGGTTATCTCAGTAGATTAGAACATTTAACGGGTACAAGTCAGAAACTAAGATCCTCCATGTTTGTTTTGATTTAGTACATGAAACCGTAAATCTAGCGGAACAACTGTCATTAATTTTGCGTATTCGAGGAACAAGCTGTCATTTCGAGAATAAATATAGATTTAGTATGGTCGTGTAGTTTCTAACTAAGAATAGATAGAACCCTTCCCGTGAGTTGCAAGATGTTATTGAAAAGGATTTAGTACACTACAGCTACAATATGTCCTGTGTTTATCTTATTAACAATAACAGTATGCATTAATTATGAATACAAGAGAGAGAGATAGAAGAGCGATGACGAAGGTGAGATTTAAGAATATTATTGTAAAAGAGACTTTGTGTAAGAATTTTGCATTTACTTTACCAAAAACTCACTTTTTTAATGACTGGCTAATACTATGGGTTTTTCTCAATTGGTTCGTGCCAATAGCAAGTAAGATCTGTCTGGTACATTTTAAATTGAAGTGAACTATCGAACTGTGCTTGTCAACTTGATCAGCCTTTGAAAACTTGCATAACATACTTTAGTCTGTGTAATAAAACCAAGTGATTTGTCTTTGACATTAATATTTTATTGACTTTTGTTGCAATTTTATTGCCCTTCGCATGCGATCTGTGCTGCCATGTCTGGCCAATAAAATTCAGAAAAGAGACATTAATATTGCCAGTTAAAAATAAAAGGAGTATTTGAAACTGACGAGCAAAATGTTTTTCATTCATGTGTTTCTTTTTCGATCAAGAACATTCATATCTGTTTTAAGACTGCACTGTCCCACTCCAGAGCATAGCCTCTAGGGCGAAACATTCATAAGGACCAAGGCCCGTCGTACCTCGATCATTGCTTTTATCTGATATTAGTAAAGGACTTCGATAATGAGACAGATTGGCTCAACATCTGTTGAATCCACATTTTTGGAGTATCCTTCCTTATCTCGAATGTCACTGTTTCTTGCATTTTCTCTGTATACTTGCTCATTTCCTGATACAACCGCTAACAAAAGCTGTCGGAAGACAAACATAACAATCTACGTAATCCCAGCTGATTGTCTGTCTGTCTGTCACTATAAGATTTATTATTAAAGGCTACATAATCAGCAACCAGTTAGTTAAATCAGTGTAAT
Source organism: Xestia sexstrigata (assembly GCA_941918905.2). Taxonomy (NCBI): domain Eukaryota; kingdom Metazoa; phylum Arthropoda; class Insecta; order Lepidoptera; family Noctuidae; genus Xestia; species Xestia sexstrigata. The sequence continues at coordinate 13,539,853 of OW799222.2, forward strand.
ATTATGGCAATCCGGCGCAGAATGTTGATTGCACATAGAAGGTGACTGGGGACGCAAGTATTTCTGTCTTTGTGTTTACTTGCCCTGTTATGGTATGACCAAGTTAGAGACGGTTTTCCGTAAACAAAATGTAATTTTATTGTAAAATGGATGGATTGTGTGTTGTGTGAGGAATGATTTGAAACAGAAAGGAGTAAATGATGCCGTGACGTCTAAAAGATTCTTTGGTGCTAGAATGGCAGTGACTACTAGCGTTGTTGGTAAATATTTGAGATTCTTTTTTCGTGAAAATGTATTGACAAAAAAAAGATGGCGGGGAGTTTTGATTTTGGCCACGCGCCCGAAATTCTGGTAAAGTGGTCTTGGCTTTTTCTATCAGGTATAAATTCGTTCGCGTGGATTTTTTGATGTATGTGTGAGAAAAAAAACTTAAAAGTACTTAGCGTATTTAGACTATATTCAATCTCTGTGCCTAAATCTAGATCCGTTCAGCTGTTCTGATTGTTTTAGTTACAAAAATCCATTCATCCAAACTTTTGCATGAATAATAGTAGTAAGATGTTGGCGAACTTTTTAATAAAAACCCCTTCCTTGTGTGGGTTGGATCATTTACAACAACATTTACCACAGGCGTTCTTAGTATGCCAATGTATTTTTTTTTTTTTTGGAAAATGAAGATTTGTTAATTGTTCCACTTTTTATATGCATAGGGGTGGTTTGATAAAAGGTTATGCTGCGGGTGCTGCGGGCCGCAGGCGTAACAATGTCGGTAAAGTAAAGACGTAACTTGAGGACAAGCATTTTTAGTTTATTATATTGTGTCTTGTAGAATTTTGCATAAGAATGTGATTATTATATTGTCGTGGAGTTCAAAACAAAACAATACATAAATGACTACATTAATTTATGATGTTATATTAAATACTTAATTTGAATATCAATGCAGAATTAATAAATTAAACATGGTGATTTATCTTCACAGATAGGAATACTACCTATAATAATCTGGTTTATGATTTAATTCATAATCAAATTCAACATTAATAAAAAGCATGAACTTAATGCCGATTTTAAACACAAGGTGGAAAATATTGCGTTTTAATTTTTTTTTTTTCATATCATAGAAAATCCATTAAGAAAATGTATGAACTGCTATACTGCCTCGTTGGTCGAGTGGTTGCAAGCGAGACAGTGGGCATGGCATGAGGTCATTCGATTCGATTCCCGGGTCGGGCAAAGAGTTATTGGGTTTTTCCATCAGGAATTTCTCAGTAGCAGCCACGGAGTCTGGATTTGTGCCCGGTTGATGGCAATAGGCTCGCCTCCTATTACATGGGACTTAAAACAATTGGCGAATTGTGGGTGTACTATAAGCACCTGTGCCTAACTCTTAAGGGATTACAGGCGTGATGTTAAGGGAACTGCTATAGTTTTTAACTTAAAGATATTTTTTCTTTTTACCATACAAATGTGCAAGGATCAGCAAATTAAATTATGAAGCCAAAGGAATATCGAATATGGCTGCGATTTGCATAGTCTGGAACGTAAGCTTTTGTATTTTGAACTTTATTAGACAAAATCTAAAGTTGCAAGTGCAGTGGAGCGATTTTGCTTTTGGATTGGCAATTCGTATGGGACTGTAAATTTTGGGGTTTAAAATATTTTTATGCTTTCATTTATGGCATTATCAGTGAAGCTTTTTGTAACTTTATAGCGTCATCGACCCTTTACGTACTTATTCAAGATCTGTAGGTAGGTACTTCCAGAAACATACAAGAAGAAGAAGAATTTATTACACATGATTATCTTTCTTAACGAGTAACCGCGTTTTGTAACTAAAGCACATTTGTTACCAACTGAACTGTACCTTAATTTATCGCAAAGTACAGTTCCATATTAAATTAGTTGGTGTGTTCGCAAACGTAATTTACACAAATGATACCTAGACATGAGAAAACAATTTTTTTTTGTCTTAACTCGTAATTTCAAGTGACTACACTACCCGCGGACGTTGACCCTGTAATCAGCTGTTAAAACCACCAATTTTTGTTTTTCGTGTTTAAATATCGATCAACCTTCTCAGCTCTGACCATGCACCTGCCTATAATATTATTAATTGACTTGACTTTAATTTCTGTTTTATTTTGTTGACATTGTTTTGTTTTTATTAATATTTTAATTTAATTATGTAATAATTTGCATGCCGTAAGGTAGACTGTAGCCGATCTCATTAATTTATGTACAACATCTTATACCTGTACTCGTACCTACATTCTGAGCAAATAAATATCAGATTCTGATTCTGAAGTTTCACTAGCTAATTCAATTTGACCCTGTATACAGGCACCGCCTTCATGATATGCCAAGATTTATAACTAGACACTAAATAACACATTAAGCTGAATTCTTCACACGCTGACGTCGTATCCGTATCCGTGAAGGTGTGACAACGGGCGATAACATTAGATTTATGCTTAACAGGATGTAGAACACCCTTTATCTCTAAACGTCGCTTTGTAGATTGTAGGTGTGTGGCGAAATTATGGGGGGAGGCTTTGTCAGCGAATGGAGGAATTTGAGCAAAAGTACTGTAAGCTAAAGAGATTACTGTACGGGCAGGTAGAGCCATCTGCTTTGTGATGTTATAAGTTGATTGTCTAATAAATCTTTGAAGTGTTCTTGCATTCATACTAATACTATAAATGCAAACATATATTTTCTAATATGAAACATCTACACAGGCGCGGGTAAAACCAAAAAATGGCGTGGCGACGCATGCCGTGGCGCTGGCGACGCGACGCCAACTGTCAAGTTGTCAACCCGGCTCGAACGAACAGTACCAAGTTACCAACCTATTGAAGCAGCATAAGATAAGATAAAATATTCGCCACGGTTTACAACAAGCCAGCTGGTTTCACTACGACTTCGAGTTCGATCCCAGCCTAAGGGTTATGTGAATCGAGTCATTTTGTTTTTATTTAAGTTTTGTATTTAATGAAAATAAATGATTATTAAATAAACAGTCATCATTTTCAGGAAAAAATAGTACTTAATATTTTATTTTTTCATTAAGCCATATTTAGTTCCTGTCGTAATCTGTTCTTTTAAGCATATTACTTGTACAAAATAAATTCGATGTTTCACATCTGCCAGGCGTCACGTGACTGCTCACAATTTTTTTTAAATAGTAATTAGTCTCGCGTTTGACCGCATCTCGCCTGATGTAATTAAATTTATTTCGACCAGAACTCAGCCACATCGACGGCGTTGATAGTGACTTCGGACAGGTCCCTTAAAAAAGTGCCGGTGGAGTTGCACAAAGAGCAGGTCAAAAGGTGGGGCCATGGTTCGGGATTAGACACCACAGTCGCACTCAGCTTTATTGGAATACCACCACACACCGGACCAAGTTGTACCCGCAGCGGCCCACCTAGCTTCGAATTCGGTTTAGAGTCTTCCAGTTAGGCCATGGCAGTTGGTGACCCGCTGGAAGCTTTTCCGCAGACTCACCATACTTGTACCGCAAAATTGATATTCTTTAAACAAATGTTTAAAAGAAAAATTACATATAAAAGCTTGTAGACATATTCGCAACATATTTCTATTAATAACTTACTGTCATTGGCTCCCTAGTCTAGATAACGTTTGTTTACGTCCGTGTTGTACTTGTCTTATCTGATCTACTTTATTAATATCCTCACTCAAGTACTAACTACACTTTCAAGTTGTCTGTTATGTTAAGTATTAAATAAATTTGGCGGTTTGTGATAGTTTCTATACAAAACCTGCCAACCTTTATAGTTGTCTGAGCCAAAAAGTTTGATTGAAAAGTAAAAACCCCCCCTTGTCCCTTTGTTAAATTAATGTAGTGTTTCAATCCATGCTAGGCTTCGCTTTTATTTTTCTTCACTAAACTTATCGCGATACTCTTTGGGCTTCCCCAGAAACATGAAAAATAAGAGATCGCTGATAATTTGAAAATTTTGATAGTGCCAAATACGTAGTGCTAAAATGTGTGTAAAACTGAAAAGATGCTAATGCAATAAATAATCGTATACACTTTTGGCACAATATTGATCAATTTGCACCTTATTTTGGCAATATATACCTCAAAGACCACTGTTTTTCCAAGAAAACAACCTATTTTGGTGTCTACAGCCAAAATGGCGTGATCATTTTGACTGGCGCCAGCCGAATTGGTTACCCAAATAATTCTGACTGCATCAATTTTTTTCAAGTGAACAATTTCATTGCCATGTCAACTTAAAAAAAATTGTTTAACACATCACGCTATTTTGTGGAATTCTATAAATAACACCTAACTGGGCCAACCCAAAACCGGTGGGAGCGCAATGCGTGGGGTATTCAGCTATTTGCTCATTTAGGACATAGGCGGCTAAGTCTTAATTAAAGTGGACAAGTATGTCCTCTAAAATGTACGTCTATATGCTATGAATGTCAAGAACCCTTTGTTTCACTTGCTCTTCTAAGCAACTGTAAATTGTATGAATGCCATGATATGTCTTCGACTTTATAGGTACACCATGTTTGTATGCTTTTAGCTCACGGTACTGTCGTTCTCTCATTGTAGTTCATTGAATTAGTCTACCTGAGCTAGAATTAAACTAAGCATGCCCGAAAGATACATATTTCTCGACGGCGTGTATGAATTGGCCTATCGAAATCTTTTGCTGGAAAGTGGAAAATCCTCTTTAAGGGGAAGGAGTTCATATCCAAAGTCACCCGAGAAAACTCCCAAGCTGTCATTTCCTGGTATTTTGTTGTAGGAAGCACCATTCCATATTGGTGTAATGGATCTTTTCCTCATACTAATTCATAACTATGTACTTCTAAAATTCGAGAATTTGTTCACCTGGTAACGCTGAATTTAGACCCTCTTGCATCAAACTTAGGTCATCATTATCTTGCCCTTATCCCTTATCAAACTTAGATATACTATGTTTAGCCCTATATCTACAGCCTAACGCGCAATTCTCCCGTCCGCATCGAATACAATGTCTTTGTTCTAAAATCTAAACGCATGGCATCCTATAGCTTCCATATGTGTTGTGCTATCATAATTAAGATCTCAAGCCTAAATTGTTTTAAGGTTATCCTACTGCATAACTTCCATTTTAATATAATTATTCGAGTCTCGTTACTCAGTCCTAAATAATGTCTAATTAATGTGTCCAAGTCGATTTCCTTTTATTCTGACAGTGTCATATCCGGTCCAATTAGTACGCTCTTGATCTTAATGGAACTAGATTATTAACTGGATTTAAAGTACAGTGTCTTATTAAACTTCATAAAATTTAGCAAGGCTTAATCATAAGCCATATAAAGGCAAGGCTTATTATGAATGTGTTTTGATACTTAGCCTATACGAATATGGACTTATGCCATGATTGCTACTTACAGACGCTATACGCAATGGTGTTCAAAGCTTGATTGTGATCGACTTCTTGATTCAATTCTCTCGCAAGATGACGTTTCATATCTTCCTGTATCGTTTCATTCTTCTTGTTCTATACGAATTTCTTCACCGTCTTTGATGATAGCACCTGTTTTTTCAATTTTAAATTTTTGGGAAGCAGGTGTCCTAAAATACAGACGTCGGCTTAGCTCAGGCGCCAGTCACCACAAACAAAATACCTTTTCCTGTGTTGAATATGTTGGATGGTCTTTATTTTTGGAAGAGAAACAAATAATTTTGTAGTGTTTTATTTATTCTTGGACATCTACTTCGATCGCTATCAGGCACGCCAAGGCCAAAAACACATCTTTATCTTCCGCCGTTCGTTATAACAAACTTCTTTACTTCAAATTGTTCCTAAAGACGATAAACTTCACAAAGAAGTGCCCAAACAGTGTTACTGACACCATTTTAGCCGACAACAATGTGCCTTTGTGCCTGTGCAAGGCGAGGTGCGCTGGCGACGTTTTTGTTGCCACTTACATAGGTAGTTTATTTAATAGCACACGGATTGATATCTAGGGAGATGGAGGAATAGAGGTTTATTTCAAGTTTTTGTTTTATAAGCTGTGGCTTGCGGTTTCACCGGCTGTTTAATTTAAAAAACCTTCCTCGATAATTGATCTATCAAATACAAAAATATTTTTTTGAAACCGATTGGACGTTCCAGAGATTAGCGCGCTCAAACAACAAAAACAAACTCTACAGCTTACTATTGATCGAGGTCTTCAGCTTTTTTTTGTTTTTTAGGCAACAATCGTATTTTAGGGCTCCATCAAATATTAGGTTTGCAAAAGGGTTCCGTTGTTAAAAAAGTTTGAGAACCGCTGGTATAGATGGATTAAGAAACGACGAATGGACTGTGTTAAAGATGATGTGGCTAGTAAGGGGTGACTGAGTACAATGTGACGACATAATACACAAGTATGGAAGAAGAAGGAATGCTGCACCGACCTCAAATAAATGTGATAAAGGCAGGAATTAGGAATGGGTTAAAGAACTATGGAGTGGGTTCTATGAAATGCTAGACGACATCGCGGCAGACAACTTCGATGGTGGCGGGACGAACTTAAAGACTGTCAGACTTAATTGTGTGGATAACGGAGAGGGAGACCTTTGTCCAGCAGTGGGACAACACAAGCTAGTTAGTTAGCAATTTGTCCACGTTTGAGTGCTATCATTTAACTGCAAAAAATATGTGGATCTAAAGTGAGAGTGTGTGTATGAAAAAACCGGATGAAAACGGTTTCATTTGTATTACATGTACAGCTACAGACCGACAAAAAACTAATGCCAAATTACCACCACCATTTTGCATATGACAGCTCCAAAATTACGCATGTCCGCAGTGTAATTAATTTCTCTAATTGCATTTTTTTTCGCACCAAATTAACATTCTGGGCACATGTCCATTCATCCGAGTCTGTTGTAGTAATAAAAGCCGGTCGTTGATCTGAGCTAGCTAGCAATTTTGACTACCACGTGTATTGGTCAGCACGATGTGCGCACGCGCAGCGTTGTACACTTAATGAGAAAACCTGTTGCGATACAAACTTACATAAACTCACGCCTTTTCCCATGCGGGTAGGCAGAAACTACAGAACGTCACCTGTCGAAATCGCAATCTTATAATCAAACGCCTAGTGTTTCGCGGAAGATGTGGTTTTCTTTGTTATCATTCCTCACAAACCACCCATCGTTTCCTTAGTCTTCCTTTCCCTCTCCATCCATCGACATTTATAATGTTGTTTTTTAACACATTATAAATGTGGATGAAAATACACGCACAGATTTTTTTTTTTTTTTTTTTTTCGGTTGGGAAATCATCAAATGACTTCTCCCGGTCTGGGCGGAGCAGGAGGGAGTGTCTGACTTTTATTGACTAAAACCCATTCATGTTCCTTCATCGCCCTTTGTGTTCCGGGGCCACGGTATCTCTTTCGAACAGTCCCGCAACCCCGGCAGGACACAAAATCACCAAACAAAAATATTGGATTTAATATAGGTTTATGCATGCTCCACGCAGGCTAAACATTAAATAAATAACTATTTATAAACAACATTTATTGGGGCTTTATGGTCATGGAGTATATTATTTTGTACATATAATGCCCAAAATAGGTGCCAGAGTACCTGACCTTATTATTTCATTTATTTTGCATTTTTTTGTGAAATTCTCTCCATATGCATATGGAGAGATTATCACAAAAAAAAAGTCAGTACCTACTGCATAAATTAGAAAGAAAAACTGCATAATTAAAATCAACATTATCTATTATTCCTTCACGGTTTCAAAACAAAGACTTCGCGGTAACTGTACAATGGCGTATGCAAATTGAAATTCTTCTAATGAATCATTTCATTGGCAAAGTGAATGTGTTTCCTGTGCCTTTTGCTTCTATCTTCCAATCTTGGCTTCGTGTTCGGACACGGGGAAACGGGAAGTACCTGTGTATAATTAAAAACTTCGTAATTTTTTAATCATACTTTCCGGTTAAGAATTAGCCACCTCCTCTTCCGTAGGCATATAAGTGGTCATAATCACAACTCCAAATAAAGCAGCACCCTTCCTATTGTACGAGTAACGACAGAGAAAATCATACTCGCCACTTCTCAACTTTGTTGGGGTCGTCTTCCAGTCTAACTGGGTGCAACTGAATACCAGTATTTTATAATTATATAACGACTGCATAACAGACATTCACAACCCAGTTAGTGGGCAACACGATACCCCTTGGTAAGACAACCAGTCTTTTCAGACTTTCCGGCTTCTTGCCATCTTAACGACTGTTAAATATGATCTACAAATATCTGCCAGGACCAACGGCTTAACGTGCTTTCGGAGAGGTCTAGTTATGTTAGATGTTGGTATTATAAAAGAAGAACTTCAAATTCAAATGACTCAGGTCTAACGTCAAGTTTTCATTGTTTCAGGATCACCAGCCTTAGACTTCAATAAGCACAGAATAGTTCAGCCCATCGTACATCATGGAAGAACGAGAAGAGAGATCTCAACAACGAGAGACACGGTAAGGGATACAGGCATTTCTATTCTAAGTAACCTAGATTAAGAAGCTAAGATTTGTTTGGCTTTACACAACATTATTAAACTCTGGGATTACTCTCTCATTGATAATGGTAGACTGGAGTGACTCTCTTTAACGGTTTCGTACTTTGTGTTTTGGCCCTTTAAAAATGGTGAAGGAAACCGTCGTGAGGAAACCGACAAGACCTTGAACCGAGACATCTATCGGCCTGCACTGGGCTCCGCGTGGTGGAGGGTCTCTCATAGAACAGAGGTCTGTTCCCAAGCAGGGGAGACGATCCAGCCTCTGTAACATGTTCCAAAAGACTTAGCAATTACTACCTCCTTCCTTCTTCTTTCGTGTCAATGGTACGTTAATCGTGGCGCGTCAGTAGCTTTTAAAGACCGCTTAAGTGCAGGACTACTTCCCTAATGGAGTTGATTTGAAAACGCACATTATTGGGAAAACATGTCAGCTCCTCAAGTTCGAACTATTTCTAGTTTTAGAACCATAAATATTGTTCTTACCGCTATAAATCATGAGTCATGGTCTCGGACTGTGAAAATGTATGCAGATTTGATTTTAATTACTGTTAGACTGATGCGGTTATTACCAAATTGATTTGGAGCCGTGCCATTGTAATCTTCACCAGGTTTTCAAATGTCAGTCAAGGTACTACGTTTTGATGATCTATAATTCGGTATGATGTTCTTCTAACACGTATTGCGACTAAATCTCTTGAACAATACGTGATAAACTGTGCGATCCAAAAGAGCACCAAAACCGGATCACATTTCTGTATGCTGATGGTCAGATCTTTTCTGGAGGTCCCCCATTTTGGCAAGATCCTTTGGCTTATTTCATTGTCCCAGTCCCGAAGTAAGAATCCTACTCTTATTAAATGCCAATCCAATCTTCGTTGCTTTCTGTATGTAGCACAGAAAGCAAGCCTATTTATGTCAGCTAAAAAACTCAATGCTAAACTTATTACCGTAAGTGGAAGGTTCATATTACCTTCGCACATGCATAGCGTGTAACTGGTGTAACACCGTATAAAATAATCTATTACAATAAAATAAAACTACGGAATACCATTTAGAACGGAAGTTAGCTACGCTACCGACCTCCGTCAGTGGCCGTAACTGTCCGGCAAAATTGCTGTTTTATAACGGTTCTATTGAAATTACTTGATTGTAGGTGATTATTTTGTGGTGCCTAATATAACTTTATTGATGGCAATAGGCTTCCAATTTGAGGGAAGAATGATTTCTCCATCTTAAACAGGCTGGAAGTAGTAAAACATTGGTTGTGTGACTCAAGAACCCAGGAAAACAGTGGCATTGCATGAAAAACAAAGTTGTGTTTTTGGGTTCGAAACAATGACCAAATACACGACATTTTTTGTTTGTGGAAGACCTCTCTACCTGAAAGGAATGCCAGGGGTGACACCGTGACAGTGCCACATGCATGGTTCTAACCCGCTTACTTGTAATAAACAATTTAAGTAATGGAATCTTGGAAGTCATTTTAACCGACTTTTAATGGTCATATCGAAATGAAACTGAATATGTGTGTAGTTCGGATGACAATTCTATAATTTGGTATCTTCGGACTGATGATTTGAGGGTCTGATGATGGAGAGGATGGCGAAAATCAAAATATGCGTTATAAAAGCGTGTTTTTAGGGTTCCGTACCTCAAAAGGTAATAAAAGGAACCCTTATAAGATCACTTTCTTGTCCGTCTGTCGCCACCGATTTTCTCAGCAACGGGTGGACCTAGCAAGTTGAAATTTATACCAGATACTGAGGTCTACTGAGGTCTGGTCCCTATTAGGTGTATAAAAATCACCTGATCCTGAGTCAACATGATAAAAAGCTATGGGCAAATTTAGATTATCGCGAAAACTTGTAAGCACCAAAATGTATCTTAATTTTCAACTTTTAATTTTTTTGGAATTTTCCCTTTACTTGTGCTGTACCTTGTAACTGTAACCTTGCTTTTGTCAAAATTGACAATTCTAGGTCAACCGGAAGTACCCTATAGATTTTGGGTCGAAAACCTATAATTATGGTAGTTTCCGTTGACCTAGAATCATGAAATTTGACAAAATGCAAGGTCTTACAGCACATGTAAAGGAAAAATTCTGAAAACCGTAAATATGTAGTTTAATAACAAAAAAAAGCGAATTTACTATAACAAACTTATAATTTGCGGTTGGTGCAATAGCCGTTTTTTAGGGATCGAATAGCAAGGTTAAGTTTGTCCTTAAAAAAGTTTGTACGGAACACTCGGTGCGCGAGCCCGACTTGCTCTTGGCCGGTTTTTTTTTTTAATTTAAACTACATTATTATCTCGAAATCTGAATCCAACATTTTCTTCTGTTCCAGAGCGGTGCACATCATTCAGAGGTGACAGTAACGGTTCCCATAGACGGGCAGGAGTACGTGCTGGACCTCCGACTGAACCACGACCTAGTCACTGACAACCACGTACTTAGGTTCCAGAAGAACGGCAAGACTGTTGTATATAAACCTACGAAAGAGGTGAGTCTGACTCTCACTTTGGTATTTATTATAGTCCTTGAGAGGAGACCGCGGATCAGCAAACATATAAGTGTGGGACGCCATCAAGCTAAATAGACCGAAGCCACCTGGGACAGACGGGATGATCGAAGGTTGTGGCGCGGTTTGGTAAAGGCATATTCCCAACAGCGGACTGTGAAACGCTGAGTTGATTAAACCACAGAGTACTCAAAATATACTTGAAGGTGCTATAGCTACACCATAACATTAAAACAGCAACTTACAGATTTGTTGCTTTTTAGGGTTCCGTACCAAACCAAACGAACCAAAGGAACCCTATTACTAAGCCTCCGTTGTCCGTCCGCCCGTCTGTCTGTCAGCGGGCTGTATCATATATAAATGATACAGATACAGCCCGCTGACAGACCGTAATAGGTAGACAGTTGAAATTTTCATAGAATGAGTATTTCTGTTGCCGCTATAACAACAAAAAAAAAATTAATGGGGGCTCCCCTACTACGATGGTTCGGAACCCTTCATGCGCAAGTCCGACTCGCACTTGGCCTGCTTTTTATTAGTATTCAGCCGTTTTACTCTCTATTTAATAATTGACATTGTACGGTTTTAGTTATCTATCTATAATTTCTTTTTCTGTCGGCATGAGTTATACTAAAATACAATGCGCATGGTGTGGCAAAAGACTAGTTAGTAAGGTCGGTAGCATGCCTAACTGCATGGAAGCGCCGGACGACCGCTTAGTACCGTAATTATTTTGAAGATTTCTCCGTGGATAATCATTTACCATGGTTGCCGTAAGAATCGTTCGCCTGTGAACTTGCGACATCAATTTGTGTCAGTCAAGGCTAGTAAATTATGAGTTTGAAAGTGTCCCTTCGTTTTTGGTGTCCTATTCAATGGTGGCTTTTGAGGCCATGAGAAAATTTTAAAATTGCAGTTCGTGTGAGGGAGATTGACTGATGGACGTTTTCTTGAATGGAGACTGCGAATCAGCAACTTAAAGTGAAGGATGCCAGTTATTCAGTTGGAGTAATTTTCTTCGTATAATGACTGATCTCGACTCATAGTAGTGGTAGGAAACTGAAACTGACTGACCACCATACCTGAAATAAATATGATAGGGATCATGTACTGGGCTGGGCTATGCAGTTTTTGAGAAGCATATTTTTTTTTTTGACATAGCATCTCGCAGGTCAACCATGAGGCTGGCTTCTGCTTAACCGGACTATCCTGTGGGTGCCTTGAGTGTAAGGCCTCCAGCTAGGGGCACTTATAAACTGAGCGACAGCACCCCTGTGTTGTACGGGCCTCGGCTTAGGGCCCCGCTGGGGTGGGCAGCAAATGGACAGGCTGGATCTGACTGATATTTTTTGGAGCATAACCTATCTAACCTCTAATAAAGTGTCGCCTTTGGCTACATCTAAATTCACCACGTCTCGTTTCAGGATATAGACTTATGTCAATACTCAGGGACGGTGAGAGGCAAGCCTGGCTCATGGGTGGCGGTGTCTACCTGTCATGGCGTCCGGGGCATCGTCTTCGATGGAGAACGAATGAAGTACATCGAGCCTGCTGAAGGTATGCTTCCAAAACGTATATTAGTTTATTCTTCGTAGAGATGTTGACAGTTTGCTGATGAATGATAGTGCTTGTGCCGAGTATTCGTAGGCAGACTGACTGTTCCACCATGAATAAAATTGGAGGTTTTTTTCTTTGCCTATATCTTATGCTAATGGGGGCTATCGCGCATTCGCGCATTCGCGAATTCGCCGCTAGAGGCGTTTGTGTAGACTAAGGTCTTCCGAAATGTCAGATGTTATACAGTGTTCGCGCGTTGCGTGCTTTTTATCACGTATTTAAACCAATACTCACGATTGTGTCACCACTGACACAATCGTGTGACTGAGCCATTCCTGATTAATTATGACTTCAAGATTTTAAGTTGCAACTGATGATCGCATTTGATAGTACTTGGAGGTAGAATGATTTTTAAATGTTTCATGCTTGCTAATTTTAGGGAAAATATTGTAAATATGTATCTGAAGTTTACATCATGTGGCTTACACTATGTTGTTATACGTAATAAAATAAACTTTTTATGACATTATTGGTACTTTAGAGTATAAAATAGAATTATTGACAAGACCTTACTCGACAGTGGCGCCATCTGGTGAGCTCAAAAACGATAGCCCCCATTGCTCGTATTCAGTAGCACTAGGTAACATCTTAACGAAAATCTGGCACCGTTGGATTTTCAATGCATGGCTCAGTTTCGAGATTTGGGTGCCGCTTGGTGCTAGAGAAAATGGGAATAAAACTACTAAGGCATTGTGTAGTTAGTGCAAAGGCAGCAAAACTTAAAACGATCAAGATCTGACGCGTGGACCTGCAGCTGAACAGTCAGAAAAAACATCACCCCTGTTTTCTCGGAGACAATGATGTTTAAAACACTCACATATCGTCACTTTTGTTTAAGTTCTTTGTAACAGTCGGTGAGTTGATACCACTTGCCAGACACAAATAGGACATGTTAACGATCTGTAGACAATACGTAGTGCCTTGTTCCCGAACTTAAGCCGGCGGGAACCGGCTTCTAAGGTGTCTTCGAGCCTGTGCGCAGCCTATGCAGGCGCGACGACACATCTTCTAACTTATCTTTTCTCTTTCCCCAGGGTCAGACATCCAGTCCAACCACTACATATACGACCATGCAGACTTGAACAACGATTACCACTGCGGCTACGTGGGAGGAGTCACGCACAACGCGAGCTACGATCCGCATCTCTTCCAGAAGTATCATAGCGAACAGGATAGGCGGAGGAGCAGGATTAGTCGAGTAAGTTAAAAACTCTGACTTAACTTTACTGCGTATACAGGGAGTAGACAGACTCTTCACGAAGCCGTCAACCAAGAATTCTGTACTTACATCAAACTACCTTCCGTAACTTCACGCAAAAATTATTGCTGGGAAACGACTTTATTTTTGGGGTTAAAAATCATGTTTCGTGGTAGAACTCAATGTAACGCACTCAAAACATTGTGCTGATGGATGGATTGAATAGTGGGTGATGATGGATGGATAGATGGTTGAATAGGTCGTGGAGGTGTTTAAAGTAAAGTTCTTACATTAAAAACATGTATTAAAAAAAAAAAACTTGTGAAAATATTGGAACTTTGACCTCCAATATCTCCGTAACTAGAAGGTTCCCAGGTATGGTGTAGAACAAAATAATGATCGCAATGTCGGGGAGAACAAGTGACTTTCGGCTTCGTTAAGAGTCTTTTTACACTCTCTATATGGTATAGTCCATCAAACTGAACAACTTTCTCCGTGGCACCAATATAATCATCAGCGGTGAAAATAAAACAGTGCGCTTTCCTAATTTTGTCTATACTAATATTATAAAGAAGAAAATTTTGTATTTTTGTATGTTTGTAATGAATAAA